>OX589613.1:13202254-14471754 GCA_951329385.1 Polia nebulosa | reverse complement strand
ATGGAATAAAAACCCATTTGCAATTTTTGGCAGACCTGGGAATGTCCTAGAACTAAAAATTCGAAGACATGTGTCATCCACCAATCCGCATTGGGCCCGCGTGGTGGATTACGGCCCACACCTTCTGACAGAGAGGAGGCCTGTGCCCCAGCAGTGGGAACATTAAAAGGCTGATGATGATGATGATGATCATCTGGGAATCGAACCCAGGACTCCACGCTCAGCAGTTGCGCTTGTGACCACGAAACCAATGGGGCACCTGATAGTTCGTCGTGGGTGAGAAATCATCCTATGACTTCTACCGCTCTGGGTGGAGCGGAAGGTCGTGTCATACTTTTACTGACAAAAACCCATCCCTTCCTTCCTTGCCTGAGTACCCAGGGGCGCGGTAACTCTGTTACGAATTTATCGGCAATCCCTTGACATGCATACATCAGCCATGACGGGCCCCGTCAGTGGTGGCTGACATCTCTTTGAAGCGCGCGTGGAACACTACGCGCCGTCGACTCTCGGGCCTGGTGCTGATCGGACGACGAGTTACCCATTACTCGCCGTCCGCAGGCCCGCGTCTACGGTGGCCGGAGATAGTCTCGCGATCTCGACGCACAGAGCGTCTCCTGCGGCGGCTGTGGCTGTGGGCGTGAGGGAGACTCCGTTGAGTCCTCTCCCTTACGTAGTACAGACAATACTGTTGAAATTAAATTAATGTTAGAAAACGTCCACAAATTAGCTCTTAAGGTGGGTATTAACCGGTGTTATGGGGTGTAATGTAACATGTTACAAAAGCGATTATTCGTGCGGATCTATGGTCTATAGACGCCATAAATCCCATTAGGCGATTTGTGAACATGAAGCTAGTTTACCTATTGAGATCTATGGCGTCTGTAGACCATAGATATATTATAATATGTTACATTACGATCCGTAACACCGGTCAGTACCCACCTTTACAAACAAACAATAATGCCTCTTTAATATTATTCAGATTGAGACATATAATTAGAAAAGAAAAAGAAATAAATAAAATATGTTTATTTACGCCTGCCTTTTACTTGCAGCCTTATTAATAACACCCACACTCTAATAAACTTTTTCAAATGAAATTCTAAATGAAAACTGATTAGATATTGTTACTAACATGAGAACCATGGACAATTATGATGGCTGTGAGAGCCAAAAGCCTATTGTTTATAACTTTTACTGTAAAGAAAACGATGAAGACTTTGCAGAAAAACTGTTCACGCTTTTTTGCACATTAGAAAGAAGTAAGCCATTTCTGAATTAACAATGTTAGTTATCGCGAAAGATAATTTAATGTTAGTGAATTGAGGTACCAGGCTATCTCAATTCACTATAACATTAAATGATCTCCCTATTGCATGGGACAGGGTAGGTTTCTTTTCTCACTCACAACTATTAAGCCAAAGAGGCAAATCTACATGCCTGGCTTAATAGTTGTGAGAAAGACTGCAGAGCATGGGGCACTGGGTTTATTTAGAAAGTCGGGTAAAATTTTTGGAGTTTTCCATTACAATATTTCTGAAGCATGCCTGACGGATAATGGTAATAAATTTGCTAGCTCTCCCTCTGGTTCTCCCATTTTCTCGTCGCTTAAAATGCCGAAATCGCTCGCGGGACTCCGGGGTCGCGGGCGCACAAAGTGTGGACTCTGTCCGCCAACTGCGTAATCCTCAGGAAAGACGTCTATCAAACCTTCTAAATCCCTCACTTGTATGAAGTAAAAATATCAAGTCACCAGGTCGGTTTCCTCTATGGGGTCATAAGTCAAAAGATCACGCCCCGCCCCGAGTGACCCCATAGCACCGACACCAGACAAGACGTGCTTCTGCCGACTATAATGTGAATTCCATGAGTACAAAGAAGTCCAAACACTGTTGTCGTTGGAACAAGGGTATTCTTAGGTTTCTAATTCAAAATAATCATACATATAAAATAAGAGCTTTACTTACACTCAGTATTACATTTAAGTAGACGTCAGGCTCGACGGTTGGAACAAAAATGTCTATCTGACAGCTGTGTCCAATAATTTATATCCATGTTGATAGTCAATTGAGATACTCTAACCATCGCAAATAATTCTAGCGAACATTCCTTTGGTAAGCTGTATTTTAACTAGATATTTATCCTTTTAATGACGTGATTAAATAGAGTAATTAATTAATTTTGCTTACACACGGTAGCACAGTAGTCACTGTGCTGCGGTGCACAGCGAGGTTCACTGGAGATTATTTTACAGTCTCCCCAGAAACGTGCCCGAATAGACGTTGTACAAAAGGCCTTAATTAAAAAAAGTTAACTATGAGATTATTTTAAACACTTAATAGCAGGTTCTGGTTTCGACAGTGTCCTACATACAGTTGGATTAGCAGGTTCTAGTTTCGACAGTGTCCTATAAACAGTTGAATTAGCAGGTTCTGGTTTCGACAGTGTCCTATATACAGTTGGATTTGATGGATGAGACGTTTGTTATCTTGAGTCAGTGTTTAAACTAAGCATTTGATTAGTGAGTTTTATAAATAAGGCTACAAGTCAATCAATCTGCCTAACCTTTTCCCAACTATCTTGGGGTCGGCTACCAGTCTAACCGGATGCAGCTGAATATCAGTATTTTACATGGAACGACTGCCTATCTGACCTCCACAACCCAGTTACTGGGTAATACGATACTCCTTGGTAAGACTGTTGATGAATAAGGCTACAAGTGTATATTTTACTATGGTTTAACAAAACTCCAAACGAAGAGTTAGGTGGAGGTACCTGCAGTAAACCCATATTACGCCAGTTATGCTTTACCTCGTATGTAATGGGACTTAAACTTGAGTCTCATCACATATGAGGCAATCCTATTGCCATCAACTAAGCTCGGATCAAGACACCAGTATGCCAGGAACTGAAAATTCAAAAAAAAATTGTAAACATTACTGATTTTTTTTTTAACTTCGAACTATGGCATCTCACAGCCATCATGTTTGTTTTTTTTTAACGTCACCTGTCTTAGCACACAGGCTCTCAAGACATTTTTTCTTTTTTGTGGGTTTGGGAAATCATCCAATGACCTGTCTCGCTCTGGGTGGAGCGGAAGGGCGTGTCAGACTTTTACTGACTAAAACCCACCCCTGTCCCTTCCCTGCCTGAGTGCCCAGGGGCGCGGTAACTCTGTTTCGAATTTATCCACGACCCCTGGGCAGGCATCGGCCATGACGGGCCCCGTCATTGTATTGCTGACATCTCTTTGAGGCGCGCGTGGAACACTACGCGCCGTCAACTCTCGGGCATGGTCCTGATCGGAAGGCGAGCTGCCCACTACTCGCAATCCGCAGGCCCGCGTCTTCGGTGGCCGGAGATCAATCCAACGATATCTTAATATATCAATCCACAAACCCTTTCCTTGGAGTAGGTTATAAAGCTCAGTAACACTTTATCGATCAGGAAATCGAACTTATCCGACTTAGCAATCGAACTTTTGATATTGCTAAAACTAGACGAACAAGGTAGTCAATGTTTTAACAAAAGAAAGAAAAAAGCAAGCAAAACAAGCTAATTTTAATTCTGTTTTAAAACGGTCTAAAAAAATGACTTAACCAACGTGAAGACGTTACATAATTACCAAACTAATACTTACAAGCTATAAAGGCTTAGTATTAAGGGGGTGTAACTGGCCTTTTCCCCCTTAGTTGACTTTTATAACATATACGGTTAACAGCTGGAAATATCCTTTAGTGAAGCCGCCACTTATCTTGTATTTTTTACCCAGCTACATGTTTTGTGTCTAACTAGAAAGTGCCGACTTAACCATTTGGTTAAGGCGATGACATTCGCAAAAACACAAACATTGCTGTGTTTCTAAAAATTTGACCAAACTTATATTAGTTTGAAGCTGCAGAAAGAATATATGTTAATTTATACTATATTTCTGAGAACGTTGTTGTTTCCAAAACACGTTTTAAAATAAAATCAGTGATAGAAATGATCGTCAAACATACCTCGTTTGACCATTTTTTTTCCATATTATTAACCAACGTACGTCGATAAAATTTGTATCAAATTATAAATCGTATCTTTAGGCAAAACTTTGTTTCTTAAGATGTATAATAGCTCAACTCAGTAATGAATAAAGCTATAAAATACTTCATATTTTGTAATAAATTTCCAGTAATATGTCGTCGCGCAACTCTTTATATTCTATTCTGTGCGAGAATGACCGCGCTTTAGGTCATGTCACGCCCTTAACCGTTTGGTTAAGCACTGGCATATTTAAGAAAAATGGCTAAACACAATCTGATGTGTTTGTTTCATACCGTATATCGGGTGTAAAAAGACAGTTTCCGAAGCCGAAAGCCTCATATTCTACCCATTATTTGGATATTTTTTTTCCACTAGACCATACCTGGGCATCCACTGATTCTGGAGATATTGAATGTGAAATTCGCAATTTTTTTTTTAACTAAAATGAATTCCATGTTGTTATTACCAAACATGTTGTCAAACAAACGTTACCTGAATTTTCGATTTTTTTTTTCTGTATTCCACTTGCCTGGCACAGGCTCGCATTTGACCACTATCTCACCTGATGGTAAGCGATGATGTGGTCGACGATGGAGCACGTTTGACCACTATCTCACCTGATGGTAAACGATGATGTGGTCGACGATGGAGCACGCTTGCCTAGAAGAAACCTATTCACTTCTGTATTAAAGACTCCCAGGTTTTAGCTATCAGGAAACACAGACTTCAGCAAGGAATGCCACTCGTTAGCTGTACCCACAACGAATATGTTTCCAAAATTCGTTTTGTGCGTATGGGTCGGAAATAGACCTGCATTTTGACGCATATTGGGTGCATGTTAACTTGGCAACCTATATCATGGAATAAATATAGGTATAAACTTCCGCTTACCTCTTTGTAAATATAGCTTATTAAAATGTTATATTGAGTTTACCAAAAACTTAGAAACTCATTATATTCCTCAAACTATTATGATTCCAAGATTTCTTTGTCCAACGAATATATCAAACCTAACTCTTCTTACAGTTACTATATACAAAAATATTAAATATTATGGACGATATAAAATAGGCTATAAATATATATTATATATCACACATATACGAGAATATTCCATCCCATAAAGAAGTTCCCTAATGCATTATCCGAAACTATAAGTTATAGCAAGAGAGATAGGCGGTAGCGTCAGCAGAAAAGAGTTTAATGGATGCATCTTATGTTTAAAAAATATTATTTTTCATTTAAACGTAGGTAAGCCACTGATGACCTGGTGAGGGTCACGGGACTCCCACGGGAGTCACGACTCTCACCAGGGTTCAATGGATGAGAGAAATACAGTCGAAGTGGTGACGCTTGGGAGAGGCCCATGTCCAGCAGTTGACGTCTTTCGGCGGAAATGATAAAAAGAAATCAACTACTGTGCTGAATTGTATACCAGATGTGCCTTAATTGTTGTAGTCACTAAGGGAGACAGATACATCAAGTTAATATTTATTAAATCTAGTTGGAAAGCTAGGCAGGTACTTAGTGAAAATAGTACAGCCACTTTTAACCATTTTTTTTTCAGAATACTTATAAAAAGCACCGACAAGAAAAATATAAGCCTCTCTATAAGAAATTGTATTTGTAAAACCAAATCTTTCTTTCGCGAACGGAGTCAAAAAGCTCTTGAATGAAAAAAAGCGGAATGAAAAAAAAAACCAGGCGTTTATTCAGTTTTGCAATTTCACTGAAAACCTTCTGAAATAAATTCATAGAATATTTTATGTGTTTTCTGACCGTACGAGGCTTTCCATTTACAGTTTGGGACAAATTAACGGGCCATGTTATATTTAAGTTTTTTTTTGTGACTAAATAAACAATTGGCAAATGTAAAATGAATAATGGATGGTTAGGGTATACGTGGCTACGGGCTGATACTCAAAAGGGTTTTTACCCTTTGAGTATCAGCCCGTTTTTTAAAGGTAGTTACTTGACAGAACCTATGTCCTAGTTGGGGCACAGGGCGTCCACAGTAGTCCTCAATCGCGAGTGGTCCTGAGCTTCACGCTTCATCTTGCTTCACGTCATTCCGATGCTTGGCGATTCTGCCAACACGGTGCGTCACCACAGTTCCCTTGAGAATTCCATACACAAAAAAACAGAGTTTGTTAATCCTTAAAAATTGAAACAATTTTGTAACTGTTTTTTTTACTTTTCGAGGATAAAATTTAGTTCAATTTCATTTTATAGACGTTTACTGGAGAGAGTAAATCATTATTGAAAGGTAAAAAATCTATAGCAACTGTGTTACAATTTTCTCTCTCGTACAGGTTTTCTCCTATATCGTGAGTGCCAATCCAGCTGCCTAAACATTCAACATCACATTCTTCAAAACCATCCACGATTATAATTTAAAACCATGTTACAGTTACTATAAAAACTTTGATTGTTAATCACCATAATTATGATATTATCAGTACGTACTGAAGAAACTCTATGTTGTAACTGTCAATCCTTCAGTATCAACTGAAAGATATAATTACATAGCTACATTAGATTAGCAACTGGCTTGTTGTCAATCAAATTTTATAACCGCACGCATAGGAAAGTTTCCAGACATTTCTTAGACATAAAACACGCGGCATCACTGTATCTATTATCACAATCATATACCAAACCTGGAAAACTCGGTAAAAAAGCATCTAATGAAAGAATGCTATCGTGATAAGACGATTAGATTGAATTTCATTTTTTTTTTATCAGAAAATTTGTAGTAAAAACTTTTGCAGTACTTAAACGGTTTTCACGCCGATTCTGCAGATTTCTCGTTAACACCGAAATTGTGATGATAATCAGTGATAGCAAATGTTAAAATGTAACGCTAGAAAAACTGTTATCACGCTTGAAACACGCATTGTATTCATAGCGGGCGATTTCACGCTATCTCTGATACATGGACATACAAAAACGTTAAGCGTTATAAATAAATGAGAGGATGATAGCACTAGTATGCGTGTGTGATTTATTTTAAGATTAAGAAAAGTGTCTTATAAAAATAGATATTGACACAAATATACCATTTCTTGTTTTGAACTTACTTATCATATTGTAGAAGTGACTTCATGATTCTATCGCGTTACAGGCTGATATTTTTGTATATCTAATATTTTAAATAATCTAGCACTCAAACATCAAATCTCAGATTTAAAGACAGTGATCCCCAAAAATTAATAATTTTCTTAACATTATTTCTGTGCCTACTGAACTTGCAAGGAAGTGTATCCTCAAGCTTGCGCACTAGAAGGGCGTAAGTACGATATGAGTTCGGTTCGCTGTGCCATATACATGCAAGTCCGTGTGTGGGTGGACAGAGATGTAGGCTAGTAGTTTATGGATTTTACTGGAAGCAGCAGTAGGCTAGTTTTATATTTGAGTCAAATTTTTCTTAACATTTTTTTGGTTATTTTTCGTAAGCCCGAGCAAAGGTCTTGCGATTCCTTCAACTTCTCTTGGTGTTGTGCTTCATCTCGCTAATTCTTGAGGAAGCCCTGTACAGAATTAGTTATTGGAAGAAACATATTTTCAGTTAACTGAAATGCCGGAATAGTTCTGCGTGTAACTTGTTTGATTAGCTGCGTATTATTAATTATGTGATTTCGTGTTTATCTTGTGGTTGTGCTAGCGGTTCTTTAACTTCGATAGACTGCGTTTAAGTTTTCATTCGGTAGGTGATTGTTCCTCTTAATATCAAACACATTGTATAAATATATGTACCTGAAAGATAATAATTGATAGTAAAAAGAAACATTTTTTAAAAACGAATTTTTAAATTCATACACAAAATTTCAGGTCATGCTTACCATATAATATATTTTCATCGGAACTGAACCAACATGTAAAAATTCAACTCAGTAGGATAAGAGGAAGTGCTTCTAATTCAGCTTGGAAGAATTTACAAACATTTAAAGTGAAAAAAAAAATTGGCAAAGTGCATGTGGAATTTTGTACATTAAGGGTTCCGTACCAAGTATTGGTATTTGTTAGTAAAGTATACGTAATAATAAACATTATCACCAAATTTCAAGTTCATAGATCAATGAGAAGTTAAAAAATTCTTCGTAAGAAATTTTTTGACAGATGACGGACGGACAGACAGACAGACAGACGGACACGTGAGTGACAACAATAGGGCTCCGTTTGGACCCTTCGGGTACGGAAGCCTAGAAACTGGCCAAGTGCGTGTCGGATTTCACACATTAAGGGTTTCGTACTAAATATTGGTATTTTTTAGTAAAGTATACGTAATAATAAACATTGGTACGGATTCTCTTGTTCAATATCTAAACTAAAATTAGAGAATTGCTATCTTTTACTAAAAGGCAGTGCGAGAAAAGGACGGCTATAGCTATGCACTAAGTTAGAGATGTCAAACTAGTTTACGCCTTGCGCTTCACCGTGTTTTTAGACGACATGTTTTTACGTGTACCCTTAATTTGTATGGAAATATTAGTTCAAACTAAATTTGACAGCTCTAATTTACGTCCGTCTCTTTCTTGTTTTATTAGAGAGAAAAAGATAGCAATTGCCTAAATTCAGTTTAGTTTGTGCACAACAGAATCAACACCACTATCACCAAACAAGTTCATAGGCAATGGGAAGTTAAAAAATTCTTCGTAAGATAATTTTGTGACAGACGACGGACGGACAGACAGACAGACGGACACGTCAGTGACAGCAATAGTGCCCCGTTTGGACCCTTCGGGTAAGGAACCCTAACTAGTAAAAATAAAATACTCAGAACCAGTAGGTACAGACTGGAAAAACTCGATAGTACAAAATCCTACTAATATTATAATTGTGAAAGTTTTTACGTGAAAGAGTAACAAACATACATCCTCAATGTATGTTTGTTACTCTTTCACGTAAAAACTACTGAACGGATTTTGATGAAAATTTACAGTAATATTGCTTATACATCAAAATAACATATAGGCTATAATTTATAATGGGGGGAGTCCTATACAACGCGGGCGAAGCCGCCGGCAGAATCTAGTAAACAATAATTTTGATCTAACTCTACGTTTGTGCGTAGAGAGTAAATCTCGCTTCATAAAAAAACCTACTCTTGTACTACAATATTTAAGTACTCCACTATTTAGGCCACATCTAGTTTTAGTGCTTATTTCTAACATCGATGTTAGTGCTTCGTACGTAAAGGTGCTTACACACACATGCAACACATCACCTATTTGGTCTAGGAATAACTACTAGGGAAAGGTGTGGAGATGCTTTTATAATATTGATGTGTTATGTTTTCAGTTACGTATTTTGTTGAATCGAAAAGTATTTAAATGCTAATTTCAAAGTTGTTAGGTAATTTCATAATGTATATATTTTTAAATAGAATGCTGTATGTTTTAATGACGTGTGCTCTATTTTATTTGCGAAATTATACTGAAATTATTGGTAGACCTGTTGTCAGACTTCGTAGTCAGGAGCCTAGAAGTAACCTATTCGATCTTGACTTAAAGATCTTCAGGTAGTGCTATCAGGATACACATATCTAGCTCCTGCCAGCTGCTTTTCGCTCTAGTGGAAGTTGGAAATAGCCCAAGGCTTTGTCCTTTTCCATGGTCCAATCTATACCAAAATCTGTTGTGCAGTTTAGGCTTAAAAACTCAACAAATTAACAAACCGGCCGAGTTACTTTCGCATTTTTAGGGTTACGAAGTCAACAAGGAACCCTTATAGTTTCGCCGTGTCCGTCTGTCTGTCCGTCCGCAGCTTAGCTCAGATACTCTTAGTACTAGAAATCTATAATTTGGTATGGATATACATATTAATCACGCCGACAAAGTGACGACAAAAAAATCACGGTAGTAGTATATATGTTATGGACCAAGTAATAAATAGGGGCATTTTTCACAATGCCCGATTGCCCGCGCATTCTGAAAAATGACAAGCTAAGATTTGAACTTACATTATAAATATTGCCGTGTGGTCTTTGGGCAATCTGATAATACACAGGTATGGTGTGGTGGCGTAGGTTAGTATCCAGTAAAAGACAATTACAACACGAAAAACAGTTTAATACCTATACACAGTAACATGACACTACATAACTGTGGATAAAATTATCTTTACAGGTCACGGAGGCACTCCCAGAGTGGGAGTGCCTCCGCAGCCATCACTAGGACCCAAAAATAACGCCGTTCGAAACCGACAGTACTTTTTTGTTTTTCTTTTTTATTGTTTTTTTTTTGGTACGTATTCCAAGAGCGAGCGAACAGACCCTGTCAGCCTCTTCGTGGTTATTTTTTTTAAACCATTCAGAAGCCCCGCGAACCGTGTACCCGTGGACCGTCGTTAGCACATAACATCTCATAATATTGATACTACGTTTGAAATAAAAATAACAGTAATAAAACCTAGTTTTACCTGTTCTGCCCCATAGGTGACTAGCGTTATAAAAAATGCCCGGTCAATTTGAATATTTCAAAAGTTATTATCACACTTCCCTCTCATATTGGGCATTTTTCATACTGCCCGGGCAGTTTTCATAATGTCCTAATAATCACTTGGTCCATAACATATAAATAACGAAATTAAAAGGAAAACTAACACGGCTAAATTAGCTCAGTTAGTTTAAGAGCAATAGTCGTCCAACTTAAAAAATGTTTCTACTTGTTAAATTTCGTACAAAATACAAAAAAATATACTTAGGTGAAGTACGGTCTACGGAACCCAAACTTGCGGGTGGCCCAACACGCACTTGGCCGGTTTTTTAATAGTATGGATAATCAATATAATTTAATAAAATATAATGATAATAAAATATGGATAAAATTCGTGTATTGATAGATAAAATCTTGCAGTTTACGCATCGACTATGCTATTATTACTTATACGAGTGTACATGGTTTACTTAACAGCTAATAAATACATTTTAATTTTTACTTTAACTGAGATTCGCTTGAAAACGTTTTACTTTCTTTATTAATATATAATTAATAGTTAGTTCGTTGCGCTATCTGAGTGATTTCCTATTGCTTATAGCATTCACTTCAGCTTGTGTTAATTTATATTCATTTTCTTAATTTTTTATGTAGAATAATATTTGATTCATGATAGCTACAACTTGGGGTTCATTAATTCAAGAGTGAATAAGTTACTACTACGCAAGCGGACTCTATCGTCGACTTCATCATTGATTACTATTAGGGGAGATATTGGTCAAACACGAGCCTATAAATGATAAAAAAAATCCAGCAGCTTCGCAGGCATTTTTTTTTTTTTTTGGAATATCGTCCAATGACATCTCCTGCTCTGGGTGGAGCGAAACGGCATGTCAGACTCTTATTGACTAAAACTCAACCCTGTTTCATCCCTGCCTAAGTGCCAAGGGGAGCAATCTTACGAATTTATCCGCTACCCCTAGGCATAGCTTCGCCGGCCTGAAAGTGGTCTAAAATTATCCCAAGAAAGACTATACTACAAAAACTAATACATGTTCTACGCGTGTTGCGATAACAGTCACATCACGGTCGAGAACTACAGTGGCCAGTATAGAAAGCTCAGAATAGATTTCGAACCAAAGTAGTCCGTTGAAAATACAATTCGGCGAAGAGGGGGATCATCGATCCATCGAATACACATTGGTGCGGATTCTGTTGTGCATACACTAAACGTAATTTGGGATATTCCTATCTTTTTCTATCTAATAAAACAAGAAAGAGACGGACGTAGACGTTAGAGCTGTCAAATTTAGTTGAACTAATATTTCCATACAAATTAAGCGTACACTAAATACATGTCGATTAAAAACACGGTGAAGCGCAAGGCGTAAACTAGTTTGACATCTCTAACTTAGTTCATAGCTATAGCCGTCCTTTTCTCGCACTGTCTTTTAGTAAAAGATAGCGATTCTCTAATTTTAGTTTTGTTATTGAACAAGAGAATCGGCATCATTGTGAGTGCGGTGCTCCTTATCAAACTATGTCCCATCTGCTGGAGTGTCCCAAATGTGTATTCACCTGCAACCTAGATGATCTGAACAAAGCTTGCGACGCCGCTATAAACGGCCACTAACTGGGCCCCAACAACTATGTAATTAGACCACGATACGGAAAGAATACGATTCATATCCGATGAGCTATTGAGTCGTGATTGACTAACAAACATTCATATAGGTACACTGACTTTCAAATTTATAATTTTAGTACGATAGCATTACCCTTTGCCCAGGAGTGGGACAGTAAAGGCTAGCAAAAAAAAAAAAGGATTTATTAGAGCTAGCTTTTAAATTATTATTACAAAACTATAACAGTTTGAGAATTCATTGATTTTTGTTTTTGATATCTCCCTCTTTCTATTTCAAATAAATCTGCTAACTAACAGAAATAATAAGGCACATAACTACTCGTATTATAAAAAAAATCTGCCCGCATCAACTTTACTATGAATAATCATGAAAATAATACCAGTAATTATTAAAAGCGTATAAACGCTTATAATAATTAAAATTAGATTTAAATACTAATCATGATGATTAGTTATAATAGTAGTGTATTGTTAAACCCTGAAATAAAAATGATTTATTTAAATAATTTTAATGATCTATGCACGGCGCCTCGTCGTAGCCGCTCTAGTCATGCAATCACGCCTCGTAGTACAGTGCGTGCTACGCCGTAGCACTGCTACGAACATTTGGTCTACGCATTTACAATTTTTTTTTCGTGATATAAATTAGAGATTATTGGTTGTTTATTTAGGTGTGTTATGAAAACGTCAGATCACCTCTTGTGTATGAATATGGATGGCTATAAGAGAAGGGGAAGGCCAAAGAAACGATGGTTGGACTGAGTGAAAGAGGATATAAAGGGTAAAAAAGGGGTGACTAGAGATGACGACTAATAGAGGAGTATGGAAGAAAAGACATGTTGCGCCGACCCCACATAAATTGGGATAAGGGCAGGAGAATGATGATGATGATGAAGACGTCAGATTCAGATATATATATAAAAAATGTCTGAAAGTTCACAACTGACTATGCGAAGTTTTAATAATAACTCGCGAAGATTCAGTTATTTTTTTAAGCAGCCTATTTTGTGCCACAGCTGGGCCATAGTCTGCCCCAAGTTTCTTCAATAATTTTTGAATTTTGCCTTTTTTACTAATACATATTTTTGGAATCTCATCATGATTTGATGAGATTGCAAAAGTATTTATTTGTTTGATTAACACAAGTTTATACAATTAGTAGAAGTTACAATTACGGACCTAATTAGAAGTTAAAAAAAACAACGGACTCGCCAATCAAATCACCCGTATTTGTATAAAAGCTATTCCGAAAAAAAAAACACAATCGAAAAAAAAAAATACTAAAGACTACTCCACTCCCTCTCCTAGCTCGAAACACATGCACAAAAATTGCACACACACATACAAACGACACCTGTGTGTACTAGTCTTGAGAATAACATATTTTTGTAGCTTTTATATATTTTTTAGTGGGTGTATTTTATATTTTTCCTATATACATACATATAGGTTGAGTACATATGCTTGCAGAAGTTTTTTTATTCTTGCGTCGAGAAAATTGAGGCTGAGGTATAGTGGAAACTTACATTTGAGGATTTTGAGTGTCTTTGATATCAGATATCAGATTGTACTAGTGAACTGTCTTAAGGGATATAGGCATAATCACTACTTTCGTGAAACAATTAAGAGATCATTTTAAGAAGGAGTGGAATTTCCAGCCAGGGTTTGTGTTTTCTGGTAGCTACAACCTAAAATGATAGCTATACCTAAATAGGTCTTTAAGTTATGAGTGAATTGGTTACTTCTAGAAAAGCGTGCTCTAACGTCGACCACATCATCGCTTACCATCAGGGAGATAGTGGTCAAACGCGTATACCAATAGTAAAAAAACCAATCAAATATAATTAACTGGTTTAATTACGAGTATATTATGTTTCTAAAAGGTAATCTCTGAAATTGCTAATCCAATTTCGTTATCAGATTACCACTTTTATTACGACTGCCCTAGAAGGAGGGTAATGTTTTTTCACAAATTTTCTTTGATAGAAAACTAGAAACAAACGACTCAAACGTCTTTAGAATACTTTCATGACATATTCATCCAGATCCAAGAGTGACAATACTAAGTAGGTAATCTTCTTCTTGTTCTTTAATTTCAACACCAGTTGAGAGACCTCTCCTCATGAAGCTTGTGGCTAAGCAATAACAGCCGCACGGGTCAATCTTCAAAGTTAAGCAACGCTTGCCGAGGTCGGTCCGTAGATGGGTGACCATCTTAACATATCGAGATTAAGCTGTTAAATCTGACACCAGCCTTGTTCAGGAGTACCGTGTTACCCAGTTACCGGGTTGTGGAGGCTTCTTCTCTGTGAGAGTGTGTGGGCCGTAATCCACCACGCGGGTCCAATGCGGGTTGGTGGATGTCACATGTCTTAGAATTTTTGGTTCTAGGACATGGCGGTTTCTTCGCGATGTTTTCATTCACCGTTTTTGACAGCAGTGGTGATGAAATAATTTTTCAAAAAGTAATGCGCCTACCTGCGTTTGAACTCAAGTTGCGGCCGTTACCACTGGGCCGCCACTGCTCCACCTAAGTTATTGTTACCTTCTATATAGAATTAGTGGTCGCCCGGTTATCGAAATCCGACCATTAAGGTTTTATTGTCAAAGACCATAAACATGACATGACTTGACATGACTGTGAACCATAAACAAAAGAGTATATACGTGTCAGAGGTGTGTAGTGCGTGTAACCTTTTTTATTCATTTAATTTATTTCTAGTAGAAGTATTTTTAAATTGTATTAACATGTCTAGAATTATCTACTAACATAATATGGACTTGTATCAATCACTGTGTGCTTGGTCTGAAATAAATATTTTCAATTTCAATTTCTTATACTATAACTGTGCCTAATTTCATACTCCTCCTTCCGCGTAATTTTCGTAAAAACGCGGTCGAAACTTTTTCCTTCACGTATTAAATAATGAATGAGTGTCAAATTTAAACTCAAAGCATTTATTTCAAATAAACCATTTACAGGCACTTTTGGATTGTCAAGAAGTCGGTCAGTCAGAAAGATGAAGCTAATTGTACATTTCAAGGCGTAGATCTCTATGGAGAAGAACGTGCAAGAAACTCCATGGACACTCTTTTAAACCATGTTATGTATAACAAAAATGCTGGTTACATATGTTACATAATTATTTGAGGCAGGCTTGTCCCAAAAATAAATAAACTTGGAAGATGTATACTTATCACAAATCTTATTGTATTTAAAAACCTCATACACGAGTGCAAAATGTTCTAGCACAGTTCCACATAGAAATGAAGAGATTCAAAATGTAAAATCTTTCTCAGTAAACCTTACAAACATAGAATACAAACATACATATCTAAAATGTATAGACGCCGTGGCCCAGATCAAGGATTTTCTTTTAATAAAAGATACAGCTTTTCTAAGATAGGATACGTGTGAGAAAAAGCTTTTTCCTAGAAGAAAATCACTACTATACAATATCTTATTAAAGTAGTTACAGACATGACTCCAGAACCTAATATTCAGAATACAAATGAACTAACATCACCATCATCATTCTCCTGCCCTTATCCCAATTTATTTGGGGTCGGCGCAACATGTATTTTTGAAATGAAATGAAATCAACTAACATTCGGTGTAATATATTTCTAAGAGTATAATTTTAAAAAGGATCAATGATTTTAAAGACTTTTAAAGTGGAATTTAAAATCATCTAACTGTAAAAATAAATTCACCATTTCTTTGTAACCTGGCCACTAATCTATCATTTTAAATAAAACCTCATTTCAATTTTTTTTTGGAATGTAAAATCATGCATCGGTAAAACTAATATCTCCATTTCTTTTCCTGGGAAACCTGCCCCCCTAGCCATATTACATTTCTATTATCGTTTACGCAAATGTGTGGCAATGACATTACCTGCGTAGATAAGTGTCACGTGACTTATCGCAGGTAATGTCATTGCCATACATTTTGTTCTAAGCGTTAGCGTAAACGATAATAGAAATGTAATATGGCTAGGGGGGCAGACCACTTTAAAATTGGCCACTAATAAACCATACAATTAACCTCCTTTAAAATTTCTGTTTTTTAATGGATCGTGGTGTCCTTGAATGACATAGGACATTATGTCATATGCCCCATAGCCTCAGTGGCGCAGTAGGCAGCGCGTAAGTCTCATAATCTTAAGGTCGTGAGTTCGATCCTCACCTGGGGCAGATCCTTTTTGGGAAGTATTTCATGTTTCGGTTTTAGTAAAATAGTGTACATGTTTAAGTTAAATCTTGTATTCATACTCAACTACAATGCAGCCATAAATAGTCTTAGCCAAAATATCTTAAAGCATAATCAGTTCGAAATCACTTTAATCAACTTTGCCACAATAATATTTTTATCTCCCAGTTACCCAGCGTTCGGTGGTACTTACCGAGTCACGAATCAGTATATCTGCTTAATATCAATTAATGAGTTGTGTATGTGTTTAATGAGATACAGCAAGATGCACAGAGTGGACCAGTAGGTCGCGGGTAGTCGATGGATGCGAGACGCACGCAAGGTTGTTGTAGCGATACTTGATGGAGCCCTATGTCTAGCAGTAGACGTCTTTCAGCTGAAATGAATGGATGGACATAGAGCGACTGCCTATCTGACCTTCACAATCGAGTTACTGAGTAATAAGATACTCCTTAGCAAGACGGTTTATAAGACTTTCTTAGTACGCGTAATGACTGCCGAAGATAAACTTTCTCATTTATTTAACCAAATTAGCATCTACATGTTTCAGAAAGATGGAGATGATACGCTTATTACTAAAAATGAAACGCGATAGACGAATTAATTATCATCAAAGTCATTTTGACCGCTGAAGTGACAAAATGGCGACCTTCATTACCTAATGAAGGTCGCCATTTTGTTTTTTTTTCAGAATTCATATAGCATAAGTCACTTCAGCGGTCAAGATGACTCTGATGATAATTAATTTGTTATAATTCATCCACCAGTTTAGGCTATAAGGGCATGCCAAAGAAATAGACAAACACACATACTATCGAAAAAAATTACCCTCCTTCTGGGACAGTCGGGCAAAAATAACAACATATAGAATAGAATAGAATAGAGTAGAATACTCTATAATATGTACACCATATAAATTATAGCGTAGATCGACCTAGCGTCCATAGGTATCCATAATTGGCTCTTTCAAGAGAAGCAATTATAAATGACCGATTATTGATAAGTTAATGAATTAATATCACGACTATAAATACGAATAGATACTGGCCATTAGCCGGTAATTATATAAAATACCAATTAAAAAGTTATGCATTGTTGTTACCAATTGCACAACTTATGATAATTAGAATTTAGACAGTAATCTACATACCAGTTGGGAATTACGTGAAAGATTCGGTTGATATTATTTCTTATGTAAGATACTTAAATATGTCTAAAGAATAATTAGTCTTCGAAAAAGGAATGTAATAACGAAGGAGTTTTTAAAATAGAAATTGAAAGATAACAATAAAGACAGATAGTTGCTTTAAGATATTCCTAGACATAGGTATTAAAAACATAATTTTATAACCCTAAAAATAAAACATAAATTTTAAATAACCAGCATGAAAAATATCCCGTCTACTCGTCGCTTCAATAAAAAAAAACATTAAAAAATAAAGAAAAACCATAAAAGCAGCCGTCTTGCGATGCGTTATCATTTTTATATGTTCTCCCCCCCACCCCCTCTACCCTTTGAACACCCACCCCCCTAGATGCAAGCTCACACACACACATGAACCTTCCTATAAATGGGTTAAAGAAAAATGTGTCTACCTGAAAACGTACGATGCACGAGTTTTTTTATTCCTTTTACATTTTCTTTGCTATCCGCGATTCTCATATCGGCGATATAAAACTGAAAAATACATTTCTTATATGCACCACAAAATCACCCTTATGTGTGAAACTACAAGGCCTACAATCGTATCAGCACCACCGAAAAAACAGAGCACCCATACATGAGTAGTTTGCTCGCATACACACGGAACCGCGCCGTTTAGAAAAAAAATAAAATGCACACATATAAATTGCATGCAGCTCGAAAGGGATGCACTCAGAGTCATAAAATACTCACACAGACTTAGAACCTGTCGCACACAAGCGCACCCCGACTCAAGTTGATCACACACACTACCGCATCCCTATACAAATACACCAACACACGTTACAGACTGAAGAAAACCTTGCATGTGTTGGAAAATGCTTTTCCTTGCAGCAACCTCACGGGAAGAGTTCCATAGCGAATACCTCGCGGTAAAGACTGCTCGTTCTCTAAAATTTCAAATTTTAAACAAAAAACCAAAAATAATACAAAACTATGAAAAATTTTAAACAATAACTGATGCTTGATAAGCATTTTATTTTTAAACTCGAATCGATCGGCCATGCCGGCCGTGGACTCAAAAGAATTCTTCACCCGTTTCGCGGTGTAAAAAAGTATAATTCGAAAAATGTGACGTAAAAAAAGACGCGCGAAAAAAAAAACGTTTTGTTGTTCGCGCCAAGCGTTTAGTGTCGTGCTTCGGTAAAAGTAGATTATTTCTTAATTGAAAGTTTGATTGCACTTGTTAACTTAGCTAATCGGCAAAGACACGTGCATTAGTGAATGTAAATGTGTTCGTTAATGAGTGTGCATCTGTGTGCGTTAGGACTGTCTGTGTGTAAAGACAGAGTTTGCGTGTAGCTAAAAATTTCGCGGCATTTTTGTGTCATTATAAATTTTCGTTCGATGTTTGGAGCCGATAATTATGACGTTTTAATGAATGCGTTTCGTTGTTTGACACTAAATGGTTATGTCGTGGTTTGTGATTTTATGGACAAAGGAAAATTGAGCGATTATGATTATCTTAAATCTTGCTTTTAATTTTATTGTGTTTGGCAATCTGTAGTTGCACTGCTGAGCAAATTATTTTGTGTTGTAGATATTTAGAATAGAAAATTAATTTCAGTTTTGAAAGATTATATTTTACTCCACATTTCATGTCACATTTTTATTTTTTGGTTCTAAATCCTTGCATGAATTTAATAATCTACATCCAAGATCACTAATCCCGTTCCATATTTACATAACGTCCTTACTGACATACTTTTCCATGCGATTCAGTTGATTAGTACTTCACAATTAAAGACCAAATTCGTATGCACAAAGAAAACTTTCTCTGATACATATCTAATAAGAAAGGAGTTAAACCTTTGTTAGTATTTTAAGGTCAAGGACATTGTTTCCAATTCCTTTACTAATACAATTACAAGCTAGATTACTTATGCATATATATGTCTTATTGGATTATGTACTTATCCAGATTCTTTAATTGAGATTATTATTCTTATAAGAAAGAAGGATTTACTCGTATCTACAATAGCAATCAATAATATTTTTAACAAAAGAAATAGATCATATAGTATCTAACAGTAGGTACACAATGGTTTGATTTATTTTATAAAAGTCTATTGAGTCTCACGTCCTATTCATTGTTAATTTATTTTTGACATTCACATACCGCGTTTTTATTTAATTTAATTTCGTTTTTCTATTGACTTTTAATAACATAATGATACAAATGAGTCGTAATTTTAATTTTTATTTAAATTGTATTTATTTAAGCTGTTTTTTTTTTTGTTTTGTGCTGTGATCACTATGGGCTATGCCTCAAATAAATCAATTTTATTTTTTTTTAAGTAAAAAAAAGGCATGTGAATTCTCTGTTAGTCAGTAATTTTTTAAGGTGCGTCCACACCAATGATATTTCGGTGGAGCAACATCTTGTAACATGAATAGGACAAAGTACGTTCATGTTGCAAAATGTTACTCCACAAAAATTAACTTCGGTGTGGACGCACCAATAGTAAGTCCTCAGATATAAAAAAAAACCGGCCCCGTAGGATTCCGTGCCATTATTTATAAAAACGGCAACAAAAAAAAATGTGAAAATTTCAACTGCCTAAAAAAAAAAAAAAAAAAAAAAAAAAAAACTGTCACGGTTAATGAGATACAGCCTGGTGACAGACGGACGGACAGTGGAGTCTTAGTAATAGGGTCCCGTTTTACCCATTGGGTACGAAACCCTAAAAAGCAACCATGAGGTTATTTTACATTGATTACCAGGTTCCCGTAAGGCCCCGCGCGCCCCACATGTGGGACGCCACAATAGGTTCAAATTATGTCTATTATTCCGGGGCCTGACAGATTAATACAAAATTTAAAATGGAGAATTTGAATTTATAATACGCTAATCAGTATTTAAATTAAACAGATGATTAGCGAGTTTAAAACAGGGTGTTAATGTAACATTTCACATAAAACCTTCACGCTATCGACCTTCCCAAGACCAGCAGACATGTCACACCTAACATTTTACAATCTTAGCACACTACTACTATATTATTTAAGTATTTATCATAACCGTCTGCGCTCACTGTTAACGACTTCTGTGTGTCGTGTAGTAGCTATACAGGGTGGATTTTTAGACGGGGCAGTAAGGGCAGGTACAATCAAGGGACAAAAGTGCAGTCACACCCAAACTTAGTGTCTTAACTTTCTTTTTTATTTTATTTTTCTTTCTTTTCTTTCTTTAATTATTTCTTAGTGGTTACTTACTCTTCGCAAAGAACACACCCTCCAAATTTCATGTCTCCAGGACCAGTGGTTTAGGCTGTGCGTCAGTCAGGACTTTGAATTTTATATGTATAGAAATAGATGTAAGCATATTATACAAGATGGAAACGACAATACAACATTATTTTTTACTATGGGACCATCATTGAAATCGCGAAAATAAACTCTTGACCCGACATTTATGTTTGCACTACTTGCTGCCAGCGGCTTCGTGCGCGTAGTATGTTTTTTAGCTTAAGTTACTCCTTATATAGTCAGCTACCTACCAGTAAAATTTTATCAGAAACGGTCTAGCCGTTTCGAAGATTAACCGGAACAAACAGACAGAGAGAAAAAAAAATTAAAAACGATTTTTAGGCATAGGTATCGTGCAAATAACTTTATGAGCTTAAAAAAATATAGTATTTTGTCATTGCAAACAGACACTTAAATTTATTTTATTTGTATAATATTTTATTTTATATATATTTTCTTTTCTCAACAAAATAAATTGAACAGTTGATTTTTTTTTTGTGATTTCAGGTTTGGTCCCATATTAAAAGTTGTTCGTAATGATTATTGTCAATGTTTTCATTTATTGTTTTATTGTCGTCTTCACCTTGTATAGCTCCTATAAGGGTGTTATATAGTACCTATACGAGTGTTATATAGCATCCATAAAGCTCTTGGTTCACCTTTATGGTTTCCGTCTACAAGTTTTCGCAGGACTTCAGTCTACGAACTCACTTGTTAGAATATTGATTTGTAGTACGATTCTTGTAAGGTCTATTTTTACTTGAAAATTATAGGAAATCTTTTAGGACATTTTGAATTCTGTTTATAGTCTGGTTTTGTTGAATTTTCTGCCCATTCCTTCAGTTTATCTTGCATTAGCGATATTTAGCTTTTAAAACGGCGTTTGTTAATGTAGTTTTATGTGACAGGGTATTCTATCTGTCTCCGTAGTTCAAGTTCTAGGAAAGTATTTTATTTTCCTGTATCTTTCTTTAATGCTTTTTTTTAACACATTATTCTTCAAACTTTTATCAAGTATCTCTTCGTAAACTTAACCAAACTAATCGCTAAAACCGTCGTTCTTTATATCTTTATTTTCCAAACAAATTTCTATACTTTATTGAAGTACACATACCAAAACATAAAATCTTAAATCATCATTCATGCTATTATTTACAAAAACCACTCCTGCTTCCCCCAAAAACTACGCACCCGTGAAGATACTTTAAAACTTTTAGAGCACAAATCTCGACTCGTAAGAAAACTGGGTTTTTAGGTTACATCTACCTGACCTAGGGCTGTTTCAAAATAACCACCAGAGAGACTTTTCTTTAAAATATTTTTTACGTAGCCTTTACGTAGACTGGTAAAAAATATTAATAGGTTTAATTGCTTGTATTTACAAAAAGTTATTATGATAGAACTTTTTTTTTCTTAATAATCGACTACACATTATAGGGAGTATTCAAGTCAAGAGTGAATAGGTTACTTCTAGACAAGCGAGCTCCATCTTTGACCACATCATCGCTTACAATTAGGTGACATGGTGGTCAAACGCGGACCTATCATCATTCTCCTGCCCTTATCCCAATTTATTTGGGGTCGGCGCAACATGTCTTTATCTTCCATACTCCTCTATTAGTCGTCATCTCTGTAGTCACCCCCTTTTTACCCATATCCTCTTTCACACAGTCCAACCATCGTTTCTTTGGCCTTCCCATACTCTTATAGCCATCCACATCCATACACAAGACGACATTTTCTTTATTCCTCCGCATCACATGCCCATACCACAACAACCGACTTCCACACAACTTTTCAGTCAGCGGTGCCACTTTCAGACTTCCTCTTATATACTCATTCCTAATTCTATCCATGCGCGTAACACCACACATCGCTCTTAGCATTCTCATCTCACCCACATGCAATTGCTTTTCATTCATCCCTTTTGTGGCCCAATATTCTGAACCATACAAGACAGCCGGTCTGACCATTGTTTTATAAATCTTCCCCTTAAGTTCCCAAACGCGGACCTATCAGTAATATAAAAATATATTTAAACAGTCATAACTATTTTCCGCAGTTAACAATAATCGTTTTTCTTACTGGATTCAAAACTCTTATTAGTAATTAGACTAAGACGACGGATCAAAATCAAATACCGAACGTGCGTTGCACTCACTGAGTTAGGATTTTAATTTATCATCTTCTGCTTTAGTTCTTATTAATAGAGTATTTGCTTTCATATTTTTTTTTATATCATTTATTGAATCATTCTTAATTAAACTATTTGCAATTAAATGTTTTTCTCTTTCTTAATCCTGCAAATTAATAACATGTCAAAATTCTATAAGGACTTTATCAGCTTAGTTGTCAATCCATCATGTGCCTCATATAGATCAGGAAACCAACGCCATTAACTAAACGCAACTAACCAGACCTTACTCTTCCTTATATCTATTAACATCAACCCTCAAATCCCAAGTTCTATTCATATCACATACATAACCCACAAACGTCTAGCCTCAGTCCACTTCCCAACGTTCCCTTCCTGACCAGAAATATTTCAGCATCCATGACCTAAATCCTAAAATAAAAAGTCGCGGCGTATTGATCTACCCACATTTTCGGAGTTTTATTTTCTGTCTGCCTTTTGACATTTAGATGGTTCTGGTCCTATATTCAAATGGTTGTTTAGGTTCTGAGTCGTGATTTTTAGCTTTTTTAGTAGGTCAAGTTAGTTTGTTATATCTTTTGATTAATTAATCGAAAGACAAGTAATTACTTAGCTTATATTTTTCTTATAGTTATATCTATCTTTGTCAAGTCTGTCATCAACATTATCATCATCCTGCCATCATCACCACTTCATGGCGCACCATTTTCTCTTCTTTCGTATACGAAACATATATGTTTCACACAGTCACACCGTCGCGTCGTGTGTTTGGTCCTGGTCGTCTCTTATAAGCATCAACTATCATCATCATCATTTAATTTTTTTATTTAACTAAGGTTTACTTGTGTGCAATCACTTATTTCCTTTTTGTATTAAGATGTGGTTAACCACATCTTAATACAAAAAGGCCACATCAACCACATCTTAATCATCATTCTCCTGGGATAAGGGCAGGAGAATGATGATTAAGATGTGGTTAACGCCGTGGGCTACACATATGTAATTTTTGACTTAGTTATTATTGTTTATTAAGATTATTGTGTGACTACCAGTTTTCCCGAAATACATAAATTTCAGCTGATACACGTCCTCTTCTGGACATCTCTCGCAAGTGTCGCCATATCGACCGGTCCTGTGTGTCTCGCATCCAGCAGAGTCCCGCGTCTTTCTCCAGGGCAGACCAGGCAGGTTTCTTCCGGTACGCGGTCATCACGCTAAAATCTTTCGGCCCCTCGGCCATCGGTACTGCGAGCAATGTGCCCTGCCCACTTCCATTTACGATTGGCAATACTCTGACTAACATCTATTCTTTAAAAATTTTGTCTCTGACCTCATTAAGCTCACTGAACTTGCTACTTACGTTACATGAACTGTTTGGCAAAAATAACTAATTAAATAAATCGTTTATCAATTAACTTTACAACGGCGTAACAAAAAGTAATTTCATACTCCTTAAAACAAATATTTAAAAAAATCGTTTACGAGAGACCAAGAAATTAAACCAAGAAGCGTAACAATGATAACGGTTGCAGTAAATAACGAACATTAACATATTAATTAATTTATGAACCCTAACTCAATAAATAACATCTGACTTGCGATAAAAAAAAAAACGATTTGAAACGGGTGAAGAAAAACGAAACCAAAGAAATGTTCAACATTTAGTTTCTATACAGGCACCTCCCACCCAACGATAGTTCCTATAAATACCTACATAATTACGAAGATATATTTATTATTATTTCGAAAAATTATATAATAGACACTAGTGTTAAATAGTGATATATTTAAAAGTAATATAGTGCCAATAATGTCAGTGACGTTAACAAGTTCGAACCTCTTTATGAAAAACCCCATGAACCTACAAATGAAGAGGGAATTTGAAGATTTTAACACTGACGACAACAAAATGGATCCTATTGATAGCAATAATTCTAGTGATGGTAACTCAGAGACGAGTGATCTAGAAAACAATGGTCCAAATGAAGATACAACTGCTGCACTGGATTATACAGAAAACGCTTTATCAATGCATCCTGTAGCAGATTTTATCAAGAAGGAATTTCTTCCGGAGTTTGACTTCAGCAACCCTTTTAGAAATCAGAATTTGGGCTTTAAAGATGGGTTTCAAAATTCCCCGTTTTTGCTTCCAACTCAGCTGTACAAGAGTTTTCTGGCAAGTCTTGGCAAGAGAAGAAGGAATGTGGCAGAATGCTACTCTCTTTATCCGAGGAATATGCTTTTCTCAAATGGATTTGGTCTGGAGGCTTCTGATGATGAAAATAATGGTGATAGAGTTACTGATTCTCCGGATGAGGTAATTGAGAATGTATGGTCCAAAATAAGCCATTTGCAATCATGTCTCAAGTAAATTTAAGACTCGTATTAGACTTTTTGACAGTGCCAATAAGAGAACTGTTTCCTTTTCTTATTATATGTCTTGTAAGAAAAACTTGTCCCTTTTACTTCTGGTATTGGCATTCAAATTGGTTTTACAAAGATACACAATTCCAACAATAATGACCGTGTTCGGCAAGAAGTTTAGCTATGTCGATTGAAAGTATTCACTATATTCCAATTCATACTAGATTATGAAATAGACAGTTTATTTTCAGTTATCGGATGGCCCAAGGTCCAATAGTAAATATAGCTTTCAATCTGAAGGCCAAGAAAACGTAGCAATCTATCAGCAATATCGATTTTCAAAAAGTCAAAGATGTATGGGATTAACATTTGACACTGAAATGTCTCGAGGTCAATCCTAAACATTACGATATTTCACAATCTTTATAACTGACGGAATGTCACTTTGTGTAGAGGACCTGGTTACGCTGGGAGCCGACTCCACCATAGATAGGAAGAGGCTAGATATCCAGCATGTAACTGAAATGAGTGGTCATTTAACTAATTCTTGCAAGTAAGTGAAAACTAATTCCCAAAAAACATTGGACTACCCGTACAAAGTTATCATCAGCTGATCAAAATTAGTAGAGGTCGAATTTTTGTTTCGGAATTGGCTATGAATTTCTTGACGAAGTTGTTCTACTCTATGGACAGAAGCAATATGTACAATATGACTACCCATTTCAGTTATACCTTGAATGATGATGATATCTGATTACTGTCTTCTAATAAATTCTTCTTTCCAAGTTTTCATTGTTACGTTATTTTACGTTATGATCTCCGTGAACATAAAACTGTGTCAACAGGTGACTAAACCTCATTTGGTATTGTTTCAGAAGGCGGGTGCATCGTCAGCGTTCGTGTGGAGCGGCGGGGGGGTCACAGGCGGAGGGGGGCAGGACCAGACAGCCGCGCAGCCCGCCGCCGTGCCGACAGGTTTGTGCCAACAGTTTGTCAGAATATTTGAACTTCTTCTTAAATAATGGAAATCCCTGAGTCGTTTCTGACAAGTCAAGATTTCCGCAACTAGTTCATAATATTGATTCAAAGTAATTTTTGATTAAATTTACACATAAAACGAAATTATTTTAAAGTTTTGTTTTACGCTTTTTCTCTTATTCGTAAACGTTGTTTGTATGAATCTTGCTTATTTCAATACCATTCACTATAAGCTACGATTGCCTATATATGCTTTAACCGAGCTAATATCCTGTCTTCTATGGTTTTTGGGTACCATACTCAATATCTTCACAGTATTTCGAAGAATCGCCAAACTTAAGTGGCAATGGTCAGGGCCCATTACTCGCAGATCAGATGGTCGATGAGGCCGAATAGTTCTGGAGTGGCGAACGCGTACCGAAAGACGTAGCGTTAATCCACCCACAGGGTGGATCGGTGCCCTGGTGAGGGCCGTGGGTAGCCGATGGATGCAAGACGCACAAGACCAGTTGTTGTGGCGACACTTGGGGGAAGCTTACGTCCAGCAGTGGAATTTCGGCTGAAATGATGATGATGATGATGAATTCTTGTCAAACAGTTCAAAATAAAAGGGATTGAGAGCGTGACATGTCTACAGCGCATGTCAATTCCTTACATTTTGCTATTTGACAATCGTTATCCCTGATATAATGTCACTCTGTCTCGAGTTCTCAGGTTCGATGTTTGATACTTTTCTACCCCTGTAATATTCTTTACCAGTGTCCTAACAATCTTCCTCTTCACAGGCACGTCTGGCGGCGGCGGGGCTCAGGGTCTGGTCCACTGGATGTCGGTGATGGCGGAGCACATGGGAGGGGGGCACCACGACCCCTCCCATTACGCACTGCCACCCTGGAACAATGGGGGTGTTGATGTGAGTAGTAGATTTTAGTAGTTTACTGTTTAATATTGTAGAGTTTAGTTTTTAGATGCTAAGGTAGGTTTGGGAGGCGAGGAAGAAGATAAAAATTGTTTAAAATAGATATGACTCCAATTTGGTCAACATTGCGTTTTCGAAAAGTATGACTTACCATTATTGCTGAATATCGGAATTAACAATAAGCCAATATATCACCCTTTTTAACTAATGAATAAGATGAGTAACCTATAGTTTTTTATTTTATTTAAAAAAAAAAAAAGTAAAAAAAAATATCTTACATTTTCACCCACACTCAGGGTGTTTAAATATTACATTAAATAGTAGGAATTAATTAAAGGATGTTTGATGGCTTTGCAAGTGTAGATTAAAACATAATCAGCAGAAACCTGAACAAAGACAATAACAGTGCTCAAGCGGCTGATACTGAAACCACACAAAATATACGATTTTCAGCTGCGTGTTAAAAACACTCAATATGCATAAAGGAAGGAACTACAATGTTATGCACTAGTAGACTTAGCGTATAAGCATAAAATTTTGCTAAACGGTTCCAAGCAATAGATTCGCATTAAGTATTTCTTTATGTCGGTCTTTTTATAGATACGGTTGCATTGATTTTCTTTTGCTCGGCATCGAGACTTAAATTATTTAGTTTTCTATTGAAACGTTATTGTATGCTCTTGATTTTACCTATGTAAATCGTTTTCTACTTCGTGTCGTCTCGAGTAAAACAATATTTTTTGGATTTTGTCTAAGTTTATGAACAGGCAATTTCTTCACTGCGAATTTTGGTTTTTAGGTCAAAGTGTACGTGGTTTTCCAGTAAAACTTGGGATTGGCATGAGCCAATATAGGTTTCTCAGTTGTAAGTCAAGTAGTGTCAAGCAAGTTGTTTTTTAGGGGTAATATGTTTCTTCTAGGTCATTCGTCTGTTTAAGTAGACTCCCAAGTATCGAACCTCATCTGCCTGGGGTATTTTTATTTGATTTAAGTAAACTTCTGAACATGTATTTCTTCTCAAAGAGTAGGTGACATGGACTGATTTATTTTCATTCACTTTTATATGCAGACATTCCGAGACTGTTTAAGTTTTATTGTAATTTTCACTGCCAACATGTTTTATCAATAACAAGTATCGCTGTATTATCAGCAAATGTTCTTATCAATGTGATTTGACTTTTGTGTTAGTCTGAGGTTGACTTGACTACTACTCTTCTACTCTTTTCATTTGGTCTCAAATCTTATACGTTTTTTAGGGTTCTGAAAGTCGGAATGAAAAAACGGAACCCTTATTCGATCACTCTGTCCATCTGTCACAGCCAATTTGCTCCGAATCTGCTGGACCGATAGAGTTGAAATTTCGTACACGTATGAATATCTGTGACCCAAACACGAACGTGAACCCTATATTAATTAATTTGGAATATGAGGCTTTTGAGGTGAAAATCGGAAATTTAAAAAACTATTTTTTTCAAACTTTGCCGTGCGAGATATCAAATAAAATTATTACAATATAATGAAATGAACCTAATGTGAGGGCCTCGAATGTGTCTTTTTCATAATTTTAAAATATATAGCTTCAGAATTATCTATAACAATAGATGAAAAATGACATTAACCCTCCCCCCCCCCTCCCCCTCTTATCTCCGAAACCACTGGGCCTAAAATTTTGAAGAAAATACTGAAAGTAGTCCTTTACTTATAGATTACAGGAAAACCCATAAGGAGGAAAAAACCACTTGCGCGCGAGTCCGACTTGCTCTCTATATTATAATATTACTACTACCAATATCAATGTTCTGCAATTAACGACTGTCTAAGCAACCGCGACTGACACCAGTCGTTATGCAAATACTCGAGCAGTTGCATTATAATCGCAGCAATTAGTCACAGTTGGACTGCTAATTGTTCTGACAGTTGTTTCTCGGTTTAACCTTTAAATTATCTCTTGAGTGGATTTACATTGGTGAAACAATGATCTGGAATGACTTACAATGTGTTTGCAGTTTTTCTTCCATGTTTTATCGGGATTGTACGTCTTTTTCTTTGACCAGAGCTGGAACATTTAAGATTTTGGGCTTTGGGTGGCTTTAGGTGAAGTAAACAAATTTAAACAAACTGACTTAGATACGTTTTCCTATCATTACATTAGCCACTGCGAGGATCGCCCAGTGGACACGGTGGAGCATACGGTGGAGGTTTGCCCCGCCTGGGCAGAACACCGCCGTGTCCTCGTGGATGCGATAGGCGGCAGCGACCTCTCGCGCCGTGCCCGGGTTCAGGCCATGGTACGGAGCGAGAGGGAATGGGGGGCCGTCTCCTCCTTCTGCGAAGCAGTAATGCTCGCGAAGAGGGAGGCGGCACACGTTAGGGAGACTCAACAGAGACCGAGTCGCCCTAGCGCCCCCAGCAGCAGCCGTCGCAGGAGACGCCAGGGGCTGCGAGACGATCTCCGGCCACCGTAGACCCGGGCCTGCGGACGGCGAGTAGCGGGTAACTCGCCGTCCGATCAGCACCAGGCCCGAGAGTCGACGGCGCGTAGTGTTCCACGCGCGCCTCAAAGAGTTGTCAGCAAAGGACGGGGCCTGCCACGGCCAGTGCCTGCCCGGGGGTGGAGGATAGATTCGAAAGAGTTACCTCGCCCCCGGGCACTCGAGGCAGGGAGGAACAGGGGTGAGTTTTAGTCAGTAAGAGTCTGACACACCCTTCCGCTCCACCCTAGAGCGGAAGAAGTCATAGGATGATTTCCCACCCCCCAAAAAAAAAAAAAAAAAACCATTACATTAGAATAGTGGTGTCACTGTTTTTCTATAGTTTTGTAATGTTCTGTGTTGTTCTGTATTGTTTTTGTATTTTTCTATATGGTTCTGTATTGTTCTGTATTGTTATGTATGTTGTTTAGTTTTTTTATTGTCCTTTCTTTTGTAAAGAGAATAATATCGAGGATTTAAAATACCTACATACTAAAATTAAAATTTAAAATAGTGAGGATCAGTTTTGCTTCTAGAAGATTCTTTTTCTAGCCTATTCTTATTTTAAACCCAAAAAAATCGCTACCCACATCCCAAAGAAACGATACCAACACTTTTTCTCACGAAATGAAAAATTTGCATACCTACCCTAAAAAAAATGGATCATTTGTTATTAGACAAACTAAAGAAAAGGATTCGCGCATCGTATACTAAATAGACAAAACCTGTTTAGCGATTCAGAACGCATCATTAGCAAATATTAGAAAACCAAATTATTCTTACAACCCTCCAATAAAATATTAACTCTAATCACCTTCACATAAGCATCAAAATGCATTTTTGAATACGCATTTAAATTGTCACCCCTGTTCTCAGAGTAATTTTTGAAGAAAAGTCGCCTGTGGCGCCAAAGTATGCAAATTTTTGGCCAGCCCTACCTTTGTGTAAGTGTAGCACAGCCCTAAACATTATTCAAATGTAGAACACTTTTCTTGAGTATTGTGATAGTTTATATTTTTTTACGAATTTAGTTTTTATTACGGTGGTTTAGAATTTATTATTGAATGAATTGCTATTTTTTTCGGAATATATTATGAAGTTTGTGATATTAAATCTTGTTGTAATGCAATAAAGTGCATTCTTAATGTAGGATGTCAAGTGATTGATACTCATTATGATAAGTATGACGGATTAGGTAAATATCGCGATACTTAAAAGGATTTAAACGATATTTTTGATTAATTATTTCCTATCTATCTTGAGGTCGGAATGGGTTCAAATATTGTTCTCACAAGTAATATTTTTGCATAAATAGCTTGGGAATATTCTGCAGAGACCGCTTTGTATTGAAGATGTCATTAAAAATTAATATTTTATTAAAATTTGAAGAATATTAACATTACTTAAGAAGTAGGTAGCAACCGTTGCCAAAATAAGTAATAATTTCAAAAATGACTTAAGGATATTAAGATAACGGAAAATTCCAAGACATGTGACATTCTCCAACCCTCAAAAGGCCCGCGTGGTGGATTACGGTTCGCTCCCTCTTACAGAGATGAGGTCTGGCTCCTAGCAGTGGTACCATTATGTTGATGGATATTGAAACAGAGCATAAAGAAACAAATGAATGTGTTTTGTTTCCAAAGGCTCTAACCAAAGTAATATTCTATCAGCGATTGTCAAAAAGGGGAAATTTCTTCCACTCGAGTCATTGAAATTGACAGGATTTTTTCCGTTGTCATTGGAATGGAGGACTTAAAATGTAGTTATTAAGGCTTCTAATTGATAGCCCTATTAAAATCAATTGCCACTAGAAACACTTTCTTCGCTTCCCTAATAGCATTTATTGTTGGCATTTGGTTGGGCCAACAATAAACGCTATCATTTTATTATTGGCCCAATAATAAATGCTATTAGGGTTATTAAACTATCACAGATAAATACAAACAAGCTATTACTAAACCCGTCTGTTTCACACTCCTGCGCATCGAACGTCGAACGTCACTTTTATCAGATTGGCCTCACACTTTCCGATACTTTTTTATCATCGCTTACTATCAAATCACGCGAATTTTCACATGGTTACACGCAGACGCAACACGGATACGCATCTACGCAACACTGCTAGAAGCGGCTTTTTCAAAACTTTAAATTCGAACTAAACTTGTCAGTGAGTGTTCAAAATCAAAATCAAAAGTCATTTATTCAAATTAGGCCAGAGACAGGAGATCCAGAACTTTTTGAACGTCAAAGTTATACATAAAGACAGTTCACCAAAAACACCTGCCCATCACCACTTCCTAGTGTTTTAGCTATAAAAAAGTGGCGCAACAAACTCCCCACCAACACATAATTATGTCTGTTAAGTTTGAAGAACTTGAATTTATATAATTGTGCGTTGTGTTGTGTGATGGTGTGTTGCTGTGTGTGTGTTGTGTGTTGTTGTTGTTTGTATTGTATTGTATCGCATTGGATTACTGTTAATAATTCTCTGTGCAGAGTATGCATGGATACGGAGAAAACGGTTACCCACGTCTTGTTTGAGTGTACGGGCGTCGCGGATATACGCATAAGGACCAAGATCACCGAATTCCCTTATAGATGCCCTGAATTAATTGTGAGGTCTAATCTACAGCTGAGGAGAAGTAAGCTGGTTGGAATAAAGGCTGCTACGGCCCACGTGCTATGCTCCACCATGGACTGAGTGCGGAAACTATATTTTTAGATAGATCTTTAGTCTCTCTATTTGGACAAAGAAATTGACGGCCATCCTACGTGCTCAGCACTCCAGAGTACTGATGGAAAGTATAAACGGATGCAGCTGTGTACCAGTATTTTAAATAGAGCAACCGATTTATCAGACCTCCACAACCCAGTAACTGGATAACACGATACTCCTTGGCAAGACAGGTGTCACATTTCCTGGCTCCTGGCTACCGTAACAACTGTCAAAAATCTATAAATGACAGCCTTGACAAATGTTATTCTTCTTCTTTACGAGTCGATTTTGACTAAAATTTTGTCCAACCAGAATGTGAAAACCACCTGCATAGCTTTGCTTTGCTTTATCATTGGCTTTTTTTTAATCATCATGGTGAAGGTGGTTGTGCATGCTGGGCAGGACAGGAGGTGACGCATCTCTTGTGAAGGGGCTCCACTAGCATTGAGTTTGGTATGGATCAAGGATACATTTGGCCAGATTATTGATGTCAAACATCTATTGGCGCGGCTTAGGAGTAAAATCAACTCGAATGCCGTGACGGGAATGGCAAGCGTCGTGCCACGATGCCCCCACTACGCCGCCGTTCTCGACTCCCTTCTCCCTAGATTCCCCCACAATACACAACTACAACAACAACCAAAACAATAACAACTAACAACAATTTTGAATTCTAATATTAAAATAGATGTTTAACATCTTTAGCGACGGCAAACTTTATTTTTTCTACAGCGACTAACTTTTTTGCTGGGTGGGAAATCATCTAATAACTTCTCCCGCTCTAGCTGGAGCGGGAGGGCGTATCTCTTACTGACTAAAATCCACCCCTTTTCCTTCAGTGGCCTTTACCAGGGCCACGGTGACTCTCTTTCAAATTTATCCACAATACAGCGACCAACTTGGGATCGCAATCGGTTAAAAGATTTCCAGATTGGTCACTATAGTTCCTGTCCATGATGTTATTAGTAATCCCGTTTCTAGTCGATGCCTTACTCTATGGTCACACGTGAATGTCTTACGGAGCATGCGTGAAAGTATCCTACATTCATTGGCTTAGTTTTAATCATTCAAGGTGCAAGTGGTAGTGTATGCTGTGCAGGAAAGAGGTGACGCATGTCCTGAGAAGGGGCTCCAAGCTGACACTGAGTTTGGTATGTGTCTAAAATATTCTGACCTTAGGGGGTATCCTTACCCCCTAAGCTCAGAATATTTCTACAGTGACCAACTTGGGTTCGCAATTCGTTAAAAGATTTCAAGATTAGTCACTACAGTTCCTGTCCATGCCTAGGGGAAACGGATAAATTCGTTACAAAGTTACGCCCCTGGGCACTCAGGCAGGGAAGGACTGACAGGGGTGGGTTTTAGTCAGTAAGAGTCTGACACGCCTTCCCGCTCCACCCAGAGAAAAAAAAGGGAGCAGATGTTCTGCTGGAGTGATGAAGTGTGAAAGGGTGGAATGTTGTTATTAGTAATGGCATTTCTAGTCGATTCCTTACTCTGTGGTCACACGCGAACGCCTTACGGAGCATGCGTGAAAGTATCCTATATAATTATTATTTTGTGATTGTAATGATAATTGTTGTACTTAACGTTGGTTTAACTGTTAACTGTTGCACCTTTTTGTCGGTTAAAAGTTTAAAAATGCTGCATGTTTTGATAATCTTCACGCGTTTTTGTTTTAGCGGTCGTTTTAATTATGAGCGTGCAGTTGCAGGGTTGTAATTAAAAATATGATATGTTGGAAAATGGGAATTCAAGTTTGTGAGGGCCTTTTGATTTAACAATAACTACCTACTTGCTATAATTAGGTTGTACAAGTTGTAGGTCATGAGTTCAAACCCAGGCAGGCGCTTTACTATGTGTAAATTATTTAATCATCACTGCTCCCAAAATGGTGAAGAAAAACATCGTAAGGAAACCGGCATGTCCTAGAACCAAAAATTCGAAGACATGTGATATCCACCAACCCGCATTGGGCCCGCGTGGTGAATTACGGCCCACATCCTCTCACAGAGAGGAGGCCTGTGCCTCAGCAGTCCACATTAAAAGGCTGATAATGATGACGATGATGATGATTTGCTATAGCTTCGTAAAAAAATTGACAGAAATGGAAAAATATTATTTGATCCTGATAACTATGTGCCTACGGAAAGTACAATTTTCTTTTGGGTATTGATTATGACTTCCTTGAAGAAAGTTGTTCATTTCCTTATACAGAAGCAGGATATAAAATATGGGAACACGTTTCCGTTCCTGTAGATTCTAAAGACATTTTGGTGTCTAAATTTACGCCCGGTAATGGAAATAGATTCACTATGAAATGGGTTACAGAGCTTAAACACAACAAGCAAGGTCTGGGTTCAGGCAGAGATGTACCTACCTATACTGCTACAGGTAGGAACAGACTGCCTAAACCTTCGAGGAAAACAGGCCTGAATTTTATTTATATTAAAAAAAAAAGCTTGATTCGGTTTGATGAGACTTAATATTGACATTATTATTACTGAATTAGAAAAACTGGCCAAGTGCGTGTCGGACTACGCACATTTAGGGTTCCGTACTAAATGAGGGAATTGTCAAGAAAAAAATCTGATTTATCAATATATTGGGATTTATTAGGAAAGTGTACGTAATAAAAAACATTATCACCAAATTTCAAGTTCATAAGTCAATGGAAAGTTAAAAAGTTCTTAGTAACAAAATTTTGTTAAAAAAGCTGACTTTGGAGGCTTCTAATTCCTTTGTCTTCCAATATTTTTTAAAACCAAAAATATAATTGTTGTCTACTCAACGAGCTCTAAACAACGATACCCGATTTGACGGGATAGGTCAAATTATTCTTTTCGCGCCTCTGAACAATATTAAAAAACATATTGACAATTTGTACTTATGGGTTTGGGTCAACAAGATGCTTATACTGTGAAAATTTGGAGACTGTAGCTCCAACCGTTTGGCTGTAAAAACCTGTGTGACAGACGACAGACGGACAGACAGACGGACACGTGAGTGACAGCAATAGCTACTTTGGACCCTTCGGGTACGGAACCCTAAAAAGGAAGACATACCAGAAAAAAATATACTTGTCAACCCCACTTGTTGGCAACATAACTAACAAAGATGACAACTAAAAAACTAAAATCACTTTTAATTGTCACACCCTGACAAAAGATTACACTATTTCACACCATTCACAACCTAGCAACAATACCGCATTGATATATCATAATGATATAACAATAACAATATCACAAAATAAAATGGCCGACACCAGAGTCAATTTTTGAGTTACGAGAAAAAAATTGCCAATATATACATTGTGAGCCTGCTAACGATCTTTTGATGACTGCCGTGAGCTTACAATATAATGAAATAATAAAAAAAAAAACAAAAGAAAAAAGAGAAAAAGTTTATAAGACTACTGTGCTCCCCAGAGGGGTAACCGACGTTTGGATCGACAAAAAATCTTGCCCGCGATAATATACGGCGCTAATGTTAAAAAACTGTGCTGGGAATTTATAAGTGTGGATTACTTTTTTGATTTTAATTAAGAGATGGGATTAAAATTGAGGTTTTCGATATTTGGGATAAAGAGAATTTCGCCCAATGGGCTCAGTAATGTAGCACTTTCTGAAGTAACTCAAATTCAAAAGTAAAAACAATCGTACATTTTATTGCATGACACCATGACTCCAATCAATTGTATAAACAAGTTATAGCCATTTCAAGAGTCCATAAATGACTGATAAATTATTCTTACCAGTAATTTACTTTACGACTAATATAATAAATAATAATATAGTACAGATAAAATAAAATTAAGAACACATTTTAACGAACTACGAGTAGATTATTTAGTATAAATTAAAAAAACTATATTTAATTAAATATTTTATATATATGTAAATATTCGATTACGATTGATATTGAATTGAATTATATCAGATAAATATAATAATAAAATTTTAATTTGCGCAAATTCCTATTGCAAATTACTTAATACAATTAAGTGAATATAGGAATTTCAAGTAATAATTTTGATGTTTTATAACTGCTATATCTTTTTTATTTAATTGATTAGTTCCATGGTTTCTTCGAATAATTATGTTGTGGTATATATATTTTTTTTGTGGGGTGGGAAATCATCCAATGACTTCTCCCGCTCTGGGTGGAGCGGGAGGGCGTGTCAGACTCTTACTAACTAAAACCCACCCCTGTTCCTTCCTGCCCTTATTGCCCAGGGGCGAGGTAACTCTGTTTCGAATTTGTCCTCAACCCCCGGGCAGATGTTGTGGTATATTGGGTCTTCATTTTACGATTCGGGTAGAAAGTGCTACAACGCTGGGCCCTGGGTCCATACAAATTTGCGCTTTCTTCTTTTGGCGATGTTTGGGCTTTCAGTTTCAAATGGAATTTTTCATTTAGGCCTAATTTTGCTCTATCTTCTACTAGATAAAAAGCTTCCATATCAGCGGTCGTCACACTTTTCTGGGAAATGGTTATCCATACTGATATTATAAACACAAAACTAACTCTTGACTGTCTCGTCATCTATCTGTCTGTCTGTTACCTCTTCATGTCTTAGTGGCTGAATGAATTTGGATGAAACTTGGCACACGGGTAGACCATGTCCTGGAATATGATACAACATATTTTTTTATCCCGGGACTTTGTTCCGTTGGGTTAATATTACTTTCGGGATCTAACACGGTTGAATAGTTTCTCCAGAATCTGACGATCTTCGCTTAGGCACTTTTCTGGTGGTCTCCATCGTTGATTCTGATTTTCAGGAGTAACAGTAGCTGGGAGTAGCGAGAAGGGTATTACTAAAAAAAAAGTACATTTTCATACAATATGCGCTTTCTTCTTTTGGCGATGTTTGGGCTTTCAGTTTCAAATGGAATTTTTCATTTAGGCCTAGTTTTGCTCTGTCTTCTACTTGATAAAAAGCTTCTATATCAGCGGTCGTCACACTTTTCTGGGAAATGGTTATCCATACTGATATTATAAACACAAAACTAACTCTTGACTGTCTCTTCATCTATCTGTATGTCTGTTACCTCTTCACATCTTAGTGGTTGAATGAATTTGGATGAAACTTGGCACACGGGTAGACTATGTCCTGGAATATGATACAAAATATTTTTTTTATCCCGGGACTTTGTTCCGTTGGGATATTATTAATTTCGGGATCTAACATGGTTGAATCGTTTCTCCGGAATCGGTCGATCTTCGCTTAGACACTTTTCGGGTGTTTGGTCTTTCAGGAGTTACAGTGGCTGCGAGTAGCGAGAAGGGTATTACCCAAAAAAAATATATTTTCAGGTTTTAGACATTTTTGAAAAAACATATTCTTTTAAATAAATGGACATATTATTAATTCAATACAGGGCTATATAATATATTGTAGAACGGTTATAAAATATGATATTTAAATTTAATAACATTTTCCATTCATAGGTAGTAGGATAATCTTAAATTCATAATTCTTGATAAACTACTCTACTTAGATTGAATCTCAGACTAAGACTTGCTAATGCCAAGGGGTAGCGGATAAATTAGTAACAGAGTTACCACTCCCCTGGGCACTCAGGCAAGAAAGGAACAGGGGTGAATTTTAGTCAGTAAGAGTCTGACACGCCTTCCCGCTCCAGTCATTGGACAAAAAAAAGACTAAGCTTTGCTTACAATAAAAAAAAAACAGGTGCATAAATCGCAGAAAGCATTAGGTCTTTGAACATCATTGATTTAATAATATTATATTAAGTCATTATTAGCTTCTGCCAGCGAAATTCGTACTTTCCCCGCCATAAATAAATAATAATAATAAATCATTTAAATAAATCACATCACCATTACCGCAAACGCAACATCATTTTTGGTCATAAATTATAGCTTATGTGCTATTCTAGACTCTAATCTATCTCTGTGCCAAATATCATCCATATCTGTTCAGCCGTTCTGGCGTGATTGAGTAACAAACATACATCCATCCAAACTTTCGCATTTATAATATTAGTAGGATAGAATATTAATAAGATAGAATAGAATAATATTAAGTAGGATAAAATTAATCTTAAGTTTTTACTGGGAAACATACGCATTAGAGGCGGTTAATATGATTAATCGCTAATACAATTTAAATAATAGCCATTAATAAGCCTAACCAAAACAATAATTCATCTCCGTCAATCAAAACGTAAACCCCAAAAATTTTTAACTAAAAAAAAGTCCCAATCAAATCTTTCTCACAGGAAGATTTAACTCCAAATCAGTCACCCGTCAAAATTAGATTAATATTTGACAAAGAACACTAACCAACCGTCAAAATGCGATGTCTTAATTACGAAACGTCAAAATCAATTATGCACAAAAATCTTTTATGATTTGAATAAGACGTATTCTCTAATCGTTTGTCAAAATCGCTTTAGGGTTATTCTGAATGGATACCAACAATTGAGGGATTCACCCTCCTTTGTTTCCTTTGGTTAAAACGATTAATTGGAACTGTTGAAAATCGATTTTGAAGGTCGAAGAAGAAAGGGCTAGTTGTAATCGTTAATCGCTTCTATTTTTAGTTTTGTATATAACAAATACAATATTAAGTGGCAGTGGGCAGGAGGGTCGATTGGGGCGAAAGATTCTGGAGTGGCAACCGCGTATCGGAAGATGCAGCGTTGGAAGGACTCCCACAAGGTATACCGATGACCCAGAATAGTATAGGGACTCCGTTGTCCGCACTTAGACTTCCCATTTGGTCATAGCCAGCCTATCGCCGCCCAAAAGCATGGAAGCTTCCTGGTAGCTTCTCAGGCTTCGCGAAAAGATCTCACTGTTCCGAGGATTTGTGCGCGTTGGGTAGCCACGGCCTCGCTTTCCAGGATGACGTGGGTGGCTGATTCCTCAGCGCCAAAGCAGCCTCAGCAGAGAGGGCTGTCCGTGGCGCCAAGGCTGAAAAGATATTTGTTCAAGAGGCAATGACCCGTAATTGTCCCTATTATTATTCTGAGGTTGATTCTGCTCAGACTGAGCAGTTTTTTGGTGAGTCGTGGATGTAGGCTTGGCATGGTCATACTTGCTTGTCTGCAGTTTGGTGCCCGTGACCATCTATTATTGTGGAGTTCAGTCGATGTCTGGCGGATCCATGTACGAATTTGCGAGAAAGCTAAGAGAAGGAGTGTACACGAGCCTAGCTCTGCCAGGTCGGAACCTCTCTTTGCAAGCTCGTCTCATTTTCGCCGATGACTCAGTGCGAGACGGACAGGACCGGTCATTGTGGCAACACTTGGGGGAGGCCTATGTCCAGCAGTGGACGTCTTACGGGTGAAATTATGATGATGAATTGTAAATAACCTTCAGTTTAACCGAATCTATGCTGTAGCATATTATTGATTTTAAACTGAAGGTGCCTGAAAGAGTTCCACGATATCTGAGAAAATGCAGGTTATGCTCTACGATTTTATACTTACCATTAAATAGAACTTCAGATTTCCAGGAAAAATATGAATCTCGATTATTTTTAGGTCAGGCAATCTCAATCACGTCGCGTTTGGCCTGTTGGTCAAATAAATATTACCTTAACTTTAGATCAAGAAAACATAAAAATACCAAAACTTTGAATACAAAACCCAGTTAACTTCCAACACACACACAATAATCTGTTTCATATAAAACCAATGAATGAATCCACCTTTTTCATAGAGGGTGACTCCTCATCCCCAAGATTTTATGCTTGATTTTGCACGAATTAATCCTTTTGTTGTTGAGATATTAATTATATTGTATACCAGGTGCGTTGCATGTAATTTTTGACTATCACGCCTATTTGCGTAGAGGATCGCCAGAAGCTATTTGTAATGTTCTTAATATGTTTTTTGAATGGTAAATTGATTTTAATAGAGGTTTTGTGTGAGAAAATTTAAAATAGCTATTTAATATTCGTTAGAATTATCAGGCCTATAAAAATTATTGAAACTTCTTTGCTTTTGTCTATCCTTGGCTGTCCCAAAGCTCGGCAAGGGCCTACCATATCCTTCCAAATATTCTTTTGGCACCGTCTCAAACCAGTCAGATATTTTTTTTTTTATTATTATTGATAGGCATGCGTTTGACCACCATCTCACCTGATGGTAAGGGATGATGTGATCGAAGATGGAGTACGCTTGCCTAGAAGTAACCTATTCACTCTTGACTTAAAGACTCCCAAGTTGTAGCTATCAGGAAACACAGACTCCGGTACGGAATTCCACTCCCTAGCTGTAAGCACTATGAATGTTTTCTCAAAACGCTTTGTGCGTATGGATAGGATGTCCATCATGAACCGGTGGTACTTCGCCGTACGTCTTGTGGTCCGTTGATGAAACGGGCTTGGCGGAATCAAATTGTGCAATTCCGTCGCACACTTATTTATATGTTTTAGAATATATTTAGGTATAGATTTATAATAAGACGTAGAGTGATGTTAGGATTTTCAGAGTCATGTCCATTTTGCAGGACTAATTTTTTTTGCGAGATTTTTTAAGAATTTTATAATAATCTAGAAAACCGGCTAAGAGCGAGTCAGACTCACGCGCAAAGGGTTCCGAACAAATCATATTTTTTCAGGTTTAAACTACATATAGTTACTTCTTATAGGTTTTCCTGGAATCTATAACTAAAGAACTACAGTCTGTATTTTTTTCAAAATTTTGGGCTGTGGTTTCGGAGATAAGGGGGCTAATGGTAATTTTTCATCTATTTTCTCAAATAACTTAAAAACTATACATTTTGGAATTATGAAAAAAATATATTTGAAATCCTTACAATAAGCCCTTACATTTGATATGTAGCACATTACAGTTTAAAAAATTTTTTTTTTTACTTTCCTTATTCGCATCCGCAAAGTGACTCCCATATTCCAAATTCATTTTTTTAAGTTACACGTTCGTTTGGGTCACAGATATTCATGTGTGTACCAAATTTCAACTTAATCGGTCGAGTAGATTCGGAGTAAATTGGCTGTGACAGATGGACGGACAGACAGACAGACAGACGCACGAGTGATCCTATAATGGTTCCGTTTTTACATTAGGATATTCGGAACCCTAAAAATATTAGAGAGTTGGAATCTAGCGTCAAAACTATTCGAAGATTTTTGTTTTAGTAACCTGCCTCAATTTGCACCTCATTGACTTCGTTAAAAACCATTATTTTGTATATTTATCAAAAAAGGAGATTATTTATAATATGATAGAAAAGAGTACCGCGGCTCTGGTACAGGCAACTGAAGAAACACGGGTGGATTTTAGTCAGTAATAGTCTGACACGCTCTCCCGCTTCATACAGAGCGGGGGAAGTTATTTGATGATTTTCCACCCTATAAAAATAAACGGCGAAGTGCGTGTCGGACTTCTCACATCTAGGGTTCCGTACTAAATATTTTTTTGACTATTTGTATGATTTTGGGTCAACAAGATGCTTATACTGTGAAAATATGAAGACTGTAGTTCCAACCGTTTGGCTGTAAAACCTGTGTGATAGACGACGGACAGACAGACAGACGGGCATGTGAGTGACAGCAATAGGGCTCCGTTTGTACTCTTTGGGGAACCCTAAAAACTGTAGATACGTATTTTCTTTCCGTTATCTCCAATCTTCACACTTAAGTACGCCGCCAACACCGCGTAAACACTAAATTACATAAACACCTGAATTACAGCAAAACCACAATTTAGTCAGTATTCGTTGTGCTTGACTACCTTATACGATAACTCATGTTTCTGTACCGAACAGAATTAGGTTAGTTTGTTAGTTCGTATTTTTAAGTAGTGTTACATGCGATCGGAATATATACATGAGACGCGTAAGCGCAGATGATCCCTGACTGACGAATTTCCCATTATTTTTTTTTTGTTGGGTAACCATCCAATGACATCTCCCGCTCTGGGTGGAGCGGGACGGCGTGTCAGACTCTTACTGACTAAAACCCACCCCTGTACCTTCCTTGCCTGAGTGCCCAGGGGAGCAGTAACTCTGGGACGAATTTCCCTGTGCTAGTTCTTACTCACGTCAAACGTGAGCAAATCAATAAAAAAATCATAATTGATTTATTTCACAATTTATGTACACACAAATAACAAACAGACAAGAAGATGGAAACAGAAAAATAGGTACAAAGGTGATGCTTCTTTCGAATGAAATCTCTTCCATAATACCTGCGAAAGGAGACATTTGTTAGCAAACATTTTTTTGGCTAAAATAGTCCTTTATTTTTTCCTAGTGCCTTTACCTGCGAGGAAGTTGGCAATAACCTCCTTTTGTTTTTTAAATCATCCAATGACTCCCGCTCTGGGTGGAGCAGGAGGGCATGACAGACTCTTACTGAATAAGACCCACTACTGTTCCTTCAGTTGTTTGTGTCAGGCCGCGTTAACTCTATTTCGAATTTATCCGCGACTGGGGAATAACTCCTGGAACGTACCGGTAAAAAATATAGCTAACCTAAGTTCTAATCCGATTAATGATTCTTGCAAATTTTATCCAATTTTGTTCAGCTGTTGCGGCTTGATTCAATCATCATTCAGTCAATCCCACCAACCACACATTGCCCCACCGACATCATGACATTTGGGCCGAATCTCAAGTAGACGACTGCGGACATAGCCCGCCTAAAGAGATAGGCGCTCTTTCACCGCAGCCTCTTCTTGACTCCTTTAAAATTTTTCTCGTACGTCCCTTTTGCTGCCTTTCTCCCTTTTTGGGCGGCAATCCCACGTTGTTCCCCTCTCGCGGGCATAGACGATACACCACGTCTTCGCTCCCGACCTCGACTGCTCTCTACTCCAGCCGCTCCTGATTATATGAGAGTTGAGCGCGAAGTCTCTCAGCCAGTTGAAGTTGGCCTCCAAGGCGACGAGGTCGCCGTAGTAGGCCGGACCCTCCTCCGTTCGAGTGATCCCGTCCATCATCACTCGTAGATGGTTAATAGGGCTAAAAGGTCATAGACTGGCGACCGCCTACCGGAAGACGCAGCGTTGGAATTCCTCCCATAAGTTTATTTTTTTGTGGGCTGGAAAATCATCCAATGACTTCTCCCGCTCTGGGTAGAGCGGGAGGGCGTGTCAGACTCTTACTGACTAAAACCCACCCCTGTTCCTTCCCTGTCTGAGTGCCCAGGGGTGCGGTAACTCATTTTCAGAATTTATCCGCTACCCCTAGGCATACCTCCCATAAGATGGACCGATGATCTGGCGCGGGTCGCGGAATCCGATCCATGTGAAACGCACAGGACCGGTCATTGTGGCGTTTCTTGGTACGGGGACGTCTTTCGGCTGAAATGATGATGATGCTATCATAAATATGAGTCACAATAAAATCCAATATTTTTTTTTGGTGGTAGAACAAGTGTCATTTTCATTTAAGGATAATGATCATGTATTCGAAAACGTTTATACTAAGTTTAAAATTTCACGTGATTTTTCATTAACTAACAATGTTTGCAAATACGGTTACAAACATTTTCTCATTGCACGTAGATTGTATGATACAGATCCTGTTAAATCGCATGAAGGTACTGAACCCACATATCCAAATTCCAAACGTATCCATTGAATTGAAACGTCAAAATCCGTGGGTCCACACCCTTACTCATTCGTGCGAAGGGATCGTGGGTATTACCGCTCTAGTGCGATTAACTGAGTCGAGTCAAGCAATTTGTTAACTGTATTGACTGAAGACTTGACGGGCATTCATTGAGGTTACTCTTATTTGAGTTTATTCAAAATTTTGCTAAGTTAGTAGGTAGGCCTTTTTTTTTGTCTAAGTACTAGGTTGTGAATTTACCAAGTGTTTTCCATTTGACGTATGACCTAAAGATACTTGTTAGGGGTCTGGGTGTTTTGTATAGGTATGTGATTTTACATGTTTGTGAACGCACTCACAATACAGGAGAAATTCTTAGTGAGGGACAATGTTTTTATTTTAAAGAAATAAAAATTAATTTGAAATCCCCTCTAACTTCGCTTTTTTTTTTTGTTTCTTCTAAATAGGATGCCAAACCATTGGATCTCGATAACACTAAACAGTGATGTTGATAAGTGTGGATTTGGTCAAAAATTCCATGACACAGTTACTTTGATATTTAAAACTTTGAATGGTCTTTCCAACCTCATCAACATATTTTTTTACTGCTGCCTTCCTGCATATTTTTTTCTGATCTAGCGTTTAGCGCTAGCGCGTCTAGCGTTTTTTCTGAGCTAGTAATAAGCTTAAAGAACGAAAAACACTTGTTAAACATTGCCTCATTAAAAATTCAAATGGTCATCTAGAAAATTAATAAATAAATAAATATAACCTTTACAATAATTACTATATTGTCACGTGGTTTGACAAAACATAAATTCAAACTTAGGTTGGTACCCCCTTCACTGAACGAACCACAGACACAATACCAACCTTCATAATCACAATCGACGCACACACTAGAGTGACCAGAAACAAAAGAGCAGACGAACTAAGTACGCACGTAGAACGGTGGCCACAATTTTGACAGGCCGGAGACCGGTCTCACAAGATTAATGGTCGTTCTACTCATCGCTGTAATGACGCCCCCACCGCTTCGTCTAATGACATACAGTGTAGGGTGGCTAGGTTTTGGACGGGGTTTTCTCGGGTGTAAGTCAATGGAAAATACCATATTATAGGAAGGTATTATTTACATTAATATTTTGGTGTAATTTTAATTTCTGTAATTATTATCTTCTGTTTTGACTTGTAGCAGTACTTTTGTTTTTTTTTTATTTATTTCAAATAATCCTGTAACTGTTTTTTATTAACGTTACCCAATTTTTGGTTTCTTGCTAGATAGTGAGTGAAGATGTGTTGAAGTTTTTTTTTTAAACATTTGATAGAATTATTAAACGGTTAAAGTTTTATCTTTTTTATTGGCTCGCGTTTGATCACTATTTTACCTGATGGTAAGCAGTAATGTGGTTGACAATGAATGATCTGGTTCTTGTTTTTACTTGGTTATGGCGAAGCCAAAAGGAGGGAGAGGCTAGCCGTGGTCCTATACCACCTACGGGTTGTTAACACAAAAATACAAGTCATTAAAACAGTAGTAAGCAATATTTGAATGAATATCAAGAGGGAATAGGTTACTTCTAGGCAAGCGTACATTGTCGTCGACCACATTATCACTTACCATCAGGTGAGATGGTGGTCAAAAACGAGCCTTTTAATGAAAATAAAAAATAATAATTATGGCCAGGTGGAATACAACAACGACTCTGCTCTAAACATCACTATGTCTCACAATATTATCTAGTTTCATACCTACTTATCCTAGAGCGTTAGAGCGCATTTTTAGGGTTCCGTACCCGAAGGGTCCAAACGGAGCCCTATTGCTGTCACTCACGTGTCCGTCTGATCATCTGTCAGTCTGTCCGTCGTCTGTCACACAGGTTTTACAGCCAAACGGTTGGAGCTACAGTCTTCATATTTTCACAGTGTGCGCATCTTGTATACCCAAAACCATAAAAATAGTCAAAAATACATTTTGTACGGAACCCTTAATGTGCGAAGTCCGACACGCACTTGGCCGGCTTTTTTTTATTCGGGTTTTAGTTATTGAATTTTTTATTTGCTTTGACTAATCGTCAATCTTTACTTAAGTTCCTAATACCTGTCTAAAAATATAAGATCAAGTTTGCTCAAACACACAACACACACAAAAACGATCCCAAATTCTAACTTTAAATTATTTCAATTTATGTAAACCTACAGCTAATTTGAGCTACGATATAAGTACATCAAATGATGTACTTACATTATTTATTTCTGATTTCTGTTTTATATTGTAGCTGTTTGTCTCAAAACCAAAACTTAAACCAGGACAGTCCGACATGTACAGAACTCATAGCCACCATCAAAACATCCTTGGTTAATGTCTCAACCGAAGAAAAAAGCTGGCATGTTTATCTTGGATGGGACGCAGCGTCGTTGCGAATTGCCCCGGCCCCGAAATTCGCTCCCTAATCGATTTTACTTGGGACGGGACTAATTCGGCGAATTAATCGCGAACACCCTTGTGTATGGCTAATTTCCTTGTTTATTGTTAATGATAATAGTTTTGTATTGTTTATTGTAGGTTTGCGTTTCATTTTTCTCGGAATCATAGGTAAAATTAATGACGGATAATCAAGGCAACTTTTGTCTGCTTAGCTGACCGTAAAAGCCATTTTTAGGATTCCGTATCCGAAGGGTAACCAGCGGGAACCTAGTACTAAGCCTCCGCTGTCCGTCCGACTGTATCTCATGATCCGTAATAGGTAGACAGACAGCGACATTTTCACAGAAAGCGTATTTCTGTTTCCGCCATTAAAAAAAAAAAAATTAAAGGGAGCACCTACTAGAAACGTATTTTTTTTGGCTTTTTTTGCTCGATCTTAATAATGGTAGCAAATAGACGCGTATAATCTTGTATGGTACGGAACCGTGTCGGACTTCACACATTTAGGGTTTCATACCAAATGTATTTTTGAGTATTTGTATGGCTTTGGGTCAACAAGATGTGTGAAAATTTGAAGACTGTAGCTCCAACCGTTTGGCTGTAAAACCTGTGTGACAGACGACGGACAGACAGACAGACGGACACGTGAGTGACAGCAATAGGGCTCCGTTTGGACCCTTCGGGTTCGCAACCCAAAAAATGAACGTCCCATACTAATTTTGATCAGCTGACCGCTAACTTTGTATGTAAAGACAACTTTTTTTTTGAGAATTGGCTATTGCCTTCCTTGAAGAAAATTATGAACCCATGGGTTGAAGCAGTATTTAAAATATTTGTTTACTATTTCGTTTATTCATTTGTAAATACATATAAAATTAAAAATAAAACTATTTCATTTAACTATTTTAACTATTTTTACTATTTTTTTTAACTATTTTTTTTTTTTTTTTTTTATTATTTTTTTTTTTTTTTATTTTTATTTTTTTTTTTTCTGTTAATTAAAATTATTTTTAAATATTTCAATGAAAAAATAAAAAAAAAACATTTAAAAATATAAAAAATAGTATCCCACCGGTATAGGAAACAGGGTCCAAGCTACCGGCAGTCAGGGCTCCAGAGAGAGGAACCGCCTGACAATGCGAGCCGTGTCCAGAAGTACTGCTTTCTGAATCAAGCCCTTGATCCAGCCGCCTAACGAGAGCCTCCTGAGGTGTTGGTCGAGGCTCGTGGCTATTAAGCCATTGGCTGACACGACTATCGGTACAATGATCGCAGACTCATTAGTTATTTATTTATTATTACTTTATGCAATATTAAGGAATTACTGTACAAAGGCGGACTATATGCATTAGGCATCACGCATTTTTGTTACATCCTGTATATTACGAATTTTAAGGCGTTCTTTCACTCCTAGAAGTCTTTGGCACGTCTTCCTTTGTATCGGCTAGATCATGAGAATAAAATATACGGCTGGCGTTCCCTGGACAGTCTGCTCGGTGACTAGATAATTTGTTTACCCTAACATGGACTTATTATTCTCTTACGGCCCCATAGTATTTCCCATCGATAAAAATGTCGAACTTCCTTATAAACGTTTAACCCCAATGCAACATTAATTTTTATTATTATTTTATTTTTAATATTTTTCTATACCTACCTACAGAAAAGTAATAAATAAGTTAATAGAATAAACAAGCTAAAAGAAAATAAATAACACTCATTGTGCATCGAAAAAATAGTCCACATCAATTGTAAAAGTGCCCAGAACGCTGGCAGAAATGCCACGTTGAATGGCAATACTGATTCTTTGGCCGAAAAAAAGGCCAGCCCTCTGGTCACGTGAAGAGTCGACTAAATGGTTGCTGATGTCACGGTCGATGAGCACTCGGACTCCAATGAAACCGTTTTAGCGGGTTGAATTTTCTTTTTTTTATCCGGCTCGCGTTTGACCTTTATCTCACCTGATGGTAAGCGATGCCGTGGTCAACGGTGGAGTATGCTTGCCTAGGAGGAACCTGTTCACTCTTGACTTAAAAACCTCCCAGGTTGTAGCTATCAGGAAACTCACACTTAAACAGGAAATTCCACTCCATAACTGTACGTAAAGTAATAATAGCCGCACGGGTCGATCCTTCAGATTAAGCTACGCTTGCCGGGGTTGGTCCATGGATGGGTGGACCATCTTTACATACCGAGACTCCTCCGTGCCTCGGAAAGCACGTTACGCCGTTGGTCCAGGCTGTCAATCGAGGATCTTTGACAGTCGTTACGGGTCGTCAGAAGCCCGAAAGTCTGACAACCAGTCATACGAAGGGGTATTCCTATTGGTCTTGGGGTTGTCGAGGTCAGATAGACAGTCGCTCCATGTAAAATACTGGTAATCAGCTGCATCCGGTTAGACTGGAAACCGACCGTATAGTTGGGAAAAGGCTAGGCAGATGATGAACTAAATGAGTAATAAATGCCAAATGTGTTATCAAAACGTATTTCACTAGTTCTTTCTTTCGTTATGTGAGGCACTTTAATGCTTAATTTAATTACCTAGTGCCCTTTCAGTAACCATAGCAACCGCATCATTATTATACCCTAGATAACCCCAGGCGTTATAAACAGAGAACTATATAAATACCCCAGGGTCTTGTGCCGAGAAAAGTTGGTGACGAACAAACATACAAACCGATATATTGCCAGTAGCCGGCAATAAATGGACAGGCAAACTTTTTTATTAGTATACTTTTAGGAGCTAAAGTTAGGATGCGATGTCTAGCTATTGTAGAACATTCGAGTTTGTTATAACTTACAAGTTTTGTGAGATTTTTAGGTTTAGTATGTGTTATTGAGGTCGTTTTCGTGGGTAGTGGGGAAATTATACTTAAAAGTAGAACAAACTTAGGTTTATTTTTCAAAAGTCCCATCAATGAATACTTACTCTACGTATCAGGGTTGCCCGTCACATAAATGATACTTGATTTATTCGTCACATGGATGCCAATCACCATTGGGTCAGCGTGGTGGATTAGCGCGCGCACCCATTCACAGAAAGGAGGCTTGTGTCCCAGCAGTGGGAACATTATATTCTGATTAGGCTAGAATAATTAATTGATATCTCACTTTTTGTGTTTGTGTGTAAATCAGAATGCTAAGAGCGATGTGTGGTGTTATGCGCATGGATAGAATTAGGAATGAGTATAAAAGAGGAAGTGTGAAAGTGGCACCGGTGCACGGTGACTGAAAAGTTGTGTGGAAATCGGTTGTCGTGGTATGGGCATGTGATGTGGAGGAATGAAGAAAATTTCGTGAGGAAAGTCTTGTGTATGGATGTGGATGGCTATAAAAGTAGAGGAAGGCCAAAGACACGATAGATGGATTTTGTGAAAAATTATATGGATTCAAAGGGGGTGACTACAGAGATGATGACTAATAAAGAAGTCATCATTCTCCTGCGAAGTATGGAAGAATAAGACGTTGCACTGACCCCAAATAAATTGGGATAAGGGCAGGAGAATGATGATGATGATGATGTGTAAATCAGAACCATATTTAATCTAGGGATGGAGTTCTCTGTAAATATAAGGCTGTTTTATTCAGTTCTTAGGACTGCTACTTAATTCTTAACTTTGGTTACACCTTTCAAAATATTTATAGTGTTTCTACATCCCATTTCACATTTAAGTTTTTTTTTCTTTAATTCGTTATTCGCATCATTGCAGATTGCATTAAATCACTTTTTATTGATTTTTAAAACACTTCTTCAGACATCTTTATTTCTCATAAACAAAAAAATCACACCTTACTTGTACCTTTCTATCATCAGCGAGTTACACACCATATTGACAATACCCAATAAATAACATGACAATACAATATTATGATGTTACAGACAAAAGATGGAGTTTTATCGCTATATATTTTGGGCACATAAATTCTGAGGTCGGTACTCTTAAGTATGATTTTGTATAGGGGTGAGTGAACTGTCTTATGGGGTTGTATTCTGATCCTGAGTAGAGGTGGGTTACGTAGACCGATAGGTTTTGATACTTCACTCACTGGCAGGGTATTGCATAAAATGCTGTGAGTACCGTATACATTGTAAATTACGCAGCAAAAATTATAAAGATATTAAATTATAAAATAAAACAGTAATTGAAATTAGCAAGCATTTTTTGTTTCAATTTATATTTTCACTTAACTTCATGTTTTATTTTTAATTACGTTTTATACAGTTTTATTAGCATATTTAAAACTGTTGTTTTATTTAAACAGTGAGGTTGGGAGTTGATTAAATTCTTCAAACTTAACAGATAGATGTGTTGATGAGAAGTTTGTGGAGTTGGGTTTGTTTTTGGGTAGCTAAAATACAAGGAAGTATTGGTTGTTTTTATTTATAACTTTAACGTTCAAAAAGTGGTGGCTCTTAACCTAGTTTGAATAAATAACTTTTGATTTTTGATAATAATTAACGAAAAACATTTTGAATACGAGTAACACGTTCATTCACCAAAAAAAAAACTATTAAAAAAATAAAAATAAAGATATTGCGTTTATACTTTAGACTGCGTGCGTTTTGTAATCTGTGCAAAATAAATATTTTTTCTTTCTTTCTTTTCTTTCTTTCTTTCTATATTGTATTGAGCTCCCACTATTAAAAGCCTATTGCAATAACCAAACCCATCTGTGCCATTTTTATTTTTATTTTGACCAGACATATTTTGCAAAGTATCAAAACTACTGCATCCATCACACGAGCATAAATTACCTGTCTTGTCATTCGTTTCTCATACGACAACAGTTTTAAATGAAAGGGTGCAACCGCTACGTTTTTTGCAAGCTTTTTTTCCTTTTTCTTTCTTTCTTTCTTTCCTAACTGTATTTGTCACCATATTTTTTTTTTATAAGACTATTAAAAAAGTGCAGAATCTTTGTTAGTTTTTTTGCTTAGAAGATAATTATGGTGCTCGAACAGTCAATGGGTATTTGAGAGATTATCCTTGTTAGTAAGTTTACATACCGAGACTCCTCCGTGCCTCGGAAAGCATGTTAAGCTGTTGGTCCCGGCTGTCAATCGTGGATCTTTGACAGTCGTTACGGGTGGTCAGAAGCTCGAAAGTCTGACAACCAGTCTTACCAAGGGGTATCGTATTACCCAGTAACTGGATTGTGGAGGTCAGATAGGCAATCGCTCCATGTAAAGTACTGGTATTCAGCTGCATCCGGTTAGACTAGAAGCCGACCCCAAGATAGTTGGGAAAAGGCTAGGCAGATGATGATCCTTGTTAGTAAGTTTATGAAGTCTTGCTCATGGAGAATTTGAGTGAAGCTTCCTGCAAAATCAACAATAAGTATTGTGGCATCGATCCTCCATAGTTTTGACATTCTGGTCAACTCGTTATAGTTTTTAAGGATCAGTTGAATTAAGAATTGATTTAAGAATAAAATATTATTTGATATAAGTCGGTTTATAACGTGAGCTGTACCTAATGGAATTATGTCGATTCAGAATATAATTTGTTATGGTGTGATTCTGAGTTTTAACCAAAACACTTAACAAATAAGGAAGAAAAGGGTGTAATTGTTAGTTTATATTGTAGAATTGTAGACGACTATTTGTTGAGAAATTTTTGACACCAAATTCAAATTCAAAAACGTAAGCGTTCCGCGGTAATCAGGCGAGGATTTTGGCGAGAAAGGCTCACCACGAAATCCTCACTATTTTCGAGATTTGGCATAGCGTTACAACTATTTTTAACCGACTTTCGAAAAAGGAGGAGGTTCTATATGTTCGACTGTTTGTGTTTTTTTTTATGTATGCCCGCCGATTTCTCCGTCAGTTGTGGACCGATTTTCACTTTTTGAGAAACTGAACAAAAACGAAAAATACGTATACCTCGATGACATTTTGGTGTTCTCCAAATGTTTAAATTCCACGTTCCATGTTATTGGGGTTTTTAGTTCTGGGGTCTAACAACTAAAAAGTGAAAAGTTGTTTTTTTTTTTGTAAAAAAGTTTTTTTTATTATTTTCCGGAATTGTAACCAAGTCGATACTCCCAGCCGTTTGCTTGCACTGAGGTGAAAATTGTGTGAAAACGTTCACCCCACAATCTTCACTAACATGTAGTTATAACTTCGGAATCATAATGCGAGTATATTTTTAATCTTTCTTTATTTATGACTATTTTTTGACAATGTTTTTGCGTCCTCAAAATTGATTGTCGTGATGTTTTCAAAGGTGAGGATTGTGTGGTGAAGGACACTAATTATGACGGAGTTTGTGGTTCCTCTTAACTACAACCCGGGGGTCTTTAAGACAAGAGCGAATACTTCTAGGCAAGCGTGCTCCTTTGCCGACCACATCATAGCTTACCATCAGGTGAGGCAGTGGTAAAGCACGAGCAAAGTCAAATGTAGGACTAGTGTAAGACTTACTTGCCTGATTACAATATTTTATTTTAAGCCGTTGATTCCGGCTGTCAATCGTGAATCTTTGACAGTCGTTACGGGTCGTCAGAAGCCCGAAAGTCTGACAACCAGTCTTACCAAGGGGTATCGTATTACCCAGTTACTGGGTTGTGGAGGTCAGATAGGCAGTCGCTCCATGTAAAATATTAGTATTCAGCTGCATCCAGTTAGACTGGAAGTCCGACCCCAAGATAGTTAGGAAAAGGCTAAGCAGAAAGAACACATATCTATCATTCAAAAGGTGAATTTATACTGATGTATCTATTTCAGAAGTTTTTTCTCTATACACAAGACCGTGGAATGGTCACTTTAATTCACGGGTGACTAATAAAAACTTTATAATATTTCAAAACAGGAATTGCTTCATTTCTAAAATTAACCGTACGATAGTGCTTTTTTTTTCGTTTTCATCACGCTTGTGTTTTAGTAACCTAAATACGGCCATTTCAATCAAAATTGATCAGTTAACAAATGTTAACGATGCTTTGATGAATATTGTCTAAACTGATCTTTAGCAAAAGACAAATTACTAATTTCCCTCTTATTACGTTGCAAAGACAGTTTCTTACCCTAGCATGAAACTACTATCCTTCCGCGTTACAAACACACAAACAAACAATGTATACTTCTATCATTAGCTCATCTGCACGGCAAGACAATGAGCAATCAATTGCTCAGAAAATGCTACTAATAATTAGCAAGAGCGGGCGCACAGTGACGAATGTGCGGATAAATTGAAGGGGGTACCACGGATATGGTAAAAATAGATTTTCTATGGTGTCTGTTTCTCCGGTAACTGACGCGTTAATTTAATATTTAATAACTATATACTGACTATAAGAGTAGAGGAAGGCCAAAGAAACGATGGTTAGACTGTGTGAAAGAGGATATGGGTAAAAAGGGGGTGACTACAGAGATGACGACTAATAGAGGAGTATGGATGAAAAAGACATGTTGCGCTGACCCCAAATGAATTGGGATAAGGGCAGGAGAATGATGATACTGACAATAACTCTTTTAGACCTAGCGTACACTAGTGAGGACGTAAAATGTAATTTATTTTAACTTTACCGTAACTATCTTTCACACGCATCTTTTAAAGGAAAAGTGAGGTCTGCAGAGGCTCAGTAAAGTACTGGCACATCCTGATATAATCAACCTTATTTAGAAAACTCGCTAAACATGTGTTTAGTTTAAATATTGATTAGCGGATTCTAAATTCAAATTCTATAATGATAATTTGAATTTAGAATCGGTGTGTGTTTTCTGATAATAATATTATAAAGAGGTAAAGTTTGTGAGTTTGTCAGGTTGTGTGTTGACTACTATTTTTTATAATTTTAAATGTTTTTTTTTATATGGTTGTTAAAAATATTTAAAATTATAATTTATATGTATAGTAAAGTTAATAAGTAAACCAAATAATAATAATTATAATTTTTAATAATAATAATTTTTTTCGCACGGCCTGACATGTGAGGCGTTGAGCGCCGATGGGTTAATAGTGCGTACGCTAGGTCTAAATAAGTTATTGTTAGTATATTATAGTTATTAAATTAAAAACCAAAACCCCAAAAAATAGTAAGGTTAACTAACCTACATACAAAAAAGCTCACATCTTAATATCCATGAATATTCCTTCTTCGACTCACTTTCAATCGGCCAAAAGTATCCACAAAACGGTTTAACAAAATTCGTCGTAGCGAGGCGTCACGTGATCACCCCGCCATCCATCTTAGGGCGTCGACGGACCGACTCGCTGCGACTCATCTCGTTAATTTGTTTCAACCGTCACTGTGTGCTCACAGCCTTAAGTAGACTTTTCGTTACAGTCGGTTTGTTTCCTTGTTTGTAGTGTTTGCTTTTGGGGGTGAGCAGGGATGTTAGTGGAATTATTGGAAGAAAATGTACCTACTCATAGGAAAGTATGAGTAGGTACATTGTATAGTGCATGATTGTGTGCTGTAATCGCGTCTCAGTGACAATTTTTTTTTCCTATTGATTGAAGTTAAATAGGTAAGATTTTATTAAGTCACAAGTTGACTTACCCAGTTGGACTGTTAGCTGTCCAAAAATCAGCTGCTCTATTACATGTTTGCGTTGCTCGACAAAATGTACTGAACAGCTGGGGCCCAATTCTGTAACTTTGAGTTAAGCAACACGCCATCGACACTCTATCGACACACTAGAGACATTATTTTGCCACTGTAGCATTTTTGGTATTCTGCAAAAACTTTAATGGCGTTTCAGTGGTGTCAATAGGGAAAAGAGGTGTCGTTTTTCGATAGCTTCACAATGGCGTTTTGATCGCCAAAACACTATTGAAACACGATAGACACATCACAATAGTCTTACTATGGCGTTTCAATGGCACTACAGTGGCAAGTCAATGACCATAAATAATTTGTAGAATACCAAATGTCAATGACTATTCTATTGAGACACCACTGACACTACCGACACACTATTTTGGGCCCTAGATTTGTTTTCCGATTTAATGGCTGTTCCCATAGTATAAGTTGTTCATAATAATTATGAGTATTGCCTGTGTATTCATTTATTGTTATCTCTACCTTAGACTATGAAAGGTAATAGACGGAACGTCATTGGACATTAAATAAAGCAGACTCTTTAAAACGTGTGAGTGAACTTGACGAACGTAACGATGACGTATCGGCTTCTCATTTTGTCTATGTGAGCTTATTTCGCGTGTACAGATACAAGCTAGAGACAGAGCAGTGGTGGCCCAGTGGTATTGGCCGCGACTTACAAGTTGTAGGTCGTGAGTTCAAACCCAGGCAGGCGCTTTACTTTGTCTAAATTATTTCATCACCACTGCTCTCAAAACGGTGAAGGAAAACATCGTGAGGAAACCGGCATGTCCTAGAACCAAAAATTCGAATACTTGTGACATCCACTAACCCGCATTGGGCCCGCGTGGTGGATTAAGGCCCATACCCTCTCACAGAGAGGGTCGCCCCAACAGTGGGGACATTAAAAGGCTGATGATGATGATGATGAGATACAAGCTGGCTTCTCATTCTGGTAATTCAGATTGCTGAATTTTGACACTCCGTGTATACCCTTTCATAGTTTAAGATGTCTACCTTGTAATTTTGATCAGCTAAAGATAATTTTGAACGGAAAGTAAATGTCTTTTTAGGAATTTATTAGGACTTCCATGACGAAAGGTGTTTATATCCATGGGCAGAAGCTGTATTTACATTATGACAATACATTTACGTTGAGCCCTGTATACCTAGTTTAAAATTGTATAAAATTCTGTTTTTCTCTATATCTAAAAATATGAAATATAAAATTTTTACAACACTAACTTTCATAAGACATCAATTAGAAAAATAAAAAAAATATTCTTCCCCTGTTCACCCCGGATTATCTGGGTGTGATCCTCCACAAAGGCGGGTAATCTTCACGGCGTATCCGTCAATGTCACCGACAGACACACACGATCGTTATCACGACGTTGATGCGACAGTAGTGTGAAGATGCCTCTATAGGAACTTGATATCACTGATTTAGATCGGTTAAATCTGGACTTACTTGGTTTAAAACTAAAATTGTGTCTTTAAAATAGTTTTTACCCATCTTTCATCTTTTCCAGAACGTGGATAATACTTTTCGAGAGTATGTACATAAGTATGTTGGTATGTATGTAGGTGTACCGAAGTGACATAGGCTAAAAGAATTTTGAAAAAAAAATAACAAAATGGCGACCGCCATTAGGTAACTTGTGTGGTAGTTTTGTTGTGAAATGGTTATGTGGGATATCAAAATAAAGGGGTTGGGGAGGTGATTTCAAAAAATATAACACTAAAATGAAGGAAATAAATATTACGTCAATAACTATTTCTTGTTCCATCAATGAAAAATATTTTATATTTACATAAATGATAAAGCATATCAGCCGTGGGGATTTTAGAACAAAAATGTATGCAAAGTAAATGTGCTGTGATTGGTGGAACGAATTTTCAACAGTTGTGACGCGTCAATATTTTATTTTCAACAGTTGTGACGCGTCAATATTTTATTTCCAGCAACTGGAGGGAATAAAGTCAGTTAGAGGTATTTTTTTGGGTTCCGTACCCGAAGGCCTATCCGTTCCTACCGTCTATCTGTCCGTCGTCTGTCACAAAATTTTGATCGGAAGTGTATTTCAACTTCCCATTGACCTATGAACTTGAAATTTAGTGATAATGTTTATTATTACGTATATTTTACTAATTTGGTACGGAACCCTAAACGTGCGAAGTACGACACGCACCTGGCCGGTTTTTAAGTTTTTCAGTAAAACTGCCTTGGACAACCTTATCAAGGTCGGTTTACTTCAATAATAATAATAAATTTGATTAAAGTACGGCCAACGAGAAGCGATACCAAATGTAAACAAAACCCATGCGAAAATGGGCGATAAAATGGCCGCCCGAATGTTGGCGAACCCGTCTTAACGTTGTCATGTTTTTGCCGGGAGAACGAGACATTACGACAAAGGCACAAGATGGAAAGAGATAAATATTAGATTGTCAACGCCACAGTTGTTCTTTAGGTTAATGACCTTTCATATCGCTGCTACTTGGCCTTACTTTAAGGTATACCTTCCGTGACTATAATGGGATGATAATTAGGATAAATTCTTCCCAAAAATGTCGACAGTAACTAAAACTTCCATAAAAGAACAAAGTTCGCATGGTCGATAGCTGGAGGCGTCACCCTGCGTGTGACGTAGACAGATGTGTTCCTAGTGATGCGCATGAATGAAACTGATAGATATTAGGGGATGTGGTCTTCAAAGATTGTGTTAACTAAATTCTTTAGTTTACATAATCTTCAAAGATTATTTAAACTAAATCCTTTAGTTTACAAAGGCAAATAAACATTATCACCAAATTTTAAGTTCTTAGGTCAATGGGAAGTTAAAAAATTCTTCGGAATATGACAGACGATGGACAGACAGACAGATGGACAGACAAACACGTGAGTGATAACAATAGGGCTCCGTTAAGACCCTTCGAGTACGAACCCTAAAAAAGATATGGTTTTTTGACTTCTGGAAAATAGTTTTAAAATGCCAAAACGGTTTCTTAAATAGTTGCAAGAAATCCAGAAATCGATCTTGCCTTCTGTCCTTTACGGAAAAAAATATATTATCCAACCTCCTAGCCACGATTTGGCACCGATTTGAATCTTTGCAACTCTCAAAGGCCACTTGACTTTTTTTTTTTGGTGTGGTGAGAAATCTTCCAATGGCGCCCTCCCGCTCTGAGTGGAGCGGGAGGGCGTGTCAGACTCTTACTGACTAAAACTCACCCCTGTTCCTTCACTGCCAGAGTGCCTAGGGGTGTGGTAACTCATTTTCAGAATTTATCCGCTACCCCTAAGCATGCAGGCACCGGCAACGATGGGCCCCGTCAGTGGTGGCTGTCACTCATCTCTTTGAGGTGCGCGTGGAACACTACGCGCCGTCGAGTCACGGGCCTGGTGCTGATCGGACGGCGAGCTACCCACTGCTCGCCGTCCGCAGGCCCGGGTAAAGGCAGTTGCGCGCACTACCGTGAAAAGATTAACCACAGTTTTTGGAAATAAATTAACGATCATGTGACAAATTAAACACGAGTCAAGTATTGCGATTAGCTATTGAATACTAGCTTCTACCAGCGGTTTCGCCCGCGTCGAATTAGTGCTTCCATCACTATAAATTATAAACTATGTGCTATTCCAGACTATAATCTATCTGTGTGCTAATTTTTAATCAGATCCGTTCAGTCGTTCTGTTGTGGTCGAGTAACAAATATCCATCCACCGTATAGAGTTAGAGTCATCATCATTCTCCTGCCCTTATCCCAATTTATGTGGGGTCAGCGCAACATGTCTTTTTCTTCCATACTCCTCTATTAGTTGTCATATCTGTAGTCACCCCCTTTTTACCCATATCCTCTTTCACCTAATCCATCCATCGTTTTTTTGGCCTTCCTCTACTCTTATAGCCATCCACATCCATACACAAGACGTTCTAAGATTGATGGTATGACTTTCTATACATATAGTATATATACGTTTGACAATTTGTCATATTAATTTTGAAATAAATTCATAATACATGATGGAGGCAGGATGGCTAATGTTTCTGATTGTGTGTTTGTATGTTTGTTATTTCTTCATGCTCAAACGGCTGGATTGATTTGGATGAAATTTGGTATGTAGATCATAGAAGTGGTTACGAAAAAAGTAGCCTATGTGTTAATCTAAATCGGTCCAGCCGTTTGAGCGTGAAGAAGTTACAAACACACACACTCACAAACTTGCGCCTTTATAATATTAGTGTGATTGTCATCTCCACCTTGTAGAAACTAAGCATAATATGCATTTTCACAAAAAAAAACTACAAAGAAAAACAAAAGAATCGAATCGAAATCAGACACACCTCCCCATAATAGATGTCCATTTTCAAAACACGCCAACTAAAAAGCCACTCTGTCCGTCCAGCACTGACTTAGCAAAATCCTTAATACCTCATAATCTCGTGGAATCTAGTGGATTGAAGATAAATAGCGAAAGCGGGGTAGGCAGGGCTAACGATGACACTGTGGCGAGACGATTGGCTATCCATCACACACACACCCACTGTGTGATTGTACACACTATGCGTTTGGCAGAGTTTGGATAATGTATATTTGTCTTTTAAGAATAAAACCAAACAGTGATAATAATTGAGTTTTCTACAAAAAAAACTCTGGTTCTGTGCATTTCTTTGATAGTTATTTTTATTAATAACAATTTTAGTAATAATAAATAATTACTACATGCTAGCCAGCGTTTTTCGGGCCCATTTATTAAGTGTGCATGTCACCCCCTTTTTTTTTTTTTGCCTGTCGTATCGTTGTATATAGGGTGTTTAAATAATGAACTCTCGAAACTTTAAGGAGTGTTTTGGACCATCGAACTGAATAACTTTTACTATGAGACCAACTTTGAAATCGCGAAAAAAAAAATCAGCTGTTGCCTACATTTATGTTCGCAAAACTCGTCAAAATGTACGCAACAGCTGATTTTTTTTTCGCGATGATGGTCCCATAGTAAAAGTTATTCAGTTCGATGATCCAAAACACTCCTTAAAGTTTTGAGGGTTAATATATTAACACCTTATATATAGTAACATTGTTCAAGCAGCGGCCATAGTCTTTACATAGTTCTTGGTAGCCCGTCGTACGCCTTCCAAAAGTCCTGGACCTCAGGGTCCCGAGAAATCATTAAAAAAAAATCAGAGAAAAGCAGTCACTGAATTAATTAAATCCTACAATAATAATATACATAAATAAATGCGAAATTTCGGATAGATGGATGTTTTTTACTCAATCACGCCAGAACGGCTAAATAGATCTAGATGAAATGTTTTTTAATTTTTTAGTTTAGATGGGTTTGCTCTTGAAATTTTGCACTAAGATAGATCTGGAATAGCACAAAGGCTATAATTTAGAGGAGAAAGTCCTAATACCACGCGTGTGCAGCTCCTGACAGAACCTAGTGATGTCACAAACCAGAATTCTTTAGTTGAAATCAACACCTATAATTTTACCGCAATGCAGAAGAATCAAGCAAAGAAAAATAAATCGAAAATCTATTGTGCTACCAAAGTGTTACTACTAGGAAAAGCCGCTCAAAATTTATAGGCAGTTTTACTCCTACATTCTAACATTTTCCTAGCTGAAGTTAAAATGGTTCTAGCGTTCTTTCTAGCTGGTCTTTTCTTCCTTAATTGACCATCTAGCCTTATTCGGAGCTATCTCTTTTATCCTCTGACCTTTTCGTTTTAGTAAGGTGAAAATTTCCGAAGTTTTCTTTAAAAAATTGAGAATTTCGACTTATATCGCATGTAAAAAGACAGTTTCCGAAGCTGAAAGCCACTTATTCCACCCATTATTTGTATTTTTTTTCCACTAGACCATACCTGGGAAAACACTGGTTCTTGAGATATTGAAGGTCAAAGTCGCAATTTTCTTTTTTAAAGTGGCACCGCTGACTGAAAAGTTGTGTGGGAATCGGTTGTCGTGGTATGCATGTGATGCGGAGGAATGAAGAAAATGTCGTGAGGAAATTCTTGTGTATGGATGTGGATGGCTATAAGAGTAGGGGAAGGCCAAAAGAAACGATGGTTGGACTGTATGAAAGAGGATATGGGTAAAAAGGGGGTGACTGCAGAGATGACGACTAATAGAGGAGTATGGAAGAAAAAGACATGTTGCGCCGACCCCAAATAAATTGGGATAAGGACAGGAGAATGATGACTTTTTTACGAACATTAATTGAAAGTGTTATCACGTTTTTCCAAACAAACTTTTCCTGAATTTGCCTTTTATTTTTCGTGTTTTTGAAATTACGCATTTGAAGTTACAAAAACGCAATGAATATCAAACGTACCCGGCAAGTACCTTACGTACGTGGCTTAGAGAGAAGGGGCGGGGTTTAACTTCACTTGCCTGGGTTCGCGTTGTTTGATATTTTTATCCAGGTTTTTTTTAAACTACCTCCTCCTTATAAGTTTTCCTGTAATCTATAAGTCGGACGGTGCAGTTTGAAAAACTTTTTAATTTTCCGATTTTACACATTCGTGTTTGAGTCACTGATACTCATGTGTGTACTAAATTTCTACTCTATCGGTCCAGCAGATTTGCAGCAAATTGGCTGTAACAGACGGACAGACAGACACACGAGTGAACTTATAAGGGTTCCGTTTTTCATTTGGACTTTCGAAACCTTAAAAACACCATCAAAATTATTTCTCCAAAATCTGAGGTACCCAATGCTGTACAACCACCCAGATAATCAGCTACTTCCTACAGCGCGCGGTTCCCGAGACGCGCGGTGACAAATGGACGAACACCGCAAATTGAGTTTAGATGCCCGCAGACGGTTAAACGTTTAATCATTCCACAATTCACGACGTTTTCTTTATTTTCCTTGCAGGGTATTTATGATTTTTCTTTCGGTTTTCATAAGTGTGGATTGGATTTTCAGAATTTGATGCAATTTTTTTTTTGTTTTTTATTTTTTTTTAATATGGTTTTAGACTGTTCTGACATTAGATAAATGTAAAAGAAAATAGGAGAAGAGAAGTGATGATAAATCACTATTTAAACTATACATAAAGTTGGCGAGTTTTATAAATCATCATCAGCCTTTTAATTTTCCCACTGCTGGGACACAGGCCTCCTCTTTGTGAGAGAGTGTGGGCCGTAATCCACCACGCGGGCCCATAGCGGATTGGTGGATGTCACATGTCTTCGAAGTTTTGGTTCTAGGACATGCCGGTTTCCTCACAATGTTTACCTTCACCGTTTTAAGAGCAGTGGTGATGAAATAATTTACACAAAGTAAAGCGCCTGTCTGGGTTTGACTCACGACCTACAACTTGTAAGTCGCGGCGGTTACCACTGGGCCACCACTGCTCGTTTTATCGTTTCGTTCTCGTTTTATAAAAGACTGTTATATTAACGGTGTAATTATATTTAGACCTACACAAAGCCTTTATAAAATAAAATCCCTTAAGCGTCTTTTAAAACACCCACAACCTATCTTTTTTTTCAATCACAAACTCCAACTACAGAGAACGTTTTAGACTAAATTCCAATTAATTTAACATACTTTAACTTAATGAAATAATAATAGTCTATGTAAAGGAGCTCGTCTGGCTAAAGTACTACCTACATTACCTTTGTTCTAGTTTGAAGGTTATGAGAGTTGCTGTAAATGTGAAGCCCCACGGCAAAATCCGGGTTGTCAAATTAAACCCCGAGGACAACCCGGGTTGACAGCCGATTTTTTTTTTTTTTTTTCTCTTTAATTTTTTTTTTTTTTTGTCCGACTCACCGGTGAGTTGCGCGGCTTCACAGGTTAAATAAGGACCTATGAAACATTTCAGTTCTGCCTCTGGATGGCAAAAAAAAGAAGATGGGTTTAGGGCGTACTTAGGTCCAAACGGAGCCCTATTGCTGTCACTCACGTGTCCGTCTGTCCGTCATCTGTCTGTCCGTCGTCTGTCACAAAATTTTGTTCCGAAGAATTTTTTAACTTCCCGTTGACATATTAACTTGAAATTTGGTGATAATGTTTATTATTATGTATATTTTACTAACAAATACCAATATATTGATAAATAAGATCTTTGATAATTCCCTCATTTGGTACGGAACGCTAAATTTGCGACGTCCGACACACACTTGGCCGGTTATTTTTTTTAATGCTCAATGTACTGTCATTCATCATCATCATCATCAGCATTTTAATGTCCCCACTGCTGGGCAGAGGCCTCCTCTCTGTAAGAGGTTGTGGGCCGTAATACACCACGCGGGCCCAATGCGGATTGGTGTCATTATTTGACAGTAATATACTGTTAAAAGTGAGAGCAGTTGTCATTAGCTTCTAAAAATCATTTAAGCTGAAAATCAGTTGACATACTAAACAATAATTTACCCGACTTTATATTACAGTATAACTATCATTGCTTACTTGGATATTCCTACAATATCTTTAAACAAACAAATATTTTTATTCCAACTGTACTTAAAAGACTCTTCCTTTCAAGCATAGGCTCACTATCGCCCTAAAATAAGGGTGTAATGAGGAAACTGGGTTAACACGGCGGCCTTAAGTGAAGGGTTACTTAACTCAACTTAACTGTCACTTAGACAACTCTGCGAAACTTTTGTATAAACTTAAGTGAAGGTAACATTGTCTAAGAAAGAGGAGGTTGGCCAACTGTTTGATTCCCAAATCCTGTTACGAAATATTTTTTATACTTGTGTTATTATCTTTAAGTCAAGAGTGAATAGATACTTCTAGACAAGCGTGGTCCATCGTCGACCACATCATTGCTTACCATCAGGTGAGATAGTGGTCAAACGCGAGGAAAAAAAATAATTAAAACTACATGCACAAAGGTACAAGGGCAGTGCAACCATAGGTGGTGAAGAGATTACATGGCAAAGGCATTGTTTAATCTATTGGAAGTAAAACATACGTATTAAACATAAGTATATAATGTATTTACAGTTTCGAACGTGTTCAGCCCTACTTTAATGCCAATGGTTGACAGATTTTCAGACTAACGCAAAATTTTGACAAATACGCAATTTCCATTTCATAATCCAAAAATCGGGTGTCACTATTTTCAAAATTCATAGATAAGCCGATGAAAAGTTCTGATGTTCAACAGTTTCGCTCTTATGAATATCATTTGAAAGCGTTCCAAACTAAACTCATTCATTTGTTTCTCTTAGAAACCTGAAACACTTACTTTTGAGGTAGGTTATTGTTTTAACCTTATAAAAGTGACTGGTCGAGTGTTGTAACCAAATATTTCAGTGTTACAGGAAATGAGAAACTGAATATCAAATTACTTCGGCATTAAGCTGTAAAATTTAAGCTCACATCAATTCTAGGGTACCAAACCCACCCTAGGCATTGTAAAACGCCCTGAAATTCAGGATCTAACATAAAATTCCCCTGTTATTGATTATCTATACAATGTTATTTCACCCGACAGCATAATATTTTACTACCCAAGACGGCACACATGCACACGGTGGCATACGTACATGTATTTGCACACACACAAAGACACGATGTGTGTGTAGACTTACACATGTGTGGGTTAAGAAAAATACTCGTGTCGCGGGCTTTTCTCGAGAACAGGAGTGGTGAGGAGACGATTTTGGTTGTAATTCTTTTTTGTGAACAGTTTTTTCGGATTTTTTTTTTCGGTGAACTTTGGTTTGTTCATTGTGATAATAATGTACAACAAATTGGTCGTGGTTGTTAATAAATAAGAAATAATTTAACATGAAAGCACTTGCTGCGGAAGATAAGCCGTTTACTTTATTTGTTGATGTGAAAATGCTTAAGTAAAATTAAACATTGCAATTTTGTTTGCAGATTGGCACTTTGCCAAACCTACCAACAGTTCTAGGGGCACCGTATTGTTAACACTTTTTTAATAAAAACAAAATTATTAGGTATCGAAATGTTTTGTATTCATCAGTAACCAAGAATAATCCTTATGTGGGCATTATAGAAATACTGTAACACTATACAATAATAATTATTTTCTTTTACTATTTCGACATTATTGTCGAATTCACAACCACGAAAAAAATATATCCTTAATACCTCTCCATTCCTTTTAGCCATTTCCCTCCACGTACATACATATAAGTCTTCTCCGACGTCACACGTGCATATCACCTTCTCCCTCCCCCCCACAACGTTAAAAAGAGACGGAACATCAGTTTAGGACTAACATTTTATATGTTGGCTGGGTCATGGATATAAAAATCGTTTTCTCGACATATATAGCTAGATGTGTATATGTTCGTAAGTGCGTCGGTAAAGGCATTAGGTATCCAGTGTAACGTGGAAATATGGTCATTGTAGTGCTATTTTAAAGATTATTGTCTTTTACTATGCTGTTAAAATGTTGTTTTAAAGTTTCTTCGAAGAATAGTCTAGGGTATTTTTAGAGTGAAAGGCTTTTTGTAAGATTTCAGCAGAGGAAAGCCGCGATATTTAATAACAAGAGTCACAATAAATACTTTATAAGTATAAGAATAGAATGAGATTAAATTATTATAAAACAAATTACATTTTGTCAGTTAAATTCCTTTCCGATTATGTTTAGTGCTCTAAAATAAGTTTAAATACATATGTTGCTTACATAATCTTAATCTAGCCAGGAATGCAAAAATAAATGACATTAGGTTACCTTAACCATCTATTATAGTGTACTAAAATACCTGTAGAGAAATACCACCTTCCGATATGATAATAGAAACTTAAGTGGCAGTGGCACATTAGTGGCAGAACAAATTGTTGATGGGACCGAAAAGTTCTGGAGTGGCGACCGTGTACCGGAAGACGCAGCATTGGAAGGATTTCCACAAGGTGGACCGATGATCTGATGGTGATCGCGGGTAGCCAATGGATGTGAGATGCACAGGACTGAGGCCCTATGTCCGGCAGAGGATGTCTTTCGACTGAAATGATGATGATGATGATGAAGATTAATTTAATCACTAATCCAATATGTTTGCAAAGCTTAAAAAGTGTTTGCCAAAAATTGGCAACGAATAGAATTACTGATGTTTTATGCCATTCACGAACAACAGAGAACGTTGCGAATACTTAATCATATTTGAAAATCAAAAACACGTATTGTAAATTATGTAGTGATTTCAATTCCTACACAATTGGGATGAATGCAAAAAAATAATCATAATAATGTAGTTCACCGCAGTTATAATATCAAAAACTATTAGACATGTTTTTTTTCTGTAGGAAATAGACACTCAATTTAAACACTGAAATTTAGAAAAAAAAACTGACCCATAAACACTTTGTCTCGTACAACATCTCAGTGGATTCAGAGTAGGTATTCGTCTATGCATCATATGTTTATCGTAACCCTTGAGGTAGGTCAGGTAGAAGGGTTTCCCCGACTGGACGGGTTTTAAAAAGATTTGATATCATTTGGAGACGAAAAACCGATATTGATTTTTCCAGATTTAAGCTTTATGCTTTATTCGATGTTTGTAAGTTCTTTGTCACCAGCATCGCAGAGGTCCTTAAAAAAGTTAAAAAGAAAAAAAAATTAAGACCAAATGTGCTGTTTCATTTAATATGTAGCAAGGAACAGTTTGAAAAACTGTATTAATTAGTTTTCCGATTTTCACCCCAAAAATGACTATTATGTTCCAAAATTTATTACTTGATTATAATATACATAACTAAACTAATACATACGAGTACTTACTAAAATAAAATAAATATTTATGTTATCCGTAGCTATCATGTTTGGGTCTCAAATTTACATGTGTTTACTAAATTTCAACTCAATCGGTCTAGTAGATTCTGAGCAAATTGGCTGTGACAGACGGTCAGACAGACCGACACACGAGTTTTTTCATTCGGACTTTTGGAACCCTAAAAATAAATATTAAATAAAATATTTTTATTTCAGACATATTTGGCCCATAACATTGTTAGTAGAACGACTTTAAAAAATATGTTACATTAAAAAAAAATATAATTAATTTAAGTATTTGAAATGACAAAATAATTATTTACATACGTATAGGTCTTGATCGTAATAATTTATTTTATCAAACGAATTCGCCTGGGTATAGTGTTTTTTGTTTCTTTTTATTGTTTATAGGCACGCGTTTGACCACTATCTCACCTGATGGTCAGCGATGATGTGGTCGAAGATGGTGCACGCTTGCCTAGAAGTAATCTGTTCACTCTTGACTTAAAGACTCCCAGGTAGTAGCTATCAGGAAACACAGACTCCGGCAGGGAATTAAGTTGTTTAGTTTTTTTTTATCAGTTCATATTCTTATGTCTTGACCGAAGTTGATTTTGTGAGACTGGATAGCGGCAACATCCTTGAGTCTGCTGCAACAAAAAAAAAGAAAAGATACGAAATACGATTGGTTAGAAATACCACTAACATCATAACTCTTTTTTTTATATATATTTGATAGGCTCGCGTTTGACCACTATCTCACCTGATGGCAAGCGATGATGTGGTCGAAGATGGAGCACGCTTGCCTAGAAGTAACCTATTCACTCTTGACTTAAAGACTCCCAGGTTATAGCTATCAGGAAACACAGACTCCTTCCAGACTTTTTTCCGGATATCAACCATTACATTTTCTATAAAGGTATAATTATTTCTCAAGTAAAATTAAGCAATAAGTTGTATAGTTTAAATTCAAATGCTGCTTTAAACCATAAAATTATTTGTTCAACAGCACTGCCAACAGAAAGATGGCCTGGAATACGCCGCGTGGTCGCGACCACGGGGTGCCATGGCCATCAAGCAAGGCTATGAGGTGAGGAGTAGAGGTCTAATGTTTTAGAACCATTGAATGTTGTAGTCATTTTCTTTATTCTATGGTTTAGTGATAACTCCACAACATAATTATGCTTCTAGAATCAGCTATTCAGTGTTAATTTTTTTTTATGAATAAGTCCCATAGCGTGGTCTTTTGTTTTGGTAGACAAATGTTAGTAGAATATGTCGTTCTGGTAGCTGAATATAATTTAGAAGGTAGTACCTACTAAGTCTTCTAATTGTTTCTTTTTGATGTGTAACATCTTTCCTTTCGCTTTCCTGTAATCGTGAAATGGGACGGAAGTGTGTAACAGAAAGCCGGGGAAGCCCGCGCTATTTTATTTGACCAATGAGCGCTCGCGGTGGTAGAGTCTACTGTCAGATGGCAGAACACGCGCAAGATAAGTCCGAGGTCGAAATCGGAACTAAACGTTTTAATTTAATTTTTCAGGATAGAATGTTATTGTTACTTATTACCATGGTGAGATGTCAAATGTTACACATCATACGCCACTACTGTAAGGCTTGCTCGTTATTTTTTTTATTTGTATTAACGTAATGTTTTAGAAATGCCTTAATTTGGTTCAGACTTCTTGTTTTAGAAGGCATTGGTCGTAGTCATAAGCTGCACATCAATCATACCACATAGGATTGAAAGTTAATTTTATAGAAATCATTACACGATACCTCGTAGTTAAAAGTAGTCTATATTTCATTTGGAATAGGTATATAAACTACATTCGTCCAATACCGGACAAGTGCAAGTCCGGTTCGCGAATAAAGGATTCTACGAATCATATTTTTAATTATGTTTATTTTTAAAGATAAAGACTGCTTATAGGTGTTACTGTTATCTAATTGTAAATAACTTAATAGAAAAGAAAAAAAATGTAAAGTAGATACGGGGAATGGTCAAATTTCATTAATGTTCCGAAATAATTAAGAAAACACTTATTGTAAAATAAGAAAAAAATACATAGTGACCCTTACAGCCCTTTTGATATGTCGCACTACCGTGTGAGTTTGAAAAACTTTATTTTTAATTTTCCGATCACCCCAAAAGTTACCCTCATATTCCAAAATTATTTATTTACGTTTCACGTCCGGGTTGGGGGTCACAGATATTCATTTGTTTACCAAATTTTAACTCCATCTTTGCAGTAGATTCGAAGCAAATTGGCTGTCATAAACGAACAGCCAGACATACGAGTCATCTTAAAGGTTCCGTATTTTCATTCGGACGTTTGAAACCCTAAAAACAAAATTGATCATGCATTTACCGATACTAAAGAAAATTATGTGGTCCGTAGCGAACGCTTCTAGCTTTCCAGTAACATTTTAATTTGTAGTTCGTAGAAATATAGCATGATTATGTACAACATCTTTATTACTTTGTAACTTCTAATTGCATACTATTAGTTAATTCACTGATCGATACGAAACACCTCGGCTAATTGCAATGTAATATAATTGGTTCAACTTTTTAACTGGTTTAACTGCTACATTTTGAGTTATAACACTTGTTATTTGTTGTGTACTGATATTTAGCTTGTAATTGTTTGAAAATGCTAGTTTTCAATGGGTGTAATTTTAATTCATTCTAGCTTCTACCAGCGGATTCGCCCGCGTCAAATTAGTTCTTCCCCCGTTACAAACTTTCCACCCCCTTTTCACCCCCTTAAGGGTTGAATTTCGAAAAACCATTACTTAATGGATACCTACTCTTCACAAAGAACGCACCCTTCAAATTTCATGTCTCTAGGACCAGCGGTTTAGGCTGTGCGTTGATATAATTATCAGTCAGTCAGGACTTTGACTTTTCGGAGCGGGTAGCTATCTAGCGACCCGCCCTGGTATCGCAGGGGTGCAAATTATAAACAAAAACCTTCCCCGTTTATTCGCTGTTTACATATCAAAGGAGGAGCTCGTGGCTAAAGTAATAACAGCCGCACAGCTCGATCCACCGGGTTAAGCTACGCTTGCCGAGGTTGGCCCATGGATGGGTGACCATCTTTACATATCAAGACTCCTCCGTGACTCGAAAAGCACGCTAAGCCCATCTGTCAATCGTGGATCTTTGACAGTCGTTACGGGTCGTCAGAAGCCCGAAAGTCTGACAACCAGTCCTTCCAAGGGGTTCTCGTATTACCCAGTAATTGGATTGTGAAGGTCAGATAGTCAATCGCTCCGTGTAAAATACTGGTATTCAGCTGCATCCGGTTAGACTGGAAGCCGACCCCAAGATAGTTGGCAGATTGATTGATTTATCAAAATCCGTTGCGTAGTTTTGGAGGAGTTAGCAAAAAACAGACAGACTCGAGAAGTGACTTTGTTTTATACTATGTAGAGAAGACGAACTGTTAAACCTTACAAAATATTTTAAAAACAAAAAAATTAAAAAATAATAATAATAATGAGTCGTATTCAAAGTTGATTATTATCAATTATTAGTTGAATACTCTGCTTGACAAAAAATTAGTCAACATTCAACTGTCGGCAAAATTAAACAATAGTTTCAGCAGCTGAAATTTATATAAGCTGTAATCAAGGCAAAACATCGATTAAGACTGTGATACTCATACTTTTAAAATATGAGTACACAATTCTTACTCTTCTTTTGCTCTTACTAGAAATATATTACTAACCGTAAAAAAAAAATGGCTGTCAACCCGGGTTGTCGTCGGGGTTCAATTTGACAACCCGGGTTTGTCCGCTGCGGCTGAAGGGTTTTAAACAAAGCAGAGTGCTCCATTTTAAAAACTTACATCCGAATAGACTGAAAACTGACCCCAACATAGTTGTGAAAAGGCAAGGCAGATAGATTTTATCGTTAAAGTAAGTGTCATCATAATTATCTGAAAAGCTCTCTTGTCAGCGTCTATAATTTTTACCTATTTTTTTTCAGTAGATAATAAATTCTAACAGAGATCATGACAGCGTTCTAAACCCAGCATCTCCAAATTAATCAATGTCATTCCCAAAAAACACCAAGTGTGGTCAAATCCCCCTAACAGCCACGGCATAACACCACAGATTTGTGAATCAACATAAGTATTCCTTAGGGTCCCCCACACTTGTGAACTCTGTGCTATGACAAAAGACGCTCATTTGCAACTGTCCTGAGCAGAGGACACGCCTACAATGCGTTTACTTTGAAATGTGTGTGTTCGCAGTGGGTATTCTTAATTGTGTGGCTTTTTGGAGTGTTAATACATTGATACATGATTTTTAAGTTAATTTGGCCATTTAGGTTTAAAATTACTAAGATTCCTGTTAAACCCTTTAACTAAGCAAAATGTTTTACACTGGTTAGGTTTAAACTTATGATTTTTAGCTAATCAGTACGATGCGCCAAACTGAAACTCTTTTGGAGTTTGAGTAAGCCATTACATTTGTAAGTAATTACATTTTTAAGCCATCACATTAACTCTAAGTCATTATATTTATAAACCATTACATTTATAAGATATTATTTATATTTTATTTTCAGGTATTAACCCATAGCAACATTACAATGCATTTTTGTTAAAAATCATTACATTGCAATACTTAAAATTAAATTAAATTTCATTATTAAAAATAAATATTAAATAAAATTACATACACACACACACACACACACACACACATTACATACATACACATACAAACATACATGTACACACACACATGTATACATACATGCATGCATGTTTGCTTACATACATGTATTATTACATTATATTTGTAAGTCATTAAATTTGCAACCCAAGAGTTCCAAATGTCAATCTTCAAACCTAGAATGATCAGGTTCCTTCTGGGTTCGCTTGCTCTATTGTACACCTCATCCATCGCTTACCATCAGTCGAAATTGTGGTCAAGAGCAAGCTTATAAGGAACAAAAAAAAATGTTAACTTTATTATATTGAAGAATAGAGTCTCACAAAAAATATTCTAAATCATCATTTCTACTCAATGTGGTACAAGAAAGAAGACACAACATCTGGATTGAAGTCAGTATTACTAATAGAGTAAGATCGAAGAGCCCAGACATACTCATTTTCTGATAATCAAAATGTGTCGCACTGAGTAGGAAGTGTTATTATAAAATTGATCACTTCACTGGTATCGGGTACAAAAGTTACATAGCTCGCCGTCCGATCAGCACCAGGCCCGAGAGTCGACGGCGCGTAGTGTTCCACACGCGCCTCAAAGAGATGTCAGCAATTCAGAACGGGGCCCGTCATGGCCGATGCATGCATGCCAAGAGGTTGCGGATAAATCGTAACAGAGTTACTGCGCCCCTGGGCACTTAGGCAAGGATAGAACAGGGCTGGGTTTCAGTCAGTAAAAGTCTGACACGCCCTCCCGCTCCACCCAGAGTGGGAGAAGTCATAGGATGATCCCCTCTCCCCCCCCCCCCCCCCCCAAAAAAAGGTGCTTTAGTTACATAATAAACATTATTAATGAATAGGCTTCTTCTGAGTAAGCTCGCGTCGTCGACTCTGTCTCTGTCACCTCTGACCTAGACTAGAGTCAAGAGCAAACCCATTTCTAATTAAAAAAGAACACTATTCTTACAACCTTATTTATAAAACTCGCTAACCTTATATTTAGTTTCAAATATTGATTGGCGGATTCTAAATTTAAATTCTCCATAGAACATTATGAATTAAGAACTTACTTCTTAATTCAAAAATTTCTATGGAGAACCAGTGTGTATAATAATCACATGGTTAATTTTTTTTTTATAAATAAGACTATTCAAGTCTGAGTGTGAATTGGTTCTCTGTCTTGGTTTGAATCGATGTAATCTTCTTGCCAGTATAAACTGCTAGTCGGAACTATGTACTTCAGTCCAGTCTGCATGTCTCCGAAGTGAAATAATAAATATTCAATGTTTGTGATCGATTCGCGACTGAACACAAAGACAATAGTAGAAAAACTTTGTCTGATGTCATGTGACAATAGGTAACTAGATGTTAAAGAAAGCTTTCGATAGCATGCTTCGCAAATCCATTACTTTGATTTTTTTACCAAAAGACAAAAATTAAACATTGGTCTCAATCTTAAAATAATCCCATAAACACCTTCTTGATAAGTTTATGTCTATGAATGTTAAGAACAGTGAAAGAGATTTTATGACAAAATTGATCAGTTATATAGAAATATCGTGAAGGATCCTACGGGATCAGCTCCTATGAATCATTCGTTACGCCAAACTCAAAGAAAAGGAGAATTATTTTAATTTCGTCAAAGACGTTATAAATACGTAGTTTCAATTTTAATACATTCTATTCTTACAAAGAATGTTACAGAACTAATGAAACTAGCAAACCATCATTATTTAAATAAAAAAATATTATTTCCTTCCTTTAACCCTAAAAAGGCGAAGTGGGTCGAAAAACACCCGGGTTATTTGTTACCAAGCGAGCAGTTTATGTCAAAAGTCACCATTAGCCTTCGATAGATGGCGCTGTACTAAAGAATTCGTCGAATGATGACTGGAGTGTATTTCGCAGTTTTACGACGCAAACATAAAAGTTTTCGAGAATATTGTGTGACCTATATATTATGTTGCTTTTATGCAACGGTTTTTGATGTGATGCTAGTTTTTGCATGCATGGTTTATGTAGTAATATGCAATATTTCTTCTTCTTTCGTGGATAGGAAGGACGTGAAAGAAAATAAATTATGAATCTTTCCTCTCGGGTTATGAACATCTTTAAGATAAATGCCATGGGTTTAATACTTATGAGGCCGCCAAAGTAATTAATCTTTACAAGGCGGAGACGACAATACAACAATAAATGAAAACTTTTACTGTGGGACTATAGACTAACCCTGAAATCACGAAAAAAAATCAGAATGTTCAGCAGCCAGCTAGCAGCAGCAGGTTTGTTGTGCATACCAGCAATGGAAAAACTGGCCAAGTTCCATTTCAAGTTCATAGATCAATGGGAAGTTAAAAAATTCTTCGTAACAATGTGACAGACGACGGTCAGGCTGACACGTGAGTGACAGCAATAGGGCTCCGTTTGGACCCTTCGGGTACAGAACCCTACAAAGTCGCTGTCTGCGTCAGGTGCGTTTTTTTTTTTTTGGCCCGCTACACTATTCCCAAACCACTGTAACTTCTGTAAGCCAGAATCAACAGTGGCGACTACCAGAAAAAACGCCGAGGCAATGAAGCTCGACGAGTCCCAGAGAAACGATTAAACTGTATTGGGTCCCGCAATAGCGCCAGGTGCGTGCAGTCGAACTCTAAAAATTATGGACTGATTTTATTTTGCTTATACCTATTTTCAAAACAAAATCTATCAGACACAAATATCAATTCCCACCCTCACATAGTTACAGTTTGTACCCACAACTTAACCCTAAACTGCGGGTGCGATTAATACTGAAATTAAATTTCTCATCTCACGTCCAGGGGGCGTTCTCTGTACTAAATTAATTCGCAACGAATACCATACCATGGCCCTGCCGACCTCGGAATAGTTAATGATTTATTAATGTTACAGTTTCGGGTTTAGTTTTGAGTTAGGAACACGTATCGGGTTATTTAAAATTTGGGATGGTTACAACAGGATATTAGATAAAGAATTGGAATTATAATTCAATTTCAAAAATTGAAGGATATATACAATTTGGTGACTTTTTTCAATTTATATTTGTTTCCTTTTATCTATGCTTATGTTTCTGTCTATGTGTCGGTTATTATAAAAGAAAATGATGTGCTAGAACTATAAACTCAATAAAAAAGTGCGTGTTTCTTTAAATATAGCAGCCATCTTCATCTTCAACAACAATATTATAATTTAACAAGCACTTCATCTATTATAAATTATAGCCTATGTGCTATTCCAGACTATAATCTATCTCTGTGCTTTTCATCCAGATCCGTTCAGCCGTTTTGGTGTGATTGTGTAACAAACATACATCCATCCAAACTTTCACATTTATTATATTAGTAGGCAGTTGAATGAAGGTAAACTTCAATAAACAGTCGCATTTTGTAAGAAGAATAATAGGAAGCAGCTGTTCTGCCTAGCCTTTTCCCAACTATCTTGGGGTCGGCTTCCAGTCTTACCGAATGCAGCTGAATACCAGTATTTTACATGGAGCGACTGCCTATCTGACCTCCACAACCCAGTAACTGAGTAATACGATACCCCTTGGTAAGACTGGTTGTCAAACTTTCTGGCTTCTGACGACCCGTAACGACTGTCAAAGATCAACGATGGACAGCCGAGACCAACGGCTTAACGTGCTTTCCGAGACACAGAGGAGTCTCGGAATGTAGAGATGTGCACCCATCCACGGACCAACCCCGGCAAGCGTAGCTTAACCTAATGGTTATTACTTTAGCCACGAGCTCCTTCTAATAATAGGAAGCAGCTAAGGAGTGGAATTCCCTGCCGGAGTCTGTGCTTTCTGATAGCTACAACCTGGGAGTATTTAACTCAACATGAGTCAATAGGTTACTTTTTAACAGGCTTGCTCCATCGTCGAACACATCATCTTTTACCATCAGGTAAGGTCTATTGCGAGCCTATCAATAATTAAAAAAGAAACAATAAGAAAGTCATCATCTTTCACGAGCCAGATCAAACCACCCTTGTGGTAGGCGTCTAGATCGTCTCACCACCTCTTCATAAGCCGGTCTCAGCGGCGCCGTCCAACCTCAGGCACCCACTTTAATAATCTTAAGGCGTATATAGCCTCCAAGTAGCACCCTCATTGAAATAAAAATCGTAGCAAAGCGTAGAAAATAAAGATTACTTATTGAGTCCTGTTTTAAAAACGAAAAAAACTTTTTACAAAAAAAATACAACCGACTTCCATAAATAAAACTAAAAAATGCAAAATAACTTTAATTTCGGAAGTCGGTGTTTCTAGTTTGGTTTCTTCGTTATTTGACACCGACTTCCGAAATTAAAGTTATTTTGCATTTTTTAGTTTCATTTATGGAAGTCGGTTGTATTTTTTTTGTAAAAAGTTTTTTATTTTTCACTTTTTAGTTGTTGTACCCCATTCTAAAACTAAATTAATAGTAAAGTTATGCCCGAATTGATAGCCCCAAAAATAGGGAATTTGAACATAGTTGGTGAAATTAGAGTGTATCAGGTTGAACTGTACAAATCTGTATACCCCTTCAGAGCGTATCAGCGTGATGTATTGTTGTAAAGTGGTGAAAACAATATACAGACATGCGATTGCAGCAATTCTGGAAGGTTTGCTATCATTTATTGAAGAGTTCCATTGTGTATCTTCGAAGTTCTTCATCAGATCTTCACAAAATTAATGAAAATGGGACCACATGTGAAGCAACAGCTTACAATTAAAAAAAAAATCTTCAAAATCGGTTCACGTAGTGAAAAGTTATGAGGTAACACACATAAAAAAAAAAAAAAAATACAGTCGAATTGAGAACCTCCTCCTTTTTTTGAAGTCGGTTAAAAAATACCTTATCCTATTAGTAACAAACGCTACAAAGGATTCTGTGCTCATTATTTTCTATGCTAAGATACGACTTTTTATTCAATGAAGGCGTCACTTATGCGGAGGTAGGCCCTTAATTGAACTAAAGCCTCAAAAACTATTACAATGGTATAGTAGAAGTACATACATTGAGAGGCTTATGCTAGGTAGTAATACATTTAAACCCTGACCTCTAAACTAGGTTAGTACCTGTATCTTAGAAGATCAGTGTCCTTCCGCAACAATGTTACAAGCCAGTAATTTTTACAGCTCTAGGACAACTACTAAAAAAAAAACATAGCAAAAATAAAAATGAGAGTTATACTATTACAAATCAAAAGAAGTGAAGGTATGCCGTTAATGTGTGATAGAGTGTATGTGTGCATATATGAAAGTGAGTGTGTGTTAGTGCATATGTGATTAAAGAAAAATTAGAATTAGTTTTATAACTAACTTTAAAGGTGTAACTTTGTGGAGACTATTGCCCAGTAGTCACTGTGCATGTTTAATTCGACTCTTCTTCTTAGCGAGTCGAATGTCGATGGCATATTCGTAAATAGCGTATTTGCTAAATTAAATACTCGTAACTTGCTTGGTCAAGTCCAGTTCGACTTTAAGCACATGAAACCCTCGTCTACTACAAAGATGTCTAAATATGCTTATTTTGTCTTGTACATACAACACTAGGCTCTGCAACAAATACCTATCATCTCAGCCTTTTAACGTCCCCACTGCTGGGGCACAGGCCTCCTCTTCGTTAGAGGGTGTGGGCCGTAATCCACCACGCGGGCCCAATGCGGATTGGTGAATGTCACATGTCTTCGAATTTTTGGTTCTGGGACATGCCAGTTGCCTCACGATGTTTCTTTCACCGTTTTGAGAGCAGTGGTTATGATATAATTTACACAAAGTAAAGCGCCTGCCTGGGTTTGAACTCACGACCTACAACTTGCAAGTCGTGGCCAATACCACTGGGCCACCACTGCTCTCACCAAAAATCAAATCAAGGCAAACTAGAGAAACTGTACAAGTAGATGCATAATAATCTTATCACTAACCATCCTACCCAACCAGATTATAAACGCCATCATTTTCCACACAAAGCTAGAGCCAACAAATCTAACGTCAAACATTAAATCTTAACCCTTAAACACTAAGGGGTGCATTTAAACAAATGACTTTTGGCCGCTCGTGGCTAACACGGCGCCGCTTCATTAGTTACGGTCGATTTGTCCCGTGGACCAGCGTTCGCACTTAATTATGACCGCTCGGCCTCTTAGGGCGAGTTTTCTGATCCGTAGTCTGTAGTTAATCAACCATTTATCTGTTAAAATATTAGCTAATTCTTGCATTTCGGCAAAATGCGTGACTTGCCTTTTTTTTGCGTGGCCAATTTGTCAAATAGAAGAAGAAAATATATTGTGGGCGTCCTAGCAAAAAGGGTCCAGTTCTTGGCATTTATTTTCCGAGATATACGCAGTTTTACAAAGTTGGGTGAAAAATTGCATTTCGCGATTTCAATTGATTATTATTTAATGCTCTCAATTCTTGCTTCAATCTTCAAGTAATAACAACAATACGAGTCGATCTATCAGGTTAAGCTACGCTTGCCAGGGTTGGTCCATGGATGGGTGACTCCTCCATGCCTCGGAAAAGCACGTTAAGCCGTTGGTCCCGGCTGTCAATCGTCGATCTTTGACAGTCGTTACGGGTCGTCAGAAGCCCGAAAGTCTGACATCCAGTCTTACCAAGGGGTATCCTATTACCCAGTAAATGGGTTGTGGAGGTCAGATAGGCAGTCGCTGCATGTAAAATACTGGTATTCAGCTGCATCCGGTTGGACTGGAAGCCGACCCCAAGATAGTTAGGAAAAGGATAGGCCGATGATGGCTCTCAATTATCTACAAGTCATAATATATTTAGTAAATTAGTTTATATGATGTTTCTAAGTGCCAGAAATTTCTTTATTTCTTTTTTTTGTGCTTTTTCTCAGACTTTTCAGACTTTCAACTTCAAATGTCTGATAGAAAAAATGTGCCAATTTTTGAATATTTTTTAAAAATATTAACTATGAATTGAAAAAGCTTTTACGGAAAGTAAAAATAACTTTTCAAACCTGATTAAACTTCCTGCTTTCAAGAAAAATTGCATCAGCGTGGGTAGCACATAACCTATTCTTGTAAATTCTTGCAACTAAGCTAAATATACTCGTACTTATGATATGAGTTAGTTCACTGCAGAAACACGACGGAAATCTTCTTGGGTAACCTTTATTGCAAATTATGCTTTATACAACTGATTTAAAAATCTTAAGGCCCTACTAACGGCCAAGTGGCGCCCTCATTGAATAAAAAATCGTAGCATAGCACAGAAAATAAATACTAAAGAATCCAACTTCACGTTTGTTACAAAGAGGATAAAATATTTTTACGTTGTTAAAACAGGTCTCAGAATTTTTCGTATCCAATGAAGTAAGCAAAAGTGTACAAAACGGCCGGTTTTGGTACTTTTGCCTACTACTTTGGATATGAAAAAAAAAAAAGCAAAGCTTGCCTGAAAGCTTGGATGGGTGTTTGTTACACGAAAAACGAACGAACGATATCAATATGAATTAGTTAATTAGTTAAGTTTTATTTTATTTTTGCTTGGATACTAGGCTTTTGAAAATTAATGTGCGTTTTGTAATCTGTGCAAAATAAATATTTTTTCGGCCGATTTCACCAATTCTAAACGCCCAGATTTCAGTTTTTCCACATTTCACATCTTCTAAACAGGCGTTGTAGAGATGTTTGTTACGCGATTACTCCGCTACTTGTGAATAGATTTTAACAAATCTTTTTTTTTAGTAGGTTCAGAGGTGGTCCCTTATAAATTATATCGAAATTGATTCAAGGTTTTTTGAAAAATTGACGATTGATGACATTTTGTTTTGTTCAAATTACATGTTATTGCGATTGTCAATAACACATATTTAGTTTAAGTTTTGGGGTAAAAAAACTACGAAAGTTAAAATAAAATAAAAAAATTTAACAAAAAATACAACCCAACTTCCAAAAAAGAAAATACACTAAAAATTGCAAAATAATTTTATGTTCTGAAGTCGGTGTTTGTATTTTGTTTCTTGGTTGTATTTTTTGTAAGAGCAGTGGTGGCTCAGTGGTATTGGCCGCGACTTACAAGTTGTAGGTCGTGAGTTCAAACCCAAGCAGGCGCTTAACTTTGTGTAAATTATTTCATCACCACTGCCCTCAAAACGGTGAAGGACAACATCGTGAGGAAACCGGCATGTCCTTGAACCAAAAATTCGAAGACATGTGACATTACGGCCCACGCCCTCTCACAGAGAGGAGGCCTTAACCCCAGCCCAGCAGTGGGGACATTAAAAGGATGATGTTGATGATGATTTTTTGTAAAAAAGTTATTTATTACACGAGCGAAGTCGCTGGCAGAATCTAGTACAATAGAAATACACTATGAAAGCTGTTGTTCCACTACAGTTTTTCTGACCACAAGCTTTCCAAACTAGCCCCCGTGTGTCACCCTCCAAATGATTTATCAGACCACAGCTCTCTGACTCACAACGTCTACGACTGACCACCGTCCCTTAATGTTATTTATTAAACTTTAACTTGCTTATGATTTGTCGGCACTGTGGGTAGTCGTAAATTATCTATTAACAGATTGCGTTTGTTAATTTATTAGATTTTAGATTGTGAGGCTAAGAATTGTGTTTTGTTTGTTATTGAATGGTTTTGTTTATGACTTTGAATTTGTACTTGCATTTTGGGATGTTCCGCCATTTACGCTTTGTCTTCTGTATCCAATTTTACCCCACTGGTCCAAAAGGAGGGTATTGTTTTTTCGCTTCTTATCGGTACTTACATAGATGAATAAAAAAATAAATAAAAGAAGAATCTTCGTCTTTACAATTAATTAGTCTGTGACGCAACTGGGAAATATTTCACTTGATATTAAACCGTAACCTTTGACTTTAACACCAGCACGACTAGGTAGTCTTAGGCCTTTTTTTTGTTATTTGGGGGAAACCTTCAACAGGCACTCTGATGTCTGTTGAAGGTTACCCACTCCCTGATCAAGATCAAGGAGTGTGGGATTTTTACCCCAGTCCCGTGATAACCATCAGCACACGGACCCGTGACCTCTAAAAAGGCCACTATGAATTCCCGTTTTTACAACGCCTGTTAGGGCACAACCCTTAGAAGACTAAAGGGAATTCCCCTGAGTCTCACTATGATACTGTATTTCTAACTCTTTGCTCACTCAGCACATAGATCTGGATATCTTCCATGATAAGCCTCACCAAGTTTGTAAATATAAGAAAATAGTATCGTAAGTGTTAGTAGTACCTATAAGTTTTTTTTTGTTTTTTCCTATTTATAGTTTTGGCTACTAAAATATAAGTGATTTGGTCGTAAGCACTGTTAACTGGTTTTAAATTAATTAATGAATTTCCTGAGGTCACTCGGTGAGGTAGTCGTAGGTCTAGGCTAGGTAGGCTCAGACATGTCCTATGTGATATTGCATCATTCAAGACAAACCAGTCTTATTCCACAATTATTGTTTGGTTATCAATTTTTATCAATATTACACAGTAGAAGTCAAGAAGTGCTGATATTTCTGGAGTTACATATAAACCGTCAACTTAGTCGTATTTAGGGTGTTAACCGGTATCCGTGTAATAGCTTTGGTTGATCGACGGATACCCGGTCGACAAAACATCGATCGATGGTTGATTGATTGGTGTAATAACCAAAGGTCGGAATTAGGTAGAGTTATTTATGTACTTGCATCGAAATGTTGATACTAATATGGATCTTCCCGGGACTACTAATGGACAATCCCGTGTGGTCAACAATATTGCAAATAAATAATAATAAAAACCTCTAATATTTTCTTTTTCTCACAAGCTGTGTTGTGTGAACTACAAATATGGCAACATCGCGCGTGTGCTCATTGGCTCTTTAAAATTAATCTCGGGATTTGAGGCATATCCACTATATTCTTTCGCTGTGTGAAATCAGTGTAGGTACATAAATAATTCTACCTAATTCCGACCTCTGGCTATAACACCCTTACGAGTCTTGATTTGATTAAACCTGAAAGAGGGATACTGCTTCCTGCTAAAAATACGCGATGGAAGTTCATAATCAGCTATCAACGGATTTTCACCCTAATTTATCTTTTCTTAAAAGCTGGAAGCCCCTTCTGATAAAAGGACCCATTTTTGAACACATAATAACCAATTTCCTCTCATTACCTTTCAGGCAAAGATGAGCACAGGCGATGGAACTGTGGGAGGTCACCAGAAGACGGATGACCGCCTTGGTCATCATCAGTCCATGAGCCAGATGCTGTACGGAGCTGGGCTGGGGCCTGGACGATCAGGTTGGTATTGTATGTACCAGTATTCTTGAAGCGTAGTGTTTTTTTTATATATTTTTTGTAGTTGGTAGATTGAAAATGAAAGAGAACAGAAAAAGTAGTGATAACATTTTAATTCCCTATAATAAAGAATTTATGTATGGATGGATGTTTGTTACTAAATCACATCAGAACGGCTGAACGGATCTGGATGAAATTTGGCATAAATATAGAGTATAGACTGGAATAGCACATAGGCTATCTATATCTAATTTATAGTAGGTAAGTACTAATGTCAAGTGGGCGAAGCTGCTGGCAAAAGACGTGTTGTTATAGACATAATCTTCATTATTAATTTGCCATTCTATCCATTGTCCATTAAATATAGACCGAACCATTCGATGTTAATATTTACCTACACAATATAGTTTTGCACATTGAATTGGAATTTGTGCTTATTGGTTTTATCTCAAAGAAGATAGGAAAATCTTCAGCTAAACTAACACGAGATTTGATGGTTCGAGCTAAAGAAGAAATTAGCTGATATTAAATCCTTTTGGATGCTATGAGTATGTAACTTGACATAAATAATGATAAACAACAGAAGAAAAACCGGCCAAGTGCGTGTCGGACTTCGCACATATAAGGTTCCGTACCAAATGTATTTTTGACCAATTGTATGGCATTGGGTCAACAAGATCCTTATACTGTGAAAATTTGAAGACTGTAGTTCCAACCGTTTGGCTGTAAAACCTGTGTGACAGACGACGGACAGACAGACAGACGGATACGTGAGTGACAGCAATAGGGCTCCGTTTAGACCATTCGGGTACGGAACGCTAAAATGGAAACCATTTTAGGGATCTGAGAGAGCTTATCTTAGTAATATTATAAATGCAAAAGTTTTGATGCATGTTTGTTACTCAATGACGCCAGAATGACTGAATGGATCGGGATGAAATTTGGCACAGATATAGATTGTAGACTGGAAAGCATATAGGCAATAATTTATAGTGAAAAAGTATGAGTTCCACGCGGGTGAAGCCGTGTCTTCGTGTCCGTGTCTTTAAACTTTTTGTTTCTTACAATAACAACCTTCTTTCTTTTCAACACATACTAACCCCCCCACCCCCTTCTTCCAGGCTCCTCATCATCATCCCCAGTGGGGGGCACCAACACGGGCTCCGGACTGCTGGTGGTGCCTCAACCCCTGGGCAAGGGACCCACCAAGCTGCAGCCGTTGCACGCCCATGCGAGGAAGTACCACTGCAAGATGTGTCCTCAGGTACGTGGAAAGAAAGTCATAATTTCATGGGTAAATCCTACCGGCTAGGTATGCTTCGTTTGCGACAATCTAGGGATTTAGTCAAATTAAATGACATGGTGACCCAGATCAGAACAGAAGTTGTTGGTCGTGGGTTTCAAACCCAGGCAGGTGCTTTACCTTGCGTAAATTATTTCATCACCACTGCTCTCAAAACGGTGAAGGAAAACATCGTGAGGAAACCGGCATGTCCTAGAACCAAAATTTCGAAGACATGTGACATCCACCAACCCGCTCTGGGCCCGCGTGGTGGATTAGAGCCCACACCCTCTCACAAAGAGGAGGCCAGTATCCCAGCAGTAACGGAAACATTATAGGCTCATTATGCGTATACGAGTATGTAGATACTAATCCGTCGGCTTTGATATTAACCTACGGTCTTCCGAAGTTGTTATAGTACTGTAAACATTATGGCTTATCTACCAAAAAAGCCACTAAGTATTGAGGAGTTGAAGTTCATAAACGGTCCAACCCAAACCAGCATTCTAGATTACTTCAAAAGGCCTAACTTTTTAAGTTACCTAATAGAAACAAAACAGTAATTTTATAAAACTGCGTAGATTACAATAAAATTAAAAATACTCTCCGACTGAATTTCGATCACTGAGCCATTCTCAACGAAGATTAGCCAAGTACGCAGGAGATATTATAGTGCACAAGCGTGTGCGCAAACACAGGTGCACTCTGTTCCTTTACTCTCATAGTCCGTTGGGACGGCAATCCGATACAATCGGGAAGAGATTAGACGCAGAACTAACGGCTTTACGCGGGGAAGTCACACCACCAACTTCCTAACTCCGGACTACTACAGACTAATTCCTAATGGAAAAACCCAATAGCACTTTTAGCCTGACCCGGGATTTTTTTTTACTGTAAATCAAAGTCGCATTGAAAGAAAGAAGAAAAAAGTTTATTTTCTGCCTCGCACAGAAAAACACAATTTTTTTTACAACATACCATCAAAAATAAAAACAATAATAACATTAAAAAAAAACATGCAAAGATCTGCGCGAGGCCAAAAAAGCACCTATCTCAGCATATGCTGCGACATTTATAAAATAAATATCACAGTGCTGGTATTCCAATAGGGCCTGTGAAGTCACGGATAGACTCACGGAATACAAACTTAAAAATAATAAAATAAAAGTGCAAATGAAACTTATAATTTTAATAAAAATATTTCTGAATCTAAATAAAGTCTTGTGTATGGATGTGGATGGCTATAAGAGTAAGGGAAGGCCAAAGAAACGATGGTTGGACTGTGTGAAAGAGGATATGGGTAAAAAGGGGGTGACTACAGATATGACGACTAATAGAGGAGTATGGAAGAAAAAGACATGTTTCGCCGACCCCAAATAAATTGGGATAAGGGCAGGAGAATGATGATGATGATGATTTGTAAATGTAAATAAATATAAAATCAAAGACGTCGCCTACCGCTCCGACAACATTTTGTTAAGGGACTTAAAGAAATAGAGCTTTTGATGCATCAATACTTGCCTAAAACTGCTTCCTATGCCTCCTGAAACTATTCCAGTCTGCACTAGGCAACGATTTGCAATATTAATTATTAATATTCGAATTATCATTATACTCTGGTTTATCACCGATTCCAAGCAAAAGAGTGGTACAAGAACGGGTGATAGAAATCATCAAATCTCATAGATAAATCCACCATAAATAGTGATTCCTCGACCACATTTGGAGATGTTTAAGGTAACTTTTATGCCTGTCGCTCCAGGGTTGTGTCAAGCGAAGATTGTAGCGATATGAAGCTATCTTCGATTCATATATTGAGTCAAGCTAAAACGTGTTCGTGGAGACACTGTGAGAGGAAAGCAGTAGATCAAGAAGGTACCCTTAAAGTACAATATCATACCTAAAGCACTTCTACTTACGTGGACGCTATTATTAGCAAATTGCATTCACCCCTTTTTTTTTGTGTGTTGGGAAATCATCCAATGATATCTCCCGCTCTAGGGTGGAGCGGCAGGACGTGTCAGACTCTTACTGACTAAAACCCACCTCTGTTCCTTCCTTGCCCTGAATGCCCAGGGGCGTGGTAACTCTGTTTCGAATTTATCCAAAAACCCCTGAGCAGGCATCAACCATGACGGGCCCCGTCATGGTTTGCTGACAACTCTTTGAGGAGCGCGTGGAACACTACGCGCCGTCGACTCTCGGGCCTGGTGCTGATCGGACGGCGAGCTACCCACTAATCGCGTCCGCAGGCCCGGGACGTCTTCCGCCCAGGGCGTCTCCTGCGGCGGCTGCTGCTGAGGGCGTGAGGGCGACTCTGTTGTTGAGCGTCCCTCACCCGTTCCGCCTCCTCCTTCGCGAGCATTACTGTTTCGCAAAAGGAGGAGACTGCTTGTCATTCCCTCTCGCTCCGTACCATGGCCTAGACCAGAGTCGGGCGTTAGAGTTCGCTGCCATTGATCGCCTCCACGAGGACACGGCGGGGCTCCGGCCAAGCGGGGCAGATCTCCACCGTTTGCTCCAACGTGTCCTCTGGGTGATCCTCACAGTGGGGACACCCGGGCGTTTCCCTCCGCCTTATCCTACACAGGAACCTCCCGAAACTTCCGTATCTGGTGAGGAACTGCGTCAGGCGGAAGGTAAGGATGCCGTGGCGCCTCTCCAGCCACTCCTCAAAGAGAGCCACTCCTCAAAGAGGGGGCACTACTGCCGCAATGGTGGCGTGCCCAGCGCTGGGTTGCGACAGTCGCTCTCTCCATGTCGCCATGAGATCCCACCGGAGCTCTGTCCGCCGAGCCGAGAGGTGTCGCGGCAGCGGAGTTTCGCCCCAGCGTTTCGTCTCCTCGCGATACTCATAGAGGTGCGCGAGGACCTTTGCCTCCAGATCCCATGGCGACAGTCCAGCAAGGAGGCTCGCCGCCTCACAGGAGACCGTGCGGTATCCTCGGATCATGCGAATGGCCATGACACATTGAGACGCGTTCAACCGGCGAGCTGGTCGCCGCCTCAAGGAACGCGCCCACACCGATGCCCCGTAAAGGGCCATGGACCGCACGATCCCCGCGTAGCGCCTCCGGCAGGAGGCGTTTGGACCCCCCAGATTAGGCAGGAGCCGCTTAGATGCGGCCCCAGCCCTCTCCAGTCTGGGAGCCAAACGTCAGAAGTGCTTGACGAAGTTCCACCGGCTGTCGAGGACGAGTCCCAGGTACTTCATCGTCCCCTCGACGCCGATGTGAACCCCTCCTACCGTAATCTGGGAACCCGCCGGTGACGCGTTCCGAGGACCATGAAAACTCATGGCCTCGGACTCATGCAATACCACCTCGAGTCCCAGTTGCCAGATCCTCTCCACGACTGTCGCAACCCCGCAAATTGCATTCACCCCTGGATTGCCTAAGGAGTGAATAAGTGGTACCACATCAATGCATCGATCGTCGATAGATGACAATAATTATGATCGAATGTTGTGGTAGTTTTAGTTTTGTTTTTTTTTTTGGGGTGGTAAGTCATCCTATGACTTCTACCGCTATGAGTGGAGCGGGAGGGCGTGTCAGACTTTAACTGACTAAAACCCACCCCTGTTTTATCCGCGACCCCCTGGCAAGCAGGCATCGGCCATGACGGGCCCCTTGGGTCAAGTCACAAGCGACAGAAAAGAAAAAAAAGACAGGTATTGGCTAAATAGTCGCTGCATCTCTTTTTGCAGTATAATCAATTTTGTGAGGGTATTGTTAAGTTCATTTTTACACCTGGCTCCACATCCAAGCTTTTCAGTGTCGAAACATGCTGCTGTTCTTTACGACAATCCACCTGGAAAGCAAAATTATAACAAACACATATCGTTTGTCCATCCATTGTAGAGGTAATTAACAGGCAAATTAATATTCATTCGTGAATAAGTACAGGAAGCCGAAATGATAACGATCATCGCTATTAATCTATCCATGTACTGACATTCGTCCAATCTTGTTACCAACCAAAACTAACGTGTAAACGGCTCGTAAACAACACAACACTACTCTTTAATTCAAGAATTTGATTAACTTTTTCTTCTTTTTAATCTGGAATGTCGTGCAGAATGAACCCTCTGTGCATCGCATGCGTCATGCTATGTGTTCGAACGGCTATGGTGAAATGATAATGAGCAAGCAACACCGGCTGTAACTCATCAAAATTCAATTCGTCAACTGTAGTGTACGGTTAGCAAATAAAGTGAAATGATTTTTGAATTTTTTATGATATGTTTTGTAATTATTGGGAATGGCAGATGTTTTTGGAAATTTAATGGAATGATTATGGCAAAAAAGCAGTATCTACTTCAGGTTAAAAATTGTTAAAAATTGCTACTGAAAGTTTTTTTTTACCGAATAATAATTATGCAACACACACAACTACCTGTAGACTTACTGTACACTTGCAATGCCCAAAGCGTACCTTCCTTTTTTTTTTGGGGGGGGGGGGGTGGGAAATTATCCAATGACTTCTCCCGCTCTGGACGGAGCGGGAGGGTGTGTCAGACTCTTACTAACTAAAACCCACCCCTGTTCCTTCCCTGCCTGAGTGCCCAGGGGTGCGGTAACTCATTTTCAGAATTTATCCGCTACCCCTAGGCATGCAGGCACCGGCCACGATGGACCCCGTCAGTGGTGGCTGACAACATCTCTTTGAGGCGCGCGTGGAACACTACGCTCCGTCAACTCACGGGCCTGGTGCTGATCGGACGGCGAGCTACCCACTGCTTGCCGTCCGCAGGCCCGGGTCTACAGTGGCCGGAAATCGTCTCGCGACGTCCTACGCCCAGTACACCGTGAGGGCCACTACGTTGAGATTCCCTTACGCGTCCCGCCTCCGCCTTCACGAGCATTACTGCTTCGCAGAAGGCGGAGACTGCCTCCCATTTCCTCTCGCTCCATACCATGGCCTAAACCAGGGCTGGGCGCGAGAGGTCGCCGCCACCTATCGCATCCACGAAGACACGGCGGTGCTCCGCCCAAGCGGGGCAGACCTCCACCGTAAGCGCCACCGTGTCCTCTGGGCGATACGCGCAGTGGTAACACCCGGGCGTTTCCTCCCGCCCGATCTGATGCAGGAATCTCCCGAAACAACCGTGTCCGGTGAGGACCTGCGTCAGGCGGAAGGTGAAGACGCCGTGACGCCTCTCCAGCCACTTCTCAAAGAGGGGCACTACCACCGCAAAGGCGTAAACTAGTTTGACATCTCTGACTTAGTTCATAGCTATAGCCGTCCTTTTCTCGCACTGCCTTTTAGTAAATGATAGCGGTTCTGTAATTTTAGTTTAGTTATTGAACAAGAAAATCGGCACCAGTACGTCTAGAAATAATAAAATAACATAGCATCAACTTTTTCTGCCATCGCTACCCAGTAGCAGTGTCCTGTATAACTTGCAATTAATTCGCTATTTTAGTGTTTTTTGCTCGTCACTTCGCGTTTAGGAGGCACCTCATCTTTGATATTTTATACCTAAATATTGCGGACGCTTTGTGCCCTCTAATCTCGATTTAATTAAATCACAGAGCTTGGAATGGCCGCGCTTGCAGGAAATAGAGGAGCCGGCCTACTACAATGCCAATAGTCCTTTTGAAGGGAACTTCAGTGACTAAGTCGCCATTAGCACGGATTTTAACATTCACAAGCTCGCGCTTGACCAGTATCTCACCTGATTGTAAGCGATGATGTGGTCGAGATGTAGCTATCAGGAAACACAGACTCCTGCAGGGAACTCCAATCCTTAGCTGGACGTACAATGAAAGTGTTTCCGAGACGTTCTGTGCATATGGGTGGGTTGTCCACCATACACCAGAGGCGCATCGAAAACGAAATGTAACCGATCGAAAACCGATAGGCTAGCAACTCGGCGTCGATGCTCAAGACTTTGAAGCTTTGACTTTACAAGTGCATCATTGCCGATGGTTCTCTTGACTCGTTTCTCAATAGACTTAAGCGCATCAAGCTGGTATCCTGCAGATTTGTCCCGAAGATGAGAGATTTACTCCATCCACGATCGAACTTGCGCTTTATAAAGTTTGAGCTGTGTTCTGGCGTGAAGTATCGTCTCACCAGTTAGTTCAATTCAATTCAATTCAATTCAAATTCTTTATTGCATCCATAATGTACATAGAGATGGTAATTTTTTAGTATATTTACTGAAACAATTATGGACCCTGTCGGGCACAGCAAAATTTAAAAGTAGGAGAGGGGAAGACCACTTTAATATTACCCTTTTTAATTTATGTACTAAATTCAATTTCAGTTTTTCATATCTGTCTATTAATATTACTATTTGTTTTACTTATATTATATAATTATTATAATGTTATTTTATAAATGATCTATTTTATATTAAATTAAATATTATTATCCATTCGCTTACATATTTTGTAAATCTATTATTGTATTTATTATTTCAATTAATATTCACACTAGTTCACACTGTTATGTGCCATTATAAGCTTATTTACCCCGATAAAATGCACGGGTTCCGTAGGATTCGTTGGAATGATTTGTGCGTGGAGGTGGGATGCCCACCATGTATTGTCACGAGTCGTCACTTAATATGAGTAACCGGTGAACACTCACAGGAAGAATCATCAAACTGAAGTGGCAGTGGGTAGCCACATTGCTCGCAGAACAGGTGGTCGATGGGGCAAAAAGTTCTAAAGTGGTGATCGCGTACCGGAAGACGCAGCGTTGGAAGACCTCCCAACAAGGGGGACCAATGGGGATAACCTGGTGAGGGTCGCGGGTAGCCGATGGATGCGAGAAGCACAGGCACGGTCGTAGTGGTGACACTTGGGGGAGGCCTGTGTCCAGCAGTGGATCTCTTTCGGCTAAAATTAAGATGATGATGATTAACAATCACTGACTTGCTTGGTTTGTATGGAACGTTCGACAGTGCCGCCTCTAAAAATGTTGATGAGGCCTCTCGTTGCTCTGTGAATTAAATTGAAGTGTGGGTTGGTGTAATTTTGATTTCGATAGGAAATTCAATTTAAGTTAGTGTTTTAAGTTAGATTAGATTTGATTAGAATGGACTAGGCAGGTTTTTGTGGTCGTTTAGGTGTAGCCTTTTCGATAAGTTAGCAAGATTTGAAGTGGGGTTGACTTTATAGGGGTGTCTTAATCGCTCTAATGTTTTTTTTGCGGCTGCTATTGCCATCTAGATATTCATTCGGTTGATGGCAATATGTCTGTCTCCTGTTGGGACTTGAAAAAAACTGGCGTAATGTGTGTATGTAAAGTAACCCATTTAATGCAAAGGTTATGACTTCATTATTATCCAAGTATTCATATAGAAATTTACACATTTAAAAAAAAAACCAGCCAAGTGCGTGTCGGACTTCTCACATTTAGGGTTCCGTACCAAATGTATTTTTGACTATTTGTATGGCTTTGGGTCAACAAGATGCTTATACTATGAAAATTTAAAGACTGTAGCGCCAACCGTTTGGCTGTAAACCTGTGTGACATACGACGGACAGAAGGAGAGACGAGCACGTGAGTGACAGCTATAGGGCTCCGTTTGGACCCTTCGGGTACGGAACCCTGAAAAATAACTAACTATACTTTACATACACTTAAAACAAAAACTCCTAACTAAATAAACATAAACATTTGACATCAAAAAATTACTCCACATCACTGTCCACTGGGAGACTAAAAAGACTGTCGGTATTGCCACGTTGTATGGCAATGCTTATAACCTCTGGCTGAGGTAATAGCCAGCCCTTGAGTCACGAGAACGGTGGTCAATGGGGCCGGAAAGTTCTAGAGTGGTGATCGCTTACCGGGAGACGCAGCGTAGGAAGGCCTGGACAAGGGGGACTGATGAGGATAACCTGGTGAAGGTCGCAGGAAGCCGATGGACGCGAGTTAACACTTTAAACTGGCGTTATATTATGGTGGATATATACGCTAGGGTTTAGATTAGGCTCCATTTAAAATACTGGTATTTATTTATTTATTATACTTAATGCACAAGTAAGAATTACTGTAAAATGGCGGACAGCTCAGCTGAATCCGGTTAGACTGAAAGCCGACCCCAAAATAGTTGGGAAAAGGCTAGGCAGATGATGATATACGTTAGGGTTTGGATGATGGTTATAACCTCACACGTATAGCCCACAGGCATAACCGAGTTTCTTATTACCGATAAATGTACAGTTTTATATCATACACGCTAGGGTTTGCCTGTTGGTTAAGCTTGTAAGGTTATAACCATCATACAAACTCGAGCGTGTATTTCCACCATTAAATACAATTCTGCCTAACAGGTGTAGGATGATCAACCAATAACGTTCCCACTGCTGGGACACAGGGCTACTCTGTACGACAGGACATGCTGCTCTAGTTTATCTTAGCGTCTTCTGACTGCTGGATCCATTTACTTCAATTAAGATCAAGTAATTTGTGATTGTTTGCCAAAGTTATAACGTAGTTCCGCATCAGTTATTTTTGGAAACTTTCTTCTTAGTATCTTCCACTCGAACTATGCATCTGATGCGCCGCGCCAAGCCTTTTTAGGAAAGCACTTTAATTTAGCAACATTCTTTCTTTTTATAAAAAAAAAATATACAACAAAACCAAAACTCTCAAACCTATCCATATTCATTTCTCCAAAAAATCGAAAACCCAAAGAAATGCGACTAAAACTAAAAAAAGTAAAAGTTAAAAAAAAATCATCGAATGACTGACTTCTAATCAAAACGGGTGCCCGAGAATGTCATCGCAGAAATGCCGACTCTTGCCGACGATGGACGAACGGACAGACAAAAACCCGAATCGGTTGATAATAAGGCCTCGTCTAAGGTGAATAAGCGGTAGCGGACGCAGTGTCGGATGCGGTTGTAACTCTACTTTCTTACCAGAGCTATCTAAAGTAGCTGAGCGATGAAACTTAGCAACAAATGTATCTACCTTTTGTCACCAGCATTGAATGACAATAGCGGAGTTAGTTGAGAAATGAAGATTATTTTCCGCGTATAAAAACTTAGCTTCTACCAGAGCTGAGCAAACTTACATTATGAATAAAAAACTATCCTCATCATCATCATTCTCCTGCCTTTATCCCGATTTATTTGGGGTCGGCGCAACATGTCTTTTTCTTCCATACTTCTCTATTAGTCGTCATCTCTGTACCACACCACCACTACCACCACCACTGCCACACGTTCTGGAATGTCAACCGCGTACCAGAAGACGCAGCGTTGGAAGGCCTCCAACAAGGTGGACCGATGACCTGGTGAGGACCGCGGGTAGCCGATGGATGCGAGATGCATAGAACCGGTCGTTGTGGCGACACTTTGGGGAGGCCTATGTCCAGCAGTGGACGTCTTTCGGCTGAAATGATGATGATGACTCGCTAGCTGGTTTGCTTCAGTCCTTCTATATGCGCTCATAGACGTCCATTACGCTCATTCAAACGTCACTCAATTACAGAAGTTATTACTGATGGTGGCATGATGCAAAATCAAAGTATCAAGATTTTTTTAATGCAAATAACAGTCACTGTATTAGACGATAAGTTATTCGGCAGTTACAATCTTTACTGTGGTTAATCTAAAAGTAAAATCTACCGTGCAATGAACGCTCTACAGCGGTTTCATAATGTTTGATAAATCGCGCCCGCTTCATCTCCCGCTAAAGCTTCTCACCGTGATCGACGCTTATTCTCGTTTGTGTAAATTTTCGGATTCCTGCGTCGGTATGTCGCCTCCCGACTTTGATGCTGGATGCAGTTTTTATATTATCATGGTCGCTCTTATCTGTTTTATAAGGTTTTTCCTAAAGAGGGCTTGGGTTAATGGTATCAATATTTGCTGGCCTTATAATAATAAGCAGGTAACTTAGTATTTTTCATGATGTGGCCTTCATAAATGTTCTCTATGTGAGATCTACATCACGTTGGCTATAAAGGCAGAGTATTAACAGTTGCCTGTAACTTACATAAAAGTAACTGGCATGCCTTAGTCACAAACACCAATCAGATCTTGTAATGCCATTATGGCATGTGTTTGTGTATATCAGCCTTAATGGGCATGATTCTCTCGCTATCACGTATGAAAGTTTTTACAAGCATTTATTTAACTTGCAATGTTCGCTCGGTCGGTGAAGCGGTGAAGGAAAATATCATGAGGAAACCGGAGTCAAGTCCTAGAACCAAAAATTCGAAGACATGTGACATCCATCAATCCGCATTGGGCCCGCGTGGGAGATTACGGCCCACACCCTCTCATGGAGAGGATGGCTGTGCCTCAGCAGTGGGGACATTAAAAGGCTGGTGATGATGATGATGTCCGCAAACTTTACTTGCAAATCATTATTCGAGCACTTGTTGGTTTCCGACAGAGCTGGCATGGCATATGTAATATTATGATACCATCGAACTGATCTGATGATGGTGCCAGCATGTAGGGACTGGAACTGCCTGATGGTACATGGTAGGACAGTTGAATTTAGTGTACCAGCTAAAGTTAGTAGAGTACTTTCCATTACACATGATGACGCGGGCCTAAAGCTTGTTTAAAAAAAAATACTTTTCATTTACTTTTTAGGGTTCCGTATGCGAAGGGTAACCAACGGAACCCTGTTACTAAGACTCCGCTGTCCGTCCATCCGTCCGTCCATCCATCCGTCCATCCGTCCTTCCGTACGTCTGTCTGTCAGCGGGCTGTATCTCATGATCCGTAATAGGTAGACAGTTGAAATTTTCATAGAATGTGTATATCTGTTGCCGCTACAACAACAAATAATAAAAATAAATTAAAGGGGACTCCCCTTTGATTTTTAGTTTATTTTATATTAGAAATTTTTTTTTTGGTGTTTTTTTGCTCGATCTTAATAATGGCAACAAGTAGACGCGTATTCTTGTACGATAATACGGAACCCTTTATGCGTGCGGCTGGGTTTAACTTACTGTACCTACTTTAAGTTCATTCCTAAAATCAATTCGCTTACTAAGATTGCTTCCGGCTTCAGTAATAATTGTTTAGATATTAGATTCTCTAACTTTATTAATTATTGTGTTTTATTTCCCTACAATAAAATAGCATGCCAAAGATTTTCACTGAACATAGTAAAAAGTTCCTAACATTAACCTAACGGTGTCCTTTACAGAAAACAAATTCATATCACGCGGCATATTTCCAACATATTGCTCCGCAAATATTACAAAATATATCCAATATTGTTCCCTCAATCGACTTTTCATGGAACTACCCTCATTTCAATAATAGACACGATTCCTTACGATCGCTCCATTCAATAACGTGCCAAACGTTCTAACATACCATCAGTTTGTCAAGGGTCTCATCTTTCCTTCGTCCACCGCCCAAAGAAAACTCCACCTTACTTCCTAACTTTACAACACTAAATCGAATGTAGAGAATTGTAATATAACTCTTCTGAGTCGAAAATGTTCTAGCGGGAACTGTCAATCGTATTTTCGACTCTATTTTTTAGAGTTAAGGTAGAATTTCCTCTGATAATCATAGGATGTCCTCACTGATAGGTGTCTATTTTTCATATTCTCGTTATTTCCGGTTTTCGATTGTTTCAGCGGACATTACGAATGTAAGGTTTTTATTGGCGGTCATTTGTGGTCAGGAAGTGGCGTTGTGGTCTGGTTATTAGAGGATATAAGAACCGGAGATTTTGAGAGCGTAAGGCAATTGTCCCACGGTCTACGAGTAAGCGACTAACTACATTTTGAAAGAAACTCAAGAAACGTACAATAGATATACATTCCGTGTAAACAAAAGAGATGCATATATGTATTAATAATTGATCGCTGACTGTTCACACTGCCGGCGAGGACTCGCTCCACAAGTTTGTCGCTAAGCCACAAGATCTATCAAAGCTCAGCAATGCTCGAAAGTGGTGCGAGTAATCGCCCGTCACTCTTAACACTCGCTTACAACCCAGCGACAAAACTATCGGAACTATAAACTCGCTACACGCTGCTTGCCAACTCGTTTTTAGTTTAATGCTCTACTCACTACTCGCTCATCGTTGGCCGGGGACAAGTGCCTCAAAATTCGAAAAGAAAGAAAGAAAGAGTCCTAGGCTTGATTCCAGTGTCGGAAGGAGTGGTTAGCTTGCGTGTTCTGTGCTGAGCTCACGTAACGCGTCGTACGTCCACCCTGTAATAGGACTCGCCCATTAAGGAGCGCTGTCCGAAATTAGACGCATTATTAATTTATTACACATAAAACAACAGGTATTCAAATAAAACACTGAGACTAAATTATAAATAAATAAATGATCTTTAGAATGGTAAAGGTTTCATAAAAATATGCTTTATAGTTTTTGCGTGATTCTCAATGTTTTATCCGCGTTAGACATAACTTAACAAATTAATTACACTATGTTATAAAAAATATAATATCATACATCCTCAGATCAAATTACGACGGAAATTGTGTAGAGTAACATATATATTTTTTAAAAAAATAAGACTAGTCGTTTAGACGTGATGTTCAAATAAAAACCATTAAAAGTCGTATAATTGGGCCTTAAATGCATATTTTTCAAGGAAGAAGATTTTCGGAGACAGACAATGGAACTCTTCAATTAACAGCAACAGCAAATGACTCACGATTGCTGCGATCGTATGTATATGTCTTGTTAACACAATTTCATGGGGACCTACAACTAAAAAGAGATAAATAAAAGAGTTTTTTTTTATGTCATATAGTCCTCTCTTCTCTGGTTGTTCGTCATTGGGGTTACCTTTAATACCGGCCACTACATAATACAACTAAATATATCTTCGAACTATCTCCAAAGCATGATCTCGGAGGTCCTTTAGTTTTTGCCACGGCTAATGAGGTCATTAGAGGGTCGTAGTGAGTTCCCTTTGATGGGAGGGCTTTCAAGATGGTGCAGCGGATCTTGTACCTAATGTATTTTGGGATATTTTATGTAGTGTCTGGTTAGAGATGATTTTTTGAAAAAGGTTTTGGTTCTTTGGAATTTTTGGGTTCCACGTTTGACCGCTATCTCACCTGATGGTAAGCGATAATGAGGTTGAAGGTGGCGCTTGCCTAGAAGTAACCTATTCACTTTTGACTTTAAGACTCCCAGGTTGTACCTATCAGGAAACACAGACTGGCAGGGAATTTCACTCCTTAGCTGCATACACAATGAATCTGTTCGCAAAACATTTTGTGCATGTGGGTGGAGAACCTTCTAATTATTTACTTAAACTTTGTGGCCACGACACAGCGGTAGCCAAGGGTAGTCATCATCATCATCATCACCAGCCTTTTAATGTCCCCACTGCTGGGGCACAGGCCTCCTCTCTGTGACAGGGTGTGGGCCGTAATCCACCTGCTTAATATTATATGGCCACCCAATGCGGGTTGGTGGATGTCACATGTCTTCTAATTTTTGGTTCTAGCATATTTAGCGTTTCTTCACGATGTTTTCCTTCACGGTTTTGAGAGCAGTTTGAATGGGAGTACTTAAAGGCGATTTACTAAATTTGATTTAAGCTTTGGTCGTAATAAAAATATTTACCGTATTTTTAATCACAGTAGTAAAAGCCTTACAGTCTTTAAACCTATTTAGATTAGGAAATATTACCTAATTTAGTAAATTCCATCCAGCTGTTTAGGCTACAGCGCGTGTTAAAGAGGTAGACATACAAACATACACATACAGAATTAAACAAAAACGCTGTCCGATCCTGAAGAGTATTATTTGCTATCGTACTGCTTGCACATATACGTAATCATTTAATGGATACGAGATTACTATTTTTCCCTAATGAAAATAAATAATTAAATAACAAAAAAAGAAAAACTTATCAAAGGCAACACTGAGCGCACGACAAAGTTCACCTACAGTTTCGTGTCAAAGAAGCCGCCTGAGCGAGACGGTCTTTTTGATCCTTTGTTAAAGAGTGCCTACAGTGCGGCTTCGCTGGCCTGTGGAGTGTTGTCAACATAAGAAAATTTGCCATATTTTGTGTTAAATTTCGCGTATTTTATAAAATAAAAAATCTATAACTTTTGGTTTTTATGGGTAAATTTTTTTTTACAATTTTTTCTTGTACGTATGTTAAACTAGGAATAGGCCTTGACTGGAGCGGACAGGGTTTTTGTTACATGCTGTATATACACACATACAAACATACATACATACTTTCGAAAAACATAACCCTCCTTCTGTGGCAGTCGGCTAAAAACAAAAGAATCGGCTTCAGCAAAAACAGCAAAGAATCACCTGCACTACACATTATAATTAAATTACCCTCTCTATCACAATTATTATTTTCTAATCTAAAAACTTAAAGAAACTGCCGGCTGCTCTAACATTTAAAACCCAATATTTTTTCCTGTCAAGACTATTATCATAAATTTTTCTAACAAACTGTCATGTCGGCGAAGTACTAGGTGATAATTAGTGATACATAAATTTATTAGACTCTGAATTAGTGATAGATGCAAAAATAAATAAGAAAGAGTACCTAATAAGAAATTATAGTTGTCAGGTTTATACATTGTTGCACGGACGAGATTGGGAACTAAGGATAAAAGATCTAGTGTATTAGATAACGTCTGTGTGATAAATAAATAAGTAGTTTTAGGGTTCCGTATGTCCGAATGAAAAATCTCGTGTGTCTGTCTGTCTTTCCGTCTATCACAGGCAGTTTGTAGGACCAATTGAGTTGAAATTTGGTACACATATGAATATCTGTGACCCAAATACGGTCACTCAATGTGATCGAAGGTCGATTGATGGTAGAATGCATTGGTCGACGTCGATCGATAGTTTCTACTATACACTAATCGTTGGTAGAATGGATTAGTCGACGTCAACCTGTCGATTGTTTATCGACCGGTATCCGTCGATCAGCCAAAACTATTGCAACAATCGATCGACTATCGATCGATTTGTCCCTAACGAAGTGTCGCCCCAAGCTAGCAGGTATGTCCGCCTGCATGTGTGCAATGTCTGCCTGCACTGGGATCTTAGACTCGTCATCATTCTCCTGCCCTTATCCCAATTTATTTGGGGTCAGCGCAACATGTCTTTTTCTTCCATACCCCTCTATTAGTCGTCATCTCTGTAGTCACCCCTTTTTTACCCATATCCTCTTTCACACAGTCCAACCATCGTTTCTTTGGCCTTCCCCTACTTTTATAGCCATCCACATCCATACACAAGACACTAACTCACTGGGATCTTAGACTATTACCTAAAATTGGCCATCGACACGGCAAGGCTCCACTAGCCGCCGGCTTTTCCTGGACGTCTGTGCGGCCGGCACTTGGCCGCAGAAACTTGCGCAAAGCGCGCGGCATGCGGTGGCTCTTTTGTGTGGCAAAGCGGACTTATAAGCTGGCGGATGCACCGCGGCTTGCCCAGCGGCAAGGGTGGTGGCAGTGCCGGCGGCACTGTGTGTAGGAGCAACAATAGGTTTTTAACCGACTTTCGAAAAAGGAGGAGGTTCTATGTTCGACTGTATGTATGTTTTTTTTTTTTTTATGTATGTCCGCGCATTTCTCCGTCAGTTGTGGACCGATTTTCAAATTTTTTTTTTCCGAAAGCATATACTCCCGAGGTGGTTCCATATAAATTTTATCGAAATTGCTTTAGCACTTTTTGAGAAACTAAACAAAAACGAAAAATACGCATATCTTGATGATGTTTTTGTGTTCTCCAAATGTTTAAATTCCACGTTCCATGTTATTGCGGTTTTTAGTTCTGGGGTATAACAACTAAAAAGCGAAAAATAAAAAACTTTTTTACAAAAAAAGAACCGACTTCCAAAAAAAATACACTAAAAATTTAAAAAATAACTTTTATTTCGGAAGTCGGTGTCAAATCACGAAGAAGTAAAATACAAACACCGACTTCCGAAATTAAAGTTATTTTTTAAATTTTAAGTGTATTTTTTTGGAAGTCGGTTGTTTTTTTTGAAAAAAAGTTTTTTGTTAATTGTATCTGTTATTCCGGGGCCTGCCGGATTAAGAAGAGGTTACCTCATACATACAAACATACAGTTTGACACGGGTCCGTTGCCAATCAATGACAATATCCTAATGGATAATCAGAATTTCTAAAGTCTGGCAGATTACCGAGGCATTTTACAGAATTGTAAAAAAATGGGTTCACATGAAATGGGTACCAAATTTATTTTTGACTATTTGTATGACTTGGGTCAACAAGATGCATAAACTGTGAAAATTTGAAGACTGTTGGCTGTCCGTCCGCCTGGTGTTTGGTGTCTGACCGTTTGGCTGTAAAACTTGTGTGATGGACGACGGGCAGACAGACATACGGACAGACGGACACGTGAGTGACAGCAATAGGGCTCCGTTTGAACCCTTAGGGTACAGAACCCTAAAAATTAATGAAAATGCTTGACAGATAACGATTTCATTTCACGTCTCAGAATCGTTAGTAATAGCATCATAAACAGTACAGCCATCTAAAAAAATATACCTAGCTAGTTCTTATAGTAATTTCTAAGCCACACTTTGCACCCTATAAAACTTACTAAGAAACAGTTAACTGAAGTTCAAAGTTCATTGACTTCCACAATAGTAATGGCGGATAACCGGCGACAAGTTTTAATTGCGCGCATGCGCTGTGCCCGCCACCTGCGCTCGCGCATGCTACGGTATTGACATTCTAGCGATTAGAAGTATCTATTAGTATTGAGTCTATATTGCTGGTTTTGTGACCTAGGTAATGGTTGATAATAGTAACTGTGTTTTTACATGCTTTTATTTATCTTGCAATTTTCTTCATATGTAAAGACAGGCTTCAAAGTTTACAAAACATTTGTCGCCTAATTTTTTTTTTTGGGGTTGGGAAATCATCCAATGAATATCGCTCTGGGTGGAGCGGGAGGGCGTGTCAGACTCTTACTGACTAAAACCCAGCCCTGTTCCTTCCCTGCCCTGAGTGCCCAGGGACGCAGTAACTCTGTTTCGAATTTATCCACAAGCCCTGGGCAGGCATCGGCCATGACGGGCCTCGTCATGATTGCTGACAACTCTTTGAGGCGCGCGTGGAAAACTACGCGCCGTCGACTCTCGGGCCTCGTGCTGATTGGACGGCGAGCTACCCACTACTCACCGTCCGCAGGCCCGGGTCGCCTACTTGTTGGTAGAGACCGGTGACAGTGCAATATTATTATGATACCATCAAACTGACCTGATAATGACGCCAGGATGTAGGGACTGGAATTCTCTGATGAAAAATGGTAGGACAATTGAATTTGGAATTATGATAACAAAATATACTTTTGTTATCATGATTACTTCCTATTAAACAAGCTTGAGACCCGATGACAAATGCGAATAGGGGTAGCTTATAAACTCGTAACAGAGTTACCACTGCCCTGGGCACTCAGGCAGGGAAGGAACAGGGGTAGGCTTTAGTCAGTAAGAGTCTCACACGCCCTCCCGCTCCACCCAGAGCGGGAGATGTCATTGGAAGATATCCCAACCCAAAAAAAGAAAAGACCCGATGACGAGGATATGTTTAAAAAAATACTTTTAACTTTTTTAATGGTCTTTACGCAAAGTGAAATAAATAACAACGATTTGATTGTTAGAGGAAACCAAACAAAAATGAGAAGCTAGAGTCAAAGTAACAACAGTCAGTCAGTTGACGACACAGTTGGCGCAGTGATTGAGCGTTCGGCTGTGTGTCTTGTGTATGTTTGTGAACGCACCCACGATACAGGAGTAATTCCTAGTGTGGAGCAACGTTTTTTAAAAAAGAAAGAAAGAAAGAAGTCGCACTTGTTGATCTCTAAGATTAAGCAACGCTTGCCAAGGTCGGTCTGTAGATGGCTGACCATCCATTCCACAACTGACAGAGAAATCGGTGGTCATACATAAAAAAGAACATACATACAGTCAAACATAGAACCTCTTCCTTTTTCGAAGTCGGTTAAAAAAGGATTTTTTCGTTAGAGAGCAACCAAAGAAACGATCCAATGATTGTTTTTTCGTTAGAGGGCAACCAAAGAAACGATATAATGATTGTTTTTTCGTTAGAGGGCAACCAATGAAACGATACAATGATTGTTTTTTCGTTAGAGGGCAACCAAAGAAACGATACAATGATTGTTTTTTCGTTAGAGAGCAACCAAAGAAACAATAATGATTGCTTCAAAGATAGGCTAGGAAGGAGTTCATCATCAACATTTCAGCTGATAGATGTCCACTGCTAGACAAATACCTCCCTTAAGCGTAGCCATATCAACTGAACCTGTGCGTCTCGCATCCAGTCGTTCCCCAGCTTTTAATGCTGCACTGACCACCCAAGATACATAAACAACATTAATCACTTTATCTAAAAATGAGATCATACCTATAAAGTTCAAGCAAGCCCAAGGTGGAAACTGATCAATTCACGCATTTGCTTAGCGTAGCATAACATAAGCATGATCAATTTATTATAACCCTAAGGGCCGATTTCACCATTCGCTCTATAAACTAAGTTTTACTGAACTAAGCTTCCTGTAAAAAATAAAAACCATAAAAAATATTATAGTGATTTAACCTTAAAAGATAGATATATGCTGTGGCGGATTTTATTTGAGAATTTTAAAAGGAAATCAATTCCATCATACATAATTTTTGCGTAACTTTAACCGTTTACGCAGCGCACGCAACTGAAGCTCTCAAAAGATTTATTTTCCCGTTTTTGCCACATTTTTCATTGATGCTTTGCTCCTGTAGGTCGCAGCGTGATGTTATATAGCCTATAGCCTTCCTCGATAAGTGGACTATTCAACACAAAATAATATTTTTTCAATTCGATCCAGTAGATCCTGAGAAACGCGTTTAAGGGTCTACTACCGGTCAAGTGGCGCCCTCATTGATTAAAAAATCATAGCACAGCATAGAAAATAAATATTAATGAATCCAACACTACGTTTATTACAAAGAGGATAAAGTATTTTTACGTTGTTAAACTGGTCTAAGAATATTTTGTATCCAAAGTACCAAAAACGGCCGTTTTTGACACTTTTGCCTACTACGTTGGATATGAAATATTTACGATATTTTATTCAATGAGGGCGCCACTTGGCCTGTAGTAGGGCCTTAAGCGAGCTTAAACGTCGAAAACTGGGCGTTTAGAATTGGTGAAATCGGCCCTAAGTCTTCCTCTCTGTGAGAGGAAGTGGGCCATAATCCACCACGTGAGTTCAGTGCGGGTTGGTGGATGTCACAAATAAATGTCTCTGATTTTTTGAGTCTGGGTTGGTGAAGACAGGTGAGGGAATAGTTTACAAAAGTTCGTTAATAATAAGCTATTAAACCAACTCAAAATTATTTTAATTACAGAACGGAACTTTTATTGGAACACTCTAGAGTCTGTATGTCATAGTCAATTTGCTCTGAATTAACTAGACCAAATTGAGTTGAATTTTGGTACACACTTGAATATCTGTGACCCAAACACGGAAGTGTAAATAAATTAATATGTAATATGGAAAAACAAAAGTTTTTCAAACTGTACCATGTGATATATCAAACGAAAAGGGGTATATTGTGAGGGACTCAAATGTATTTCTTTTTTTATAATTTTAAAACAATTATTTATAAAGTTATTTTAAAAAAATAGATGATAAGTGACCATTCCCCTCTTGTCTCCGAAACTACTGTCTAATTTTTTTTTTAATACAGAACTTATAGTACGACTTACTTTTAATTGTATTCAGTAACTTGGCAGTTGAAGGGTTTTTTTTTTTTTTTTTTGGAGGTGGGAAATCATCTTATGACTCTTTCCGCTCTGGGGTGGAGCGGAAGGGCGTGTCAGACTCTTACTGACTAAAACCCACCCCTGTTCCTCCCTGCCCTACGCGCCCGGGGGCGAGGTAACTCTTTCGAATTTATCCTCCACCCCCGGGCAGGCACTGGCCGTGGCAGGCCCCGTCCTTTGCTGACAACTCTTTGAGGCGCGCGTGGAACACTACGCGCCGTCGACTCTCGGGCCTGGTGCTGATCGGACGGCGAGTTACCCGCTACTCGCCGTCCGCAGGCCCGGGTCTACGGTGGCCGGAGATCGTCTCGCAGCCCCTGGCGTCTCCTGCGACGGCTGCTGCTGGGGGCGCTAGGGCGACTCGGTCTCTGTTGAGTCTCCCTAACGTGTGCCGCCTCCCTCTTCGCGAGCATTACTGCTTCGCAGAAGGAGGAGACGGCCCCCCATTCCCTCTCGCTCCGTACCATGGCCTGGACCAGGGCACGGCGCGAGAGGTCGCTGCCGCCTATCGCATCCACGAGGACACGGCGGTGTTCTGCCCAGGCGGGGCAAACCTCCACCGTATGCTCCACCGTGTCCACTGGGCGATCCTCGCAGTGGAAACACGCAGGGGTCACCTCCGCCTTGATCAGACACAGGTACTTCCCGAAACAGCCATGTCCGGTGAGCACCTGCGTCAGGCGGAAGGTGAGGGCGCCATGGCGCCTCTCCAGCCACTCCTCAAAGAGGGGCACTACCGCCTCGATGGTGGCGTGCCCAGCGCTGGGTTGCGACAGTTGCTCTCTCCATGTCACCATGAGATCCTGCCGGAGCTCTGTCCGCCGAGCCGCGAGTTGTCGCGGCAGCGGAGTTTCGCCCCGGCGTTTAGCCTCCTCGCGCCACTCGTACAGGTGCGCGAGGATTTTTGCCTCCAGATCCCACGGTGACAGTCCGGCAAGGAGGCTCGCTGCCTCACGGGAGACCGTGCAGTATCCGCGGATGATGCGGATCGCCATGACCCTCTGGGCCGCGTTCATCTGGCGCGTTGAACGCTGCGTCAACGAACGTGCCCACACCGGTGCCCCGTAGAGGGCCATGGACCGCACGATCCCCGCGTAGAGCCTCCGGCAGGAGGCGTTTGGCCCCTTCAGATTGGGTAGGAGCCGCTTCAAGGCGGCCCCGGCCCTGTCCAATCTGGGAGCCAAACGTCGAAAATGCTCGACGAAGTTCCACCGGCTGTCGAGGACGACTCCCAGGTACTTCATCGTACCCTCGACGCCGATGCGAACCCCTCCTACCGTGATCTGGGAACCCGCCGGTGGCTCGTTCCGATAGCCATGAAAGCACATGGCCTCGGACTTGTGCAATGCCACCTCGAGTCCCAGTTGCCGGATCCTCCCCATGACTGTCGCAACCCCGCGTGTCATACGGTCGGCCGCCGAGCAGTTGAAGGGTTACCAGATTTTGACATAAAGCAGATAGTGAGTGGGTGTAAGAATGAACGAAATTGAGTGAACTTCAATAATGTACTTACAAGCAAACTATTTATTTTAAATTTAATAACTTGTCTTAAAAACATGTAACATTATTTTTCTTTCAACTGTCAAGTTACTGAAAACAATTAAAATTCGAACTATAGTTAGTCTCTTTAAGCCAATGGTTTACTGGTAGAGAATGCCTTGTTGCATTAAGCCCACCTATGTACCACTATTGTAGGTACATAAAGTTTAAATAAATAAATTAAAAGTTTATGATTTAAAAAAAAAATATGTTAGTAAAATATTATTTGTTAGGAACACGAGTCCGACTCGCACTTGGCCACTTTTTCTAATTACTCCATTTAACAACAGCTCCGGTTCTAATAACCACTCAAACCTATAGAGACTTCACAGTTTATAAAACTCAGTCGAACAAAAAGATTGAAATCGACCTGCCACTTTAGCTCACCTCATGCTCAATTTAATGGCCTAAGACCTGGCGTTAGCTCAACGTGTAATTTAACATTTTACAATAATAAACAACAATTTTATGTCCGTTGGTTGACGCTTATAACCAGCTACTTGTTAATTCACATGTGGTTATTATTGCGAGGTAGTTACTAGGGTTGTCTGTTGCAGAAATTCTGAGGAAAGGGAACTTCATCAAGATATAATATAAATAAATGTTAAAGTCTTTATAGCACACCATAACAAAATGCGATAATAGGTTTTAGGCACTATTAACTGCCGTGTTCTGTGCTGAGCTCACGTAACGCGTCGTGCGTCCAGCCAGTAATAGGACTCGCCCATCAAGGAGCGCTGTCCGAAATTAGACGCATTATTAATTTATGACACATAAAAAACAGGTATTATACTAAAATACGTATACTAAAATATAAATAAAATGATCTTTAAAATGGTGAAAGTTTCATAAAAATACGCTTTATGGTTTTTGCTTGATTCTCAATTTTTTATCCGCGTTTGAAATAACTTTACAAATTAATTACACTATGTTATAAAAATATAGTTTTAGATATTCACATATCAAATTACGAAGAAAATTGTCTAAAATTAGATTTTTTTTTTCAAATAAATAAAACTGGTCGTTTAAACGTGATGTTCAATTAAAAATCGTAGAAGTCGTATAACTGCACCTTAATTGTGACTTAATTCCACTTCACTTAGACTATGAATTTCTGACTAGGCACATTTGATTACTTTGTCATTTATTCGAGTTCATTATAAACAGAAAACGAATCACACTAATATTATAAAGGCGAAAATTTGTGAGTGTGCATGTTTGTATGTTCGTTACTTCTTCACGCTCAAACGGCGGTACCGATTTCAATTAAACTTAGTGTGTAGCTTATACACTGGATTAACACATAAGCTACTTTTTATCCCGGCCGGAAACCGCGGGGCGCAGTTAGTTGAGAATAAAACAAACGCTAATGCTTCTTCATTATGGGTCTAATTTTGTCATAGCTTTGATGAGCGAATGTGACTCATATTTTCACATATTGCTGAACAAAACCTATTACAAGCTTTTATTTAACTTGTAACGTTCGTGCGTAAGTTATCCCCTTCTAAATTTGCAAACCAGTTTTCGATCATTTGTTGGTTTCCGATAGAGCTGAAATTTGGCATACTTATGTAAGTCCGGTGACGATGCAATATTGTGATACCATCGAGCTGATCTGATGATGGCGCCAGGATATACGGGCTGGAACTCCCTGATGGCAAATGGTAGGACATTTAAATTTGGGCTAGTGTGTTTTGTTATCATGCGTACTATCAATACACATGATGAATTGATGACGAGAGTCATTAAAACTACTTACTTTTACATTTAAAGTTGCATTATTACAAGACAAAATGTCAGAATAAATGCACATTTTTTCTTTTTTTCCCACATTTGTTAGCGTCTCATTTCCGTGCATAAACAAAACATAAAAAAAACTGGCCAAGTGCTTGTAGGATTTCACACATTAAGGGTTCCGTACCAAATATTGGTATTTGTTAGTAAAGTATAAATAATAATAAACATTATCACCAAATTTGAAGTTCAGAGGTCAATGGGAAGTTAAAAAAATCTTCGTAACAAAATTGTGACAGACGACGGACGGACAGACAGACAGACGGACACGTGAGTGACAACAATAGGGCTCCGTTTAGACCCTTCGGGAACGGAACCCTAATAAATTAAAAACACTGACCTTTTCCTTAAACTGTCATCAAGTAAACTTAATTACTTACTCAACGATAATTTTCATACACACGGCAACCCTACTTTAAAGACAAACATTTTTCTTTGCTAAACTTTGCGCCTGCGCAGGAAGTTGGCAATTTCACGTCTATTTAATACTTTGAGTTCGTTTTAATGGATATTATGTTGAATTATGATATTTTAATAGCTTTAGAATAATGGTAGTTACGGAATTATTTTAGACGGATAGGTGGTTCTGTTTTATTAGAAAATTAGGTTGTTTTTAGAAAATATATTAGGGACTTGTTAGGCTAACAAACTATCCTGTTAAATTCAATTGGCTACCTTTGAAAGCTAGTATTAGAAATAAGCTGACGCCTGCGTGTTATTAGTACGTCCCATCTTTATAAATTATAGCCTATGTGTTAATCCAGGTTATAGGCTATCCAGGCACCAAATTTCATCTTAATCCGTCCAGCCGTTTAAGCGTGAAATAGTAACAAACATATACACACATACTAACATACATACAAACTTTCGCCTGTATATAAGTATGATCTTTCTATTTGAAAGGTATCATCGGTAAGTCCACCTCATGAACATTATAAACTAGGTGAAATTGCATTTGTTTCATTTATTTTTATCGAGTTGTATTAGGTGACCGGGAATAATTATGCAAACACCGTAAGTTTTTAATACATCTCGATTAAATTATAAGCTGTCGATATTGTTAACAAATCATTACAAAAAATTGGAATCGAATCGTTTTTTAATAAGGTGTACATAATAAAGAGTATTCTATTCTATTCTATCATTACAAATGCAATAAATTCCATCCGTACTTAATATTTTGCAATCTGTGTCTTATTGAGAAGGAAAAGTTTGTAATCACTCGATTTTTACTTTTACTGCCGCAATATTGTTTTAATTGTTGAGAATTTCTTCTATATTACAAGACTTTATAAATAATTTCCTGAAACATGATATCCTCAAAGTCACCACACACGAGGGTACGTAAAGCTCATCTTAAGTCTCGTACTCTTATGGGGTCGGCACAAGACAAACGTAAGCCGCCGCAAACCACAACCCGTCTTAGTAGCAAACGTCTTTTAAATATAAACGTTCTTATATTATTACTGTCTATATGCTTAGGGACTATTAAATAGTAACAAGAAGTTTATGTTTACGAGAGTACGAAATATGAGGAACGAAGAAAATATCGTGGAGAAGCTTTTGAGGGTGAATGTGGATGGCTGAAAAAATAGAGAAGCCCAAAGTACCGATGGATGGACTGTAGGTATGATAAAGGACATGACTATAGAGGGAGTGACTACTGGGATAATTACTAACAAAGAAGAGGTAAATAATAAATTCGTTTATTTTCTCCTTAAAAACATATTAACAACTGGAATAGTACAAAATTGGAAGAGAGACAGGAGCCCAAACTAAGCAAAGCTTGTGTATTGGGTCTCCTGGCCCCAACCGGAGATCTTAAACGCTACTTATTTAATACTTCGAAGGGATGTATATTGGAGTGAACTGGACGACGTACTCGTATATATGTATAAATGGTGTTTTTTTTTAGAGGTATAGACCTTTAAATTCACATAATTACAGGTAAATGTTTTTAATATGAAATAAGTTTTATTTGAGGGATATGTTCATGGCATTTATGTTTAAATATGATTTCAGGCAAATGACTACCGACAACTAGCGCGTATATGGCATAATCCGGCAAATCAATGCGAATGTCCGAGACATGAGTTCTAACTTTTTCGTGCGTTTTTCGTTTTTCGGCCTCCTCGTACGTGCGATTTGACGCCATTAGATTATCTTCTTTGCGGATATGTAAGGTCGCAAGTCTACGACAATAAACCAGAAACCATTGAGCACTTGGACGCCAAAATTCGATGCGTTTCTGCCGAAATTTAGCCTGATTCACTGCGAAGAGTGTGTGAAAATTGGTGAAAAAAATCTCCAGATTATTCCTTGTATCCGCTAGTCGCGCTGGCCATTTATCCGAAATCTTACAAATACACAAATGCCAGAAACCTGTCTCTCAAATAAAGTCAATTTCATTGATATTATAAACATTTTTCTGTGTTTTATTTCAATTTAAAGTTCTATACCTCTAAAACAAACACACTTTATATATATATGTGTATGTGTGTGTATGGGTAGGTTTGTGTGTGTGTGTTCGCGAGTGTGTGTGTTTATGAGATAGAGGGAGAGTTTTTGTGTGTTTGAGTATGCAATCTCTCGCTATCATATGTGTCTGTTTAAAAGTGTCTCTGTTTCATGGTAGCCAAGAGTGAGAAGCCATTGAGTAATATTTATCTTGCATTCTATTCTGGTTTTGTGGTAAATATGCAGCATTCTGTTGAAGTACAATAAAAATGTAGTAGAATAAAAGTGTAGACGAGAAGACAATGCTGCGGTGACTTAACATATAAAAATAATCAAGACGTTCTAAATAAATTATGTATTTGCAACAGAATATACTAAAATATACGTATAGACCACTAAACCAATAAATAACTTAATATATTATATGCAAACTGATAAGAATACTCGAATGAATAAATGCGTATGAAAAGAACTAACTCATTGGGCATGAAAAAATTTATTCACGTCGTTGTCAATAGGAAAAGTATAAATAAATAAATTAGTTTTCAAAACGACTAGTTCACAACATGGCGCGTGTATTTCTACAAGTTTAACCTACAAAACAAATATACTTACTTAAATCCGTACCAAACAAAGTCAACCACTTATACGTGGTTTGAAGAAAATGCTATGTTTGTAGACTTTCTACCAACGGCTCTTGTTGACCGCAAGATGTTGTGGTAACCGCCACCAGCCTCCCTTGTTGGAGATCTTATCTTTGTATTTACATTACATTTTGTGAGAGGTAATGATCTTGGTTTACGAGTAGATAAAGGCGAAGAAGTAAGTGGCGTGCGGTTTGTTAAATATATCACTACATTTTTTTTTTTTTTTTTTTTTTTTTTTTTTTTTTTTTTTTTTTTTTTTTTTTTTTTTAAAAACGTTGCCCCACACTAGGAATTACTCCTGTATCGTGGGTGCGTTCACAAACATGTAAACTCACATACACAAGACACCCAGACCCGGAACAACTATCTGTAGGCCATACAAATATTTGTTCCGTGCGGGGATCGAACCCGCGACACGCAGCGCAGCAGCCGAACGCCCAACCACTACGCCAACCGTGTCGTCAAATATATTATAAAACAAAGTTATCAGCCTCGACTGTCTGACTGTTCGTTACATTCGTTGATAAATTTGAAAGAGAATTACCGTGGCCCTTCACACAGGCTACTAAAAGAGCTAGGGTGGGTTTTAGTCAGTGAAAAACTGACAGAAGTCATTGTATGATTTCCCACACTCCATAAAAAAAGCAGTTTTTACTAATAGACAGAGTGATTCATGAGGAAGGTTTAGGTGTAATAATTTGAACCTGTGCAAAGCTGAGGCAAGTCACTATTAATAGTAAAATAAGACACAAATATTGCAAATTCTATGGCTTTATTATATGTATACCTAGGTTTTAGCCATAGAATTAGAAATATTGTAAAAGATTTGTGTAACAGTTTTGATGGAAAAAGCATGTTCTTGTCTATGGCAAGGAATAAAAAGGAAGAAATGGTACCTGTATTTAACTAAAATTAAAAGAGAAACATGAAAAACCTATGGGGCTAACGGAAATAGGCCTCGATGTGATAGAAGTATAAAAAGACGATTATGTTAGGTAATAAATTTCTAAATAAGAAGGTCTAAAGAAAATTTTGCAAACTAAAATAGGCCTAAATTCAATAGTGTCAGTAATGGCCGCCAAATCTGATGGTGATGATATATAGTAAGAAAAAATAATATAACAAAGCCAGTACAGTGTTGTTATATATCTAAACTAACATTTTAAAGACTTAAAATTAAAATTTATTTATTGCAAACTAGATTTACATATTTATAACATACTTAACTAACTATATCTACACGATTACCTAACTACGTGCATATATACAAAAACAAAATACGTTCAGGCGTAGAAGTACTCCTCCACATCGCTATCATCTGGAAACGTGCCCAGAAGACTGACAGCATTGCCACGTTGAAAATGCTAATTATTTGAGCAAAGAATGAGCCAGCCCTCTGGTCACGTGTCGATCAGTCGGCGAGAAATATCCTTGAAAAGGAGACACGCACTCGGACCCCATGACACGAGCGTTTCGACCCCAAACTGTAATTCCCAATAAGGTTTCAGTATTTGCGCCGCTTGAGGACCTTGGCAGCTGCAGCGGCAGCACCGGCACAACCCGCCGTACTTGGAACATGAGATAGCGCAAGGGTGTCGACACAGGTTGCGTCCCACACTAAAGGCCTACCCACCTTCCACGGCACCAACGTCATGACATTTGGTCTCTTCCCATCGTCACGTACCAAGCCACTTGGTTCTAGAGTTAAAATTGTTTATTAAGATTGTGAAAGGCAATATCTGGAAGTACTGATCCGATTATAAAAATTCACGTACTGATAGAAGATACACTATTGCTGAGTGTGAGAGGTTAAATTTGATACCTGCAAAACTTTCTGTTCAGTGCCACGAGAGCAAAGTCGCAGGGAAAAGTAAGTAAGTTAATAAATAAGATAATAAAAAGTAGACACAACCAACCTCAGTGATAAAGCACATAGCATACCCAAAGATTACTTATTACCTTTGGGTGTGCCATAGAAGCTGCACCGAACTAGGTTTGCATGGAAACCTCTCCGTTCACCTACAGATAAAGTTCAGTTTTTTCAAAATTGCTGCCGTCATTCTACTGTGAACTCATAGCATCAAAAGAGCATCCACAAACAATAGTTAGCTACTTTTTGGTCATCTTGGTCTTGTTGGCCTAGGAGACAACATTTCAATTTCTTTCTATTCACTATATTGCATTATCTATTCTCTATAGGTTGTACTGACACAAGAGACCACAGATCATCCATCCATCCATCCATTCAGTATTCATCCCTAAGATTGCTATCTTTGGGTGTTTCAGTATTCTCCCATGAGACCACACAAAAAGAATATGACCCAGCTCAACATACATCAAACCCAAAAATACAGGTTTCAATAACACTTCCCGGAAACTAAATCGCAATAAATATACCACTAATCTTGCATACTCCATTCTGATCATGTCTGGGATGTAAAGGGGTATTCAGGTAGGTTAAACACAGGATTTAAATGACAATGCTTTTGCTCAGTAATAGGCGTTGCGGTGCGAAACAGCTATTGTGAAAGGTCTTAAGAATGATAATCAGGGAGGTAGAGTTGGCGGTGTGTCGAAAGATCTGGGAGATGGTAAGGATGGTTTTGTCGATAAATTCTAAAGGCTAATCAAGATTGAGGGAAAGCTTGGTAAATTAGTTCTTATTCATTAAAATTGTGTTGTTAACATCAGAATGAGTGATAGGCTGTTTCAAAAAATCTTTAAAATACATTGTTCTTCCAGATATAAGATAATATTTTAGTTTGGAGGACATGTGAAATGGCCACTGCCATTTTTGTAGTTCAACACTAATGTTACTTTTGCGGAATAAATGATTACTTACATACTTTATCTTAGCGTGTCGATAATATTTTCCTTGTAGTTTAATTTTCTGTTTGGCGCATTATTCATAGTTAATTACTAATTGGCTAGTCAGAATGTAATTGTTTATAGATCTGTTTATCAAGTTTCATATAGTTAAATAAGTATAGTTTATCGATAACAAATCTTGTATTTTAAAACTAGTTTTAGTTACCGAAATATCTACGATTCTAATTTATTATAAAAATATTATCTTAGATAAAACCAAAAATATGACTATAAAAAAACTACATTTAGCCAATAGTTTTTATCGACATCGACAACTTTAACTTTCAAACATCGACCACCCCAACCCTTCAAATAAATCAAACACCAGATTGATGGTATTATGTCAACATACACCATCACAATATGGGTGTTTTGCATAATAACCAGAATGCTTGACAATTATTGAATAAAACATTATTCACTAATAAGAGCAGATGGGTTCGTGCATTTGTATGTGAGAACGCATCTCTAGGAAACTCAATGCACTTGAGTAATTTGTCAGTGCCAAATTTTGTGGACGAAATTCTATGGAATTTTGTATGGATTAAGAATGTACATATGGTTTTGCATATTACCGTGTTTAGCTTTTGTGGGAACTGGTAAAATATTAATGATTGTCATTAGGTAGATCAGCTGTCAGTGAAGAAATTTCTACATCTAATTTGGTTTGATTCACCTCAGTGCCGTCTTTCCCAGTGGATCTATCATTAAGTTTCGGAATACTTTGAGATTATACGAAACCATAATATTAGCAATTTGCAGTCATTAATTCGAAATAATGTTATTTTCTGTCTATCACAGCAGTGACTAAAATTGTGCTTGTGACAATTTCAATGAGAAATAAAATTAAGGTTTTCTTCAAATTAAATGTAGATGAAGGATAAGGCTTATAAAAAATATTTCAGTTAAGAACAAATGTACATATTTATAAAATACTTAACTAAATGCTTAAATATGTATAGTATATTGGGAAACGAGCAGGACGATGATGAGATCTAGATGGTGAAAGGATTAGCTAACTAGGAAAGGAGTCAAACCCGTTTATACAAGAAGAGGCAAAAAGTCATCAATAGATATGTAATACTTTTAGCAGAGAAAATGTAAATCAAGTAAATTATTGTAATACACTTCGTCTTTCCATAAATATCGTAGGTACAACAATATCTACTCATACTGATTCCATAAACTCTACTAAACGATTTCAACACATCAACATAACTCAAAAAGCCGAAGGGGTCTTAACAGTACTTAACCCTTCGCGCCCCCCACAATGCGTCAATACTCAATAATCTTATAATAGATACTATTGAAGGGTTAACCCTTTAAGACTTTTTACAATAGATTTTTTATATGGAAGCCGATTTTGCATGACTGACGAGTTATAAAACAATATATTGTATTGGGTTTAATATTAGCTTTCGTGTGTGAAGGGCTAGTGTCTTCAAAGTATCGACAGGCGTTACTACAAGGGTGGAATTGCATGCGATGGTTTGTCTTGTTATATTTTTAGCCAGGAATATTGATCGGACGATGCAGTGATTCAAGTATTTCTGTGTGTGAATAACCCATAAAGAGATTAGGATTTTGTTGCCGTAACGAGCAACGATAATGGATTGAGGGTAATGATGTTCTATAATCGAATGATTGGCTATAATAATTCTAAGTAAACTAGATAACAAGTCTAATCTAAGAAGATTAAGTAATCACAAAACTTCTGTCTTAAATATACAAACTTATTAAAATCAAGCAAAAAGTAAAAATAATGACAACTATAAGAAATAACCAAGCAAATATTGCAAATTTTGGTTTTCTCCAAACTATTGCAAAACTTTCATGAAATTCTGTCACTAAAGCTTACAAAACGGAATTACAAATGTTCCAGACAGAATAATTACCGGAAAACAAACCATCAACAAGCAGAACGAACCGGCAGCCATCGTGACTGCGGTCAACGCAAAAAACCTATCGTATTTCATAGCAAATCATTGATCTATAGATCATTATCGGGCACGCGTCAATGTCAACTATTGTGATCGATAAAATTGTAGTTTATGATTTTTGTATCAACCCTCGATAGGCTATTGATGAAATATAATATTTTTTAAGGGTTGAGCCGCACACGATTGCTATAAAGCGATTGTGTTATTGTTGCTTCATAATAGTTTAATTTGATAGGTGATATGCTGATTGAAAGTAGATGAATAGAATAATCAAGTCTATGAAAGTATATAGAAATTTTTGCTGTGGTTTCCACACTCCCGTTGTCCCCTGTTGTCATGTGTCATATGCATTGATCAATACATTGCACATGTTTCAAAGCTTTGTTGAAATCAATAGGTATACTTTCCCCTATATTTATTAAACAACCTCCTCCTTTTTTAAATCGGTTAGAAACTTAACTTCGTCTTGATAAATTTTTAAGAATCAATTGTTAAAACAAAATAAAAAACGGACCAAAGAACACCTCAAAACAGTTGAAAATACAAAATTAAAAATGTCAAAAGATTTTTTCCACAGTGACAAAAGCAAGTTAAAAATACCCAATTAAATATTTCAAACCGTCAACCGTTGAATACCAAACTTCTTCAGATATAAAACGCCACATAAAGAAAAAGCTCTGTGAACAATATTTATAATTAATTCCTATCCTCTGTTCTCACGACATTAATTGCAAAAAGCAGATGCTCCCAGGGCCAAAAATTAAACTATACAAAAAAATATATTAATAAAAAACGAAGATGACTCTGCATCAAAACCGGAATTCAATTAGACATACAAAAGAAAGCAGGGACACACGTCTTGTTCCTAGCATTAATTATTCACGTTGAGCATCCCAACAATACAAGCAAAATTACCAAAGAAAAAACCTGACCCCTATAAAGAATTAAAATAAAGCTCAAAGTAAACACTCACAGACTTTAATATGCAAAATATTCGAACTAGATATGTAAATCGTCGTGCGAAGATAAAAACAAATAGAATAAAAAAGCCGCTTCTATGGGTGACTGACAAATTTTGCATAAATTCTCTACGGTCCTGCGATCGTCCCTTGAGGAACACCTTTCTCATACTTCCGTATGCAAATGGCTATGGTGCTCAATCTTTTATTTTAATAGCATCTTATTGTGTTAATTCTATTGAAAAGATGTGGGGTGAGTGTTTTGAAAAAATGGTAGTGGAGAATTATATTAATCACTGGTCGTATGCAAATCAAAAGCATAGTTTAAAACTGAGACTGTGGGAATGTTGTCTAGTTTTTTGGTTTTTGGGGTGAGATCCGTTGCCAGGATTTTTTATGGGATGAAACAAAAAAAGATAAAGAAATCTGCATACGCTCTAACGAGTTTTGGTATTGTCTGATTTTATAAAAAAAAGATGACTGTTAGATGGGAAGTGATTTAATTTTATACTGTTGAATTAATTAGAATTACTAAAATAAAAAGAGGAACCTTTTAGACCGTTAGGAACAGAGTTTGTAAAATGAGGTAAAGGAGTAAGTTCGTTTCCGACACTAATTGGTCAAAGTTTAATGATAAAATAACTATTTAGTACATAGAATAGGTGGATATTATATTATTTTCGCTTGATGACCTTATAATTTTAAAAAGACGTTGCAAAAACTTTTTGTTTGACAAAACTTATTCCAAGATCAACGACATTATGTATACAAAATAAGTAAAATTGCATTATTATTAATTAATTACTTGATAAAATATGTATTTTCTCTTTCAGGTACGTACAACAGATTCTGATACAATCATCGAAAAATGTACCGTAAGTCCTTACTTTTATCAATACTAATTACTGTTTTTATGAAAATACACAACACAAAATAATTTATTCATTTATGTACCCCTCGTTCAAACAATCAAGATCGATCATGAGTAGCAACGTAGCGACATCTATCGGTTAAACGGAGAAACTTCACTACTTCTATCGATCACTACTAGATGGCGTGACAATGACTTTGTGAGAAACTTCATAGATCTTTGTAGATTTGACTTATAGCGTGATTTCCTATGCGATAGTTTCCTATAAGGTATTTTATAGCCATCAATAAATATCAATCGATCTATTGATCAAATTAACGAATCGTAAAAATGATTGTTAAACTTGTTTTTTAAACAATAATTACATTTTAGTTGATGTAGCCTCGAACCTATGGTTTATAAGTACTAGTCAATCAAATGTCAATTATAAGATTTCCGGGTAAAATTATTATAATTATAGAAGTTGTATTAAATTATGTACCATTGGAATAAAGACTTCCTTGGTTTTAACAGGAAGATTTTGACGCCTTTCCAATTATCTCTTGCTTGAGGCCAGCTATGTGTTAAATCGTATTTATTCTAGGGTCTCTTTTATTTGCACAGCATTTTCGGCCTTATCTTCTTCTTCATCTTCTAATATTGCATTTATTTTAGCATACGTTAAAACGCTTTCTTCATTAATACTCTCAGGATCAGAATTTGTATAATAAGATAGCAATGGGTATAGTTGGCACAGGAGAGTGGGAATTGACACAATAAAAGAGTGACAGAGTGGATGCACCAGCTGTGGAAGTAGTTGGGCTGTTGACGACGATGATGATAGCATTTATGGCATCCATTATAGGTACTGTCTTCATTCTTGTTCGTCTATATACAAGGCTAGATTATAATTAAACTAGGTTCCATCTTTAAGATTTAGGTACTCCAGGATAAAGGAAATAAAATCTTGAAACATAATAAATTAGGGGTTTTTAACAGTGGTAGTTTCTATAGCTATTCTTATTATAATGAACAGAAGATTATCAAGATTAGCACCGTCTAAGTCTTCCTTAACATTACCTGTTAATCGTAACCGCAACTTCCTAAATGCAAATTATGAGCAAAAAGTTCAAGTTCACAACTAGACAAGAACAAGGTCAAATCAAGTCCTAAATAGTAATAAAAACATTATTTATTAGCTTTTCATGTAGATTACAGTGCTAAAACTGCCGTTTATATTTACTATCACTGTGAGACATAAAAAGGTTCCTTAGATCGTCGCAAACTCATGCACACACACATTAAAGAGATTGATACACTCACACAAATGTAAACACTCAGACATGCGCAAGCGTCGATGAAAAATGACTCGCAAGCCATGTGGTAGTCCGTTGTCGAGTATTTTGACGAATTCCGAATAGATGATTGTGTGCGTCACGCTAGCGGCCAGTTGCAGAGTTTTTTGACACGAAACTTTTTTTTAATATGCAAGTAAATAATTATGATGAAACTTTCCATTCTGTATGGACAATTACCTTAATTTTTTTTTAAAACACTGTTCATTATATTAGTAAAGTAGTATAAAAATCACTCTAGTTACATATAATATTATCAGGTTGTCGGATTGATAAAGGCGGGAAACGCTAACGTTATAACTGAGCTTAGTTTAAAAGTTAACAAGTAGCTGACTTTAATGAATTTTAAAACAACACACAGTTAAAAAAACACCTGTAAGATATTACTGCAAGTGCTATTTTCATTGCCTTTATATTGATGTAACCTAAATTTTTAATCAATTATAACTTGCATGCGACTATAAATAACTTAAGCATTTTCATCTGAGGTTTATTAAAATAGAATTAAATGAGTATACTATTTACCTTTTATATTCAATTATCAACATTTATTTTATTCAAGACCACTTTACTGATATTCAAATAAATTAAAATTATTATTATATCACATTGTGTACAATCAGGGTTTCGAACATCCAATTATAAAAACAGAACTCATATAGGATCGTTCGTACGTCTGTCAGAGCCAATTTTCACTGAATCTACGGGATTGACTCAGTTTAAATTTGTTTTACACATAAATTTCTATCCCAAATACGGACATGTAATGTAAATTAATTAATTTTCATTACGTTTCTTGTTTTATATTTTTTGGGAATCTAGAAAATTAAATTGTATTTGAAACTGAATGATTTGGAGAAGGTAGAGGTGCATAGTACACCCATAGTTTCCCAGTGAAGTTTTGGATATGTAATAGAGGGCGAGCCATTGAAAATTAGCAGGCACAAATCTAGACTCTGGGCTACTACTGAGAAATTTCCTTTTATTAGTAGAATGGTATAGTATTGTTTTTTTTATTTATTTAACTCATAGTATTTCGTTTTAATAATGTTACCCCACACCAAGAATTACTCCTGTATCATGATTGCGTTCACAAACATATGAAATCGTATACACAAGACAACCAGAGCCGGAACAACTATCTGTAGACCTCACAAATATTTGTTCAAAAATCGAACCAGTGACACGCGGCGCAGCAGTCAATCGCTCAACCACTGCGCCAACCGTGCCTTCAAAAGTATTTCTAAGCATACATATAACTAGTTTTGTAAACAATATGATTTCTTATTTTCCAGTTACCGGATATTTAGAATATATACCCAACTTTTCCTTTCTTCTGTATTAAAATGTAATAGCATTTAGAACCACCTCAACTCATTCGACGATCCATCCAATTAAACACGGGTAGTATATAAATTAATAGTAAAAATGTTATTGGACCTTTATCTAATTAAAAAAATCATGATTGCAAAAACAAAACCCCACTATTCGCAATCGGTCAAACCATCAAGCTCGCAGGTGTTCCCGCCACACTGACGCACTCCGGCGCCTCTATGACGCTGCTCACGCGCAAGCGAGGGGGCGGGGCGGAGCACGGGCGGCGGGGACAACCAAAACCTGATTTTCGGTCTAAACTGACCTTGTACCGACGCATATTACATCATAATATTTATAATGCCTTATTTTTATACTATGCCATTCTGATACCAACTTTATTGTTTCACGAATTGGGTTGATTTTTCTTTAAATTTTTTTGATATTGGTTGAGACTATTCGGAATTTTCTTAACGCTCTAACGCATAAGTACCCGCTTGAGATTGCTACCTACACGCCAGGTTTTTCCGCATACAGCTTTCCGTGTTTCATTTAACACATTGTTGTTATTTTTCGTTTCTTTCTAAACAATGATAGTTTGATTAGATGCCTTCTATTTTTAAAGGCACCTCTTCATAAACAAAGGAATAACAGACTTCTTACGACAGTGGAGTTTTTCTATTGAGCTCCATGTACCTGATTTACATAAAAAGTGGAATACTAAGTACTTTTGACATTGGTAAAACCTGTCTGTATTCAAAGTAAGCTTAATATACCATTTAAAGATGAAATCGAAGGGTATAAAGAAGAAAAACCTAAAACATATTATAAACTAATCTCGGTTCTCCACCAGTATAACGTGAAGAAAAAAATGTCAGAGTGAAATCCATAGACAGAAGCTATAAAAAAATTTGTTGTGTACGGATTAAATAATGATATAAATAATGTATGCAAAACAGTGTCTATATTAAACACATGCCTATTAAAAGACTAAGTTCAGTGTACTGTCCAGTACGTAGAATTTCGCGCCTATTTTTTGCCTGCACATCTACAAGCACGTTACTCAGAAACTACTGAGGTGATTTTAATGAGACTTTACTATTGCGATCTACAAAACTTTTAATCGAATAGCATTCGTGTATAAGATGGCTATGAGATGAGATCAATACAATGGACATCACAGCATCCTCCATCAACCTACATGAGACTCACGCCTTTTCCTCATGGGGTTAGATAGAAACTTCATCATCATCATTTCAGCTGAAAGACGTCCACTCCTGGATAAAGGCCTCCCCCAAATGTCGCCACAACGACAGGTCCTGTGCGTCTCGCATCCATCGGCTACCCGCGACCCTCACCAGGTCATCGGTCCACCTTGTGGGAAGCCTTCCAACGCTGCGTATTCCGGTACGCGGTCGCCACTCCAGAACTTTTCAGCCCCATCGACCATCTGTTCTGTGAGCAATGTACCCTGCCCACTGCCACTTCAGTTAGGCGATTCTTTGGGTTATGTCGGTAACTTTAGTTCTCTTGCGGCAATCATTATTCCTAATTTTATCACTTATTGCTCTCTCCATTGCGATCTCCATTGCTCTTTGGGTGACTTTAAGCCTTCTTTTGCTTCATGCATCCTCCTGTGCACTTACCAGAATTTTGGCCATTTTTGGCTCAGTGTCCCATCTTCTCTTCGTCGTTTCTTCACTTCTGAGGATCACGACCACATACGACGCGGCTCCAAGTTTTGCAGTCTTCTGCTATATGGACCGCTCGGTACATGCTGGCTCCAACAGCCTCCTTTATAACATCAGACCGTCTTGTCGGTGCTCCACCTTGAGCGCGTTTTCCTTCCACCTAACCTAGTATTATGTGTCTTTCCAGATTATGCATGTGGCATCTGCTCATTGATAACGCCAAAAATTAAACTAACTTATCTCAGCTTGTAGTATACAACCGACTTTAAAGTAATTATCCTTCATAATAATTATAAGACATCACGTATTATTTCTGTTTGTGACTCGAGAACCGTTTGTCTTGTTGAGATTCAAGATACCAAAGTCTGGACCGATTACCTGGTGACGGTCGCGGGTAATCGATGCATTCGAGACGAACAGGACCGTTTGTTGTGGCAACACTTGGGGAGGTGTCCAGCAGTGGAAGCCTTTTGGCTGAAATGATCATATTGATAATGAAAATCTGCTGCCTAGCTACATAACTAGATCCTAGTTTGGTACCTAGGTGAATATTTTGCTGCGTGGTAACAATTTTTCTTAACACTTTCCCATTGCTGGGGAAAGACCTCCCCAAATCCTTCCGGGTATTTTTTCCTGTGCCACCTCGAACCAGTCCATACGGTAGGCGTCTCAGGTCGTCTCGCCACCTCTTCGTAGGCTGTCCACGGTGACGCCGTCCAGCCCCAGGCACACACTTTCTGGAGATAAAAGCCCTACGGTTACTGTACCTACGTGCGGTTGACGTGGCCCGTACAATTCCATTCTAGCCCGGAAGTCTTTTTTCCTACGTCTATTATGATATCCGCTTTTGAGGGCAGAGTGACGTTTATTGTTCTGTCGGCTCTTTTGACACACAGAATGCTACGCCTCATTACTATTTTCAAACCCCAAGGCCTTTGCGACTTGGTGAGTGAAGGTCTGAGCACCTTATGTGTCAATGACTTTTCGCTTCAGGGAGATCGGCAGATCATCCTTCATGGATTAGTAGCTTTTCCAGGTGTTGTCGATACGACGATCGGTTTCCTTCTCCTGCTTGTTTTTGAAAGAAACTAACTGGCCCAAGGAGGGCCAACTTGGACCAGTAGTAACAATATAAGTTAATAAGAATCAATCTACCTAGCCTGTTCCCAACTATCTTGGAGTCAGCTTCCAGTCTAACCGGATGCAGGTGAATACCAGTATTTATGTTAATAAATATAATAAGAATAATAAACACAATCATATATTTAGCAAGTTTTGTATATTGAAAGTTCACATAATTATCTATATTTATGTATAAAAGGAGAAACTGACTGACCGTATGACAGACTGACGGACTGACATATCAACGCACAGCCGGCTTCCTTTTATAATGTAGGGGAGCACTAAGAAGGGGTTTTTGGAAATTCATCCCCTAAGGGGTTAAAGTGAGGGTTGAAAGTTTATATGAAGTTGATACTAATTTCACGCGGGCGAAGCCGCTGGCGAATTACAAGCTGTAGGTCGTGAGTTCAAACCCAGGCAGGCGCTTTACTATGTGTAAATTATTTCATCAGCACTACTCTCTAAACGGTGAAGGAAAACATTATGAGGAAACCGGCATGTCCTAGAACCAAAAATTCGAAGATATGTGACATCCACCAATCCGCATTGGGCCCGTGTGGTGGATTACGGCCCACACCCTCTCACTGAAAGGAGGCCTGTGCCCCAGCAGTGGGACAGTAAAAGGCTGATGATTATGAATCCGCTGGCAGAAGTTAAAAAGGTACAGTTACAGAATTCAGACCAAATTGGGATTATTATTATAAAATACATTTACTATCTCACACACGTTCGGTTTCAAGGATAAGGAGACAAGTGTCAATGCTCGGCATTAAACATTTTGCACTAAGGAAGTGTCATATTCAAATATATTTAATTTTAATAATTTCAGTTGATCATTACATAATTATAGTTCAAACGACAGAATAATAAAACTAGATTAACTTGACATATCATAGTGGCGCTGCTTAATATGACAAACGTCAAAAACGTGTCAATTTCAGCACGATACAAATTAGTTCCGGAATCCGCCGCGTGTCAAAATATAATGGTTATATCAAATCGCTCAAAACCGGTCTCAGGGTTATTTCCTATGTAAATTGCCGGTTTTTAATGCAATTATTAGTGATATTAAATTCAAAACTAGATATTTTTAAGATTTATTTCTTGTGTCTATGAATATTCATTGGATTTTAATTTGTGAAATAAAATTCTGTTTATGTCGCGTTTGAGATACCTAATGGTTTAAATTTGAAGATTAGGAACTTGTGACTTAGTAGTTTTTAAAAGGTTAGGAGTGGTGGATGGGCGGGGAGTATGTTCAGTTTGATTCATAGAGTATGTACTCGTATTTATGATTCGGTAGGTACTATCTGACTTTTGCTATAGGAATCCGATGCGATGACATCATGGCTAGGCTATCCACTTTGGATTTTGGTGTCTGGTAGGTAGTTACTAACTTTGGATAGGTGCCTGTAAGTTGATTTATTTATTTTATTGGCCATCCAACAATTGTGTACCTACTATACTGGTAAATAAGATTAGGATCCATCAATTGGATATTTATGGGTCCTAATCTTATTTACTGCTTAGTATTTAAACACATTCATTGTGCGTACAGCTAGGGAGTGGAATTCCCTGCCGGAGTCTGTGTTTCCTGATAGCTACAACCTGGGAGTCTTTAAAGGTCTACTAGCGGTCCAGTGGCGCCCTCATTGAATAAAAAATCGTAGCATAGCACAGAAAAAGTACCAAAAACGGCCGTTTCTGACACTTTTGCCTACTACATTGGATACGAAACATTTTTAGATCTGTTTTAACAACGTCAAAATGCTTTATCCTCTTTGTAACAAACGTGAAGTTGGATTTTCTAATATTTATTTTCTGTGCTATTTTATTCAATGAGGGCGCCACTGGACCGTTAGTCCTTAAGTCAAGAGTGAATAGGTTACGTCTAGGCAAGCGTGCTCCATCTTCGACCACATCATCGCTTACCATCAGGTGAGATAGTGGTCAAACGCGTGCCTATCAACAATAAAAAAATAAATAAAAAGAAAGTAAGTATCAATGTGTCTAGATAACCGAAGGCACTGATTAGATCAAAGAAGAAAAAATATAATAATTATCAGTAGGAGAGAGCTCTAATGCTGTAAGAGGCTACCTTACGAGGGCCCTGTGATAAAATGGAAAAACGTGGGAACATCAGTGGGTAAAATATTGGAAGCCAGTACCAATAGAAATCCTGTGACAAACTAAGAAAAGTAATCAAATAATATAAATAAAAATTACATAAAAATACAACCGACTTCGAACCGACCGACGTTATTTTTAAATTTTAAGTATTGTTTTTTGGATGTCGGTTGTATTTATTTATTTTTTTTCAATTTTTAGTTGTTTTACCCCATAACTAAATACTTACTGTTACCCTTTTTTTTTTTTTGGGGGGGTGGGAAATCATCGTATGACTTCTTCCGCTCTAGGGTGGAGCGGAAGGGTGTGTCAGACTCTTACTGACTAAAGCCCACCCCTGTTCCTCCCTGCCCTGAGTGCCCAGGGGCGAGGTAACTCTTTCGAATTTATCCTCAACCCCCGGGCAGGCATCGGCCGTGGCAGGCCCCGTCCTTTTGCTGACAACTCTTTGAGGCGCGCGTGGAACACTACGCGCCGTCGACTCTCGGGCCTGGTGCCGATCGGGCGGCGAGTTTACTGTTACCCTTCAGAGCGCATCAGCGCGATGTTATGCCATGAAGTGGTGTAAACAATAAACAGACTGCCGATTGCAGTAATTCCGGAAGGTTTGCTATCATTTATTGAAGAATTTCATCGTATATCTCCGGAGTTCTTCCTCAAATCTTCACCAAATTTAAACAGGACCACTTGGGAAGTTATACCCTTTAAACAAAAATAAAGAATTTTCTAGATCGATCCAGGCGTCTTCGAGTAATCGGGGAACATGCATAAAAAAAAACCTCCTTTTTTGAAGTCGCATAGTAAATAAAGCAAAGTGACAATTAATGTCTCAATAATTGCTTTGATTTCCGTAGCCAATTATAAGAGTTACAGATAATTCATTAAACGCTAAATTAATGAGTAATCCGCGTTTTGTTTGGTTTTAATTCGTTGTAACACAGCGTGTTATTGTATTATTTATTTCAAAACAAAATATTGGGGTATTATGGCCGAAAAAGAAGCTTTAGAAAAACTAACCTAAAAAAATTGAGAAAATCTGTCGAAACGGAAAAAGCGGTGGGTTATGTTTGGTTTTAACGGCCAGTATTTTATTTTCTCATAAGACCGTTGGAGAGCCTCCGGCCTGGGCACGCGTGACCATGGTCAACCAAACAGACACCGCACTTAGGTCGGCCGCAGTAAAGACAATCTCCACAGGTGTCTTCAGTGTTTGTGCGGTGTCTCTCTGCAGACCACGTACAACCTCCCATTTTGCGCCACATGCCCTGTTACCAGTAAGGATCTAGTGACAGCGTCAGTGGGTGGCATTGCCATGGCCGAATACTGGGTCAGGCAAGGGATTTGATTGAGTTATTTATGTAATCGACAAGCTAAGAAGATGTAAGACATTAAAAACCGGCGAAGAGCGGGGAAAAGGGTTCCGAATAAATCTTTTTTTTTTTCAGGGTTAAACTATAGGTAAGTACTACTTCTTATAGGTTGTTCTGTAATCTATAAGTAAAGAACACATTCCGTATTTTTTTCGAAATTTTAGGCCTAGTGGTTTGGAAGATAAGGGGGTGGTTATTTTGCATCTACTTTCTTAAAAAACTTAAAAACTATAGAAGTATTTTGAAACAAAAAAATATTTGAAATCCTTACAAAAGCCCTTTTATTTGATAACACAAGTACAGCTTTTTTTTATTTTTTTTGGGGGTGGGAAATCATCCTATGACTTCTTCCGCTCTAGGGTGGAGCGGAAGGGCATGTCAGACTCTTACTGACTAAACCCACCCCTGTTCCTCCCTGCCCTGAGTGCCCAGGGGCGAGGTAACTCTTTCGAATTTATCCTCAACCCCCGGGCAGGCATCGGCTACGACGGGCCCCGTCGTGTTTGCTGACAACTCTTTGAGGCGCGCGTGGAACACTGCGCGCCGTCGACTCTCGGGCCTGGTGCTGATCGGGCGGCGAGTTACCCACGACTCGCCGTCCGCAGGCCCGGGTAACACAAGTACAGCTCCAAATACTTTTTTTTTTCAATTTTCTAATTTAAAGTGCCCCATATTACAAACTTATTTATTTACGCTACATGTTCATATTTGGGTTACAAATATTCATGTGTGTACCAAATTTCAACTCAATGGTGTAGCAGATTCGGAACAAATAGGCTTTGATAAACGAACCAACAGATAGACATACGAGTTCCGTTAAGAGATCAGGGTTCCGTTTTTCATTCGGCCTTTCGGAACCCTAAAACAGATATTGTAAAGTATTTAGCCTGTAATAAATATATAAACCTAAAGAAGTGAGGACTGAGCTCACCATTTATATTTTATTGTACCTATTCATAAATGGGCAACTTGCATGACATTTACCGACATGTTTTCAACATAAAAAAAACCTTTACCACTATAAATTAAACTCCAATAAAAATATGTCAAATTTACACAACAAGTTCATTATTACCCATTCGATTTCATATTTACGGTCTCATTAACAAAAAAAATGGCCACATTACGCGAATAAGAACTTTTTGCAAAGCAAATAACAAAAAAATTATAACTTTCGTTATCACACACGAGTCAAACCATAAAAACTTTATAAAAACCCATTCATTGTTCGTATCCGAACGTCTCGTGCCGCCATATTGTTCTACGTCCAAAAAAAGGCGCGAAAAAACGTTTTATAGCAAAAAAACTGTGTTAGATAATGTTTTTTATTAATTTTTTTTCACGGAATTTCTGGGTCACTGTTATTCTATACGTCCTTTGGATTGTTTTGTGACTAAATGATATTTAAATTTAAACATGTGACTCATTTAACTGTTAACAGACTGCAATATTTATTGACTTATGTACGAATTAATGTCTAATAAAACAGAACAGATTTTTGCGATACTTCTGATTATGTCTCTAGAATTTTTTTTTGTGTTTTATTCCAATGTTGTGTTGATGTTGTTTTTTTTTTGTTGTTTAAAATTGGTAGACATTGTATGCTGTAAATGCGAAGTTATTAATGTTATTTTTAAAACCGGCTTCACCTATTATTATTGTTTTTTTTCTGGTATTTTCCCGGGTTTTATTGATATGAATCCGCTTTGCTTAGCGATAAACATTCGTGCACATCTATTTTTGACTAAGTCAAGGTCTAATTTAATTTGAAATTTCATGATTTTAATATATATTTGGCGACAATTACTAAGTTCACACAAATTAAAAACATAAAACTGTCAATTATTAAAAAAAAACATTTTTACAAAAAATACAACAGACTTCCAAAAAACAAATACAAAAAAAAATAACTTTAATTTCGTGAATCGGTGTTTGTATACCATTTCTTCGTTTTTTATATAATTTTATTTTTTGGAAGTCGGTTGTATTTTTTGCAAAAAAAAGTTTTTAATTTTTCAATTTTTACAATTTGAACATAATTGAAGGAAACCAAAACGTTTTCTGTGTACACGTATCTTTTGTATTTGATAATTTAAAAAAAAAAATGAATAAATTTCGATAACGGGACCACCTCAGGAGTATCTTTCGTTTAAAAAATTAGAATTTCAAAAATTAGTGAACCTACATAAAACATACATACAGTTGAACATATAACCTCATCCTTTTTTCTTATTCGGTTAAAAAAGGAACATTAAGTAGTGTGTGCTATGCCAAAAAGGTTAATTTCAACAATGCTGCCAGACAGGTGCTGTCTGACGCTGGTCTTCCAATGAACCTTCAGTGAGGCTGACGAGTGACGAAACAAATTGTTTCAAACGTAATATGCTTATTAATAGCTTTCTTATCCTCTTCGTTTCAATTGATAGGCTCACGTCTGACTTCTTCTTCTTGGTGTCGCTCGCTGGCACGACAGTTCAAATGGTTTTGGCCCAAAACGTTGCCACATCCACGGCGTCGTCGGTGGCAGCGCAAAAGTCACTTATGTTTTGTTCTACATGTTTTGGGGCACAAATGGCAGGACAGCAAGTGCAGCATAGTTTTCAGCTCGGCTCCACATCCACACCCTGCTGCTATTCCGTCAAGGTAGCCCCACTTTGCGAGGTTGGAGTTGCACTTTCCTACTTGGATTCTAAGACGGTTCAGGGACTTCCAAGTGACCCACGGGAGATTAGACCCTGCGGGAAGATGCTCGCATGGTGTTAGATAGTTAGTGGGTGGGGAGAGAGTGTCTCGCCATAGTTTGCAGCGGGTGTCGGCCGGGTTTCCTGGCAGGGGAACTGCAGTTTTCAGGAAACTGTGTCTTCTTTTCCGCCTCTGGGTTTTTAGTTGTGCACCAAATAGTGGGTGCCTAGTGTCAGACACCTGTTTTTGTTTCACGTTTGACTTATCTCACTTGATGGCAAGGTAAGCTTGCCTAGAAATGTATTCGCCTACAACTCAAAAACCGGCCAAGTGCGAGACGGACTCACCCATGAAGGGTTCCGTACCATCGTATAAGATAATACGCGTCTACTTGTTACCATTAAAGATCGAGCAATAAAAGTCAGACACATTTTTTTAGTACGGGAGCCCTCTTTAATTTTTTTTTATTATTTGTTGTTTATCATTCATAGAACGTTGGCTGATAGGTGGGACTCTCTGATCTTGGTGCAGGGGATACGACTGCACGCAGTCAAGTAGCCATTCCCGGGGTCGGCGGGCCTCACGCTTTGAACAAATGTTACTAACATTAGTTTATAAGTTTACACTGTTACAAACAAATACGGAAGAATGATTCTGAATTAAATGTTTTATTATTACATTCATTTATTTTTATACACATCAATTACATTTTTTAAATTTTTTAAAAGAAAACATATGAAAAAATTTAAAAATATAAAAAATAGTAGTCCAACGGTATCGGGAGCATGGTTATTATTATTATAGCGGTAACAGAAATACACATTCTGTGAAAATTTTAACTGTCTACCTATTACGGATTATGAGACGCCCGCTGTCAGACAGACGGACGGACGGGCGGACGGACAGCGGAGGCTTAGTAATAGTCCCGTTGGTTACCCTTCAGGTACGGAACCCTAAAAAGGCTTGTGATGAGGATGTAAAAAGTAGTAAGGAAAGTTTTGTTTAAGAATAGACCATGTGAAATATTTATGATATGCCTGTAAAAGTGGTTACTACGGAGATTACCATTTGCTCCGTCAATCGTCACTTACGGTTCATTGAAAGACCAGCTTCAGACAGCATCTGTCTGGCAACATTGCTGAAATGAACCTATTTGGCGTAGCCGTGAGGCTCACGCTATGTTTTAAAGATTGTCACTTATTATTTTATTTCTCTTGTGTGTGACCTGGTGACTGTTGCCGAATAAATATTTTTTTCTTTCTTCTTTATGGAAGAAGGAGATATGCTTCGCCACCCCAAATAAATTATGCAGATGATCATCATCTTCATCAGATTTTTTTAAGTTGATAATTTTGCGTTTGACCCCTTTCTCACTTGATGGAAAGCAATGATGTAGTCGCCGATGGAGCACGCTTGCCTAGAAGTAACCTATTCAATCTTGACTTCTATAATTTTCACAGACAGAATAAGTACAACCTAAAAAATACTGAAAACATGTAATTAGATTTTTTTACCTTACAGACGAATATTGAAACAAAGTTTTCTTCGATTACCTAAAATCGTGATAAACAGATAAGCCCGGACTGACTGATAGGTACATAACTAAAATAATAAAAATAGAAACGTGAGAAGACTATTATATTTAATTCGCCCGACACCTTTATGTTTTTGTCTTAAACCATTTAGCCACGCTCTAATCTACGTAGGTACATTTGGATGCAAAGTGCCTAATAATTGATTCTTTTTATGTAACTTCATAGGTATGGTAGACAGTATAGTTTGATGTTAAGATAAATCTCTTTGAACATTTTGAGAAAATGCACTATCCTTCCTATCTCATCTTCATCATCTTTAAAAAATACCTTCCATTGAGAGTTCTCTTTGGACTCTCGTCCATCATCAATAGGCAGCCACCGGTGATACCCCTCTTTATCGTGTGGAAATCTCCATGAATGTTCTCCACCCTAGGGTCTGTCAGACTCTTACTGACTCAACTCTTACAGCTGCCATATAAGCGTTTTACAGTTCAGGCAACAAACTCCCAAAGTCTGTTGCCTGTAAGCTACACCCTAAGGTGGCCGGAGATCCTATAACCGATCGTTTCCTGGTATTGCAGATGCCCAGAGCTGGTGATCACTTCACACTATCAGATAGGCCGCCTGCTTGTTGCTGTTGTGCTTGTCATAAAATTCCTTGTGGACTCGTCGTTAACCCTGCATTTTAGTCAGAAACCTGAAATCCTGCCTTGTTAAGAGGTTTATTGCTACCCTGGCATTCAGCCGCATCTAGTGAGAATGGAAGCTGACTCAAAAAAATTGGGCAAAGGCTCTAAAGTAGAAGATAATGCCGATGCATTGCTTCAAGAAAATAATAATTGGATAGAAAATGCAATATATAGCTTCGATTTAATCTGACAATAGATACTGATAGAAAAGCCTTATGGCAAATGTAGGTCTGCAGATTGTTTGCAAAGAGATGGTCAATTGAACCGAAAAGTTCTAGTGTGGCGACCGCGTACCAGAAGATGCTGCGTCGGAAGGCCTCCCACAAGGTGCACTGATGACCTGGTGAGTGTCGCGGGTAGCCGATGGATGCGAGACGTGTAGGACCGGACGTTATGGCGACACTTGGTGAAGGTCTATGTTCAGCGAACGTCTTTCAGCTGAAATGATGATGATGTAGGTCTTTGGACTCCACTATTAGAATCGCTATTTCTGTCAAATCATTTGCCGCATAGATCATTCATCATTCTCCTGCCCTTGTCCTAATTTATTTGGGGTTGGCGCAACATGTCTTTTTCTTCCATACTTCTCTATTAGTCGTCATCTCTGTAGTCACCCACTTTCTACCCATATCCTCTTTCACACAGTCTATCCATCGTTTCTTTGGCCTTCCCCTACTTATCACATCCATACACAAGACTTTCCTCACGACATTTTCTTCATTCCTCCGCATCACATGTCATTCTTTTCAGTCGGCGGTGCCACTTTCAGACTTCCTCTTATATACTCATTCCTAATTATATCCATGCGCGTAACACCACATCGCTTTTAGCATTCTCATCTCAGCTGCATGCATGAATTGCTTTTCATTCATCCCTTAAAACTTATATCGAATCTATACGATAGCTTGCTTGAATACTTATAAAAACCTATCACTAAAGTCGACAAAATTCGTTCCTAATGTTATCAAATGCAAAACAACACTGCCGAATATCAAACATACAAATAACATACCTACCAACATAGACATATAAGTCTAACATTACTTATAAATAGAAGCACATAATATTTAAGACCGAATCAATATATTAGAATGATTATGCAAAAATATTCTGCTACCTACTTAATTAGTTACTTCATGATTTATTAGGTATCTAACGATAATTTTGTGTTCATATCCTGAATATTGGTAGGTTATTATTTAATTTTCATGTTTTTATGGCTAACTATCTGGTGCCCGCAACTTTGTCTACTTAGAATAATTAAATCGAGAAGTTTATGTCCTTCTCTAAGGTTCAATCTATCTTTTTACCCAAAAAACTGGTCAAGAGCGAGTCGGACTACGAACTAATCAAATCATATTTTTTTCAATTTTCAACTGCCTCCACCTTATAAGTTTTCCTGTAATCCATAAGTAAAGAACTACTTTCTATTTTTTTTTCTAAATTTTAGGCCCCGTGGTTTCGGACATAAGAGGCCGAATGGTAATTTTTCATCTATTTTCATAAATAACTTCAAAATTATATATTTTAAAATTATAAAAATAATATATTCGAGACCCTCACAATGTGCTCTTTCATTTGATATGTCACACGACACAGTTTGAAAAACTTTGATTTTTAATTTTACGATTTTCACCCCAAAAGTGACCCCCCATATTCTAAATAAATTTATTTAGGGGACACGTTCGTGTTTGGGTCACAGATATTCATGTGTGTACCAAACTTCAACTGTATCAGTCCAGCAGATTCGGAGCAAATTGTCTATGACAGACGGACAGACAGACACGAGTGATCCTATAAGGGTTCCATTTTTTCATTCGGACTTTCGAAACCCTGAAAATTATCAAAATTAGTTCAGCAGTTTAAGCGTGAAAATGAAACAAAGTGACATGCAGAGCTACTTTCGCATTTACAATAAATTAGTTTGAATTTTCTTTTGTTAATCATTGTTTTTATTAATATTCATGCCTTTAAATAGTTAGCATTAATTTCGCGCTTCACCCCTGATGGAAAGCGATGTTGTGGTCGACGTTGGAGCACGTTCGCCTAGAAGTAACCCATTCACTCTTGACTTAAAGACCCCCAGGTTGTAGCTATCAGGAAGGACAGACTCTTGCGGTGAATTCCACTCCTTAGCTGTACGCATAATGAGTGTGTTCCCAGTACGTTCATTAACTGACATGTACACAAATCCTGTCCTTTAAAGGCACTCTCCCATAAAATTTTTCAATATTCCCCGTATGGTCCCACTGGCCACCTGACTTCCTGACCTTGTATTCAATTTAGGATTACCTGATTAAGCATCAGTTATGAACAGTATGGTTCAAGCCATAGTTTCTCTGTTTTAAAATAACAATGTCTACGATCTTTTTCAGATTACGTTATAGGTAGTGTGATGAAAAAATGACATCCTAAATAAATAAATGCTCATCATTGCAGAATTGCAGATCTAGTTGTGTGTGTTAAGGGATTTCAGTATTCTTTTAACCATACAATACAAATCAATCTGACTGGCCTTTTCTCTCGGGGTCGGCTTCCAGTCTAACCGGATGCAGCTGAATGCCAGTATTTTACATGGAGCGACTGCCTATCTGACCTCCACAACCCAGTTACTGGTTAATACGATATCCCTTGTTAAGACTGGTAGTCAGATTTTCGGCCTTCTGACGACCCGTAACGACTGTCAAAGATCCACGATTGACAGCCGGGACCAACGGCTTAACGTGCTTTCCGAGGCACGGAGGAGTCTCGGTATGTAAAGATGGTCACCCATCCATGGACCAACATAAATTTTAATTATTTGAAAATAATATAGTAGTGGCCAAGTGGCAACAACAACCTTTCCTGTCAGTCTAGCATCCCTCGGATTCCCGGGATCCTCACCAGGTCATTGGTCCACCTTGTGGGAGTCCTTTCAACGCGGCGTCTTCCGGTACGCGGTTGCTACTCCAGAACCTTGATACCTTTATTCATCATCATCAATCTCTTGCCCTAATCCCAATTTATTTGCGGTAACTGCAACATTTGTCTTCTTGTTCCATATTTCTCTTTATGTCATCATCTCATTCTCAGCAGTCACCTCGTTTCTTGACATAGGTACCTTTGACACTTACTATCCATCGGTTATTTGATGTTACTAACAGTAATACCTACTGCCAACTATGTGTGGGTCCGATTCCAGTCTACCGGATAGGTATAGCTGAATTTAGATGAACTAATTGCTTATCTGAGAGCAGTGGTGGTGAAGTGGTGGCCCAGTGGATGACCCCAACTTAAGGCGCTATTAACTGCCAACGACCTTGAGTGGTTAGCTTGCGTGTTCTGTGCTGATCAAATATAACTCGTCATACTTCCACCCAGTAATGGGACTCGCCCTTCAATGACCGCTGTCCGAAACTAGACGCATTATTAATTTATTGTACATGAAACAACAAGTATTATACTAAAACACGTATACTAAAATATAAATAATAAAATGATCTATAAAATGGTGAAAGTTTCATAAAAATACGCTCTATAGAAAATAACTTTACACATTAATTACAATAGGTTATAAAAATATAATTTCAAATATTCACACACTGAATTACGAAAAAAAAACATCTAGAGTAACATTTTTTTTTTCACAGAAATAAAACTAGTCGTTTAGACGTGATGTTAAATTAAAAATCATTAGAAGTCGTATATCTGCCCCTTAAGAGTTGTTCATGGGTTAAAACCCAGGCAGGCGATTCACTTAGTGTAATTTTTTTCGTCACCACTGCTTTCAAAATGGTGAATTAAAACATCGTGAGGAAAACACCATGTCCTAGAATCAAAAATTCGAAGACATTTGACATCCACCTGTGCACTGGCCACCAAGGTGGAATACGACCCATTCTATTCCTTTATATCCTATCCTACATAGGAAGCCTAAGTCGTAGAAGTGGTAACATACACATAATAATAATAACATACAACATACACATAAGGAAACACTTAGCAAAGACATTTTTTGAGGCACCTACCTGCACTTGAGATGTTGATTTTCCAAGTGTGTTATTATTTATTAATATTGTTTATTTTATATATAGACTATATATTTCACTGTGCTACAATGGGATATATGATTTAGGATGTAACTTATTGCTATATGGAGGTTATTATTTTTTGTATTTATCTGTGGAGGCTTGTAATTAGCAATTTAGATATATATTATTGTTATTATAATGTTATTAGTCTTAGTCTGTAAGCTTTTCTAAAATGTAAAAAATAAAATAAAAAAAATTAAATCTCATTATGCTATGCTTATTATGCTGCCTATCTGACCCTCACAACCCAGTAACTGGGCAACACGACCCCTTGGCAAGAAACACATACTAACATTGTACTCTGTCCACCCTGCTACACATAGCGTGATGTTTCAAACGAGTCGGAAAACATAACACGCTGAGTATGAATATGAATCAATGTTTTTGCCGGTCTAATCAGAATGATTGACGTGGAGGCATTAGGCGTAATACGTGCTTCTATGTTCGCTAGCACGTGAGCACCATGATTTTAGATGGTTGTTGGATTATGTTATATTTATATTATACTAGTTGTCATCCATAGGTCGAAATTCGACCTCATTTAAATTTTGTCAAACCCCAATTCCTTGAAATATAATAGTGTAAGAAGCGGTTTATGGTGTATCCTTAGACTATGAAAGGTTATAGACGCAACGTCATTGGACATAAAATGAAGCAGGATCGTTAAAATGTGTGAGTGACCTCGACGAACATAACGATGACGTTTTGGCTTCTCATTTTGTCTGTGTGAGCTTATTTCGCGTGTACAGATACAAGCCGGCTTCTCATTCTGGTACTTCAGATTGCTGGCTTTTGACACTATGTCTATAAACTTTCATAGTCTAAGGCTGTATCTTATCTTATAATAAAACAAAAAAAAAAAAACGTACGATGTCTTGACATGACTGTGAACCACAAACAAAAGAGTTTACAGGGTGTAACGGAAAGGTGTGGTCATATTTTAAGAACTGTATCTGCCTATTGATATGAAAAAAAATATTCAAAAAAACCTGAGGAAATTCTCAAAAAAAATTTTACCCCATACAAATATCGTTCAGCTGATGATAACTTTGTACGGAAAGTCCAATTTTTTTTTTAGGAAATTTCTGTTTCTTCTTAGAGAAAAATGTTTATTTCCATGGGCAGAACCGGTTCTTAAAATATGACCACACCTTTCCGTTACACGCTGTATACTAAATTGTCAAAGGCGTTTTTATTAATTTATTTTATTACTAATGCTTATATTATAAAAATATTAGCTTTCTCCACTCCTTCCCTAAACTTCAACGGTCCCAAATTTCATTCTCCACCGTCTCATCCGCGTAATTTTCGTAAAAGAGGGTCGAAAGTTTTTCCTTCTCGTAATAATATAATTATAAACAAACATAACATTTGCTGCTGAATTCAGCAACTTTTAGGTAGGAGCTTTGACTGTGTGAGGAACTACTCTGTATCCACGAAAGAAGTTGTTGCTTGCAGAGCCGTGCTCTCAGTCTTTATTTAGTCCAAGTATAAGAATTTGTATTAACTTAGTATTTTAAATATAATTTATAAATATTTTGTTTAGAATGGCCTCGTGCGAAATCCAGGAGAACCTACTGCCAACAAACTGCTTTGCAGTTTGGCAGCTGTTATTAAAATTACGAGTGGCTATGTCGCAGTTCTGATTAAATAAATACTGAAATAAATCTCTAGACCCAATATCACGTCCAACCCGGGTATCAAACTTGGACCTCGCTTGGCAGTAGCTCTAGCGATCGCTAGACGATCGAGGTTTTAATTTAACTTTTTTTTTTTTCGAAGTTTACTTATCTGCCACTGGATCCATTTCATCCATTCGTATCAATTTTAATTTCGTTTGCTGACTACCTCTACTTCTTGGGTTCAGCTTTGAGTCAGGTACAGTCCATTTATACATTAAACTAATTATATTACTGGCAATGTTAAATTTATATAGTACAGGGAATTTTCAATCCACTTCATTCATCATTCTCCTGCCCTTATCCTAATTTATTTGGGGTCGGTGGAAAATGTCTTGTTCTTCCATACTCCTCTATTAGTCATCATCTCTGTAGTTACCCCCTTTTTACCCATATCCTCTTACACATAGTTCATCCATCGTTTCTATAGCCTTCCCCTACTCTTATAGCCATCCACATCCATACACAAGACTTTCCTCACGACATTTTCTTCATTCCTCCGCATCACATGCATATACCATGACAACCGATTTCCACACAACTTATCAGTCAGCGGTGCCACTTTCAGACTTACTCTTATACAGGTGTAACGGAAAGGTGTGGTCATATTTAAAGAACTGCATCTGCCCATCGATATGAACAACTTTCTTCAAGAAAACCCGTAGAAGTTCTCAATTTTTTTTTGCCTCCCATTGAAATATTGATCAGCTAATGATAACTTCGTATGGAACGTCCAATTTCTTCTTTGGGAACTTTATATTTTTCTATTCCTAATTCTATCTATGCGCGTAATATCACACATCGCTCTTAGCATTCTCATCTCAGCTGCATGCAATTACTTTTCATTCATCCCTTTTGTGGCCCAACATTCTGAACCATACAAGACAGCAGGTCTGACCATTGTTTTATAAATCTTTGCCTTAAGATAAAGGGGAAACAAACATGCTACTTAATGTTATAAATGCAAAAGTTTAGATAGACTGAACGGATCTGGATGAAATTTGGCGCAGAGATAGATTATAGTCTGGAATAGCACATTATGATGGAAGTACTAATTCCATTCGGGCGAAGCCGCTGGTAGAAGCTAGTATGGTATAAGCTGTGTCTCATAGGTACAAAATAGTATGGTCGCCCTATGAACACGTTTTTGGTTAAGACAGGGTCGGATCTGACCTCTGGATCCTCGGAAAATAATTCTAAATAATGCTCTTGAACATCAAGTATCTGTCATCATCAACCGCGGATTATTTTACACCGAATCGTAATACCGAGTAAAGACTAAGCGAACGAACGAACGTTAATTTGTGGGAATCACCTCATACTCGCTTGCCTTCACACACTTAATCCCGTTCGTTCGCCGTTGCTTTCTGGGTCTACAGAAGACGAGCGTGCGTGCATTAGTCCGCTCGTTTGTTTGGTCAGTACATGGCATCAGGCCTACACTTACCGAGAAATGGAGTCATGCCTTTGTTTAGGTGAATGCTGACGAATGTTCGTTCTCTTAGAATCGCACCCAGAGCTGCCATCCCATCAGTTAGGTACCATTTTGATGACTTGTTAAGAATTTAAGCAAGGCATGAGTTGTACTTATGCGTATAATATATCCATTATTTTAGCCTCAATCCTTGTATTTTCTCTACATATATACGTTACAAAGATTTTTTGATCTAGTTTGGTGTAGTTGAAAATTTTTTTTACTTTTTCTAATTAAATATATCATTCATGGCATGATAAGTTTTGTCGATCTGACTAAACATTTTACAAGCGAATGTCTACTTTTATAAGGTCACGTTCTGATGATCTTCCAAACAGTGGTTTTCACTTTTTTGCTAAGAGATAGCATCATATTTAAAGATTATTCAAGGACATTTTGATCCCGAACCAAGTCTCTGTTTAAATTAAAAAATTAGCACACTATAATAAACAGAAATTCAAATATCATTCCATAATTAAAATTGTTTGTAACATTCCGGTGTGATAGTCAGCCACCTCATAAAGTACCTACCAAACATTTCCATAAGTTAAAACTCACAGCATTTAAATCATAAGAGTCATAATTCAGGATCCATTTTTATGACATCATCGCATAATATACACATTAACTATATAACGTAGACCAGAGTTATATACGTAGGTATTCGATTGTAATAGGCGTGAAATAGCTTGAGGTTTCCGTTGGTCATGTTTTTCCTGGCTGATCTATAACAAGGAGAATGATATTCCCTGAGAGGTCACCTCCATGTCGTGGTAGAGGTAAAAATGGAAAGGAAACCATTGGCATGTTCTAGAAACAAAATTCAAAGTCATTTGACTTCACAACCAAAACTAGACAGTGTTGGATGTCAAATAACTTTCCGCGTGGTGGATTATGGCCCCGTCCCTCTCACAGACAGGAGCCCTGTGTATCAACAGTGCAGACGCTAGACTGATTATGCTCTCCAGGGTGCGCCTGAAAAACGTAAGTAAGCCCATGGAAGTTTTTAAATTGCACTCGAGAAAATGAAGAAGAGTCTATAAACTTTAACTTTAAACAGCCTTATGATCCATTTCGTCATCTGAAATCTGTACAAGGCTACGGTTCTGAACTCAAATTATGTGATCCGTAGTCAAATCCATGGCCTGATGAGGGCATGATACTGCTGAACTGGATCAGAACTGGTCGATGTGATGACGCTTGGAGTCTAGCTCAGAGGCGGCAGAGAAAAAGTCGACGATGGAGCGAGCTTACCCAGAAGAAGCCTGTTCACTCTGACTTTGAAGAAATTAGGGTTGTATGCATTCGGAAATACAGACGCAGGCAGAGAGTTCCACTCCTTTGCTGTCAGCATTATGAAAGACGTTTGGAAACGCTTAGTACAAATTGGTGGAATAGCAACAAGGTAAGGATGGTAACTTGTAATGCGTCTAGATGTCCGATAGCAAAAGGGGGCCGGTGGGATGAGGTCGTGGAGTTCTTGGGCACACTCACTGAAGTACATTCTGTAGAAGACCGACAAGCAGGCAACCTTGTGACAACCAGCTTTAAGTCGGCAATAAGCCTCTTAGCTCTTGCCTCTCTCTCTTCTTCTTCGTTTTGTGTCGTGGAACATTCATATAGTAACACTGCTTGGGCCCAGTAAGTGGCCACGTTTGAGGCCTTGGAGGCCTTGTTCAGACTGCAGGTGAAAGCATATTTGGAATATTTCAGCAGATGGGACATATTGATCAGGAGCACCGCACTCACACTGTGTGTTTGATGGAGCGGCCTAGTTGGGTACGCTAATCGATTCAGAGCTTTCCGTATAGGCTGCAGTTCTCGCCCGTAAAGCAACTGCTAGACGTCAGATACAAGTCACCCACAAGTCACAACATGCAACAAAGATTTAATTTGACAGTTGCTTTACTGATTAAGCAGCACGATATTTCAAATCAAGATTTATACTAGTCTTCATAATGATAATTTAGTAGTAATTTACTAGGTAGGTAGCTGTTGTAGGAGCTAGTTAGATAAAATCTTTTGAACTAGGTTTTCTGCAACGGAAATTGAAGCGTAGCGTCATTAGTCTCGTCTAGACTCGGGTCAGACTTACTAGCATCATGCATCTAGATTTGGAGCTACTTTTATGACGGGGATAAATGATACTGTAAAATATTGATTAGTATTTTAATTTTAGTCTTGGTGTGTTAAGAATATTATATTTCTTACTAGCATATACCAGCGGCTTTGCCCGCGAGGAATTAGTAATTCCCCCGTTATCACTTATATCCTACGAGTATATGCTATTCCAGACTATAATCTATCTCTGTGTAAAAATTTATCCAGATCCTTGAGAGTTTCTTGCACGTTCTTCTCCACACAGGTCTACGCTTCGGAATGTGCTTAAAAAAAAGCTTCATTTTTCTGACTGACCGACTTATTGACAATAGGGATGATTTTAAGGTAAAATAATAATAATTATATTTAGTCTGTAAGATATATTATCAAAAAATATAGGACACGTATTTTTGCTTTATCAGATCAATGAAAAATTACAAAGATTAAACGCGTCAGAGTTCAGGAGTGGCTGCTTGTTACGTCACTTTTGAGTATAAATTGGTAAAATTTTAACTCAAGTGCAGTTTCATGCGAAATTTCAACGCACTGTATCGTCTTTCTGCTCTCAAAACGGTGAAGGAAAACATCGTCAGGAAAGCGGCATGACTTAGAACCAAAAATTCGAAGACATGTGACATCCACCAATCCACATTGTGGCCGCGGGGTGGATTACGGCCCACATCCTCTCACAGAGAGGAGATCTGTGCCCCAGCAGTGGGGACATTAAAAGGCTGATGATGATGATGATGACGATGTATCGTCTTTATTTTTTGTTTACGTGACAAAAGAAAAGATACGTGTCCACTATATTTTGGTAATTTAACTGACGCACTAATTCGATTTATTAAGTCATCAACCCAATTCAAAAGCGCCTGTAAAATGGTTTATTTGAAATAAATGGTTTGAGTTTGAGTTCAGTCATTCTGACGTGATTGAGTAACAAAAATGGTGTATTTGAAATAAATGGTTTGAGTTAGAGTTCAGACTCAAAGTCAATCACGCAAGAATGGCTGACCACTCTGGTGTGATTGAGTAACAAAAATGGTTTATTTGAAATAAATGGTTTGAGTTAGAGTTTAGCCGTTCTGGCGTGATTGAGTAACAAAAATGGTTTATTTGAAGTAAATGGTTTGAGTTAGTTCAGCCGTTCTGGCATGATTGAGTAACAAAAATGGTGTATTTGAAATAAATGGTTTGACTGTGAGTTCAGCCATTCTGGCGTGATTGAGTAACAAAAATGGTTTATTTGAAATAAATGGTTTGATTTTGAGTTCAGCCATTCTAGCGTGATTGAGTAACAAAAATGGTTTATTTGAAATAAATGGTTTGAGTTAGTTCAGCCGTTCTGGCATGATTGAGTAACAAAAATGGTGTATTTGAAATAAATGGTTTGACTGTGAGTTCAGCCATTCTGGCGCGATTGAGTAACAAAAATGGTTTATTTGAAATAAATGGTTTGATTTTGAGTTCAGCCATTCTAGCGTGATTGAGTAACAAAAATGGTTTATTTGAAATAAATGGTTTGAGTTAGAGTTCAGCCATTCTGGCGTGATTGAGTAACAAAAATGGTTTATTTGAAATAAATGGTTTGAGTTAGAGTTTGGCCGTTCTACCGTGAGTGAGTAACAAAAATGGTTTATTTGAAATAAATGGTTTGAGTTAGAGTTCAGCCGTTCTAGCGTGATTGAGTAACAAAAATGGTTTATTTGAAATAAATGGTTTGACTGTGAGTTCAGCCATTCTGGCGTGATTGAGTAACAAAAATGGTTTATTTGAAATAAATGGTTTGATTTTGAGTTCAGCCATTCTAGCGTGATTGAGTAACAAAAATGGTTTATTTGAAATAAATGGTTTGAGTTTGAGTTCAGTCGTTCCAGCGTGGTTGAGTTACAAAAATGGTTTATTTGAAATAAATGGTTTGAGTTAGAGTTTAGCCGTTCTAGCGTGATTGAGTAACAAAAATGGTTTATTTGAAATAAATGGTTTGAGTTAGAGTTCAGCCATTCTAGCGTGATTGAGTAACAAAAATGGTTTATTTGAAATAAATGGTTTGAGTTAGAGTTTGGCCGTTCCAGCGTGATTGAGTAACAAAAATGGTTTATTTGAAATAAATGGTTTGAGTTAGAGTTCAGCCGTTCTAGCGTGATTGAGTAACAAAAATGGTTTATTTGAAATAAATGGTTTGAGTTAGAGTTCAGCCATTCTGGCATGATTGAGTAACAAAAATGGTTTATTTGAAATAAATGGTTTGAGTTAGAGTTCAGCCATTCTGGCGTGATTGAGTAACAAAAATGGTTTATTTGAAATAAATGGTTTGAGTCAGAGTTCAGCCATTCTGGCATGATTGAGTAACAAAAATGGTTTATTTGAAATAAATGGTTTGAGTTAGAGTTTGGCCGTTCTGGAGTGATTGAGTAACAAAAATTCATACATCCACCCAATCATCCATTCAAACTTTCGCATTTAGTGCTTTTCACAAGGAACTCTTAACTTGATAAAATATGATAAAAGCACCCTTTTTCTGTTGTGTACATAAACAGTGGGTGCTCGCAATATTCAATGTTCTTGCTATTCTGGCTCCCAAATTTTATGTTCCATCATCATCATTGGCAGTCTTGTTCCACTCACTGCTAATATAGTTTCCTTACGAGCCTGGCTTCCCTGGTTTATGCGAGTCTCAACCTGGATTTTTCCTCGACCGAATGACTCCACCGATGACTTTCAAGCTAAAAACCTTTTCCACCAATCTTCAATTACTGCTGCCTCCATAACGCTAATTCAAGAACACTTAAAGCCAAAAATAACTGACGTATTATCACTTAGTAACGAATTTATTACTTTTCAACCAGTATTAGATATAACCTTGATTTTTTGCGTTAAATCGAGACGGCGAATTACTGTGTCGAACGGTCAGAATCTTTACATCGAAATTATTATAAATTGATTTTTATCTGCTGGTAGTACTGAGCAAAAAACGGGCATGTTTGAATATTATGTAATGGTTGGTAGTTCCGTCTATTTTTAGATTCGCGCCCTTTTTGGATTGTTTTTTTTTTGTTTTTACGTTGGCAAACTTGGAACGTCTGCCTGCCTGCCTTTTCCAACTATCTTGGGGGCGGCTTTCGGCTCTCTTGGTAACGACTGTCAAAGATCCCCGATTGACAGCCAAGAACAACGGCTTAACGTGCTTTCCGAGGCACGGAGGAGTCTCGGTATGTAACTTTACTTTAAGTTTATCTACGAGCTCCTCTCTAGGTTGGCAAACTTGGAACGTGGTATACGATAACTCTTCTATGATATAATCGTTTTTCCGCGACTCGTCGAGTATCATTGCTTCGGTGTTTTTCTGGTGGTCACCACTGTTGATCCTGGCTTTCAGGAGTTGCAGTAGTTAGGAATACTGAGCGGGCTTGACTTCTACAATATGTCCAATTGTCAAAAGATTCTAGTACAGAAATCATAGCATAATCAGCCTATAATGTCCCCACTGCTGGGACACAGACCTCCTCTCTGTGAGAGGGTGTGGGCCGTAATCCACCACGCGGTCCCAATGCGGGTTGGTGAATGTCACACATCTTCGAAGTTTTTTGGTTTTAGGACATGCTGGTTTCTTCACTATATTTTGCTTCACCGTTCTGAGAGCAGTGGTGATGAAATAATTTACACAAAGTAAAGCGCCTCCCTGGGTTTGAAACCACTACCTACAACTTGTAAGTCGCGGCTATCACCACTGCGCTCTAATAGAAATCTTATTTCATGACAAATATAGATCTCAATTTTATTCAAATTGAACCCCAAAAATCTTTTAGCAGTGTCTAGGCTAAACACATTGAAAGATTAATTAAACGTAATGAATTTATCATTTGCTGGCAATTTTGAGGTTTCAATACACAAAATAATATGATCTATGTCCGCACCTACTTTTTTTAATGAAGCGTATAATTAGTTTTTCTATAGTTATTTCTCACATATAGGATGTTAACGGTTGAGGCTTTAGTATTGATTAAAAAGCTTTAATCTTTTTGGTTTTTCCAAAAAGTTTGCTCTTTTGTATTTTCACAAATAAGTCCTTTTGTGCTGCCAAAATGTTAAAGATTAATGAATTATGTAGGTACACATAAACATATTACTAAATGGAAATATTTTTTGAGTTTGATTGAGGTTTTGAACTCAAATGTTAGGTTGGAAGACAACCCCAATTATCATTGGATTTGGTGGGATTGTCTTCCAACCTAATACTAGTAGTTGGGGAAAAAAAATTATACTTACATAAAATTTTATTTTCGGGGTTTTTTTAATTTATTTTTTCTACATTTTGGTGTGTTCTATTTTCGAACCCTTTATTTTGATACCCCACTTAATATAGTTCGTCAACTTTCCTTTTTTCTTTTTCAAAATATGGCGTCAGGTTGTCGCCATATTGTATTTTTATTACTGTCATGTCTTTAGCATCACTCGCGTGATTAAGACGAATTAATTAACGTAAGAATTATCAAAATCGACCCTCGCGTTTGGTCTCAAAAGCGCCACAAAGGAACAAACATACATAAGGACATAGGCTGATACACACATTACCCTCCCTTGCGTCGCGCAGTCTGGCAAAAAGGCTCGACAAATGAAGATGATGATGTCCAGGTTTATACCCGAAACCTACTGATAGGAATCTGTAAATAGGGACACGACAGTTTTTACAAATAAACTCTCATGAACTATTTATTTAATTTTGTTCGTTAGGTTCTCACACTTTTTTTTGTTTTGGGTGTGGGAAATCATCCAATGACATCTCCCGCTCTGGGTGGAGCGGGAGTGCGTGTCAGACTCTTACTAACTAAAACCCACTCACCCCTGTTCGTTCCTTACCTGAGTGCCCAGGGGCGCGGTAACTCTGTTTCGAATTTATCCACGACCCCTGGGCATAGGTCTTTCACCTTGAAAACGTAACTTATGACGTAAACCAGATGCCTTGAACCTGACGCCTCAGTGCTGCCATTTGGTGTACGTCATTTCAGAAACCCTTATTTTGGTGAATTTTGGAATAAAGTTAAAACTTGAAGAATAGCTGACACTTTTTATGTCGGGAGTACGTTCTTTTTGTATAATTTCCGACTTAAACGGTGGCTAAGCCATTGGCAGAAGTTAATAACAATATATCAAAAAAACAATCTGCCCGCGCCTTTTCCCAACTATCTTAGGGTCGGCTTCCAGTCTAACCAGATGCAGCTGAATACCAGTATTTTACATGGAGTATCTGCCTACCTGACCTTCACAACCCAGTTATTGGGTAATACGATACCCCTTAATAAGACTGGATGTCAGACTTTCGGGCTTCTGACGACCCGTAACGACTGTTTAAGATCCACGATTGACAACCGGGACCAACAGCTCAACGTGCCTTCCAAAGCACGGAGGAGTCTCGGTATGTAAAGATGGTCACCCATCCATGGACCAACCCCAGCAAGCGTAGCTTAACCTGATAGATCGACCCGTGCGGCTGTTATTACTTTAGCCACGATCTCCTCCAGAAACAAACTGTTATAGTAACAATATGTATGGTTCTAATTAAATATCAATCGGTCTTATTAATTTTATCACCCATATCCATCAAAATGTGTCTACTATCACCTCCAAAGAAAAATAATTAAAATTCGTTCAACTAATAAACTTTAAACCCAGATTGAAGTGATTAACGTTTTTATGGGTATATTTCCAAAAACGATTGCTTTTCTCAAAGCGGCCATTTTGAAAAATAATACCATGCGCGAGAGTCAATAGAGTGTGTCGAGTTACAGCTCCCATATTTTGTAACTTTAGTTTAGTGTGGATGCGATCCTGTATTTCCTTATTAATTTAGTTTTTCATGTACGATAGCATTATTTTTACCGCCATCCAAAACCATTACACGCTTTAGTTATCAAAAAAAGACACGATTTATGCAAAAACCAACTCTTAAAACATTATATTTGTTTTATTGTGCAAACAAAACTGTACTTAATAAATGATTTTATTTTTGGGTTGATTTTTGCATAAATTATTGTCACTGATCAAATGCTAAAGCCTGAAAAAAAAGAATGGCGATAAAAACACGCTATTAAAACACATTTCATTAATACGCTTTTGTTAATAAAATAACTGTTTTGTTTTGATTAAGTGCAGTATTTTATGTGCATGTATATCTGCTGTATTATTTTAGTTTATTAAAAAAAAACAAAGGTTACTGAAAAAAATACCATACCAGCAATGCAGCAGTAGACCCTGATAATAACCCAGAAACCTCAAAAATCAAAAATCAAATCCACTGTTACTGATAAAGAAGTATTTAAGCAAAGGCCAATAGTTTCGTGAATTCCGCAAAGGTGCAGGAAAAGAAACGTCGCCTTGACAAACTGTTCTAGATAACGAAAACTGTGAACCATGACGACTTATAGAAGGTTGCTTATTATCTGAACCATTTGCGGCTATCTGATAAAAAATGTGACACTTTTTAGTAAGATTAGTGAAGAAAACACTGCTGATTGGTTTATTTGAAGATATTACATGAATGTTAATTCCAAGGTGCTGTTAGTTTACAAAAGAGGAACTTTAAGTTTTTTCGTGCAAGACGAAAAAAGAAAATTATTTTGCAGTCCAAAGGAAAATTATTATAATGATGATAACTATTATGTCTATGATTTGCCATAAGGTTAAAATGAAAAATAAAGCAATTGTATGTCTGGCATGTCATCAAAGTTGAAGTTGTTAAAAACTGTTTGCTAAAATTTTTCACTTGTCTAACTGTTCTTGTGGCAGGTGGCAATTAATCCACCCGATCAGACCTGATGGTTATTATGATATTACAGTTAAATAAACTTATAACCCACTAACTGATAACCAAACCTGATCCTATGTAAGTATGTTGTGCATTGAAACCAATTAAATGCATTACATGTCTAAGATTATTAGATACATAATAATATTTCTATGTACAAAAATATATTACAAGTAACCCACTTTTTTTCTAATTGCCTTCAGTTTTAATAATTACTTTGAGTAGTTTGTGAAGAGCAAAAAAATTACATAAGTAGCTTAAGTAGAAATATTTTGAAAAAAGTGGTCTGATATTAATATAGTCGTGCTTTTTTTCAATATATTGAGATCAAAGATTGTATCGTGGTTTTGTAAAAAACCTATTGACAGATTGGTGGTTCTGGTAAACACTTTAAAAAATAACTGTAAATGAACCCATAAAAGTACCAGTTTTAGCAGGATTGGGAAGTTTTTTTTAAATTTCTAATTAATATGAAAAAAAACATGAGTTTAACCTTTTTATTAACTGGGAATAAAAAATAAACTTTATACAAGATCTATCTTTTTTACTGTTCAGATATCTATCAAAAAGTAGCCCATCTAATAATTTGATAGCAAATTAAAGATGAGTACATTTTTTGCCTTTGGACAAGCCAATGCATCTGACCTCGGACACTAAATATTTTTTGGAAGTCGGCTCGATCGTAGCATGTATATAGATTTTTTCAAAATTGCCTCTAAATGAAAAATAAAACTTGTCTACATAATATATCTTTCTAGAGTAGTTTTTATGCTGCACTTTATTTGACCTGTATGTTAAAGTGTTTTTTAAAAGTACTACATAACACTTTTCTGTTTTTAATGTCCGAATCTTCTAAGGTTTTGAACATGGTTTCAAGTTTAATAAATCAACATTTTTAATTTCCATTTTATTCCGTACTTGTTTCAAAAACTGTTACAAGATTTTTTATTTGTAGTAAATAAAAAAATGTTTTGTAAAGACTCAAAAATCTGAACACTTAAAAAAAACGAAATACACGTTTTATTTTCGCTCTAAATATTTCATTACTTTTTTGTAAAGGTATGTCCACATTAATCAATAGACATCGATAAATGAAATATAAGTGACACGTCTCGTCTAGGCAAGTGTTGTGCACATGTTGTCTAAATGCCGGCGTAATGTGTTTAATTATTATGTTGGTATTACTGTATGTACAAGGAGGTAGGGTGGCAACCTGTCATAATTTGATTTTAGAATGTACTCGTTCGAAACTGTCATGGTAGCATTGGAGTACTTAATATTTTTATTTCTCGCATTCAAACACTCATCCTGCGCGAAGCTGCGAAGATCTTCCCTCCACCTAGATTCCCTCAGTCTAGATTCTACCTTATATTGAGAGTGTCTCACCCTGTCCGTGGACCTTATATGACCACAGGAAGGGTAAGACGATCACTATCCCAACAGCCATAGATTCTACAGTCAATAGACATGGCAAGCCCATTGCCACCTCAGCTTGCTTATTTTGTTGACAGTCCTCAGTCGGATCACCGCATTCATCTTGATCCGAGAGAGGCAGTGGAAACTTTTTTTTTTTTTTGGTGGGGTGGGAAATCATCCAATGACTTCTCCCGCTCTGGGTGGAACGGGAGGGCGTGTCAGACTTTTACTGACTAAAACCCACCCCTGTTCCTTCCCTGCCTGAGTGCCCAGGGATGCGGTAACTCATATTGAGAATTTATCCGCTACCCCTAGGCATGCAGGCACCGGCCACGATGGGCCCCGTCAGTGGTGGCTGACAACATCTCTTTGAGGCGCGCGTGGGCCACTACGCGCCGTCGACTCACAGGCCTGGAGCTGATCGGACGGCGAGCTACCCACTACTTGCCGTCCGCAGCCCCGGGTCTACGGTGGCCAACATTATAGGCTGATTATGCAATATGCTATGCGCTTTTCATAGGCATCACATGCATACATCTATAATTTAAATGTTATACGATTTAATGGAATAATAATTGTATCCAAACATTTTCTTCAAACTTATTTTGTGAGTTTTGTTCTATTCGGTTTTACGTAGCTAAATGTGCAAGATACTTAATATCTGCGCCTTATATGGTCTCCTATAACTAATTATAGGAGACCATATAATTTAAGGCGCAGGTTCCCAGAAACGGTCAAAAAGGTATTTTTTAAAGCAGTGTATCTCTTAAACCGTAAATAATTTTGACAAATAAAAAAAAAATATATTTTCAAGTCCTATTAATTTGCATACAGTGATGGAACTGAAAACATAATTTAACATACTTTAATGCAACGAAAAATTCTTCTAACATAAATACCTCTTAATTATCTTTAAAAGCAGTTTATCCCTTCATTAAAAATTATAATCATAATAAAAAATATACAATAGAATTTCAAATGCTTAACTGCATCGAGTGATTGATAATTTTTTTATATACCTATTTATTAGTAAATCTTAAGTAAATCGATAAAATACTTCATATTTTGCAATAAATTGTGAGCATTTCTCTTAGCAAGAGAAAGAGTGCTTTTCTATGCAGTATGAGAGTGACCGCGCTTTAGGTGATGTCTCGGCCATTAGGACTCGTTTTTTTTTTTTTTTTGGTGCGGTGCGAAGCGATGCACCAGTACAGAGTAGATATCCCACCCACCTGCATAAAATATTATGGGAACATGTTCATTGTGTGTACAGCTTTTTTTTTTTTTGGGGGGGTTGGAAATCATCCTATGACTTCTTCCGCTCTAGGGTGGAGCGGAAGGGCGTGTCAGACTCTTACTGACTAAAACCCACCCCTGTTCCTTCCTGCCATGAATGCCCAGGGGCGAGGTAACTCTTTCGAATTTATCCTCCACCCCCGAGCAGGCATCGGCCACGACGGGCCCCGTCGTGTTTGCTGACAACTCTTTGAGGCGCGCGTGGAACACTACGCGCCGTCGACTCTCGGGCCTGGTGCTGATCGGGCGGCGAGTTACCTACTACTCGCCGTCCGCAGGCCCGGGATTGTGTGTACAGCTAAGGAGTGTAATTTCCTTCCAGAGTCTGTGCTTCCTGATAGCTACAACCTGGGAGTATTATAGTCAAGAGTGAATAGATTACTTCTGGGCAAGCGTGCTCCATCTTCAACCACATTATAGCTTACCATCAGATGAGATAGTGGTTAAACGCGCCTCTCAATGATAAAAAAAAACAAACAAAAAATACACCAAAAATTAAAAAATAACTTTAATTTCGGAAGTCGGTGTCAAATAACGAAGAAGTAAAATACAAACAGCGACTTCCGAAATTAAAGTTTTTTTTTTTTGTAAAAAGGTCGGTTGTTTTTTTTGTAAAAAAGTTTTTTGTTTTTCACTTTTTGTTATACCCTAGAACTGAAAACCCCAATAACATGGAACGTGGAATTGATACATTTGGAGAACACCAAAACGTCATCGCGGATACGTATTTTTCGTTTTTGTTCAGTTTTTCAAAAAGCGCTGTAGCAATTTCGATAAAATGTATATGGGACCATCTCGGGAGTATATTCTTTCAGATAAAAAAGAATTTTGAAAATCGTTCCACAACTGACAGAGAAATCGGCGGACATACACAAAAAAAACATACATACAGTCGAACATAGAACCTGCTCCTTTTTCGAAAGTCGGTTAAAAAGTAAAATTACATTCATATGTCGCCTTTTGTAAATGAAGAGGGACATACTAGGTACTTGTTCTATGTTAAATAGAACTCCAACACCTGCTTTATTTGCCTCCTCCTCTCAAGAACAAACGCAAGCAAATCAAAGACACCTCACTAGGTACACGATCAATCACTTAAGTACAACCTGCTCACGCTATGTTGATGTGTTCCGGCAGCGTAGGAGATACTTCAAATTAAAGGTCGTATGCGTTTATTTTATATGTTTGTACTTGGTTTTAATAACTTGTGTTTGAATATGCAATAAAGACGTTCTTGGTGTTAGGATACGGAAATATTTGGCTTGTGGTAGGGCCGGTCGTTGTGGTGACCTATGCCCAGCAGTGGACGTCTCTTGGCTTAAATGATGATGATGATGATCCTACGAGACTGTGAAGTAGCTTTGCAGGAAGCAAATATTTAGTAATAAATAAAAATAATAATAAGTTAGATAATAGTAATAATATATAATAATTAATTGATATGTATATACGAACGAATAATCAAAGTGATTAAAACAATAATAAAATAATAGTTTTCACAATGTTAGGTACTAACTTATTATATGTACCTACATAATTAAAAAAAAAAAACAATGTAATTGTTAAATTCAATTCTGTATTTAATAAAACAGTAGTTGTCTTCCTCCTCTCTCCTACTTGATCTATGCTGTGCACGACAGGGTCCATAATTGTGACTAATATAATAATTTCCCTACCAACTATATACATTATGGTAGGTACGCAATAAAGAATTGAGAAAATTGTTATAATGGTTGGGACCATCCCGCTAGGTTGTCCCCAACCATTGAAACTTCTGAAAGCAACCAGTATCAACAGTGGTGACCACCGTAAAAGCACCCAGAAAATAAAGCTCGACAGGTCCTGGAGAAACAATTTACCTGTTTCGGATCCTGCAACGAAAAGGTGGTCCTCTTAGTACCATATTATAAAGTAACATAATGATAATATGAAAAGTATGGTACTTTCCTGGAGGAACACCGAAATAACATAACATTGATGGATCGAGATCAACTCCTCCCTTTTGCACCTGTATCTACAACTTCCATTACAACCCCAAAATAATCTTGATTGCATCAATAACTAACAAACAGAAAGTTCAAAGCAAAAAATCTTTCAAAAAATCTTTCTCACCGGATCTCAAAAGCCGTATCGCCGCCGCCTCCCCACGGATAATAAAAAAACATTTAAAAAAAAACAATCTCGCAACACCTGTTGCGCCTACGCATCCGTTGCTAAGCGACAGCGCCATATTGGTAATATGGCAGCTTTGCCATCTGTCAAAAATTTACATTTAGAATTTAATCAGCGCGAGGTAGAGATTCCTTTCTGGTTATAATGGTCAGTTGCGTAACATCATACCTGAAGTTATTACCCGGAGGGTAGGCACAAGTGTACCTATTAATAAGAGGCAAGCCTATTGCCCTCAAACGGGTACAAATTCAGACTCCGGGCTTATCATTATGATTTCAGCCGAAAGACGTCCACTGCTGGATACAGACCTCCCCCACCCTCACCACCGCGACCCTCACCAGGTCATCTGTCCACCTTGTGGGAGACCTTCCAACACTGCGTCTTCCGGTATAGCGGTCGCCGGCTACCGGTTTGTACTCCGGAATGCTACTGAGAAATTCTAGATGAGAAAAACTCAATAATACTTTGACCAACCCGTGAACTGAATCTCAAGCTTAGCAGTACAGTCCACCGTCAGTGAAAAGAAAAAAAAATCTATAAAATAAATACTTAGTAACTAACGAAATATTCTTATTTACTTTACTACGGTTAGTGCACACAGTAATAAAGCAGTCAAATACAAATGAGAAATAGTTAACATAACGTATATACTTATGCTAATTTGTATATGTAGGAACCAAAACGTAATTAAAAGCAGTAGGAAATTCATTACATCGTTTGCTCTCTGCCTTTTAAGTAACTTATAGCAGGAATCCACTGGATGCAAAAAGAACAAGGTCAACATTATTTGACCTGTACTTCTGGCATCCAGCGGTTTCCTTCACCAGGACATCGATCCACCTTGTGAGAGGCCTTTCAGCGTTGCTGAAGTAGTCGATGTACTGACGCTTGGGGGTGGGGGGTCTATTTTAGAGGTGGAAATGTTGATGATAATTTATTGAGACTAAAGTTTCTACACAATATTTTCTTTAAAGTCTCTTGACTTTAAAGAAAATCTGCCTGCCACGCTTTTTCCCAACTATCTTGGGGTCGGCTTCCAGTCTAACCGGATGCAGCTGAATACCAGTATTTTAAATGGAGCGACTGCCTATCTGACCTCCACAACCCAGTAACTATGTAATACGATACCCCTTGGTAAGACTGGTTGTCAGACTTTCGGATATAGAGTAATTTTAGCCACCAGGTTAAAGATAACCTGGTGGTTAAAATTACTCTATATCTGCCTAACGATCTTGTGAGGATCGCTGAAATCCGCAGGAAGGGACACGTCATTATAAGGTTTCTTTCATTCCTTTTTAATGTATTTTCAGACATTAGTCCATACATCCTACTTCCTACTAATATTATAAATGTGAAAGTTTGTGAGTGTGTATGTTTGTTACTTCTTCACACTCAAACCGCTGGACCGATTTGTATGAAATTTGGAATGTAGATAGCTTATAGCTTGGATTAACATATAGCTAACTTTTATTCCGGTCTACGCGGGTGAAACCGGGGCGCAGCTAGTTATTAATAAAAAGAGACAATAAAATCATATATACACACACTAAAAATAATCAACACACAATCAATAAAATTAGATAACACACACACACTAAATTATGGTACTTGCCCTTGATACGCAGTGTCACCAACTATCCAAACTTTTCACTGGCAAAAACACATACCTAAGCACACAATGACCATATCTCATCTTAAATGAAAACATTATTTAGCATATTAATAGTCAATCCAAAGCCTTCCGCGACCTAACACAACATTATTGCCACAAAAAACAACACAAAAAAGATTTTTAAATTCAAGCACGTGCTGAGAAAAAGTCGATTCTCGATTTGCAAAAACATTTATTCATTGTGTTTTGTTTTTTCGCTTCTTTTTGCTCCCGTTTTTGAATAAAAAAGGACTTTCGGATCCCCCAGAACCCGTTAGGTGTTTTTGCCCTGCACTGTGTTCTTTTTATAGTGCATTTGCCTTTGATTGCATAACGAACGGTCAGTGTTTGGTGTTTTTTCGATGGACGCTTACTTGGGTGTTCACCCTACGGTATTTTCGTGACGTAGGTTAGCGTTTTTGAGTTTTTAAATTCTTCTTTTCGTTTCTGGGTTCCACCAGTGAGGTGAGTTAAAGTTAGTGATGTATTCATTAGTGCTGTAACTGTGTGCCTGGGCTCGTTAATTGCCTATCACTGATTGCGTTTCTAATTTTGTATTGTACAGGCAGGACCCGCACTGAGCTCTTAGGCAGACTCAATTAAACTGAGATTGTGTTTTGAGAGCCTTGAGAGTATTCTATTTTGGTAGACTCTAAGCTATGCTTGGAGCTTCTTTACATGGTCGAATCAAGGTTACCGACATAGCCCGCAGAATTGCCAACTAAAGTGGCAGTGGGCACCGCACATTGCTCGCAGAACAGATGGTCGATGGAGCCGAAAAGTTCTGGAGATTTGCGACCGCGTACCGGAAGACGGAGCGTTGGAAGGCCTCTTACAAGGTGGACCGATGACCTGGTGAGGGTCGCAGGTAGCCGATGGATCCGAGATGTACAGGACCGATCGTTGCCGTCACTTGGGGCAGGCCTATGTCCAGTAGATCTTTTGGCTTAATGATGATGATTTTGGTTCATTTTCGACGAGTAAGTGCTCCTTGTTTGTTTTTTCACAATTAGTTATCCTTATTGCTTAAGGGTTTTTATACCACCAAGCTTGGCTCATGAATCGATGAACCAATTTGTTATTACCTTCTGATACCAAGAAGGAGGCTGCCTCGTGACTTCGCCTTCATAAATTAACTAAATGAAGAGTATGAGAACAATTACAATAAGTTTGTGTTAAATTCTGGAATTTGATATAAAAACACTTGTTATTATTATAAGTTAACGTTTCAAATTCAATAGACCATAAACAATCTTATGATTTACATAATATTATTTATTCAGTTTACTAATAATACTGCTTCGGGTTTAGTTGGGCATTTATTTAAATTATAATAATAAATTATTACTTAATTCAAATCGCAATCACAATTTGAAACTAACTGCTCATTGTTATCAAAGGAATTAAAATATCAAAATTGTGTCAGTAAAATATTAAAATAATAACAAATAATTTACCTATCTCATTTATTTTAGCTGGCTATAAACATTATTTCAAGGTTATTATTTTGTCATTATAAATTCTAGTTATTATCTACATAAAATAAAATAAACTAATAAAATTACTTTTTTATTTAAAGTAAATTAATTGGTTTATATTTTTATTAAATCCAAAAATGATACAGATTTATCTTAAAAATAATAGCAAACACAATCCGCCTTATAATGTTCCCATTTCTGGGACTTAGACCGCCCCCCCTCTAGGAGAGGATGTGGGCCGTAGTCCAACATGCGGGTTTGTTGAATGTCACATGTCTTAAAAATCGTACGTAAACTTTTTATGAAAAGTGTGTAACATAGTATTTCAAATACCAGTTTCATACATGATTAATGTACTTATCCACGAATGCTAATTTCATATTATAATTGGTGTCATAAAAATAATTAAGTTTAGCCGATTTATACACCTCCATAATTTATTAACATCGCAGTGTAAGTGCTAAAAAGTTTGCTGGTTTTCTAGCAAAAAATAATGATTACATTATTTAGGATTTATTACTTTAAGCTTCTGTTCCGATCAAAGGCGGTAGTCACTCGATCTAAATACCAAATTAATGTTATGAGCCAAAAATGTGTTATTTATGAGAGTGCAGAAAGATCAAAAGATGCAACTGTTCCCAAAAGGTTTAAATTAACCGAAACAAACTAAAAGGTATCCTGCGCTTTGACACGAGGGGTTGCGACAGTCGTGAAGAGGATCCGGCAACTGGGGCTCTAGGTGGCATTGCACAAGTCCGAGGCCATGTGTTTTCATTGTCCTCGGAACGCGCCACGGGCGGGTTCCCAGATAACGATGAAGTACCTGGGACTCGTCCTCGATTGCCGGTGGAACTTCATCGAGCACTTCCGACGTTTGACTCCCAGACTGGAGAGGGCCGAGGCCGCATTCAAGCGGCTCCTGCCCAATCTGGGGGTCCAAACGCCTACTGCCGGAGGCTTTACGCGGGGATCGTGCGATCCATGGCCCTTTACGGGGGGTGCCCCATAAAGGAAGGAACGTGCTCACACCGGTGGGTGTGGGCGCGTTCCTTGAGGCAGCGACCAGCTCGCCGGTTGTACGCGTCCCAAAGGGTCATGGTAATCCGAATGATCCGAGAATACCGCACGGTCTCCTGTGTGGGGCGAGCCTCTTTGACGGACTGTTGCCGTGGGATCTGGAGGCAAAGGTCCTCGCGCACCTCTATGAGTGGCGTGAGGAGGCGAAACGCCGGGGCGAAACTCCGCTGCCACGACACATTGCGGCTCGGCGGACAGAGCTCCGGCAGGATCTCATGGCGACATGTAGAGAGCGACTGTCGCAACCCAGGGCTGGGCACGCCACCATTTCGGCGGTAGTGCCCCTCTTTGAGGAGTGGCTGGAGAGGCGTCGCACGGCATCTTCACCTTCCGCCTGACGCAGTTCCGGGAGGAAGTTTCGGGAGGTTCCTGTATAGGATAAGGAGGGAAACGCCTGGGTATCCCCACTGTGAGGATCGCCCAGAGGACACGGTGGAGCATACTGTGGCGATCTGCCCCGCTGGGGCGGAGCCCCGCCGTGTCGGGGTTGCCATGACGGGACCCGTCATGGCTGATGCCTGCATGCTCCTATAGAATAGAATAGAATACTCTTTATTATGTACACCATATACTACTCCTATGTTACTTTGCCAGACTGTAATCTATCTCTGTGCCAAATTTCATCCAAATCCGTTCAGCCTTTCTGGCTTGATTGAGTAACAAACTTTCGCATAATATTAGTTGGATAAACTATATAGGGTTACTAATTTTACATATGCTAAAATCAACCTAACTCTAGTCTTCGAAGCTAAGCACAGAGAAGCTTAGGAAGCCTTAGGAATTGTTAACTTTATTTCTGATTCTTAAAGAATATCTTCAGAGAGTAATTTAGGCTATACCTAGTGCGACATGGTTGTACCAAACGCTAAGCCATCATCATCAGCCTTTTTAATGTCACCACTGCTAGGGCACAGGCCTCCTCTCTGTTAGAGGGTGTGGGCCGTAATCCACCACGCGGGCCCAATGCGGGTTAGCGGATATCACATGTCTTCGAATTTTGGTTCTAAGACATGCCGGTTTCCTCACGATGTTTTCCTTCAGCGTTTTGAGAACAGTGGTGATGAAATAATTTACACAAAGTAAAGCGCCTGCCTGGGTTTGAACTCACGACCTATAACTTGTAAGTCGCGGTTGATACCAATGGGCCACTACTGCAATAGTAAGCCATACGTTGTTTAAATTAGAAGTCTGGCCTTTCCTACACTTTAAAACCTGCCACTTTTAATCATTGCCCCATAAAACCACCCTATAAGTCTCACACCAAAAGCCAGTCAAAATGGTTGCATTTTAAAACTCTTGCGCATCCCGGATGAGAACCACAGCCAACCAGCATCTGTTTGAAAAAATTTCGCCTCTTCGTCGCCACATTGTGTTAGTGATAAATCTGTTGCACTTGTGTGCGAGTAATCTGATACTATAGTGCGACTTGTACGACTGTGTGTGAGTCTATGCGTGCACGCAGAGAGGTTGCATTGTTGCGTGCTTCATCCCCACCCCCGCTACTTGGATGGGTGGTGGTTGATACTTTTTTGCTGGGATTTTTTTTTGGAATATTCTAGTAGTAGGTTGTTTAGTATGCGTAGATACGACTAGAAATAGCCGGAGAAAAGTATAGGGCGAAAGAAGTAAAAAAAATCTACGTCTATTGAATTAGGAAGATTGGCACAACCGATACCAGAGAAGGGCCAAAATTTCATCAGCATTTTGCTAGTTTAAAACCATTTTGGAAACATCAGAATATTGAAGTCATGAATTCTACAGGAGTCTCAATAATTGAAGTGATTATTTCTACAGGGGTCTCAATAATTGAAGTGATTATTTCTACAGGGGTTTCAACAATTGAAGTGATTATTTCTACAGGGGTCTCAATAATTGAAGTGATTATTTCTACAGGGGTCTCAACAATTGAAGTGATTATTTTTACAGGGGTCTCAATAATTGAAGTGATTATTTCTACAGAGGTCTCAATAATTGAAGTCGTTATTTCTACAGGTGTCTCAATAATTGAAGTCATTATTTCTACAGGGGTCTCAATAGTTAAAGTCATGATTTCTACAGGGATCTCAATAATTTAAGTCATTATTTCTACAGGGGTCTCAAAAATTTAAGTCTTGATTTCTACAGGGGTCTCAATAATAGAAGTCATGATTTTTACAGGGGTCTCAGTAATTGAAGTCATTATTTCTACAGGGGTCTCGATAATTGAAGTCATTATTTCTACAGGGGCTCAATATTTTTTGACGATACGGTTGGCGCAGTGGTTGAGCATTGTTTTGTGTATGTGAGTTTAAATGTTTGTGAACGCACCCGCAATACAGGAATAATTCTCATTGTGGGGCAAGGTTTAAAAAAAAATAGATGTCATGATTTCTACAGGGGTCTCGATAATTGAAGTCATTATTTCTACAGGGGTCTCAATAGTTAGAGTCGTCATTTCTACAGGGATCTCAATAATTGAAGTCATTATTTCTACAGGGGTCTAAAAAATTTAAGTCATGATTTCTACAGGGGTCTTAATAATTGAAGTTATTATTTCTACAGGGGTCTCGATAATTGAAGTCATTATTTCTACAGAGGTCTCAATAGTTACAGTCATGATTTCTACAGGGATCTCAATAATTGAAGTCATTATTTCTACAGAGGTCTCAAAAATTGAAGTCATGATTTCTACAGGGATCTCAATAACTAAAGTCATTATTTCTACAAGGGTCGCAATAATGGAAGTCATTATTTCTACAGGGGTCTCAAAAATTGAAGTCATGATTTCTACAGGGGTTTAATTACCACAACAAGAATCGAAAAGTAATGTGTACGAAATTAGAAAATCGGTCATAGGGTAAGCATAAGCATAATAATTAGCCTCTTAATGTTCCCAGTGCTGGGACACAGCCCTTCACTCTGTGGTAGGGAGTAGGCGGTAATCCACCACGCGGGCCCAATAGGGGTTGGTGGATGTCTCATGTCTTCGAAGTTTTTGGTTTCTAGGACATGCCAGTTACCTCACGATGTTTTAGTTCACCGTTTTGAGAGCAGTGGTGATGAATAAAAATTACAAAAAGTAAAGCGCCTGCCTGGGTTTGAAAAATCCGGGCTATTATCACTGGCCCACCACTGCCCTTCAGATAATCGGTCATTCTTCATTGTTGAGGTTCGCTACCCGAAGGGTCTAATCGGAGCCCTATTGCTACCACTCACGTGTCCGTCTGTCTGTCTGTCCATGGTCAAACCATGGAACCCTAAATGTGCAAAATTCGACACTCACTTGGCCGAGTTTTTTTTATATCATTGATAGGCTCGCGTTTGACGATTATCTCACCTGATGGTAAGCGATGATGTGGTCGAAGATGGAGCACGCTTAGCTAGAAGTAACCTATTCACTCTTGACTTAAAGACTCCCAGGTTGTAGCTATCAGGAAACAAAAATTTCGTTCTCATTAATAATAAGGATGCCGTTAAATATTTTATCTATAGATATCTTCAGGAAGTTTTCAATCTCATCACCTGAGTTAGGTACTTCTTGTAATAATGTCAAAAAATTCCAAACTATCAAGTGTCAAAACTATTCCATCCTCGTAAGGGGTGAGAATCGTGGGCGAACATAGAGGGTGGGTCGCATAATACAACCTTTTTTTTTTAAACAACCATAGATTTTTTCTACCTGCGAACCCAAACCTTCTACCTGACGTGCGCTGGCGCAGATTTTGAGTCGTTTTTGAGTTTCGAATGAAAAAATTCGTATTACGAATGTCGAAGGGGGCTTTTTGCTTTTAAATTTTTTACTGAATTTCACTTGTTTGTGACATAAGGTGAACGTTTTTGTAATGTTTATATTTTTTCTTATATTTTCACAGTTATAGAGGTGTAAATCGGTGACTGGTTAAAATGTTTTTATTGACCTTTTTTGTCTTGAAGTTAGTTTGCTTATATAATGATGGTCAAATAGAAAAATATTCGAGTGAATTAAACTGAATGTGCCTTACATATACAGTGATTGCTTTAATTTAATAATTTATGTAATACATAGTTGGATTTTCTCTGCACGTGTAACCAACACGTGCTGTAGTGCAGAGAGTTATTGTAATAAAATAAATAATTGCATTTTATTACAAAAAATCTGTAAAGTAGTAATTTGTAAATTTTATTTCGCAAATTTTTTTTTAAATGTATTTTCATCATCAGTAGCCAGCAAGTACCTATCTAACCACAAAATCTTCGAATTTTGCTAAGTCAACTCAAAAAAGCACAAGGTGGACTGATGACCTGTTAAGGGGCCGATGGATGCGAGACGTACAGGATCGGTTGTTGTGACTTGGGGGAGGCCTATGTCCAGCAGTGGACGTCTTTCGGCTGAAATGATGATGATGAGTATCAACCAATTTCAAAAAGGCAAATTGAAAGTCAGAAAAGTGTCCTCATTTATCTAGGAGTATGTTCGATTCATCATCATCATTCTTCATAAAGAACTGGACCAAGCATCACCACATTTATTAAATGAACTCGAAAAGGACCGTTTTTTTTTTCTAAAAACTTAGTAAAATAAATTCTCTCTTGTGCCTACTACATCTGCAAAGACATTACAAAGTTTTAAACCTATCCAACGACCACAAACGCAACCATTAAACTTCACACTCTTACATCAATAAACTTACGACTAAAGCCAATAAAAGCTCAATAAAACAACAAGTTATTTGTTATAAACGTTGTATAACAAGATATATCTTTATTTGTTGCATAACTTACTTGTAACACTTACACACCGTTTCATTGTCAAGAACTCTGTCGGTTACACTCAGCCGTAATGCTATAGCGCGCTACACGAATTGGTGAACTTCCAACCAGAGTACCTAATTGTAATTTCTGAATTCGGGACTGTAAGAGCAAAATTAACAAATGCACATACTTACCTATAAATTTAAAAAAAATCATAAATAATTCAAATTAAATTAAATAATAAGTAGCAGTAGCAGTAGTAGTAGTAGTTAGTATTTATTTAATTATTTGTTTTTTTTATTTTATTATTATTTTTATTTTTTTATCTATATATTTTTTTTCTTTGGTCTCTTTATCATTCATTCTTCCCACATGTAACAACAATAAAATAAAATCGGAGACATATGATATCCACCAACTCGGACTGGGCGTGGGTGGTGGATTACGGCGGAGAGGAGTCCTGAGTCCTGAGTCCTGGGACTCAATTCTGGAATTGGGAAAATTATAAGAGTGATCATGTATGTATGTTATGTAAGTAAGTACTCTTTACTATCGGTATTTTTAATTTTTTTTTTAAATATATAAAAAAATATACTTACCATAAATAAAACCACCACAATAACACTCAAATAATGAAGAGGTTTTTATTAAAAAAAAAATGGCATTATATTTTCACCTATTGTTATTGCTTTCTTTTGAGATAAGCAGTCGCTTAATCTAAAGTAAAGGAAACATAATAAAGGCAAAATAATGACGATGGTGTTGCTAAGTACATATATCGTCTTTGAAAATCTCCACTGTAGAACAACGGTTATGGCAAATCTTATCTCTTTTTAACCGACATCGAAAAAGGAGGAGGTTCAATGTTCGACTGTATGTATGTTTTTTTTTATGTATGTCCACCGATTTCTCTGTCAGTTGTGGACCGATTTTCAAAATTCTTTTTTATCCGAAAGAATATTTAGACTTACTCCCGAGGTGGTCTCATACAAATTTTATCGAAATTTCTTTAGCGATTTTTGTAAAACTGAACAATAACGAAAAATACGTATACATAGATGACGTTTTAGTTTTCGCCAATTACGAGCATGTCTAAATTCCACGTTCCATGATAGTGGGGTTTTAAGTTCTTGGGTATATATACATAAAAATTGAAAAACAAAAAAACTTTTTTACAAAAAAAAAACAACCGACATTTTAATTTTTAGTAAAAATTAACTTTAATTTCGGAAAACAGTGTTTGTATTTTATTTCTTTGTTATTTGACACAGACGTCAATACAGCGTGTAACAGAAATGGGTGGTCATATTATAAATATTGTTTCAGCACATAGACATGAGCAACTCTCTTCAAGAAAGTCAATTTGAAAAAAAAAAATTGGACCTCCCATGCTCATTCATCAGCTGATAATTACTTTGTACGGAAAGTTCAATTATTTTTTTGGGAATTTACTATGACGCCCTTAAAGAAAGATGTCCATTTCCAATGTGTAGAAACAGTATCTAAATATGACCACCAATTTACGTTACACCCTGTATTAACTTGCTTCTGTCAGCGGCAGTGCAACACAAGAAATAAAACAATGTTAAACCACAACAACAACACTCAGACAAAAATGAGCTTTTAGGGCATTATTATTTACACCTATTGTCATTGCTTTCTTTTGAGATAAGCAGTCACTTCTTCTAAAGTAAAGGCAGCTTAGCAAAGGCAGCTTAGTAAAGGCAGCTTAGTAAGGGCAAAATACTGACGGTGGTGTTGCTTAGTTTATCGTCGGGTCTTTGAAAATCTCCACCGTAGAACAACGGTTATGGCAAATCTTATCTCTTTTTCAATCGTCAATACAGCGTGTAACGGCAATGGATGGTAATATTATAAATACTGCTCCAGCACATAGACATGCGCAACTTTCTTCAAGAAAGTCTTAGTCAATTTGGGAAAAAAATAGACCTCCCATATTCATTGATAAGCTGATGAAAACTTTGTACGGAAACTCCAATTTTTTTTTTTGAATTTACTATTATGACTTCCTTGAAGAAAGATTTTCATTTACAATGTGCAGAAGCAGTGTCTAAATATGACCACCAATTTCTGTTACACCCTGTATAATTAACTATCTTCTGTCAGCGGCTTCGCCCGCGTGTAATTAGTACTTCCCCTCATTATAAATTACAGCCTATGTGCTATTTTACATAATGTTGTATATGGTGACAATCAAAACTCGAACTGCTGCCTCCTAAACTAGGCAGAAAATATATTCTAGATGTACACTATCTCTGCGCCAAACTTTCCAAGCCCGTTCCATCATCGGACTACATGACCACCCCAAAAAAAAAAAACATTGGACCACAAGACGTACGGCGATGTGCTACCAAAAAACACTTTCATTGTGCGCACAGCTAGGGAGTGGAATTCCCTGCCGGAGTCTGTGTTTCCTGATAGTCATTAAGTCAAGAGTGAATAGGTAACCTAGGCAAGCGTGCTCTATCTTCGACCACATCATCGCTTACCATCAGGTGAGGTACCCGGGCCTGCGGACGGCGAGCAGTGGGTAGCTCGCCGTCCTATTAGCACCAGGCCCGTGAGTCGACGGCGCGTAGTGTTCCAGGCGCGCCTCAAAGAGATTTTGTCAGCCACCACCGACGGGGCCGATCGTGGCCGGTGCCTGCATGCCTAGGGGTAGCGGATAAATTCTGAAAGTGAGTTACCGCACCCCTGGGGACTGTGACAATTAAAACTAGAATGTACACTATCTCTGTGCCAAACTTTCCAAGCCTGTTCCATCATCGGACCACATGACCACCACAAAAAAAAAATCATCGGACCACAAGACGTACGGCGATGTGCTACCATGGTGAAACTCCCATCCACACGCACAAAACGTTTTGAGAACACATTCATTGTGCGTACAGCTAGGGAGTGGAATTCCCGGAGTCTGTGTTTCCTGATAGCTACAACCTGGGAGTCTTTAATTCAAGAGTGAATAGGTTACTTCTAGGCAAGCGTGCTCCATCTTCGACCACATCATCGCTTACCATCAGGTGAGATAGTAGTCAAACGCGTGCATATCAAAAAAAAAAAACTTCATCTAGATCTGTTTATCTAGATTGCGAGTAGCATACATTCATCCAACCTTTCACATTTATAATTAAAGTAGGATCAATAAAATTCAAATCGTTTATTATTCAATTGAAAAATATTCCACGCTTCTTGAACCGCGTAACACCAATCAAGGCACGCACACCGACACACGATTTATTTGGTAGTTCATATGAAAGTCACGGTCAACATTCTATACTTACATACTCGTACGTACTATATACGTTTAGGTTTATTTGTGTACTGAGGAATAATTTGTATCGTAATGTGTTTATTTGCGTCTGTTTTATACGGTTTGCAGTCTGTTTTTTATATTCTTTGGCCAGGAATAGGTCACGGAAATAGGAATAAGTAATTCAGTTAGCGACAGAGGTTAAATTTTCTTTACAGATTTATTTGATAACAATAGCTTGTAGCTAAAGTAATAACAGCCACACAGGTCGATCCATCAGGTTAAGCTACGCATGCTGGGGTTGGTCCATGGATGGGTGAATACCGAGACTCCTCCGTGCCTCGGAAAGCACGTTAAGCCGTTGGTCCCGGCTGTCAATCGTGGATCTTTGACAGTCGTTGCGGGTCGTCAGAAGCCCGAAAGTCTGACAGCCAGTCTTACCAAGGGCTATCGTATTACCCAGTAACTGGGTTGTGGCGGTCAGGTAGGCAGTCGCTCCATGTAAAATACTGGTATTCAGCCGTATCCGGTTAGACTGGAAGCTGACCCCAAGATGCGTCGCTTTCACGTGAATAAATAGTATTTTATTTCTTACTTATCTTCTTTCTTTCTTTCTAAATAAACTAATAAATATCTTAATAGGATTAACAGGCTAAAAGAAAATAAATAAAATATGTACAAACAGCATAAAAAGGGAGGCGTATAACTTATTGGGCATCGAAAAATTCATCCACATCGCTGTCAATGGGAAAAATGCCCAGAACGCTGGCAGCATTGCCACGATGAATGGTAATGCTGATTCTTTGGCCGAAAAAGGCCAGTCCTCTGGTCACGTGAAGAGGCGACTAAATGCTTGCTGATGTCACGAAAATCTCGATGAACACTCGGATCCCATGGCCTGTTTCAACCCTAAACGGGCTCAAACAATTAACATATTTAAACATATAGGTAGATAGTTCGAGGATCATTGGTAGAAATTGATAAAGAAAAATTACCAGGAACAACTACTCTAGGAAAGGTAAGGTTAATAATTCGCTTGGTACCAAGCGAATTACTAACCTTAACCTCTGATCACAATTGAACCCACCTGCAACTAATTTAAGTGGCTGGTGAAGTCTACTGTGTTGTTAATTGAATAACTAGATATTAAAATGATTGTCCTATATATCTATGGCGACTGCGTACCAAAAGACGCAGCGTTGGAAGGCCTCCCACAAGGTGGACCGATGACCTGGTGAGGGTCGCGGGTAGCCGATGGATGCGAGACGCACAGGACCGATCATTATGGCGACACTTGCGGGAGGCCTATGTCCAGCAGTCTACGTCTTTCTTCTGAAATGATGATTACTCTATCACATTTAAAGCCAGTGGTGGTCCAGTGTTAAAGTCTCTGATTCATTTGTGGGTTCGAACCTAGACAAGCACGTTACTTTGTGTTTACTTTGTGTGGATTGAGGCCCATTCCGTCTTACAGAGAGAAGCCCTGTGTCCCAGTAGTGGGAATGTTAAATGGCTGATTATGCTATGCTATGTTGTGCTATGCATTAGGTTACCAAGTGGGCCTGTAATCCTATCATAAAATATCGTGCTTTGGAAACAGGTGACACTTAGCATCTCAGCATATCTACATATCCGAGATTTCAGTGTGCTCATGGGCGCAGTAGACTTAATTTTCAACACGATTCCCTATGATCATGAATTCATGCAATAAACTTGGATTTTCCAATGGCCACACCACATATGGCAGTTGTATTGATAATAGCAGAAATTGTTTTTGATAAAAGGTGAACACTTGTGCACACCGTCTTTCACCACACGCACAAAACATTTTGGGAAGACATTCATTGTGCGTACAGATAAGAAGTGGATTTCCCTGCCGGAGTCTATGTTTCCTGATAGCGATAACCTAGAGGTTTTTAAGTCAAGAGTGAATAGGTTAATTCTAGGCAAAACGCTCCATCGTCGATCCCAAGCCATGCCAAGCGCGAGCTTATCCATATCTATTTTACGCTTACAATTTTAGACAGAATCGCCTTTTCCCGGGTCGGGTACCATACTAATCAGCTGTCCCAAACTGCCAAGTTACCAAAGTTGACACACCAAACCCTGGCAACATGCCAAGAGCAGTCAAGGATGAACAATTGACAATACGTTAGCTAACATTACCAACATATTAACTGTAAGTTCAGCCGGTGTCATGGTCGTCATTCAGTGTGATGTATCTTTATTTTAGTGTATTTAATTTTAATTTAGAAATTCTTAGTCATATTTTTGAAGAGTAGATGAAAATGTATCTTGGTAGGTAGCAGGCAGGCTTTGGAGCATAATTGTGATCTGTTCCAGCTTCTCACCTTTTAGAGACTCGGTCCGCCTAGCTCCATCTCAGTTTACTTTATCAGCATTCAAAAGATTCCTAACCCAGAAATCGAGTCCAACTTGGAGATTACAGGGTTTAACAGAAAATTCTGTGGTTTTATCTAAATTACTGCTACGTTACCTATCTTGTTCTTCCTCGTTCTTTTCCACTTTATGTGGGGTCGGCTGTGCTAATTTTGCGGCTCCAGGATAATCTGTCCTGGTACATCCTATATAGAATTCTATTTACTACTAGCTGACCCAGCAAACGTCGTAGCGAGCCTCCAGTAAAGGGTGAAAAATACTTTACGCCCTTTCTCATACCTATCAAATATTCAACAAAAAAAACATTAAAAAAGGTCGAGCCGTTTCGGAGGAGTCTAATCACAAACACCGTGACACGAGATTTTTATATATTAGAGGATTAAACAATTTAACAAACTACCTATTACATGATCAACCTTTTGTAATTTTGTACTTCCTATTACCAACGCCATATTTGTACTAATCATCTATTGAGAGAACGTCGCTTTAAGCCAAGTTTGGTAACTGCTTGTTACAAGTATTGATTGTAGGTACATATGTGTGGAGTACTTTTAGAAGTTTTTGTTTTTGATTTAAGTCGAAGGCTGCTCCGTTCATCATCATCATTATTTCAGCCGAAAGACGTCCACTGCTGGACATAGGCCTCCACAAGTGTCGCTACAACGACCAATCCTGTGCGTCTTGCATCCATCGGCTACCCGCGACCCTCATCAGATGTCCACCTTGTGGGAGGCCTTCAAACCCCGAAAACGGACCGTACGCGGTCGCCACCAGAGCGACCGCGAGCAGCATGCAAATTTTTGTGACAATAATAATGATTGATTCAATTTTAACAAAACAATTAAAATCCTATGCCAAGATATAAAAAAAGTACCAAATTAACAATTGTCTACCTAAAAAATAATTACAATAGTCAAAGAAAAACAATTAAATTAAGTACAAATTTTCCAAATATCATCCCTTAAAACAATCAAAGAAATTAAATTACAAAAATGTCCATTGCTTAAAAATAAAAAAAGTCAAATTGAATACACATGTCATGCAACTGTCCCATTTGTCCTAGTATTCATGAATTCCTGAATAGAATAAAAACAATTTTTCACAAGCCATGCTCTGAGATGCTTTTGAAATAAGCTGGTTCGCAGTTCTCTAATAACCTTCGGTATCTTATTAAATATCTTTATTGCCATTCGATTAGTATTTTTACGGCAGTACTCTGTTCCAGCTCTTGGCATTGCCAATTTTGTTGGATCCCTTGACATTTTGCCCACCTTATAAGCATTTTCGCTATCGGCTTTCCTGAATAAGTGAGGATGCTTTTTAACAAATACTCCCATGCTAATGTTAATAATTTCTGTCTTTTAAAAGTAGGTCTGCACGATTAAGTTTGAGTAACAAACATTCATCCACACATTCGCATTTATATATTGTTTTGTAGGATGGTAGGGAAAACAGACGCTGGCAGTGAGTTCCTTAGGCTGTTCGTATAATAATTTATCATAATCTTCGTCTCTACAAAATAATCTTCTTAAGTTATAAAAATGATGTCTCAGATAAATAACAATGTTTCACTAAATACTAAGTTCCATCCTTGACTTGCACGACCCGAGAATCAAATTCACGGCCAACGCCATCGGTCCATTAGACCGACAAGGACTGTTTAATTACTAACTGTTTTTATTTTCCTACTTTAGATCAAGTAAAGTCATCCCGACACGTTTGTCTGTTTGTATGAAGGAGCTCATCTCAAAAAGAGCTGAACAAATTCTATGGAAGTTTTCACGAATTAACAGTATCTGTTAGAAAATAACCCGATTGGTACAACCTGCAATGCCACTCAAATACCTTTTTAATTTAATTTTTTTTTTTTTACTTACGGTTGGTTTTAAATCGTCAAGTAACTTCTGCCTGATGATTAAATGGTAGTTTTACTTATACCATACAAAAGACAAAATGGAATTAACTCCTTTTCCCTTGCTTTTTCAATTTCAGAGAAGTTTCAATTCACTATTAAATTGAATAATTATTAGTGCAAAATTTAATTATTTTAAATAATGTTGTACTCTTTTTTTTTTGGGTTGTGAAATCATCCTATGACTTCTCCCGCTCTGCGGGAGGGTGTGTCAGACTTTTGCTAACTAAAACCCACCCCTGTTCCTTCCTTAATTCTGTTTCGAATTTATCCACGACCCCTGGGCAGGCATTGGCCATGACAGGCCCCGTCATATATTGCTGACATCTCTTTGAGGCGCGCGTGGAACACTACGTGCCGTCGACTCTCGGGCCTGGTGCTAATCGGACGGCAAGCTCCCCATTACTCGCCGTCCGCAGGCCCGAGTCTACGGTGGCCGGCGATCATCTCGCGATGTTGTAGACTCCTAAAGTACCATTATATTGCACAAAACTCAAATATTCCGTAATTACCTTTGCCATTATTTTGAATGTTAACTAAATAAATTCGTATATAGAAACTTAGTATGTAATGAACATGAAAATCATTATGTTCAAGCGTATGGAACAACAAAAAAATTACGTTTGATTCAATGAGCAAAGACACCTCAAGGTCAACCAGATTTAGCCAAGTAACTTATAATTTGTTACAAGTTAACTAATGTCTTGTGGCTTCTTGGTTCTTCCTATGAAGATTTACAAGTATTAAAATAAATAAAGAACAGCTTAGTATGGATAAAACTGCGTTCGTTAAAATTATAGGTATCTGATAGATTTTCAACGTTCTGAAGCTTCTTGACAGGCATATCATAACCTACTATTGGGCTTTACCTAGGAAATTGCCGTTTTATGAAACTGCACGCGTTGAACTGTGATAAACTTGTCTTTTTATTTTAACTACGAGGGTCATTCAATAAATACTTAGCCTACAAAAAGTAAACGAAAATTTTGGAAAAGTGGCAATTTATTTTTCAACATAGTCTCCTTTTAGTTCGATACACTTAGCCCAGCGATGCTCCAACTTTTTTAACCCGTCCGAAAAATAGTTTTTGTCAAACTCTGCAAAATAGGCCTCCGTGGCGGCGATAACCTCCTCATTCGATCCATATCTATTCCCGGCGAGTGATTTTTTCAGATTAGGAAACAGAAAGAAGTCACAAGGGGCCAAATCTGGAGAATACGGTGGATGGGGCAGCAATTCGTAGCGTAATTCGACCAATTTGGCCATGGCAACGGCAGACGTGTGAACCGGTGCGTAGTCGTGGTGAAACAGCACTTTTTTCTTCGCCAGATGGAGTCGTTTTTTCTTTAATTCTGCGTCGAATCGGCCCAATAAATCGGCATAGTAAAGCCCTGTAATTGTTTTACCCTTCTCGAGGTAATCGATGTAGATCACACCTTGTGAATCCCAGAAAACGGTGGCCATAACTTTTCCGGCCGATTTTACAGTTTTCGCCTTCTTTGGAGCACGTTCCCCGGTCTGGATCCATTGTTTTGATTGCTCCTTGGTCTCTGGTGTGTACCAGTGGATCCAGGTTTCATCGACGGTCACAAAACGACGCAAAAACTCCGCTGGATTCCGCTTAAACAGCGCCAAACACGTCTCCGATGTGGTCTCACGGTTGCGCTTGTTTTCTGGTGTGAGTAAACGCGGCACCCATCGCGCCGACAGCTTTCTCATGCCGAGTTCCTCGTGAAGAATATGATGCACTGTTCCTTCTGAAATGCCTACAGTCTCAGCTAGCTCCCGAACCTTCAATCGGCGATCTGCCAATACGAGATCATAGATTTTTTTAATGTTTTCCTCCGTAGCAGCTGTTTTCGGTGCACCTGGACGTGGTTCATCAAAAACCGACGTACGGCCACGTGCAAACTCGTTGAACCAATTCTTGACGGTGGCCATCGATGGAGAAGAGTCACCGTACACAGCATCCAAGCGCTCTTTGATTTCGATGCGCGTTTTCCCTTCCAAAAATAGGAATCGAATCACCGAACGATATTGCTCTTTTTCCATTTTTGTAAAACCGATCGACACGTTCGCTTCCATAAGTTGTCAAATTAAAACTAATGAAGGGATTGGAATGAAAATTTGAAAAAATAATTAAAAAAGAATGTGCTACACTGTGGTAAAACTCTTTTGAAACTACAGCGCCCTCTGGCGATGAGGCTAGGTACTTATTGAATGCACCTCGTATGTTAGGGTCGTCTTCGGTAATGTTTTTACATAGAGTAACTGCCTGTTTGACTTCCACTACAAAGTTACTAGCTAATATGACACCCCTTGGTAAAATAAGCTGAACTTTCGAGCTTCTGAGGTCTTGTTCCTGGGTCGAGCAAAAAGCACTATTGTTTGCTTACTTTGGTTTTTCCCTTAGGAATTACTCTGCAGCAGCTCGGAGTTTGGAAGTCACTGTTGTGACACCCCAAACCACGGAAAGCACGTAATTCCGTTGGTCCTGAGCCAGATCCCTACCCGGAAGTCTCGTCCCATCAGACAATAAAGGAACAGAGAGTGCATTTTTTTTTGGGTGTGGGAATTCTTCTATGACTTCTAAATTCATACTATGACTTCTCCCGCTCTGGGTGGAGCAGGAGGGCGTGTCAGACTTTTACTGACTAAGACCCACCCCTGTTCCTTCTTTGCCTGAGTGCCCAGGGGATATCCGCGACCCACAGAGAGTGCACCTGTGTTTGCGCACACGCTTGTTTGGGTAGCGCCAGTAAATATCTCCTGTACATACGAGTACTTGTTAATTTCTTATGAGATTGCCCACTGAGATTGAAATTCTCTCGGGAGGATTATACATACCCGTGAGGACTGTCAAAATTCTACAAATAATAGCCGGTAACAACAGCTTATCGTGCTTTCCGAGACTTGGAAGAGTCTTGGACATTGAAAATCGACTTGTGCAGCTATTTTTTTATCCACAAGCCCTTTTAACTGTGCCTAGTCAGCTTAAGTATAATCAGAAATGAAGATATCCGCAGGAGAACCAAGGTTTACCGACAGCCTGACGAATCGCCAAACTTAAGTGGCAGTGGGAAGCGCACATTGCTCGCAGAACAAATGATCGATGGTAGCGAAAAGTTCTGGAGTGAAGAATTAAGCGTTGAATTGGAAGGCCTCCCACAAGGTAAACCGATGGCCAGGAGAGGATTGCAGGAATCCGATGGATGCGAGATGCATAGGACCGGTCGTTGTGGTGAAACTTAGAAGAGGCCTATGTCCAGCAGTGGACGTGTTTCGGCTGAAATGATGATGATGATAGTGAACTCGAAGAGGATCGCTATTTTCTAAGCCAAGTGATAGCAATGTTGGCTTCTCAGGGTTCATAAAAAAATAAAAAGGGTTCACTGGACATAATATTTTAGAAAAGCTTCTTGTTGATAAACATTTCGATCCTCTTTTTCTTTCCATGTTGATGGTACATTTACATGCTTATACTTTTTTGCATTGTTGTTCAATTCACAGACGTGCGTATGAGGCTTTTACTGACCAAAACCCACCCCTGTTCCTTCCTTAATTATGTTTCGAATTTATCCACGACCCCTGGGCAGGCATTGGCCATGACAGGCCCCGTCATATATTGCTGACATCTCTTTGAGGCGCGCGTGGAACACTACGCGTCTTCGACTCTCGGGCCTGATCCTGATCGGACGGCGAGCTACCCACTACTCGCCGTCCGCAGGCCCGCGTCTACGGTACACCCAGGGCGTCTCCTGCGGCGGCTGCTGCTGGGGGCGTGAGGGTGACTCGGATGAGTCTCCCTCACCAGTTCCGCCTCTTCCTTCGCGAGCATTACTGCTTCGCGGAAGGAGGCGACTGCTTCCCTTTCCCTCTCGCTCCGTACCATGCCCTGAACCAGTGCCGGGCACGAGAGGTCGCTGCCGCCTATGGCCTCCACGACGACATGGTGGGGTCCCGCCCAAGCAGGGCACAACTCCACCGTATGCTCCACCGTGTCCTCTGGGCGATCCGCACAGTGGTGACATCCAGGCGTTTCCCTCCGCCTTTTCCTACACAGGAACCTCCCGAAACTTCCGTGTCCGGTGAGGACCTGCGTCAGGTGGAAGGTGAGGACGCCGTGGCGCCTCTCCAGCCACTCCTCAAAGAGGAGCCTTACCGCCGCAATTGCGGAGTGCCTAGTGCTGGGTTGCGACAGTCCATGTCGCCATGAGATCCTGCTGGAGCCTTGTCTGCCGAGCCGCAAGGTGTCACGGTGGAGTTATGCCTCAGCGTTTTGCCTCCTCGCGCCACTCCCAGAGGTTAGCCTCCAGATCCCACGGTGACAGTCCGGCAAGGAGGCTTGCCGCCTCACCGGTGACCCGTGCGGTATCCTCGGATCATCCAGATTGCCATGACCCTTTGGGACGCGTTCAACCGGTAAGCTGGTCGTCACCTCAAGGAACGCGTCCACACCGGTGCCCCGTAAAGGACCATGGATCACATGACCCCCGCGTTGAGCCTCCGGTAGGAGGCGTTTAGACCTCTTAGATTGGAGCAGTGGTGACCCAGCAGTATTGGCCGCGACTTACAAGTTGTAGGTCGTGAGTTCAAACCCAGGCAGGGGCTTTACTTTGTGTAAATTATTTCATCACCACTGCTCTCAAAACGGTGAAGGAAATCATCATGAGGAAACCGGCATGTCCTAGAACCAAAACTTCGAAGACAAGTGACATCCACCAATCCGCATTGGGCCCGCGTGGTGGATTACGGCCCACACCCTCTCACAGAGAGGAGGCCTGTGCCCCAGCAGTGGGGACATTAAAAGGCTGATGATGAGATTGGGTGGGAGCCCAAGCGAGCCAAACGTCAGAAGTCGTCGGAGCGCTTCAAGGCAGCCCCCGCCTGCTCCAGTCTGGCAGCCAAACATCGGAAGTGCTCCACGAAGTTCCATCGGCTGTCGAGGTCGAGTCCCAGGGACTTCATCGTCCCTCCGACGCCGATGTGAACCCGTCCCTCCGTTATCTGGAACCCGACGGTGCCGCGGTTTCGCGTTCCGAGGACCATGAAAGCACATGGCCTCGGACTTGTGCAGGGCCTCGAGTCCCAGTTGCCATCTTGATGGTGACACTGGTCTCTAAAGAAACTGGATCCCGCTCTTCTTTTGTGTCTTCATCAAATAAAATAGAATGCCTATCATAATAAAAATCAAAAACATAATTGTGACTATTTTACAATAATTTACGAGTATGTTCAAAAACAGTCCCTTCATAAATATCAAACGATTTTACACAAAAATTCACCTATTCAATGCCAACCACCTGAGTTTTGACAAAGAAGTCTCCCTTTGTGCCAAAGAGATGCATTTTTTGGGAAAAAATGGTCCCACGATGCGTAATGCAGTTTTTTCTTTCGATATTCGCCTTTCTGTAGTTTTTATTACTTTTGATTGAGCATTATTGTCCCAAAAAATATCTTGTATGTGTACCATGTCACGCTTTTTGTTATAGTGGATATTTGCAAGAGCTTTCAAAAATGTGTCGGGTTTATTCAATGCCAGATTAAGTAGTGTTGTTTTTATTTAATTTTGAAATTTAAAGCTATTATATTTATACATATTTAAAGCTATTCTTCTTTATATGTGAACAAAGCAACACTTGTAAGAGGATAGAAGATTACATTTGAGGAAAAGACAGATGCAACGGAGGATTTTGGGAATGGTAGTAGCCTCTTAAAAATACCACAGACGATAATACTTAGCAAAGTCCACTCAAAACCAGTTGCAATTGCAAGAGCTTCTAAAAATGTTTCAGGATTACTTAATCCTAAATTAAGTGGTGTTGGATTTATTTAAAACTTGCTGACCCAGCGAACTTCGTACCGCCTCAGAATCAATGAACATAATTTATCCGTTCCATACAAAATGAATTTTCTTTATAATTTTTTTTTTCGAGTATTTTTCCATTTTTTTTTAATAGTTATTCTGCTGTTCGGGGCGCAGACAAATCCAACAAATTAAAGATCATTAAATCTCTCCAGCCGTTCTTCAGTTACGAATGGTGTAACTAACCCGACTTTGTTTCATATATATATAAGAATTACGAATTAGAGCTATTCTTCTTGATATGTGAACAAAGTACACAGTTTAAGAAATAAGGATGAACATTTGTAAGGGGAAGTTCTAAAGAAACTACATTAGATGATGAAAAGACAAATGCAACGGAGGATTTTGGGATTGGCAGCAGCCTCTTAAAAATGCCACAGACGGTAATACTTAGCAAAGTCCACTCAAAACCAAGATAACTTATTTACACAAGAGTGAATATGCATAAATTTTAATCTCCGAGACATCTGTTGTCCATCCATCCCTTTTGTAACGTTTTAAAATCTTTGAAACTATGGCAGTCGCCGCAGGACGCAGTAACATCAATAAATTCCGAAATAAGGGAAACGCACATTTTCTATGGCAAAGCGAAATTCCACCGAACTAATGATTAGAATTTAAAAAACTGCACGCCAAACCCAACCTTAAGTTTAAACAATAAAAAGGAGAATCGCAAATCTAATTATCATGCAGTAAGTCATTAAGTCTTAGGGGATGCTATTCAAGATGTTGCAGATGATGATCCAAATGCAAAAGACGTAAATACACTCCCCAATACCGTAAATTAAACTTTAATGCTTTTAGATAAAACTGAACTCGGAGTAGCGGAGTTGATAAATATAGGTGGAGAAATATGAAGGGAATGGTTGCAGGTAAAGAAATTTGAACATTCTGAGGGATGAAAGAAAAAAAGAAGGGTCGTGTTTGTGATACAAAGGATGGTGTTGGCGTCAAGCAGTGCGATGGATGGACTACGGATGCAGTTTGAGATTTATGCCAAGATTTCGAATATTCTGTAGACGCAGTTAATTGAATATGACCATTTGCTAAGATCTTAGATAAAGGTAGTAAACAGTTAGATTTAGAAGCCACGTAAGCAATAATTTCTTTGAAATATGGAGCTGTAGAAAAATTTGGTTGAAATTTACCTGCGAGAGTTGGTTCAGCTGACTTCAGCTAGCTCTTGAATATGTCTGTTTCACATCACAGACATAGATATGAATATAATATATCCATTTACATTATGCAGCATATAGAAAAACAATGTATTCTTAAGAGGCCGTACACGAAATTTTGCCGAATTCGCTGATTTACGTGATTTTACTGACATGATTTTACCGTTAAAATAATGTATTTCTATAAGTTTTAATACACAACATGAAATATCATTTCAATTATGATCTAATGTATAAGCTAGGTTTTTTTTTAATTTTAACGATTAATCGACCACAAACCGACGACGGTTTTGTGAATTTTTGCTGTAAGGGATTTAGAATATCACATAATTATGAATAGTTTTGACGTCTAAACGGTATGAAAAAATTAGAATATATTTTTGCAAAACTCGTCTAAATAATGCACGAATCACTTTTTACCACTTTTATATAAAAATTTTGAGTAAAAAAATATTTAACTTAGTCAAATTTTAGAGAAAATGGCCAAAGAATTGCTTTTGATTTTGGCTATTTAGAACAATCGTTTATAAAATTAAAACAGCAATAAATAAATTTCAGTTTACCATCAATCCATTTCTTGAGAAAACAATTAAATAATTACAAAAATTTTGCAATAAAAAAACTTTTAAAACAACCCAAATCTCGACTTATAATACGCAACGCAAGCTTCGAATCTAGCTCATTCATTAGATCATAATTGAAATGATCTTTCATGTTGTGCATTTAAAACTTATAGTAATGCATTATTTTAACAATAAAATCACGTAAATCAGCAAAATCGGCCAAAATTTCGTGTACGGCCTTTTAAACTCTTTGCCATATTGTTTCTTCAAAATTCTACTAATATTATAAATGTGAAAGTTTTTGAGGATGTATGTTTGTAACTCTTTCACGCAAAAAATACTGAACGGATTTTGATGAAACTTTACAGTAATATTGCTTATACATTAGAATAACACGTAGACAATAATTTATAATGGGGGGAAGTACTAATACCGTGAAGCCGCTGCCAGTAACCAGTCGAACATACTCGTACATCATGGAACAATTTTCAAGTAGAGCAAATACGCTCTGGGATGAGTACACACCAAGAAAGGCATTGAAACTCAAGTTAACCTCACAATAGAAACCAAGTCTAATCACGCCCTATGCTAATACAGGAAAAAAAATCTTTTATCTCAATATTCTTAAGTTATAACGACATCTGCATTAAACAATCTATTTTGAATAAACACTAGAAAAAAGGTCTATTCGAACACATTGCCACAATAAAACCTCAATCTTGAGAAAAAAGAGACGAAAATCCTATAAAACACCCTATTCCAAATGAACAAGGTTGAGAATACGTCATGATATATTTTTTTGAAAAATATGAAAAAAACCTCGGCGCCCATCTTCCGACAGGAAGAGGAACTTATTTGATTATAATAAACATTAGAATCTATATAAAAAATGAAAACCAGGTGCATATTGAAAACTTAGTTTTTTACCCAACTCATCATTGTTTGTTCTGTAATATTGGCTCCTAGTACCACCCTTTCGCTTCACTTTTTTAGTGACTCAGTAGCCAAAAACTTTTTTCATTGTCTTTAAAAAGTATAACCCAAAAGTGAAAGTTTACATTTTTTGCCTTTTGGAATTGCTCCCAAAAATTTGTTTGTAAAGTTTGAAAATCGGCTTCCTTTTTCGGCTTATTACTTTCAATGGCTCTAAATCGTCCAGTAGTTACTAGAAATTTTATTGTTCTAAAATGTATCTTTTATGGGATATCCTTGGCGGCATCTTTTATCTGTTTGTGCTATTTATTTTAATATAGGTTATGCTTATTGAATAGAATTGAAATGCTGCTCCAGGTATAGGGTAGGAGTGATTTTTGTAAATGACAATTTAGGCTGTTGGCCATTTTTATCATGGAACATAACATGTTCCAGGCCATTTCTGTTATGGAACAGGATATGTTCCATAATAAAAATAGCATATTATAGCCTTTCTGAAATGACAGCCACAATAATATTTTGTCGAGATTCTATCAAACATGAAGGTATTTATTTATTCCTCGTCCAAATGCATTGTACGGGGTAATTACTTAACACACAATCAAGCAATTTGTAAAGTGAATCCAAAATTAATAATCTTTTATATAATGCATTGATGTCAATTAAAATCACAGTCATCATTGTCTTAAAATATAGTTTCTCCCCTCCAGGACCCACAAACATTTTTTTGTCCACCCACATTACATTACACACATCACAAATAAAATTTTCAAACAATTTTTATTAATAGTACTGACTTCATTCCTACAGAGTAATGAAGATACATTAAAAAATTCGATCTTAGTCTCAGAACCCGTCTTTCGGATCCGGTTCCAACATTCGCGTGATGAATGACAGGGCACTTGCACGAACCATGCCTCCTACCACAAGATCTGTTTCATCTTGTACTTCCGCGATACCTCCAGCTTGGTCAACATCCATTGCCTATTCTGTTTCATCGCTTGCGTTTGTTTTAAGGTTTGTGTCAGCAATGGTTATGGGTTTAGTGTTGTCAATTGTGTTCAAATGAGTAATGTGATCATTATAGTGATGAGCTATAGATTGAGTAGATCAAAATGGCGGTCTCCCAAAAATACAGGTTCCGTTGGTAGGTACGTGTAAGAAATTAGCTGCATACAAGTGTGTTCGTGTTAGTTCTTTTTTTTTTTTGTAATAGGTTTGTTGGCTCACGACTTGGTTCATGGGATGGTTAGGGATCCTAGACAGAGATATTTTTAGGTTCAAGAATAATTCCAGCGTGAAAGATTTTTCTTAGAATAAAAATTTGCTTAATTTTTTCTAGGAATACTTTAGCTAATATTCCTTTGATAAGCGTCTAAATTTTAATTGTTTCTTCCGAGATTCGTGTTTAATTTTATGGAAGATAAAAAGTAATATTTTCTTATAATCTAGGCAACAATTTATAGAAGTTTTACGCTGAATGCTACAATTTAAATTTAATCTGTTCACCAATGACTATCCATACTAATATTGAAATCCCTTGTTTGCCTCTCACCATCGGCATCGCCATGAAAATTATACTTACAGAAGTTTTAGTGGCGATCCAAGGTCACACTACAACCGTCATAATAGACGGCCTACTATGTCTGTTCTCTATGGTGTAATATAGTTTGGCCATTGACAATGAAGCAGCAGCTGCTTCATTGTGTTAAGTTTAGCTGCTATAATAAAGACAATACGCTTTCACTGTCTGAACAGGTCCACTCAAACCTGCGTAGTGCTTTCTTCAATAGCTCATCTCAGACTAATAGTAAAAAATCATTAATTTGTTTAAACCAGCTTCTATATTTACACAAAATTCCGTGTCTGATAGTGGAACTCTTCAACCGTCAACAGACCGTTGAAGAGTTCCACTATCAGGAGCTAATCTTTTTTTTTTTTGGGGGTGGGAAATCATCCAATGGCTTCCAAGCCCGCGCCACCTATAGTGGGAGAAGCCACTATGGGTGGAGCGGGAGGAATCTGGAGCTTGAGTTGATTCATGTCTTGCTTACCATAAACCATCGGAACTGAACCAACATGTAAAAATTCAACTGCTTTCAAGATTTAACCCGAAGAATCATTGGAATTAGAAAAAAAAACAACCGACTTCCAAAAAAAAATACACTAAAAATTTCTTTTCTTTTCTTTCTCTCTTTTTTTTTGTTATTTGACATCAACTTCCGAAATTAAAGTTATTTTTAATTTTTTAGGTTATTTTCATTTTTTGAAGTCGGTTGTTTTTTAACCGACTTCTAAAAAGGAGGAGATTCTATGTTCGACTGTGTATGTCCACCGATTTCTTTGTCATTTGTGGACCGATTTTCAAAATTCTTTTTTTATCCGAAAGAATATACTCCCAAGGTGGTCCTTATAAATTTTATCAAAATTGCTTCAGCGCTTTTTGAAACACTGAACAAAAACGAAAAATATGTATACTTTCAAAAAAGAAAAAACACTAAAAATTTAAAATAACTTTAATTTCAGAAGTCAGTGTCAAATAATGAAGAAACAAAATTAGAAACACCGACTTCCGAAATTAAAGTTATTTTTAAATTTTTAGTTATTTTTTCGTATAAGTTTTTTATTTTTCACTTTTTAGTTGTTATACCCCAGAACTCAAAACCCAATAACATGGAAAGTGGAATTTAAACAAACTCGTAATTGGAGGAAACCAAAACGTCTCCTCTATTTATGCATATTTTTGATTTATTTCGGTTTTTTAAAAAACGCTGAAGCAATTTCAATAAAATTTATATTGGTCCCATATAAATTTTATTGAAATTGCTTCAGCGTTTTTCAGCCTCGGGAGTATATTCTTTCGGATAAAAAAAGAATTTTAAAAATCGGTCCACAACTGACAGAGAAATCGGTGGTCATACATAAAAAAAAGTGCATACAGTCGAACATAGAACCTCCTCCTTTTTCGAAGTCGGTTAATAAAAACTGGCTCTTTCTTGTGATTGTGTTCCCGTGTACAGGCCCTACATTATCATCATCATCATTTCAGCCGAAAGACGTCCACTGCTGGACATAGGCCTCCCCCAAGTGTCACCCCAATGACAGGTCCTTTGCGTCTCGCATCCATCGGCTACCCGTGACCCTCACCAGATCATCGGTCCACCTTGTGGGAGGCCTTCCAACACTGCGTCTTCCGGTACGTGGTTGCCACACCAGAACTTTACGGCCCCATCGACCACAAGAACCATGCATTGTCTATAAGTCAAATATTTTTTTAATCGGATGAGCCGTTTCGGAGATTACCTCCTACATGCAAACTTACCTCGTTGAGAACTAGATTGTGCCCACGGCCTCGCCCGCGAGAAAGGTGAATATTATTCCAAAGGAACATACCTCCAGTATAAAAAGTATCCTATTTCCTGTTCCAAAACATAGTCTACCCGTGTGCCAAGTTTCGTTCAAATCGGTTCAGCCATAGATAATGACACAGTATAAATCATCATCATCATTCTCCTGCCCTTATCCCAATTTATTTGGGGTCGGCGCAACATGTCTTTTTCTTCCATACTCCTTATTAGTCGTCATCTCTGTAGTCACCTCCTTTTTACCCATATCCTCTTTCACGCAGTCCAACCATCGTTTCTTTGGCCTCTTATATCCATCCACATCCATACACAAGACTTATAAATATTGAGGCAATTTTGAAACCTTACCTTTTTTTGTGGGGTGGGAAATCATGAAATGACTTCTCCCGCTCTGGGTGAAGCGGGAGGGCGTGTCAAACTCTTACTATCTAAAACCCACCCTTGTTCCCTCAGTTGACTGTGCCAGGACCGCGGTATCTCTCTTTCGAATTTATCCGCGGCCCCAGGCAGGCATCGGCCCTAGCGGACCCCGTCTGTGGGTGGTTAATAACAAAAGAAAAAAATTATAAATGATAAGTCGTCATCATCCTAGTGTCTGATAACTATTTCACACTAGAAAAGATTTTGCAAGAGCTTGCAGAAAGAAGCATCCAAGTGCGGCTCTCAATGAATAAGGAAAAAACTAAGTTAATGACAAATAGCATCGAAGATAAGATGTTAGTATAGACGGAGAAAGTATAGAGTATGTCAATTCATACAAATATCTGGGACAACTGATTTCGTTCAGCAGTCAAATGGAACAGGAGATAGAGAGGCGCATAACTAGCACATGGACCAAGTACTGGTCACATGAAAAATGCCCAATACCATATTTCATCGAAAGAAAAACTTTTTAATACATGCATTCTTCCATGCCTTACTTACGGCTGTCAAACATGGGCTTTGACTAATAAAACTTTGCAAAAATTACTTCTGGTCAGAGAGGCACAGAACATTCAACATTCTAAACTTCAAGAAGAAAGATGAAAAGAGAGCTAAAGATCTCCGTCCCAAAGACGAGAGCAGTACTCCATACACGACCAAACTTGTGCTTGATAAAATTTAAGCAGCTGTTCCGGCGTGAAGTACCGTGTCACCTTTGCTAGGATTCCCAACTTTTTGGCAGCCACTTGAGCCTTTGCCTCGATATATGGCCCAAAATTGAGAGTGGATGTTAACGTGACACCAAGAAGATCAAGATGATCGGTTATCAGCACGGTTACACTTAGGACTATTCTATATCACAGGCCTCCTCTCTGTGCGAGGGTGTGGGCCGTAATCCATCACGTGGGCCCAGTGCAGGTTGGTGGATATCATATGTCTTCGAATTTTTGGTTCAAGGACATGCCGGTAACCTCACGATGTTTTCCTTCACCGTTTTGAGAGCAACGGTGATGAAATAATTTACACAAAATAAAGTGCCTGCCTGGGTTTGAACTCACGAACTACAACTTGTAAGTTCGCGTGCCGTTACCACTGGGCCACAACTGCTGTGATGAAATATAGATATAGAAATATATTATGTTAGCGTTAAATGTTAAGTTAAATACGAGTATAATCTAAATCATCATTAGTTATTTTTTTTTGGGGTTGAAAATCATTTATGACTAGTCCCGCTCTGGGTGGAGCGGGAGGGCTTTTCGTCAGACTCTTACTGACTAAAACCCACCCCTGTTACTTCCCTGCCTGAGTGCCCAGGGGTGCGGTAACTCATTTTCAGAATTTATCCGCTACTCCTAGGCATGCAGGCACCGGCCACGATGTGCCCCGTCAGTGGTGGCTGACGATCATCTCTTTGAGGCGCGCGTGGAACACTACGCGCCGTCGACTCTCGGGCCTGGTGCTGATCGGACGGCGAGCTACCCATTACTCGCCTTTTGTTTAGAAATGTTTAAGAAATTAAAGATTTTTTTTAATTTTATTACTTGTGCAGGCAAGTCCTTTCTGTGGTTTTCCTGCCGTCTTCACTTTTATGTGCCGCAATTTTTGAAAAAGCTCTGACAATTGCTTGATGGGAATTATGAAAAAAGTGTCCTAACTTTTTTGGACCCTAATTCATAGTCCGGCCAAATTGCTCATTTTAGTTCTGGCTGGACACAACTATTGTACTTACCTACTATGATCGTAATATAAGTCTAATCATAAACTTATTAATTAACCCCTTTCGTTCAACGAGAAATTAAAATTACATGAGGTTCCTTAACACATTACTTGTGATCGTCGCCCGAGTTGAATTAGTACTTTCTACACTATAAAATATAGCCTGAGCGAAAGAAAAAGTGAAATATAGTATGAGCTGAGCAGATATATCTATGTTTTTGCAAAATTTCATCCAGATCAGTTCAGTCGTTTTAGCGTGGTTGACTAACAAACATCCATAGATCCATGCGAAAGTTTGCATTTATAATAGGTATGATTTATTCAGAAGATTTGATTTAAAAAAAAAAATATATTTTGCACATTTGAAATAAAACTATGACCACCAAAATTGTTGTAGGTACACCAATCAGTGTGTCACTGAGAAACTTAGATTCGTATGATACCTCTAAGTAATGTTATTTGTTCCCCCAATTATAATGTCAGGTTCCATGCATATCCAATTTTTAAGAAACGTCAAAAGTGTTGAATTTTTAAACCCCAAAAACAGACTGTCAGTCAAATGAACCCACATCCACCATTATTAGCTTACATACGGAAATTGTTGATCAGAAAAAAATTACCCAAAACATTCTCACAATTTTTAATTCATATTCAAACTGACGCCACCATCTTTCAACAATTTACACTACAATACTTGCACAAAAAATCACTTGTCAAACACACCTGAAAACATTTGAATCGGAATAAAAGAAAAAATCGAAAAGATTCGATCAACTTCCTTCCTAGCCCCAAAACAGGTGATTTTAGAATCAAAATAAAAAAAGTCTATTCACTATTTCAATCCCTTGCCTACAGAAAAAATGTAATGCATATGAATAAGGCACCGAATGAACAAAAAAAAATTCAAGGACACAACGAAATAGAAATTGTAAAAAAGTCAAATGGAATTGAAAACAAAAGTGTTAGGAAACACGTGATCTCGTAAACAGGAGGGAAAAAAGTGAAAAATTATTGTAAAACAAAACTGCAAGCTTTGGTTTTTTTGTTACGAAAAATTTCAGTGAAGGCGATATGATAGCTGTAGTGTCTAGAATTAAAATTAATCTTTTTATTACGGTCCTGAGCAGTGGTGGCCCAGTGGTATTGGCCGCGACTTACAAGTTGTAGGTCGTGAGTTCAAACCCAGGCAGGCGCTTTACTTTGTGTAAATTATTTCATCACCACTGCTCTCAAAACGGCGAAGGAAAACATCGTGAGGAAACCGGCATGTCCTAGAACCAAAAATTCGAAGACGTGTGACATCCACCAATCCGCATTGGGCCCGCGAGGTGGATTACTGCCCACACCCTCTCACAGAGAGGAGGCCTGTGCCCCAGCAGTGGGGACATTAAAAGGCTGACGATGATTACGGTCCTGTAACTAAACCGTCTAAGTAACTAATGAGCTTTGCAAATTGATTTATCCTAATTTACCCGATTAGTTTATACTTTTTAGGTTTCGGTACCCGAAGGGTCCAAACAGAGCCCTATTGTTGTCACTCACGTGTCCGTCTGTCTGTCCGTCCGTCATCTGTCACAAAATTTTGTCCCGAAGAATTTTTAAACTTCCCATTGACCTATGAACTTGAAATTTGGTGGTAATGTTTATTATTTCGTTTAATTTACTAAAAAATACCAATATTTGGTACGGAACCCTTAATGTGCGAAATCCGACACGCACTTGGCCAGTTTTTTATTGTTTCACTCCTTACTAATCTTGTCAACAAAACCTTTTTTTATCGGTTACGTCACAAAAGTGACGCAATTTTTTTTTAATTTTTAAAAAATCGAAAGTTTTAAGGAACAATGTCAAACTTTTTTACGACAACAGTGTCGTAATTACAGAATTAGGAGATGTTGTCATAAAGTGATAAAACTTTACTCTCTTTTTGTCACTTGGTCATTGTGACCAAAAGTTTAAAAAGGAGCCCGAAAATTAGTAGAAATATTTTAATGGTTTTATTACAGCTTCCTTTTGTTCAACATGGTCTATTTCAAAGAGGACTTTTATTACTCTTTTGAATTATTAATGTTTTAATCCTGATCTTTAGGGAGTTAATAGAAGTACAAGCAAAAAATTAATTCTACTAATTTTAGCCCAGTCTAGACTTGGCTTAAGTACAGGAGGGGGCTAAAAAGGCTGCTTTAGATAAATTATTATATTTCTTGCGCCCTATTCATATTTTTAGATCCCAGGAACCGCTTTGCTTTAAAGCTGATCATTTCTTTAACGATATATTTCCAGAATTCCACAAGTTTCTCAGATATTGCAATCCTGAGTTTTGGCCACTCTTAGGAGGTCTGAATAGAAAATACACACAGTCAGAAAAAAACTGTTGGTAATGTGTGTAATTTCTATTTTCAAAATCACCATTCCAATAAGTTTTTTGCTATGATCTTGCGGCATATTTATTCCAGGCTAGAGTTTTTTTTTTTAATTTGTTTGTTTGGTTTCTTTGGTATTTAATAGCTGTCGTTTAAAAAAATACATTTCTTACTTTAATTTTAAAAGTGTTAAGTAAAGTGTTTTTATTGAATACATTAATTTATAAAAAGTCTGATTCGTTTTGCAATTTAAATGTAATGACACCTTTGATTTATGCATTTTTTTTTTAACTTCTGTGCATAAATATACTGTAAGTTGATAGATGTAATTCAATCTTTTGAAAATTGCACTTATAATATTACATTTCATGTTTCTTTTTTTATTAATTATTAAAAGTAGTAATTATAAATTAATTAATTGTTTTAAAAGTAAATCATGTAGAATAATACAAATAAGTATCGCGGAGTAAATCGTTCCCTGTTACTTTTAAATACTTGCATTGATACATCTGCTCATTTTATGTAGCACTAATGCTACACCGTGCATGTTTAATTACAGCATGCATGCGTTACCATAGAAATTAATAGAATAGGGCTATCTGCCCCATGGTCATTGACAAAGACCCTTCTCCAGATGCACAGGATATTTTTTTCTATAGGACCCTCATTTTTAAACAGTTATCTGCCAAGCAGAACTAAATAAAATAAATGTACTTACTTACCTATAATCAATCAAGTGTGTAATTTAATAAATAATTTATAATTATACAAAAACTTCGAAAAATAAAAAAGTGTCCGATAACTACTTCTAACTAAACTTTAAGATAAATTTTGACAACTTTTTATTTTGTTTTCAAACTACTTTTTGAAGTTCACTTTTTGTGCTACGTGAGTGTTTTTTCCAAAAATATTTTTAAAGGCATGTTTTTAAAGTTTTCATTGCATTCTCATTAAGTTACACAACATCCCCTGATTCATTATGACCGTCATTAGGCTTTGTGTTTACACAAACACTGTTTTCAATTTTAAATTCTTTCTTTAAGGCGTTGAGTAATCGATTCCTGCCGGATCCACTGCATACAATTAGCCACCCTCATTTACGTCTGGTCAATGACAGCCCTGTTTTAATCAATAACTTCTTTTTCGCGCGCGGCGTCCTTGGTTTTTTTCCCCGGCGCGACTTTTTCTGCGCGTATTTCGTTTATTATGTGTCAATCGGTTCGCGGTTTTTTCTCTATGAACCACGCGTCTAACGCGTCTTACCTCGTTTTCGACGATTCCGCAAAAAGCTCGGCAAAAAAGGCAAAAGCTCGTCCAAAAAATCGTCTACCGAACAGTATCTCGTATCGCCGGTCTTGTAGCCATTTTAATTATTATTTAATACCAAGGGACGAGCACGTGGCGACGCGCTCTGTCCCGCTCCCGCTACGGAGGCTGTATGGCGCCGGCCGCATGCTGTCCTCCTCGCACCGAGCCCACTTACACACATAAAAATCGTGAATAATAAAAAAATGTGTACACATTTTTTTCGCTTAACCACCGCTTCGGTGTGTGCGTGCGGCCTCACGCCGCTGGAGTGAGACGCAGATAGTTGACAGACTAGTACCGACTACTCCCCACTCCGATTTTTTAAGCTCCGCTGTCGATGTTAGCGTCCGTGTGATTTTTTTCATTTTTATGTGTTAGTGTACCCCTCGCGCGGTGTAGTTCACTTTTTCTACTATAGATCTGAATTTCAGTCTCGTTTTTGCCGCGTCGGTCTAAAGGCGGACGAGCGGGCGTTTTGTATTGCATTTTTGTGATGCGAGTAGCCGGTGGTGGCTCGTAGTACTTTATCTGAGCAACATTACGTCTGGAGAGGCCGGCTTTTTGTGCGACCACATGTCGTCTTGAGGAACCTCACACTCGCGCTACTGCAGGCCGGTGCACGCGCGAATCGCCAAGTGCGAGTGAGACGGAGCGCTCACGTGTGGATTATCCATAGCTATAATAATTTATATAGCACACTAAAATATTGAGCACAAAAAAATCTGGTAATTTGGATCCTAGTAACGACGCCCGGCATTCATAATTTTACCGCAGGGTCAAGAGCACGGCTCGGCGTTTTTTTCAATCGCCGGCGATTTTTTTAATGTTTATTTGCAAGGAGCACGTGGATTTTTTGAGTAATTTTGGCGATAAAGCCTTGGACTGTTGCCTTTGGGACGTGTTGTGACATTAGTGTTACCTTTATTATGTGATATATTTTTAGTGACATTAGATAGGAACAAACTGTGATTTATTATGGTGATATAGTTGGTGATTGTGAAGATTTTTGGATAGTGACAGGTAAATTTTTATTAATTAGTTTGGTACTTGGATCGCTGTTTCGCCCTCACTGTGGCGTGGGGGAGTATTCTCCTCCGAGAGGGGAGAGGATTTTACGTAAGATCCCTCCCAGTTGAGGTGTATGAAGTAATAATTGTGAGTCGGGCGCTCGCCGTCTGTCAAAGGCGACCTTGAATAATGCCCGGACTATAAATACGGAAATATTTTTGGACACTGTACCGTGACGATATTTTCAAATTAACTTGATTTGCGATCTGTTGCTTGTTGCTGTTTCTTTGTTTGAAAACATTTAGTATGTCAATAGTTAGAGGTAGTTTTTTTTGTTATATAAAACAGCGATCCGAGTTCCAGCTATATTTTTTTGAAATAAATTTTGACAGAAACTTGAATTTCCTAATGTTGTTGCAAAAAAAATGTTATTGTTATGGTTTATAGATAACAATATTTACTAAATAAATATCAAAAACACCATTAAAACATATTAATAATTGACAAGTGTCTGCAAAAAATATCATTCTACTACTATTTTTTTGTAAATAATCAAAATTATTTATAATAGTTATGCATACCAGTATAAAAGTTCGTAGAAAAATAATAGAAAATTCAAAATGAATTGAATCACGAATTCATGATCAAAGGAAGTAGCTAAAAAATGCGGAAATAATTAAGATTTATGACCAAATGCCAATTAACTTAATATTTAATTTAGTACATAGGTACTCAAAAGTTCGTGTGACACAAAATGGCAAAACAAAAATAGTAAAGAGTATCACTTTTAAAATATTTTTAAATAAAATTCAATAAACAGTGTTTATTTAAACATCTAAAACCGTCCATAATTTTAAAAATAATAATCTCTAAATCCGTCCCATATTTCTGCAATCAAATAAACGAGCTTCACAATACTTTTTACACAACCGTTTAATTATTAGAAACAGTATTATCCAAGATAAACTATTTCTTGTCAAACAACCTTGTATCTTACGCTTCACTAACTCCGAAATCACCAATGGCTGCCCAGTGCCCAGTAAACGAATATTTAAAAGTATTAAAACCAAATGTCATAAAAAAGAAGTTGACAGGTCGTTTAGTGGCGAAAAAATGTAGTTGATATCTATAAAAAGTTGTTAATCTTTCAATCGTTAATAATTTTATGGGGTATTGATTTTTTATGCAAGTCTTTTGCGTTTATTTCGAACTACTACTGCTTTGATTACAATATCTTCTTTGGTTAGGTTACGATGGGGCTGACCTGGCTAAAAGGATAAAAGTCCCTAAAAAATAAAGATTAAAAAAAAAACAATATCTTACACTACTCATAAAAACTTCAAGAGTTTGAAGTTAAATGATAATGCACTTAAATATAATTACTTCTGATTCTAAAATAATTAGTTACAATTTTCGTGTATACACCAAAAACTAGTAAAAGAAATATTAGTGTTAACCCTAGAACCTTACCCATCACGACAAGACGCTAATTGTACCCAGGGGTACTGGAATACCCCGTGAAGTAAATCATTTTTTTTAGGTTTAACTTTAACAAGGAACGTGAAACTTTTGTTAACCCATCACATATTTTTATACATAAATAATGTATAAAAAGATGTGATGAAGTACATATTTTTATACATTATTTAATATTACACAGACACATTATTGTGAATTCTGTTACTAGTCCCAGCATTTCTTGTTCTTGTGGTAGTAACAAAAATACTTTGCACTTGCTGCATTGAACTCGAGATTTCTCATCACTACTCTTCAAAATCATAAATTTAATATCTTTTTTTTTAATTTGGCAGTATATAATAGACCACCCCATGATATTGCCTCTTTTTACCCTCGATGGCACCAATAGATCGATTTTGATGCTCTCTAATCTAGTGCATCGGAGGGTGCTTATGCTGGTATACCACCCACTCTGGTCAAGATCTACACACGCTGGCTAGTCTCAGCGACGTGTAATACGCATTTCTAATGGCTCAATTACACCTTCCGATTTCAAGGGACCCAATTTAGGAAACAGGAAGGTGTAATAGCAGTTAGAGCAGTTAGTGTCCGATTTAGTGAGATTGGAAGGTCCCGATTTGACTTCCTAAATTGTGTACGATTTAGGATAGTGTAATCGCATCACCCCGATTTAGAGCTAAGTGTTGCCAATTTAGAGACTTTGTCGCTACAAATGGGCTAGTAGTATTTTTGTTTGTGTTTAAAATTAAATTAAATTACACAAAGTCCCTTTCCCAGAAAAAAAATTTGAGTCCGCTCTTGGTAGAATCAGTTTTTAAGAGACTTTAGAGCAACTTTTGATATTCTGTTTAGGGACTCGAATTTGTAAGAGTTGGCAACACTGCCGACTTAGGAGTTCAATTTAGGATAGTGTAATCGCTCGCTTCCAGCTTCCTAGTTAATTTGTTCCTAAATTGGGTTCCTTGAAATCGGAAGGTGTAATTGAGCCTTAAGAATACACAGACGCACTTACGAATCCCGCAATAAGTTAAAAAGTTATGAGGACGTAAAACAAAAAAAAATTGTAAACCCAAGGTATGTTTCTAGGGTTTAATGACAAAACTACTTGAAAGGGCTCAAAAATAATGTAAAACAAATAAACGTTAATAAAAACCTAATGACATGCCTTAAACCACTACCCTGAACCAAACTAGTAACACAAATCTTGAACTCGATCAACCATGAGGCCTTCCATACACATCATCAAATACCCAGCCTCCTGCCACCCCCAAAACAACTAAAACACCTTTATTACCCTCCTACAAAGATCATTATCGAATGGCAGGTGCTGATCAAAACCGCAACATCAGTTTGCTTTATTTTCTATACCAGCAATTACAACTTTGACAGCCGTGTATGTTGGTCTGCGGGTACAGACGATGACATAATAAAATAAAATAATAGCTTGTTTTACTAAACTGCTTTGCTTAACCGTACGTTAACCTAAGAAAAATAACTAAAAACAACACCAACAATAATTTCCATAATAATCTTAAATGCATAATTTATTTAAAACAAAGCGTCTTCTTCAAGCAGCCACAACCTCCAACAAACAGAAATTACTCGTCAGAGATAAAAATCATCATTAAACGAACGCACATGTTGTAGCCACGTCGGTACAATGTGATTATTGAAGCCTTATTCGTTGCGGCATGTGGGCTAGGGGCTAGATCATTGACACAACCTACACGCCAACTCGTCACCTGCTAGACTAAAAAAACTGCCATCTTTTTTTATACATCAAATCAACAGACAAACAACTTTGTTATAGACATCGATTCGATTAAAGTAAACTTTTGCAACAACACTATGGATTTCGAGAAATTTTCAAAAAATGTTACAGAAGCACTTTACTTTTGCAGCCCAATGAAAACGGAGGATCTCGGAAAAATTCCATGACATTAATATCAAAGGAAACATAAGACACGTATTTTTATAAGTGCCAAACACGAGACAGTTTATACACATTAGATAGAATAATATTAAACTAGCCAAGATGATGGAAGGAAGGACTATCGACTACAGACCCGACGGAGGTGGCTTAGATTATCACAATTCGCCTTTAATGGCGGAAATACCAGTAGACAATTATTCCCATATACATAGAAGTATAGAGCACTTAAGATCCATAGGAGTGCCCCCGCCTTTAGACCATCATAGGCACTTAGCAACTAACCTAGCCGATTTGAGGAGATACGAGCATCCAGATGAGATGCCGGAGATAAAGCCGTCCGTGCTTAGACTTTCTGAATACAAAAATGGTTTACAAGAGTTGAGAGCACAGCATGACCAGGAGAACGAAGTACAACGACAGATGACGCCTCATGATGATGGACCCAAAGGATACAGTGCACCATCAACGCCGCTGTCGGAAAACGGAGGCCATTCCATTCAGGAGGAAAAGGTTAGAGATCTTTGTAGTCTTATAAGTTTAATAAAAGTGTCTTATTCGGATTTTATTCATTTCATATTTGAATTTGAAACTGTCTTAATATGATCTATAAGCTCATCGTCTTTATAGACGATACCTTAAAAACCTCCAATCTATTCAGAGCTGTTGATGCGAAAATCTATAGTCTAATCGCGAATGAAACTGCAGCTAGAAGCCAGTTTAATGATTAACCACCTTGAATATTTCGGAAGTCTTCAACTGACTCGACGTCAGGCGATTCGTCGAACAATAGTCGTTCATTACTCCATCACGATGTACGAATTCCGCATCCAAACCATTAAAACTATGATGATACCCATTGTAAACCTTTTGTTAATTTATTATAGACTATTAAATTCTAAAGTTCGTGATTTCTGTGACTATTAAATAATAGTTTAGTATGCCAATATATCGTCAAATCGGGCAGTTCAGCAAGTTGACTATAAATTCCTATCGGAGATTTTCTGATTCGAAAATGTATGGAACGCTTTACACGTGATGGAATCTTTTAAGAACGCAAAAATTCTTAGCATGAATTAGAATTTTAAAATCTGTTAGTATATTTTGAGTACTGATTTTTTAAATTTATTTATGTATCACAATTTTTTTGAATATTTATGTGATCACCTTTTTTGTTTATTCTTGTGATAGATTTGTAAATATACTGACACCTATATTCATATACGGAAGCCCTTAGTCCTGTTTCTAAGCAACAAGCTTATTCAAAATTTAAGATATTACTAAACTGTTTACACACAGCCACTTCTACAAATGCGAATTTCAAGAACACTTGAAATGGCGGTCACATGCGGTTGCTATCAAGCACTCTTATATAAAAATAATGTTTATTTTGTACTTCTTATCTCTTCCTTATTTCATCAGTTCACAATAATATCTAACCCTTGACATTGGATAGTGATTATCGAATATTATTTATTAAATAGAACTTAACTGGCTCGTGTAAGCATGGGGTTTGCCTCAGATCGCAAATTTTTTTCTAAAATAAAGCTGATATTAAAGTCTGGATTTTGCCGATGGAATTCGACTTCAATTTAACGTCTTGGCATAATTTTGTGCAGTTTTAAACTATTTGAAATCTAATTGCGGATAACAACTTATATTCTTGTTAGAAATTTTAATCCAACTTCGACTGATTGATGATTTAATGAGGTCGTCTATTTTAGTTGCATTGTAACACAAATTCGGCCACACGTTCTCACACATATGTTTAGTTTTATATTAATTATTTCAAACAATAGCATTTGCATGCCCACTAGACGTCCGACCTTAAATTATTTTAAATGTTTACTTTTTTTTTGTTTCCGTTTACTATTATTTATTGTCCTTTTTTTGTCGGAATTGTTTTCAAAATATAAAACTTGACCGTTTTTATTGAATTAATACATTTTATTAAAATTAAATAATTAATTATCAAGAACACATCAATCAGTAATAACTACATTATCTAAAAAAAAGTATTATTAATTTTATAATTATTTCATTCATAATTATTTTATTTTTCAAAACCAATTAATGAAAGTCGAGTCTTCTGTTAAGACAGATGAGCACGGATAAGCCTTGAAAATAGTCAAGGTCGAGTTCAACCGACAGAGGTATACATTGACTGCTGTGTTTTTTTTAATGCAATTACATAGATAACGAACCGTGTGGTTTAATGAATTTGGTATTTGTTATTACGTTTTCCGGGATGATAATTATCTTTGAATTAGTATTTTCTTTCTGTTAAATAATAATTTTATGGGTTTTCTTGAACATTTTTGTTTATTCTAGTAAATTTATCATTTTTATAAATTCATTCAACTTGCAAGCCGTCGCTGCTAACACCATCTAGCTAGGTGTAGTGGACGGGCCCGAACGAAGAACAAAAGTTGCTTGTGCTAGTCGAAAACTCGCAATTACGGCGGAACCGTTGCTTTATATGGGATGAGGTATCTGTACGCTAGTAATACGAGTATATTGTCTGTGACCATACAGAACCACTCACAGTACGTCTAGTTTACAGTACAAAAAAAAACCCAAAAAAATTGACCCATTTAAAAAAAAAAGCAAGGTAAAACTTCTAACTATTATACAATGAAAAAAAAACCCTAATATTTCCTTAACATTCAATTAAGTAATTCAGCACAAGCTTTAGCTTTTAAACACGATAACTTGTGACCCGGCAGGCTCCCAAACGGTTACAAGGACGTTGATAAGAAACCCTCTGGCTAACATGTAACACGTGTTGCCATCCGGGTTTTCTTGTAATTTTGAAACTTTTTATTTATGATTGTGTTTTGTATAAGCGATGGTGTTTAGTATTTAAATGGCTGAGCTAGACTGGAAACTGGTTAGGTAGATTTGATAAAATTTGCAGTCATGAGCTTCCAATTATAAATCTAGATTTATACCTAATGAAAAAAAGATACTTCTGTTAGTAAAACTTAACTTAGACATGGTACTCGTAGTGTAAAAATAAACAGATTTAATGTTTCCGAATATTGTTAACCGTTATAGTTTTCAGCTTTTCATTGACAATTAAAAAAAAATACTTACTTGGTAGGAGAGTCGCTATTTTATAAAACGAAAAAAAAAATTGAATAAATTTAAAAAAAAACCGACTGCAAAAACGGTGGCACGAAATCAATAATTGAACTAAAATACTTGCTACCAACTTCATCAGACTGGTTGTAAAATGACTTGTTTAGAACTTTTTAGTTGCTTGAAAATATTTTTTAGTTTTATTTTCTACAGTTTAGCGAGTTATATTATTGGAATCGCCTCCTCGAACCCTGTATTTTGATCCCCGACTTAATATAGTTCATCGACTTTATTTTTTTTTCTTTTACACAATTGTGCGTTTGGTGGTCGCCATATTGTATTTTGATTACTGTCAAGCCTTTAGTAGCACTCGCAAGATTAAGACGAATCAATTGACGTAACAATGATCAAAATAATAGGCCCACGCGTTTGGTCTCTAAAGTACCACAAAGGAACAAACATACATCCGAATAGGTTACTTTTAGGCAAACGTGCTCCATCTTCGACCACATCATCGCTTACCATCAGGTGCGATAGTGGTCAAACGCGTGCCTATCAACAATAAAAAAAAAAATACATACATAGACTGATACACACATAACCCTCCCTTGCGTCGTGCAGTCGGGTAAAAAAGCTAAATCACAAGTTTATATGATAAATGACATCATAATAAACAGCTACTAGAACGTACTATGTATATCAGGTCTGTATTCGTATAAATCAAGTTTGCTCACGTTATCTTGTAGATAGGATTACCAGAATTCGAGTATTTTCAAGGCTACGCTCAATTTGCATCTAAAGCTAATAGTAATAAAACTGCTAATCCCAATAATAATACTGGAATATTTAAAAAAAAAATGACGCATTGAATAAAAAAAACACGACGCAAAGAATAAGTGAATTGACACTGCACCTTACTTATCCTTTTTTTTAGAAAAAGTATTTTCTTAAAATATTGCAAGGGTCTCATTTAAAAATCCACATGGTTACTACATTTTCAATAACAAAATAATCTTCAGACGATGTCACTTTTAGTTTTGCAAATTTATACCCAATGTCATGAAAAAATTATGTAGAATATTTATGTATTCTTTTCAGTTTTACACTGTTTACGTTCAAGTCTGACCCCGAAAGCAAGTTTTTTTTTGGTAAAAATTTGACTCTCAATTTTCAATTTAACCTTCGAAAACTTCTTATCACAGATATTAATTCATCTGCTAAAGGAAAATGTATTTATTTGGTTTCTTCGTGTACCTATGTCTTTATTTGTCAGGTCAAGTGTTTTTTTTTTGTACTTTATAAATAAGCTACAAAAGATATCTGATCTGTGTCCTTAATAATATCATCTACACTTATTTGTAATGATTCGTTAAATAAGAAAGTTTCCAACCGTTATTATTCTGTTTTGTATTTTTTTTTAATCAGTTATTAATATCAATACCTGGCCATGACTCTAGTTTTTATTAGAAACATCCACATTCTTGTTGCACTTAATCACGTTTGTTTTTGAATTATTTATGGGTGTTTTAACAAAATTAATTTATGCTAATATGGTTAAACCACTTTTGTTCTTGTCTTCTTTAACGAGCTATATCTATTAACCCCTTAGTGTCAAATCAAACTTGGGTTTGCCAAACCCTAATACCTCCTAGTTTTGTTTTTGTTTTTATTTGTTTGGTTTTGCATGCACTTAGTTAACACTTTTTTAGTTTTTTTTTTCTAATACTTACTTAGAACATTAATAAATTAATAACCCATAAAACGGCTCCCTCACATCAAACTTCCCGAATCGATACAACAGAATATATTTTGCACGTCGAATCGAATAATCTATTCTGCTCGTCTAATATCGATTATAAAAAAAACCCGATCTTGTTTCCCGCGCCCGTCCGAGCGCCGAATTCGCTTCAAGGCCGCATACCAAGTCCAAACCGTCCATTGTCAATGTCGCGGGCTAGCGCGAATGACGGATGTGTGTGTACAATGGATGGCGGGAATTAATTGCGGATTTTTTTTTCGTTTTGAAGTTTTTTTTTTTTTTTGTTGTAAATTAGATTTTTTTTCTATTGAATGCTTGTTTGTCTTTAAGTAAAAATGTACTTTTAATTGATAATATTTTTTTTTGGTAAGTCATGAAAATTAAATGTGAAATAAATTTAGCAAAAGAACGATTTTAGCAAAGCAACATAAAATCATATGGCACGGGCAGAAAAAAAAATTTTGATTCGCCTCGATAAATTAAATTAGGTTATCGCTAGGCAGGTACTGTCAAAATGAAACTTTTTATTATGCTTCAAATTAAGACTATATTTTAGATACAGTAATTTTTCCTAACCAAGGTTACATAATGTTAAACTGGCTATTAAAATAATAACCTAATATGCAGAGTGTTTAATGTGGCACTTTTAAAAGCAATATATCTACCTACATTATAAATAAATTATAGGAACACGAACAACTTTTTATATGTGGTCATTGACTTGAAAAAGACTTAATTAATTCAGCTGTCATTATCTTTGACAGATTTTTTTCTAAGTTAAGAGATAAGCTTTACAATTAACTTGTAGAAATTGATAAAACATGGACCACACGGAAGTAACGAAAACTACCTTAATAGCATATTTCAATTTAGAAGTATTTACCCATTCATCACGTTCAAAATGGAGAAATAAGACGAATATTTAATTATAATGCATGTAACCCATACATACTTCAATGTCTGGAAATTAATATCTCTAATGCACTTGAACCGACCTCAATGTTAGGTAGGTAACTGACAAATACCTATACCGTCAACTAGGTAATTTATTTATCATCTTTGACTAGAAAACAAATAATACCTCATAATGTATTTGTCACAACATGATGACAGAAACAAAATAATTATTTAGCATTATTATTTTTGTAATAAAATTATTATTACAAAACCAAACAAAATACAACTTACCTAAAATTTATAAAATTATTTTTATTTGCTTGTAAGATACACAAAGTTTCTTTTTGTATGGGAACAGCAAATAAACATTTATATAGAGAAACTTAAGGGATAAGTAAGCTTCTCACACAAAAGTCACGTTTACCCAAACACGTGCAAACTAAAAATATTGCAAATGATAAATTATTTTATTAGGCTAAATGAAATTTAAAAAAAATGAAAAGATTTAGTTTTACATAAAATAATAACGAACATAATTCTATTAATGTTTAATTTTAGGTAAAATAATTATTATAATTCAACCGTTTCTGTATTACTCTACATTTTATTCTGTTCTGAATTAATTATATATATCTTACCAAAATTACATTCTTCGTGCGATTTTTTAACGTTTTGATTATTGTTATTTTAACATCAGAATATAATTAATGGATTATTAAAATTATTTTATGCCAAAATTATAATTGAACACAAATAAATAATTACTTAAGTCGGCATTTAGATTAATAAGATTTCTAAAATAGATATTATTTATTAGATTGATCTAACCGTGTACTTCCTAAAAATATTTTTAAATTGACTAACTTTAGTCTAACTCAAACGTCTTGATCCAAGCCAATTCTCAGAACGTATTACGAAAATCATTTTCTTTACTGAGGCTGTTTAAAAATCCTTGAACCCAATTTCAAGGGCATACAGTCGACATTGGCATAGCAATTATTTTTGTGAGCGCATAAATAAGTTTGTTGGTTTATAATTTTGATTGACACTAGCCATTACGGCTGAGTAGGTATTGCGTCATACATAACGACGCATGAGATAAAACCCAATTATTTCATGCAACTTTGTATCTTACAGTCTTCATTTTAAAGCCTTCATTGCCTCGCAAAGGTTATATATATTATTTTGAAGAAACTATTATTTACAAAGGAATTTGAACATTATGTTTTAAGGGAAAAGTTTCAGTGTTGTACATTAACATGCAATCGTTAATAGGTCGGAAACGTCCTGATGTCCTCTATAAGAATTTTCTAATAATTGCCCATTGAATGCACAAAAAACTTATAATATCTGTTAAAAGCGTAGTGTCTGTTGTTGTCTTTGGCGGAATTCCAGAGGGTGACAATTAGTGTATTGTCTTCTAAGTAACTTGTGCCGGTACCCTGAGCCACGGCTTAGGAATGGTCAATTATCATTATAGGACTACTTTTATTACATTGGGTTTACCTGTAAAAATAATTGTATGTGTACTAAATGTGTGTGTGTCCTTATTTTTTTTAATACCACTAAATATTTTTTTTAATATTCTCCTAAGAACACATACATAACCAACAAAATACAAACACAACTAGTGTTGTGCAACACCATTCTTAGCAACACAAATAATATCGATAGTCCAAGAATCCAGCATGACTCGTGAATGACGCCCGAACTCCAACTAGTCGGTACCGAAATTACACTAATCGTGGTACCGTCACGCGATTCCTCTATCTTTATCTCGCGATATAATTTGGCCCGCAGGCTATGCCCAGCATTCTTTGTTTGCTTTGTGGTTATAATTCTTGATTAATTTAGGACACTTTTTTTTATTTTTTTTTCTGAAAGTTTTTAAAAGAATACATTTCAAAAGTTAGGGTCAAATAGTTCCTGAACACTATCTTAATAAAAGAGAACCTAAAACAATAAAGAAAATATGACTTTTCAATGATGGGAACGAAAATAAAAAAAAAGTCCTTTACATGAGTTCCAACAGAAAGGAAATAACAAAAACATGCATTATACGTCATACATTCAAAATGATTTAGTGATATCTATCAACAAATTAAATAAACTCCATATCAGCGATGCTTGATCATTGATTAGTCCCAATGATATTTTCATCTAAAACACTTCGTGAGATTTAAATATTCGATTAGCTTCTGATGAAAAGATAAGAATTAAGAACTACCGACTACAAAATGTAATAATAAATTAAAATATACACTTATAATTTAGTATCACATCTGTGTGTTAAACTAGATGTATTTTATAGTAAACATGAACTTATTACGTAGGTTGACATAACAGTACAATTTTATGCTTCTGCGTCACTATTAGTCGCTGACGTAAAAATACTAAACTGACAGTTTAAATAACTGGATTCTACTGCTTATAAGCTTTACAGAAACCCAATTTTGTTTCAATATTGCCAAAATCATCATCCAAAAATTTAGCGTTACTAAGCCAACATTCCCAAAAGACTATCCATAAAATATACTATGATATGGTTAACCTACGGCTTCGTTCTTGAGTTCACTCGTTAAGTTACTTATAATAAGCACATGCTTAATAACATTACTTCCTCCTAAGTATCTCTTGCAATAATGACTTTAATAGTGTAGTTATAGAATTCATTTTTGTTTTTCTCGTTGTCAGTTTAAGTTACAGCCACAAGTTCGTAGTTAGAAGGACTGACATCGGTTTAAGTGTTATGAGTTGCTTTAACTATTAATGCTAGTTTGGCATTGATACGTTCGCTAATTTGCCTGTACTCGAGTCTTTTGAAACCTATAATAATGATTCTTAAATTAAATTAATCTTTATCCATTTCCTTGAAAATTTGGTCTTCCTTTTCGTTTTATTTGTATGCTTTTGTGATGATTTAAATGGTAAATTTTTTACTTACCTTTGGCAATGTAGTATTAAAATATTCATCATTTGCGTTATTTTTAAATCATTGAAGCATTATAATTTAAATTTGACTGTAATTTAACTTCTCACGTATGCATTAATAAACACCATTCAAGCTTTAGTCTAATATTTAATCAATAGTACAAACTCTTTTCAGGAAGTATTCAAGTTCATTGTAGGTCATACGAAATGAATTAGCATATAAAATGTTTGATTTATGAACTTTTAGTCAATATTTTTTGTTGAAACTTGAAGTTCAATAGTTCCAATTAAATCATTGGTTGCAACGGTATGAATCTTGAAATCCAATAATTTAAAATAGTATCAAAATCATCATCATTTTGTGTATTTTAATTTTATCTAGTCTCACCATTAGTCATCACCCGCCTGCCCTCATTCCAAATTTATTTAGGATTGATGAAACTACGATTTCTTTTGTATAAGTTCCATCATCTCTCAGTTCATGTTCTTTCTAGTTATATCAATTTTATACAATCTATCCGTATTTTCTTTGGTCTGCACCTGTTCCTATTGCCATCTTCTTTACCACTTCAAAAACAGTTGCAGATATGTATTTAAAATCATCAACAGAAAAAGCCCAATAAATATTTACATATACCGTATAAAAGGAAAAACTGAGTGACCGAATAACTGACTGACTGACTGACATATCAACGCACAGCCGAAACTACTAGGACTAGGAACGCGAAATTTTACACACGGCTTCCTTTTCTAATGTAGAGGAGCACTAAGAAAGGGATTTTGGAAATTCATCCATTTTTTTTAAGGGATTAAAGAGAGGGTTAAAAGTTTGTATGTTGTAGGTACTAATTTCACGCCGGCGAAGGCTCTGGCAGAAGGTACCAGTTTCATAATTGAGATTGTTTCCTACTGATCTTAATAATACCAGCTACTATTTTCCATTGAGAACCTGTTTGAGCAAGTTATAAATCATTCGACCGAATACTTGTATGTAAAATGTCACATGGTTATATCATGTTGCTTGTGGTTTTGGGGACCTCACATTGTTCAAATACTATGTAGGTTGGTACAACATGTGTCGTGTCGTCGTTACCCTCAATAATTATTTTAAAGACTGAGACAACGGAATTTCTTAAAGTAAAAGGTGTTTTAACATGAATCCGAGTAACAGAAAAGTTAACAGTTAGACTTTTAAGTAAACGAAACCTACTTGTTGGATGATTTATTATCATTCGATCAAAAAGAGTATAATTTTGAATACTAATCAAATTAATCACGTCTGATAAATCAAAAAAGAACACTCTCCGATGAATTCTACAGAACCTCTATTCTCACTACGAAGTATGAAGCTAAGCTTAACTAAAACCAAAAATAATTACAATAGTAATTTTGTTAACACCTATAGTGCCGAAAGCATCACCATTAAATACCAGTCAGTTCAACAGTAAGATTAGAACTCGCATAGTTTTATAACCCGCAAAAAAAATGTAAGTCAAAATATTTTTAAAAGGCATCTAGCAAAATAATTTATCTTCATCTGACGCAGTGTCTGTCAATCAAAAAGATTTTTGTATTAGGCAAATAGTATATAACATTTGAGCGTCGAAATATATAAATAACTATGTCTGAAACATACTCGTACGAATAGATTTACTGCACGGAAACTCTGCAAGCTGCGTCTAAGGTTATACTCTTCCTCATTGACATGGAAAGGAAAAAACAAAAGAAATAGTGAACCGTCTATGAACTCTTATGTAATTCTTTAAATATCTTATCGCCTCCAATAATAAACAGTATCGCAACGAAATTAGTCTCAACACATGTGATATACAAAAACATTCCACGAACGACACACACGTGTTGCACTAAACAAACTTGACCTTAAACTTTAGATGGACGATTCAAGAGTGAAACAATGGCGTTACAAAATTGAAGGCACTGTTAGACTCCTAGATAATCAAAGTGTTGGATCGATCTTCTTCGGGTTTGAAATATTTATCATCAAACTTCCCTTTGAGAGCGATATCATGAGCCAAAAGTAAGTTGTTGTTGTAGTACAAGTTACTTGTTTGAAATAATTGGTTTTGAAATGTGGCAGTGTATTCTTACCGGAGTGGCCTCTCACCAATTCGAAGACATGTGACATCCACTAACCCGCATTGGGCCTGCGTGGTGGATTACTGCGGACACCCTCTCACAAAGAGGAGGCCTCTGCCCCAGCTATGGGGAGAATAAAAGGCTGATGATAATGTGGTCTCCCAACTCATAATAGATACTGAAATTTACTTCACTGACTTCTACCCTCATTTGTTTTAACCCCCAGCCCTCACCATCAGTCCTCAATCGGTGGAGACAATAGATATAATACATGATGATGTTCAAGGGGATGTTGGTATGATTTATTTTATAAATTATACCAAGATCCCCTTGTACATCATCTTCAATATTAAATAATGTAGCTTGCCCGCTCCAACTGTTTTTCCATTATGTTTTCATCAACACTCGATGACTAATTGTCGGTACTTACTTGTGATTAATAATTTATAACAAACAAGCCTCAAATTCACTCGACTAAGAATATTGTACAAAACAACTTAAATCCGGTTTCTTTATATCAAAATCTGATTCATTAAACGTGATTTTGCACATACAAAAATATCTGAAATATTGTGTTCCTCGCAATTTTTCATTGCAAGCAAACTTCGAAACTAAACCCTAAAATGCCTAAAAAGAACCTATAGACATATCAGGGATGTGTACCCTTCAATTTAATTCATGTCTTGTAAGTCAGTCAGTCACAGAAGTTTTATGTCTAAATTAATGTGAATGGGAAGGATATTAAAATAAACTAAATTAATAAAACGAGATTTAATAGTTGCGTTTAAAATCAAGTTTGTGAACTGGATTTTTTAGTTATATATCTAGCATTACGTAACCGCCATTTTGAACTGAACTTAGTCGATATTTTACTAGTAAAGTAACTAAGCTAATTCTGAAAAATTGTGCGGAAATACAAGTCTTTTTCTGAGTAAACCTTCACAACTTGCATCAAATCTCATCATCATCACAGCATAGCATAATCCGCCTATAATGTTCCCACAGCTGGGACACAGGTTTCCTCTCTGTGAGAGAACGTGGGCCGTAATCCACCACGTGGGCCCTATGCGCGTTGGACCATTATCATCATCTTGTCCTTTTGAACTTATTTGGATGCCGTGCAGTACAGCTTTCTTTAGGTTTTCCGCAGTTTTTCTTCTCCCACCATCTATGTCAGCCAACAGCATCCCTTTTCTGACCATATCATCTTTTACTTTCCATCCATCTATCATTTCTATGATCTCATCTTTCTATAGTCAACCCTTCACATGGTCGTAAGTCCCTCATTTCTCCGCAACACTTCAGAATATTTCTGGCTGTCCAGTACTCCTACGGCCAAAGGATCCTTGGCACTTCAGAAAGCCGAAATTACCCCAGCAAAGTACTAACAAAAACAATAGACGCTCGGTACTCTTAAACACGGATATGCGTCTTGTCATATCCAGCAGTCGTAACCGAAAGCGTTGTATGACGTCACCCGACTGGCGTGACCTTGACGCTGCTCAATGCCAGCAGAAATTAGGCGCGAACGCAGGTGGCGCATCTATGCTATTCTTGCGGTGTGTTGCCATGGCGGGGTTTTTTTTTGTGGTTACATTATTTTTGGGGTTGTAATATTTAGTATCCTTTTTTTTCTAATCAATTCAACGTTAGATCTATTTTACATACAATTCAAAACAAAATAAAAAATTATCGTTTTTTGCAATCAAAACTTAAACTGGTTTTCCATACTCATTTGCATTTTTTAGTTAAGTACGAAACATTTCAGTCGAAAATATTTTATTGTCGCCCATTAAATAAATAAAATTTTAAAAAGAATATTCCGAACGATTTTCATTATTTCTTTTGCATTTTACTGCCAAGCTGAGACACTGGTGCCTCAGAAATTCTTCCCGGTACTTAAATTTTCACCCACAATTCAGTGTGTTATGTTAGGTTCATCTGGCAACCCACGTAGTAGGTACGTCAATGTGTTAATTTTTGCGCTGCCCCAGACTCGTTGCGCAATTGTTCGGTAATTCTTATTGCTTGCTAATACTTTTTGTGCACTTTCTTATTTATATTTTTCCGGTCACAATAACAACAACGCACTTATGAATTTAGACCTACATTGTCGAAAATAGTATTATTGCGTTACAGTGAGCTATTTTTCCATAGGACTGAAATGTTCTTGATTATTTTTAGGATCTTCTTTTAATAAAAACAACATAACCCTCCTTCTGGGACAGTCGAGTAAAATGATTCTAATAAACAGTAAAATTTGAAATTTTACTGTTTAATGTAGTAAATTAATATGAAATAAATCAATTAGCAATATTAGTTTGTAAATAAAAAAACCGGCGTTCGATTTGGACTCGCGCTCGAGAGGTTCCGTACCATTATCTATAACCACGGCAAAAAAATCATGTCTGTTGTATGGGAGCCCCACTTAAATACTTTTTATTCTGTTTTTTTAGTATTTGTTGTGATAGCGGCAACAGAAATACATCTGTGAAAATTTCAACTGTCTAACTATCACGGTTCATGAGATGCAGCTTGGTGACAGACGGACAGCGGAGTCTTAGTAATAGGGTTCCGTTTTACCCTTTGGGTACGGAATCCTAAAAAAAACTCAGGATTTTCATAAAATTCTGGCAGAAAAATATTTTTGTAACTAAAAACCAGGAAGGCAGTCACCAATCTTTAGGCATTAAATTCATCTCAACAACAGATTAACACCCCACAGCCTCACTATCAGACATTAAGCACCAGAATTAAGTACATACTAAGTACATCCGTAACCTCAGAATCGCTGATGCATTGACGACCTTCCGAAATTATACGCACTACCGCATTGAAAAAATTACACTCTTGGACAAAATTAAATACAGCCGCGAAAATAGTAATCCGTTTCTAATCGAAGCATTAATAATCTTCAATTTGACAGTCAATTACTTTTTTAATTAAGTACCTAATTAAATTACTTTAATATTTATAATTTAAATGGGTTTTAACCGGTAATTTTTAAGTCGTCGGTATTTATCTGATCTGGTAGCAATGGCTACTACACTTTTTTTTGGCAAATATTTGGAGTAGATGGTGTTAGATATAATCAGTATAATTAATTCTGTGGGTCAAACATGAAATTATTTTAGGATTTATGAACTGACAATTTTAATGGCTTAATTATTTTTATGAATAATTATGATCATCTATAATTTTTTGATGTTACCTTTGGTACCGGACTTATCTGCATGTTTTTTTTTCTATCTTGTAAATTATGTTCTGCTTGGCAACAAAATAACATATTCGTTAGTTTCCGTTCAGTTCAACAAGGTATAGAATAATAAATCAAAATAGTTCCCTTTAACCCAAAAATGATTAATTTCGGTCCCTTAAAATAGCAAGTGCAGGCGAAATGAGGAGAGGTCTTTAAATCGCCAGTCATCATTCAAGGGTTGAAGTTGACCGAGGGACCTTTAAAAGTTACCACTAATTAGTTATTTTAACCAACTTTGGTTGAAAAGGAGAGAATGTCTACGTACATTTTAATCGTATTTTTTTTTATTGTGAACTTTGCCGTTGTCGAAAACAACATAACTTTTTTAATTTATTAGACTACCCTGAAAATCATCACTACATATATAACAAAGTCCCCCGCCATGTATGTCTGTCTATCTGTTCGCGATAAACTCAAAAACTACTGAGCGGATTTTTATGCGGTTTTCAACAATATACAGAGTGATTCATGAGGAAGGTTTAGGTATATATTTTGTACCCGTGCAAAGCTGGGGAGGGTCGCTTGTTGTCTAAAAACATTTCGCCACATATTTTTTAATTCATTTTGTAACAGTTATAGTAAAAACCAATGGAACATGAAAATATCGTGACTTAAACAACAAATATAATAGTAACAATAAACCTATCCCATCTAGGAGATAAGCAGGACCCGTACTAATCTAGGGGTCCGCATATCTATGCTAATTACTGGAGGGTCTATAATTTATCCGTTTTGTCTGACCTTTGCTAGTTTGGGGGTAGATTTATGGATATGGGTTTTCTTAAGATTTTGCTAATGTAAATCTTTTGGTTCAAAATGAGTGGTGAACATAATTACTGTCTAGACATACTTTTCTTGACCTGAAATCATGTTTTAAATTGCATATTTCCCTGATTAAGGTGCAGTTACACGACTTTTAATGGTTTTTAATTGAACATCACGTCTTAACGACTAGTCTTATTACTTTATAAAAAAAATATGTTACTCTAGACAATTTCCGTCGTAATTTGATCTGATACTTAATATTTGAAATTATATTTTTATAACATAGTGTAATTAATTTGTAAAGTTATGTCTAACGCGGATAAAAAATAGAGAATCACGCAAAAACTATAAAGCGTATTTTTATGAAACTGTCACCATTTTAAAGATCATTTAATTATTTATAATTTAGTCTCAGTGTTTTATTTTAATACTTATTTTTTTATGTGTAATAAATTAATAATGCGTCAAATTTCGAACAGCGCTCCTTGATGGGCGAGTTCTATTACTGGGTGGACGTACGACGCGTTACGTGAGCTCAGCACAGAACATGCAGTGTAGTGGCAGTTAAGGTGTATATAGCCGCCAAGTGGCGCCCTCATTTAATAAAAAATCGTAGCAAAGCGAAGAAAATAAAGATTAAAAAATCCTATGTTGCGTTTGTTACAAAGAGCTTAAGGGTATTTTTGCGTTGTTGAAACAGGACTCAAAGTGTTTCGTATCCAAAGTAGTAAGCTAAAGTACCAAAAACGGCCGTTTTTAACACTTTTGCTCACTACTTTGGATACGAGTCCTGTTTTAACAACGTAAGAATACCTTATCCTATTTTTAACAAACGCAACATAGGATACTTTCGGTCCTGCGGACAGCGATCAGCACCAGGCCCGTGAGTCGACGGCGCGTAGTGATCTACGCGCGCCTCAAAGAGATTAGTGTCAGCCACCACTGACGGGGCATAGTTATAAATCGAACCAGCTCCCAAATAATTTAGATCATTTAAAATTTTATAACTTGAATGTTTTTCATTAGACTTGAATTAGAAACCTGCTAAAAATTTATCCATATTTTATTAATATTACAAAAGGCCGTCTAGACGATTTTTTTCGCTAATCTGAGAGCTGCCTACTCAGGATCAAGGAGAATTTATAAATTTTCTCACCCAATCATACCATCGGTGATTTACCCAGTGACATGTGACGGTCACAAGTGGGTGCTAAACAACTATGTAGACATTGCCCACTCTCCCATGTAATTGCCAGACTTTGCCCGGGTGGTCTCGGTGACCACCTGACCCATATTTTGTAACTCTTTTGCACACACCTGTTAAGAAGCCTTAGGACAATGTCTGTTGTACTTTTTTCGTAAATGTTAGGAATTTTAGTGTGGCATATTGCGGAATACAGATTTTGTAGTTCCATCTGTTTAGAATAGAACTTGTTTTCAAGGTGTTTGAGAAAAAACTTCATGATAAATGGAGAGAAAAAAAAATAGATAAGAGAGAAATAGCCGACGCGTCATAAATTAGATACAAGTCAAGTAATGTGATTGGCTGATGAAAATTAATTCAATCAATCATATCAGTTACATTAAAGGTCTACTAACGGTCCAGTGGCGCCCTCATTGAATAAAAAATCGTAGCATAGCACAGAAAATAAATATTAAAAAAACCAACGTCACGTTTGTTACAAAGAGGATAAAGCATTTTCACGTTGTTAAAACAGGTCTCAAAATGTTTCGCATCCAAAGCAGTAGGCAAAAGTGTCAGAAACGGCCGTTTTTGGTACTTTTGCCTACTACTTTGGATACGAAACATTCTTGTAACAAACGTGACGTTGGATTTTTTAATATTTATTTTCTGTGCTATGCTACGATTTTTTATTCAATGAGGGCGCCACTGGACCGTTAGTAGGGCCTTAATTTTGCACTAATTTTTTTCATAGAAACTGCTCTTTTTAATTAAGAAATCAGACTATCTAGTTGTTTCCTAAATAAAATTCTAGGAATATACGAACAAACGAAATATCGCGACTAATTTCCTACCATTCGTCTGTCATTAGCCAATCTATGAGCTGAAGCATTGATTATCGGTTGGTGATGTCAGCAGTTCTAGCTCGGTCATGCCATAAAATGTATATAGTGGTCTATAGGACCCCAGACACTAGAAATGGCCACAAAGTTATTGTAAACTTTAACCTTAGAGGAATAGGGTTCAGTTTTGATTGCTAGTGTATAATTGTTTCGTACACGCACGGCCAAAAATATCAGCAGCAAATTATTTTCTGAAATAAATATTTTGATTCCATTACACCGGATAAAATAATTATGTAGAAAGTATTTTTAAATTAATTACAGTATTGTACTACGTATTTCATGATTGTCCTGCCAAAATTATTCTGGTTAATTACTCGGTTTTTCATTTCGATTAAGACATCTTAAGTACTCTCAATTACATCATTAATTACCTCATCTTATGATATGTTTCTCATTGAGATTTTTAATTAATTATTTATGGCGAACATTTTGTCTGCACGCAACTGCACGATCGCACAATAAAACCTATTGTTTTGAACTAAAGAGACATTTCCTCAATTTATCGCCGTTGCTGACAATTAATATTCAACTTTAGTTGTACATCAATAAAGTGGATTTTTGCCTAAATTGAACAACCCACATGCTACAGGACATGTGTTTGGTCTTTGTTTATATTATCGGGGACTGGTTTTGCTATTTATCAATGGATTTTGCAAGGTTTTAGCACTCTAGTAAGTTATTTTTTTTTAGATTCGGCTTCGGGACATATTTGTTAAATTCTGTTAATTGCTGTGTTAGTATTTTACAGTACTTACTGTAAAGCAGCTTTGTAAAATACAAAACCCAGATTAACTACAAAGTGAGTTATTCTAATTTATTTTGCATTTAACTAAGTTATTCCGGAATGGTTAACAGTTTAATAATAAATAGATAATTATGTAAAATATATAATTTTTGCTGCTAATGCTTGACCTCTTGAATTCAATTTAAATTTAAACAATTCCCAAACCTTCATTGACAACATCAAAAAAAAGTAAGTATAAAATTAAAAATAACATTCGAAATTAGAACTCGATTTAAAAATGGAACATCTAAAAATACTGGCCGCCGATAAATCGTGTCACCTTGGTGCTCCCACGCGAAAAAACGTGTAAGTATTTTTCCTAGAAAATTGTAAGATCTGTAACTATGCATGTTAATTAATGTTGCTGATTTTTATCTCGATTTTAAGGATTAACCAACTAATTAATTATATTCGTCAACTTCTGAAACAAAAATGTATTGGCCCAGTTTTTCTGAACGCCATTTTACATCCCTGTAGGGGCTGATTTTAAAAATCTCCATTTTAGCCGCCAAACAATAACGTTGACGAAAATGAAAACTAGTAGAGTAATAGAAAATAGTATCGGCTTTCGCACATTCAGGGTTCCGTACCAAATATTGTTATTTGTTAGTAAAGTATACGTTTTAATAAACATTATCACCAAATTTCAAGTTCTTAACTCAATGGGAAGAAAATTTTTTAACAAAATTTTGTGACAGACGGACATACGGACACGTGAGTGACAACAATAGGGCCCTGTTTGGACGGAACCCCAAAAACTAGGTCTGCCAGCGGCTTCGCCCTCCTGGAATTAGTACATCCTCTACTATAAATAATAGTCTATGTGCATGTGTATTCTCGACTATAATCTATCTTGGTGCCAAATAACATCCTGATCCATTCAGCCAATCTGGCGTGATTGAGTAACAAACATTATCCAAACTTTCGCATTTACAAAGTAATTTTACTACTACCTTAGTAGGAATACTACTGCACAGTCGCATATAAAAATCACCACAAAACTATAAGAATCTCCACGGTCATAATCTTCCTACCAAACAAACGCTTCTGTTTATCCCGTCAAAATCCGATACAGGATGTGCAATTCGGTGCCATAAGAGGGATGCTCGCGACCTGTCCCACGACCCAGCAGGTGATGGTGTTCCACCCTCATATACAAGCAAAAACCACCCTTAACTTCGTACATCCAAAATTCACAATCACTTTTTTCTGAGTGTCATTTCCATCACAAACTTGTTGATAGAATTCCGACTTTAATTGCTGGTTAGTTGAGGTTCAATTTGGCTTGATGTGGTCGTTTCCTTTGATATCCCATGGGAACGAAATTTTACGCATCTGAGGGAATTCTTCAAAAGCTTTTTTTTTCTAACAATATGTTTCCGTCAACCGTCTTATGCAAGGAGATGCAATATGTGATGCATTAGTTTTGTGAATATCTTTTAAATGCATTAATTTATAGGCTTTTCAATAGTGTGGGAATTTGCGTTGATTCGGAGATTTTAGTGCAGATAATATTGATGTAAGGGAGGTATGAATGTAAGGGATCAATTGTATTGATAATAGCGTCCAGTACAATGTATATTAAAGACTAGCAAAAAGTAAGAACAATGATGACCCAGTAGAGCAGTGGTGGCCACTGGGCCACCACTGCCAATGAGTAACGGCCGCGACTTACAAGTTGTAGGTCGTAAGTTCAAACCCAGACAGGCGCTTTACTTTGTGTAAATTGTTTCATCACCATTGCTCTCAAAACTGTGAAGGAAAAAAACGTGAGGAAATTGGCATGTCTTAGAAACAAAAATTCGAAGACATGTGACATCCACCAACCCGTATTGGGCCCACGTAGTGAATTACAGCCCACACCCTCTCACAGAGAAGAGGCCTGTGCCGCAGCAGTGATGACATTAAAAAAGGCTGATGATGATGACGATGAGAAAGCAAGAAATAGGGAATGACACACAAATAATCTGGCCATAAGTTTGATCAACGTGGTTCTAAAATTAAAATACATAACGCTAAGACACCAAAAAAATAAAAAATCTGCGAAAGGCGTAACTGTAACAATCGAGGATAAGAAAGAAAAATCAAATGAAGGTTATTTATTCAAAGTAGGCCAGACCCAGCACTTTTTGAACGTCAAAGTTCTACATAATTATAGACAGTCCTCCAAAACCGGGCCAGTTACGATTTCCTAGTGTTATAGCTGGGAAGAAGTGGCGCAACGAATTCCCCAGCAATTAACCAAAACCAGTAATAACAACAGCCAATAACAATAATATTAATACAGATATCACAAGTATTCTTAGTAACAAAAACTTCAAAAAGAATAAAACAGTTGACCCAATATCTTTTACTCCCAAAAAAGACAGTCTCCAAACCATGAACATTAAAAAAACACTAAAAAATTAGCTTTAAACAAGCCAAACATATATTGTGAAGATTTCTATAGATTCGCGAGTCCCGACCCCTTAACGGTCACTTCGATGGAGGACAATGACCGTTCCCCTTCCTATGGGGTCTCCATGGGGTGAATATCAGCAGTACTGGATATATCAATGAAATCGAACAATGACATGGTAACCTACTTTTTATAGGGAGATGGACTGGAGAAAAAGCTGGGGTGCTTTCAAAAGATTTGTCCACGTCTGGCCTTTGACGAATCATCTTTGATTTTTGAATGCAAGGGGAGAAATTGATCTTGAACAGTTTAATGGTCAGTCTGTTTGCGAAATAAAACTGGCTTTGCTACATATAATAAAACAAAGTATCCCGCCGCATCTGTCTGTCTGTTCGCAATAAACTCAAAAACTACACAGTGTGATTCATGAGGAACGATAATAACGTTATAATTTGTACCCGTACCCGTGCGAAGCTGAAGCAGGTCGCTAGTTAAAAAAAATATATCAGTATATAAATAAAATGTTGCTTCTTCAATAATATGCTTATTTGTACGATCAGTGATAGGATTGATTAGATTTTGAATATCATTGAAAGGATCTTTTTTTAGTGCAACTTAGTTTAAATATACTTGAATGTTTTTTGTATTGTTAGTCGAGATAATAGTATGTACTTTTTTTTCTATAAGTTTGTCCCGGTTGCAAAGCACAATCTTATAGCATCCTTTGCTTAGTTATTTAAAAGTGTACTTCTGGTAGAACGTGCCTTTAGTAAAATATTCGACCTGTAATTTTACTTTTTTAAATATCCAATTAATACTACCAATATACAGGGCCACCCGTTTCTGATACACTCTATATACTACCAATAAGTCCATAACTTGACAAACAATTTACGAAGACACGCTACGCAGCTGATACCTATTTTAATCACTTTCCCTTACATGACAACATTTCCAATTTTTTACGGTAATTTAGTGCAAAGTTTAACTCGATACATCGTTTTAATTTAAAAACATCAGTCAATAACATAATTCTTACATATTACAGCTTAATTAGCTGTTGTCATCAACAGTATCAACTTATGATTGACATTTGCAACCACTATCAACAATAACTCTTATTTTACTCTACATAAAGTACATATTTAAATATATTTCACCACTCACCTGTCATTGCGAAATATCAGTTAATGGAATATGAGTCTTGGTTCCAGGATTTAAGGGTTGTTTTGACGTGTTGTGGTGTTTAAAGAGAAATTGTGGTCACCTGCTGTCTTACATCATGTTTTACACCATTCATACCTTGCTATAGATCTGGGAATCCTTTTAGACTTGTCCAGCCCTTGTTTGTATAAAGATCTTCAGGTACATTCTTTGCTTGACGAATGACCAATTTCGCAGCTCCAAAATTGCAATTCAAGAAAGTTTCTTTCAGAGAACTCAAACTTCCTGCCTTCGGTGCTACAACCCTTTGTGGGTATCTTGGCCTCCTCAACGATCTTCTTTCATTTCGCTTTGTCTCTGGCCTCCCTTCGCCAAGAGGTTTTCGTACCTATTTTTCTTAGATCTTTCTCTTCACAATCCTTCCATTGCTTTCTGGGTCTTTTCTGTTGCGGAGTCCACTCAGACATTAGTCTAACCGCTCTGGTGTCACCCATCCTTGCCAAGTGACCTGCTCATCTAAACCTCTGTATCTTCTTCAGTTATTAATATTAACGAAAACAACGAAGCATCGTCTATCGAATCTTCGTGCAGTGGACAGTCCTCAGCAAAAATGTTCAAATTACTCTTAATGAAACTTGGCACTGGTTGTGATCTTGCATTTCTTCCGTTATCTGATTCTTCATTACCTTTTACAGCGACTTTCAATACCGATGCTATCTTTCTGCCAGTACCAGTATCCCCATAAAAAACGAAATTCCCTTCACCATATTCATCATTCTATGGCCACCATGCAAAGCCACATTTACCCGCCAAAACTGGTATTACGCAAGAGCGAGATGACAATAGCTCTTCTTCTAAGTGTAAAGGAGACAAAGCATAGGCCACTTCCTGCGCAGGATTCACGTAGAACGTTTTTTTGTTCATTGCAATTCTATGTATTGGAGATAATATTATTGCATATTTATGGGTTTGTCAGGTTGTTTGTGCAGACGTGCGGAACCGATTTTGATGGTTTTCTCGTTGGTTGCAAAGATAATGGATGCTGTTGAGTTTTTTAGTATTGCTTACAATGAGATGGATAGTTTGTAGACCTTTAATTAAGTAACGCAGTTGATTTCTTTCTAAATTGGGAAGATTATAATAATATTATGTAGAAAATGCCATATTTTAAAGTAATCGAATGAATAAAACAAATATAATCTAAATCTTGGGCAAAATGGCATCAAATATTTAAGAAATTAATTTTATTTCTTATAGTTCCGGTTTTTTTTTTTTTTTTTTGGGGGGTGGGAAATCATCCTATGACTTCTTCCGCTCTAGGGTGGAGCGGAAGGGTGTGTCAGACTCTTACTGACTAAAACCCACCCCTGTTCCTCCCTGCCTCGAGTGCCCGGGGGCGAGGTAACTCTTTCGAATTTATCCTCCACCCCCGGGCAGTCCTCCACCCCCGGGCAGTCCAACTGAACCAATTTTTGGGCTTAAAAAGCGACGAATGAAAGATCTTACGTCCGTATTCTGACAGCATACATCATGACAAGGAAATCTTGACCAAAAATAACAAAAAAAAAGTGCAAGAGTGTACCGACAGCATCCTATAGAAAAGTTATTATAGATTGTTCGGATAACCATGTACAGTGGTAAATCAATACCATTATCTTAAAACCACTATAAAAATGAGTGATACTAAACAACCGGCGGTTTTCTGAGAAGAAAGCTTTAAAACAGACAAAATTTACCTCTAAAGTGAAAAGTATAAGGTTAAAATTGCTTCACACGCAATATAATTTCTTTACGATATGCAATTTGTTGTACTGCCAAAGAACAATAGACTTTATTATCTGTAGAAATGCTTTAGAAGATTACTCAAAAAGTTCACTCAAATATTGATTTCATTTCTAATTATTTTCCTGTTCAAGTTGGTTATAAAATTCAAAATCGTTTGTTGCTGACGTAGATCAGTTGCGATGTTTCGAAAATGGGCATATTACTTGCTCCCGCGCATCTCATGGCGGGCGGAAATCTTAATGGGTCCTGGAACGAACTAACGATGGGACCCATCGATCTGAAGAATGTAGGCCTCGAAAATTTTAGACACGGCGCATTTCCTGTTCGTAAATCTAAATGAGATGACGATAATTACGATTTCGTGAATATTGAGAAACGAGTGACCCTAATCCATCAGTAAGTCTTTTTAACAATATATCTACGAACGGGTGAATAGGAACGAAGGGGTGAATAGAACCTGGGCCTGCGGACGGCGAGTAATGGGTAGCTCGCCGTCCGATCAGCACCAGGCCTGAGAGTCGACGGCGCGTAGTGTCCCACGCGCGCCTCAAAGAGTCTACCTAACCTTTTCCTAACTAAGATGGGGTCAGCGGTCAATCTAACCGGATCAACTTAGTACTAGTATTTTACGTGGAGTGACTGCCATGGGCAGGGTTCACATTGCTCGCAGAACAGATGGTCTATGGGACCGAAAAGTTCTGGAGTGGTGACCGCGTATCGGAAGGCGCAGCGTAAGAAGGCCTCCCACAAGGTGGACGGATGACCTGATGAGGGTTGCGGGTAGCCGATGGATGCGAGACGTACAGGACCGGTCGGTGTGGCGATACTTGGGGGAGGCCTATGTCCAGCTGTGGACGTCTTTCGGCTAAAATGATGATGATGATGATGATGACTGCCTGTTTGACCTCGACAACCCAGTAGCTGGGTAAAACGAGACTGCTTGGCAAGACTGGTGTCAGATTGTATGGCTTCTGAGTTCCCGTAACGACTGTCAAATATCTTTAAAGAACAACTTTGGGTTTAGTAAATGTTGCATTTATAGTTTTCTAAATAGGCTATTTTGCTAAAAAAATCTAATTATTAATAAAAATCGTTTTTTTTTTCACGTAAACGATACAGTGCGTTGAAATTTCAAGTGACGTCACACATTGATACACTCCAATTTTTTTTGATAATCTAACTTACGAACTAAATAGAGTTATATTACAGTAAATACTCGTATCCCTTAAATTTTAGGTTACACAGCCATCTGATGACAATATTCTTAGTAATATCAACACATAAAAACAATGAGTCATCTACAAAAAAAGTGATAACTTTTCACTATCAAGTTCACGGTCAAACATGGTCGTTATAGTAAAATTCACGCGTTTTATTACAAAAAAAACCTAATTAATTACCTAATGAATTGACAATTTACATAATTTTATGGGCTTTTTTTAAATTTATGTCTTGGGTTTTTGTTGAGCCTACGATCATATGTTTTTGGTAAACATTGTCAGTGATTAAATATATAGGTATTGTATATTTTTTTGTACTCTTAATTTCTTTTGTGGTGGCAACATAATAGAATAAGGTATTTAGCAAAAAAATAAGTTATCTTTTTTTCGTAGTACCTTTATTTTTAAACATCTTTATTGTCTACACAGTCATTAGTTTAGCTCTCAAGAAAAGGTATATTTGTGAAGATAAAATTAATATCCATAATAAACTTACACCAAGTCTACGACATCAAAGCTCTACACTTCATTATGCGTCCATATTTGCTCAGGGTGCTCAAGTCCCGACGGAAAGGTAACATCAGACTCACACGACACGCTTCATACCACATTCGATCAGGATCTGGAACTAATTCTGATACCCCTGTTAGTATTAAGATGCTTGATAATAATGTAACTTACAATGAAAAATTGGATCTTGGAATGGAAGATGTCAATGGGACAATTGCTTGTCACGGGTTAGTTGATAAAGATGAGCTTACTACAATATATTCGATAAAAGGTGAATATAAAGATGAAGTAAATTTGTAGCTACTAACAAAAGACAGCTTCTAAGCAATTACTCACAAAGAAAATTTTAGCTTAATAACGAATACAGAAAAGAGAATACCAATTTAAATTTTAAACCTAAAGGTTTGGTTAATGACGAAGTTGTACTTTAATATGCTAAGATGCTTCTAAGGAACTAATTATCCCCGAAGAATGAGCAGCAACCATCCATGTCGGTCAACACGATCTCGACTCGTGTCATGGTAACGCTAATTTAGTGAAGCGACATTGAATGGGTGACATCTACACAAACCATTGTTTGATGGAAATTATTACCAACAATATAGAAAAGGTTGAAGTATATCGATAAGTTTAAAATAAATTCTGATCCCGTAAAATCCAAAGAAGCAAATCAAAAATCAGCTTTAGGCACAATGAAATAGTCATTCTATTGCAACATGTCATTGACTAGTTTTTACAACAATGAATGGGAGTGAACTATCAAAATGGTTTTATTAATCGCCACTGGAGGAGGATGATGATAGAAAAATATCAATTTCTTGCCTTCCGCCCATACAATGAGTTGAAACGTGACATTTATTTTAGCTAGCGGAGCACGACACGGGTCTAAATTATACGTTTTAAAACCAAATTTCTACGCTCAAATCTGCAGACCGTTCAATGCCAATATTAAACGGATTTTTTTATTCACGATTTCCAACTTTTTCATTCGCTTGGGTGACAAAAGACGGTAAAAAATGGAACCATGTAAAAAAGAATCCGCATTTCGTTTGGTCTTAACTTCTTTGCTATAAAGATTATTTTCGTTTGTGTTGTTGGTAGTATCGTAGGGTTCAATCTGGGTCTTGGTCACTGGCTTCTTTAGGAGTTCGGAAAAACGGTTTTTTGAATTGGTTCAGCGTTTTTCGTTGAGCACGCGCCCGCCACCCGTCGCGATCGGATTTGAATAATATCATTTTGTTTCGCCTGCGTTTTGTAAATTTCGTGCTTTTGGGTTGTGCCATTTGGTGCTGTATTACATGTTTATTTAGTTGAAAGAAAAAGCATTCGGTGGTAAATTTCTGCATGAAAAATTATTATTATAATACCTATATGCTCAAAAACCTTCGCCTTGTATATCTCTACTAAGAAAAACAACGTCTTTTACATTGCATCACTTATGCATTAAATCTTTCCTCTAATTCTTATTCACTGTCAACATTTTTGTGACCTAATCAAGATTTTATACACGTGTTTGTGATCATTTTAATTCTTTAAAATTAAGTCTCCTACTACTAAATATAGAAATAAATAATGTATTCAACTCACATTCTATTTACTATGTCTGAATGAATGAAAAGGTGCTTTGCATTATACTTAATAGTAGCTTTGTTATAGGCATCTTTCATAGTTTTATTGTATGTCTGTTTAGTCGTAAACATGCTGCTAAACGGATAATTTTCTTCTTCCTTCAATATTATAATCAAATTAACTTGCTTTTGGTTATTTACAGCTGATTGATTATTGTCAAAATTATCCATTGATATGGAATCGCTAGTTTTCTTTTCAATTTTATCTATAGAGACTTCGGTTTCTGCAGCCTCCACACTTTGAATTCACTCAATGTTAACTGTTGTTTCTTCTCCTTCCCTAAAAAGCCAGTTTTCCAGATCCTACAATATAATGCGAAAGTTTGGATGGATGGATAGATGTTTGTTACTCCACCACGCCAGAACGGCTAAACGGATCTGAATGAAATTTGGCATAGAGATAGATTATAGTCTGGAATAGCACATATGCTATAATGTATAGTGGGGGAAGTACTAATTTCATGCGGGCGAAGCCGCTGGCTGAAGTTAGTTTTCAATATTTTATCATCTATCATTTCTACGTTACCTCTTATTTCCATCAATATAATATATACAAAAACATCAAGCAAAACCGCCTCAAACATAAAGTTCTCAAACATATTCAAATGTGATTCAATAAAATGCGTTACAGCCGCCATTATTCCACATTACTTAACATTTGGACAGCATTTGATCAGATAACTCAAACATTGGTAGAATACGTGGCTTAGGAGGATATCGTCAGACCTTGGGACTGAGAATTGGCACTAAATGATCATTTTTAAGTCCTGTATATGTCATCTTTCTTGAGTTTGATTGGGACACTGCAATCGCCAATCCCTTGCTCAGAAACGCTAGTATGTATTTATAGTTCAGTTATTTCATGTGTTCAGTAGAAAATCAATCTGAATTTTGACAAAATTCTTCCTTAGTTTTCTTATGGGTTGTTCTTTCGGTTGTATATAATTTATTATCATACTCATGTGTTGGCAGGGTTTTCATTTGTTGTTTTACCGTCGTCTCCATCTTGTATACGCTTTTTCATCGTTGTAAGTCTTATAAATCAAACTGAAAGTGGTTTTAAAGTAAATAAAAGAAAAATACGGTTATGCTGTGACACAGGCCTAGTTTCTACATTTGAATTTGCGCCGCCCTTTCACAATGAGCGCGTAAATGACAATTTCGGTGTTTCAAATATTTTCTACTTGACTATACGAAACTTTACAATATCAATCTACTTATCGCCGTTCGTGTTTAGTAACATTGCCGCTTGATTTCTCGCTATTTACCTAGATTACTTGGTTTTTTTCAACAGTTGCGGCAATATTTAACGCATGGCTGATAGTGACATTGGCTTAGAATCAACTTTTTGCCGCCAAAATCATGCGCCAGGGCCGTCTGAGAAAAACGACACTTTTTTCAATACCAATAATTTTTCATGACATAATAATAGAAAAATAAAATATGCTCACAGTTATAAGTCTTTTCATGTTTCTGATTGAATTTTTATATTTTAAAAATGGTAAAAATCGAACTGAGCGCACGATTATCCCCAGAGATTAGGTTTCCGTTGCAAAATACAAAAGATCGGATTAAATGGTTAAAGAATACAATTCATTGGAGAAACGTGAGATTAAATCAAATTTTTGTAACAATGTCTTCAAATTTTTATATAATGTTAATCGCTTTTTCTAATTTTGTTATGAAACACCCACTTTTACACAATTTCGAAGTTATTTGAATCTCATCAGTTTTGTCAAATTTATTTTATTACTTTCTGTATCGTTTACTTTCAACTATAGCCCGATGAACTACCATAAAAGTACTATTATTAATTAAATGCACTTAATTAGCAAATCAATTGACACTGAAAATAATTGCAAAAACAAATTTTTAATTAAATAATAATAATTGGATTGGTTCAATGGATAAGTGGGGAATTAATTCCGTTACATTATAGTACCATTGAATCGTAATCAATTCGGAAGCCGGCAATTGAAGTCTGTGAATCTTTTCCTCGTTTTAAAGCGTTTATTACTTCCTAGATTGATAGTTAGTTCTTTTTTTAAGTTTTTTTTTCGTTTGAGTCATTTATTTAATTTATTTCGATGATAATCATAAAGAACAGGTGCTATAAGACCAGTTTAAATAATTACATAAATTATTTAATATAATTTCTTAGACAATTTTTATATATATAAAAGTCGTAACTTTTACTTTTTCTTTGAACAGCAATGAATTCACGAGAATATTTTTATCGTATCTAATTTACATAAACAAATCGATGAACCTGTTTTCTATTAGGAAAAGATTTAATTTGTAAACGAGATTTAAAAGCCATTTAATCTGCCGTGAGGTCGGTCTTAAGAATTAATCTAAGCAGTGTCACTCATATGTCATTTTGTTGACATGGATTTGCAGATACGATGTTATTCGGTACGGGTGTAGTGTGTAGGTACTTTTCTTGATTACTTGCTTGTTTTAATTGCAAAGCAATATTTTTTTTTTTGTGTTTTAATTAGTGATGTGGCTAAACCAGTAGAAGACGATCAAGTACCTACATACATTCTCTTAATTGTAAAAAAAAAATTAAAGTCTTATGTCGGACACCTACAAATAGTATGTAAGTCATAAAATTAATTACAATTTCATAGTCTAATAAAATCTTAACGTTCTTGCATTTCTACTGATCTATGGTATATCTTTTTGTATTTACAATTCTGCCTATTCAAAGAGAAAAAGTACGATAACACCAACACAAACAACCTCCACCACAAATCTTGTACACAATTTTTCAGCCAAAAAACGTCAAAACGGCCGCCATTTTGAAACCCTAAGCTTTCGCGAAAATTAATCTGAGTGGGCAAAAACTATGCCTTATTAAGGGGAAAATCCGCCCCTGGCTAGGGTCTAATATCCAGAGATAAACAGACGGAATGTATGCTTACAATTAATAATAATTTTGGGGCAGAAAAAAGTGGCACGTCGTGACCTGCTCTTTTTGTCAAGCTACACTTTTTGCCACTGAAAAGTGGAGGGTTTTAAGAAAATTAGTTTTCATTTTTTGTTTTTCGACGGCTTTGTTTCTATGCTGGCTAAAGGGCGTGAAAATATTCGTATCTACTTTTAGTAAAAGAGCTTATTTACCTGCTCAATATTCCATTGCTATTAGCTATGATGAAATTCGCAAAAATAGCGATGATTGAGAATTCGTATAGGAAAATATTTGTTGAAAGCATAGCTAATTTTGGTACTTCTGATGATTCTGACGAAAACTAAATGATCTGCCAACCAAAAGCGTAAGCCTAGTAAATACGTTAAATTATCCATTTCCTATTAATATTATATTTGTAAATGCGAAAGTTTGGATGGATGTTTGTTACTAAATCACGACAGAACGGCTGAACGGATCTAGATGAAATTTGGCACAGAGATAGATTATAGTCTGGAATATCACATATGCTATAATTCATAGTAAGGGAAGTACTAATTCCACGCGGGCAAAGCCGCTGGAAGAAGCTAGTTAATAAACATTTTTTTAGTAGGAACATATATCCCCTTACTACAGGTTATTTTACAACCTAGCTAGGGGGACAGTGCATCACACATCTGATTAGAGACAATAGTACGAAACCACATTATTGTAATTGTTAAGTGAACTATTGTACTACAATCCCTGTTTTATTTAAATACATTTATTATTATTCCATTTATTTTATAGTTTAAACATACAATTTACATTTTTAAATATTAAAATATCAAAATATAAAAACATTTAAAAATAGTATCCCACCGGTATCGGGATAGGGTCCAAGCTACCGGTGGTCAGGGCTCCTGAGAGAGGAACCTTCTAACTATGCGCGCCGTGTCCAGGAGTACTGCCTTCTGGATCAAGCCCTTGAGCCAGCTACCCAACGAGAGCCTCCTTAGGTGTTCGTCGAGTCTCTTGGCTATTAAGCCATCGGCCGTCACGACTATCGGCACAATGACTGCTGTATCCACCTCCCACATGTCGACAACCTCGCGAGCCAGATCAAGATACTTTGTTTTTTTATCTTTCTTTCCTTCACGAGGTTCTCGTCATGAGGGACAGCTATATCAACAATCATTGTGTGACGCTCTTGTCGATCTATCACCACTATGTCAGGCTTATTGGCAACAATAGTCCTATCAGTGATGATAGATCGATCCCAATACAACGTGATATTGCCATTTTCGATTATTATTATTATTAAAATATCTAATTTCCATGCAGTTTGGTTGTCAACTCGTATAGCATGTTGCTTTGACGACACACTTCAGCCAGAATAAATAAAAAAATATACACACCTACAGGTAGCTACCTACTCAAATACTTATCTTCTATGCAGTATTTTTTCAAACAATCCATCAACAATTTTTCCTCACACGTCTTCTAAAATTATCACGCTCAGATAACCTGATGCCTCCTGTCTGGTGATTAGAAATGATGATGAAATTGATTATGATTCGGAAAGGCAACTCGCTAAACCTGCTTCGAGATACGTCTAGATAACTTTAGAAGAATTAAAGTTTTTTAAAATACCCGTGTGGTTATTCAAGAGGCCTTTTGTGTTCGAATGAATAATACATGCCGCTCGTCAGTCATTTGTTTAGTCTAGAAGTCTTAAATTAATCGGAATTTTTAATATCTTTGAAACACGAAGTCAAAAACAAAGAATACAATATTGCGAAGAAATTTTCTACATGTCGATTATCAAACCATTTAATTCGTGGAAAAAATGTGAAAAAGATACTAAGACACATCCCGTAAACAATTTTCTTTCTCCCTACACGGAAAAGCCTATAAGCCTTCTAGAAAAATCACCATTAAAAAATTACACCTTTTTCCCAACCCCTAAACCACACTACATTTTTCAGCGGGACAGCCGTAACAGATGACCAGTGTTTAATAACCCTTAACCCTCCAGCCCCCACTTCAACCCTTACCTAATCTTGTCTTGATTTTAATAGGGTTATTATGACAGCTGTCATGTTTTATCTTTTGGTTTTAAAGTGTGACAGATAGATTTTCTTTTGACCCATATCTATGTAGCTTTGAAAATGCGTCACTTGTCTTATAGTCTACCGTAATTTCTATCTTCCCATGATTGATTTTAAATTCATTGTGGGTACAGTTTTAGTTTGTTTTTTTTTTGACTCGTCATACTCTATCCTACCTTCAGTGGTTTGACGTGCCCAAGTTAACTAACCCCCTTTTAACTGTGACGATCTTTGGCCTGTTGTAATGCATCAGTGATCTTGGTGTCTAGACAACCACAGAAATATATGAGAACCATACACAAAATATCATAATTAACGATAGCGTCAGCTACTTTATCACTCCAATATTAAGGACCACAGCTTCCTTTACCTCGTGCCAATCATCTTCAATCTTCGCTAAAACAACTAACAAAAATAATTCAAGTAGTTTCCTCAAATTTTAGCAAAGTAGATCCTAGCATTAAAACCACTTTAATTCATCCATCGCCACGGTTGGCTGGTTTCATTATTTCCTACAAACAGTATGAATACTCATTTGCTTGGTAATTAATGGCAATAATTGATAAACATTTTAGTATTACGTACAATTTTATAAAGTACTCTTATAATGAATTTTGTGTGTACTCATGATTTGTTGAGATAAAAGAATTAAGAATTGTTCTCATGGGGAATATAACAAATCATTATCGTTTTTATATAGTATCAAGATTCATAAAGTAGAATTACAACTTGATTTAAATATTAGGTAAAGATATTCTAGTGTAAAATTTATCATCGTTAACAATGAATTCACTCTTGTGTAGGATGTAGATTTTAAGATACAACAGGCGGTAAATAAAACTGATGATAATTATTTTTTTTAATTATAATTATGTACCCATAGAACAGTATAATTATATCACTCTCCATAAATAATTAAAGAAAGATCGTAAATTGAAAAATCAATTTCTTTTATTTCTATAAAATGTTGATTATACAACTTCTACGAAACAGCAACATAGTAAGGAATAAAATTTTGTGAAAAAATGTTGCATATAGTAACACACATTATCTTGTAGAACCAGTTACCAAGGTCAACTGTAATGATACAGGTTTATTTTTAACGAAACCACTTTGGAAGCCAAATTTTCTAGGTAATAAAGCATAGTTTGTTGAATTTTGATGGCTTTATAGTTTATACTATAATATCTTTCGATGTCGATGTGAATTTTGTATAAAATCTTGATAACAAATACGAAAAAGTTGGCGTTAAAATATAAAGAACTTTTATTTATAGTGTGAATGTGGAGAGATATTTAGAGGCAGACTAAATTAAAACAATACATTCAATAAATACTCGTAATGTAATTGAAGCTGAAATAAAACTAGAATCTGTACTTAAAATGATGAAGTAAAGACTATGCCAACGCAAAAATTTGTCCAATTCTCAATAGACCCCAAACTATTGATGCGCCTCAATTGAATGCAAGAGGAAAGTGGTATATCAACGATAGATACATTACAGTCAATAGCTGTTCTGTCTGCCTGTTGCTCATTGTGTGACAATATTTAGATTTTTTCTTATTATTCAATTACTTCGTGCTGTGGACGCTTTGTCACTTTTCTAGCAATTGAATTGTCAATTCAGTTTTTGCACAGTTCTCGATTACCTAAGACTAAGCTCTATATTGCTGCTTGTTGACTAATAGAATGGACTTCTCGAATTTTATTTTATATGAATAATTCTAGAACATTTTGTGTTTTTGATGTTGGGCACAGGAAGCTTCGTTCTTTCAAAATCTTGGATGTTGTGTTTACTTCATTTGAAATCAGAGATGTAATTTAGATCAATGTTACAGCATCCTTCAACTGTTACAACCGATTTACCAAACCGACATTCCTAGTTCCACCAATTTAACACAGATTCCTTACCAGACGATCCTTCACGAAGACCTATTAAAAGTCATCCACCACCTCGAATCTACTGCTTCACAACATTAAGTAGTGCCCCAAACTTTAATTATGTTCCATCTGTGACCAATTGCGTTCGTGTCTCGCACTTCTCGCCAGTCATGCAACGTGCTACCGAACGAATCCGGCCGGCAGAATCAAAACCTACACCTTTATCTTCAAAAGGAACTCTATGCAAACCTTATTTAAATCCAAAATCGTCTGCTACATCTACTTTATCAAATACATTCCCTAACGTTCATTGTTAGGCACTACAACCAACAGCATCGCTTGACGATGGTATAGTTTGAGCTTTATTTGCTTTGGATTTGAGATCATTATCGCGTGATTGTGACTTGGTAGCGCCCGAAGGAACGTGGCTAGCAGCCTCATTGTTAGATGAAAACGATTCTAAGAGATGACGTGTCAGTTTTAAGTTAGAAACTAATTTGGGATATCACAAAGAGTATCAATGGTGTACCGAAACACTTTAGTGCGCGAACAGTGCCGCCGAAAGTACCGGCTTTGTTGGCCCGTGTACACAAATACTTATTTAAAATTCAGTCTTTGATAATGTTGATTTGTTCTGGGTTTGCAGAAACACCTAGCACTTTAATTTCATGCTATTTATATACTTGGATTAATCCTTATCCATATGTCGCTGCATTATCTTTTGACATTAAAGGATGGAAATTTTCCATCCTTTAAAACCATGACCAAATTCAATGACCATAGAGGTTCTAACTTTTTTGTTAGGATTCTGACACGGTATAAGTACAGTAACAGAAGCTGAGTCAAAGATTCTGATTACCCAGACGTATATAAGGAAGTCAAAGCGATTACTACGCGTGGAAGAAGCCGTGAAGCCAACATCCTGCCTTTATTAAGAGTTGGGCAAATAAAAAAAGACTAAGAATCATTTGTTCCGGCTGCCCGCGGATGTCGTTCAAGGGCGAAATTCACTTTTTGATGATTTCTATGATGTTTACAACGGTGTTGGAAATCATTTGTACGATTAAAATTGTTTTGGAGTTGACTTGTGATGTTGGCTTGCAGTTTTATTAATTGATTTTTTTGTGTAATCGATTTGTGCAAGTGTGCAACCTATTTAGCACTCAACATTCCGGTACCCCATTTTTACCACATTTTGTAATATACACTATTTCGTGAAAGTATTTGTTTAATTTATTAACATATTATCCTCGCCAAAAATACTCTGTAACATTTCAATATAACTAACAGATTTTTTCTCTGTTCATTTCAGGTGTTCGGTTCAAAAGCGGACCTGCAGCTTCACACTCAGATCCACCTCCGTGAGGCGAAGCCCTACCGCTGCACGCAGTGTCCGAAGGCCTTCGCAAACTCCTCATACCTGGCGCAACACTCACGCATCCACCTGGGCATCAAGCCTTACCGCTGCGAGATCTGCCAGAGGAAGTTCACCCAGCTGTCGCATCTTCAACAGCATATCCGGACACACACCGGAGATAAGCCCTATCGCTGCACCCAAATTGGATGTACCAAAGCCTTCTCCCAGCTATCCAACCTCCAAAGCCACAGCCGCTGCCACCAGACAGATAAGCCCTTCAAATGCAACTCCTGCTACAAGTGTTTCACCCACGAGAAGGACCTCCTCGAACACATCCCTAAACACAAAGAATCCAAGCACCTAAAGACTCATATATGCCAATATTGTGGCAAGAGCTATACGCAGGAGACGTACCTAAGTAAGCACATGAATAAGCACGCGGAGAGAGCCGATAAGCGGCCACCGATTTCTGCTTTAGGCTTGAGTGGATTGAATAGATCGTTGGGTGCAGCCGCGCCCACGGCTGTGCCTTTCGGCGACCACCCTTACTGGCCGAAGGTTAGCCCTGATTCAGCGGCTCACATGTCTGATGAGGGAGGTTACCATCAGCAGAGGGAAGCGGATGAGCATCATGAGCAACAACTGCAGCAGCAGCGGGCTCTGTTCGCTCAGCATGAGAGCCAGGATGACCGCATCCAACCCCCTGTGTCGTCGGCAGCGAACTCGGCGTTTACTCCCATCAACTCGATGGCTCCTCACCTTAACGGTCTGTCGCACCATAGCGCGCTCCCCACGCGGCCGTATCTCTACGATCCCCTCCACTTCCAACAAGGCAAGCAGCAGCCCAACTCCTTCCCCAACCAGCTGATATCGCTGCATCAGATCAGGAACTACGCTCACCAACCCTCGGCCCTGCTGCCCGCGGAACACATCCTCCCCCATGCATTATCGCACAAGGATAAGCAGTAACTTACCGTAGGTACACTCACTATAGTATGTACTTATGATGGTATTACTAGTTGTATAATTAACGAAATATTAAAAAAAAATATTTAGAATCTCGCTCTCGAAGACAGTGGTATTACGGTTTTATCGTTAGAGAAACAAATTCATGTTTTTAGAAATAAAATTGTATGTACTCGAAATTTTGTGAGTAGATAACAAAATTTTATGGGTATGATTGTGATTTCGGACTTATTTTCCAATTTAACGGATTATTGATTAGTTTTTATTTTACGGTAGTTTTGTCTCAACCCAGTTGATCCGGGGGTTTGATCGTCAATTATGGTTGAAAGCAATTATTATGATTTAGATTGCTGAATTGGTTTGGAGAAAAAAAGACTTGAGAAATCACGATTCGTATTGAATTGAATTTTTATATTTGTGATATGGGTATAGATATTAAATATTTTATCTAAAACTATAATATGTTACATTTTTATGCTTTTGATGTTATTTTATTGGTTTGTCTTTGTTCAAATTTTTTCAGCACTTTACAAGTAATCGATCAAACATTCGTAGCAACTCGGACGCAAGTTATTTTTCAGTTTGTAAAAGAAAACTAATCTTTAACACGGAAAAAACTCTAGCGGAGTCATATACTATATGTTTTTATATAATTTCTTTGTCTGCAATTAATGCATAATAATGTTTTATCGATGCATAATTTAAATCCAGCGGTTTTATTTGTACCTACGTCATTAAGTAGAAAATTTATCATTTACACATTATTTTAATATTGAAAGTAACGGACAAATCGCATCTCAATTTTAAGACATTTCTTTTTTCAAATTAATTTTTAGAGTGAGACTGCATTGGTATCTTCTTGGATATAATTTATTCACAATTTACATAAGTAATAAAACATATTTGATTAAAAAAGTTCCTGATAAACACAAGTATTTGTATTGATTACAAGCGACTTGAACAACTTGAACAAAATATTTTCACAAGTTTTTCACTTCTCACTTCTGTTGCATTTTTTTACTGTATTCATTAAGAATAATAGATCTCTTAAATCATCACATTTGCACTCAGTTCCTACTTAGATCATATTCTGTATTTTTTTAGCTTTATATATCTAACAACTATCATTTTTTGTATTTTATTTCCAACAATTTAGAAAATGTATTCTTCCTGTTTTTTAAAATGTTTTCACGAACAAAAAATTAAGTTAATTATCACTAAGCTGTCGCGGGTCGAATATATTTTCTAATGTTAAAAAACAATTCCCCATGTGTATAATACATTTATGAGTGGCCAAAATCGCTTCTTTACGTCACAAAATGAAAGATGCACTTTTTGTAAATATTTTGTAAATACGACTACGATTTTTTGAGAAAAAAATCCTTGAAATTTATTAAAGAAATTTTTTTTGTTTACTTTACGATATCTAAAAGTGCTTATGCTCAATTATATTAGCCTTAAGAACTCAGGGGTAGTGGCGTTCATCGGAATTGTATAGTATTCCTATTTTCCGTACTTAATAGGCCCTTCGTACATCGATTTTTTAGACTAGTTTCAAGTATACGAACACAGAAACAGTTGATTTGTTTTAATTTTTCGAACGAATCAGCGTTAGTAGGTAAAATTAATAAAAAAATGTGATAGGAGATGGAATGGGAAAGAGTGACTATTTTTGGAGGAATGTCTATTTTCCTTCTAAATTAATTTGCTATTGATCTTTTTAGTTATAAAAAAAAATGTTAGGTTGTGGTTATTCGTTAGGGGTCTGCGAGACAAGATGGCCGTCTGTCTGTCACAAATTAGCCAAATCTTTATTTTTTCTTGTACAAATATGTTTTTTCTTTAATGTTAAATAACGGCAATAAGAATTTCTTCCGATCGTTTGTTGTTAAGTAAGCACTATTGTATATTAACTGTATCATGACAATGAGCCAAGAGTTATTAAATGCCCAATTTTTTCGAACTTTGGATTTAAGGGAATAAAATCGCCAATATCTCTCTATTGTAAGTAGACATGTGATATTGTAATTTGATTTTTTTAAGTTAATTATAAACTTATTATTATGAATACGATATTTTTGTAAGTAATATTTTGTTTCATTTTACGTTAGTTTTCGCTTGTTCTAGCGTTCTCGTTTTAAGATTTATAGATGAAAATGAAAGAAAATCATTTTTTGTTACTTAAAATTGATTAAAAATTAATTACAACTATGCCAAGAATTATATCTGTGTCTTTTATTTTTTTATGAATCCTCCTAAAACCTTAGCTTATTTCTACGAATTCTACCTACTGAAAATATAGGTTCACAATATCAGAAAAAAAACCCTGAAAAATTATTACTGATGATTGGATAACCTGAAATATTTGGAAATAAGAACATTTAAATGGCAAAGTTTGATAGGGCTAAATTCATAAATTGCAGTAAGTAAGTAATTTTAATATTTTCCTATCATGGGTTCGACTCCCATAACTATACTATAACACAAAGTTTTAATTAATTAATTAAAGGGACAAAGCGACACAGTTGGTGATTGTGTTCTAGGTTTTTCGGAGGCTAATTGTTTGTTAGACAGGCGATCATCCTGCCCAGGGGTTGTGGATAAATTCGAAACAGAGTTACCGCGCCCCTGGGCATTCAGGGCAGGGAAGTAACAGAGGTGGGTTTAAGTCAGTAAGAGTCTGACACGCCCTCCCGCTCCACCCAGAGCGGGAGATATTATTGGATGAAATCAAGAAAACAACGTAGCGTGGCTACATCGACTTGTGAGGCTGAAAACGTAAGTCTATCTGAATGCATGAAGGAAGCAGTTTATTTGAATAGCCTTATGAGGGAACTAGGAATTTTGAGGTACACTGGAGTAGTTGTTCATGTCGATAATCAGGGAGCAATATGTTTGGCTCAAGACCCAATGTTTCACGCACGAAGTAAACACATTGATACCTTTAAGGGATCATTATTTTAGGGAAGTCTAAAGATACTACAAAGGAGCTCGTGGCTAAAGTAATAACAGCCGCACGGGTCGATCCATCAGGTTAAGCTACGCTTGCCGGGGTTGGTCCATGGATGGGTGACCATCTTTACATACCTACCGAGAATCCTCCGTGCCTCGGAAAGCACGTTAAGCCGTCGGTCACGGCTGTCAATTGTGGATCTTTGACAGTCGTTACGGGTCGTCAGAAGCCCGAAAGTCTGACAACCAGTCTTACCAAGAAGTATCGTATTACCCAGGTCCTGGGTTGTGGAGGTCAGATAGGCAGTCGCTCCATGTAAAATACTGGTATTCAACTGCATCCGGTTAGACTGGAGCCAACCCAAAGATAGTTGAAAAAAGGCTCAGATTGATTTTTGTTAAGAGACTACCTACTAAGACATCCAACTGAGACATGTACCCACTGAATCCATGTTGGCTGACGTACTCACTAAACTAATCGCTTTAATGATTGATTTTGGACCTATTTTAGTGTTAAAAACACTTTCCAATTAAAATTTATACATCCAATACATCCTTATTGGATATAAAAACTTTGAGTTTATGACGTGCTATTGAAGTAAATTTGAATTTAAAAATGAATATGTTCTGATGTACTTTTGTCAAACTAATTGTAATGTCACTCTGTAGAACTTCACTCCGAATATATTTTGCTACGATCTATTTTCTCCCAATCATTTCCGTTATCTTACGTAAGTAAATATTAAAAAAACTTCTAGCAAAACTAAAAATAGAATGATAAGGAAGCCTATCTCGCTATTTTAAGCGTATTCCCCTTTCCCTGTTCAATCAAATTAATGCTCCAGTTGCGTGAAATCACCACGTTGTTACGTATGAGACAGTTTCCCCATAACCCGAAAATGGGGAGACCCCTCTTTTTTGCGTTCTCTGAAAAAGAATTTCAATAGTGAACGAAAGCAGCAGATACTGAGTTTTCATGCTTATTACACTTGGTTGAATTATGTTTTCTATGAATTCGGAGGAGTTGATCCTGGATATTCTTGAGTATTTTGCAAATATCTCAAAAAGTATTTTAGAATTAGACACGGCAAAGTTAAAATTCCGTTGCAAGTCATACTTTTTTATGGCCTTAATAGAAACGGTCACTTAAAAGTCAACTTATCAACGACTAAATTATATACGACGCTAAAGTCAATTCTTGAGTTTTTAGCGATGTATTCGAATCAATCAATCAACTCAGCCTATCGCAGTCCACTGCTGGACATTGGCCTCTCCCAGGCTACGCCACAACACCCTGTCCTCCGCCTTCCGCATCCATTCTATCCCAGCCACCTTCTTAAGGTTGTCGGTCCATCTAGCTGGGGGGCGTCCCACACTACGCTTGCCGATACGCGGTCTCCACTCCAGGACTCGTCTGCTCCATCGGCCGTCGGTCCTTCGACAAACATGTATGTATTCGAATAATCTCGAATTATTTTTACAAAAATAACGGTGATGACGAAATAAAACGTGGTGTGATTCCACAGTCCCAGTGTTTCGAAATAATCACGGATGTACGTGCAAGGGAACCAAACTACAGGAACATTAAAAAAATAAACAGCTTTTAGAACTTTCCTCTTTTTATTTAGTTAACAGTCGCAAAATACATTATAATAATTAAACACTTAAAATAGGTATTTACAAATACGGGATCATTCTACCTACGTAGGCAAAGTCCATACACAAACCATACAAAAATTAGAAAGCAGATAATTAATACTTAAATGAGAAGGCTAAGGCACAATAAACAAAATAACTTTCAGTAGAAATTCTGAATGAAAAGTATAAAAATATCTACTAAGAGTTAACAACCAAAAATTATGAGCGAATTTATCAAAAATTCCTCTGACAATTCAAGAACTTTTAATAAAAAAAGACGTAGAGGAATTTATAAAAAGTAAAATAAAATAAAAACAGTTAAAATTCGCAAACATTCTTCGGCAGCAAATTGTGTCTCGCGAATCTTATAAATTAAAGGGAATATTTTTGAGTTAATACTTTATATGTATTGTCATTTAGTCGCCCTAAATACTAAACGAGAATCATATAAATTAGCCAGAATACTGTACATACGACAACGTGAAAAATAACTTTATTTGCCAAAGAAAAGCAAACAAAATAACTTTGGCAAATACAGAAACATTCTGTCTGTCGATTGTCCAACAATTATCGTTAAATATCGATAGAAGAATTGTAAAAATATTCACAAAAAAATTCAGTCTGACAAAAAATTAGAACTAAAAAAAACCACATGACTTAGATTTTAGTTTAAAAAAAAGTTATTAATGGAGTTACACAAATACGCCTAACACTTCTAAACAAGCAACTAATAACAAATAAAATAACTCCGTTGCTAAAAAAAAAGATAATACTATAAAATCAGAATATTCTATCGATATTACTTTTGAAGTGACAAGACAATGTCGACATCGTTGTCGCAGAACGAAAGACAAAGAATTTCTGTATTTTTACGTATACCTTACTTTGTTAGAACTTCTGAAAGAATGCCTTAATGTAAAAGGAAGTTGCGATGACAATTTGATGAATTTAAATAAATTACATACAATAAAGGATCAAGAAAAACACGGGATGGATAGAGAAAAGGTTTGAACTAATAAGATGTAACTGCTCCATGAAAATGTTACCATTCTAACTTTGAACTGTGGTGGCTTTTATCTCTGAATTGGTTATATAGAATTGGTGAAAGAAAAAACTAAGACTAGGGTCCAATATGAAGCAAATCAGCAGATAGTAAAGAGACACTTTGATTTGGTGTAAGTTGGGATCGACTTTAAATCACCATTCGATAACAATTCTAAAATAAAATCACCACATTACAAGGTGAAAACAATAAAAAGTCAGGGTGATAAGAGATCAAATAATGAAGATGGATTACAGAAACCTTTTCATTATCCTGTAGTACAATCAAGCTTTTGATGATAAAATATAGAAAACTTAAAACATACTTAGATACATCCTAGAAACAGTAACTAAACATATAGACTCCACAAATATTAAAAATATTTTTGTCTTTATTGCTTATAGTCCGTACGTTGATTGGTTAAGTTAGTACCAGAATATTTTACTCCCAAAAGGTTAGTTAAAAACACAATCAATTTACATGCCGATTTCCAGTCTATATCCGAATATGTTTTAAGGAAAATAATAATATCTTAAAACTACATAATATGATTGCGCATACAGATTCAAGTTTTATTAAAAATCTATCTAAGAAGTAATTTGACTACCAATAAGTTGATAAAGACTAAGTTTTTGACTAGATAAAAAATGCACTAGAAAATAATCCAACCGAATTTTCGAACTCCAATGTTACAAAAAAAGAACTGCTAAAAAAGTTCTGTATGCGCTATTTATCTTCTTTTATGCCTTAGACCTCAACTTTGTAGGGGGACCCGGGGATATGTTCATCTCCCCACTTGACGATGACAATGTAGTCTCCCCTGTCTCTGACGACGTACCAACATTCGTAGTTGTTCTTACCTTTGTGCTTGAGCTGGACCTCATCACAGGGACCCTTGGGTCCGTAGATGCCTACGTAGCAGATGTTGGTACCTGGAGGATGAAAGAAGATTTCAATGAGACTGAAGATAAAGTAATTTAAGATGTAAGTATTAACTATACTATAAATGACGATCTGAATGGATCAAAGTGTCAAAATCAAAATATCATGTTGCAAATGGTGGCTAAGGAATTCTTACAGATAAGGACTTTATAGGTTTGACTAAGCTATTACTTCTGAGGGTGCAATTAGTATTAGAATCAGGGATAAATGATTTAACGCTGCAGGTTAAGACGCAGAACCAGCACAAGCTAATGAAAACAAAGTTAATCAAATATAAACTAGGTCTTACTTCTGATTCCCGGCAATAAATAACCGACAAAATTTAAACGCAACTCAGTGATGAGATTAACTGTTGACAATTCATACAACCACTCAATACGGCAAACGTATGATAAAAATTTTAACAATGCGTTTGCCGGATTGAGTGTGGAATTGCGACTACTTACGTTCCAGAAACTAGGCCTAATCATACCACATAAAATCTTCAAAAACTTACCAGCATCACCAGCATGAACCGTGAACTGGTTGTGCTTATTAAGATACGCCTTCTTCAGTCCCATTCCCTTGCTGGTCACTTTGGTCGCGTCTGACTTGAAGTTCGGAAGTACTGGACCCTGCTTCTGCATGGACTTGGCCACTTTCTGAACAGTCTCTACTGTTACTGATGAGGTTTCCTGTGCTCCAATTTCGGCTAAGTTTGTACCTGTAAAAAAGATTTTTGGGTAAACAAATGCGAAAGTGTGAGAAGTGGCAAATGATCCTGAGACGAATCACATCTGCCTCTACAGAAGTCGCTATGTGATGATCACGACTCGGTGTCAAGAGCGTCCTACAAAGAAGAAATGGTTCTGACGTAGTGAGGATGAGGACACTCTCATACTGTGGAGCGTATATCTAAGCAGGGTGGCTGGCAGCAACTGGATGAGAGGTGAAGTGCAGAGAATTCAAATAAATGGTGTACGACTGGAGAGTGCTGTGTCCAGCATTGGACGGCTGAAGGCTTTAGTTATAGTAGTTATATAGTAGACGCTATGAAATAACATTTTCCAAATTATCTAAGGACCTAATCTTTTCGTTAATGGATGCTTGTTCAATCTGATATTGAAGGCTAATGGAATGGGAAATAGCACTGTTGTTTACACTCCTGGAAAAAAAACTGTCCTGCTCTTATTTATTTATTTTATACTTTATGCGGACTTAATGCCTGAGGCTTATTTTATACCAGTCAAGCTTTGGGTAATGCAGAGACAAATAGAGGTAAGTGCAATACAGAAGATTAAGTTGGATTAATCTCTTCTTCGTCAGCTTAATACGAAAGGTTCAAAAGAATCTTACCGGTAGCTTCAATCTTGAATGGAGATCCCACGATGTGTGCACCGTTGTACTTTATGCTCATGTAGTAGAAACCAGGAGCCAAAGGCGTGTAACGCACCTGCACACAAAAATCAAACGTATGTATTAGAGTTTTAAGTCGAAATTATCAGAAGATCTTTGGGTGACATGGCCATAAAGGTGAATAAATCAAGAAAAGGAGAAGTTATTCCCAGCTGCTTTTTTCTTCGCGAATACACATCATACAATTTACCAATCTGCTTCCAAAGAGGCAGCAGATCATCATTTCATGTCCTTACTCCATTTTTTTGGACCAAGTGCAATGTCTTCTTTTAAAAGCTATATGATCTTGCTTAATAAAATGTCCGGCAATATACCACTACAATATTTGGTATTTAAGACAGGGTAAAAGAAATCCGATAATCCTAGTTTCTTCTTAACATTATAAATGCGAAATTTAAATGAATTGATGTTAGTAACTCAATCACACTAGAACGACTGAGCGGATCTGTATGAAAATTGGTACACAGATAGATTAAAGTCTGGAATAGCACATAGGCTATAAGTTATAGTGGGGGAAGTAATAATTCCAGATAGGCGACCCCACTGGCAGAAACTAGTAATAACAATATATGTTCAGCTATGAGTAATTTAAATTTATCGTCAGATAAAATGATGATGTTTACCTTGTAACCTTCGTCGACATCCGTGCAGTCCATGGCGACCCTGGTAGGTCCATCCACGGTGACAGCGAGTTGACCCACTCCAGCGTTACATGTGTCGATGATAAGGTCCGTTTTCACACCTAAGAGAGAGAGAGTGAGAGTTTAAAGTTTTAGGAAAGTTTAAAAAATTGTAAAATACTGGGATTTAGCTGCATCCACTTAGACTGGAAGCCGACCCCAAGATAGTTTGGAAAAGGCTAGGCAGATATTAACACTGCAGAGGACTTAGAAAAAGTTTATATCAGCGATACCGATCGATTATAGAAATGTATGGGATAAACATGAATACTTAAGTTCTTACGACAAACTATCGGAAGACCATTGTTAATGCTGATAGAATGTCACGTTATCCAGGTCCTCAGCTGCCTCGTGTAATGACTGTGGACAATCTATCTTTTAGAATAATGACGGCATATCATAATCAGCCTTATAATATTCCCACTGCTGGGACTCAGGCTTCCTCTGTGCGAGTTGGTGGATGTCACTTCGAATTTTCGTTCTAGGACATGCCGACTTCCGCACGATGTTTTCCTTAACCGTTTTGAGAGTATTGCCAATGAAATAAATTACATGAAGTAAAGCATTAAGTTTGAAACCACGATGTACAACGCGTAAGTTGAGGGCCGTTACCACTGGGCCAGCAGTGCTCATCATTTAACTATTATGAAAACTTAATGTGACATTGCTATCTTTTTCTCTCTAATAAAACTAGAAAGAGACGGACGTAAATTGCTGTCAAATTTAGTTGACCTAATATTTCCATACAAATTAAGGGTACACGTAAAAACATGTCGACTAAAACACGGTAAAGCGCAAGGCGTAAACTAGTTTGACATCTCTAACTTCGATCATAGCTAAGGCCGTCCTTTTCTCGCACTGCCTTTTAGTAAAAGATATCGATAATCTAATTTTAGTTAAGTTATTGAACAAGAGAATCAATTATTGACTTACCAGTCTTGACTGCTCCCAGTCCAGGTCCGTGGGCGTGGACTGCCGCAGGGTCGGCGTCATCCTTTCCGACCTACACAAACGATACTAGATTAATATCACGGCAAATAACCAACTATTTCTGTCTGTTATGGACGTAAGACAGACAGATACTATAATAAAAAAAATATATATACGGTCGAATTGAGAACCTCCTCCTTTTTTTTTCGTCGGTTAAAAAATCTGGTCTAGGAAAACATTTTAGTGCAGGTTCTTTATAGACAAAACGGGTTGTCTGTAAGTTGTAGCAGGAGATTTGCAAATCTATTATCGTCAGAATTTCTCACATAATTATAGGATACGTTAGTGAATTCAAGGTCTTGTGTCCCTACATCAAAGATGGGTAGTGCCATCTATGATACGGAGTGCGAACTATCGTTATAATGTATGCTACGTTCGTTTTTTTTTTTTTTTTGGGGGGTGGGAAATCATCCAATGACTTCTTCCGCTCTAGGGTGGAGCGGAAGGGTGTGTCAGACTCTTACTGACTAAAACCCACCCCTGTTCCTCCCTGCCTCGAGTGCCCGGGGGCGAGGTAACTCTTTCGAATTTATCCTCCACCCCCGGGCAGGCACCGGCCGTGGCAGGCCCCTTCCCTTGGCTGACAACTCTTTGAGGCGCGCGTGGAACACTACGCGCCGTCGACTCTCGGGCCTGGTGCTGATCGGACGGCGAGTTACCCACTACTCGCCGTCCGCAGGCCCGGGTCTACGGTGGCCGGAGATCGTCTCGCGGCCCCTGGCGTCTCCTGCGGCGGTCGCGGCTGGGGGCGCTAGGGCGACTCGGCCGTTGCTGAGCCTCCCTAACGTGTGCCGCCTCCCTCTTCGCGAGCATTACTGCTTCGCAGAAGGAGGAGACGGCCTCCCATTCCCTCTCGCTCCGTACCATGGCCTGAACCAGGGCACGGCGCGAGAGGTCGCTGTCGCCTATCGCATCCACGAGGACACGGCGGTGCTCTGCCCAAGCGGGGCAAACCTCCACCGTATGCTCCACCGTGTCCATGCTACGTTCGTAGTGCAGCTTTTTATACTAACTGGAAAGTTTTAACTTATAGGCCTTAGGCCTTATTTATAAAAAAGCAGGAGTCATTTTATACATTACAAGAGGGTTTTGGGATCATTTTCTATGAAGAATTTTGAATTTCGAATTCGCTAATCAGTATTTAAAAAGCATATACACCCTTATTTATTAAACTCTCTCCTCATACGCTTCGTCTAAATACTGATATCGGATTCTATCAAAATCTTCATGGAAATTTTTAAATTTAGAACCTGCATTTTTTTAATTTTGGCTTCGCACCGCACGCTTTGTGCATTTACTTAGTGTCAAGTTAAGAAAGTATTTAGTTTTAGATACCTACATAAATTATTTTCACTATTTTTTCCATTAGAATGCAGATGTAACACATTCTAATGTTTTTGCAGTATTTGGCAATAAATGAGTCGAGTCAGCCTTCTCGGCAAGTTTTTTTTTTTTTTTTTTTTTAAAAAAAACGTAGTTTCGCTGAGGTAGTCAATAACTACGATAAAATTCTCAGCTTTATTTTACCGAGATCGCGCCTGTTTCAATGATTCCACATATTGTCCGGTTGGGTAGACACTTGAGACACAAAACTACACCAATTTTACATCACAATTTCCAATAGGAATCAATTTGCAAATAATTAAAACAGCCACTGAACTTCACACGAAAAATCCCGCCAAAAACCAAAAAGAACCTGCTTAACAGTGTTTAAACTAATCATGTGCTCTTTTTTAAGACCCATAGTTATTTTTTTTAATATAAATAAGTCTCCTAGACTCGCGTTAGTAACAGTTAATCCAACGAGGCAGTCCAAAGGAGACGTGAGAATTTTTTTTCTACGCTCTGCATCAAACTCGCTCCAAATACTACAAACTCTTTTTATTAATTTCTTTAGAAGAGTAAAAGTGCAGTACAAACCTTAATCCTCAACGGAGAAGCAGGAATATGGACTCCGTTGAACTTCACGTTGATGTTGTGGACTCCGTTCTCCCTGGGCATGAACCTGATGCTGTACTGGTCTCCGTCGATGTTCTGGATGAAGCAGTCGTCTGTCTTGCCTGATGGAGAGACCACCTGGATAAAGGGAAATAAATTCAGTATACTCTATTCACAATAGCATTAGAAAAAAGGGACACGTAGAAGCACGGCTGCAAAACATTTTATGGAAATGTTAAGTTACACAATTTTATTAACTCTTTAATTGACGGCACGGTTGGCGCAGTGGTTTAACGTTTCGGCTGCTGCGCTGCGTGTCGCGGGTTCGATCCCCGCACGGAACAAATATTTGTACTGCCTACAGATAGTTGTTCCGGGTCTGGGTGTCTTGTGTATGTGAGTTTATATGTTTGTGAACGCACCCACGATACAGGAGTAATTCATAGTGTGGGGCAACGTTTTTAAAAAAAAAAAAATTAAACAGTAAATAATAACAACTAAATTACGAAAATTTGGCAACAACCATTAACAATGCGTCGTATTCCCAAATTTAAGTATTTAACATTGAATGACAATCACAGAATCTCACAGAACATTATCTACGTCAATTTAACAGACGACATAAACCTGTAAAATTGGAAAAACCCGGCTGTCACAACTTATGAAGGGATTAGATAAAATTTTAAATTTGGTAGAATTATTGTGAATCCAAAAACGTTCCGGGTATGTTCACTCCTATGTCTTTTAGGTTTTTAACTGTTGTAGTGTATAGATTTTAATTTTAGTTTAAATCGCATGCTATGCAAATATCCTGTGAAGCCCCGCAACTCACTGGTGAGTCGGACAAAAAAAAAAAATTGAAGAGAAAAAAAAAAAAAAAATCGGCTGTCAACCCGGGTTGTCGTCGGGGTTCAATTTGACAACCCGGATTTGGCCACGGGGCGTCACAACCGTGGAAAATGTTTATGGTTGCACATTTGATCATATCCTTTAAAATTGATTTGTAAAAACTGTAATGTGTCACTGTTTGTTTTAACCAATAAATACAATAAAATTACAGGCTTTAAAAACCTTTTGTAGGTTCAGTAACCAGGCTGTCATAACTTCCTAAGTGACAGTGACACCCTGGTTTATTTTACGTATAAGTTGACATTTTAGCTCTGAAGCTACAAAATATCAAAACTCTCGTTACATCAAACCACAGCACTATTTAGGAACCTATAAGTAATTTTTTGCAAAATGTTCTTGCTTGTTGCAAAATGGTTGCAATGGTCAAAACTATCACACTAATATTTAAAGGCGAAATTTTATAATTATTTATGTTTGTTACTCCTTTGCGCTCAAACAGCTGAATAGATTTGGTTGAAACTTGGTACCAGGATAGCTTATATCCTAGATTAAGCAACCATGTTCTCGTGGAAAGTACTGATTTCACGCGCGGGCGAGAGCTACCAAATATTAATATGAAAATAAAATAAAAAATATTTGGAACCAGATTTGTGTACAAAAACAATTGTAACAATAATAACTGCAGGTGTGTAACACTGTGTCGCAGTTATTAACGCCCGCCACTGTAACGAACATGATACATTGGTTGTAATAACAACAAATAATTGACAGATTAATTAAATTAAAATACAAAATAAAATCTAACATAAAATAAATAATAATCAATAACAACTGAATCAGAATTAAATTAAATCAAAATAAAATAAAACAACATTCAAATGAATAGAAGATTTATGATAAACGTGTGTTATAGTTGTAATAGTAGAAGTCGTAAAATAATAAACATGCATATAATTTGCATTAACAAAATGATGTTCACATTTAGCTTATTTTTCATTGCAAGGCTTCGATTCTCTATAGAAAGAAACACATAAAAATCTTTGAAAACCCGCCCATTTTTTCCACCATCCCCTCAAGACGGCAAACTTCGCAACCCCATATTAATTTTTATGGCACAACTTGGCCTAAGTTGGCACAATATTCATCGTAGCACACTGTTATAAAATATTAGTGTGAAAATGATTTATATCGGCAGAACCCGGTCACGTGCGGTCAGTCCGTTTTATTACATTTTTTTGGCCACAAAATTTGGGGTTAGACACACTGTGCGAGAATATATTGTTTTTGTTATGTTTAGTGGGGAAGATTACTTGATTTTGGATGTTTCTGTTTTCTTTTAAGCATAAAGAAGGTACGTAAGTTAGTGTCTAGAACTAACAAGTAATTCTCGCACTATAAATTATAGCTTATGTGCTCTTCCAGACTATAATCTGTCATTATCTGTCTAGCCTTTTCCCAACTATCTTGGGGTCGGCTTCCAGTCTAACCGGATGCAGCTGAATACCAGTATTTTACATGGAGCGACTGCCTATCTGACCTCCACAACCAAGTTACTGGGTAATACGATACCCCTTGGTAAGACTGGTTGACAGACTTCCGGGCTTCTGACGACCCGTAACGACTGTCAAAAATCCACGTTTGACAGCCGCGACCAACGGCTTAACGTGCTATACGAGGCACGGAGGAGTCTCGGTATGTAAAGATCTTCACCCATCCATGGACCAACCCCGGCAAGCGTAGCTTTACGTAATGAATCATCCCGTGCAGCTGTAATTACTTTAGCCACGAGCTCCTCTGACTATAATCTGTCTCTGTGCCAAATTTCATCCGGATCTGTTTAGCCGTTCTGGAGTGATTGAATAACAAACATACATTCCTCGTAGAATTAGTACTTCCCCCATTATTAAATACTAGCTTCTGCCAGCGGCTTCACCCGCGTGGAATGACGAAGTTTCATACAAACTAAATCCCCCCTTTTCACCCCCTTAAAGGTTGAATTTCCAAAAACCCCTTCTTAGTGCTCCCCTACATTATAATAGGAAGCTGTGTGCAAAATTTCACGTTCCTAGTCCCAGTAGTTTTGGCTATGCGTTGATATGTCACCCTAGTTTGAACAAAGGACTTTTGATTTTTATATCTCAACAAATTGCTGGTTGTGTTGACTTAGTTTCTCTCTAACTTGCAATCAAACTACAAGTTTTCAAATAGGGGCACCGAGTTTTGAGTTTTACTTCTCAAAACTTAAGGCATTTATTTAAAATAAACCACAAAGATGAAGCTAATTTGCACATTCCAAGGCGTAGATCTCTATGCAGAAGAACGTGATCATTACACATCTTATCATTATTCTACCATTCCTACCAAACACACCAAATTCTTGCTTTGTCCCAAAAAAAATCTCCCTAAACGCGAAATAAACGCACGTATGATACCCAGCATACTGGTCCATCGATCATAAATCTTGGACACGACGGTCATGGGCGATCATCATGTTCTCACGATAAATCAAACTGACCCAGCCAAGGGTAGCTTAGAAGATAGTATATTAGAAGACATTGTCTACCCGCCTTCGTAAATTTTTAAATGGTGTTAAGGGAGTGTGTGATTTTGTAGCTTTGTGTAATATTGATCGGTTAGAGGGGAGGGTAATCTTTGTCTGATTTGAATAGGTTCTATTGTCGATTTATGGTTTAAAGTCGGACATACACTCGAATCAATCATTAACGGATTCAAAAATGGTAAAATTAAAGCTACTTTGAAATTTTATATTTTCATGAGAATTGATAGAGTGATTATTAGGAGCTCGTGGCTAAATTAATAACAGCCGCATGGGGCGATCCATCAGATTAAGCTACGCTTACCGGGGTTGGTCCGTGGATGGGTGACCATCTTTACATACCGAGACTCGTAACGACGAAAGCGCGTAAAATCGTTGGTCCCGGCTGTTAATCGTGGATCTTTGACAGTCGTTGCGGGTCGTCAGAAGCACGAAAGTCTGACAACCAGTCTTACCAAGGGGTATCGTATTACCCGGTAACTGGGTTGTGGAGTTCAGATAGGCAGTCGCTCGATGTAAAAGGTATTCAGCTGCATCCAGTTAAACTGCAAGCCGACCCAAGATAATTGGGAAAAGCCTAGGCAGATTTTTTTGATACAGTGATTATGAAGTATCGAAAATTATCTATACGCTAACTATTCCTAAGACAGTCGCTAACAACCTAACCAAGTCTTTACTAGCTATCATTTATACAACAGCCGGGGCATTCCAAAGCAGAATGGAAGTTGGCGTAGTGGTTAAGCGATTGACTGCTGCGCTGCGTGTTGCGGGTTCGATTCCCGCACGGAACAAATATTTCTAAGGCCTACAGATAGTTGTTCCGGGTCTGGGTGTCATACGTATGTGAGTTTAAATATTTGTGAGTGCACCCACGACACAGGAGTAATTCCTAGTGTGGAACAATGTTTAAAAAAATAAGGATATCCTATTTCTGCACTCTCTTTGCTAGCAAGAATTTAGAATTAAATAGGTACTACTTTTTGATTGTGAAATACCTGTATTACGCGTAAATTATTCTAGCTATGCCAAAAGATCAGCTTATAACAGTAGTAAATTGAGGGCAATACTGAACCATCTGGTGTTAATACTGTTTTAATTTTCGTAATAACAACATCACCCGACAGTCGGATTAGGGTTGTTGACAAAAAAGATCTAGTTAGTCCGTCAGTTAGATTACCAAAAAGATCTAATTAGTCCTTCAGTTAGATTACCAAAAAGATCTAATTAGTCCTTCAGTTAGATTACCAAAAAGATCTAATTAGTCCTTCAGTTAGATTGCCAAAAAGATCTAATTAGTCCTTCAGTTAGATTGCCAAAAAGATCTAATTAGTCCTTCAGTTAGATTACCATAAAGATCTAAATAGTCCTTCAGATATATTACCAAAAAATAATGGACCCGTATTTTTTCATTTGTCACGTAAACAAAAAATTAAGACGATACAGTGCGTTGAAATCTCGTATGTCACACTTAAGACACTTAACTGTACCAGTTTTTACTCAAAAGTGACGTAACAAACCTCCACTCTTGAACTTTGATGCGTTATATCTTTGCAATTTTTTATTGATTTGATAAAGCAAAAAAATCATCATCGTCATCAGCCTTTTAATGTCCCCACTGCTGGGGCACAGGCCTCCTCTCTGTGAGAGGGTGTGGGCCGTAAACCACCACGCGGGCCCAGTGCGGGTTGGTGGATGCCACATGTATTCAAATTTTTGGTTCTAGGACATGCCGATTTCTTCACGATGTTTTCCTTCACCGGTTTGAGAGCAGTGGTGATGAAATAATTCACACAAAGTAATCCGCCTGCCTGGGTTTGAACTCGCGACCTACAATTTGTAAGTCGCGGCCGTTACCACTGGGCATACTACTAATACGTGTCTAATATTTTTGATTATCTAAAAATCTAAATCCCTCCCTGGAATCATCTTTATTACGATAAACCAGAAAAAAACTATGAAACGCTATTGTTACAACTTACCCTGCCATCCAAGCTACCCTTAGCCCCATTGAGCCTAATGTAGAATTGTGTGGGCTTGTCCACCTGAGCGGAGTCTGGGAACTGCGCAACCTCCAGGAGATGGGCGTCTCCGACTGCTGGCGAGATGTACACCTTGAAGGGAGAGTCCGGGATGTGCTGCTCGTTGAACTTGAGCCCGATGCGGTATTCACCTGGGGATGAGAAATGTGGTCAGTTATCGCAAAACAAATTGATATTAATTTAAATAATATATTCATTATAACACCTGCACTTCGAAAGACGACGAGGCAAATACACCGGCCAAGAGCGAGTCGTACTCGCAAACAAAAGGTTCCGAACAAATCATATTTTTTTTCAGGTATTTTTTTAAACTATATACTTCTTATACGTTTTCCTGTAATCTGTTAGAACTACCACCTCCTGTATTTTTTTCAAAATTTTAGGCCTGATGGTTTCGGAGATAATGGGGGGGAATTGTCGGACAGACAGACAGACACACGAGTGATCCTATAAGGGTTCCATTTTTCATTCGGACTTTCGAAACCCTAAAAATGTATTAATTTGTGTTGGGAAGACCCCGAAATAGTATCAGAACAGTTTAAATATTACTGTTGAAAATGTAGAAGTGCCAGTGCCTTTAAAGGCACAAACGAAGGATTGCAGCTACATATAGCAGGAAGATGTTAGCGTCTAGCACGGACAATGGACATGGAGTGTCTGTTTTATCATTGACCTGCGCATGATATAAAAGAAATTTCTGTTAATCTTTTTTTAGGGTTCCATACCCGACGGGTCCAAACGGAGCCCTATTGTTGTCACTCACGTGTCCATCTGTTCGTCTCTCTGTCTATCGTCTGTCACAAAATTTTGATACGAAGAATTTTTTAACTTCCCATTGACATAAGAATTTGAAATTTGGTGATAATGTTTATTATTACATATACTTTGCTAACAAATACCAATATATGGTACAGAACCCTTAATGTGTGAAATCCGACACGCACTTGGCCAGTTGTTTTCAAACATGTTGTGTATAATATTATTATTTCAGCAGTTCTTCACCTAGTTATATGTATGTGCATGCTATGATCTGCCATAATTGAAAGAGCACACGTGAAAGAGCCATTTGTGTTATTATGTTATGTCTGTATCTATGTATCCTTTGTCGGAGATCCAATTAATAAATTGTGCAGCAACTAAGCACAAACAAAAACATCGAAATCACTTTATCTAAAGAATCTTTTACGTCTTCAGAGACTGTGCGTGTTTTCAGGCAAATTTTCGATCGTAATTTTTGTAGACTTTGTACACCGTGATTTCTAAACCATTTTTCATCCGAAACCAGTTAATTTTCTAAGCAACTCTTACTAAACCGAAACTCCTTAACCCTCTCGATCCCACATTAAAAAATCAAGGCTTAATCTCATCCGGAAACGTCCTACAACTTCACCCACAAAAAACCGGAACACCCAATTAAATACCGAAACAAATCGTATTCTAATACGGACAGCCACCCAAAAACACCGACAAATATACTAATAAATTCGCAAAGATCTAAAAACCTGACGAAATGGCAAAAAATACTGTTTGGTTCGAAAAAATGAAGAGTACATGTCGCGGCGACTAACGATGCATCCAATAATTCTTGGCGACTGACTTGAGATATTTAAATTTTCTACATTTATTTAGGGTTCCGTGCTGGGAAGAAGGTTTTTGAAAACCAGTCCTCTCAGATTATTTGCTTCCGAATTCCGATCATGGTGGTCATTCTCAACATAGGAGCTCGTGGCTAAAGTAATAACAGCCGCACGGGTCGATCCATCAGGTTAAGCTACGCTTGCCGGGGTGGGTCCATGTATTGGTGACCATATTTACACACCGAGATTCCTCCGTGCCTCGGAAAGAACGCTAAGCCGTTGGTCCCGGCTGTCAATTGTGGATCTTTGACAGTCGTTACGGGTCGTCAGAAGCCCGAAAGTCTGACAATCAGTCTTATCAAGGGGTGTCGTATTACCCAGTAACTGGGTTGTGGAGGTCAGATAGGCAGTCGCTCCATGTAATATACTGGTATTCAGCTGCATCCGGTTAGACTGGAAGCCGACCAGTCCCCTCAGATTATTTGCTTTTAAATAATCCTCCCGACCGTATTTCGATCATGGTGGTCGTTCTCAACGGGGATTAGTCATGTACGCAGAAGATATCGGTGTAGTATAATAGATAAGCGTATGCGCAAACACAGGTACACTCTCTGTTCCTTCACGCTCATAGTCCTCAGGGACGGCAATCCGACACGACCGGAGAAAGATCAGGTGTAGGACCAACGCCTTTACGTGCTCTCCGAAGCACGAGGGTATCTGCCTACCACCTTCCAAACTCCGGACTACAGAGAAATTCCTAATGGAAAACCTCAATACAACTTTTATCACTTGTGATATTCGATTTTAACTAAGATAGAAGCCTCGCAATGTTAAGCTTCCGGCGTGTCCTAGAACCAAAAATTCGAAGACATGTGACATCCACCAACCCGCACTGGGTCCGCGTGGTGGATTACGGCCCACAACCTCTCACAGAGAGGAGACCTGTGCCCCAGCAGTGGGGACATTAAAAGGCTGATGATGATGATGTCGAGCTTAATGGGAATCAAAATAATGTTTTCAAGGACGGCTGTTTTTATTGAATGTTTTAGCCGTTTTCTATCTAATATAGTTAATTTTATATACTTGGAATGGATCGCATATCAGACGTCAATAGTCCATATGTTATTTGGGGACCAGTAATATATGAGCTATTAAGCAACCATTTTTTTTTTCAACCTTTTCATAGTTTTCAATAACAATTTTAGATGACTTCACGAAAGTTACTGCTGGACAAAGAACTTATGATTCCCCGTTATATGTGTTATTAAAAATATTGCTGCAGAACCCTTCAATTCGATCAGCATCTCTCACTTGATTATCGTTTTTCAATATGAACGGTTTCTCCCTGGTGGCCATATAGTTGCTACAGATTTATTTACATCCGAGGTGGATGTTTTTCGATAGGGTTTTTGCTGATTGGCGAAAAAAAAACTGATCGTAGACTTTTTCGGAAACAATCCTTTTGTTTGGGAATTAGTTGGAGGGTTGGTTCTATCATGTACTTCATATTTAATCCGCGTTTAAGGAACGTCAAAGTTAAATGAATAAGGTTTATAAGTGTTTTATTTTTATGAAGGAGTTGGAAATTTTCGAACAACTGAGACGTTTTTGTTAGGACAAGTATTGACTGTGTCTTTAATAATAATTAAATTATAATAAATATACAAACCCGTATCCTTTAAAGCAGCATGGAAAAAACAACAGGAGATTATTAAAATTATATAGAATACTTAGCGTTTATGAATCATGAAAAAATCCTGTATTCATTAAATCAAAAGTTTTTTTTTACTTTAGATGGGTTTGCTCTTGACTCTAGTCTAGGTCAGAGGTGACAGAGACAAAGTCGACGATGGAGCGAGCTCACCCAGAAGTAGCCTGTTCACTCTAACTTTGAAGAGCGCAGGTAGAGAGTTCCTTAGACTTGCTAATTAAAAACGTTTCAACAGTCTAGAATTTTTACCATAGCTGGTAATATGTGCCTACATAAACTCCACGCTCAAAGCTAACAAAACGCCAGACTAACGACAGTTTGGCTAAACAGTGCCACCCAACGCTTCAAATAATGACGTATGCTATGCAAAATAGTGGTATTGACATGTTAAGGGTTCGATGGCCGGCTCGTTTCCTCCTGTTTCTTATTCAGAAGTTTTTGTTCAAAGCAAAAACTGAATTTTAACGTTTTTGCGGATAAAAGATTTCGCAGGTGGCTGTTGGTGTTACGTCAGTTTTTTTGAGTGGAGAGAAAAGAGTAATTTTGTCACCAGGTTTTGTTAGATTTGAATATTAGTGAAAATTGCTGTGATAAGAATTTCTCTATTACGCCAGAACAGCTGTACGGAACGAGATGAAGTTATGCCTAGTCTGGAATAGCACATAGGCTTCTTTTTTATCCCGGCAGTGTGTTCCCTTGGGAGAAAAATAATACTGAGATGTCGTCTGATAGGAAAGTCTGTATCGATGAAAAATAGAATCGTGCCGACTATGAAATAGGCATCGCTATAAGCTACGAAGCGAAATCGACCAAGATAGGCCATCCTACTCGAGGCAGGGAGGAACAGGGGTGGGTTTTAGTCAGTAAGAGTCTGACACACCCTTCCGCTCCACCCTAGAGCGGAAGAAGTCATTGGATGATTTCCCACCCCCCCAAAAAAAAAAAAAAAAAAAAAAAAAAAAAAAAACTACCCACAACCTTATTTATAAAATTCTTTTACCATATGCTTAGTCACAGATAATATAATACTAGCGTAGCTTAGTTGAGTTGTTGTACGTGCACCGAAAACGGAATTACACGGCGAGAGTGCAGCTATTGGAGTCGTGCCGCAACGTCAATTTCAAGGCGTTCGCAGTGCGCTTTCCAACGTGCTTCCGCGGTGTCGGGTGTTCGGGTGTTGGAAGTAAGCTTTTGGCCACAGAACGTGGTGTTCCGTCGCTTCCGCGGACCTACTCTACAAGAGAGCACAAGGACGTAGTGCAGTGCTAGTGATGTGTTACTAACATAGGTTTAAGCTATCTGTACTAACACTTTCTGTTAATAATATGTATACTTAGGTTACGGTATTGTAGGACCCCAAGGCACCAGTGCGGCCTGCAGGGATCCTGGGACGTTCTTCGAAGCCCCGGGGGATGTGACGTAGCTTGGCGACTCGCTGGCTTTGCGCGAGAGGACTATTCGAAGGGATACTGGCTACGGTCGAATAAGGAAAAATACTGAGGGCGATTTAAATTATGCTTTATTGAGATTCATCAGAATATTACATCGGTGCCCACTTGCCAGGGCTAAAACTTCTATCTCCCTCTGACATACATACGTCAAGCCTACACCTTCTTAATTCAAACGGCTCTCCAATAACTCTCGAACATTCTCATCAACCAATTATGGCCGGTACACACCCGCTAATATGAGGCTGTGACTACAATCGTCACAGTATCTATATTTATCTATGGGTCTATGCAACCCAAAATAATTGAATTATTATTTATTCATTTATTTTAAATACTGATTAACAAAATCTAAGTTCAAGACATTGTTCAAGATAGTAACCTTTCATCCATCACATTCAGCTGTCTACAGGACAAAACCTCCTTCAAATAATTAGTCAGTACTATACTACCCACATGTATCCTTCTTCCGGGCAGAAGGTTTTGAATTAAGAACCTACTAGTTTTTTTTTTTTTTTGTGATGTGGGAAATCATCCAATGACATTTCCCGCTCTAGGGTGGAGCGGAAGGGCGTGTCAGACTCTTACTGACTAAAACTCACCCCTGTTCCTTCCCTGCCCTGAACACAGGGCCCTACCTCGCCCCTGGGCACAGGGGCGAGGTAACTCTGTTTCGAATTTATCCTCAACCCCTGGGCAGGCATCGGCCATGACGGGCCCCGTCATTATTGCTGACAACTTTTGAGGCGTGCGTGGAACACTACGAGCCGTCGACTCTCGGGCCTGGTGCTGATCGGACGGCGAGCTACCCATTACTCGCCGTCCGGGTAAGAACCTACTAGTCAGTGTTTAAACTAATCACATTTTTTTTTAAATACTGCTGGTGTCTTTGGCGGCTGTCAGCGGCTGAGGCAGACTGGATGAGAAAGATATTAGACTATTATAATAACTTGTTAGGCGTTGAAATATTATTTAATTGTGAATTATTCTGCAAAACAGACATGAAAATCAGCACTCAACTTTAAGAAACATGAATAATGTATACTTATTACGTAATTTGAGCGCCTGATACCGGTAAATTGGCCGTCGGCCCCAACTAGCAGGTATTTTTATATTCAAAGTAATTATTAACACTACTTAACCAGAACACAAGTTACGATTTTATATTTTAGGTTAAGATTTTAAAACATTAAAAAGGTTAAGTTTGATATTTATTATATAATTATTTATCTATTTGTGCAGATTCAGATCATTTTAAAGTTCTTTTATATTTTCAAAGATTAGATTTTTAAGTATTAGCCGTAAGTTGATTTTTCTATTTATTGGTTGGGTGTTTGGAAACCACTATTGTATTGGGGTTATCCTGTAAAGATAGTGTTTTTAAGTTTAATAATAAATAAATGTCTGGTGGTTCTCCGATCTCACTCTATAACCGGATGCAGTTGAATACCAGCATTTTACATAAACAACAGCATATCTGACCAATTCAATAAAATGATACCCATTGGTAAGCCAACAATGTACATTAAAAAAAACACTTGAAAATTCCTTTCATAGATATCAACATAACACAAAGTAACAAACACAAGGAGACACAGAAACACACGTCAGCTGCATTTAATGACATTTTAACTGATGTAAATGGGGTCGCCATATTTGTTTTGCTAATATCACATTACCATACTGTATTCATAATTAAGTTGGTAAGTTTAATTGCTTTAAGATTAGCCGAATATGGGGTTGACTTAAGTGGTTATAATTTTACCATTATTATGGGGCAATTCGAATCAGAAATGATGATATCCGCAAGAGAACCAAGTTTTTTTTTTTTTGGGTGGTGGGAAATCATCCAATGACTTCTCCCGCTCTGGGTGGAGCGGGAGGGCGTGTCAGACTCTTACTGACTAAAACCCACCCCTGTTCCTTCCCTGCCTGAGTGCCAAGGGGTGCGGTAACTCATTTTCAGATTTTATCCGCTAACCCCTAGGCATGCAGGCACCGGCCACGATAGGCCCCGTCAGTGGTGGCTGACACTAGTCTCTTTGAGGCGCGCGTGAAACACTACGCGCCGTCGACTCACGGGCCTGGTGCTGATCGGACGGCGAGCTACCCACTGCTCGCCGTCCGCAGGCCCGGGTAAGAGAGCCAAGGTTAACGACATAGCACGTAGAATCGCCAAATTTAAGTAGCAGTGGGCAGAACACATTGTTCGCAGAGCAGATGGTCGATGGGGCCGAAAAGTTCTGAAGTGGCGACCGCGTTCCGGAAGACTCAGCGTTGGAAGGCCTGCCACAAGGTGGACTTATGACCCGGTGAGGGTCGCGGGTAGCCGATGGATGCGAGACGCACAGGATCGGTTGTTGTGGCGACATTTGATGGGAGGCCTATATGCAACAGTGGACGTCTTTCGACTAAATGATAAAATTAAATGATATTTATTTTGTAAATAGGTTTTAAAAACACTTTTACACGTCAATATCTTTTGTCAGTTACTGCTAGATGAGGCCGGAATGAAGAGGCCGGCTGAAATCATGATAATGAAGGGAGAATTCAAGGAAACCATCTGGAGTTTACCAACGTGCTATAGAACGCAGTATACTAGGTGTTAAATAGACGGATCGTGCTCGAAACACTACACTGCGCTCCATAAATGAAAATCTTTGATTTTTTTTTTTTTTTTTTCTGGTGCCTTGACACAGCGACACGGGGCCACGGCACCTAAGGAGATGGCGGGACGACCTGAATTTTATCCTTAAACATTGGAAAGAGAAAGCATAAAACGTGACCGTTGGAAGGAATGGAGGCAAGCCTTTGCCTAGCAGTGGGATAGCACGGGTAAATAATAATAATAAGGGATAATTTACCAGTTGCGTGGTTTAATCGATATGGCCAGGCTAAGCTGCTTTTTGCAGTCAATGAATTAGTGACACTTTTTTAATAAATATTTGATAGCTTGAGCTCAGGGTTCTACCCTCGTGTGTCGGCGGCGCGTAGTGTTCCACACGCGCCTCAAAGAGAAGTTTGTCAGCCACCACTGACGGGGCCCATCTAGGCCGGTGTCTGCATGCCCAGGAGTAGCGGATAAATTCGTAACAGAGTTACCGCTCCCCTGGACACTCAGACAAGGAAGGAACAGAGGTGGGTTTTAGTCAGTAAAAGTTTGACAGGCCCTCCCGCCCGCTCCCTCCAGAGCGGGAGATGACATTGGATGATTTCCCACCCAAAAAAAAATGGCTTCTACCCTACCGTCGCCGTTGGCCTGAAAAGGCAAAAACAAAGTCTGAAATTGGAAACGTCCAGTAATTGGGAAATAGGGACTAAATTAAATGACTAAATTAGACTGCAGACCCTTTTTTGAATAATGTTCCATACATTATCATCTCGAAAGTCAACAATAACATAGAGCTATACCGATAGCGGACCATCTTGAGCTTCTTTAAGTAACATTGACCTCCACCCTCAATTTTAGCCCACACATCGAGACAAAGGCTCAACTGGCTGCCAAATAGTCAGAAATCCTAGCAAACGTGAGACGGTACTTCACACCGGAACAGCAGCTCAACTTCTATCAAGCACAAGTTCGATCGTGTATGGAGTACTGCTCTCATTTCTGGGACGGATCTGCTAGATACCAGCTGGATCGCTTGAACCTAATGAGAAACGAGGCAAGAGGATCATCGGAACTGATGCAGCCTGTCGGTTTTCTATCGGTTATATTTCGGGGAATGTGCGTCGGATTGCATAGTTTAATTTCGCCAAGCACGTTCCATCACCGGACCACTATACGTACACACGGCTATGCTCCACCGGTACATGGTGGAGCCACTCGCACAAAACGTTTTGGGAGCATATTCATTGTGCGTACAACAAAGGAATAGAATTCCCTGCCGGCCGGCGTTTGCGTTTCCTGATAGCTACAACCTCAAGTCTTTAAGTCAAGAGGTACACCATACAAAATACAAAAAAAAAATGAAGAAAACATTACATAGGGTGACACAATGGGCGGCCTTATCGAAAAAAAAACAACCGACTTCCAAAAAAAAATACACTAAAAATTAAAAAAGACTTCCGAATTTAAAGTTATTTTTTCATTTTTAGTGTATTTTTTTTTTGGAAGTCGGTTGTTTTTTTTGTAAAAAAGTTTTGTTATTTTCACTTTTTAGTTGTTATACCTCAGAACTAAAAACCCTAATAACATGGAACGTGGAATTTAAACTAATCGTAATTGGAGAACACCAAAACGTCATCTAAGCATTCGTATTTTTCGTTTTTGTTCAGTTTTTCAAAAAGCGCTGAAGCAATTTCGATAAAAATTTGAGAATCGGTCAATTGACAGAGAAATGGGCGGACATACATAAAAAAAAACACATCAGCCGAACATAGAACTTCCTTCTTTTTTGAAGTCGGTTACTACTCGTAAAAGCGAACTTTCTCTCTGTTTTTTTTCAGTTTCTGTGAATTGGTTACTTCTAAGCAAGCCTGCTCCATCGTCGACCACATCATCGCTTACCAACAGGTACGATAGTGGTCAAACGCGTGCCTATCAATACAAAGCAGAGATCTGCTACAGACTGAAACAAGGCGTCATTATCCTGATAACTCTTCATTTCATACTTGATCTAGAAGAATATCTGGAGAAAGAAACTACTATATTCTTTTACTGGATAACATTGACGGCCAAATTAATCTAATTACAGCGTGACGATCTGGACTCCTTACTGACTACTGGGTTGGCCAGAATAGACAAGAAAAGAGCTGGCAATGTATGTGGGAGGCCTTTGCCCAGCAGTGGGACAACGTGAGCTATGAAAAAAAAGAAAGTGCAATGGCATTGAAATGGTATAGAAAACACTGGAACAAAGTCTTACAGAAGATAGTTACATGATCATCAAACTTCGCCGTATTTCAGCATTCCTAGAAAAACTAGTGAAACTACGTAGTCATGATTTCATCACAAACAAAAATCATCACAAAGCTAAAAACAATACACAAATAAGATAACTAGGACGCTAGTTAAATTTATTAGCAATGGTGTTGATTCTGTTATGCACAAACTAAACTTAATTTAGGCTGTTGCTATCTTTTTCTCTCTAATAAAACAAGAAAGAGACGGACGTAAATTAGAGCTGTCAAATTTAGTTTGAACTAATATTTCCATACAAATTAAGGGTACACGTAAAAACATGTCGACTAAAACACGGCGAAGCGCAAGGCGTACACTAGTTTGACATCTCTAACTTAGTGCATAGCTATAGCCGTCCTTTTCTCGCACTGCCTTTTAGTAAAAGATAGCAATTCTCTAATTTTAGTTTAGATATTGAACAAGAGAATTATCCATTTTTCTTATTTCATTATAATTTTGTTTCTTTATAATCAGCAGGGTCTTAAGTAACTCATAGGTACCAGGCTCAATTGTTTCAAACATAGCCACACTGTACGCGTACTATCAATAAGCCTGTAAGTCCCGGTGCGTACACCCGTCATAACAAGATTTCATCACCGAAAAACTTTTACAAACTTTCTAGGCATCCGAATCAGCCAGCCCCGAATGTCGGTCAAAAACTCGTCCAAAGAATCAAAAGTAACATTCCGTCAAAACGCGTCCAACCTTTTAAAAAGAGTTTTTTTTCCTAAACGATTATTACCATCGGGCGGTCAATTAAAATGGCTCCTACACACCACAGACGAAGAATGCCGCTCCAGCTGAATTTGTCCCGTATTCTATTGTATTCTGTGCATCAAAAAAAAATGGCGGATCTCCCCGACAAAGAAGCGGGCCCTTTTTGTCTTGAAATACTTCATAAGTGTATCACGATTAGAAAATTTTGAACAATCCCAAAATAATAATGACTCAAGTTTTGTTAGGCGACAGATATTCTGTGATTGGTTACTTTTTTGGCGGGAGAACATTTTATTTTGAGCTTATGCTATTGAACATTATTTGGTATTTAATTCGTTAAATCGCTTTTTGTTGAATTTATAATCGGATTTAAAAGCTATTGTTGTCTATTAAATTATTACTTAATAATGTCATTTTTAATAATGAGCTTATTGTTTTGGTTTTTTCAGATGCTTTGGAACCAATTATTCAAAAGTTAAATTTGTGAATTCTATTTAATTTTTAACTATGAACCATAGTTATTACGTATCATTTAGCCTAAACTTCCAAAAAAAAATTACAGTTTATTTTTGCAAAAACGAAAAAACCACCAATCCTCTGTCAGTCCTTGTTTTGCAATTCAATGAATGAAATTAATTTCTAATGAATCGAAAGACTCTCATTTTCATTAATTACTTTTCTTAACAAAATCCATAACCCCTGCTGATAGCATTGATGAATTTCGAGAAATTCCTAAATTATCAAAACAGCATCCATTTTTGTTTCTACACGGGGCACAAATAAAAAATTGCAACTTTTTGAAATTCGAACGCGAGGCACGACCGACAAAGCTGCCGCTGCCAACGTATGCGAATATATTATCTGTATTATACTTTTACATAATATAAATAAGAAAGCGATAATGGTTTCATTTTAAAGTAAAAGTTAATGTTTTGTTTGAAGAAATTATATTGAATATTTGAGTGGTTAATGACATAATAAGAGTAGGAATTTTAGCTTAAGTAGAATCTCTATAATTAAATGAACCCATAGCTCACTAAAATTAAATCAATATCATGATAAAATCACAAAATACTATATACAAAAATGAAGCAGTGATTTAAGGTGATTTAAGGTGGCTTAAATCACCTCAAAACCCAGTTGAAAGACCGTCTGCAATAAGTCTATGTTCAAAACTATATCCGCACTAAGCAAAAAGCTTGAAAAAAGTAAGGAATGTCTGAAGAATTACGAGATTCATTAGCAAAAAGGTTTATCGTAAATCCGTACAATAATGTGCCGAAAACGCGACGAGCATTGAGGTTTAAAAAAAGAACGCGCCCCTCTATGGTCAGTGGCCGAAAAAAATAAAAACAAATTGAAAAAATTTAAGGACAAGATCGAAATTAAGTTGGGTTGTGAGTTCCGTAAGACATTTATAAACATTTTTGCTTGTGGTTTTTGGCATTTTCTGTTTTGTTAAATTTTCGGTGTAATAACCTTGAACAGGACTACATAAACAATATTAATAGATAACATACTAGATCATTAGAGCGCATTTTCAGCACAAGTACCTAATTTTATTGAAAAAATTAGCCCTTTTTGCTGTCTTTTAGGTGTCACCATTTTATGGAACAAAAATCTTTACAGGAGGACGACCCTTATAAAGATTGTCACGTTTTCTGTGAATCCCATAGCTATAATAAATGGAAGCACAAGTATATTAAACAAGCCAACAAAATACAACTAACCAACCAGCAGCGGTAGGTCACCGACCGGAACCTACACAATTCACCGTCCGTTTTTTACTTCACAACAAGGAACTCTAAAAATCGAACTGTCAAAATGGTTCGCAGTAAATTTTGCCGCGCTGCACACTGATTGGTCGCCTGCTAAGTAGGCGTGGTCAACAATTGAAATACAAGACGGTTTATTTATGAACTGAAGTTGAGTTGTTTTTGCGACATAAAGGAGGGGGTCGCTGATACAAATAGCAAGAAATTGTGTTTAAATATATTTGAATAGCATCCACTAAAAAGTTAGTACAAACATTTAAATATATTGAACAGTTTCTTTAACTTTCGATATTGAAGTTATTTTGAGAACATACATATTTGAATTTGGAAGGTGTTTATTTTTACATATTCAAATTCTGACGAGAAACAACACTCAAAAAAGGTGTTGCACGGACTACCGGCACTTCTGTGCGTTTTTATTTGTAATGAATTTATTGATAGTTTTTTGGTATTAAATCAGCCATTGCTTGGAAAATTGTATTGTATTCAGTCTGTTTGGATATTTTTATAGTCTATCTTTACTAGCATTCCATTTTACTAGAACCTTGTGAGAAACATTTGTTCATATATCTTTATATATAAAAATGAATCATTACTTCCCTTGGTCACGGCATCACGCCTGAATGGTTGGACCGATAACGCTGATTCTTTTTTTGTTGTGTTTGTTATTGTCAGGAGAAGGTTCTTAGGAAAGAAAAAATTAAGAAAGCGGAAAATTAGAAAATTTCAGAAAACTTAACGACTATTAAAACTTCGCGCGTTTGACAGTTCATAGCAAAGACAGGACAACGTCTGTCGGGTTAGCTAGTCGTTGAAATATTTATAAACTCGTAGGTAAAACGTAGCTCAAAATATTGATTTTACACACTTATTCGAAAACTGGCTCCGCAATGTAGGCTATTTCACACTAGTGCGGTGGCGAGCCCCTGCTACAAATTTATTGCATCAAGCTGATTGTGCGACAGCCTCCATCCAATACGACTACACTTACACAATAAGATATAAAAAAAAAAACAAAAAAAAATTACCCAATGGCGGTCGCCATTTTTTTTTTATTCATATAGGCTATGTCACTTCGGCGGTCAAGAAGAATCCAATGATACGTCATTTGTTCAAAATCCATCCAGCCGTTTAGGCTACAGCGCGCGCCAAAGAAATACACATACATACACACAAACACACACATAATCTCGAAAAACATTACACTCTTTCTGGGGCAGTTGGGTTAAAAGATAATTATGTCACTTACCAGGTTCTTCAACCTTATAAGAAACATCACAGGATCCATCCTTCCTATCCTTAAAATCGATCTCAGCTTTGCTTGGTCCCTCCAAAGAGATCGCGAGCTGGCCCGCTCCAGCCTCTCTGGTCCAAACGTTGAACTCGTTGAAGCGCCCTGCCTCTCCTCTCTCGAGACCTGGTCCTCCGGCCTTCACTAAATGGGCACCGGAGTCTCGGAGAGGACCGACGGTGAATTGGAAAGGTGATCCTGGAAAGAAGGGTTTTGATTAAAGATAATGCCATGTTTATAAGTTTGAAGCCCCATGGCAAAATCCGGGTTGTCAAATTAAACCCCGAGGACAACCCGGGTTGACAGCCGATTTTTTTTTTTTTTTTATTCTCTTTAATTTTTTTTTTTTGGTCCGACTCACCGGTGAGTTTCGGGGCTTTACAGGATGGTGTATATCGAGTATAATGCTCGTTATAAAAATATTTAGCTCAAATACGGTGGATTCAAGTAATAACAGCCGCACGGGTCGATCCATCAGGTTAAGCTACGCTTGCCAGGGTTGGTCTATGGATGGGCCATCTTTACATACCGAGACTCATCTGTGCCTCGGAAAGCACGTTAAGCCGTTGGTCCCGGCTGTCAATCGTGTATCTTTGACAGTCATTACGGGTCGTCAGAAGCCAGAAAGTCTGACAACTAGTCTTACCAAGGGGTTTCGTATTACCCAGTAACTGAGTTGTGGAGGTCAGATAGGCAGTCGCTCCATGTAAAATACTGGTATTGGAAGGAAGCCGACCCCAAGATAGTTGGGAAAAGACTAGGCAGATTGAAATAGGGTGGATTCAGCGGTAAATCAAAACAAAACCTACAGAGTGTGCGACAAAAAATGCGTGTTGTACTGTACTTCTTTTGTTATTTGCATTCTGATGTTATCAAAAATATTGTTATCATAGAGTTCCCGCGGCCCTTGGCACACAGGCAACTGAAGGAACAGGGGTGGGTTTTAGTTAGTAAAAGTCTAACACGACCTCTTACTTCACCCAAAGGGAGAGAAGTCATTGAATGATTTGCCACCCCACAAGAAAAAGGTACTGAGTATTTACTAATAAGTAAATCAAGTGATAAAAAAATACGGTGAATAATTTTATTACGACCACAGTAATAAGCTTACATCAAATTTGAATTGACCGTCTTCAAAGTACACTCCTTGGCTACTGATGCACTAATTCCAACATTAATTGTATGTTTGGATTGGAAGCATTTCTGGAAGCTTTTTTCGGAAGAGCCTTCTGCTGTGGCGTGAAGTATAACGCTTTGTAAGCGATCGCGTCTTTTAACTTAAAACCCAGACTTTTGACACGAAGCATATCTTTGGGAGAAACCCTTTTGTTCCCATCTACTTCATCAAAAGATAGATATGTGCTCATCCAAGCAAAAAGGGTCCAGTTCTCGGCATTTAGTTTCCGAGATATACACAGCTTTAATTAATGCTCTCAATATTATAGTAAATGACTTTATAATTATGATGTTTCTATGTACCAGAAATCTATTAAAAAAATATGTTTTTCTCTGTAGATCAAGCTTTTTCAGAGTTACAACTTCTAATGTCTGATTTAAAAAAAAATGTGTCAGTTTTTAAATAATTTTTTGATCCTTATCAATTGCCTATTCTAGGATACGGACACTGAATCTGGTCTTAACTCATTTCAATACCCCACTACTGTACCCTTTTTGCATGGACGCCCACATTTATCTTTAAATATTATTTTAAAACCAATGTAAGCAGTTAATAAGCACCTAAATGGGTTTAAACTTCAAAATATACTCCCATACTCGTATGGGAATATGTTCTCTTGGGATAATCGAGACGTTATACAGTGTCCAATTTACCTCTTTAGTCACATTTATGAAAATTGGTTCAGTGATTTATGCGTGAAAAGGTAACAAGCAGACAGAAGTACTTATTATAATATTACCCAATGATAAAGGAAATACCGCAACATACTCCAGGCCCTGTAGACAAAGTAACATCGCTTCGTAGCGAAACGATATCTAAATTCGTCATCGTCTCTGAGATATCGATAAACATTTCCTAGCGTTAGCGTTCCTTCGTTATCTTTTTTGGCGATCACGATCGAGGCGAAGGCGAACTCTGAAAGCGCTGCTTGTCTACGCATTTGTATGGGATAAACACGCTAGCAATTCGTTTCTTTATGGTTTCGTTACGAATTATAACATTGTCTACCAACTTGCGATAACGATGTCGACAGTCGACTGACCACGTGACTTAGCGCGGTTTATGTCAATCTCATACATTTTAGTCTTTTCTAACTTCGTTATCGTTTTTAAATTGTTACTTTGTCTAAGCCCCCACTTTCATAAATGACTCTCTACTCAATCACGCAATGAGACATTTGGATTTACAAGTAAAACATCGTTTCAAAATTATCCCAAAATAATGTACTACCTATTCTACTCAACAATAGTAAAGAATACGTACCAGGAATATGGATCTCCCTGTACTTGACGGACACAGTGTGTACCCCCAGCTCCTTGGGTACGAAGTGCACGGAGTACAGGCCGTCCTCCACCTCCTGTATCTCTGCGTCTTCGGAGACACCTCCGGGGCTGGTGACTGTGGCGGCCAGGTCGAAGGAGGTGATGCCTGTGGGGAAACAACTACATAAATATTTGCTTTCTAGTTCATTTCAATTAGTAGATACCTTAATGTTTTTTTTTTGTCATCGAGGTCGGCGAATTTTCGGCAATTTTTTTCTACTGACGATGCTTAGCAGAGGAACTTGTGGTGCCTCAAGACTAGGAAAACAGACCCCGAGAAACGGGAAGTGACGAGGTGGAAGATGAGATCGGCAAATTTTGATGGGTAAACTTTGTTATTGATGTCGTGCTGCGTGTCAAGCGGACACTAAGTGGGCGTAAGAGAAAGTGCTCGAAATGTCAAGCGGACACCATGTGAGCGTACTGTAAGCTACGTCATCGTCACAGCTGCTATTGGAACAAAAAAAAATCTCTGAACTAGATCACACAGAGACACGATAGGTCTCGATGGCTCAGGAGGACACGGGAGGAGTTAATAAAGCAACAGAACAGATTTTACGAAAATCCATTCAGTGGAATCGGTTTGAAAATAAAAATAAAAAGAAAAAGGCTGCATTTTTATATCTAACGGCACTTGACTAATAATATATAGATAGAATAGTTAGGTAACTGGTATAAAGATTCACTTTATAGAATTTTACATTCTTTATTATTTATTTATTTAAACTTCATAATATTACAATAGATAGGCGGACTTAAGGGTCTACTACCCGCCAAGTGGCGCCGTCATTGAATAAAAAATCGTAGCATAGCATTGAAAATAAATAAAGAATTCAACGTCACGTTTGTTACCAAGAAGATAAAGTATTTTTACGTTGTTAAAACAGGTCTCAAAATGTTTCGTATCCAAAGTAGTAAGCAAAAGTGTCAAAAACGGCCGTTTTTGGATTCTTTATTATTTATTTTCTATGCTATGCTACGATTTTTTATTCAATGAGGGCGCCACTTGGTCGGTAGTAGGACCTCAATGCAACAAGGCATTCTCTAACAGTCAACCTTTGGGTTAAAGAGTGACAGAGTGTGATCAACCAGGTTGATTACATTGGAAACTTTAAACTGTTGCAAGGTTTTACAAATTTATATTTACAGGCTCGCGCTTGACCACTATATCACCTAATGGTAAGCAAAGATGTGGTTGATAATGGAGCACGCTTGTCTAGAAGTAACCTATTCAATCTTGTCTTTAAGACTCCCTGGTTGTAGCTATCAGCAAAGACATTCTTCGGCTTGGAATTCCACTCCTTAGCTGTAAGCACAATGAATTTGTTCCCAAACGTGTGGGTGGTATGTCTACCATGTATCGGTGGCGGAGTTTTCATTTCAACTAGTAATGATTGTCCGATTTTCAATTTCTTAAAGTAACTCATTAAGACAGCAAATCAGCTGAAAACTCACCAGGCATCTTGAAGGTAAGTTTGCAGTTAGTGCCGACCTCGGTGAGAGGTGCTGGGTCCCTCTGCCTCTGGATCTTCTCTCGTTGCCTGTTGCTGCCCTCACCAGTCACCTAAACAATATTATATTGATATAGTGAAAACAAAGAGAGCTAAGGTGTTGCGCAATGGTGATAATCACTACATATTATAAAACAAAGAGAGCTAAAGTGTTGCGCAATGGCGATCATCACTACATATTATGAAACAAAGGGAGCTAAGGTGTTGCGCAATGGCGATCATCACTACATATTATGAAACAAAGGGAGCTAAGGTGTTGCGCAATGGCGATCATCACTACATATTATGAAACAAAGAGAGCTAAGGTGTTGCGCAATGGTGATAATCACTACATATTATAAAACAAAGAGAGCTAAAGTGTTGCGCAATGGCGATCATCACTACATATTATGAAACAAAGGGAGCTAAGGTGTTGCGCAATGGCGATCATCACTACATATTATGAAACAAAGGGAGCTAAGGTGTTGCGCAATGGTGATCATCACTACATATTATGAAACAAAGAGAGCTAAGGTGTTGCGCAATGGCGATCATCACTACATATTATGAAACAAAGAGAGCTAAGGTGTTGCGCAATGGTGATCATCACTACATATTATAAAACAAAGCTCCCTGCCGCGTCTGTCTCTCTGTTCGCAATAAACTCAAAAACTTGTGAACAGATTTTCATGCTATTTTACCAATGGACTGAGTGAGTCACGAAGAAGGTGTATAATTTGTACCCATGCAAAGCTGGGGCAGATCGCTAGTATAGAAATATAGTTTTCTTCTCGTGTAATGTTTGAGTGTGGAGACAAGACCCTTTCATTGGACTTGTATGTATAGAAGAGGGATTTTATTGGGTACAGTTGTTGCGTTTTAGCATGTCAAATAGCGGTCATTGAACCATCCACATTAAAGTGACATTTTTTTATTGACAAAATGGAAATAAAGACGTCCTTTTTATTTTTGTCAATGGAGCAGGTTTTCCTAGAAGTAAGCTATTCATTCTTGACCTAAAGACCCTGTTGTAGCTATAGAATCCCCAATAGAATTCTGCTAGAATCCCTGCCGGAGTCTGTTTCCTCTTTCATTGTTGTCTCAAAAACCTACATAATAGTAACGATAGTAGAAAAGATAGTAGGTTTGTCATCCCTAGTGGCACGGGGTCTCATCTCAAAGAATGAAAATTTAGTACAAATAGATTTCAAAATATGTATCGATTTAACTTTAACACCTTATTAAAATTTGTCTATAAACACATATTGTTAGAATGAAACTGAAGTGCAAAATATACTATAAAACAATTTCTCAACGAGTGAGAAAAAAATAGTAGGACTAAGTCAATCCACTAAACTCAAACCGTCGCTGCTAACACCATCTAGCGAGGTGTGCAGGACGGGCCAAACGTGGAAAGAAGGCCATTTCTTGTGCCTGCCGAAGGTGATCCCGTTTCATTCGAGGCATCTGTACGCTAGTATTTTATTATTTGTACCAAATAATATAAATGTCAATGACTGCTATGGCTAAACTAATGTGAAACAACAATAGTAAATTAACTGAAAAGATAATGTAGATTTGACATCCCTAGTGGGTATTTTAGCCAACCCTCACAACTCAGCTGAATAGATTAGTAGAAAGTTTATTTAGGTACTTCAAGGATGCTAACTCACGTCCTGTCGCTCGCTATCTCAACATCTATTGAGTGCGGCTATTCCCGCTTAACTCTATTCATGCGCAAATTACCTTGCCAGTGAAACACACCACACATACACACACACCCAACAGTGAACCAAAGGTCGACGACGTAGTGACCTGCCTCCGTGGGCTTGTAACTGATGGCCAGTTCACCGTCCATACGTGTGTAACTTATCTTGACAGCAAAAGGTGATGACTCCATGTGGTGGTCAACGAACTTCAGGTTGATAATGTAGTAGCCTGGCTCTGCCAGCTTGCAGCTGATAGCCAGCACGCGTCTTTATATGTGTAATTTACCTTGACAGTGAAACGCGATCCCTCCACGTGGTGTTTAGCGATCTTTAAGTTGACGATGTAGTGGCCTGGCTCCGTGGGCTTGTAACTGATGGCCAGCACGCCGTCCTTGTATGTGTAACTTACATTGACAGCAAAAAGCGATGACTCAACGTGTTGGTCAACAAACTTCAGGTTGATAACGTAGTAGCCTGGCTCCGGGGGCTTATAACTGATGGCTAACCCACCGTACTTATATGTGTAATTTACCTTGACAGTGAAAGGCGATCGCTCTACGTGGTGATTAACGCACTTTAGGTTAACGATGTAGTGGCCTGGCTCAATGGTATTGTAGCTGAAGGCCAGCAGCCCTTGTATGAATAACTTACCTTGACAGTGAAACCCGATCCCTCCAAGTGTTGTTTAGTACACTTCTGGTTAACAATGTAGTGGCCTGGCTCCGTGGGCTTAAAACTGATAGCCAGCAAGACACAGCGAGACAGTGAATCGTGATCTCTCCACGTGGTGTTTAGCGATCTTTAAGTTGACGATGTAGTGGCCTGGCTCCGTGGGCTTGTAACTGATGGCCAGCACGCCGTCCTTGTATGTGTAACTTACATTGACAGCAAAAAGCGATGACTCAACGTGTTGGTCAACGAACTTCAGGTTGATAACGTAGTAGCCTGGCTCCGGGGGCTTATAACTGATGGCTAACCCACCGTACTTATATGTGTAATTTACCTTGACAGTGAAAGGCGATCGCTCCACGTGGTGATTAACGTACTTTAGGTTAACGATGTAGTGGCCTGGCTCAATGGTATTGAAGCTGATGGCCAGCAGCCCTTGTATGAATAACTTACCTTGACAGTGAAACCCGATCCCTCCAAGTGTTGTTTAGTACACTTCAGGTTAACAATGTAGTGGCCTGGCTCCGTGGGCTTAAAACTGATAGCCAGCAAGACACAGCGAGACAGTGAAACGTGATCCCTCCACGTGGTGTTTAGCGATTTTTATTTTGACGATGTTGTGGCCTGGCTAAGTGGGCTTGTAACTGATGGCCAGTACCCCTTGTATGAGTAACTTACCTTGACAGTGAAACGCGATCCCTCCACGTGGTGTTTAGCGAACTTTATTTTTATGATGTTGTGGCCTGACTTCGTGGTCTTGGAAATGATGGCCAGCAAGCCGTCCTTATATGTGTAAGTTACCTTGATAGTGAAAGGCGATTCCTCCACGTGGTGTTTAGCGAACTTCAGTTTGACGATGTAGTGACCTGGCTCCGGGGGCTTATAACTGATGGCTAGCACGCCGTCCTTGTATTAACTTACCTTGACAGTGAAAGGCGATCCCTCCACGTGGTGTTTAGCGAACTTCAGGTTGTTAATGTGGTAGCCTGGCTCCGGGGGCTTATAACTGATGGCCAGCACGCCGTCCTTGTATATGTAACTTACCTTGACAGTGAAAGGCGATCCCTCCACGTGGTTTTTAGCGAACTTCAGGTTGATAATGTGGTAGCCTGGCTCCAGGGGCTTATAACTGATGGCTAGCACGGCGTCCTAGTATGTGTAACTTACCTTGACAGTGAAAGGCGATCCCTCCACATGGTGGTCAGCGAACTTCAGATTGACGATATAGTAGCCTGGTTCCGTGGGCTTGTAGCTGATGGCCAGCACACCGTCCTTGCTATCTGCGCACTGGATCTCGGCCTTGCTGGGACCTGGTAAAATAGATAGCGGTTTTGGAAAGGTTTCTGATAATAGGGGAAAACTAAAAAAAAATCCAACTTAGTCCTCTTGAGGGTAATCTCCTCCACTACATTTAAATCAGGTGCCATAACAACGGATGAAATCTTTCGAGTCGAGGACGCTAATACTGTCACTTGAAGGCGGCAGTACACATACAGTAGTTGAAACGATTCAGAGACGATTTGTATGGCCCCTGCGCACGGATGACATTTGCATGGCCCCTGCGCAAGGATGACACGCAAAATCGTGAAGCGTTCCACATTTTTTGCCCAGGGGTTGAGGATAAATTTGAAAGAGTTACTTCGCCCCTAAGCATTCAGGGCAGGGAAGAAACAGGGATGGGTTTTAGTCAGTAAGAGTCAGACACGCCCTCCCGCTCCACCCTAGAGCGGGAGATGTCATTGGATGATTTCCCACCATACAAAAAAAAAATTAAAAGGAGACTAACTCGAGGTTGAGTCGAGTAGAAGAAATGACATGTGGATTCAGAATTCAGAGATGGAGAAAATTACAGTTAAAAGTAAAGATTAATGTCTAATTAAGCGACGAAGTTTATAATGACTACTCATCTGTTCGGACAAAAAGCCGAAAATATACGGCATGATCATCGAGGACATCCTAAGCCATCAGGCTTAGGATGTCCTCGGTGCAGGAATACCGCCGGGGTGCGCGTGCCTCTTCGCCACCTCGTTGACACTCACTTTATGGAGCTTGACATATTTACTCTTTCCAAACATCGTTTCAAGGCAAGAGCTATAGAGTTACTAAATTCTTAAGTATATATATATATATATATTCCTTCTTCTTCTTAAAAGTTTTTTATGATGCACACTGTATTTCTGATTTCATTTAAATTTTGTTTTTGTGAATTCGTGGACAATAGTGTGGGTTACATGTGTAGTAACATACGAGTAATTATGGAATAGATTAGGTATGTTGATATGTATTTTTAATTATTGTGCTAATTTAAGAATTTTTAGTTAAGCTTTGCATGTAACTGTTTTTTTGTCCCTACCCAATAAAATAAAATAAAATAAAATAAAAACTACCTAGATGATTAAACGGTAGTGTGACTAGGACCACTTTTTGTTTCTGTTCTATCCTTGTTAAAGTATGGTCAAGCTTACAAAGCATTTAAGTATAACTTATAACTATTATCTTCTTAATAATTACCTTCGATGGAGAGTGACAGACCACCGTAACCGGCGTTCCTGGTGTCTACTGAGAAGATGTTCTCACTGTGAGTCTTGCCCTCCTTCAGGGCTGTGCCGGAAACCTGTAGGATAAAGGATATTGCCAGTATTAGCAGGATATATATATCAGTGACTACAGAGATGACGACTAATAGAGGAGTATGGAAGAAAAAGACATGTTGCGCCGACCCCAAATAAATTGGGATAAGGGCAGGAGAATGATGATAGCAGGATCATGAAAATAAAACGTTTAAAGAAGAAAGCTAACTTCGAATCTCCTTACAAAAAAAAACCGGCCAAGTGCGAGCCTGACTCGCGTATGAAGGGTTCCGTACCATCGTACAAGCTTATACGCGTCTAGTTGTTGCCATTATTAAAAATGGCCAAAAAATTTTAAAAAAAAAACAAGTTTCTAGTAGGAGCCCCCTTTGTCCTTTAATATATTTTTGTTATTTGTTGTTATAGCGGCAATAGAAATAGACATTCTGTGATAATTTCAACTTTCTACCTATTACGGATCATGAGATACAGCCCGCTGACAGACAGACGGTCGGATAGCGGCGACTTAGTAATAGGGTAACCAAGAAGTAAGGCTTAACATAATTTTATATGGAGAAGAAGTCTTGAAACTAGCTTAGAAGTATACCTAAGCATAATCAGCCTTTCAACGTTCCCACTGCTGGGACACAGGCCTACTCTCTATGAGAGGGAATGGGCACTCAATCCACCACGCGGCCCAGTGCGGATTGGTGGATGTCACATGCCTTCGAAACTTTGGTTCTAGGATATGCTGGTTTCCTCACAATGTTTTCCTTCACCGTTTTGAGAGCAGTGATGATGAAATAATTTACTCAAAGTAAAGCCTGCCTAGGTTTGAACCCACGATCATATGACGGAGCTGCTACAAAAAAAAAAATCGATGTTTGTTATTCAATCCTGCCTCAAAGGCTAAACATATTTGTATGAAACTTGGCACACGGGTCGACCATAACCTGAATTAGGACATAAATTGTAAACTTTTCCCTGAAGTAACAGTTCCCTTGGGATAATTAACGCCCTTCACGTGAACAAGGTTTTGTCTAGCCCAGTGTTTTGAAAGTGTGGGTCGCGACCCCCAGGGGGGTTCCAAAGTCTTGCTAGGGGGTCGCGGTCGCAAGCCAGGTAAAAGTGATAGTTACTGGTCCCACTACTATAAAAGTTTAACAATGTCGGTAAGAAGGTTAAGCCTGTTTATTCTTCAATATTTTTTTCTATTCTTGGTTCAATTTTTCACACACCAATAAGGTGTGATTTGAAATTTAATCGACTTAGGGTCGGTTTAAAAATTGGTCACTAAAATGCAGTTCGACCGAATGTTTTGCGCATTGCTACGTTCCTAGGGGGTCACCACAATAGTTCACTTAAAAATGGGGTTCCATATTCAGAAAGTTTGAAAAACTCTGATCTAGCCGATTCAGTCCCACTGCTGAACAAAGGCATTCCCCAAGTCCTTCCAGGTACTCTATATCCCCGCATAGGAAGGTTAGTTAAAAATACTTACATATGTTTTTATTTGATTTCTATGACAATTTCGACGATTTTCCTTACCTGAACTTTCTTAGCGTCACCAACTTCTGTGGCCGACACGGTGATGTTGAAGGGGGAGTTTTGGATGTGGACCCCCATCTTCTTCACGGACACGATGTGCTGGCCAGCTTCGCGGGGAGTGAAGCTGATGCCAATGTTGCCGGAGGGAAGACGCTTGAGGAAGCAGGGTTCTTCGAGTCCTGAGGGCGCCTGGGGATGGAGAAATTTGTTAATTTAGCTTTTCTCAAGTAACTTATGGAATATTCTGAAATGAAAGCTCATTTCTAATATTTTTTAATCGACTTTCGAAAATGGAGGAGTTTCTATGTTCGACTGTATGTATGCTTTTTTTTATGTATGTCCGCCGATTTCTCCGTCAGTTGTGGACCGATTTTCAAAATTATTTTTTTTATCCAAAAGAATACCTTTCCGTTGTGGTATCATATTTGATCGAAATTGCTTTAGCACTTTTTGAGAAACTGAACAAAAACGAAAAATACGTATACCTAGATGACGTTTTTGTTTTCTACAACTAAAAAGTGAAACGCGAAATCGCGAATGTGCGTTAAATCTGTGCAGAATAAATTATTTTTCTTTCTTTTCTTTCTTTTTAAACGTAAAAAAACTTTTTTACAAAAAAAAAAAACAACCGACTTCCAAAAAAGAAAATACACTAAAAATTAAAAAATAACTTTAATTTCGGAAGTCGGTGTCAAATAACGAAGAAATAAAATACAGACTTCCGATTCAAATCTGCTGCTATCAAATTCGCAAACGAAGAAAACTTGGTTTTTTCAACGCTAAGATGGGAAATTGAGTTTTTTTGTTTTAGTTAAGACTCCATGTATCTAATGCATAATAGTGATTATCTTGCTCGCAGATTAAGAACGATAATTTTCTTTAAATATCCTAAACACATTGGGCCTTATTTATAAAAAAAATAACCATTTGTGTTTTAAACACTGATTAGCAAGTTCTTCATTCAAAATTATCTATGGAGAATTAGAATTAGAATTCGCTAATCAGTATTTAAACTAAGTTTTTTAGTTTTTGTTTAACGAGTTTTGTAAATGATGCTGATTGTTGGCATTTTTACAATTAAGGCGCAATCGTACGACTTTTAATGGTTTTTAATTTAACATCACGTCTAAACGACTAGTCTTATTTATTTGAAAAAAATATATGTTACTCTAGACAATATACGTCGTAATTTGATCTCAGAATATTTGAAATTATATTTTTTAACATAGTGTAATTAATTTGTAAACTTAGGTCTAACGTGGTTAAAAACGCAAAAACTATTAAGCCTATTTTTATGAAACCTTCACCATTTTAAAGATCATTTAATTATTTATAATACAATTTCAGTTGTTGTTTTATGTGTAATAAATTAATAATGCGTCTAATAACGGACAGCGCGCCTTGATGGGCGAGTCCTATTACTGGGTGGACATACGACGAGTTACGTGAGCTCAGCGCAGAACACGCAAGCTAACCACTCAATGTCATTGGCAGCTAATAGCGCCTTAAATTAACAAATAAAAGCATATCGTATATGATTGAGACTACTTACACAGATGGAAGCGTTAAGAGTACGGATGTCATTGTCACTGATCTTGCCGGGGAGGGTGACTTCACTGCAGCTGCCGACGGAGATCTGGTTCCTCTTGCGACCTTCACCGGTAACCTGGAAGATACAGAAAACAATATTGATGAAGTTTTATATACAGGAGGAACAAATATACGTAATGAAAAAGGAATGCAAGCAAGAGAATAAAATGAATTTAACTATAATAGCTACAATAAACCTAAACATAAATTTATTTTCATCATCTGTACTCCTGCACATTTGAGGTCTTGAAGAAAGCTACTGAAGCCACGATCAACATGGCTACCTACTGAATAATTTAATACTAGAATATAATCGTTTCGAAAAAAAGAAGATAGTGAATCGTACCAAGAAGATGATAATAACTGAGAAGCAGAAAGATTTACTTAAAGTTCACTTCCAAGTTGCTACATCAAGTTCTTATATCAGGCGAAGTAGCTACACTACAAACGCCACCGCCACCTTAGTTAGCCATAAAGAGATGAGGATGTAGAAAAAGCGATATTCCATAAGATACAATATTGTCGAAAAATCAAAAAGTCATCATCATTCTCCTGCCCTTATCCCAATTTATTTGGGGTCGGCGCAACATGTCTTTTTCTTCCATACTCCTCTATTAATCGTCATCTCTGTAGTCCCCTGTTTAACCCAATCAAAAAGTATTCCATTGATATACTACCGAAATGTCACGTGACTTTTTGACAATTGACATCATTGATAGAACGTCACTTTGTCTAGAGTTTAAGGATGCCAATTTTCTATCAATTCTAGAAGAAAGAACCCTGATGGAAAATACCTTGGCCGTGTAAGGAGATCCCTTGATGTGCTTGTCTCCGAACCTGACGGAGATCTTGTACTCGCCGGGTGCGGTGGGCAGGTAAGACACCGATACGGTGCCATCCTTGTTATCGTGGCATGTGATCTGGAAGAAGAGGATGACAATTATAGAGATGGCACAGAATTAAATAAAAATAGATGTGAGGATGTGCAGGTTCTGTTAGATGATATACGAAAGTAAACTTAAAGGTAAGAGATACAAATTAATGAATATAAATTTGAAAGAAATCAATTTTATTCTGCCGTAAGAAGAGTGAGAGAGAGTGGGACGTGGAACGTCTGATGTTCGAACGTGGGTCAGCGACAAGCAAGGAAGCAAGAGCTGCAAAGTCAATTTGTATTATGAGTAGGAGCTGTGAACTCCAAATGATATTCCAAATCATGGATAGATGAAACTACTCTTGGTAGCATAGACATGACTCATCATCAACATCATCATTTCATCCGAAAAACATCCACTACTGGTCATAAGCCTCTTCCAAGTGTCGCCACAACGACCGGCCCTGTGCGTCTCGCATCCTTCAGATTCCCGCTGCCCTCACCAGATCATCGGTGCAACAGCGTTGGAAGGTCTTCCAACGCTGCGTCTTCCGGCCCCATCGACCACCTGTTCTGCGAGCAATGTTCTGCCCACTGATAGACATGTGTAGTCGCTTGTTACTGAGATTTAAGCCAAACCATGCCTAACCAAACTATACCAAGTTGGTCTTTAAAATTCATAAGTTTCGCATCTCGAAGTACTTCAACATGTTTGAACGCAGTTCAGTCACTGAAAGGATTTTTGCAAGATAAAAATACTACGATGTCCAATAAAGAAATTCTCACCTCAGCCTTGCTAGGTCCCTCCACAGCCATGGAGAGTCCACCAGCCCCTGCACCCTTGGTGCTGATGGTGAACTCGCTAGGCTCGCCGCTGACGCCATTGAGCAGGCCAGGACCGTAAGCTGTCACGTACCCTGACGATATGGAGTCGACGTGGAACTTGTAAGGGGAGCCTGGAATAAGAATAACAGGAATGATGACACGGACAAGAAAATATTTATTGGCAGCTTAATATTGACGGATTAATAGAAGTTACGCAACAATTTTCATATGAGAATAAGTTCATCATCGTTATTGACTTTAAAGGCGCTGCGTAGTTTCTTTCTGCTTACTACCAAAGCAAAAAACGCGTACGTTTATAAAATTATTTCAGTACGTGTATTAATTTCCTGAGTTAATCAGGCCGTAGAGTAGAAGTGACCTCCTCAAGGCATCATTATATGCCCGCAATCCTCTTTTGTTTTTATTTAATTCACAACGATGATACTGCCCATGATGCCCTTGAATACCTCATCCTCGATTGCCATTTTATAAGCCAATAGGTACCTCTTATCGTTAACACACAATATATTATCATCAACATGATGAAACTACTTCGAAAATATGGATGAACTGTGTGAGGAATAATCCTAACCAACATTATAAATGCAAAAATAAGTTTATTTGTTTGTATCTTTCATATCTAAACAACTGACATTTTGCATATAATTGTTATCAGGGGTAGAGAAAAATACATACTTTCATCCAGCAAAAAAATACTGTCAAGACGCTATATGGCGCTTCGTGGCTTCCTAATCATTTTGCTCCACTGTAAAGTCAGGGCATGACTGCTGACACAGAAGAATGGAAGAAGAAAGAAACCCCAAGTAACGTGGACTAATGGCAAGGATATGATGATGATGAACCTACCTTGGACATGTTCACCGTTGTACTTGACCAGCAGCTCGTGAATACCTTCCTCTCTAGGCTCGTACTTGATGCTGACTGTTCCATCTCTGTTGTCCTCGATCTGAGGCTGATCTATGTGGCCTGATGGCATTTTGACCTCGGCTGGAAAAGAAATAGCTTTGTGGTCAATTCGGAGTTAGATACAGATTGTAAAGACCAGGGTATGGTTTTTAGGAACCATATTTTTCAATCAAAGGTGTATAATGAGTTTGTAGTAAACATTTTTCAACTTGTCATGGGTGACATGGTACTCGTATTTATGAGCTGTTTTTGTTTCCAAGTAATAATAAGTCGGTTTCTTAATTTGCATATGTTAGCTTTTGATTACAACAACAAGAAATATCTATTGGGCATAGCAATGTGACATCAAATGACATAAAAAATTAAGGAATTCACCGTCATAAAAATATTATATATTTTTACAGCCGTTGACGCGTATGCTGCGTCAACTGAGACGGATATTTAAGTAGGTATTTTAATACATTAAACGTAAACAGGGGTCTTAAATCAGACCTTGTTACAAGGCCAAAACAGTTGATGGAAATGAATCGGTGTCAAAAACCATGAACGGGTTATTAAAAATATTTTATTACTAATATTTTTGACGGGACCTTGAAGAGGGGAAAATGTTGTGGCTTTCATATATTTAATATTAGTGTTCAATCATAGTCTTTTATCAGGGATTTTTTTCAGACGACGACAAAGAAAACTGGAAACGCTATTCATATAAAATAAAAAAATGTTTCTTGCTAAGGGCGCACACACATTTGCGGGTTAAGGCCACTAGAAAAAAGCAGATGTTCTAAAAAACATTATTTTTTTTCAAAATTTCATGAAACCTGTTAAATAAATAAATATATAATAATAAAACAAAGCCTTGGTCATACAAACCTCGTCTACTATCAATGTGATAAACAGTGATGAAATTCAGCGGCGTAAAGTGATACCCAAATCCTTGTCTATTGAATCCGATTTTGTGGCTCTCCGCGAATACTATGGGTGTGGCTTCCTGGTCAATCTCAGATACTGAGAAATATTTCCGACTGTCATCAAAATAAAACGTGGAAATCTCTTTCCAGTTTAAGTCTTCTTTATCGTTGTTACCAACGAGAGAATTCCAGAGATCGCTTACAAACGCCATTTAAAAGGAATGGGTTTCTTCTAGTGCGGAAAATAGGATTAGTTCTGTATAGTGTGAGTATCAAATGTGTGTCATTGTTTTGTGCTCACTTTAGGTTGTGTGTTGTTGGTCCCTGTGTTAGAATATAGGTTAGGTTTTGAATCGGTTTGGTCGGTGCTACGGAGCTACGACAACGCATTTTTTTTTATTACGTGCAGCTTTAAGTTTTCGCAAAAGTGCCGCACTACGGGTGCTGTGTAAACCACAAATTCCACGTTTCTACTAGTTTAGGGTGCGGTCAGATAGACTAACACCGTCAAAAAATTGAAAAAAGTGTGTCTCCAACGGTGATATGAAAAACGCATTGCTTTTGCAAGCCAACTTTGTTAAGAGTGAAATAAAATACCCGTTTTCATGCCAGCTTAATACCTACAACTGTTCTCCAGACCTACTGAAATATTCGTTAACGTCAGTGGAAAATTATCTAATGACTTCTCCCGCTCTGGGTGGAGCGGGAGGGAGTGTCAGACTTTTACTGACTAAAACCCACCTCTGTTCCTTCAGTTGCCTGTACCAAGGGCCGCGGTAACTCTCTTTCGAATTTATCCTCGGCCCCAGGCAGAAGCAAATCATACCAGCCGCTAACGCTTAGAACAAAATGTATGGCAATGACATTACCTGCGATAAGTCACGTGACACTTATCTACGCAGGTAATGTCATTGCCATACATTTTGTTCTAAGCGTTAGCGTAAACGATAATGGAAATGTAATATGGCTAGGGGGACTGAGCTATTAAGCTAAGCTATGAGTCAAATCAAAAAGCATAAAAACCTGATTTGTTACAGAAAACGTAGGATCATTATAAACTAGCACGAATTATAACATAAAAAAATCCTACAAATGTATAAAAATTTGAGTTATCAAAAATAACTATGAATAAAATGTTATAAATTATGTAAGAGATTTTCATTCAATAATAAAATGGGGAAATTATTGCAATTGTTTTCTGAAAATCTGAGTCAATCTTTTATTATGAATTATGCTGCATCTTTTGACTTTTTTAACCGTCTTCATAAAGGAGGAGATTCTAAATTCGATTTCTTTTTGTATGTTTGTTACACGATTATTTTGCCAATTCTGAATTGATTTCAATGATTCTTTTTTGGTTTTGGAGGTTATACTTCAGAGATAATCCCATAAAAAATTTGCCGACATTGATCTAGCGCTTTTTGAAAAAACGAACAAAAACAACAAAAAATATACACAGATGACGTTTTTGGTTTCTCTAACTATGTTCAAATACCATGTTATCGAGGTTATCAATTCGGGCATAACTTCACTATTTAGTTTTAGTTATGGGGTACAACTACAAAAAAGTGAACATCTTTTTTACTACCTACATATATATTGTTTACCCAGTTACTGGTTTGTGAAGGTCAGATAAGCAGTCCCTCCATGTAAAATACTAGTATTCAGCTGCATCCGGTTAGACTGAAAGCCGACCCCAAGATAATTGGGAAAAGGCTAGGCAGGCAGATTAATACATATTTTTATAGGTTTCAGGTGATTTTTGACGTCACGTTTACCGCTTTTTACGAAACAAAGATATTTGCACCTTAAAAAATGTACGCTATCTAAAATCATACACCACTGAACTGATTTTTTTCGTGTCTGTCTAACCTATTTACTCGTGTCGCAGTTATTTTAATATCTAATAATTTATTTCCGGGCTCAAAAAAACGCTTTGATGTGGCAAAAACTGGCGTTCGCGCCGCCTCATTTGTATGAGGCCTACTTTATCTTCGTACTTGACAGCACGTATGATATTATTTTAGAAATTTTATTGACTTGTTCTACAAAACATCAATTTGTATAGAATGTCTGGAGATACGATCTGAGGACATGTGATCCAGTGAAATATTATTAAATACTGTTTGTTCTATACTTTGACATCGTAACGCATCATAAAAATAGTTGGCAACCCCTGACGCATTTTGAATAAAAAAAATCCCGGATGTTTTGCGTCATCGCGAAATGTTTATGACCTCTGCCCGATGACAATTTCATCGGTAGTCAGATGTCGTCAACCGTTTAGCTCTATTATTTTTTTATAAATGGCTAATAAAATTATTTATTTAATAGCTCAACATGATTTTTAGATAAAAGGGCGTTATTAATAGGTCATAAGTATAAATGTTGACACATAATTTTTGAACAATTTATGTCATATTTTTATTAGTTTTACCTGAAAATAAGTGACGTAAGAATCACTTTTGCTATAAAAATAAGTCAAGATTTGATTACAGTAGACGTAGAAAAATATGCGAAGTGTTATTTTTGCGTCACCTTGTGAATAAGGAAGGGCTTGGCAATTTATTAAATAAAATAAGTCAGTTTCAGAGTAAATTAGTCCCTGATGCCATTTAACATGAAGATTTATAGCAATCCTTCACTAGCCTATTGCCGTGATACTGACAATCATTTCCTCCGGTTGACGTTTACGATTTGCGTCGACAGATAAGACACCATTTCATTTTTTTACGCATTTCATAAGCCGCGTAAAATCATGTGACTTATGAAAAAAAAACACAAAAATATTATAATAATTTTGTAATAAAAACCAGCTGGTTAGCGTATGCGCTGGTTTTCATTGGTCCACGTCTTGTGCACAAAATATTTAGATACATTTTCATCATGTTGGCATTTGCAACAAATATTGTTTATTGTAACTTATTTATTACCTACACGGCTTATTTTGGAGTAGCCTGTCATCATTTACCTGCTCTTATAGCATAACAATTTAGGTTTAGCGCAGTATGTCTTCTTCTTCCATATATCCCTATTGACCGTTATTTACTGGGCGTAAAGGAAATACATGGTCATATTTTTCAGGTTCCGAAAGTCCGAATAAAAAAACGGAACCCTTATGGATCACTCCTGTGTCTGTCTGTCTGTCACAGCCAATTTGCTCCGAATCTGCTGGACCGATAGAGTTGAAATTTGGTACACACATGAATATCTGCTACGCAAACACGGACGTCTACCCATACTAAATTAATTTTGATGTGGCATTAAAGGCAGTAAATTTGGCTGTGTCGTGCGCTCGTGCGACATATCAAATGAAAGGGCTCATTGTGAGGCTCTCGAATATATTTTTTTTATATTTTTAAAATATATAATTTTGAAGTTGTTTAAGAAAATGTATGAAAAATGACGATTCGCTTTATCTCCGAAATTACTAGGCCTAAAATTTTGAAAAAAATCCAGAAAGTAGTTCTTTATGATTACAGGAAAATCTACAAAGTGGAGGCAGTTTAAAATAAAAATATGATTTGTTCGGAACACTTTGCGCGCGAGTCCGACTCGCTCTTGGCCGGTTTTTTTTAGTCAAAACCAATTCCGAAAAAAAATTAGGCCTGCAATATTAATATTGATCAGTTAATGATAACTTTGTACGGAAAGTCCAATTTTTTTCTTTTTTTAGGGAATTTACTATGTCTTCTTTGAAGAACGTTGTTCATTTCCATGGGCAGAAGCAGAATCTAAAATAAAACCACCCATTTCCTTTACATTTTGTATAATTAAAATAATACAATAGTATAACCACAAAAAAAACCTAACTAAAACTAATCTAAAATATGTCGTCGAAAAATTCCCCCACATCGCTGTCGGCTGGTAATGTGCCCAAAATGCTGGCGGTGTTGCCACGTTGCATGGCAATGCTTATTCTCTGTCCAAGGAAAAATCCAGCCCTTGGGTCACGCGAAGTGTCAACAAGGTGTTTAGATATATTTTCAAATAATTTGTGAGCAATACAATAGTCAAAGATACAATAGTCACCTACATTCTGGTCATAATACCATCTTTCACATAATCTATCCATCGTTTTTTTACCATGCTCTACCCTTATGACAACCACATTCATTAGTTTTCCTTTTAAACACAAAAGAAAAAAAAACTATAGTAGGTACACTGAACTAATTAAATTTTCACAAAACTGGATTTCCCAATAACACATCAGTTTTGACGCCTGACTAACATCTACATTACCAAAAATAATTACTCCGTATTACATTTTAATGTTTTTCCTGATAAACAAAATAGTCTAAAATACGCATTTCATGGCAGGCAAAGTTCCAATAAATTATCGTTATAAATAATATCGATCTGTCAGTCAACACGCCAAAATGTTGTCGACCAATGCGTCTAATTATATTAATTTGAGGTTGAAATAATGTTATCCTGCACTAAATTTTGTAAGTGTCTATTAATAATTTTGTTTTGGATGGAAATAGACTCTTCTTGAGTGGCTTTTATAGCACTAGTAGGCAGGATCAACACTTTTTAATTTCATTCAGAAATACCTAAGTGCAAAAATCACGTCAAACTGGTGGCTTACAGATCAGTAAGACACAAGTTTGACATACCGATCGGTAAGACACAAGTTTGACATACCGATCCATAAGACACAAGTTTTACATACCGATCGCCAAGACACATGTTTGTTTGACGTACCAATCACTAAGACACAAGTTTGACATACCGATCGGTAAGACACAAGTTTGACATACCGATCCATAAGACACAAGTTTTACATACCGATCGCCAAGACACATGTTTGTTTGACGTACCAATCACTAAGACACAAGTTTGACATACCAATCCATAAGACACAAGTGTGACATGCCGATCGGTAAGACACAAGTTTGACATACCGATCACCAAGACACAAGTTTGACGTACCGATCACTAAGACACAAGTTTGACATACCGATCACTAAGACACAAGTTTGACGTACCGATCACTAAGACACAAGTTTGACATACCGATCGCTAAGACACAAGTTTGACATACCGTTCGATAAGCTACCAGTTTGACATCATTTTTCGAGAGACTTATCGGCTTAGCCATAGGCCAGTAGAACTGCTCTAACTTCATCTAACTTCGTCTAGCTAAGCTTGCATTTGCTATGCCGCAGGCATTTCAGCCAAAAGACATCCACTACTGGGCATAGGGCCTCCCGCAATTGTCGCCACTACGACCGGTTCTGTGCGTGTCACATCCACTGGATGCCCGCAACCCTCACCAGGTCATTGGCTACGCAGCAGTATCTGGGAATTATTGCGTCACATCGAGCTTTAGAAAGACACTGACACAAAGAAGTCTTTGAGGACGATATAAGCTACGAACTGTACCCGATTTGACTGAAACGTTTGCAAAGAAGTATAATAAGAGTCCAACGTCATCAAAAAATCGGCCAAGTGCGAGTCGGACTTTGCACGTTTAGGGTTCCATGCCAAATATATTTTTGACTATTTGTATGACTTGGATCAACAAGATCTTTATACTGTGAAAATTTGAAGACTGTAGATCCAATCGTTTGGCTGTGAAACCTGTGTAACAGATGACGGACAGACAGACAGCAAGAGGGCTTCGTTTGGACCCTTCGGGTACGTTACCCTGAAAAGCAGACGGCACTGCTCACGTAATTGTCTATCAGCGACATCGATTGTCAAGAAATACAAATTGTAACTAAAATCCGAAGTTTCACGAGGTGAAAACTTAAACATTTTACACGTTATGATGACGCACGCGCCTATAAAGCTATGTAAATACTCACCAAACATCAACCTAATAGCATTTACTGTTTTTTTTTTTTTTTTTGTGGGGTGGGATATCATGCAATGACTTCTCCCGCTCTGGGTGGAGCGGGAGGACGTGTCAGACTCTTACTGACTAAAACCCACCCCTGGTCCGTCCCTGCCTGAGTGCCCAGGGGTGCGGTAACTCATTTTCAGAATTTATCCGCTACCCCTAGGCATTCAGGCACCGGCCACAATAGGCCCCGTCAGTGGTGGCTGACAACATCTCTTTGAGGCGCGCGTGGAACACTACGCGCCGTCGACGCACGGGCCTGGTGCTGATCGGACGGCGAGCTACCCACTGCTCGCCGTTCGCAGGCCCGGGTAGCATTTATTGTTGGGCCAACAATAAAATGATAGCATTTATGGCCCAACCAAATGCCAACACTAAATGCTATTAGGGCAATTAGTGCATTACACGTAAACATCGCGACCATGCACTCATAACATTCTAAATATTTTAACAGTAACATTTATAAACTTTACTTTAAACAGTACTTTGTAGCAGTTGAATAGACTTTTATTTAACAAACTTTCCAACATTCGAAGTCCTAGCACCTATACAGAATCGGCATAGCTGTGCTGGATATTTTCATACCTACCTTTCAAGGTGGATGAGAGCAAAGCATTTGGACTTTAGACAAACGTATCCAGAAGATACTTCTCCGGAAGTTCATTTTCAGGGTTCCGTACTTGAAGGGTCCAAACGGAGCCCTATTGATGTTACTAACGTATCCGTCTGTCTGTCTGTCAATCGTCTGTCACAAAATTTTGTTCCGAAGAATTTTTAACTTCCCATTGGACCTATGAACTTGAAATTTGGTGATAACATTTATAATTACGTATATTTCACTAACAAATACATAAAAATTGATAATTCATTTAGTACGGAACCCTAAATGTACGAAGTCCAACTCGCACTTGGCCGGTTTTTTCAACTACTAACATATTAAAAAATAATTACAGTTTTTTCAACTGACACTTGCCAATTAGTATCATATGACACTTGGGGCGTATCTCTGGCACTCATTATCACTATTTAGACATATTATGACATTTCAGACAAAATAGCGTCTTTAATTCTGATATCTGATCCTATGTTAATTTAAATTCACAGCTAATAAAATTCGTGTCGTTCAACAGTTAGGATAAAGTGTATTTTTACATAATATGAACTTATAATTATATATTTTGAAATATATTTATTAGTCTGAGTCACTGTTAGTCGATTAACATTCCTGATATTATAAATCACCTTTGAGAAACTTGCGTGTGCGTGGTTTCGTGGGATGAGCCTTCGTGAAATATGTTTTTTTTTATTTTCTAGATTTACAGTGCAAGGCGCGTATGATATGGTGAAGGCAACTCAGGCGTCATAAATGAAATTTGACACGTGTAAAGCGAGTTTGGTGGTCTACGGTTATTCCTTCTCCGTTTATGAGAAGAGACAAGTACCCTAAACTGTTTCTGATGCTTAGTACTTGCTTCTTGCCTTCTTTTACAAAGGTTTTTCGTGAAAGAACTTGTCTACTTGTTGACACATATATGATAATGAGTTACTCGTAATTCTCGCGTTTCCATGTGCTCAACCTCTTGTGTTATAACAACAAGTAATCAGTTGTAGTATAAGATTCAGACTTGACATTGGACTAACTTTTTAGCCTTGCAAAAATTAGAAGATTTTTTTTTTGAATAATCGCTTTTTTTTACAATGTTATAGAAATCACTTCAAACTAAACTTACTAACCCAAATTCAACGGTCCTGCCATTTACCATCAGTGAATTCCAGTCAATCCCTACAACCCAGCACCAACATCAGATCAGCTCGATGGCATCATAATATTACAGTCTCACTGGACTTACATTTATATAGTCGTACGTATGCCAAATTTCAGCTCTATCGGGAACCAACAAGTAATCGATAAATGATTTGGATACTTTGAAGCGAATAACTAGCATACGAACATTGCAAGTTAAATAAATAATAAAAGTTTGTTAAAATGATTAAAATTAAGATGTCTAGTTGTCTATTTTTACCATTTAAACACGGTACATTCCGATCCATTTCAAAGTCTGTACTTTACCTCAATAGTACTTAATCTATCAACATTTAGCACATGTTCTTATCCCAGGAACATAGTTTTTTCCAACCTCCCGTATTTTATTCAAATACAATTTATTTCACGTTCAAAGCAAAACTTCTGTGATCGCATATTTAACATAACATTGAAAATATATCAAAGAAATCTTGAATTCTTAGCTAGGTTCAAACAAATAGGTAATATTTTACGTTTAATTTATCATATCGACCCACATACGATGGTAAAATTATATGAAAGTGTTACGAGAGACAAGTAATTAATATTAACATCTGTTGTTATATTGTGTTGATTTTTATTGTCCAGGTTTCCTACTTTATCTTAGGTAGAACCAGAGATAACCATTTTTTGACACGTTTTAATTAATTTTGGCATTGATTTATTCTTTATTGTACACCAAACAACTAACATAGTATACACAGTGATTAAATAGTTAATGTACAAAGGCGAGCTTAACTCAATATTGAGTTTTCTCCCAGCAAACCTTTGAGTGATAGAGAGAGATCACATTCGTGGGTAGGATTCAGTGTACAAACATAAACTTACATAAATAAGTATAATTATCCGAATATATATAATACATACTAAGTAAATACCAATATATGTATATCAATATTATGTCAATGTGAAAGGAAGTGCTCTTTAATTTTCTTCTTGAAGACCTCCAGTGAAGGGCTGTCGTGTAGGGAGTGTGGGAGAGTGTTCCAGAGACGCACTGCAGTTACAGAAAAGGAGCCATTATAGCGGCTAGAACTGTGACGCGGAGTACGAAGGAGAAGAGAATTGGATTTATTAGTAATTAAAGAAATAAATACTTTTTACTAGTAATTATTTTGATAAAACTGTTTTTAATACTAATAATACGTCTAACTGAACAGCTCGTAAAATTATTTCAAGGCCATTCGGTTTTAGAGTTGGGTGATTAATTCTTGTTACTTAGTTAAAATTATTACTAAAGTCAATCTGCCTAGCCTATCTATCTTGGGGTCGGCTTCCAGTGGAGCTTCTGCCTATCTGTCCTCTACAACCCAGTAACTGGGTAATACGATACCCCTTGGTAATACTGGTTGTCAGACTTTCGGGCTTCTGACGACCCGTAACGACTGTCAAAGATCCACGATTGACAGCCAACAACCAACGGCTTAACGTGCTTTCCGAGGCACGGAGGAGTCTCGGTATGTAAAGATGGTCACCCATCCATGGACTAACCCCGGCAAGCGTAGCTTAACCTGATGGCTCCACCCGTGCGGCTGTTATTACTTTAGCCACGAGAAACATTATACTAAAGTATGATAATGTAACTGATTCTGATTGAGAAGAAATAAATAATATACTTAATTAAAATATGATATAAATTTCAGAGTAATCAGTATCATCTTCCTAGCCATTTTTAACCGACTTCGAAAAAGAAGGAGGTTCTATGTTTGACTGTAAGTATGTCTTTTTTTATGTATGTACACCGATTTCTCTGTCAATTGAGAACCGATTTTCAAAATTCTCTTTTTATCCAATATACTTCCAAGGTGTTCCCATATAAATTTTATCGAAATTGCTTCAGCGCTTTTTGAAAAACTGAACAAAAACGAAAAATACGTATACCTAGATGACGTTTTGGAGTTCTCCAATTACGACTATAAATTTCATGTTCTTGGGGTTTTTAGTTCTGGGGTATAACAACTAAAAAGTGAAAAACAAAAACTTTTTTACAAAAAAAACAACCCACTCAAAAAAAAAATAAACTAAAATTTAAAAAATAACTTTAATTTCAGAAGTCAGTGTCAAATAATGAAGAAATAAAATACAAACACCGACTTTCGAAATTAAAGTTACTTTTTTAAGTTTTAGTGTATTTTTTTTTTTTGGAAGTCGGTCATTTTTTTTGTAAAAAAGTTTTTTCTCGAGTAGATTAGTGATAACTTGGTGAATCTCTACTCTCTACATTACTATGTAGTGAGTAGATTAGTGATAACTTGGTGAATCTCTACTCTCTACATTACTATGTAGAGAGTAGATTAGTGATAACTTGGTGAATCTCTACTCTCTACATTACTATGAAGAGAGTAGATTAGTGATAACTTGGTGAATCTCTGCTCTCTACATTACTATGTAGAAAGTGTATGTATTTTTCTCCGCTAACGCCTGCTTAGCCCAGTAATAGGACTCGCCCATCAAAGAGCGCTGTCCGAAATTAGACGCATTATTAATTTATTATACATAACACAACAGGTATTCTATTGAAACACGTATACCAAAATATAAATAATTAAATTATCTCTAAAATGGTGAAGATTTCATAAAAATACGTTTAATATTTTTTTTTGCGTGATTCTCATTTTTATTTATTTATTTATTTATGCACACACAAAAACAATTACAAGAGAAAAATGAACAAATACAGATAGAAGAGCACAAAGGTGCTGCTTATTTCAAAAGAAATTTCTTCCAGCAGACCTGCGACTGGAAAGTTGGTTGAGAAATGTAGACACAGTGTGTATAAATAGATATAGAAATATAAAATACACTAGAGTACATAAATAATTCATACATAAAATATACCTAACTTTACAATAAACCAAAGTACATAATTAAATATAAAATAAATATCAATAATAAATATAATCACGGAATGGTGGAGAGGTAATGCTCTTTGACTAGTTGATTTTTTTATACGTGTTAGACATAACTTTACAAATTAACTACACTATGTTATAAAATTATAATGTCAAATATTCATATATCAAATTACGTAAGAAATTGTCTAGAGTAACATATATTTTTTAAAGAAATAAGACTAGTCGTTTAGACGTCATTTTCAATTTAAAATCATTAGAAGTCGTATGACTGCGCCTTAACGGGGTAGGTTTGTGTGTATAATTTGTACCCGTGCAGAGCCGGGGCGAGTCGCTAGTATCAGTATTATGACATGATCGTCCTCAACCTAGTTAGTTACAGTTATCTACCAAACTACAGCTTTTTTTAAGCAATACAAGCAAATTAATATATTTTTTTTTTACTTTGTCCAAATCGCAATCTCATATCAACGACAATCAATGTCAAATCCTTTCCAAAAACAGGTAGGTAAATCTTTTTTTTTTAACCGTCTTTAAAAAGGAGGAGGTTCTCAATATGAATGTATTTTTTTTAATAAACTTTAGACCCTTGTCATCATGTGGAATGGAAAGTACATATCATGATAACAAACCATACTAGCCCAAATTCAACTATCCTATCATTTGCCATCAGGGAGTTACTGTCCCTATAATCCCGGGGCCATCATCAGATTAGCACGATAGTATCGTAATATTGCATTGTCACCGGACTTACATAAGTATGTCAAATTTCAGCTCTATCAGAAAACAAAAAGTGGTCGTCAAACGGTTGGCAAATTTTGGAACAGGATCATCTCAGGATGGATGAAATGGCGACAGGTCACTGGAACAACTTGCGGCCGACGGATGCCCCTTAAGTTATAGGGGAAAATCTATAAGTCCGTGATTAGACCTGTCGTACTGTATGGGTCAGAATGTTGGGCTGTGAAAAAGACGGATGAAAAAAGATTGCATGTGGCGGAGATGAGAATGTTGAAATGGATGTGTGAAGTAACGAGAATGGCTAAAGTGAGAAATGACTACATTAAGGGAACCGCTTATCTTGGTATGGTCATGCGAAGAGGAGGGATGAAACACATGTAACTAAAAAAGTTATGAATATCAATGTGGATGGATGGAAAGGGAGAGGGAGGCCAAAGAAACGCTGGATGGATTGTGTGAGGAGTGATATGAAAGAAAAGGGAGTTACTGATAGCGTGACGGCTGACAGGACAGAATGGAAGAAAAAAACGTGTTGCGCCGACCCCAAGTAACATGGGATAAGGGCAGGAAGATGATAAAGATGAAACGGTTGGCAAATTCTGAAGCGTACTTCAAAAAAAAAATCTTGAAAAATCTTGTAAAATATGGAAGTCACCATTACCCTCTGAGTTTCTATCTTTCATACTAAGAACATACATAATATGTTACTATGCGAAATGAAAATACAACTCTAACTAAACAAAAGCTAACTACAACAATACTCAGAAAACATAATAACATCACAGCTGAATGAAAACAACGACACTAGGCGAAAGATCAGAGGAAAGCATTATGAAAACATACGACTACGTATCCGCTTCTTAGCGAAGTATTTTCAGTAATTAGTGCATATATTATGTACTATTCTCGTAGTTGGTGACATTAGAGACAGTGCACACTAAGGCCGCGTTTCCATCTACAAGCAACTTGCATGCAAATTGTATTACATTGCGGTCTACCGAAGTGTAATGTGATCAATAACTCGATCGTGCATTGTACTTGGGCCTACCTCCGCATAAGTGGCGCCCTCATTGAATAAAAAATCATATCTCAGCATAGAAAATAAAAATGTCAAAACGGCCGTTTTTGGTACTTCTGCTTACTACTTCGGATACGAAACATTTTGAGTCCTGTTTTAACAACGTAAAAATACCTTATCCTCTTTGTAACAAACGCAACATAGGATTCTTTAATCTTTATTTTCTACGCTTTGTTACGATTTTTTATTCAATGAGGGCGCCACTTGGTAGCTTTATACGCCTTAAACTTGCATGCAAGTTGCTAGCAGGACTGACAATTTGATTGGTCAGGGAATCAATCTGAAGCTATATATATGCTAAGCTATGCAAGCTGCAATTGAATAAATTTTAACCTGACTGCCTAAGAAGGAGGGTAATCCTTTTCGAGAATTTTTATGTTGTTTGTATGTATGTCTATTTTTTTGTCACGCCCTGTAGCCCAAACAGCTGGATGGATTTTAACAAATAGGGTATCATAAGATTTGTCTTGACCCTCGAAGTGACATAGGCTACATGAATTAAAAAAAAAGATTTTTTATAGATAAAAATTACCTACTTATGAATCATCATCATTCTCCTGCCCTTATCCCAATTTATTTAGGGTCGGCGCAACATGTCTTTTTCTTTCATACTCCTCTATTAGTCGTCATCTCTGTAGCCACCCCTTTTTATCCATATCCTCTATTACACAGTCCAGCCATCGTTTCTTTGGCATTCCTGTACTTTTATAGCCATCCACATCCATACACAAGACCTTTTTCCTCAAGACATTTTCTTCAAATATTACCTACTTATGAATATGCAAAAAATATTACTTCAGGTATTATGGAAATAACTCTAACAACCAGAATGAAGCCCCAGCTTTATTTGCCGGTTTTATTTTCGTATCGAATTTTTGTATGAAAACAACATATTTGCCGACATTTCAGACTTTGTATCAAAGCAACTCCCAAAGTAACCGAGTAGTAATTTAGCCCCAATGAGTTTATCAATCTGCCCAGGCTTTTCTGTCATATGTTCGGCTGGGCTTCCAATCCATCCGGTTGAAGTTGGCCATGGTATGGAGCGAGAGGGAATGGGAAGCAGTCTCCGCCTTCTGCGAAGCAGTAATGCTCGCGAAGGCGGAGGCGGGACGCGTGAGGGAAGCTCAACGGAGTGCCCCTGACGGCCCCGGCCGCTACCACCGCAGGAGAGGTACTTACTGGGCGTACTGGGCGTAGGACGTCGCGAGACGATCTCCGGCCACCGTAGACCCGGGCCTGCGGACGGCGAGCAGTGGGTAGCTTGCCGTGCGATCAGCACCAGGCCAGTGAGTCGACGGCGCGTAGTGTTCCACGCGCGCCTCGAAGAGATTAGTGTCAGCCACCACTGACGAGGCCATCGTGGCCGGTGCCTGCATGCCTAGGGGTAGCGTATAAATTCTGAAAATGAGTTACCGCACCCCTGGGCACTCAGGCAGGGAAGGAACAGGGGCGGGTTTTAGTCAGTAAGAGTCTGACACGCCTTCCCGCTCCACCCAGAGCGGGAGAAGTCATTGGATGATTTCCCAACCACCCAAAAAAAAACCGGATGAAGTTGGCGACTGCCTATCAGAACTTCGCATACTAGTTACTGAGTAGCACAATAAATCTTGGCAAGATAGTTCTTGCCAAGACAGTTCGTTTTTATGAATGTAAGAAGTACAGATACTTAAAATATTTCAGATACTGTAGGTAAAGTTTTCAAGATCACCAAAGTACTGCGTTTGGGTCAACATGTTGCTTATACCGTGAAAATTTGAAGACTGTAGCTCCAACCGATTGGCTGTAAAACCTGTGTGACAGACGACGGACACGTGAGTGACAGCAATAGTGCTCCGTTTGGGGCCTTCGGGTAGGTACGGAACCCTAAAACTTTGTAGTTATTTGCGCGTTCCAAAGCGTAGCCAGATCTCCATGGAGGAGAACGTGAAAGAAACTCCACAGACACTTTTTTATTATTACCTAGTTAAAAATTATGATTGCATCGTTAATGTTCATTCATTCATTTTTTGAGGTTATGGCTCCATCGAAGACATTCGATGATTTTGCCAATGTCAAGGTATGAGAGATTGACTTGTCGTAAAATATTACACCATTGATCAGTGTTTTTAGCGTTGGCATCCATAGATCCCCATGCTAAAAAAAAAGGGACAAAACAATTTTGGTTAGTACACATGTAAGACGTCACAAAAAAAAAATGTTACAACATCAAGCGTACTCGTATGATAAATAAATAGAGCTACAGCTGGATTTTATTAATGTTAATAAATTTATATAGGATCTTAACAGCAGGGGTATGGACTAAGGATAATAGAAAAGGAATGTTAATTGGGCGGGGAATATCAGAAGTGAGTAAGTCGTAAAGGGGAGTGGTTAAACGAGGACAAGAAAAAAACAAGTGTTCCAGAGTACCCTCCTCCAAACCGCATTCACACAAAGAGGAGTCCCTCACATGGATTTTGGCCAAAAAAACTGGAGTGCAAACAAACCCAAGTCGGAGTCTAATAATGACAGAGGTCGCTAACTTACTCGAAAATTTTAGTTTGCTGAACCAACATTTAGGTGGAATGAATGGTTGGATAGAGCCATAAAATTTTCCCTTCGATATCCGAGTTTTTTGCCAGTGCTCATTCCAACTCTTCATCATCTCGGGTTTCGCAAGAGAGCGCAGATCACGGGGATAACAGGACGAATAAGATTCGATTCCATTCCGAGTAGCCAGCTTGGCGATCGTATCCGCATTCTCATTGCCGGCAATTCCTGAATGGCTGGGGATCCAAGCCAATGCAATTTCTATGCCTAAGCAGTGGCATCTATACAGGAGTTGTTTTATCTGTAGGATAACGTGGAAATTGTGTCGAGAGCGAAAAGGTGATTTCATTAAATCCTGTAGGCAGCTCAGAGAATCCGAGAGAATAAGGCTTTTGTTGAGACCATGCGATTCAATGTAGGAGACTGCTTCCAAAAGAGCTATTGCTTCCCCTGTGAATATGGAGCCAAATGCAGAGCTACGAAAATTAAGAATGATTTTATATTTTGGGATCCACACAGCTGAACCGACATTACTGTTATCTGACAACTTGGAAGCATCGGTAAATAACGTCAGCCAGTCATGCCAGTCCTCTGCCAGAATCCTATTGAATTTGACATTAGCTGCAGGGTCATGTTTGGATATACCAAAGTTAAAAATTATTTTTGGTTGGAAAAGCAAGGAATCAAAATTTACTTCGAATATGGGATTTCTATTTAACTGAAATAAGGAAGTATGCATATTACTCAATTTACTGAAGCTGTTAACAAGGAGTGGAGGATTTTTATGAGACCAATAGCCAGATGTTGGGATTAGCTGATAAAGTGTACGAAGAAGAGGGAGAAGAGGATGACATTTAGTTTGGATGACTTTATAAAAAAATCGATCACAGAGATATTGTCTACGTAAGTGTAGGGGGGGCTCTAAACATTCTACCTGAAGGGCATTAATAGGTGAGCATTTCATAGCACCCGTGATAATACGCAAGCATTTGGATTGAATCCTTTCCAGTTTGGCAAGGGCTATTTTATTGCATGGTTCCAACAGAAAGCATCCATAGTCAAAGTGACTACGGACTATGGCGTTATATAAGATTTTCTGGGAAGTTGGATGAGCTCCCCAGCGAACTCCAGAAAGGGCACGTAACACATTAACGCCTCTTTCGCATTTTTTTAAAATGTAATCCAGATGATAGAGACCAGACAATTTTGAGTCAAGAATGAGGCCAAGAAATTTTACTTTGTCTCGGATCAGAATGGGTTCATTTTCAACATTAAGGTTAATAGGTGGAATAATACGCTTGCGAGAAAAGACAACTGCATTGCATTTGGAGACTGACAAACTTAAGCCGTGATCAATAAGCCACTGGTTTAAATAATAAAGGGCAGAATTTAGGCGAGATGAGGCATCCGAAAGGGAAGCTGAAGTAAAGTAAAGAGCAATGTCGTCAGCATATTGAAGGATTTTGCAGAAACAACTCACTGAAGACTCCAAATCGTATGTGTATATATTATAAAGAATGGGGCTTAAGACCGACCCCTGGGGTAGGCCCTTCCACACTAGACGGGATGGGGAGAGGGAGTTTTGATGACGAACAGAAATAGAACGGGACATAAGGAGATTACAAATGATGTTGACCATCCTCACAGGGATACTCAGCTGTAGCAGCTTTTGCCTGAGTATTGGAAGTTGGACATTATCATAGGCTGAAGCAATGTCTAGAAAAACACCAAGAACACTTTCATTATTGGAGAAGGCAATGCGGGCGTCAGACATAAAAACACTAAGGCTATCTAGAGTTCCCATACCTCTTCGAAAACCGAACTGAGAACTGGGAAGGATACCTTTCGTTTCTAAGATCCATTCAAGCCGGTTCTTGATGAGATTCTCCATAATTTTAGCCAAGACAGAAGAGAGGGCGATAGGACGATAGGAAGTAGAATCTTTTGGGTCTTTCCCAGGTTTCAAAATTGGAATTATTATTTGGAATTTCCAAGAGTCTGGAACTTGACCAGTTACGAAAAAAGAATTTATTAAGTTCAGAAATATAGATTTACAATTAGGAGAAGATTTGAAGATAAAAGAGTAGGGTATTCCATCAGCACCCGGAGCAGAATCCCTAAGATGATCCAAGGCACAAATAAGTTCTGAATAAGAGAAAGGGTCATCAAATCTATCAGAGGAAGTAGCAGAAGAATCTATAGTGGGAAGGCATTCAAAATTAGGAACAAAGGGGGGGGCTAATGTGGATATAAAGTCTTCCAACCAGGTGACGTGGTCATTGGAAGAAATATCGGGATGCTGACTGTCACAAGCTCTACGGTAGATTTTAATTTTTTTCCACACAAGGGAAACTGGAGAACGTGGAGACAGAGACTCGCAAAACTTGAGCCAGCCGCATCTTTTCTTCTTTGCCAATAACCTACATGTAGTTGCAGAAGTCTTTTTAAAATTTAAATAGTCTGACATATTTAAACTAGAAGACAAGGAGTTTTCAGCTTCTTTACGTTTGCGGACGCTTTCAGTGCATTCAGCATCCCACCAAGGAGGAGAAGGCATTAGGTGTCGGGCAGAGTTTTTAAGGGGGATTGAAGAATTGGCCGCTCTCAACAGACAATCAACAAAATCACTGTATAGGTTTAGGGAGTTGGATGAATTTATTTGAGGAAAATTTTGAAGTTCTGCATCCAAATGGGACATGAACTTAGACCAGTCAGCTTGGGGCAGGCGATACTTTTGTAGAGGTTGAATGGGAGGAGAACGTGGGGTAGTACTAGGGAGTGAAATTAGTATAGGAAGATGATCACTCCCATATGAATTAGGGAGAACAGACCAGGAAAGTGTTGCCACTAGTGAAGGTGAAGAGAAAGTAAGGTCAGGAATACTAATATTTTGGGTAGGGGAGACTCTACGGGTAGCAGATCCATCATTAAGAATGCAAAGGTTACGATCATCTAAAAGGTCTAGCAAAAAGCTGGAGGAGGGGTCATTACAGTGAGAGCCCCAAAGGGTGTTACGACAATTAAAATCACCCAACACAATCAGGGGGTCAGGAATAGAAGAAAGGATAGAGTTAAATTCTGTTAAAATATCAGCATTAGGATGAGGAATGTAGACAGATACATAGGATATGCCCATAGCTCTAAGGGCCACTACTTGAAGACCAGTATCATGATTGGGAAGAGGAATCTGGGAATAAGTGATAGACCTGCTAACCAATAGGGCGCAACCCGCCCGTCCGTCGTCTCTATCGTCCCGAAGACACGAATATCCGGGAACCCTAAAGAGAGATCCAGGCCTGAGCCATGTCTCCGACACAGCAAAGACAACGGGATTATATCTATTTATAAGATAAAAAATATCATGTTTTTTCCTGCGAATGGATCTACAATTCCACTGAAGTATTTTTTCCATTTTGGCGAGTCCAGGATTCGAGGAGTTGTTGAACTAATATAACGACATTGTCCGGTATTGCGTCACTAAATTTAGACAGCATATTTATAAGGGAGCAAGCGAGGAGCTCTATCAAGTTGTCATTAGGAGTGGGAAGGGGAGTGGTTTCAACATAAGGGGAATTCAAAGCACATCCATTAGGCTGAGAAGAGTTAGGAGTATAGACCGTGGACTTTAACGCTTGGGTATCATATGACTTGCCCAATTCTGGCCGAGGTCTTGGGGAACGATAAACTGTCTTGGTATAAGAGGTTTTAACAGGGGATGCATATGGAGAAGAAGAAGGAGTGTTAAGAGGGGACGAGGCAAGAAGGGGTTCAGAAGGATAATCTTGAGATAGTTTAGATTGGGAGGGACCTGCTGTAACATTAGAGTATGGCAATTTACGGGGACGGGGAAACCTTACTGAAGCCTCACGGTAACTTAAGTTTTCTTGAGACATTACCATTTTAATTGATTTCTGTCTTGAGTGTTCAGGGCACTTATTATCAGTGGCTTTATGTCTTCCACCGTCACACAAAAGACATGAGACCTGTATATCCGGAACATTACAGCTATCTCCAGGGTGTGGTTGAGCGCAACGGTAACAGCGAGGCTTAGACCTGCACTGAGTGCTTATATGGCCAAATCGTAAGCAGTTGCGGCATTGGATAGTGGGGAGGTGATAGATAGAGACAGGAAGAGAAGCATTGTAGCAGAAGACTTTCTCTGGGAGAACTTGACCAGCGAAAGTAAGCACTACAGTTGATGATGGGGACCAAGTTACAGAGTCCTCTTTTTTGTTTTTAAAATTAAGCCGTCTAGCCCTAATGACTTCCCCACAATTACGAGGGGTTTCTATACCGAGGACTAGCTCCTCTAGTGTCCAGTCAGTAGGAATATCCCTAACAACTCCCATGCGACTTACATGAAAACGTGGGATAGCTGCCGAGTATTTGTTTTCAACAAGAATGGGATTGCTGACAAAGTTGTTGGCATCTTTGAATGTCACGAAATCAATAGACATCCTGCAACGGCCCATAGACTTAACACTGCCTTGGACAACACCTTTAAATCCTTTAGTGAAAATAAATTGGGCAAACTTAAGAGCATTCAAGGTTAGGCCTTGCTTAGGGTCTGTTTCCAACCTAGAGACAAATACAGTGAAGGGAGCTCTGTCACTATCGCTATAGAGCATTTTGGAGTCGCTCTCAAAACCCGGTCTCGTAAATACAGACTGAATTGAGTCAGACGGCGGCTTATTTCTTTTCGCGTCAACAAAACTCTCCGGTACTCCGGGGCGTTTTCTAATATCCGATCTTACGCGACCAGTGTTTTGGGAACACTCCACAACGTCCATATCTGAAGACGTCCCTCCACCCCCATCAGGGGGTTCTTCGGCACTCATTTCCTTAGGAAATGAGTGCCAAAAAGCTTAAAATACTAACCTTATACCTTTATACACAAACCAGACAACACAAAACAATAGCCACAACACTAAAAACAGATTATGTTATCAAAATAAACTGTGAGGTTAAGAATCGCGTGCTTAATCTCACCAAGACAATAGCAAAATCCCTAACCATCGTTAATGTTAATATAAATAAAAACATAACATAATGACATAAACATGACGTTTACGTCAATTTGACATATGTCAGTTTTTGACATTATCTGAAGTGTTTTGACAGGTGTCTGGACCTGACGCCTCAGTAATGCAATCTGATGTACATTATTTCAAAAAACCTTTATTTGTACCTAGCCTAAAACAGCCTTATTTATAAAACTCGCTAACCATAATTTATTATGCTTAGTTTAAATTGATTATCGGATTCTAAATTCAAATTCTCCATAGACAATTTTGAACATTAGTGTTCAAGCTAATCACAAACGCTTTTTTTTTTATAAATTAGGACCAAATTCTCTAGTCTGAACTAAGTCTTAGTAGATGTATGATGCTATTTTAGTGAGAATAAAGTTCTTCTCGTGTTGACACTTCGCGAGTGCAACATTCCAGCCTGAGATTTATACTTATTACTGTTTGGTGATGCGATGATATTAATTTTAATATTTTATACAGTTGCTAGTATTTTTGTAAATATATAAGTAGGTATTTGTGGTGACTTTTCGTGGGTGGTCTAGAGTGAAAAGTTGCGATTTTAATTTCAATTCGAGCAGCTGAAATTAATGAATGTGTGTTTTTTACAAGAAAACTAAATGTGTCAGCAGAATAATAGGGTTCTGTTTGTGACTGTGAACAAACACTGAAGGTATGTTTATTTCAAAGACAAAAAAACCGGTCAAGTGCGTGTCGGACTTCGCACATTTAGGGTTCCGTACCAAATCAGGGAATTATCAAAGAAAAAGTCTGTTTTTTTTTTAGTAAAATATACGTAATAATAAACATTATCACAAAATTTCAAGTTCATAAGTCAATGGGAAGTAATAAAAATCTTCGGAACAAAATTTTTGTGACAGACGACGGACAGACAAACGGAAAGACGGACGCGTGAGTGACAGCACTACACCCGTTCGGGTACGTCACCTCTGACCTAGACTAGAGTCAAGAGCAAACCCATCTAATAAAAAAAAACAAAACTTGATTGGTGTTGCTTTTTGCTGTTATAGAACATAAACATAATATTATTTATTATTTATTTATTAAAACTTCATGCAACACAAATGTACAAAGGCGGACTTAATGCCTTAGGCATTCTCTAACAGTCAGTCAACATTGTTACTAGTATAATAGTATTGTTACTATTGGTACGTTGTTACTATCACTATCCTACTAATATCCTACTAATATTATAAATGTGAGTTTGTGAGTGTGTATGTTTGTTACTTCTTCACGATCAAACGGCTGGACCGATTTGGATGAAATTTGGAATATAGATAGCTTATAGCTTGGATTAACATATAGGCTACCTTTTATTCCGGTCTAGGCGTGTAAAAATTGCGGGGCGCAGCTAGTACACAATAAGCAATTAAACGAAGTCTCCCGCCTTTATGTTCGCGATAAACACAAAAACTACTGAACAGATTTACATGCAGTTTTCAGCAATACCCGTGCAAGGCTGGGGCGAGTCGCTAGTAAATAAATAAATATACGATTCAAAAACAGAACGTTATGTATGAAATTTTGACGTAATTCATCTAAGGTTTTCTAGAGACAGAACATCACTATTTTCATTCAAAATGTGTACTATAATAATCTATGACTAAACTGGAACATGAAAGTGTCCTCGACAAAAACTGACATATGAACCAATAAATAATATTATCACACAAGCTCCGCGAAATGCACGGCTTCGCGCCATTTAAATATTCAAAATAAGTTTATTCATGAATGTAACATTTTTGAATAAGAAGTAGTGCAGCTCTATTTTTGATTCGCATGTCTTTAATTTTCAAGACAAGAACATTGCGTGTTTCCTCTTGATTCACTTTGAGTGGAAATAGAAATATCTAATGTTATTCAACATCATATAACATCACAGCTGACTTCCCCGAGGGGTCAGGTAGAGGTTTACCTATATTAAATCCACATTTCGCTAGTTATGACGTTTGATCGTTAATATTTAAGTATATTTATATTATGTTATTTCCTAATATAAACATGTTTATTTATACAGGTTGTAACGAAAATGGGTGGTCATGTTTTACCCACTGCTTCCACTCGTGGAAATGAACAACGATCTTCAAGCAAGTCATACTAAATTTCAAAATTAAAAATTAAAAACTTTTTTACAAAAAAATAGAACCGACTTCCAAAAAAAGTGCAAAATAACTTTAATTTCGGAAGTCGGTGTTCCTGTTTTGTGTCTTTGTTTTTTGACACCGACTTCCGAAATTAAAGTTATTTTGCACTTTTTTTGGAAGTCGGTTCTATTTTTTTGTAAAACAGCTTTTTATTTTTCACTTTTTAGTTGTGGCTCCCCATTAAACTGTGTTAACAATTCATAGACATACGATAGCAGCAATCGCGGTTGATTTGCTGTCAATTTTTGAAGAGTTCCGTTGTCTGTCTCCGAAACCCATCATCAGATCTTTTTGAAATTTAAATGGGACCATTTCGGAATAAACCCCTTTCGAACAAAAAAAGAATTTTGCAAATCCGTCAATATATGACGGAGTTATGCCCGAACATACATAAAAAAAAAAAATACAAACATCCGAATTGATAACCTCCTCCTTTTTCGAAGTCGGTTAAAAATGGATCTTTTCGTACAAATTTATCATGTGCTAATCAAAGTTAGCAATTTTAAAAAAAACCGGTCAAGTGCGTGTCGGACTTCGCATATCTTGGGTTCCGTTCCAAATGTGTTTTTGACTATTTGTATGGCTTTGGGTCACAAAGATGCTTATACTGTGAAAATTTGAAGACTGTAGCTTCAACCGTTTGGCTGTGAAACCTGTGTGACAGACATACGTACAGATGGTCAGACGGACACGTGAGTGACAGCAATAGGGCTCCGTTTGGACCCTTCGAGTATGGAACCCTAAAAAATTGCTAACTTTGATCAGCTGTTGAAATATTTTTTTCCCTTGAAGAAAGTTTCTCATTTTTATCGGCAGAATCAGTATTTAAATATAACCCCCATTTCCGTTCCACCCTGTATAGTCCCATTTAATAGGGGGCGAGCTTATTGCTAAACAATGTATTATTAATAACGTACAAATAAGAGTACAAATCCAGACTCCGAGAAATTGAAGAAACTCCAGATTCAAAAACTGAATAAAGCTTTGCTCGACCCGAATGTCGAACCCAGGAATTCATGGAAAGTAGTACTGCTTACGACCAACCTACAGCAAGCAATGCCAGCAAACTAAACTAATTGAACACTACCACCACACCACACACCACGACCACCACTACACCACCACTACCACCACCGCCACCGGTTAGGAGATATCAGTGTTAATCAAGTACCACGCGCACATTCATTACTCGTATGTGCAAGGCGGGGCGATCATGAGGGAAGTGGGGGTGCGCTTGCGCTGGCCGGCCGCCGCTCCACCACCAGTAGCTCTGCGAGGTACCGTTAGGCACTGTATAGCCTATGTATTAAGGAAGGTTATATACTTTATAACATCACGCTACGACACAGTAACCATAAACGCGGGCGAAACCGCGAGCACCAGTTAGTCACTGATAAAAACAACGAAAACGTCCATCTTTTAAGAGAATATTTTATTTCCCTGTCTCTATGCGAAAACCAAAGTCGGAATGGACGAATTATAGCTACAGCTACATTTTATATTTAATATAGTTATAGCTTCAGGTAAAACATTAAAAATCGCAAATTAAAAGACGCTATTCTAAACTTCGCTCAAAAAATTCAAACCGAAATCGCTCACTTCTATTGTCACAATTCATAATGACATAAACATATGTCACATGATCGTGACACACTATAAAAATGCAATATATGTGTATTACACTATAGAATGACATGTAACTCTAATTTATGTCGAAAACTATTCTAAAATCCGACGTATATACGAATTGTTGAAATTTTTTTTAGTCGTAACCTGTCTGCGATAAAATTTGTCTATGAAAACAACGTAAAGTCAGGAATTTTGTGTTAGCAACATCGTTTGGTGGTAAAATTAATGTTTGGTTAAATCAATAAACTTTTTTGTCTTTATTTTAGAGTACATTTTGAGATTAGCAAGTATTAAAACTGTTTCTGAAACCCTAACTTCCTGTACTTTATCATTGTAGTTTGAATTTGATTTTTAAAAGAAAGAAATAAAAAATTGTGACTCGACAGTCACAAACGGCAGTCAACAGTTATGAAAACATGTCCTAAATCAAAAATTGAAACAATAGTCAACGCAAATCCCAGAGAGGTCGTGTTTTGTGTCCCTCAGGGAAGTATTCTAGGTCCATTTTTTTCTTATATATGTATACTAGCTTCGGACAGGGGCTTCACCCGCGCGGAATTAGTACTTCCCTCGTTTTAAACTTTCAACCCAAATTTCAACATCTCAAAAAAAAGGGGTGGAATGACGAAAAACTCTTTCTTAGTGGCCCCCTTTCCTACTCTTCACAAAGAACACACACCCTCCAAATTTCACGTCACTAGGACCAGCGGGTTAGGCTGTGCGTAGATACGTCAACCTGGACTTTGTTTTTTTTTTTTTTTACGGAAGATATTAACAATCTCCCGAAAATTGTGAATTATTCAGCAGACGATTGCACCATAACATGTTCTATTAAAGATTATGATATAATTAAATGTTTTATAGAATGGCTAAATGTAAAACACCAAAAACTAAACTTAGATAAAATTAATGAACCCATAATCTGTAATAGTAGTATTTCTTTGAAAGAGTATTGTGTTGGCTAGCACGGGGTTACTCACTAGGTTTCTCTTCGACTAAGAAGTGCATACCATAGAAATTGTCTCAAAAAAACACGTTAGGTGATAAAGTTTTGACAACCTGGCCAAACTTACGTCAGAACTAGGTGTAAACCCAATCAAAATAGACAGTTTTGCTAACACTGCGTCCAACTCCACGTTTGCTAAAATAACGTTTCATCAGAAATTAAATAAATTAGCACTAGGTGCCCATTAAAATAATATCATCATTAAGGTTACATGACATTTTCATAATTACGCGTCACTTTCATATATATTAACGTCAGAAATTAAACTGGACAGTTTGTCTGCATGTCCGTTACGTTGTATAATCGTAAGGACCCGACCTCGAGAAATCACGTGCAGCGAAATTCTGCCTAGTGCTGTTTACAGAAACCTAAGCTGGGGTACACTTCCAGGCTTATCATTTTATCGACTGCCTGCCCCTTTTCTATGTTACTTTGGGTCAACACTTTTTCTTTGTCCACCATTCCTCAACTTTCCCGGTATCATTTGGGTTTTAAATACCCAATAATTTGATCCTGAACCTTAACAGAGATGCAGTACCTATCGTGCTGTCTGAAAGATTTTGTTTACAGAATAGTCACCCGTTCTCTGATTCGATGGAATAGAACCAAATTAAGCCCTAACAGAATGCCATTACTTAGAAATCCTGACTGAAAACACTTGACATAAGTTGGTTGATAAATTATACATATTTATGCAAACCAAAAAAAAAATAAAAAAAATAAATACAAGCCAAAAGAAAGATATTTTTGATATAATTGTATTTTCGTAATATAATTTATGTATTTTATCTATTTATGTGTACATTTGTTTACTGTAACTGACTTAGAATTGATTATTATGATTTAGTTAAGTTATTAGTCTAGTTTAAATTTCCTAATATATACGCACTGAGTCTATATCTCTCACCCAACTCTTCTGTCACAGGTCTGCTAGAAGATATTTCTTTTGAAATAAGCAGCACCTTTGTGCTCTACTATCCGTATTTGTTAATTTCGCTTTTAAGTATTTGTGTGTACATAAATCCTACCTATATCTAATCTATATCTATAATATAAAAATTAATTTCTATTTCTTTGGTCACGGTATCACGCGTGAACGGTTGGACCGATTTCGCTAATTCTTTTTTTGTTGTATTTGTTATTGTCAGCAGAATTGAAAAATTAGGAAAGTTACGCAGAAAATTGGAAAATTTCAGAAAGCCCATCTTCGTGAGTTTGGACAGTTCGCGCGTCAGGACAACGTCTGTCGGGTCAGCTAGTAAATCTCGTGTCACGGTGTTTGTGGTAGGTATGAGAATATAATAGGTCGTGAATTATTTTTCTCCCTCCTAGGTAGGTCAAATCCAAAGTCCAAAAGAGGAGTGGAATCCACTCCTCATTTTTTTATCACAGAACAATGTTTGCTAGCTTCTTCTGCTCAAACGGCTGGACCGATTTGGATGACATTTAGTATTTAGATAGCTTATACCCTGGATTAACACACAAGCTACTTTTTATCCCGGGCATATGTTCCCTTGGGATATTTTTTTACTTCCACCACGACGCGAAGCCGCTGGCAGAAGCCAGTTAATTAATAAAAATAAAAAAATAAGTGTGCTTTAGACCACACGACCGAAGTAAAACTTCTTTAGCTCCATCTCTTCCGTTCGCCTCGCCCGATCACACTTTTCGTAACGCTCTCGTCACGCATTCACCAGCAGTCCCAAAGTCAACCGTGCGTAAAGAATTTTTACTTCAATAAGTTTGCCACCCGCGTACTAGCCTCGTATCTCGTGGCTGGTATACGCGTGGATCACACCAATGACGTAGATACAATGAAAAACCATGGAAAATCTCACATTATAATATTGGAATGCATAAACAAATTTTGTAAGATAAAAATGTGTCACAGCATAATAATATTAGCAAGAAGATTATTTTTATAATTGTGAATATTTTAAAAACATGCGGAGTTTTAAATATCGTTGGTATTTGTATTAAAATTACATTTTCAGTTGTCACCCAATCTGTCGAGTAGCCAAGTAGCCATTTGTAAATGAAGTCGGGTGTTAAATACTTTACATATTGTGACTCTTATTTTTTGTGAGACTTTTTTTTGTGGCACCGTCTAGTTTTTCATTTTCCCGGATAACATGAGGATCATTAGACCTACAGGTATTTTAATATATTGCTTTAAAAGAGTTGGTTTTCTATGCTAATTCTGAATGTATTGCAAAATAAAAACACATTTTTATACGTTGGAACTAGGGTAATATATTTTTTTTTTATTTCATGATTATAAATATGGTGACATTATAGAAAAATAAAACACAAAGAAACAACTGAATAGCTAGGGCGTGTCAGACTTCTACTGACTAAAACCCACCCCTGTTCCTTCAGTTGCCTGAGTGGCCAGGGGGCGCGGTAACTCTGTTTCGAATTTATCCGCGACCCCTGGGCAGGCATCGGCCATGACGGGCCCCGTCATGTGTTGCAGACATCTCTTTGACCTGGTCACTTTAGTCTGGTCGCCTGGTGCTGATTGGACGGCGAGCTACTCATTAGTCGCCGTCCGCAGGCCCACGCCTACGGTGGCCGGAGATCGTCCAGCGACAGGGCGTGAGGGCGACTCTGTTGAGTCTCCCTCACCCGTTCTGCGGAAGGAGGCGACTGCTTCCCATTCCACCTCTCGCTCCGTACCATGGCCTAGACCAGAGTCGGGCGCGAGACATCGCTGCCGCCGATCGCCTCCACGAGGACACGGCTGTGCTCCGCCCAAGCTGGGTAGGACTCCACACTCCCGGGACCCTGGCAGGGTCCCATATTACTTGATGTCGACCTAGAACTTTATCTTCTCCCATTATTTCCTAAAAACCACCAAACTATCATTCACTTTTAAAAACAATTTACTCATGAATTAATTCAATACGCTACTGACAGGAGCAACATTATTAATCCAACATAAATATTTCTTTCCTTCACATAACACCTGATTTATTGATATGTTTAATTTCTGCTGTCCACTCTAATCACATCTTCTACACAATTCAACATAGCGAAAGAAACAGAATACGTAAATTGTATGGCTACTAAATCTTTAACACACTTTATCTAGTCACTGAACTAAAATATAATGGCTAAAACATTCTATAGTTTGAGCCACGAGCCATATTTCTTTCTCTCTACCCCTGTGGCTAGCAAATAAGTATTCACTGGCTTTCCACTGAGAATTGTTGATTAATAAATTAATGTTTAGGGTGTGTTTATCATGAGAATTAACATCAAGTTTTTCGTGACATCAACAAGCATTTAGTCAAAAAGAATCAGCATTGCTATTCTTTTTTTTTTATTTTTATTCATGACCATAGATTCGTGTCTTTCAGTCGGATACATAGTAATAAGATACAGAACACATTTTTTTTGTCCATTAGAATGCAGAAGTAACACATTCTAATGTATTTTGCAGTATTTAGCAACAAATGTGTCAAGTTCGCTGAGTCAATACTACATTAAAATTCTCAGCTCCATTTTACCGAGATCGTGCCTGTTTCAATGATTCCACATATTGTCCAGTTGCGTAGAAACTTGAGACACAAAACTACACCAATTTTACATCACAATATCCACTAGGAATCAATAAGCGAATAATTAAAACAGCCACTGAACTTCACTCGAGAAAAACCCTCCAAAAAACTATCATTGCTATTCAACCTGAAAATGCTGCCAGTGTTCTGGGCACTTTTCCCATTGACAGCGATGTAGACGAATTTTCCGATGACCAATGAGTTATGTTATTTATTTTTTATTAGCTTTAATAATGTGTTGTAATTTAAGAATAAATATTGTAAAGCATTTCAAATACTTTTTAGATGTACAATATAATACTGATCCGATAAAAATCACTGACAAAAAGATATATCAAGGATGAGTGACGTTGGCTACTTTATCTCGAAAAATTTTGGTTTTATATGACAGATCACGAGAGCGAAGCTGAGATAAAATCTTGTTTTTTTTTTTAATAGAATTGATAGGCTCGAGTTTGACCATTATCTCACCTGATGGTAAGCGATGATGTGGTCTACGTTGGAGCAAGCTTGCCTAAAAGTAACATGTTCACTCTTGACTTAAAAACTTGTAGCTTGATAGGTGATGGAAACACAGACCACGGCAAAAAATTTTACTCTTTAGCTGCTGTCCGCACAATAAATGTGTTCCCAAAAGGTTTTGTGCGTATGGGTGAGATATGAAGTCTGGTAGGTCTCATATGAAGCGAATGCTTTCTTATTCTGACTTCAACCCAGTCATGCGTTGTTTTCGTTTCAGGTCAACTAAAGTGAAATAATTTTCTGTAGTTTAAAAAAAATCTAAAAAACACACTTTTTAATAATTAGTCCGCCATCTTTGGAAGTCCGTTATATTGGATTTAGAATAACGTCACTTAGCTAAACATGCATTGGTGCCGTTTCTGTTGTGCACAAACTAAACTTAATTTAGGCTATTGCTATCTTTTTCTCTCTAATAAAACAAGCAAGAGACGGACGTAAATTAGAGCTGTCAAATTTAATTTAACTAATATTTCCATACAAATTAAGGGTACACGTAAAAACGTGTTGACTAAAAACACGGTAAGAGCGGTTGCGCACTACGTCCGATACTTATCCGATACTTATCTGTGAATAGACGGTCCGGCGTGACCGTAGAACAATCGTATGATAGGTTACGCACTACCGATCCGAGTTCGGTCCGAGTTTTCTCTAAATCTGTATTTTGACGGATAAGTATCGGACGTAGTGTGCAACCGCTATAAAGCGCAAGGCGTAAACTAGTTTGAGATCTTTAACTTAGTTCATAGCTATAGCAATCCTTTTCTCGTAATGCCTTTTAGTAAAAGAGAGCAATTTTCTAATTTTAGTTTAATTATTGAACAAGAGAATCGGCACCATTGTCATCCAAACTAAATATAAAATGTACGCAAAATTTCAGCTCAATTGGAAACCGGGTAGTGGGTCAAATTTAACTTTTAAGATTTGTTTACATAGTTAAAGGTGAAGCTAATAAAAGTATATGATACAGTTTTTTTTTATTTACCCTCATAATCACAAATTACGTCGTATAGAAATACAAAATAAATATTGTAAAAAATAGAGCAAAAAACCAACGCTTGACGAAATAATATCACTTGCATCAATTATGACGGCTATTTACCGGTCCCGAAACCGTGAAAAGTCAAGTTACACAGATCAATCCGATATTTAAATTGCAGTCTGCACAAACATTGCTAAACTATTTAATAATGTTTTTACCACAGAACAGTGAGCCACCTTGACCGCCACAGCTGAAGAAATAACGAAACTAAAAGTGCTTTTTGCGTCATATATGGCACATACCATCCAAAAACAAATAAGGATAAAAGGGAAAACTAATACAAATAGAGAAAAAGGGCACACTAGGACCGTGGCGTTCGAGACATCAGCAAGCAATTAGTCGACTCTTCACGTGAGAGCTAGCCTTTTTTCTGGCCATAGAATCCGCATTGACATTCAACGGCAATGTCGGTAACCATATTTCTCCTGCGAATATCAGCATTCCTGATTCAAGCTGGAAACTGCGATCCCTCTCCATTGCCTTTTGGGTGACTTTAAGCCTTCTGATGAGTCCATTGTGAGCGACCACGTTTCAGTGCCATATTTATAATTATGTCATCATCGGCCTCATCTAGCTAAAACTGACAAAAAAAAAATGTTGACGTGTAAAAGTGTTGTTAAAACCTACTTACAAAAATAAAATCATTTATCACTGGCAACACGCACTAGTCATAGACTTTTGTCTTGATACACTGTGGTACGAGGACGTGAGACAACGAGATATCGCGCAGCGTTTCAATAGGGATTCCTTGCTCTGTGGTTTTTACATAGCAACTGAAATTAAAAGTTATTTGAAGGCTGTTGTAATTTTGTTTGCAAACAATTTTACACTCTTAAATAAAATATCGGATAATTGAGAAATAATCGGTTCCTACTTGGGTGCTCGAATCAGATTTTTATTGATTCGTTCTGCCATGGTTGTTAATGGCCAAACAAATTTATAGAAATCATTTTTAGCTAGAATATCTATGTTGTCTATGATTTAGTTTAATCTAACTCAGTCGAAAATAGAATCAGCCCAAGTTATTTTAATTAACAAATAACAAGTAGGTACCTACTAAAAGGCCAATTCTCTTCGGTATTTACCCTAGAACCCGCCTGACGCAGGTCCTCACAGAACACGGAAGTTTCGGGAGATTCCTGTGTGGGATAAGGCGAAGGGAAACGCCCTGATGTCCCCACTGTGAGGATGGCCCAGAGGACACGGTGGAGCACACGGTGGAGATCTGCCCCGCTTGGGCGGAGCCCCGCCGCCGCCGTGTCCTCGTGCAGGCGATCCGCGGCAGCGCCCTCTCGCGCCCGGCCCTGGTCCAGGCCATGGTACGGAGCGAGAGGGAATGGGAAGCAGTCTCCTCCTTCTGCGAAGCAGTAATGCTCGCGAAGTAGGAGGTGGAACGGGTTAGGGAGAGGCTGCAACGACAGCCTCGCCCTTACGCCCTCAGCAGCAGCCGCGGCAGGAGACGCCAGGGGCTTCCGGCGCCGCGAGACGATCTCCGGCCACCGTAGACCCGGGCCTGCGGACGGCGAGTAATGGGTAGCTCGCCGTCCGATCAGCACCAGGCCCGAGAGTCGACGGCGCGTAGTGTTCCACGTGCGTGCTCAAAGAGTTGTCAGCAAATACGACGGGGCCCGTCATGGCCGATGCCTGCCCGGAGGTTGAGGATAAATTTGAAAGAGTTACCTTGCCCCTGGGCATTCAGGGCAGGGAGGAACAGGGGTGGGTTTTAGTCAGTAAGAGTCTGACACGCCCTCCTGCTCCACCCAGGGCGGGAGAAGTCATTGGATGATTTCCCAGGCCCCGCCAAAAAAAAAAAAAGGGGTACTTGCGTACCCCGTGAAATTAATACATTTTTTTTAGGTTTAACATTAACAGGGATCGTAAAACTTTTGCTCTAGGCAAGCGTGCTTCATCTTCGATCACATCTTCGCTTACCATCATGAGATTAGTGGTCAAACGCGAGCCTATAAACCATAAAAAAAAAACTTTATGCTCTCGCTAGAGCTAATATATCGGTTTAAAGAAATTTATTTCTCATAAGAACTTACAGTCCACTTACGAGTATAATGAGATACAAAGTACTTAAAAAGTATGATAATAAAGTACAATACAATTTCCTCCAGAGAATTAGAAGTTAGATACATGTTTCTTAAGCTTATTTTTAAATATATTTAAGTTATCGCATCCCTTTATATCGTCCGGCAGACCATTGAACAGCTGTCCTCCTTCGTATAATATGGTCTTTCTAGCGTAATCAGTACGTACGCTGATAACTTCAAGTTTGTTTTTATTTCTATTTCTCAGGTTATACGAGTATAACATTGTTTCTTCCTTTAGTTGAATGTTAGTTTGTATTGAGTTAGTAGTTATCTTTTTGACAAGAATGCAAGTGTATCGATATTGATGTTTTCTAATCTAGTGCATTGCGGGGTGCTTAAGCTGGTATACCACCCACTCTGGTCTGCACACGCGCTGGCTAATCTCAGCGACGCGTTCTCTTAGAATAGACTAAATAAAACTGTATGCCCTCGCTAGAGCCAATATATCGATAGTGATGCTTTCTAATCTAGTGCATTGTGGGGTGCTTAAGCTGGTATACCACCCACTCTGGTCTGCACACGCGCTGGCTAGTCTCAGCGACGCGTTCTTTTAGAATAGACTACAAACAATCTAGTTATTCCGTCAGTTAGATTACCAAAAAATATTGGACACGTATTATTTCTTTTATCACTTTAACAAAAAATGAAGACGATACAGTAAGTTGAAATTGCGGATGACGTCACACTTTAGTTAAAAATGTACCACTTTTTACTGAAAAGTGACGTAACAAACCCTCACTCCTGAACTTTGATGCGTTGTATCTTTGTAATTTTTCATTAATTTGATAAAGCAAATACTTGTCCAATATTTTTTGAAAATCTAACTTATGGACTAAATAGATTTATTATTTTTTTATCCTGTTGTCATCCCTATACCCGGATGCCACACTAAATTAAAATGTTACGATTATGTAAAACAAATAAAAGGTAAACAGAGGTTTTTGTCAGATTTTCACCGAGACAAGTCGTCAAGCTGTAAAATAAACCCTAAATAACGCAATAATTTGTTATTGTATTTCTATTGTAGATTTTTCTCATTTTTTTTTTCACATGACTTATTTGTGGTCTAGCTTTTTCAGTACAGATGTATCGTAGTTACTCCTTATCTAAGTAAGAGTCCTTGTTATGTTCATTGGAAGAGCACTGATTCTCAAGATACAGGTTTTTACCTAGTTTGGCAATTAGGAGTTCATTTCGGTTAGAAGCCCATTAAATGTTATGTTTTTAGTAGGCTAAGTTCTGATTTTGTCCAATAAACGTTATTATTGTGATATAATAACGTTTATTGGACAAAATTATCGCGTTATATTCCGAACATGAAATTGATCGACTTTATTTCGGTTTGTTTTGATAAATCGCTAGAAAATCAGATAGCATAGAAATACATTCTGATTGCATCTGTAATATAAACAAAACTAGAATTCACGTAAGATGCATCCTCATTTCCACCTCAAAAACACTCAATTTAATATCAAAGCCAACACATCATCCTGTATCTAGATATTACATCTGCCGTATAATATTTTGCGCAAGCGCAGCCGAGGGCGATATTTTAATTCTGGAAACTGGAGCAGATTTCCAAGATATGCGAAAACACACAGATCTACACTACACTTAAGATTTTACCTAAATGTTTAATGAGATGGTTTGTTGATCTATTCTTTAGTACAGAAAGGTATACGTAAGAAAAACTTTGAATTGAGATTTTTTTTCCTCTACCAAGTCTGAACTGAAATATTGGGTTAGGTTGTAGAGAATTTGTCATTATAATTATTTCGAGGGGAAATGGTGTGCGATTGGGGGCTATGTCTGGCAGAGGACGCTTCGATAGTGATGATTATTTAAGTATTGAGTCTGCTATATTATGAACTCCTTACTCCTTCCCATAATTGTCTATAGTTCATCACTCCATTTCAAGCAAAAATCTTTTGAAGCAAAAAATAACCCTTAAAAAATAAAATTAAAACATCCTTTAAAGGAGGATTCAATCCCATTAAAGTTTTCAATTAGTGTGGCTAAGTATAATCAACTAATAAAATTCTAATCACTATGAAATGAAACACTCGTCTGTAAGGACTAAAATCGAAACGACAGAATATCCATTATGGGTCGCAGATAACCACTTAAGTTCACATGTGTAAGCAATAAATATATTAAGTATATACTCGAAAGAGAGTCACCACGGCCCTGAGAGAGTCTGATAAGCCCTCCCGCACCCCCCAGAGCGGGAGAAGTCAATAGTTAATATCCCAGCCTCAAAAAAAATAAATAACATCAATCAATCATCGAGTTCTTTAAGTCAAGAGTGAATTATGTTACTTTTAGGCAAGCGTGCTCCATCGTCGACCACATCATCGCTTACCATCAGGTGAGATGGTGGTCAAACGCGAGCCTATCAATAATAATAATAATAATATCATCGTCCGGGAGAATCAATCCGCCACATAATCTCTGGTTGTTCTCGTCTAGCTAACGGTGAGTACTTGCATAGGCACAATCTTGTAGCCAGGATTATCCATCAGCAACTTACTCTGAAGTACTCTCTTGTGGAATCGGAAGTGCCGTACTACAGATATGCGCCCGACCTAGTTCTCGATAATGGTCATATCTCATTGTACTGGGATCGGTCCATCATCACTGACAGGACTATTGTAGCCAATAAGCCTGATATAGTGGTGGTGGACCGAAACGAGAGGCGTGCAATGATTGTTGACATTACCGTACCACATGACGAGAACCTCGTGAAAGCCGAGAAAGATAAACAAATCAAGTATATTGACTTGGCTCGCGAGGTTGTCGACATGTGGGATGTGGACTCAGCGATCATTGTACCGATAGTCGTGTCAGCCAATGGCTTAATAGCCACGAGCCTCGACCAACACCTCAGGAGGCTCTCGTTAGGCGGCTGGATCAAGGGCTTGATTCAGAAAGCAGTACTTCTGGACACGGCTCGCATTGTCAGGCGGTTCCTCTCTCTGGAGCCCTGACCGCCGGTAACTTGGACCCTGTTCCCGATACCGGTGGGATACTATTTTTTATATTTTTAAATGTTTTTTTTTATCCTTTATATTTAAATATTTAAAAATTTAAATAATATGTATAGAAAAATAAATAAACATGATAATAATAATAAAAGTGTGTGTGTACTTATGTACGCACGTAAGAAGTTTATACTTCTTTGGCGTAACAAGATAAAAAAGCAAACTGTCTCAAAGTTTACAAAAGGAAAACAATCATTCTTCATGAACCACAGACTATAGCTAACTTAAGGGTGTCGGTTTTTTGTGACGGTGTGCGCGCGCATCGTAAAAATTTACTCTCATCATTTTTCCCTAACGCGGCAAAAAAAGTATAACTTAAAAAAAAAAAACTAAAACAACTTCCGAATCAAAATCAAAATACTTATTTGTAAACATAGATATAGGTAGACCGTGTCTTCCTTCCATCACGACTACCACAAATCACATTCCAAAACGACAGTTCCATTAGACAGACACTATTCTCATCACAGAAGACTTCAAATATAATACCGACTTCAAAATCTAAGTGTTCATTTGACAAATGGACTCATATTTCTGGCCAAAACTGACGTCACGAGTTTATGACGGATGCTTGTTTTGACGAGAGTACACTCGGGAAAATATTTCAAGGATAGCAGCTGGGTTCCGTGGTTCAGATTTGATTTAGAGTCGCACTTTGAATTCTTGTGACTGTGGGTGTGTGTTGGCGAAGTTACATGGGTAAGAATATCTTGTTAGTCTTATTATTATAGTTATACCTTATCAGCATAATGTTTACAGTGTGTAAAAATACACATCACAAAGCCGTTAACTACACATTCTGTACTTCTAACAAAGTAGCTTTGCGCAAGAATTATTGCTGGGAAACGACTTTCATTTTAAGGTAAGAAAAAAAAACTATTTTTTATTGTGCGCAATGTAACGCGAACCCAAGCAAGTGGAGTTAAACCCCACCCCTTCACTCTAAGCCACGTAGGTACTTGTCGCATAGGTTTGATATTCATTGCGTTTTTGTAACTGCAAATGCGTAATTTCGAAAAAAAAACGAAAATTCAGGTAATGTTTGTTTGGAAAAAAGTTTAGTAATAACATTTAGAATTCATTTTCGTAAAAAAGTAAAAAACAAAAATTGCGACTTTGACCTTCAATATCTCCAGAACCAGTGGACTCCCAGGGATGGTCAAGTGGAAAAAATATGATCCAAATAATGGGTACAATATGTGGCTTTCGGCTTCGGAAACTGTCTTTTTACACCCAATATTGTTGAATCTGAACCTTGAGAGTCTGCAAGTCGATGGTTAGAATAAGAACAAGGGGTTAATTCTAACGCCATAAAGCCTTTGCTTCCTAATATTTATTGGTTGAATGAAGTGACAAACTTGGATAACTAGAGCCTTGTTTATAAAAAAAGTTAATCATATAAAACACTAATTAGCATGTTCTAAATTCAACATATTCCACCCGGAAGAGGATGGATGTGGGTAGTAAAGTCACTAATCATATGAAGGAGGTTTTAGCCTATGGACAGCTGAATTTGATAGATGAGATGTTTTCTGTCTTGAATAAAGAATCCATTAATCACTATTTAATTAAGCATAGCTATGGTAAGCTTGTTTAAATAAGGCTGCTAGTGTGAGTCCCACATTGGTTTTTAAATTTTTCGTTTCATAATTTGGCAAAGGCTGTTTTCTGACTACAAAAAAAAATACTCGTACTCGTATATGCACCAAAAGAGCTACAACGTTAAGCCTGATTTACAAGGTAAGATATAACGCCCATCGCATACAATTTTAAGTCTTTGTTGATCCAACGTTATTGTTAACCACGGGCACGAGACTGGCATCGCGTAAATGGGGTGTTTATATGCACATGCACCAGCCATGTCAAATTAAGATCAAACGTTTTGCTAATAACTACTTCCAAGGTTTCCTCATTTATCCTAATTCCACAAATCTGAAGCCAATTGATTGATCGACGTGAGACCTAACCTCTCGCAAAGACTAAATTGTAAACTACAGATCCACTACATCATGTTTGATGTAGTGGATCTGTAGTTTACAATTTGAGAACGTGTAGGTACTCCTGATAATGGGATCTTCTTATGATCAATAACGAAACATCACAAACAAGCCTGATGCCAATAAAATGAATATATAGTAATTTGGTTCTGAATCTCAGAGAAGCAACCTAGCATATTATAACTTAGAAGTGAAAGAAAGAATTTTGGTACAGATAGGTAAATGTTATCTGGGCTGATATACGAGTGTCACCAACGCCTAAATCAGGTGGGTAAACACAACAAAGTAACCATTCCATGGATTACAGTACACAGCGATTCCCGTGGCAAAGATGCAGCGGACGAACTCGCCAGAAGGGGGTCGAGCATGGCAGCGATGGGACCTGAACTTATTGTGCCTCTCCCCTTTGGATACTTACGCAATCTGGTAAGGAAACGCACCAGAGATCAACACAACAAGCTATGGGCTGACCATAGCGAGTGTAGGCAGGCCAAGGAGGCACTTCCCTCCATTAATGACCGCTTCACAAAGCAAGCCCTACGACTGACCAAACTTCAGTTGCGGAAAGTCACGGCCGTTGCAACTGGCCACGGGTCTTTTAATAAGCATCTCTCTGTCATAGGAGTCACAGACAGTCCAATCTGCAGAGTCTGGATGGAGGAGGACGAGACAGCAGCTCATCTGCTACTAAGCTGCCCAGTAGTCGCAGCATACAGGGCAAAATACTTCGGACACCCAGATAACCTAAGCGGGATAGTCAGTAACACCAGGGCGCTGCTGGCCTTTCTCGAAGAGCTGGGATGGATCGAATGACAATGCTGTCCCATCTGTACGCAAAATACGCGCCTTGAGCGTGGAGTTGCGGCAATCAGCCCAACATACATACATACATAGGTAACAATAATAATCACTTTTTACTGTTAAGGCCGCCCACTGTGTCACACAGTGAAATGCTTCCTAAAATGGTATTTTCTGTATTTTAAAAAACATACATAATAAAGAGTATTCTATCTATATTATCATTTCAAAACCTTGGTGTTTTAATTCTATTGACCGCGTTTAACAATGAAAACTCATGAAGGCCTCAGGCAACATGAATGACATAGATAATAATCTACGTTGCTCTTTCATTTTAAATAAAAATGTACAACTTCCGGAGCGTCTCCCAAGATTAAAATCAAGATGGAGGCAGGTCTAATTCGAGATCTCTAATGTGTTTTATACGACTTCAAATCTTCAACCGCACTCACAAACTCAACGAATGTCTTTAATAATTCACACAAAATATTTTTATATTTTGATTCAAGTTTAAATCCTGACTTAGACTGTTTTTTTTTAAACTTTTATAAGCTCGCTCTTGAACACTATCTCACCTGATAGTAAGCGATGAACGCACGCAAGAGTGAACTTGTGAACTTCGTCGACCACATGTCGACGAAGTTCACAAGTTCACTCTTGTCTAAAGACTTATGGGAGAATTACATGGTTCTCAACATCAGTGCAGTTAGGAGCTGGGCTTCTATTTAGAAGAGAATGTGGAAAGAGAGAAAAGATGACTTCGTCAAGTTCTTTCTCCAGAAACTAAGTCGACAAAGAAAATGAGGGTGAGACTACTACGGTAAACTTTCATAATGGAACTCAACAAAATAACAACGCTTGACTCATAAAACTTGACGTAGATGATGAAACGGCTCTGTAAGTGGCATCCTTGGCCAGTTAACAACCACAGGTAGGAAGAAGGACTTCTTTCTATCACAAAAATCAAAGAAAATATATTTGCAAAGATATCCCTAAAGGACAAATCATCACAAAAATAATAACTCCCTAAACCTCTTATATAAACGACTTGCTTTAAACCCTGCGACCTTGGCCCATCCCACTCGCAGCACCTTTCAAACATATATTAAAAATAATATATAAAATAAAAACTCAACAAAATGTTGCAACGCCGATATATTAGCCAGCGAAGCCGAAATAATCAGGGACATAGATTGTAGGAGCATGTCAACGGCGAACCGCCAAGAATTTAGCCACCAAATTACATATCCGCCGAATATGTTGTATATATATATTATAATAAATAATGTGTAACAACGCAAGGCAGTGACGTCGATAATATAAATCTGGTGGAGGCGACGAGGTATGAACTACTTGACGTGAATATCTGGTGTTTGGGAGCAAAATTTTGTGGTAATCGTAATTTTGTTTGAAACGTTTCAATGAGATTGGAATTTGGAATTTGAAGTTGGTGGTGAAGGCAATGCATGAATGCAACTGTCTGTGTATGAATGAAGGAGTGAGCAATGGCTGCCTTGATGTTGGGTTAGACGCTTCAATGTTTAAGAAGGACAGAGTTTAGGAAATTGGTTTTGACATAAGTTCAACAAACAATACAGCGGAGAAGTAATAAATTCGTGAAGTAATGGATAATAGCTTCAGTAATAAGGGAATTTCGAATCAGTTTATGGAAAAAATAACGCTTAATGCCACGCAGCCAAAAGTCACAGTTATCTTAATTAAAATTACGTGTTCTTTGGTTACGAAATAATTGGGTTGATGTAAATTTAAATTGCAAATCTTCGTAATAAATAGTTATACAGAAGATTTGAAGTTCTGAGGAAGATTTACCTTAATGAAACTTAAACTTATGGTTGACTTTCATCTAAAACTAAATAAAATTCACTTATTTCGTAAAATCAAATAATACTACATATCACCCATTATTAACAATAAATAAACAAAATCATTTCAGAGACCAAAATCCTAAAAAAACCAGTCTTTTATCAGAAAACAAAATTTCATTAATTATCACTAAACAACTTGCTCGTACAACCTTCAAACGTCTTTTAATGTCTCCCGGAAGACACAACCTCTGCCATCAGACACACACATACCCGACTGATGACGATCAACTACGTCATTAATTACCTAAATCATCATCATCTTCCCTTGACCCATGTTACTTGGGGTCGGCAGAACACGTTACGAGTATTTTCTTCCGTTCCGTCCTAACAACCGTCATGCTATCGTTCTTTTCTTTCCTTAATCTTTAGTTAGGTTGGATGGAGAGGTTTTCTTCCTCCACAAACCGAGACAAACTATTCCTTTTCAACTCTTTCGTCACTAGTGCCACTTTCACAATCACATTTCTCACTGTATCCATTCTGCAGGTGTATTCGCTAACTCAGTTGACATCAATTTGATAGGCACTTTTCAGTACATTGCTGCTTTGATGTATAGGAAAACCAAAATGTACCACGTAGTGCCTATTATAATCGATGTCCACCGAGCAATGTATTGCAACACTTTGCAATACATTGCTCGCATTGCCTATCAAATTGATGTCAACTGAGTTAGCGAATACACCTGCTTGTCACACATCCATCTCAACATTATCATCACTGCTACGTTTTTCACTTCATGTTTAGTTTTGACCTAGCATTCCGACTCATATAATAGTATCAATCCTTCGACCTCTAACAGCTCGACCTACGACCTAATACCTAACCGAATTATAGTGATATATACCTAATTAACAACCGGAATATTCTGCTCCAATTTAATTAAGAACCAGCGTCGCGAACGCTTATAATGCAATGCCGTGAAATTGATCGTTTTCATGTAATAGTTGGTCGTTTTAATTTACTTCAATGTATGCTGAATTTGTAACAGGTGTTTGATGTCGACCTAAATTGTTGATATGATCTGGTTATCAAGTCAATCGTGCTTGTTTCTCAAGAATATTGAGTTTGGCTTTGAATCTCACTAGTTACTGTAAATTATTAGCCACAGAGTACTGTCATTTAATTTTATCAGACCTTAATTAGTTTGACAAAGAATAGTTTATATTGTTAAGAATAATTATGAAGTATATACAAGCTAAAATAAAATATGAATAAAAGGGACGCGTTAAACTCATTGGGGATCGGAAAATTCGTCCACATCGCTGTCAATGGGAAAGTACCCAGAACACTGGCAGCATTGCCACGTTGAATGGCAATGCAGATTCTTTATATTATATTTGCTTTTTTAATTTGCTATGTAAAGGTAGTTCTACAATGACAAAGAATAGTTCGACTTGACATAATAACGAAGTGCAATTCCTAGTTTAACAAAGAATTGTGAGGCCAATAATATAGCCGACCCCAAGATAGTTGGGAAAAGGCTAGGCTAGGCAGTGAGGCCAATAATAATTTGACAACATAACGAAGTGAATATTAAAGCTTATTTGGTTTAATACCAAATAAATAAAAACATAAATCTATCCAAAATTTAATTAAACTGGTCGATGATGATAATTTTTAAAGAGCTGCTTTTAAATCTCTGGGGGAAAGAGGAGATCAACTGTATATAATTATAATAAATAATTATTTAAGCTACTTAAAAGTGTCTACAGGCAATGAAGACAAAAAGGGAGACCGAATAAGAAGCAAACAAAAATTGGTGAAGAATGGAGGAATAATACAATAATGCTCAGAGTAACTTTAACAAAAGTACAATCAAATTTTACGGCCAAAGAATCAGCATTGCCATTCGCCAGTGTACTGAGCACTTAAAAATGCAATGGCAAACCATTGAAAGCGATCTAAACGAATTTTTCGATGCCTAATGAGTTCTACGCCTCCCCTTTTTATGCAGCTTGTACATATTTTAATATATTTTTTATTAGCTTGCTAATACTTTGTAATTTAATAGTTTTTATGAATCTGTAAATACATGGCAGTAATAAGTATTAAAACCACAAACATTACTTAACGAACAAAATGTCTCTGATATGAAGACCAAGTTCTTTTCAAACCATCTGTCGGTACTGTCAAACTTTTAACAAGCCAGGTGAAGCAGGCTGGAGACCTTGGCAGGGTAATTAGAAGTCTCGCTCTAATTACTATGGCAGACGTTAATATTTCTGGCTTCTTCTCATTGAATTGAGTGTAATGCGAAGAACGATGTGTAACATCACTTGGCACTATGGACGGATTATTTAATGAAAGAGCCAAGCCTACTTCTTGGAAGATATGCAAGGATATTAAATTAGCAAATATTATTGGGATTTTATTCACATTATTTTTATCACTAGAAATTTTTAAATCAAATATTTTTTGTTAAGGCAATTCTACCTCACAGAAATAAATTTAATTATTTATTTCTTACACCAAAAACAAGATTTAAAAATATTTTACAAAAATATTATAATATTTCCGCAAAAATCTTTTCAAGTTCAAAGTCTCACTAAAATTCTCGCTTTTGCCAAAAAATCAAATTTTTTTCACACATATAATTCCTGCTTAATGAAACCTTTGTTTCCTGCCAACAATAGACAAAAGAGTACATACCATCGTTAGGAAACTGTCGTAGCTCGAACATGATTGCTCTACCGCGCCCCCAAACTGCACTGCGTGATTATACGGCCTCAGTGACAAATTGAATCCACGCTAGCTCAAGTAGTGGGTTACCTAACGTATGTAACTAAAAATAATCGTCAAGATATTTGGCTCCTCCGTCTTATATGAAAAAACATAATAAATTCTAAATTATGTTCTATAAAATGACCACAACTGTTCACAGTTATGAGAGCTGGAAATAACCAGGGATAGTGCTGTGGTGGGATTTTTAGTAATATAATACTTTGAGCGGGATTAGCAGAGAGATGCTGGAGAAATTTTGTGACGGAGACACTTTTTTTAGTCTAGTTTTTTTTTGTTTGCGTCAGGGGTTTTGTTTTTGGATTTGTTGAAGTGAATTGGTGTTTTTTTTTTTTTGATTATTATTTGCGTCAGTTAAAAGTTTTGGCGGTAATTTCAGTATTTTTCACGCATCAATTTACGTGTTGCCTCAATTTTTTTTCCGCTTTTTTTCTGATTATTATTTTTAATTATCTTTTCGTGTTTTAAAACATTGCTATTTTTCACTGATTATGACGAAATTATCACTTAATTAAAAATTATTTTAACTATATATTCATTTTAAAAATTCGAATTAATTAATCACAAGTCCTTGAAATGCGTAATTAACAAACGTTAAACTAATTATTCTTAGTTTTTGTCTTAAAAAAAGCTCCTCCATTCATCATTAAGAAACTCGTAGCACCGAACAAAGCGCGTAGCAATTTCGTAGCACGCTCCCACCACTTTGAGTGTCACAATTTAATTATTTCTATTCCAAAATAATTATTTGTAACTGGTGTAGTAGAAAACTTGAAAATTTCGTACTGGCGCCATGATAACACAGACCGTTAAAAATTACCAGCACTTTAAATCACTTCACACTTGGCACTTTGAAAAAAATCTCCAGAATGTACCGTACGGGTTAACGCGTGCGCCGAGACTAGGCCGCGGTCTGCTCGACGGGTAGTAACGTGAAAATTACGTATTTATATTAAACACTAATTATGTACATATTCCGAGATATTTTTGTGACGATAAATTGAATTATAATCATCGTGTTTTGACGTCTTTTCGGTGATTGTCCTGATGTACTTTTACTTACTTGTTTTTTCTGTACCCTAAAATTAGTCGAGTGATGCATTCTTCCATGATTAACCGCCTTGGAATGAGAGAGGTGATGTGGGTTTGTCATAGTTTCGTTGGCTTTCGAGACGAGTCTCAATTTTTCCGACTCGTAGCAATAAATGTGTTAGCTCGACGATGTTCTACTGTCTGTCTGGCTTTCATTAATTGCTGGAGAAATTTTGACGTCACCTTCGCGGTTTTATTTTCAACTGAGTTCCGACCAGTTACAAGTGTGCATACAGAAATGGTTATGCAAATTATATGGTAGAACTAGACGATAAGACCGTAAAAAGGAGACAAATCGTAGCAGTTGATGAAATGCATGGTAATTTTGAGTTAATTATGAGCTGTTAATTTACTTATTTGCGATTCGATTTTAAGCAATACTTAAGATCTCAATTAATTTTTTGTAACACAGGTCTCTGTTTTTAAGACGTTTTCGCGGATAAATGATATTATCTAATTAACAGGTTTTCATGAAATATATCTAAAATTAAAGGAACATTCGCTAAGCAGATTTTATGAAAGTCCTATACAGTTTATACAGTTCTAACAAAGAAGTGCATATCATTAAAGTTCTAGTGCATATCGTGTTAAAAAGGATACTAAAATTGTAATTTTGTTGACTCGTAATCATAAATGTATGAAATGGATTTCATTTGCTGAAATGCTTAGATCTCCTTGTGACAACTGTAATTTACACTGATATCTAAGGGCCAATAAAATGGCTATAAAGTTATCTAGAACAACTGATTTCTAGTGCAGGTGCCTCAATAAAACAATAATAATATTAGCCTACACGGATCCAGAACAGTGGTGGCCCAGTGGTAACGACCGCGACTTACAAGTTGTACGTCATTCGTTCGAACCCAGGCAGGCACTTTACTTTGTGGAAATGATTTCATCACTCCTGTTCTCAAAACTGTGAATGAAAATATCGTGACGAAACCGGCTGTTCTAAATCCAAAAATTCGATGACTTGACATGACAACTAACCGCCTGCGTGGTGGTTTATGGTCCACATCCTCTCACAGAGAGGTGGCCTGTCCTAGCCGTGGAAAAATTAAACGGCTAATTCATGGTGGACATCCCATCCATACGCAAAAAGCGTTTTGAGAACACATTCATTGTGAGTACAGCTAGGTAGTGGAATTCCCTACCGGAGTCTGTGTTTCCTGATAGCCACAACCTGGGAGTCTTTAAGTCAAGAGTGAATAGGTTACTTCTAGGCAAGCGTGCTCCATCTTCGACCACATCATCGCTTACCATCAGGTGAGATAGTGGTCAAACGCGAGGCTATCAACAATAAAAAAAAAATATGCTTTGCTATGCCTATAGTTATCCTACTGAATGATCATGACCTTCTTTTATATATAAATTAAATTAAAGTTCACGAACCCTTCAGTTTTATTCATGAATTTCCCCTTCAGTTAATGCGCATTTTTGAAATCTCAGACTTACATTTATGATATTAGAATTTTTTTATACATTAGTATTATAATCCTCCCGGACAGAATTTCGATCAGTGGCCTATCTTAACAGAGATTAGCTTAATGCCTAGGGGTATGCCAAGGGGTAGCGGATAAATCCTTAACAGAGTTACCGCACCCCTGGGCACTCAGGCAGGGAAGGATGGGTTTTAGTCAGTAAGAGTCTGACACGCCCTCCCGCTCCACCCAGAGCGGGAGATGTCATTGGATGATTTCCCACTTCACAAAAAAAAAAACCAAGTACGCAGGAGTTATTATAGAGTACAAGCGTGTGCGCAGACACAGGTGCACTCTCTGTTCCTTCATTCTCATAGTCTAATGGGATGGTAATCCGACACGACCGGGGAGAGATCAGGCGCAGTACCAGGGCTTTACCTCCTTTCCGAGGCACGAGACGTGTCCCACCACCAACTTCCAAACTCCAGGTTACTAGGTAGGTACTGAGTAATTCGTAATTGGAGAACCCAATAGCACTTTTAGCCCGACCCGGAAATTGACCCCAGAACCTCACGCTCAGCAGTCGCGTTTGTAACAAGACAAACGAAGCAGGCTAGGCCAGCAATATTCAAGGCAGGCGGGACTCCGGGGTCGAGCGTGTTAAGTGTGGGGACTCCTGTTCGTCCACCGAGTGACCTCAGGAAAGACGGTGAGACTGTGATCACGTGCTGCCGTGCTCAGCGAGGATGAGGGGAGACCCCTTAACAGGCTCCCAGGGGATGTGCCCCAACAGGCGTTGTACAGAGGAGTTCTGGTGTGGTCTTTGAAGCGGTCACGGGACTCCTTCCTTATGCAGATTGTGATCACCGAGGTGGCTTTAGTAAGGTAAAAATGCCACAATCTCTGGTCTTTTGCCCAAAAGTAAAGGCGTCATTTGAAGAATTCCCCCCGAAAAAAAAAAAAGAAAAAAAAAGCCAGTTGCGTTTCGGACTTCACACATTTAGGGTTGCGTACCATATGAGGGAAAACAATATTTTGGTATGTGTTAGTAAAATATACGTTATAATAAATTATCACAAAATTTCAAGTTAGGTCAACGGGAATTTAAAAATTCTTCGGAACAAAATTTTGTGACAAACGACGGACAGACAGACAGATGGACAGACGGATAGACGGACACGTGAGTGACAGCAATAGGGCTCAGTTTGGACCTTTCTGGTATATAACCCTACAAAAGTTACACATTTTTTTTTAATGATAATTATGTTATGTTGCTCATGCAACAGAAACCATTTTCTCCTACTTCCGCCCAAGTGAAAGAATATTCCTACACAAAACTAAATGAGACTTACCACTTAGTTTAATAGGACATAGAAGCATAACATACAAATAATATATTCGATTTACGACCAATATTATCTAACAGGTGGGCTCGTGACATTTCTATGACCTTGTACTAATATTTCCCACATTCTTATATTATCAAAAAATATTATAAGCTCGTAAAACCGGTAAGAAGATTACATTCGCTAATAAAGTGTTCAAAATAATCACGATTTGGCAAGACGTTGTTGTCAACGTGCAGCTGATGGAGTTTCCAAAATATCTCGTGTCTCATTGGTGTTTATGTTATGGAGTAATTGACTTCTGGACGTTAAGGAAGGTTATGGTGGACGAACCTTGTATGGAAGTTGTAGTTTTTGAGTGTTCAGTTGGCCATTTATCATCATCGTCACCATTTCAGCTGCAAGTAGACGCCCTAACGCCCCTAGCAGCCGCCACAGGAGACGCCCTGGACGTCCAGAGTGGCAAGCCGATTCCCGGCTACCCTAGGAGCGGGCTTGCGTACGGCGAGTAATAAACAACTCGCCGTCCGATAAGGCCCAAGCCCGAGTCAACGCCGCGTAGTGTTCCACGCGCGCCTCAAAGAGATGTCAGTCAAAAACTGACGGAGTCCGCTAGGACCGATGCCTGTCTGGGTCGCGAAAAAATTCCAAAGAGATTTACCGCGGCCCTAGCACAAACAACTGAAGTAACAGGGGTGGGCATTAGTCAGTAAAAGTCTGACACGCCCTCCCGCGCCACCCAGAGTGGGAGAAGTCATTGGATGATCTCCCACCCCACAAAAAAAAAGCTGTCTTAGTCATATTGTCCCAGAGCGAGCATAAATCAACCCCTAACAAATCCAGACTTTTGACAGATAGTTTCCTTTAAATTTATCTAGCCGATCTTGTCCCATTGCTGGGCAAAATAATTCCAAGTCTTCCTAGATATTCTTCTGTTACGCCGCCTCGAACAAGCCCATAAGGTACACGTTCAAATCATCTCATCGCCTCAGTCTCCTTACAATTTCCAAATTAAACTTTCTAACTGTGGATAACGAACCCACGCTCAACAGTTTAGTTTTGTATTATTCACTGATAGAAAGATACTGCACTTTTAGGTAATTTTTAACCGACTTCGCAAAAAGGAGGTGCTATGTTCGACTGTATTTATGTTTTATGTATGTCCACCGATTTCTCTGTCAGTTGTGGACTGATTTTCAAAATTATTTTTTAAACCGTCAGGCCCCTTAACGCGACAGTAGGTTTTTGATTGTATCTGCTAATGAGGAGCTTGGCGGATAAATCCGAAAGAGTATACTCCAGAGGTGGTCCTATATAATTTTTTTATCGAAATTGTTTCAGAGCTTCTTGAAAAAATCAACAAAAACAAAAAATATGTAATACACAGATGACATTTTGGTCTCCTCCAATTAGGAGTATGTTCAAATTCCATGTTCCATGTTGTTGGGGTTATGAAGTCGAGCGTCGAACTTTAATATTTAGTTTTAGTTCTGGGGTATAAAAACCAAAAAGTGAAAATTGAAAACTTAACTTAATAAAAACGTGTCAAAACACGAAGAAATAAAATACAAACACCGACTTCCGAAAAGAAAGTTATTTTTTAATTTTTAGTGTATTTTCGTTTTTGGAAGTCGATTGTATTTTTTGTAAAAAAGTTTTTTATATTTAAAGTAATCTCTAAAACCAAAGCCGAAATATGTTTCTGCTGTTGGCAACCTGTTGAAATCAGTCGTCTGTCCTTACGAAAACAGTCTTCCAACTTTCACCGAAACAATTACAAAATAAAAATCCCACTTAATGTGAAAGTGTGAACTTAAAGACATGAACACATTAATTGCAACAACAAGCAGGAATTAAGCAGCTTTTCCTTTGAAAGCTCTTCCAAAAATATTTGCATTAAAAACAGAGCGAATATCTCCCAAGATTCACAAGAGTTTATCTTTGACGTAAATAAAACAATACTGAGCAAGGACGAAAGTTCAAGAACCTTTGGGATTGGGTTATATTTAACTTTGTACAATGTAAGCTCATAATATGTACTAGATTCTGCCAGTGGCTTCGCCCGCATGGAATTTGTACCTGCTTCCTTCGTTATAAACTTTCCACCCCTTTTTCACCGCCTTAAGGGTTGAATTTCGAAAAACCCTTTCTTAGTGGATATTTAATCTTCACAAAGAACACACCCTCCAAATTTCATGTCTCTATGACCAGCGGTTTAGGCTGTGCGTTGATATATCAGTCAGTCAGTCAGGACTAAATCGATACTTCTATAAAGAAAAGAAAGAAAGAAAAATAATTTATTTGCCACAAATTAACGACATACACAACAATATGATTTTGCTAACTTAAGTCTTACTTAGTTAGTTAGTCTTAGTTTTAGTTTTTGGTATACTGACTATATTTACTACTATACTAATATTATAAAGAGGTAAGGTTTGTAAGTTTGTGAGGTTGTAGAGGGTAATCTCTGGATTTACTGAACCGATTTTGAAAATTCTTTTACCAATAGAAAGCCACGTTATTTGTGAGTGTCATAGGCTATAAATTTTTGAAATCCACGAGGGCTATGTCGCGGGCGAAGTGCTAGTTTTATATATACAGATTATTGAATATGGTATAAAGATAATAGGCGTGTGACTCATGTGGGAGTGACCCAGTGGTAACGGCTCACATTTCCAGGTCGTGTGTTCGAACCCAGACAGTCAGTTTACTTCGTGTAAACTATTTCATCATCACTGCTCTCAAAACGGTGAAGGAAAACATCGTGAGGCTGGGTATCGATAAGTCCAGGCACCGGGACTATTGCTAAGTCATGAAGGTTTATCATCAAAAGCAGCCTTCAGTATGCCTAGGCTGAGTAGCTCTTTTCAATGTTATCGTCTAAATTCTTCTTCTTCTTCTTCTTCTTTTAAAAAAAACGTTGCCCCACACTAGGAATTACTCCTGTATCGTGGGTGCGTTCACAAACATTTAAACTCACATACACGAGACACCCAGACCCGGAAATTATCTACTCAAAGAAAGAGAAGAACCAGGAACCAAGTTAAATCTTGAGTACTAACGATACCTACTACATCTTGAGCATCTGCCACCGACTTAGCTGACTATGGGCTCTAGACAAGATGATATTCTGTCAACAATAACGGTTTTCGAAAATCCAAATGCATGAAATTGACTCATTATCATCATCATTACTTCAGCCGAAAGATGTCCACTGCTGGACATAGGTTTCGCCCAAGTGTCGTCACAACGACCGGTCCTTTGCGTCTCGCATTCATCGGATTTCCGCGACCCTCACCAGGTCAACAGTCCACCTTTTGGGAGGCCTTCCAACACTGCGTCTTTCGGTACGAGGTTGCCACTCCCTAAGATTTACTAGAGCTACCGAAATTTCACGTGGTTAAATCCTTTACATTTTGGCATTATGTCAAAAGAATCCAAAAAAAAAATATTGATTTATGCCTCACCCAAGATTTTTTTTTTGGGACAATCCCTCCTCACTATTCCTAAACCACTGTAACTCCAGCAGAAAAAACACCGAGGCAATGAAGCTCAATGGATCCCAGAGAAACGATTAAACTGTCTTGGGTCCCGCAAGGGCAACAACGGACTAGTAAGAAACACACAAGAACTTATTAAAACTAACAATATATGTAAGTATATTAGGAAAAATAAATCGCTGACAGAATGTCATTTACAGCCAAAGGTAACCTCTACTTCACCTAGTTCCATATTTATTTAAATATCAAAGAAACACAAAAGAAAACAAATAAGCCATTAATTTTCTATTTTATCACAACATATTAGGGGTATACGTCCAAACAATAATGCAACGAAAAAACGCAACAGAATTCCATGCAATTTAGTTATAATTATACTAAATTTTATCCACGAATACCGAAAATAACGACAATCTGGAATATTAATCGATGTTTACTCCACTCCGGCGCATTTGGGACATATCCAAAATGAGGGTAGATGAATATACCTTGACATATTTGAGGAATAGGTTTTAGCCTGTGGCTTTGCTCGTGTGCAAGACAAAAATTGTCCCACGTTCCCGTGGGAACCGTACCATCAAAATGTATCCTATTTCCTAGTCCAGGCCATGGTGTAGGTACCTGTGAGCTGTGAGCTGGTTGTCGCTGAAAACCAGCGCTGGGGTCTCGCATAGGGTCGCAGCATTATGCTGAGCAATGGGCGTTTTACGTGGATGTGACGCATGTTTTCCCTGAGCTTTTTTTTTTGTTGATTTGTTCTTATATTTATGATATTTTCTTTCTTTCTTTCTTTTCTTTGACCAAGTTTCATCCAAATCCGTTCAACGGTAAAGGCATTATTATTATTTTTTTCTTATAGAAAACTGCTCCACACTAGTAAATAAACCTGTATCGTAGGTGCGTTTACAAACATGCAAACTCACATACCAAGTCACCCAGATGTAGAACAACTATCTGTAGGACGTACAAATTTTGTTCGGTGCAGGAAACGAACCCGCGACACGTAAAGCACCAGCCAATCGCTCAACCACTGCGCCGACCGTGCTGATTGTTTAATATATACATCCAGACTTCAACACTTACAATACTAGTAGCAAATACCATTTAGTGCAATGTCATTTTTTTTAGAGATAAAATAGAATTGTTTATACGAGTATTTATTGCAATCGGCGACACTACACTAAAACTTTAAAGAAAGCAATAGCATGAAAGCACTGTTGTGCATTCTTTAAATAAAAACAAGCGTTCGTGCATATAAAAGCTTTTTTTTTAAGGTGAATCATAACATAATTTCTGTTTCATATAGAAAGGTACACATGGCTTTGATGCTTCGACGCATTCAAGAAGATTGGCTGATATATTATAAAACTTATACTTACTTAATTAATCATAGATAAATTAAAAGTAAACTTAAAAAAAAACAGCTCTATCGAAAACCAACAAGTGGTCGAAAACCGGCCAAGTGAATAGAATAGAATAGAATAGAATAGAATAGAATAGAATAGAATAGAATAGAATAGAATAGAATAGAATAGAATAGAATAGAATAGAATAGAATAGAATAGAATAGAATAGAATAGAATAGAATAGAATAGAATAGAATAGAATAGAATAGAATAGAATAGAATAGAATAGAATAGAATAGAATAGAATAGAATAGAATAGAATAGAATAGAATAGAATAGAATAGAATAGAATAGAATAGAATAGAATAGAATAGAATAGAATAGAATAAACATTTATTCGACACAGACACAACACAAGTGCGTGTCGGATTTCGCACATTTAGGGTTCCGTACCAAATGAGGGATTTATATTGAAAAAATCTGATTTATTAATTTATTGGTATTTGTTAGTAAAATATATGTAACAACAAATATTATTACCAAATTTCAAGTTCATAGGTCAATGGGAAGTTAAAAAATTCTCGTGTGACAGACGATGGACAGACGGACTCGTGAGTGATAGTAATCACTCATCACTCAACAATCAAAGCTCCGTTTGGCACAAAACAATCAAGGCTCCGTTTGGCACATAACAATCAAGGCTCCGTTTGGCACATTACAATCAAGGCTCCGTTTGGCACATTACAATCAAGGCTCCGTTTGGCACATTACAATCAAGGCTCCGTTTGGCACATAACAATCAAGGCTCCGTTTGGCACATTACAATCAAGGCTCCGTTTGGCACATAACAATCAAAGCTCCGTTTGGCACATAACAATCAAGGCTCCGTTTGGCACATAACAATCAAGGCTCCGTTTGGCACATTACAATCAAGGCTCCGTTTGGCACAAAACAATCAAGGCTCCGTTTGGCACAAAACAATCAAGGCTCCGTTTGGCACATAACAATCAAGGCTCCGTTTGGCACAAAACAATCAAGGCTCCGTTTGGCACAAAACAATCAAGGCTCCGTTTGGCACATAACAATCAAGGCTCCGTTTGGCACAAAACAATCAAGGCTCCGTTTGGCACATAACAATCAAGGCTCCGTTTGGCACATTACAATCAAGGCTCCGTTTGGCACATTACAATCAAGGCTCCGTTTGGCACATAACAATCAAGGCTCCGTTTGGCACATTACAATCAAGGCTCCGTTTGGCACATTACAATCAAGGCTCCGTTTGGCACATTACAATCAAGGCTCCGTTTGGCACATAACAATCAAGGCTCCGTTTGGCACATTACAATCAAGGCTCCGTTTGGCACATAACAATCAAGGCTCCGTTTGGCACATTACAATCAAGGCTCCGTTTGGCACATAACAATCAAGGCTCCGTTTGGCACATAACAATCAAGGCTCCGTTTGGCACATTACAATCAAGGCTCCGTTTGGCACAAAACAATCAAGGCTCCGTTTAGACCCGGAACCCTAAAAATGGTTTGCAAATTTCAACACAAAAGTGACACTTCATGAGCGGTGACGATGGTCAGTAGTTACTTCGTCTAGAACACCATATTAAAGGGCAGTTTCCAAAAAAAAATCTACTTAGTCCATCAGTCATCAGAATACCAAAAAATATTGGTCACGTAAACAAAAAATGAGGACGATACAGTGCATTGAAATTCCGCGTTACGTCACGGTATGCGACACTTTTTTACCATAAAGTGTCAAACGTAACTTTTTTGTTGGTTTGGTAAAAAAATACGTGTCCACTTTTTGATAATGTAACTTATTGACTAAATAGAATTATTATACCCAAGAAACTACCCTATAAGTAACCAGTCTATCCTTGGTTTTGTAAAGAAAAAACCATAACTCTTAATCAGCCCAAAACACCTGAAAATATATCACAAAAATACTGAAAATCCAAAGAGAAATAAATGGTCGTAAACATCCTCAATCTCACAAGGTTTCATATTTTAATGTGTTGGCTATAAATACGTCGACAGATCATAACTAAGGCCAGGTAGTGAGAGCCAAGTAACAGCTAATGAGTCATTGCATCTTCGTAGCTAAATATTAACAGTCGTACAGATCGATCTTCAAGGTTAAGCAACGCTTGTCGAGGTCGGGTAGTGGATGGGTGACCATCCCATACATATAAAGACCCCTCCATGCCTTGGAAAGCATGTCAATGATCGCAACTGTCATTTGAAGATCTTTGAGAGCCGATATGGGTAGTCAGAATGCTTAAAGTCACCCAAAGGGCGATGGATAGGGCTATGCTCGGAGCTTCCTTGCGTGATCGAATCAGGAATGATGATAGCCAATTTAAGGTTACCGATATAGCCCGAAGGATGGCCAAACTGAAGTGGCAGTGGGCTGGGCACATTGCTCGCAGAACAGATGGTCGATGGGGCCGAAAGTTTCAGGAGTGGCGACTGCGACCGGAAGATGCAACGTTGGAAGGCCTCCCACAAGGAGGACCGATGATCTGTTGAGGGTCGTGGGAAACCAATGGATGCGAGATGCACGGGACAGGTTGTTGTGGTGTCACTTGGGGAAGGCCTATGTCCAGCAGTAGACTTCGTCTGAAATGATGATGACGATGAGGACGGGTAATCAGAAGCCCGAGAGTCTGACACCTGTCTTGCCAGTGAGTATATGGAGTTAAGATATAAGGGAGTCGCTGCATATAAAAACACTGGTATTAAACTGCATCTGGTAAGACTTGGTGACGATCCCAATGTAGTTTGGAAAAGGCAGGCAGTTTACTACTATAACTAACCTATTTTGTCCTACTGCTGGGCAATTGCTTCCCTCCCCCTCTTCCTCATGACACTGCCCTTTGCTAGTACGGGTCGGTCCCTTCGATAGGAGTCTAGCTCATACTCAACTCATTAAATGTGTAATATGGTCAGCTAAATAACCACCATGTTTTGCGAAAAACAGGACCAGTTCTTGGAGGACGCTAGCAATTTCGTTTTAGAAGTTGGTAATTTTTAAGGAAGCTTCTTTCTGGTATATTCTAAAGGCAAATACGATCATGCACGATCCGCATCAGAAACGGCATCACTAGGCATTAGTTAATTAGTTTGGTTTTATTTTATTTTTGCAAGGATACTAGGCTTTTGAAAATTAATGTGCGTTTGTAATCTGTGCAAAATAAATAATTTTTCTTTCTTTTTATTTCTTTCATGCATTGTTACTTTTTTTCTTCCTACATTATTAAGTTTTTATTTTATTTTTGTTTGTCTTTGTAATTATTTTTTATTTTTTGTGTGTGCTTTATTAAATTGTGGCAAATTATTTTTTTTTTCTTTCTTTTCTTCTTTCATTCAGTACTCCCTGATCGCATCGTTATTTCTTACAAAAGTTTCGCTTAATATGTTATTCGATTGGTTCAAATTAATTGTATAATAACTCTCCCTTTAATCTCTAATAATGCTAGAAAACGGTGAAGTAAAACATCGTAAGGAATCCTGTAAGTCTTAGAAAAAAAAAAACGAAGACATGTGACATCCACCAACCCGCACTAGCCCGCGTGGTCTTTATTTCCTACATATTAGTGAGTTATATTTTGGAATTGTCTCCTCGAGCTCTTTAATTTGATCCCGACTTGACCAGGTCACCAAAAAATCATATATCCTATGTCACTTCGGTGGTTAAGACCAATCTAATGATGTTTGTTGTTGTGATATGTGTTTGTGTTGTAAAAAGGCTGATTACGCTTATACAGGCACACAGTAATTTAGCCAACCAAAATCAGCGAACATGCTAACCTGTAATTGAATGATATGACTAATCAACATCTTTCTACAGCAAACACAGATAATACTTTCGACAGCCAAATGTTTACCATTACAAACATAGAAATGAATAGATTACAAAGTGAACCAAACCAATGAAACGGTACCAGACACTTTAATTCTGACTCATATCTGACTTTAACAAAACATATACAGTTTTAACCCTTACGAACACAAACATTGTGTAAAACTACGTTGTTATATGTTGGCTTTTAACATTCTTCGCGGCGTTTACGTCTTGTTGTCGTGAGTACACATCAAAGAGAGTACTCTAGCTGTAAATGTCGAAGTGTTTATGGTCATTGGGATTTCTCAAACAAATCTATTAGTATTATTACTTTTCAGGATTGAGAATAATATCTTTGTGTACTACAAGGATATGTTTTTATTATAATATAACATAGCTATTATGTCATTTTTTTTTAGGTTTCCGTACATCCAAAGGATAAAAACGGAAGCCTTATAGGATCTCACGTGTCTGTCCGTCTATCACAATCAATATGCTCCGAATGTACTGGACCGATTTTGTTGAATTTTGGTACACACATGAATATCTATAACACAATCATGAACGTGTAACTTTAATAAAGTTCGAACTCTACACATCAAACAAATCAAATGAAAGGGGCACATTGTGAGAGTCTAATATGTAAGAAAATACTTAGATATATCGGGTGTAAAAAGACAGTTTCCGAAGCCGAAAGCCACAAATTCTGCCCATTATTTGGATATTTTTTTTCAACTTGACCATACCTGAGAATCCATTCTCTGTTCGGTTCTGGAGATATTGAAGGTCATACCTAGTCATATATTTTTTTTTACTTTTTTACGAAATTGAATTCCAAGTGTTATTACTAAACTTTTTTCCAAACAAACATTACCTCAATTTTCGATATTTTTTATCGACATTTTTAAATTACGCAATTTGCAGTTACAAAAATGTCACTTGCCTGGGTTCGCGTTACATTGCGCGCAATAAAAATAGTTTTTTTTTTCATACCTAATAATGAAAGTCGTTTCCCAGTAATAATTTTTGCGCAAAGCTACTTTGTTAGACGCGTATGCGTAGTTAACGGCTTTGTGATGTGTCTTTTTACACCCTGTATATTGACCACCCCCTGAATACTGGTCAAAACATAATGTTTAAAACGTAATTTAGCCATCGACACGCTATGAAGAAGCATCAAAATCTAATTATGATGATCACAATATTTGTGAATTAAGAATTTAACCTCACCAGCTTAGAATAAGTAGGACCTATTCGCCGTAGCGGTTTTGTGGTCAGAGAGACCCAGGAATGTGCTAAATAGACTAAAATAACCCATTTGTTCGCAGAATGAGCCCACAATCAAAGTACTCCACATTTTTATGACATTAGCTAGGTTTATTACAAAGAACAAAGATGTCAGTAACAGTTTTAATTACTTCCGTTAACTATAATTATATCTGCCGTGTTATTTTGATGACTTCACAGTACCTACGTACCTACGAGTCTTTTTAATAAACAGTGCTACAGTGTGTTTTTCGGGTTCCGTACCCGAAGGGTTCAAATGGACCCCTATTGCTGACACTCACGTGTTGTCCGTCGTCTGTCACACAGGTTTTACAGCCAAACTGTTGGAGCTACAGTCTTCAAATTTTCACAGTATAAGCATCTTGGTCATCCCACAGCCATACAAATAGTCAAAAATACATTTGGTACGAAACCCTTAAAGTGCGAAGTCCGACACGCCCTTGGTCGGTTTTTTCATAATTCTTTGACTGATTTTCTTCACCGTTTTGAGAGCTGTGGTAAAAAAATAAATTACACGAAGTAAAATGCCTGCCTGGGTTTGAACCCACGACGTACAACACGTAAGTTGGGGCCGTTACCATTGGGTCACCAGTAGTAACGTGAGGAAGAACCAAAAATTCGAAGACATGTGATATCCAGCAACCCGCAGTGGGCCCTTGTTGTGGATTGCGACGCATTCCTTCTTCTAGAGAGGAGGCCTGTGTCGCAGCAGTGGGAACATTCTCTCTTCTAGACAGGAGGCCTATGTCCCAGCAGTGGGAACATTCCCTCTCTAAACAGGAGGTCTGTGTCCCAGCAGTGGGAACAGTCCCTCTTCTAGACAGGAGGCCTGTGTCCCAGCAGTGGGAACATTCTCTCTTCTAGACAGGAGGCCTGTGCCCTAGTAGTGGGAACATTCCCTCTTCTAGAGAGGAGGCCTGTGTCCCAGCAGTGGGAACATTCCCTCTTCTAGACAGGAGGCCTGTGTCCCAGCAGTGGGAACATTCCCTATTCTAGACAGGAGGCATGTGTCCCAGCAGTGGGAACATTCCCTCTTCTAGATAGGAGGTCTGTGTCCCAGCAGTGGGAACATTCCCTCTTCTAGAGAGGAGGCCTGTCTCCCAGCAGTATGAACATGCCGTGTTCTAGAGCTGAGGCCTGTGTCCTAGCAGTTGGAACATTCCCTCCTCTAGAGAGGAGGCCTGTGTCCCAGCAGTAGCAACATTCCCTCTTCTAGAGAGGAGGTCTGTGTCCTAGCAGTGCGAACATTCCCTCTTCCAGAGAAGAGGCCGGTGTCCTAGCAGTGGGAACATTAAAAGGCTGATTATGCTTATGTTTTTACTTTGTTTCGGGTAATTCTTCAGTCCATAAAGTTATGCATTGCTATGCTTTAGAAAAGACGTTTTAGACAAATATTTCACGTTCTTTTTTAGGGTTCCGTAACCGAAGGGTCCAAACGGAACCCTATTGCTGCCACTCACGTGTCCGTCTGTCTGTCTGTCCATCGTCTGTCACAAAATATTGTTCCGAAGGATTTTTTAACTTCCCATTGACATATGAACTTGAAATTTGGTGATAATGTTTGTTATTACAAATACCAATATATTGATAAATCAGATTTTTTCTTTGAAATTCCTTCATTTGGTACGGAACCCAAAATGTGCGAAGTCCGACACGCACTTGGCCGGTTTTTGTTTAACAGTGTCGGAAATAAATGTTTCTTTCTTCGCTGAAAAGTTGTAAATGTTTAATAAATAATTTAAAAAGTATTAGAGGCTGAAGGTAATCGAAAAATTCATGTAACAATGCAAATTTTTAAAATAGATCCAAGTAAACCTATACTTTGACGAAAAAGTTTCATATAGTTTAGACATTCTGACGCTATTAGTGCATAGGGCCTATCCATACTTAATTGGACCAAAACAATGGAACTGAGAGTATACCCGAATGTATAATGTATAATGACTACCCCGAAATTGTCCTTACGAAAGGCGGTAAGACCTCACCACAAAAATCAAACATCAAACTCTTTACCCCAAAAATCAGTTGCACACAATATTTCAGAGCGCACATTCCAGCACCTAGTCATCGAACTAAAATATCATACGTACGCAATAAAAACGTATAATTTGGCGTAACTGAGTGTATTAATATAAAAATAAAATAAAATGCCGCCGATCAGTTGCTGAGTAATTTTGTGACATTTGTGTGAAGTAGCTGGTGGCCTTCAGACTTCGTTAATGGGTCCCTCAAGACTTATGGGACTGGCTGTTTTATTTATTTTAAGCCCTTGTATTCTGTATTGCTTTCTCTAATTTTGTGTGATGTTATGTGCGAGAAGTACAGACGTGTGCACAAGAACTTGCACATGGTGTTCATTGATCTTGAGAAAGCGTATGATAGGGTACCTCGGGATGTGTTGTGGTGGGCCTTGAAAGAGAAAGGTCTGCCTGGGAAGTATGTTGAGTTGATTCGTGCTATGTACAGACAATCTAGTACCTACGTCCGGTCGGCTGCTGGCAACACCGATAAGTTCAGTGTGGCTGTAGGCTTGCATCAAGGGTCGGCTTTAAGTCCTTACCTCTTCCTGTTGATTATGGACGCTCTTACGTCGGAAATACAGGAAGAGGCACCCTGGTGCATGCTGTTTGCCGACGACATTGTTCTGGTCGGTGAAGATGGACCTGAGATCCAGAGCAGATTGGAGAAATGGCAACAGAAGCTGGAGAAAGTTGGCTTGAAAATCAGCAGAACCAAAACTGAATACATGTTCTGCGATTTCGGCGGTCTCTCCAGTTCTGAAGCTGTAGTGCTAGATGGCGCGCTTCTCCCAGTCTGCTCCGATTTTCGGTATCTCGGTTCACTCGTGCAAAGCGATGGCGAAATAGATCGGACTGTTAAGCACAGAATTAACACTGGATGGATGAAATGGCGGCAGGTCACCGGGACTATCTGTGATTCCCGCATTCCCCTAAAACTTAAGGGGAAGATTTATAAAACAATGGTCAGACCTGCTGTCTTGTATGGTTCAGAATGTTGGGCCACAAAAGGGATGAATGAAAAGCAATTGCATGTAGCTGAGATGAGAATGCTAAGAGCGATGTGTGGTGTTACGCGCATGGATAGAATTAGGAATGAGTATATAAGAGGAAGTCTGAAAGTGGCACCGGTGACTGAAAAGTTGTGTGGAAATCGGTTGTCGTGGTATGGGCATGTGATGCGGAGGAATGAAGAAAATGTCGTGAGGAAAGTCTTGTGTATGGATGTGGATGGCTATAAGAGTAGGGGAAGGCCAAAGAAACGATGGTTGGACTGTGTGAAAGAGGATATGGGTAAAAAAGGGGTGACTACAGAGATGACGACTAATAGAGGAGTATGGAAGAAAAAGACATGTTGCGCCGACCCCAAATAAATTGGGATAAGGGCAGGAGAATGATGGAGAATGATGTTATAATAAATATGCCTTTCAATTCAGCGTGCCTTTTGGCAAAGACTTCCTCTAGGTTGTAACAAGGCAGCGTTAAAGCCTTGTTTATGTTATCACCTCTATTCCAAATAACATTCTTTCCTATTTTTTACAAGCTTTTATTTAATTTCATATTCGAATATTCCTTTGCTTTCTGTTTAGCGTCTGTTTTTATTTTTTAAATCAGTACAGATTAAGCTGCCGAGCTAGAAAAAGCTCCTCCTTATCATTGTAATTTTCCGACTCTTCAGCAAATGACGGTTACCAGTTTGTAAGAGTTACTATAACAGGCAGTTTCAGGCATGTGTCCTGACAATAATACAATTTGTACCTTTACCTAGTCACAATGTATGGTGTACGTACGATTAATGAGTGCTTCATATAATTAAGCCTTCTTTAGATATTGATATACTCGTATACGTCCTAACTGGTCGTGTGTTTATCTTGATTCAACTCCTTTTTTACGGTCATCCTCTACGGTCGTCCTCTACGTGTCACCCCTATGTCCCTCCTCATCGTGTCACTCCTCCGTCCCTCCGCAACGTGACACTGGCGTCTTGAACGTGATCGAACCCAGCCCATCCCATACCAGAACCCAACGTGACAAGCTGTTTCCATTGTATTCTATTACGAGACAGTCTTCTCCAGTTAGGGCCCGTTGTAAGTTTCAACTCGTCCTCCCATCTCCTTTGTTGTTTTCCTTTGCTTCGTTTACTATTTCTGGGATACCAATTGGTTATTATTTTGCTCCATTTTTCCTGTTTTGTTCTCATCATGTGGCCAGTCTACCGCCACTTTTGTTGGTCAATTCTGGTCAAGATATCTGTCACTCGTGTTCTGGCTGTTGCGAAGGTTTAAATAACCTACTTGATGATTTCGGCTTAGTGATCTACCATCGTGAATTATAGTACTCAAATGGAGTTGGACAGGATATCAGGCAAGGCGTGGCAATGATAGGTGGAGTAAGGCAGTGACAAAGTGGTGTCCAAGGACTAGAAAAAGAACTTCTGGTCTTCCGGCGGTTAGATGGCCAGGTGTATTTGTTACCACCGTGGAGAGAACCTGGATGAGGTTGGCACTAGAGCGTGGAGATTGGTAAAACAAAGAGAAGATGACGATGATGGTTAGCCACAGCAGTGTGAGAACGAAGCCTAGGAAGTTCCGACATGACGACTAAGCATAGGCATTCAAGGTAGATAGACCGGAATTGAAAGCTATGGGCGCGACTTTGTCCAGAGGGACAATTTAGGACGGAGAAAAAAGATCTACCTACCACTAGAAGAAGCTCAAGCTATAGTTTGGCACCACACAACATGAGACAAAGTAACACTCACTTGTCATTCACTCAGAGTTTAATCAGATCGTCTCGCGTCCGACTACAGACACTGCCATAAAAATGATATAAAAATCAACACTTTGATTCCAATAAATAAAATGATAAGTATGATATAATATAATGTATGTTACCGGATAGTTGTAAACACCGTAAGACTTTAAATAAAGATTCGGGAGTATAAACTCTCGATATGTTACGAAATAGATTATTTCAAATACAATAAATCTCATCCAAATTCGATAATTTACAATCTACCGGAGTCCTTTTTTAAATAAAAAGTTTAAAATTTTACTTGTTTATTCATAAACTGTAATGAAACAGTGACTTATACAAATACGATTAATATAAAGAGGTTTTATGAATGAGACTGACTTGAAAACCACCTAACGGATATTTTCGTTTTAGATTCGGTTCCCTTCTCTTTTCGTTGCCCTTTCACTGACTTTAAGCCTTCTGATGAGGCCCATTGTGAGCGGCAACATTTCAGTATCATATGTCATCACTGGCAACACGCACTGGTCATAAACTTTCGTCTTGAGACACTGGTGCGATACTGTGATATTATTATGATGTTATGTTATTTTAACTTTGTTATTTTGTTGACAAATAATGAATGCTTTTTTTCTGTAAGTAAATGTAGAGTTTTAATGAATTTTATATTTACAAAATTTGTATTAATTTGATTAAATTACAAAGTACGTACAAGCTAATAAAAAAATATCTAAAATATGTGCAAGCTACATAAAAAGGGGAGGCGTACTCATTGGACATCGGAAAAATTCGCACATCGCTGACAATGAGAAACATGGCTGGACCACTGGTAGATATGCCACGATTCTTAGGCCGAAAAAAGGACAACCCTCTGGTCACGTAAAGAGTCGACTAACAGCTTGCTGATGTTTTTTTTTATACGTTATAATACCTCAGCGAAGCAGAAGCAACAGGATGACTAGCAGAGCGTCAAAACATTAAAATAATTTTGTTGATTAATCTCGAGATTTTTCTAGCTCTATCGTAGAGGATCATTTTAGTAGACTCTGTCAACAGGATAATAAAGTTGCCAAGATGATTTACTATATTTTCAATGGTTAACTTTCCATTCTGAACTAGAAATGGATAATAATAATTTACGATATAACAGCTGTATGTCAGCCCACTCTCATAAGAGTCAATCACCCACAATGAATCAGTGGTAGTCTTTATAATTACCCTGACATCTATGTTGGCGTGGTGTTTTGGCGTAGATAAACTACCTGAAACTACTGCTGTAACCTGTCCAAATTATTACGATCGCGGAGCAATTCACATCTGATTTTCTGAACTTGCAATCACAAGCAAACATTTCACTTCGGCTAAGCTGAGCTATTCGACTATTGACAAATGCTTGCACTGACTGGACAGGTCCACTCAAATATGTGTGGTTTTTTATTTACAAGACCATTACAGACACTAAGCTGCATGGTCCTCATATAGAATAATGTGAATGCGAGAACTATGTATGTCGTTATATTCATGTAGATTTTATGATTGTCTGGCAGTTTAAGTATTTTTGCGGCCTACTCAAATGTCCTTACTTTGGTATTGTTCGTCGGTTCGTTGAGCTCCTCAAAGTTCTGAGTTGAGCTTCACAATGACTGACAAACGCTTGCACTGTCTGGACAGATCCACTCGAGTTTGTGTGTTGCTTACTTCAAAAAGCTCATCCCAGACATAAACGTACATGGTTCTCATATGATTTATACAGTACATATTGTATGGATTTGAACACTTTAAAAGAGACTTTGACCTCTGAGTTTGTTTCGGTGTTTCTTCTCAGGGTAGTCAGCTACTCGTAGGAAACATCGGCCTTATCTAGTTAAAAAAAAAAAAAATTGACTTGTAAAAGTGTTGTTAAAACCTACTTACAAAAATAAAATCATTTACCATTTAACAAAACAGTTGGGGTAAACAAATGGAGGTGTAATGTGCTAACGACGGTCGTAAGTAAGGAAAGCCGATGGAGCCCCTGGGCGGGGCTCCTATTTCTGTCTGCAGGGTTTAAAGGAACTTAACACGAAGGTGTTAAAGGTCATCCCCTTCGAACCTCACCTGTCCGTGTCAGGGTGCTTATTCCCGAGCACGCTTCGCTCGCTCTTGGACAAAATGCTAAAAAGAAAAAAAGTACTGCCGGTTCCCAACGGCGTTATTTTTGGAGCGGACGCACTCCCATTTATTTATTAAAACTTCATGCACAAGTAAAAAGCACTGTATAAAGGTGGACTTAATTCCTTAGGCATTTTCTACCAGTCGACCTTAGTGTGGTGCAAAGACGGAACGTGTCAGGTTCTACTTAAGGGCCTACCTCCGCATAAGTGGCGCCCTCATTGAATAAAAAATCGTATCATAGCATAGAAAATAAACATTAAAAAATCCTATGTTGCGTTTGTTACAAAGAGGATAAGGTATTTTTACGTGGTTAAAACAGGACTCAAAATGTTTCGTATTCAAAGTAGTAAGCAAAAGTGTCATAAACGGCCGTTTTTGGTACTTTTGTTTACTATTTCGGATACGAACTCTTTATAACAAATGCAACATAGGATTCTTGCATCTTTATTTTCTACGCTTTGCTACGATTTTTCATTCAATGAGGGCGCCACCTTTGGGTTGAGTTACAATATCGTTTCCAATTCCATTTCATTATGTTTTCACAATGACCTGGACCGCTGACCTGGTGAGGGATGCAGGTAGCCGATGGATGCGAGACACACAGGACCAGTCGTTGTGGCGACCCTTGGGGGAGGCCTATGTGCAGCATAGGACGTTTTTCGGCTAAAATAATGATGATGATGTTTTCACAAAGAATCACTTTCAACTATACCTATTCTTTTCTGCCTATCCTATAAAAAATATCCGATTTTTATCTTTGATAATTATACTCGCGTAAGGACACTATCTCACCTGATGGTAAGCGATGATGTGGTCGAAGATGGAGCACGCTTGCCTAGAAGTAGCTTATTCACTCTTGGCTTAAAGACTCTCAAGTTGTAGCCGTAAAATTATTTGACATAATCTTATGATCGCCGTTTATTTCGGCTCGCCTGGCCTGACTCACTCATATCAAAATATCTGTCTGTCTAGATGTCAGCGGTTCCAGGAACTTGGTCACTGAGGTATTTCCGTGATTACTAAAACGATTTGGTTTAGAAAGAAAATGTTCCCTTTTCTGTTTGAATAGATTTTCAGCAGAATCTTGAGTCACACAACCAGTTTTTTTTATTGAGATTTTAAGTAAAAAAATAACTTAAAACTTGTAAAACTAAAAGCTGCTGTAGGCAACCACCAGTTTCATTTCAATCATCAAAAACTCTATTTTTAACCGACGAAAAAAAAAGAGGAGGTTCTCAATTCGACCGTATATATATATTTTTTTTTTTGTGTATGTTCAGCCCTCACTCCGTCATTTATGAACCGATCTTAATTATTATTTTTTTGTTAGATAGGGTATACCTCAAGGGTGTCCCATGTCAAGGAAATCAGGATCTGATAATGGAATCCTGATAAAATTGAGAGAAAACCTCGAAAATTGTGGGCACGTTTAGCTTTTCTGTACGTATGTTCGGCCTTCACTCCGTTGTTTATGAACCGATTTTGATGATTATTTTTTTATTAGATAGGGTATACCTCAAGAGTAGTCCCATGTCGAGAACATCAGGATCTGATCATGGAATCTTGATAAAATTGAGAGAAAACCTCGAAAATTGGGCACAAATATTGTTTCTGTTTACTTTTCATAACTCAATCAGGTATTGCATTTAGGAATCATCACATCATGAAACTGAGCTGATGATGGAAACCGTACCTTTCCTAAACAATAGAAGTTAGATATAAAAAACTGGTTTTAGTGACAGATACCACTTAATATGCTTTGAGAAAAGACGTCTTTAGAATATTGGATGTAACCTCAACTGGTCAATATCCTGGGAACCTCAGTGCCAAGAGGAATGATTAAGGATTAGAAATTAGCCTCAGATGATGCGAGTCACAAAAAATCATAAAATAAAAAACTTTTTAACAAAAAATTCAACCGACGAAAAAGAACTAAAAAGCAAAAAATAAATAAACCTTTTAAGTCTTGAGTATTGAGCTTATTTACCTACATAAAATATCAAATTTTATTTTAACTAATTTTGAGTCGGCGCCATAATAAAATGATTAATTACCTACATCTAGCCTTCTTCATTTCTACGTACATATAAAATTTAGATATTTAATAATCAGGTTGTTGTTTGGCGCCGACTCAAAATTAGTTAAAATAAAATTTGATTTTTATGTAGGTAAATACTCGTAAGTTCAATACTCAAGACTTAAAAGGTTTATTTATTTTTTGCTTTTTAGTTCTTTTTCGTCGGTTGAATTTTTTGTTAAAAAGTTTTCAATACAGTCGCCAATGTAACTTTATTTTATTTATCTAGGGACAATTAACAGTCACACCATATAATTTTTACTTAAGGCCCTTCTACCGACCACAGTCAAAAAAATTTTGAGACCTGTTTTAAAAACGTAAAAATACTTTATCCTCTTTGTAACAAACGTGAATTTGTTTTTTTTTTAATGTTTTTTTTTGTTTTGTTTTATTCAATGAGGGCGCCACTTGGCGGGTAGTAGAGCCTTAATAATAAAAACTTGAATGGTAACAATATTACCACCCATTGCGTTTAGGATAGATTAGCTGTACCTACTTTTTCTGTTAATAAAAATTTATTATTATTTATTTATACGCATTTTAGCAAAAAAAAAGTTAGTATCTATTGATGACCACAAAATGAGCATTATTATTCACATATTATTAATTAAACTAATAACGTTATATTTCCATTACTAATTGCAATATTCAAACTCTATACAGCGTGTAACGAAAATGGGGCGCCATAGTTTAAATACTGCCTTTCCCCTTAGAAATGAAAAACTTTCTTCTAGAGAGTAAAAGTCAAATCAGAAAAAAAAATGTTGGTCCTCCCATACCAATTTTGATCAGCTGATAAGGAGCCATCCATAAATTACGTCACACAAATTTCATGATATTTTGACCCCCTCTTAATCCTCATCACAGCTGGTCACATTTGTGAGAATCCCCCCTCGCTAGTGTGACGTCACATAATCTGTAATTTTACATCAAGAATGTTTAAAATTAAAACAGCCGTTCCGAAATTACTTTTTGAACTCGCCAACTAAACAATTTAAACCTTGTGACCATATAGATATAGTTATATATATTTTTAAGTTTTTTGTTTCGCATTCAAATACTATTAAAACTTGTGACTTCTCCCACACCTTGTCACACAATGTCACACTTCATCAACCCCCTCCCCTCCCCTAATAACTTTATACCGTAAGTCCAATTTCTTATTTGTGAATTGACTAGGGCTTCTTTGAAGAAAGTTGTTCATTTCCATAGACAGAATCAGTGTCTGAAATATGACCACACCTTTCTGAAACAGCCTGTATAGGCAAAAGAAGACGCTGGTTGAAGATTGACTACCACCGCGTGACCTTTATTTGGACAAGACCAAGAAAAACGACCATCTTAGGTAATTTTCTCAATAAATAATTTTTTTAATTACTGATAGGCTCGCTTTTGACCGCTATCTCACCAGATGGTAAGCGATGACGTGGTCGACGATGGAGCATGCTTGCCTAGAAATAACCTATTCACTCTTGACTTTAAGACCCCCAGGTTCTAGCTATCAGGAAACACAGACTCCGACAGTGAATTCCAGTCCTTAGCTGTACGCACAATGAATGTGTGCCCAAAAACGTTTTGTGCGTTTGGGTGGGATAACCACAAGCACGTTTTTACTTGATACCTAATTAGCACATAACACACTTCCCTGATATTTGATCAACTCTAAATTCACGCTAAACATAACACATAGTTACAAAATAATTTCAGTCTAAAACATACATATATTTTGTGAAACTAATAATTTTAATCCTGGGCGAATAGTTCTTGAGATACAAGTACATAAATTAAATGATTAAACTGCATCTTAATAGGACGGACAAAGTTGTGTGCGATGCCAAATTATAAAACCTATGCGATTTGGGACACCACATACCGGTGGGTAAGGTTGGGGTCTCGTTGGTAGCGGGCAGCGACTCTTTAGGCGGAGCGGAAAACATGAACCAATATCAATAATTAGCGTTAGTGAGGTTTCAGTTACAGCAGCATTTCAGGGCAAACGTTCAGGGAAGAATCCACGACAAATACTTATTTCTGCTTAAATTCAAAAATGTATGTGCTTTATTTGAAGATATCGCAATGATTTCCAAAATACAATAAGTAATCGGTGATCCAATTCACTTCTGACAAGACAATCATATGGTAATCTAAAAATAATAAAAATATAGTACCAAGCAGAAAGCTTGTAGGACATTGAAATCGACTGATCTGAGGTTGAAAATACAAAAAACAGGGTTATCCGGCCTGTCGTTAGACAATTATATCCACCAATTTCACCTGTTGAGCCACTTTCACAAAAGGTTTCATAAGGTATTTTTTTCTGTTCATTACGGTTTTCCCGTACTTAGATGCAGACGGATTAAGGATAACTTATCTCTTGGAAAGGAAGGAAATATGTTGATTTAGCACATGGGTACTTAATATCATAAAAGTTTTTGGTGTTACTTAGAGTATTTTTATTAATCGTTATTAAAGTTGCAAAAGCTTATTCTGAAGGTAACTTAAAGGTCTATAGTTGACACCCTCCCGCTCCACCCAGAGCGGGCGATTTCATTGAATTATTTCCCACCCAGACAAAAAAAAGGTCTATAGTTACTACGTGCGTAATCTACTTTCACCCGTTGCCACCTTTTTGATGATTAAATCGCTTCCCGCTATCGCTCACCGCTATCAACGCCACCTCGACATACAATTATAATATTTAATATAATAAAACGTCATCTAATGTTTGGCAATGTTTCAGAATGCTAGAAAGAGTGTAAAAATTTTCAATACGCAGCCGCAGACTGAGTGAGTCACGCGGCGCTACTCGGTGACAACTTATGTAAACTTATTTTTGGAAATCGATGAAATTTATTTGCACTGTAATCGCCTTGTTATATCGTGTCTAAGGCAGTAAATTAACTGGTATATTATGGTCGTTTTCTGAGGAAATACTGTAAAGAAGCGAGTATAGGATTTACGCGCAGTTGAAAAAGTTCTTCTGATCTTTTTCTATAAATTGTGTGCACGGAATTAGGAGCGTCAAAATCGACTATATTGCCAAAATACGCAAAAAGAATTTATCTTGAAACCGAAGTAGCTCTTACTAGGACGAAGTAGGACTTTATACGTAAGTTCACGTAAGTGTTAATATTATTGCTTAAGTATTTAAACCTTATCACGTATTTTCATTCCATAGCATTGCGAAATGAATCTAAAACTTGGAAATCAAAAATTGAATACATTACTTGACTTGCAGTAGCCAGCAGGTACAGTCACTGCCTTAGATTGGCTAACTGTCAGAGGACAAAATAATGCCAAACAATGGCTATTTGGCCTTTCTTGGAATGGTCCAGAACATGCTTTTTTTTTAAATGGTGTTCTTTGAAATAAAAACAAAAAAAAACACAATTTATCCCACTCGTAAACCAGTGGTAAAGGCCGTGACTTAGGTACATGTTGTAGGTCTTGAGTTTGAACCCAGGCAGGCTTTACATTGCGTAAATTATTTCATCACCACTGCTCTCAAAACGGTGAAAGAAAACATTATGAGGATACTGGCACATCCTAGGACCAAAACTTCGAAGACATGTGACATCCACCAACCCGCACTGGGACCGCGTCGTAGATTTCGGCCAACAGCCTCTCACAGAGAGGAGGACTGTGACCCAGCAGTGGGGATATTCTAGGCAACCTTACACAGGACTTGACTCTCAATATAGTCACTCTCAACTACAAAACCTCGATGCAGTTTCCAAGTATCCTTCACCACCCAATTCGTTTTTCGCTCATCGGACTAATCTCTTGTTTGTCAGTTACATTTCCTCAGTGCATCGCACGACAAGGCGCCATCTTTTGCTGTCAGCAGATTATTAAATGATCTGTCATCATTTTACAAAACACGACGCGTCTTTGAAATAAAATAAAGTTATTGAAGATTTTTTGAGGAATTTGGCAAAGAGCTTGTTGTGGCGCCAAACGGGAGAGCTTTTTTGACCAGCTGTGTTATGTAGTGCTGGCTAAACAAGGCAGCGAACGCTGGAAAAACCTTTCCAAGTAATTGCGCTATTTAAGTCAATCTAGATTTTTCTAAAAAAAATGTACCTCACTCAAGAACTTAACACTAACAATAAAAATAAAAAATAGGAGTAGACGGTGCGAGGCGTCTAACTCAGCATTATGCTGAGATATTTATAAAATAAATAACCCAGCGCTGGTATTCTGGCTCGTGCTTGACCACTATCTCACGTTAACTGCCAATGACCTTGAGTGGTTAGCTTGCGTGTTCTGTGCTGAGCTTTTTTTTTTTTTTGGGGGGTGGGAAATCATCTTATGACTTCTTCCGCTCTAGGGTGGAGCGGAAGGGCGTGTCAGACTCTTACTGACTAAAACCCACCCCTGTTCCTCCCTGCCCTACGCGCCCGGGGGCGAGGTAACTCTTTCGAATTTATCCTCCACCCCCGGGCAGCCCTCCACCCCCGGGCAGTCCTCCACCCCCGGGCAGTTCTGTGCTGAGCTCAAGTAACGCATCGTACGTCCACCCAGTAATAGGACTCGCCCATCAAGGAGCGCTGTCCGAAATTAGACGCATTATTAATTTATTACACATAAAACAACAGGTATTAAACTAAAACACTTGAGACTAAATTACAAATAATTAAATGATCTTTAAAATGGTGAATTTTTCATAAACATACGCTTCATAGTTTTTGCGTGATTCTCAATTTTTTATCCGCGTTAGACATAATTTTACAAATTAATTACACTATCAATCAATCTGCCTAACCTTTTCCCAAATATCTTGGGGTCGGCTTCCAGTCTAACCGGATACAGCTGAATACCAGTATTTTACATCGAGCGACTACCTATCTGACCTCCACAACCCAGCTACTGGGTAATACGATACCCTTTGGAAGACTGGTTGTCAGAGTTTCGGGCTTATGACGACCCGTAACGACTGTTTAGATTAGATTAAATTAATTACACTATGTTATAAAAAGTACTTTCAAATATTCTCAGATCAAATTACGACGGAAATTGTCTAAAGTAACATATTTTTTTTTTTTTTCATAGATCTGGTCGACGATGAAGCACGCGTGCCTAGAAGTGGCCTATTTACTCTTCTCTTTCTTCCAATTCGAGGTCGAGCCGATAATTATTATTTATTATTTCGTTTATTAATTTTATATAAATCATCATCATTCTTCTGCCCTTATCCCAATTTATTTGGGGTCGGCGCAACATGTCTTTTTCTTCCATACTCCTCTAATACTAATTTTATATAAATATATTTTTTATTTTATTTATTATTATTATTCGGCCACTTTCTGTCCGAAACTGGGTGAAACCGAACCTTCAATCGGACACTAGTACCTCCTAACTTTCCTAAACTCCAAACCTACGAGTATTTTAAGCTGTGGACTGCTATAGATTAATGTTACAAAAAATAGAACCTACTTCCAAAAAAAAAACAAAATGCTATTTTTTGCAAAAAAAAGTTTTTTATTTTTCACTATTTTGTTGCGGTTCCCCATTAAAATTGTATTAACAATACATAAATAAACGATCGCAGTAATCCCGAAGCATTTGCTGTTAGATATTGAAGAGTTCCACTGCCTATTTTCGAAGATCTTCATGAGATCCTAATGTATTATATGTATGCCCTTCCTTGAAAAATATGCATTTGAATAATTAAAACCTTATCCAAATCGGATCAGCAGTTTTCGAGAAAATCGTGGACATTCAAACACATTTTACACATACCTACGGGTCGAATACAGAACCTCCTTTATTGAATTGGGTTAAAAAGTAGACAGAAAGCTTAACCCTTCAATGGGACATAACATAATAAAATTATTACTATCAATTATGCGAATGTTAAGAAGCGATTTTTTACACGTATCTGACCAATATGTTTAATAAAATTTTATTTAATATTTAAATGTGTAAATCTGGGCCAGAACTCCGGACATCCGGATGTCAACCTTCATTACCGATGACAAATCGTACATTTTAAATAGTGTAACATCTAAAAATTATTTGATTACAAATTGGTGACAGATTGTGTGGTGTTGTCGTGAGTCCACGCCAACCGTGGAAAAGAATTAAATTAGTCTTCTTCTTAGCGTGTTGTTGGCAAATTTAGTTTTGAACCAACTTCGAAAAAGGAGGAGGTTCTATGTTTGACTGTATATATGTACTTATGTATTTATTTATATATATATGTCCACCGATTTCTCTGTCAGTTGTGGACCGATTTTCGAAATTCTTTTTTTATCCGAAAGAATATACTCCCGAGGTGGTTCCATATATATTTTATTGAATTTGCTTCAGCGCTTTTTGAAAAAATTAACAAAAACGAAAAATACGTATACATAGATGACGTTTTGGTTTTCTCCAATTACGAGTATGTTTAAATTCCACGTTCCATGTTATTGGGGTTTATAGTTCTGGGGTTAACAACTAAAAAGTGAAAAATAAAAAACTTTTTTAAAATTAAAAAAATACACTTAAAATTAAAAAATAACTTTAATTTCGGAAGTCGGTGTTTGTATTTTATTTTTTCGTTATTTGACACCGACTTCCGAAATTAAAGTTATTTTTTAATTTTTAGTGTATTTTCGTTTTTGGAAGTCGGTTGGTTTTTTTTTGTAAAAAAGATTTTTAAACATAATATTTTGCCCAGTATTCATCCACGGCAACAGCATTCGCTGACGCAGCCATAAGGTCTCCACATTTACAGTGCGATTCTGTAAAAATCTTAAGATTTTTAGAGTCTCCCGAGTGAAAAGAGTTGTCAATCTATAGCATAAGGATTGATCCTTATGCTATAGATTGACAGCTCTCTTCACTTAAGTTCTTCACATTTTTCGACTGTCCGTAGTTATATTTTTGGAACTCTCTCCATCAGACAGTTGATAACGATCACCTTTCTTTCCAACACCCCGGACTACCGCCTTCACGTCATCTTGATGTGACTATCTCAACGTAGCTAATTATAACATAGTCGCCACATTTTTGCGTCGTTAATGTATATTAGCTAAGGAAGTGTCGTCTTAATGGGCTGTGTCGACGATGAGTCTTGTAGCTAAAATAAAAGTTAGAATTTATAAAGCTGTGGTTTCACTAACGATGAATGGGGAATATGTTTCCTAAGTTATGAATTACCGTGTTGAATTCACATTCACATTCGCATTGATGTCCTCCACACTGGGACGGATGTCACCACACGGTGTTCTGCAGCTGCAGCTTTGGCTGGGGCGATGGTGTGTTTGCGCATTTCGTCACCCTGCCTCGACTAGGCATTGGCCCGCATGAATTTATGCAGACCTTGTCACCCTCTTCGGCCGCTGTGGCCACAACTTCTCAAGAGTGGCGCGCGAAACACGACTTTCCGCCGTCTTGGGCCTTTGACTGTTCAGGTAACAGACTCTTCAAGTCTGCCCTGCAGGCTACTTTTTATGGCGGCCGGAGGTCATTCTGGACTACCTATCTATCGTATTATATTACACCGAAAGCTGGTCCTGTCATCATCATCATCTTGCCCTATCTCAATTTACTGGTGGTCGGTACAAATCCGCCTTCTTTTTCCATAGTTCTATATCGTCATCTTAGTAGGCCCCTGGCACACGACGACATAGACTGATAGATGGTCTAGGAAGGGTCTTATACCATAATTCAGTCTGTTGGTGAAAAAAACTCAAACCTTGGATCTGCAAAGCTAAAAGGCCCAGACGCCTATGCATATCTAATGGCCTTATGAGTAGTTCTGTGTAGTTCGCCAACGAACTAGATCCCAGATCCGTCACTCTTTAGTTTGTTAGTTCATTCAATACGGCCGACATGATTGTAGTAGCGAGAGCGAGCGAGCCGCCCGAGTTAATCGCATCACAACTACCGCATACTTACTCGCTGCACATGCGCTTCTCTTTTTCCAGTTGTCTGGTCTGTGGAACTAGCAAAGCTATCGAACGACCTGCCTTTCTTTGGTTCGAGTCATGAGCTGACGAACTAAAAAAGGGAGGTAGTTCACTACGGATCCGTGAATTAAACTGAACGCTCCAGGTCGTGAACTACTATGCGCAGGACTACTTTTCAGGGTAAATTTTTCAGGTAAGCCTTATGATCAAGTAGTGGTTGCTATAACAACTAATGAGTGCCATCTTGGTTCAATCCCAATCAGTTTGTCGGATTATGCTAACAGTAATATTACCAACCTGTAAAATCGTACTATCCTACATAGTATTATAAATTTGGATGGATGGATGTTTGGTACTTAATCACACCGGAATGTCTGAACGGATCTGAATGAAATTTGGCACAGAGATAGACTATGTCACGGTACGGAGGCGGTGTCACGGTGCAGGACCGGAGTATTGGTGACTCGTAGAGGAGGTCGTAGGAGTGACACGCAGAGGAGGACGTAGGAGTGACACGCAGAGTAGGACGTAGTAGTGACACGCAGAGGAGGACGTAGAAGTGACACGCAGAGGAGGACGTAGGAGTGACACGCAGAGTAGGACGTAGTAGTGACACGCAGAGGAGGACGTAGGAGTGACACGCAGAGTAGGACGTAGTAGTGACACGCAGAGGAGGACGTAGGAGTGACACGCAGAGGAGGACGTAGGAGTGACACGCAGAGGAGGACGTAGGAGTGACACGCAGAGTAGGACGTAGTAGTGACACGCAGAGGAGGACGTAGGAGTGACACGCAGAGTAGGACGTAGTAGTGACACGCAGAGTAGGACGTAGTAGTGACACGCAGAGGAGGACGTAGGAGTGACACGCAGAGGAGGACGTAGGAGTGACACGCAGAGTAGGACGTAGTAGTGACACGCAGAGGAGGACGTAGGAGTGACACGCAGAGTAGGACGTAGTAGTGACACGCAGAGGAGGACGTAGGAGTGACACGCAGAGGAGGACGTAGGAGTGACACGCAGAGGAGGACGTAGGAGTGACACGCAGAGTAGGACGTAGTAGTGACACGCAGAGTAGGACGTAGTAGTGACACGCAGAGGAGGACGTAGGAGTGACACGCAGAGTAGGACGTAGTAGTGACACGCAGAGGAGGACGTAGGAGTGACACGCAGAGGAGGACGTAGGAGTGACACGCAGAGGAGGACGTAGGAGTGACACGCAGAGTAGGACGTAGTAGTGACACGCAGAGTAGGACGTAGTAGTGACACGCAGAGGAGGACGTAGGAGTGACACGCAGAGGAGGACGTAGGAGTGACACGCAGAGGAGGACGTAGTAGTGACACGCAGAGTAGGACGTAGTAGTGACACGCAGAGGAGGACGTAGGAGTGACACGCAGAGGAGGACGTAGGAGTGACACGCAGAGGAGGACGTAGGAGTGACACGCAGAGGAGGACGTAGGAGTGACACGCAGAGTAGGACGTAGTAGTGACACGCAGAGTAGGACGTAGTAGTGACACGCAGAGGAGGACGTAGGAGTGACACGCAGAGGAGGACGTAGGAGTGACACGCAGAGGAGGACGTAGGAGTGACACGCAGAGTAGGACGTAGTAGTGACACGCAGAGTAGGACGTAGTAGTGACACGCAGAGGAGGACGTAGAAGTGACACGCAGAGGAGGACGTAGGAGTGACACGCAGAGTAGGACGTAGTAGTGACACGCAGAGGAGGACGTAGGAGTGACACGCAGAGTAGGACGTAGTAGTGACACGCAGAGGAGGACGTAGAAGTGACACGCAGAGGAGGACGTAGGAGTGACACGCAGAGTAGGACGTAGTAGTGACACGCAGAGGAGGACGTAGGAGTGACACGCAGAGGAGGACGTAGGAGTGACACGCAGAGTAGGACGTAGTAGTGACACGCAGAGGAGGACGTAGGAGTGACACGCAGAGGAGGACGTAGGAGTGACACGCAGAGTAGGACGTAGTAGTGACACGCAGAGGAGGACGTAGGAGTGACACGCAGAGGAGGACGTAGGAGTGACACGCAGAGTAGGACGTAGTAGTGACACGCAGAGGAGGACGTAGGAGTGACACGCAGAGGAGGACGTAGGAGTGACACGCAGAGGAGGACGTAGGAGTGACACGCAGAGTAGGACGTAGTAGTGACACGCAGAGGAGGACGTAGAAGTGACACGCAGAGTAGGACGTAGTAGTGACACGCAGAGGAGGACGTAGGAGTGACACGCAGAGGAGGACGTAGGAGTGACACGCAGAGGAGGACGTAGGAGTGACACGCAGAGTAGGACGTAGTAGTGACACGCAGAGGAGGACGTAGGAGTGACACGCAGAGGAGGACGTAGGAGTGACACGCAGAGGAGGACGTAGGAGTGACACGCAGAGTAGGACGTAGTAGTGACACGCAGAGGAGGACGTAGAAGTGACACGCAGAGTAGGACGTAGTAGTGACACGCAGAGGAGGACGTAGGAGTGACACGCAGAGGAGGACGTAGGAGTGACACGCAGAGGAGGACGTAGGAGTGACACGCAGAGTAGGACGTAGTAGTGACACGCAGAGGAGGACGTAGAAGTGACACGCAGAGGAGGACGTAGGAGTGACACGCAGAGTAGGACGTAGTAGTGACACGCAGAGGAGGACGTAGGAGTGACACGCAGAGTAGGACGTAGTAGTGACACGCAGAGGAGGACGTAGGAGTGACACGCAGAGTAGGACGTAGTAGTGACACGCAGAGGAGGACGTAGGAGTGACACGCAGAGTAGGACGTAGTAGTGACACGCAGAGGAGGACGTAGGAGTGACACGCAGAGTAGGACGTAGTAGTGACACGCAGAGGAGGACGTAGGAGTGACACGCAGAGTAGGACGTAGTAGTGACACGCAGAGGAGGACGTAGGAGTGACACGCAGAGGAGGACGTAGGAGTGACACGCAGAGTAGGACGTAGTAGTGACACGCAGAGGAGGACGTAGAAGTGACACGCAGAGGAGGACGTAGGAGTGACACGCAGAGTAGGACGTAGTAGTGACACGCAGAGGAGGACGTAGGAGTGACACGCAGAGGAGGACGTAGGAGTGACACGCAGAGGAGGACGTAGGAGTGACACGCAGAGTAGGACGTAGTAGTGACACGCAGAGGAGGACGTAGGAGTGACACGCAGAGGAGGACGTAGGAGTGACACGCAGAGGAGGACGTAGGAGTGACACGCAGAGTAGGACGTAGTAGTGACACGCAGAGGAGGACGTAGAAGTGACACGCAGAGGAGGACGTAGGAGTGACACGCAGAGTAGGACGTAGTAGTGACACGCAGAGGAGGACGTAGGAGTGACACGCAGAGTAGGACGTAGTAGTGACACGCAGAGGAGGACGTAGGAGTGACACGCAGAGGAGGACGTAGGAGTGACACGCAGAGTAGGACGTAGTAGTGACACGCAGAGGAGGACGTAGGAGTGACACGCAGAGTAGGACGTAGTAGTGACACGCAGAGGAGGACGTAGAAGTGACACGCAGAGGAGGACGTAGGAGTGACACGCAGAGTAGGACGTAGTAGTGACACGCAGAGGAGGACGTAGGAGTGACACGCAGAGTAGGACGTAGTAGTGACACGCAGAGTAGGACGTAGTAGTGACACGCAGAGGAGGACGTAGGAGTGACACGCAGAGGAGGACGTAGGAGTGACACGCAGAGTAGGACGTAGGAGTGACACGCAGAGTAGGACGTAGTAGTGACACGCAGAGGAGGACGTAGGAGTGACACGCAGAGTAGGACGTAGTAGTGACACGCAGAGGAGGACGTAGGAGTGACACGCAGAGTAGGACGTAGTAGTGACACGCAGAGGAGGACGTAGGAGTGACACGCAGAGTAGGACGTAGTAGTGACACGCAGAGGAGGACGTAGGAGTGACACGCAGAGTAGGACGTAGTAGTGACACGCAGAGGAGGACGTAGGAGTGACACGCAGAGTAGGACGTAGTAGTGACACGCAGAGTAGGACGTAGTAGTGACACGCAGAGGAGGACGTAGAAGTGACACGCAGAGGAGGACGTAGAGTAGGAAGACCGTAGATGAGGAGTTGAATGAAGAATAACACACGAAGAGTTAACAGGTATATTTTGTTATTTACAAAACTTGAATATAAGAAGCACTCATTAAAGTACAAACACATACACTGTGACTTGGTACGTAATTTATGCGGGCGAAGCCGCTAGCCAAAGCTAGTATAAGATAGGTATATACCAAAATATAGCAAACGTCAAGAAAACTTAAAAAAAAAGACATGTGCTACAATGCCTTTTTCCGATGGGCAATGGCCAAAGTCAGGCAAAACTGTTGGCTAGTGAATACGCGGGCGTAGTGTATCAAAGTCACCGTGTCACACGATGAATATGAATTCCTCACTTTATTACATTTCCTACTCATTATTAATTGGTGATATTTTTCAGATTTAAAGCGTGAATTCTGCTTCATGCATAATATTGCAGAATTTATCGTGTAGTGTCCAATTAGCACATTAGAGTGCAAAACCACACCTACTCAACTTTTGTAAGTTTTACAATTTTTAAATTTTACCTAATTACAATTTTATTTTATTAGATAATTGTATAATAAAAAATATATAGCAAACTTTTAAATATGAATTTTGCATGAGCATACCATTTTGTGTTTCAAAATTTCCGAGATTTTTAAACACGAAATGGTGTGCTCATGCACTATTCATATTTAAAAGTTTATTAAAATTTTTTAAATATGAATTGAAGATTTCCGAAATTTGTCCCGGGGGATGAGGATAAATTCGAAAGTGTTACCTCGCCCCTGGGCATTCAGAGCAGGGAGGAACAGGGGTGGGTTTTAGTCAGTAAGAGTCTGACAAGCCCTTCCGCTCCACCCTAGAGCGGGAAGTCATTGGATGATTTCCCACCCCCCAAAAAACAAAAAGGGATTTCCGAGATTTCCTCCATCTGGAGCTAATCCTGGATGTGAATTCAGGTCATGCTTACCATAAAACATTGTCATTGGAACTAAACCAACATGTAAAAATTCAACTCCGTAAAATACGAGGAAGCGGTTCTAACTCACCTTGCAAGATTTGACCCGAAGAAACAAACATTGCAAGTATAATAAATAACTTGTAAAAAAAACTTAATACCTAATACAAAACATACAACCGACTTCCAAAAAAGAATATACCAACACAAAATTTGAAAAATAACTTTAATTTCGGAAGTCGGTGTTTGTATTTTATTTCTTCGTTATTTGACACCGACTTCCGAAATTAAAGTTATTTTTCTTGTAAAAAAGTTTTTAATATTTCAATTTTTTTTTGTTAAACCCCAAAACTAAAATTAAATTTAAAGTCACGCCCGAATTGATAACCCCAATGACATGAAAATTAAAAATACTCGTAATTGGAGGAAACCAAAACGTCATCTATGTATGCATATCTTTTATTTTTAACCGACTTCAAAAAAAGGAGGAGGTTCTCAATTCGACTGTTTTTTTTTTTTTTTTATGTGTTACCTCATAATTTCTTACTACGTGAACCGATTTAGAAGATTTTTTTTAATTGAAAGCTGTTGCTTCACTTGTGGTCCCATTTTAATTTGGTGAAGATCTGATAAATAACTTCGGAGATACACAATGGAACTCTTCAATAAATGATAGCAAACTTTCCAGAATTGCTGCAATCGCATGTCTGTATGTTGTTTTCACCACTTCACAACAATACATCACGCTAATACGCTCTGAAGGGGTATTCAGATTGGTACAGTTCACCCTGATACACCCTAATTTCGCCAACTATGTTATAATTCCCTATTTTTTGGGCTATCATTTCGGGCATAACTTTATGATTAATTTAGTTTTAGAATGGGGTACAACAACTAAAAAGTGAAAAATAAAAACTTTTTACAAAAAAAAATACAACCGACTTCCAAATGCAAAATAACTTTAATTTCGGAAGTCAAGTAACGAAGAAACCAAACTAGAAACACTGACTTCCGAAATTAAAGTTATTTTGCATTTTTTAGTATTATTTATGGAAGTCGGTTGTATTTTTTTTTTTGTAAAAAGTTTTTTATTGTTGATTTTTTTAAGAAACGCTGGAATAGACTCTTCCGGATAAAAAAAATAATTTGAAAATCGGTCAACAGCTGACAGAGAAATCGGTACTGTATGTATGTTTTTTTTATGTATGTCACATAAAAAAAACATACATACAGTCAAACATAGAACCTCCTCCTTTGGCCTTTTTCGAAGTCAGTTAAAAATGGAAGATATGTAACATCCACCAACTAGCACTGGGCTCGCGTGGTGGATTATGATCCACTGCTCACTGTGTATGTTATTGGCTGTTTATGTAGGTAACACACACACACACACTTGGCACTGATATACTAGGTATGTAGTGTTGATCTCCTATAAGTGCTAATGTTTAGGGGTTGTAGGGTTCCGTACCCAAAGGGTCTCCAACGAAACCTTATTACTAAGCCTCCGCCGTGCTGACCGTCCATCCGTCTGTCTGTCAGCGGGTTGTATCTCATGAACCGTAATAGACAATTCATATTATCACTAGTATCCGACCGAAACACGATTTCTAGCCGTAACTGAAACTCACTAGGAAACAGAAAACCAGCAAAAATCGAAACAAAAAAATATAAAAGTTTTCAGACCATTGAAAAAGCAGCCCTAACTTTCATAGAATACAATACAAATTAATAAAACGTAAAAATGATTACACACAAATGGTTACACACATAGACTAACGACACGGTCAGTTTATAGGTCTCTATCACAACCTTCATCTAAAAGACGCTAGTTTTGGTCGAGCCGAAAGCCGAAACCAGTTTTTTTTTCCCTAAACCAAAACCGAACCTTCGGTAGGACACAAGTTTTCACAGTGTGAAGGTTGGTATATCTATTGCCGCTATAGTAAGAAAGCTAAATTAAAATTAAATAAAAAAAATAAATAGTATACAAGAAACGTGATTTTTTCGGCTAATGGTAAGGAACCCTTCGCTTGTGAGTCCTATTCGCATTTTATCGATTTTTTACAATTATTTACTTCTAATTTCGATTAAAACCTTCCGATTTTTGTAGAGATTAAACGAACTTTTAAAAAGGTCACTCAATAACCAAGCACGTGTAAAAAAAATATCAAAAAAAAAATTGTCTATTTAAAATTAAAATTAATGCGGACGTCCAAAATAATAAAAACTTGACTTTATCAAACAGAACTTTTCTGGATCCATCATTTCGCCCCTTGTTGTGTTTTTGACCTTCAGAACCATTTAAAATTCCATTAAAATTAATTACAACATTTAAATCATAACAAAATCATTTATTACGAAAACCAATTTGCAGAATCGTAAAAACTATGTCATTTATTAATGAAACTTCGCACTTCCTATGACAAGTGGACAGGCAAAAGGACAGGCTAGTAAAATATTTATAACATTTTTATATTAGACACCTGTTCTCATAAACCATAATATGTTTGCGTCAAACTTTAAATAAATTATAAATATCAGACATTTTTTACTATAACGGTATTTCTAATAGTATCTTGATAAATATTTTTATGTAAGGGATACTCCCTGAGAAATAGGTTAAAATATGGGCGCTCATCATAATATTATACTTTTCTATTTATTTTACTTTTTCTCGCGAATCAACGTGAATCAAAGCTACGAAAAATTCAAAATATTTCTTCCTGGTGGTATATTTTGTTGAAGTGAGATGCAATGATTATGAAAGATATAAAAAAATCGTATTGTATAAGATTATTACAGTGTTATCTTATTAAATACGCAGAAGATACTAATATACCTCAATAGAACTAGTCCAAAAAATATTTTTAAAAGTTTTATGACAGCGCCATCTCGCTTCAAACGTTTGAATCAACAAACTCTGAAGTTTCACAGCGCCAGCCCACTCAGTGTCACACAATATCAACAGATGGCGTTTGATCCAAAACACATTTTAAAACGAGATATTGATCCATTAGTGCGCATTATTTTATCAACATTCATCATTTATCAAAATAAAACACACATTCAAAGGACGATCACAAATAAAATGAACAAACACATCGTATATCGTGTATGTGCATTCACAAATCAACATGAAAACTAAGGCGTAAACAGACACAAAGAAAAATTCGAGAAAAATTTGCAATCAAAGTCACTTTGATTGCAACAAATACAAGATGACAAACTGGCATACCGAATATGTATCTCTTGATATCGCTTTGACGAAACGACGGATGGTAGAAGTCTGAAAATGCAGGGTCATTGTAGTGTCCATTTTTTCAAATCTATTATGGCACAGTAGTAAAGTCAGTGCTGTTGTCGACGTAGGTAGTAGGTTTGACTACCAAAAGCCGATTTTTTTTATTTGTTTTCAATTCTTGTAGTAGTGGTAGTTTTAGTAGTAGTTTTGTAAGCTCATAAGATTTGACAGTGTAATTTTGTGTATGTTTTAATTGTAAGGTGTTCATTCTGATATAATATGACAAAAAGCAGTACTAACCTTCTAAGAACTGTCTGGTGGGTAAACGTAGTGAGACTTTGAGGGATGACGCGTACGCCGAGTCGATGTACCAGTGAGGGTCGCGCTGCTCACCCAGCCTACTAGTGCTGCCTCTGGAATTAAGAAAAGAGGTTCCATTAGTAATTTATAATTATATTATTATTATTATTATATTATTGTGGAATATTATTATTATAATATGATAACGGAACAAAAGGTCACACTATGCGTTGACTGGTCCTTTATTGTATAGGCTCTCGTTCCTAAGATACATTCTAACAGAGTTTACTGTACCTATACAAAATTTACGATTTTGTGGTGTTATAAGTTGTAAAGAAAGGACGCAGAAGTCATCCAAAAACCTTAATATCTAAGAATAACGAATAAATATTTGAAACTCTTAAGTTAATTTAAACTTAAATATCAATGAAACATAATTTGGCAAATGAGTATGTTCTTCTATATTTTCTGAAAACTGATAATAAGATGATTGTGATGAGTATAAAAACATAAGTATTAGAGTTATTTCTGACGCGTTTATAAAAAGACAACTGTCTTCCAGCTCTTATGTCGACAAGTAGGTACCTATGACCTTGTCCTAATGAAACCAGTGAACCAAGGCAAAACTAACTCTCTCTAATACTTAAGTGTTTAACGGAACAATTTGCAGTAAGTATTTAACTAATACCAAACTATTTGCGATAAAAATAAAGTGGAAAATCATCGAGCAAAATTTCATTCATGATCGCCGTTTCATTAATTCAAAACAAATGCAACAGCATTTATATCTGATGCAAAATTACAACATAAACGTGTAAAACTCTAAATATAAAACAGATTTCCAATAAATGAGCGAAAAACGCAAGAAAAACACACAGTGTGAGGTTATGACGAATCAAAACATTCGAGACCAACGCCTTTCGTAAATCTGATAGCAATCATGCAGGTAAAGCCGGTCAGAATATTTACCCTGGATCCATTTCTACTGTCATCTAAAGGAGAACGGGTTTATAATACATAAAATTAAATTCGCGAGGCGATATTCAAAATAAAAACTACATGTTTCCACCATATGTCAAACTCGGAACTATTTTGGTACAGCCCCAAGTTCACGTTGGATAGATGCAAAAATAAACGCGCCGTTGGTTTGCGCTTGCGCTTTCGCGGGTGAAATTTAAAAGTCAAAGCTCTTAGTAGTTCCAGACGGTATAAACAGATGGCGTTTTTCTCATCGATTGCAATGGGTAACGTAGTCCCACTATTCGGTAAGAGATGGCGATAGTGATGAAGTTTAAGTTCGTAAGGGGCTTTTTACTGTAAGAGGCCTCTTAAGTTTTTTTATGTCTACGTGGATAATAAGTATATGACACCTTACTAGACGTCTTATTAAAAATTCTTTAAAATTTGACATCATAATGCATAATAGTTTTTACGACATTAATTACTTATTGAAGTTATCTTAAAAATGCAGAATAATTTAACCGTATATTTGCATAACACTAGACAGACAAACGTTATAATTACAACATTCAATAGTTATCACACTGTTCTGTCAAAATATTTCGTAACTAAAATAAATAATGCATCGTCGGCTGGTCTTTGTTTTCACAGCTGGGCTGGAACGTCTGGCGAGTAAAATTGTAAATAATGTGAATGACTGAGAAAACACTGATTCCACAGATTAAAATACCAACGTTGAATTGGACACACGCGAAGTAGATACTTTCCAACTGAGATCAAAATCTAGATATTTCTTTTCGTGAATTTTATTTATTTATTGTATTCTTCATGGACAATGCACATAAGTAAATGCCAGAAACGAAAAAGAAAAACGAGCGAAGCGAGGCTCAGGACTTCAGGAGAGACAGTCTCCTCAAGGACTCCCGGGCATTTCCTCCCGCCTTATCTGACACAGGAACCTCCCGAAACAACAGTGTCCGGTGAGGACCTGCGTCAGGCGGAAGGTAAGGACGCCGTGGCGCCTCTCCAGCCACTCCTCAAAGAGGGGCACTACCGCGATGTCGCGGCAGCGGAGTTTCGCCTCCTCGCACCACTCCCAGAGGAGCGCGAGGACCTTGGCCTCCAGATTCCATGGCGACTTCCGTAACACCCTGTAGTTACATTTAGGCGTCGTCCTAATATGAAGCGATGATCGCGCGGCAGCAAATTTTACGTTCATTTGTATAACAAATCCAAAAATCGCAATCTTTCGGCGCGATGACGCGTTTGGGGCATACTAATGAACGCGACGATCGCGTGTTTGCACGATAGTCGCTTTCTATTAGGACAACGCCTTTTTTTTGTGGCAATTCATCCAATGACTTCTCCCGCTCTGGGTGGAGCGGGAGGGCGTGTCAAACTCTTACTGACTAAAAACAGGGGTGGGCCCCTGTTCCTTCCTGCCCTTAGTGCCCGGGGGCGAGGTAACTCTGCTTTGAATTTATCCTCAACCCCCGGGCAGGCATTGGCCATGACGGGCCCCGTCCTTCTTGCTGACAACTCTTTGAGGCGCGCATGGAACACTACGTGCCGTCGACTCTCGGGCCTGGTGCTGATCGGACGGCGAGCTACCCATTACTCGCAGTCCGCAGGCCCGGGTCTACGGTGGCCGGCGATAGTCTCGCGGCGCCGCAAGTCCCAGGCGTCTCCTGAGGCGGCTGCTGCTGAGGGCGTGAGGGCGACTCCGTTGTTGAGTCTCCCTCACGCGTTCCGCCTCCGCCTTCGCGAGCATTACTGCTTCGTAGAAACGCCTAATCCTCTCTCGATACGGACTCAAAAAGTTCCTAAAGTAACTAAACGAATGATGATCCTTCACTGGAATTCCAATATTGGTTCATAAAATCGATAGATAATGTTACACTACACGCTGTAATAACTAAACACACTATTAATAATGACCGTAACTTATAATAATAGCATGTTTACGCCAATTCCTGGATTTTACGAGGCATTGTGCTATGCAGTGGTAGACCATATCCTGTGTTCTTCCAATATTAGGTTTTATTGGAAATAACCGGACATTGTGTGCATTCTTAGAGAAATACCCACATCGGCATCTGTGTCAAGGATACGAGATTTTTAGTTCTCTCTCTCTTCTTCCATTTTTAGTTCTCTCGGTCTTCTTCAATTTTTAGTTGTCTTCTCTCCAATTCGTATCCAACCAATGCTGAGTGTAGTGTAAAATAATCCTCCTGACCGAATTTCGATCACGGAAATCTCAACTAAGATTAGCCAAGTAAGTAGGAGACATTATAGTGCACAAGTGTGTGCTCAAACACAGGTACACTCTCTGTTCCTTTACTCTCATAGTCATAAGTACAAAAATACCGCTGTATTTAATATGTATAGTGACATCTAGCGGCGGGTAGCGTAACTTTCTCATTAAACTATTTCGTGTACTCATTAAACGGAAAAGGTAATAAATACTTAAAAAGAGTAGACAATAAACTACTCTGTGTTCATATAATTGTGGTTTATTTTCAAATAAGCGACGACTGACATATTTCCTACTTTCTTTCAATAATAAATTACACCAAGGATTTCTTAGTGTTACTTTGTTTGGGTACGCTGGTTCCGATACTAATGAAGCGCTATGCGATTTCTACTGTTTTTTCTGTTCTGTGTTTAGGCCACACGACTGAAGTAAAACTTCTTTAGCTCCATCACACTTTTCGTAACGCTCTCGTCACGTTCGTCTCGCCCGATCACATTTTTCGTAACGCTCTCATCACGCATTCACCAGCTGCATTCAGCAGCCCAAGTCAAGCGTGCGTAAAAAAGTTATACTTAAAAAAAAAAGGACCCCACGCTCAGTAATTGCTCTTGCGACCACGCGACCAACGAGGCAATCAAACACCAGACCAATGCTGAGTGTACTGAGTATACACATAATTGTCTCCTACATTGCTAGCTACTTTAGTTGATCTTCAGCTTTCAGGATCTAACACTTGGCTATTACTTTGACCAGTTCGTTGGTCCGCCTAATACAGGGTGTAACGAAAATGCGTGGTCATATTTTGCCCGCGGCTTCACTCTCGTGACCTATCCCGCGGGAACTGTTATTTTTCCCGGGATAAAAGTTATAATTCTTATGTTACTTGCTGATAATTTAGCTTTCTATTGGTAAACAAATGGTTAAAATCAGTCCAGGAGTTTCGGAGCTTATTCGGTACAAACAAAAAAAAAATTCTCTTTATAATATTTATGTATAGATATCGCTTCTGCCCATAAAAATACGAGTGCCTATCAATAATAAAAAATAAATGAACAACTTTCTCCAAGAGACTAATTGCAAGTTCCGAAAAAAATGTTGACCATACATACTTTGATCAGTTCTTGACAGATAACTTAGTACGGTATCGGTAGTGTGATGAGTGCCAGAAGAGGACCATGCACCTGGTTATAATTTTCCTCGACAAGTTTGTCTTGTTACGAGAGAAACAAAGAAAGAAACAAAGAATTTTATAGTCGCATGAAGCAAAATCAAAATCAAAAGTAATTTATTCAAACTAGGCTGAGAGCCAGCACTTTTTGAACGTCAAAGTTCTACATAAAGACAGTCCCCCAAAATCGCTCGCCCGTCACCCTGCCACCATGCCCGCTGTTGCACAATTGTATATTGTCACAAACGTGACGTTGGATTCTCTAATATTTATTTTCTAGGCTATGCTACGATTTTTTATTCAATGAGGGCGCCACTTGGCCGGTAGTACGGCCTTAAGGCAGCGAACGATGTTGCCGTGGCTGAATACTGAGCCAAACGTTATATTTAAAAACTAAATTTGCCATCGAAACGCTGTCGTATGATAAAATAACCAACTAATAAACATAAATAATCCAAACTATTATGATCAATAAATTAAATATAATTTGTAAGCCATAAATGATATGATTTTACGAACATGCTGCATAAGCCAATTTTATTTATTGATTCACTTCAAAGGAAAGTTTTTATGTGCAATATATTTTTCAGTACAGACACACATATCACGATAACAGGCTATCCGTTAGCGTGATATGTGTTTACTATTATATTTTAAGTGATATGATAGTGTTTTTGCTGATATGTGATAAAATATTATTTTAACTATAGTGACTATAATAGTACTATGTATATATCACAAGCTAGCAAGCGTCAGGTCCTGGCTTCTTTCCGGGGAGCAAGTATAATTTGCCTTTTGAATTTTTAAGAAACTGTATTTTTAACCGACTTCGAAAAAGGAGTATGTTCTACGTTCGACTGTATGTCCGCCAATTTTTCTGTCAGTTGTGGACCGATTTTCAAAATTCTTTTTTTATCCGAAAGAATATACACCCGAGGTGGTCTCATATAAATTTTATCGAAATTGCTTTTTAAAAAACCGAACAAAAACGAAAAATGCGTATACATAGATGACGTTTTGGTTTTCTCCAATTACGAGTATGTTTAAATTCCACGTCACTAGGGTTTTTAGTTCTGCTAACAACTAAAAAGTGTAAAATAAAAAACATTTTTACAAAATAAAACAACCGACTTCCAAAACAGAAAATACACTAAAAATTTAAAAATAACTTTAATTTCGGAAGTCGGTGTCAAATAACGAAGAAATAAAATACAAACACGTAAAAAAGTTTTTTATCTATCGAGATTACAGTTCTGGATTTCTATTAATTTATTTATTTATTGAGGACCTCCAACAAAACAGGTTCACAAAAAGTGTCTATGTCTAAAGTAATGTAATATTTGATTAGTGCACTCCTTCAATTAAAGGTGGCCAGAGCATGCTTCTGAGTCATCATTCTCCTGCCCTTATCCCAATTAATTTGGGGTCGGCGCAACATGTCTTTTTCTTCCATACTCCTCTATTAGTCGTCATCTCTGTAGTCACCCCTTTTTTACCCATATCCTCTTTCACACAGTCCAACCATCGTTTCTTTGGCCTTCCCCTACTCTTATAGCCATCCACATCCATACACAAGACTTTCCTCACGACATTTTCTTCATTCCTCCGCATCACATGCCCATACCACGACAACCGATTTCCACACAACTTTTCAGTCAGCGGTGCCACTTTCAGACTTCCTCTTATATACTCATTCCTAATTCTATCCATGCGCGTAACACCACACATCGCTCTTAGCATTCTCATCTCAGCTACATGCAATTGCTTTTCATTCATCCCTTTTGTGGCCCAACATTCTGAACCATACAAGACAGCAGGTCTGACCATTGTTTTATAAATCTTCCCCTTAAGTTTTAGGGGAATGCGGGAGTCACAGATAGTCCCGGTGACCTGCCGCCATTTCATCCATCCAGTGTTAATTCTGTGCTTTACAGTCCGATCTATTTCGCCATCGCTTTGCACGAGTGAACCGAGATACCGAAAATCGGAGCAGACTGGGAGAAGCGCGCCATCTAGCACTACAGCTTCAGAACTGGAGAGACCGCCGAAATCGCAGAACATGTATTCAGTTTTGGTTCTGCTGATTTTCAAGCCAACTTTCTCCAGCTTCTGTTGCCATTTCTCCAATCTGCTCTGGATCTCAGGTCCATCTTCACCGACCAGAACAATGTCGTCGGCAAACAGCATGCACCAGGGTGCCTCTTCCTGTATTTCCGACGTAAGAGCGTCCATAATCAACAGGAAGAGGTAAGGACTTAAAGCCGACCCTTGATGCAAGCCTACAGCCACACTGAACTTATCGGTGTTGCCAGCAGCCGACCGGACCGAGCATGCTTCTGAGTATAAACTTAATTAAAATTAAAATATAAGTAAACACTACGACATGCTTAAATACAAACAAGCTGGTGAAGCGTCAATTACCTTTTTTAATATTCAATACGAATAAAATAGCCAATAAAATAAACTAGGATTTTTCCGTACAATTGATCATTTATTTAGCTTATCCTTATAAAAACGATGACATAATTGAGTGTCTATTTGATGAATCCTTTACCTATATTGAATGCCTGTGGCGCCTGGTGGTATCGAGTGTGCTCGTCAGAGGGCGTTCGCGACATAATCCAGTTCCGCTAAAACCGCCATTAAGGGTCTACTACCTAAACTATCTATACATATATAACTACCGATTCAAAAATCACGTTTGTTACAAAGAGGATAAAGTATTTTTACGTTGTTCAAACAGCTCTCAGAATGTTTCGTATCCAAAGTAGTAGGCAAAAGTGTCAGAAACTGCCGTTTTTGATACTTTTGCCTACTACTTTGGATACGAAACATTCTGAGACCTGTTTTAACAACGTAAAAATACTTTATCTTCTTGAACGTGAAGTTGGATTCTTTAATATTTATTTTCTATGCCATGCTACGATTTTTTATTCAATGAGGGCGCTACTTGGTCGGTAGTACGGCCTTAAGTATCTCGATTGGCTGTTGAATATCAACCAATAAACTGGGCTAAAGCTAACTTTAGCTTTACCAATAAGATCCAGCATTCCAAAAGCTTACAACACATAACGTAGTCGTTATACCCCCGTACAAAACAAGAACGGCCATTATCCCGATTTTATTTTAAAACATTCATTCATAAAATGCATATTTTATTAAAAACTTTGTTCTCCCAGAGCGTTCAACTCATATAAATCTCGCATTTTATTTTAGACAAATATTTTGTTTGATATCGTTATTTTTAGACGTGCGTAAGAGTCGTCGGTCGTCGTGCGATCGAGTTACATGTTTTGAAATGTCAATCATTTTGGGGTTTGAAAATTTAACTATGTAGAGTAGATTTTTTTTTTAGACAAGGACCCGCCACACTATTCCCAGACCACTGTAACTTCTGTAATCCAGAATCAATAATAATAATAATTTATAACGATTTTTTTTAATGACGATCACCATAAAAAAACGCCAAGGCAATGAAGCTCGACGAGTCTCAGAGAATCGATTAAACTGTCTTGGGTCCCGCAACGAAATCAGAGTAAGTAAAACATAATTTCCACTTCCCTCCTAATCAAGCGGGAGACAGAACAAAGCTAGGCAATTAGGCACAAAAGGGGGTACAACTGGGATATGCCCAGTTGCATGTAGAGTAGATAGCCTAATTGTGCTATTATTCGAACGTTATCTAGAGGCTAAAGAAAACGAGCCAGGTCAAAGAAAAGAGAGTATAATAGTAACCCTCCCGATTGAATTCCGACCACGGTGGCCAATCTCAACGGAGTCAATCTTAGCCAAGTACGCAGAAAAAAATGTACTGCATAAGTAAGCAGAAAAAGTTATACTGCACAAGTACGCAGAAAAAGTTATACTGCACAAGTACGCAGAAAAAAATACAGTGCACAAGTACGCAGAAAAAAAAATTCTGCATAAATACGCAGAATAAAAATTTCTGCATAAGTACGTAGAAAAAATTATAGTGCACAAGTACGCAGAAAAAATTATACTGCACAAGTACGCAGAAAAAATTATACTGCGCAAGTACGCAGAAAAAATTATACTGCACAAGTACGCAGAAAAAATTATACTGCACAAGTACGCAAAAAAATTGTACTGCACAAGCGTGTGCGGAAACTCAAGTGTCCCATCTTTTCCTTTACTCTCGTAGTCCGATGGGACGACAACCTGACACGGTCGGAGAGAGATCAGGTGCAGGACTAACGCCTTCCATGCTCTTCGTGGTACGGGAGTGTCACACCACTAATTTCCAAACTCGTCAAGTGGATGATAGCGTGATGGTTGTCAGGGATAAATTCGAAACAGAGTTACTGCGCCCCCTGGGCATTCAGGCAACTGAAGGAACAGGAGTGGGTTTTAGTCAGTAAAAGTCTGACACCTCTCGCTCCACCTAGAGCGGGTGAAGTCATTGGATGATTTCCCACCCCCACAAAAAAGGGGTGAATAGAAGAAAGAAGAAAACCAAGCCGCATTGGGCCCACGTAGTGGATTACGGCCCACACCCTCTCACAGAGAGAAGGTCTGTGTCCCAGCAGTGGGGGCATTATAAGGCTAGTTATTATTATGCTACGCTATATGCGGGCAGGATTGGAAACCTTTACTCCGAGAGGTAAGATCATGATAATTTGCACCTAATGTTCTTTGTATCTTATATAGAGTTTTGATGAATTTTCCCTTATTAACGACTTTGGTAACTTATTATAAAAACGTATGCGTTTTATGAGGAAATTCTGAAACTTCTGCCAGCAGCTTCGCTGGCTTGCCTCGACTATAAATTATGGCTTATGTGCTATTCCAGACTATAATCTATCTCTGTCCCAAATTTCTTTCAGATCCGTACATCCGTTCTGGCATTATTGTGTAACAAACTTCCATCTATCCATCAAAACTTTCACTTTATTAGTAAGATAAGAAGTAAGATGACTTGCTTGTCTAAGCTTATCTCTTTTTAACATCACATAACATACACAGTGAGCAGTGGATCATAATCCACCACGCGAGCCCAGTGCTAGTTGGTGGATGTAACATATCTTCCATTTTTAATTGACTTCGAAAAAGGAGGAGGTTCTATGTTCGACTGTATGTATGTTTTTTTTATGTATGTCCGCGCATTTCTCCGTCATTTGTGGACCGATTTTCAAAATTATTTTTTTATCCGAAAGAATATACTCCTGAGGTGGTCCCATATAAATTTTATCGAAATTGCTTTAGTGCTTTTTGAGAAACTGAACAAGAACGAAAAATACGCATATCTTGATGACGTTTTTGTGTTCTCCAAATGTTCGTTTTTGTGTTCTCCAAATGTTTAAATATCACGTTCCATGTTATTGGGGTTTTTAGTTCTGGGGTTATTGGGGTTCTTATAACAACTAAAAAGCGAAAAATAAAAAACTTTTTTACAAAAAAAACAACCGACTTCCAAAAAAAAATACACTAAAAATTTAAAAATAACTTTAATTTCAGAAGTCGGTGTCAAATATCGAAGAAATAAAATACAAACACCGAGTTCCGAAATTAAAGTTATTTTTAAATTTTTAGTGTATTTTTTTTGGAAGTCGGTTGTTTTTTTTGTAAAAAAGTTTTTAGGTATCACAACACTATGTAAGCCCTGATTATATCATATAATTAAAAATCTAACACTTATCGCATTTCTTATTTCAAAAATGTCACTAGATCAACAGACTGGTGCAACAAAACCAAGGAGTATCGATATAAATCATTACACGGACGAATGCGCGCGCGCCGGTCGCAGATCACTGCCCGTCTAGAATCGGCAGTGTTAGATTGATGTTTGTTAAGATGTTGGCTGATTAAGTAAGTGATGTTGATAGATTCGATGTTTTAAGTTCTTTTTTTTGGGAGTTAATTGTAATGGAGCATTTATGAGCTATTGAAGCATGGAACTTCGGACTTTGGTAGTGCCTCGGAAAGCACGTTAAGGCGTTGGTCCCGGTTGTCAATCGTGGATCTTTGACAGTCGTTACGGGTCGTCAGAAGCCCGAAAGTGTTACCCAATAACTGGGTTGTGGGGGTCAGATAGGCTGTCGCTCCATGTAAAATACTGTTATTCAGCTGCATCCGGTTAGACTGAAAACCGACCCAGTTAGTTAGGAAAAGGCTAGGCAAGCAGTTCTTTGTATCTTCTGTAGAGTTCAGTGATGAATTTTCCCTTACTACCGACTTTGCAACTTGTTATAAAAACGTATGCTGTTAATGAGGAATGACTTACTTGTCTAAACTAATCTCTATTTCTGCCTGGATCTTCTCAAAAAATAAGAAGTGCGTTAGATAATCTTTCAAAAATGTCACTAAACCTAACTGGTGCAACAAAAGCAAGGAGTATCGATATAAATCATTACACGGATGAATGCGCGCGCGCCGGTCGCAGATTACTACCTGTCTAGAATCGGCCGTGTTAGATTGACGAAAAGGTGTTGGGTTATTAGGTAAGTGATGTTGTTAGATATGATGTTTTTGGAGTTAATTGTAATGGAGCATTTATGAGCTATTGAAAGTTTGAAAGCATGGTTTTCTTTGGTAATTAAAAAGTCGTTATATTTTACTAAAATCATCAGTGTTTGCAACGGCAAAAAAAAAGGAAGTCGGTTCTATTTTTTGTAAAAAAGTTTTTAATTTTCTCTTTTCACTTGTTGTTATCTATGAAATTGTGTTAAGAATATACATACTTAGGATCGCAACATTCGCTAGTCATTTGCTGTTAGTTATTGAAGAGTTCCATTGTTTATCTCCGAAGATATTCATCAGATTCTAATGCATCATATAACTTAGACCTTTAAAAAAATACAATTAATTAACGAAATTTCATCCAAATCGGATCAGTAGTTTTGAGAAATCGCGTTCGTACAAAATTACATATCTACATACATGCGGGTCGAATACAGAACCTCTTTTATTGATGTCGGTTAAAAACATGAAGAAGGCATTTTGTTGTCTAACGTACTAAATAAAAAATCCAACACATAACAAAACTTTCAGGAATCATAAACGGGATTATAAAACTCAGATTGAAATTGAAATAAATATAAACGCGTGGAAAAAAAATCTAGAATCAAAACCACAAAACAAAAAAAAAACAAAAAAAAAAAGAAAAGAAAGCATTGATTTCTGTTGAATACGAGTACAATTCCTTCTTTTCTTTCAGAAGATCAAGGTGATGGTCTTCTTGGTGTGTATTTTTTCAAAAACGGTTATTTAAAAAAAAGCGGGCGCATCTTTTGTCCGGTTTCCAGGATGTTATGTTTCTGTATAAACGTAGAGTACCTACATCTCCTATCCTCCTACCTAAAACCTATTTCTCTTTGATCCTATATACCCACTTGAACATGACTGCTCACCCGGTGTGGCCTGTCAGTATGATTGACGCTGACAGCCGCTGGCAGTGTGCCCGTCATTGTGACTGACAATGTGTGCGCCATTACTTATGCCAGCCAATTGAGCGGAATACGTGACGATAGTTAGTTAATTGTTTTGTGGGTGAAATTAACCGTTCAGATTTTATTTATAACTTTAGAGTAATGTTATTTATAATTACTTATTAGAGACCGATTTTTATTTTTTATATGATTGACGCTGACAGCCGCTGGCAGTGTGCCCGTCATTGTGACTGACAATGTGTGCGCCATTACTTATGCCAGCCAATTGAGCGGAATACGTGACGATAGTTAGTTAATTGTTTTGTGGGTGAAATTAACCGTTCAGATTTTATTTATAACTTTAGAGTAATGTTATTTATAATTACTTATTAGAGACCGATTTTTATTTTTTACTAGCTGACCGATTTTTGTTTTTTAGAGATTTTTTTTTTGTATTTTGATTTGATTTTGATTCTGATATTAATTTTAATTTTGTATTTGATTTTAATTTCGATTTTAATTTTATTTTGTATTTTGATTTGAATTTAATTGAATTTTGAAATATAACATAGTTTCTAGGTTTACTATCAATGTTATGGGCCAAATGTGTCTGAAATAAAAAGATTTTATTTATTTATTTTAATGTTAAATCCTAGTTCCTTTTCCGAATACCGTCCTATTTCCATTTTGCCTTTCCTCTCCAAAGTCCGTGAACGCCTTGTCCATAATCAGCTTAGTGCTTTTCTTTGTAAGAGTAGTCTGCTGAATCCTTTTCAGTCCGGTTTTCGTTCTGGTCATAGCACAGCTACAGCCTCAGTGAACCTTACCGATGGTATACGGCTAGGCATGGAACGAGGACATCTGGCGGTTCTTTGCTTACTAGATTTTAGTAATGCATTCAATACTGTCGATTTCGATATCCTACTTGGCATACTTCGCTCGCTTAATATATCTCCAACAGCGATTGACTGGTTACGCAGTTACCTGTATGGCCGCCGGCAACGTATATGCATAGAAGAATCTAACTCTTCCTGGTGTTATACAACTGCTGGTGTACCTCAGGGTGGCGTGTTATATCCTCTACTCTTCGCAATATTTATAAACAAAAACTATTTCCAAAAAACTTCTATCTTCCTACCATCTTTATACAGACGATTTACATATCTACAAACAAACTGCCCTTGTAGATTTGGCTGATGCAATTAATGCAATAAACAAGGATTTGGCTACGGTCTGTGAGTGGAGTGAGGCAAATGGCTTCAGGTAAATCCGTCGAAGACTCAGGTCATTGTTGTTGGCAGCTCTAGTATGATTCCAAAAGTAAATTGGTCACAGCTTCCCCAGGTACAATTTAACGGAACTACTATTCCAATATTTGAGAAGGTAAAGAACCTTGGGGTTTCGATCGACAAATATCTGTCTTGGAGTCCGCAGCTACAGGACGTAAGCCCCAAAAATTATGCATCTGCCAGGTCCTTTAAACGATTGCGGAACTTTCTTCCCACTGCCACTAAAGCTGCGCTTGCACAGCCCATTCTATTTCCCGTCCTTGACTATGCTGATGTCAGTTATCTCGATCTCACCTAGGTACAAATAGATTAACTTGAGCGTCATCAAAATCTTTGCATAAGATTTATATTTGGCCTGTGCAAATATGATCACATTTCTGAATTTCGCACAAAGCTCAAATGGCTTCCCATACGTCTTCGCCGGGATTCTCATATTTTATATCTGCTCTACAATATTCTGTTCAATCCTACGACCCCCTCTTTTCTTAAAGAACGTTTCAGGTTCCTTCATGACACACATAAAAAATATCTGAGGTCATCGGAAAACTTGAGACTAGAGATGCCCGATGCTTTCCGCCAGCTTTCACGACAAATCTTTTACGGTTCAAGCGGTGCGGCTATGGAACGCTTACTCTATACTTTTTGTTTCATAATTATTAATGTATATATTTATCTATAATGTATTTACTGTATAATATGTTATTATAGATAGTACACCTAAGACTACCTACAGTACTGTATTTCCTTTTCTCTTTAAAATCCATCCAAAGGTTGTCTTGAAAAGATCGCTTTTAGCGATAAAGCCGCCCATTGTGTCACCCTATGTAATGTTTTCTTCATATTTTTTGTTTTGTATTTTTGTACGGTGAACATAATAGAGAGTATTATATTCTATTGTATTATATCGTATTTTAATGTTTTTATATTACTTCAATGAGTTTCGTTGTACTAATTTTTCAAGTAGTCTAATGTAATTGTTTAATTTTAAAATTGGGTCTTGCTTCCTGAATAAATCAAAATTATTATTATTTTTAAATCTAGCTGTCCATGTCAACTTCCGAGATACAACAAGCACAGCGCTTTGTGGACCGTAGTTGAGTCTTAATACAAGGTTGTTTTTAGCAGACGTCATGAGCATGCAGATAGCCCAGTGGTAACGGTTCTGACTTACGTGTCGTAAATCGTGGGATCGAGCTTAGGCAGTCACTAAATTATTTCATCATCACTGCTCTCAAAACGGCGAAGGAAAACGTGAGGGAACCGATCCTAAAATCATAAATTCGAAGACATGTGACATCCACCAACACTCACTGGGCCTGCGTGGTGGTAGCCGATTCCCTCTCACAGAGAGGGGCCTATGTCCTAGCAGTGGGGACGTTAAAACGATGATAACGTATACTACTATGCTAGACGTCATGATAATGTCACATACTGCCCATTCTCCGCTGAGAACCATACGCAACAATTGAATATTACATAAATATCCAAAAGATTTCAAAGACGAATACCAAGGAAACTATATTGGTAATGAGATAAACCCACACACGTGGGAAGCCACAACACCGCTTACAACAAATCATTCCGCTTAATGAACAATGTTTGCTTAAATGCCGTCAATGAGATACCTGTGCTAATTTATTTCAGTTCAAGAATTCGTGTACAACAGACAATTATGTTCCTATTTTTGTATTGTGCTAGCCAAACTGTCTGGCAACTAAATGGTTACCTACATTTGAAACATCTGGACGTAATTGCTAAATTCTTTTTCACGTTGTAACTATGGGTGCAAATATAGATTATTTTCATAGAATTTCAGAAGTTAATAAGCATCTGACCCTATCCCAATAAAAACTTTATTGTGCATACAGCTATGGAGTGGCATGCTGTCTTTAAGGCGCTATTAACTGCCAATAACCTTGAGTGTTTAGCTTCAGTGTTCTGTGCTGAGCTCTCATAACGCGTCGTACGTCCATATTTGAAATTATTTTTTTTATAACATAGTGTAATTAATTTGTAAAGTTATGTTTAACGCGGATGAAAAATTGAAAATCACGCGAAAACTATTAAGCGTATTTTTGTGAAACCACCATTTTAAAGATAATTTAATTATTTATCTTTTAGTATACGTGTTTAAGTATAATACCTGTTGTTTTATGTATTATAAATTAATAACGCGTCTAATTTGGGACAGCGCTCCTTGATGGGCGAGTCTTATTACTGGGTGGACGTACGACGCGTTACGTGAGCTCAGCACAGAACACGCAAGCTAACCACTCAAGGCCGTTGGCATATAACTGCGCCTTAAGTCAAGATTCAATAGGTTACTTCTAGGAAAGCATGCTTCATAATCGACCAATTCATCATTTGCTATCAGGATCAGGTGAGATAGAAATCAAACGCGAGCCTATCTCTATCTCTGCATAGAATAAATGAAGGTGACTTGCCGCATTTGTCTGTTTTTTCCGCTAATGTCTCCTAAAGCACACTAATAGAAAGAGCGATAAACGAGGAAGGTTTGTATGTATAATTTATACCCGTGCGGAGCCGGGCGGGTCGCTAGTCAATATTTAAAAAAAACCTGGACACAGCATCGCTGCTTGACAGCCTACTCATAGGCATGGTTTCCACCATTTCCCAGAACGAGTTTTTCACGAAAAGCTCTACTAATACAAATAACGGACTTTTATTTGTAATTGCTGTTGCCTGTATTTATCTGTTTTCAGATCTGGAAAAGAACTGGTAAATAAAACATAGTGTCTGTCAATTTTCAGGCCTGAATATTTACTACATTAAGTGTGAATTTCTGTATATGTCGACAGTGCGTAAGACAAGTTGAACCACCGATAAATATTTACTGGAATTACAGTTATATAAAATACACGTGTCTACATTATATAATTCTACAAATAAGAGTATGTAATGTACATCTATTATTATAAAGAGGTAAAGTTTGTGAGTTTGAGAGGTCGTAGGGGGTAATCTCTGGATCTACTGAACCGATTTTGAAAATTGTTTTACCAATAGAAAGCCACGCTATTTGTGAGTGTCATAGGCATAAATTTTTGAAATCTACGCGGACTATGGCGCGGGCGAAGTGCTAGTATGAAATAAATAAAAAAAAGTGTGTGTGTACTTATGTACGCACGTAAGAAGTTATACTTCTTTGGCGTAACAAGATAAATAACCAAACTGTCACAAAGTTTACAAAAGGAAAACAATCATTCTTCATGAACCACAGACCATAGCTAAAATCAGGGTGTCGGTTCTAGCTAACTTAAACCAGTGAATTTGGTGTGAACGTGATGCGCGTGCATCTTAAAATTTCATTCACATCATTTTTCATAATGCGCTTATAGATGTATAACTTTAAAAAACTTTTTACAAAAAAAAAATACAACCGACTTCCATAAATAGGTAATACTAAAAAATGCAAAATAACTTTAATTTCGGAAGTCGGTGTTTCTAGTTTGGTTTCTTCGTTATTTGACACTGACTTCCGAAATTAAAGTTATTTTGCATTTTTAACCGACTTCTGGAAGGTTTGCTATCATTTATTGAAGAGTTCCATTGTGTATCTCCGAAGTTCTTCATCAGATCTTCACCAAATTAAAATGGGACTACATGTGAAGCAACAGCTTTCAAATAAAAAAAGAATCTTCAATATCGGTTTACCTAGTAAGAAGTTATGAGGTAAAACACATTAAAAAAAAAATACAGTCGAATTGAGAACCTTCTCAGCCCTCACTCCGTCATTTAAGTCAGGATCTGACAATGGAAACCTGATAAAATTGAGAGAAAACCTTGAAAATTGTGGGCACGTTTAGCGTTTCTGTATGTATGTTCGGCCTTCACTCCGTTATTTATGAACCGATTTTGATTATTCTTTGTTTGTTAGATAGGGTATACCTCAAGGATGGTCCCATAATAAGGAAGTCAGGATGTGACAATGGAATCCTGATAAAATTGAGAGAAAACCTCGAAAATTGTGGATACGTTTAGCGTTTCTGTATGTATGTTCGGACCTCACTCCGTTATTTATAAACCGATTTTGATGATTCTTCTTTTCTTCGATAGGGTACCTCAAGGGTTGTCCCATGTCAAGGACATCTGATCAGGGGATCCTGAAAAATTGAAAATTGGGCACGAATATTGTTTCTGTTTACTTTTCATAACTTAATCAGGTATTTGCATTTAGGAACCATCACATCATGAAACTGAGCTGATGATGGAAACCATAGCTTTCCTAAACAATAGTAGTTAGATAAATAAAAACTAATTTTAGTGACAAATACCACTTAATATGGTTTGAAGAAAAGACGTCTTTACAGTATTGGTGGTAACCTCAACTGGTCAATATCCTGGGAACTTCATGGAAGGATGGTTATTTCATCAGCTCAGTGGCAAGAGGAATGATGAAGAATTATTAGAAATTAGCCTCAGAGTGTTACAAGATGATGCGAGCCACAAAAAATCATAAAATAAAAAACTTTTTAACTAAAAATTAACCGACGAAAAAGAACTAAAAAGCAAAAAATAAATAAAACTTTTAAGTCTTGAGTAATGAGCATATTTACCCACATAAAATATCAAATTTTATATAAATTAATTTTGAGTCGGCGCCAATTAATAAAATGATTAATTACCTACTTACAGCCTTCTTCATTTGTAAGTACTTATAAAATTTAGATATTTAATAATCAGATTGTTGTTGTTTGTCGTCGTGGTGATTTGCGAAGTGGTGATTTGCGAAGTGGTGATTTGTGAAGTGGTGATTTGTGAAGTGGTGATTTGCGAAGTGGTGATTTGTGAAGTGGTGATTTGTGAAGTGGTGATATGCGAAGTGGTGATTTTTGAAGTGGAAGTGGTGATTTGTGATGTGGTGATTTGCGAAGTGGTGATTTGCGAAGTGGTGATTTGCGAAGTGGTGATTTGCGAAGTGGTGATTTGTGAAGTGGTGATTTGCGAAGTGGTGATTTGTGAAGTGGTGATTTGTGGAGTGGTGATTTGTGAAGTGGTGATTTGCGAAGTGGTGATTTGTGAAGTGGTGATTTGCGAAGTGGTGATTTGCGTAGTGGTGATTTGTGAAGTGGTGATTTGCGATGTGGTGATTTGCGTAGTGGTGATTTGTGAAGTGGTGATTTGTGAAGTGGTGATTTGTGAAGTGGTGATTTGCGAAGTGGTGATTTGTGAAGTGGTGATTTGTGATGTGGTGATTTGCGAAGTGGTGATTTGCGAAGTGGTGATTTGCGAAGTGGTGATTTTTGATGTGGTGATTTGTGATGTGGTGATTAGTGAAGTGGTGATTTGTGAAGCGGTGATTTGCGAAGTGGTGATTTGCGAAGTGGTGATTTGCGAAGTGGTGATTTGAGAAGTGGTGATTTGTGGAGTGGTGATTTGTGAAGTGGTGATTTGCGAAGTGGTGATTTGCGAAGTGGGGATTTGTGAAGTGGTGATTTGTGAAGTGGTGATTTTTGATGTGGTGATTTGTGATGTGGTGATTTGTAAAGTGGTGATTTGCGATGTGGTGATTTGCGAAGTGGTGATTTGCGAAGTGGAGATTTGTGAAGTGGTGATTTTTGATGTGGTGATTTGTGATGTGGTGATTTGTAAAGTGGGGATTTGTGAAGTGGTGATTTGCGAAGTGGTGATTTGTAAAGTGGTGATTTGCAAAGTGGTGATTTGCGAAGTGGTGTTTTGCGAAGTGGTGATTTGCGATGTGGTGATTTGCGAGTGTTGATTTGCAAAGTTTTGATTTGCGAAGTGGTGATTTGCGAAGTGGTGATTTGCGAAGTGGTGATTTGCGAAGTGGTGATTTGTGAAGTGGTGATTTGCGAAGTGGTGATTTGTGAAGTGGTGATTTGTGAAGTGGTGATTTATGAAGTGGTGATTTGTGAAGTGGTGATTTGCGAAGTGGTGATTTGTGAAGTGGTGATTTGTGAAGTGGTGATTTCGCCAAGGTGCATGAAAAAAATGCCACAGGTCTTTTCTCACAATAATTTGTTACTAAAATGGTTTGTCTTTGTTATGTTAATAAAGTTTAACTTATTATTTTGAGTAAGTGTGTTGAAAAACGTCGTTCACCCTTCGGCTCGGGCGTGTATTCCATTCCGCCTTGGCTGCAATTACAAACTTTGCCCACTTGCGTCAAAATCTACTATATTGACTGTAGGAGATCTGCGGAATACTGATTCGATTACGAAAATTCTTCCACTGCTACACTATCGCTGTGTCATTATAAGCTACTAGCTCTTCGACCGCGACTTCGTCCGCGTGGATTTCAAAAATGTATAACACTCACAAATAACGTGGCTTTCTATTGGTAAAACAATTTTCAAAATCGGTTCAGTAGATCCAGAGATTACCCCCTACAACCTCACAAGCTCACAAACCTTACCTCTTTATAATATTAGTGTAGATTAATCTTCGATCAATAATAAGAGCTAATGGTCGAAGAGATTAATAGAATATTTTCGTATTCGTGTAGACCAATGTTGATAAAGTTTTATTGCTAAATCAATTATAATGCGCTTGTCATTTATTTCTATAGACAGAAGAATACATAACATAACATTATGATTCTTAAATACTTTCATAATAAAAGAGGAACGCACAAGTGCCACCAGAACATTATCTAATAAGCATCACATCAGCTTTCTAGACATAATAATATCAACTTACTTACTCATACCTATAATGTAAGCTGGTGATAAAATATATAATTTTGCTATGTTTCGTAATATAGAGCAAGTGGGATGAAAAGTACCTACGTAACATTTATCTTAGATCTAAACAATGTTGAAATACGAAGAATTAAGTAGGGTACTTTTAATAACACTGAGTGAGCTGGATGAGTCTTGCCTACCAATAACACTGAACTATGATGTTCCAATTACGTTTTAAATGATATATAAGTATATGTTTGATATATATGTCGTATCCGCTAGTCAAATTTGACTAGCGGATACGACATATAACCAAGCCAATTGGCAACAAAACAAAGTACGCCACCTGGCGGCAACTATAAACACTACAGTTGGCGGGCTTTGACGGAGTCGGCGCGTTTCCGTTAGACTTCGAGGTTGGGGAAGACTCGCCTAGTCGGGCAGAACCCTTTGCGCGTAAGTCCAACTCACACTTGATTTTTTTTAATTTCAGCATTAAAATATATATTACATTATCAGCCTTGTGAGAAAAAGTAATAACCACGTTTGTTTTCAATTCGCGAACCAATTTACATTTACAGCGAACTAAAACGTTTGCAATAAAGCTCAAGGCGTTTATTTTAACTGTTTTTATGGCAGCCATGTTACTTTCCTGTATTTTTAAACTTCGAAACAGATTTTTATTTCTGAGTTGTCGAAGGGTCAAAAATTGTTGTTGAGAATAAATTACGTAATTTTTGTAAAGTGCGTAAAGGAATGTTGATAAATTAATTACTTATGTACCTAAGAGATGTTTCACATACTTTTATGTTTTTTTTATTAACAGTAGATAATCTGAAGAATTCAAATAAATCTATCCCCAGTACCTACGGATCTAGGAATTTGAATTGGGAGTTTTACAGAAAAGTTTTGCAATGTGCCTAATAATAATGAGAATGGTTTGTATTTAGGTATTTTGCACAGATATTAATAGGGTAATTTATCTCACAAGTCATTTGGTAGGTAAATGTCGAATCTTGTAAACTCATTAATTATAATGATAAATATCTTCTAACTCCGTTACCACGACATTGCCAACATTTGTGTTTACTGATAGCTATAACCTTTTTTTTGAGTTCTTTAAATCAAGAGTAAATAGGTTAGTTCCACAAGCGTGCGCAGCTCTGGTCAATGATTGGAACAATAATAGCAGGATTTTGCATGACTTCCACTGGTACGCACACCCGGCGCCTCCACCACTTATAGGGACCTGAAGCACCTTCTCTTAATGCAGGTCCCTGGAGTCCTCTTTTCTTTACCACACAACACACATAAGCAGTCACTCTCGTACACCACACTCTCGCACTGCCAGCGAGTGCGACAACCCCCCAGGAACGTAAAAGGAATCTCCAGGGACCTGCATTAAGAGAAGGTGCTTCAGGTCCCTATAAGTGCTCCATCGTTAACTACATCATATTGATTGCAGCAAAGTAGAAGAAGACATCTACAAAATCGCAATTTTACAGGAGAGAATATTTAGTAAAAAAATGTGACTATTTTGAGAGTTGAGGACTGATTAACATGAAATTTTCTATGATGAATTAAAATAGCCTTCTTTATTGATTTTATAAAAGAATTAACCACTAACTCGTTGTTTTACTGAAATAATGTAAATGTACTTTTTTACTTTGAAAAGTCTTCTACGTAGAAGAAGACATGTGCCTGATATCCGTTTCTACGTTATCTAAAATATCGAATAACTAAGATAACAATCTCCAGTAATACATATCTGGATATTTAAAGAAAATCTAAGCAACGTGCAATCAATATTTCGCTTTTTTCAACCAAATTTTATAGATGTCTTTATTTACTTTAAATTTATCAATTCACACATTTCACTAAATGAGTTATCTACCACCAAAGTTTAGCTATTTATGTCAGTTAAATCATTTACTTTATTCTCAAACCACACGAAATATATAATTTAAATAAAAATAAAAGGAAAAATAAAAATTCCCGATTGACAGGTGACAACTAACTTTTTTTACGTTTCAATCATCTGTCAAATTCCGAAGTAAAGACGACCAAATTCAAAAGTCCGTTTCTACTGCGATATTTTTTCGAAATTGAGTGTAGATGTCTTTATTTACGTGCCAGATTTTTGTAATTATTTTGAATTTTGAAATAATTTTAATACAGACTTGTAGAGAGGGTTGATGTAAGCTACTTTAAAAAAAGAAACATTTTGGCAAAAATGTAGATGTCCATCTTTACTTTGCTGCCATCAATATCTTACTATGAGGTGAGACAGTGGTTTTATAAACGCGAAGATATCAACAATAAAATATAGGAATATAGTGAGTAACGGAAATAGGTGATGACCATCTGTTTAAATAAAATTCAAAGTACTGACTGATATATCAACGTACAGCCGAAACCGCTGGTCTTAGAGACATGAAATTTGGAGTGCGTGTTCTTAAGGGCCTTCTCGCGGTCCAGTGGCGCCCTCATTGAATAAAAAATCGTAGCATAGCACAGAAAATAAATATTAAAAAATCCAACTTCACGTTTGTTACAAAGAGGATAAAGAATTTTTACGTTGTTAAAACAGGTCTCAAAATGTTTCGTATCCAAATTAGTAGGCAAAAGTGTCAGAAACGGCCGTTTTTGCGTTTGCAATAGAGGCTCAACGAGAAAAGGTGCTAATGCCATTTCGGAACGGGTTCCAGGAACTTCTACACGGCTGAAGATCAGCGTAGCTGGCTGACTGGACGGAACCCTTGAACCGGCACCGTGCACTGCTGGCTGACTGGACGGCACCCTTGAAGCGGCACTGAACCGCACTGCTAGACTGACTCCGAGGCCATCACCGACGTCACCGACTGGCACCAAGCAGGAGAGTGCGGTATTGACGGCCTTCTACGTGGTCCGACCTTTGACCGGCCTTACCTCCTACCCTCTCATCTGGGATTAATTTTAAAACTTTTAAAATATAGTCGTTTTTTTCTTAAACTTTAGCGTTTCTTTTTAAATCCTGTCAGCTAGGGAAAAAGGAACGTGACAGTGGCAAGAGAGTGGTCAGAAACGGCCGTTTTTGGCACTTTTGCCTACTACTTTGGATACGAAACATTTTGAGACCTGTTTTAACAACGTAAAAATTCTTTATCCTCTTTGTAACAAACGTGAAGTTGGATTTTTTAATATTTATTTTCTGTGATAAGCTACGATTTTTTATTCAATGAGGGCGCCACTGGACCGCGAGAGGGGCCTTAAGGGGGTGAAAAAGGGGTTGAAAGTTTATAACGGGGGAAGTACTAATTCTAAGCGGGCGAAGACGCTGAGCAACTTTCTTCAAGGAAGTTATAGACAATTCTCAAAAAGAAAAGTTCACCTTCCATAATTTATATTGCATAGCTCCAATAATTTATATTGCATAGCTCCAATAATTTATATTGCATAGCTCCAATAATTTGTAATAAATTGCCAAAAAGTTGGAAGCTTTTATGTGACGTGCAGTTTAAATTGAAAGTTATTTTTTTTTAGCAAAAAAAACTTATTACACCATTAATGATTTTTTATGTGAAAAATATTATCAGTGACTGTTATAATTTTGAACTATTTATTTTGACTACTATAAATTATTTTCTATTTTAAATAGGACTGTTATATTTTAATCTGATTAATTGAATTGTGGTTATATAACTATTGTAGGAGGTTTGGTCGATGTCGTCACAGAAGTGAAGGAAACTCGAAGATAGTTTAGACGTATATTTTAGCAGCAGGATTACAGTGTGTTTACAATGATATTTTGACTTTAAAACTTTATAAAAATATAGGCGCTGGTCCACACAGCCGAGTCCGCTCGGACGAGAGCTGGGGACTTAGTCCTCTAAACCAAAAAAATACTATGGCTCGGCTACTCCGCCAAACTATCATGGGTGTCCCGCGTGACCTTTCCCACAAGAACTAGATCCGCCGATGCACCTCGCTGATAGCAGGAGAAATAGCTTGATTTGCCTTACGATTCCCTTAGGGGGTCATTAGGCTACGGAGAGTCATAACACCGCGATTCAGAATAGTGACGTAGTCGTGCAGCGCCATCTAGTGTCAAGGTGCCATAATTAATCTGTCGAGGGTCACTAATTCACGGAGGATCTTAACACCGCGATCTAGAATCGTGACGTAGTCGTACAGCGCCATCTCGTAGCGTCCGGCGGGACTATTATGACATCGATGATCTAAAGTTATACCACTTGACAGGCTGTGTTAATATTAACTTTAAGTACGTGTGTTACAATCTCCCCCTCAGTCCTCGAAGACGTCCCGGCGAGAAGGACTGGATAATGGGTCACTATTGTTTCTTGGGACGTCCAAGTCCTCGTTTGGATCCAGGGAGAGGCGTGCTGACAACTCTCTCCTTTTTAAGTCGTCCTCTTCTTCGCAGGTGTTTCATGGCTTCCGTATTTTCAACCGGGGGATCATCTTCCTTCTCCCCCTGGACCAGAACTGCTCCAAGCGCGTAGCTACTGGCATCGGTCTTGAGGGTGTAGGGCTTTGTTTTATCGGCTTGCCGTAATACCGGGGCGGTTGTTAACCGAGTCTTAAGCGTGTTTCTTACAACCGATTGGACATTAACCGAGCAAAAGCTTAAGTTTGCCGATTGTGTTGAACGTTGTTTATTTGTGCAGCATGTTGGGCAACTACTGCGAACTACGCCAGGTGTACCACAGCCGTAACATGACACTCTGGGTGCGAACGGAGATGGATCCCGCGTAGATTTGGTAGGAGCTTCAGCCTTGGATGGGACCTCAGGAACCTTATCCGATTCAGATGCTTCTAACTCCTGTTGCTTCTTTTTCAGCTTCCTACACTGTTTGGTAGCATGGCCTATGAAATGACAGAATTCGCACTTCACTTTCATTTTTGAGTTAGTTTTGGGCTTCTCATCTCTGCGTTTGTCTCCGTCATCCAACCTGTCATTCCACATTTGTTCGACGCCCCGAGCAGCTTCTAGTAATTCGTCGTAACTTTTAACGGAGTTGCGTGGAATCTTGTCACGTATTCCGTGTTTCAGCTGACCGTATACCATGTGAAGTTGATGGGATTCCGGTATTTCAGGTTCCGGAAGTTGAGCGAACAGCATTCGCTTATGTGCCACGAAACTTTCAGTGGTCGTGTGGTCGTCTTGTGTTTCATGAACGATTTCTTGAAATAACACAAAGGCAGGTTTCCTTGGAGCAAAAGTATGGCGCAGACGTTCTTTAAAATCTGCCCATGTGGAGACATGTTTTTTTACTCCCTGCCACCACACTGCAGCTTCACCTTTGAGGAGCAGTGGTAATCCAGTGAGCGCTTCTGCATCACTTATATTTTCTATTTGTTTAAAAACTGTTACTGCCGCCAAAAATGCCTCTGTCACTTCGTTATCCTTCGTCCCGTCGAATTCCGCTTTGCAGGTGGTGAAAGAACCGTGTCTTCCTGGTGAAAGTCTCGACAGAAGCGCCTCGAACTGAGCGTCAGTCAAGGTCACCGACATGTCTGCTTTCCCTCTTGCAATTGTTGTCGTGATTCTTCCGGATCGTGTGACGTACTTCGGTTTTTCTTCGTGCCCCACGTTGGGCGCCAGATTGTAGGAGGTTTGGTCGATGTCGTCACAGAAGTGAAGAAAACTCGAAGATAGTTTAGACGTATATTTTAGCAGCAGGATTACAGTGTGTTTACAATGATATTTTGACTTTAAAACTTTATAAAAATATAGGCGCTGGTCCACACAGCCGAGTCCGCTCGGACGAGAGCTGGGGACTTAGTCCTCTAAACCAAAAAAATACTATGGCTCGGCTACTCCGCCAAACTATCATGGGTGTCCCGCGTGACCTTTCCCACAAGGACTAGATCCGCCGATGCACCTCGCTGATAGCAGGAGAAATAGCTTGATTTGCCTTACGATTCCCTTAGGGGGTCATTAGGCTACGGAGAGTCATAACACCGCGATTCAGAATAGTGACGTAGTCGTGCAGCGCCATCTAGTGTCAAGGTGCCATAATTAATCTGTCGAGGGTCACTAATTCACGGAGGATCTTAACACCGCGATCTAGAATCGTGACGTAGTCGTACAGCGCCATCTCGTAGCGTCCGGCGGGACTATTATGACATCGATGATCTAAAGTTATACCACTTGACAGGCTGTGTTAATATTAACTTTAAGTACGTGTGTTACACTATTTAAATAATTTTATTAGCTGTTTATTATTGTAATACTTAGTTAATTATAAAAAAAAAAAATTATGCCATTGTTTATGGCAAGCATGACGACCTCTTTGTAATACTTATGTCGATTTTTTTTTGTGTGTATACTCATGTTTGAACAAATAAAATTATCTTATCATACAAAGTTATCATCAGCTACCAAAATCAGTATACATACACACACACACATCAGTATACGTACACATAAAAAATTGTGAACACCCGTTCACAATTTTTTGCGGGTTTCACTATTACAAAAAAATATATCAGTCAGTACAGGGCTAGATAATGGCGAAATAAATTAACATAATTTTTGTTTTGTTATTACACCATCAATTAGTGAAGTAATCGCCATACTACATTTGTATGGAAGAGCGACCGACTAGGGCACCCTTAAGGTGGAAGCGCCAGGGTAGCCTGCGAAATTCAAATTTTCTTTTTTTGCAATTTGCAGGTCAGTGTCAGGTTGTATCTTGCGTTTCCACTACACGCTGTGTATTTGATTAACATAAATTTTAATGCAAATCCCTGCATTCATCATCAGCCTTTTAAAGTCCCCAGTTCCCCACTGCTGGGGCACAGGCCTCCTCTCTGTGAGAGGGTGTGGACCGTAAGCCACCACGCGGGCCCAATGCCGATAAGTGGATGGCACATATCTTCGAATTTTTAGATCCAGGACATGCTGGTTTCCTCACGATGTTTTCCTTCACCATTTTGAGAGCAGTGGTGAAGAAATAATTTACACAAAGTAAAGCGCCTGCCTGGGTTTGAACTCACGACGTACAATTTGTAAGTCGCGGCCAATACCACTGGGCCACCACTGGGCAATCCCTGCATTGTACTGACATAATTTCCATTACATCGTAAGTGGTTTGAGAGGATTTTGAATCAATAATCCGGCATAGTTCCGGTCAATCAATCAATCAGTTCTTCCCACGCTGTACTTGTTGATCGGTTTCTGATGCTAATTCTAAATCTAGCTCTCTCTTAGTTTCAGTATCCAGTTTTACTTTTATTGGGTTCTCTTCGTGCCATATTTCCAGACACTTGTCACGTTGCGGAGTCGAAGTAGTGGTGTGACACGTAGAGGAGGTCGTAGATGAGGAGATGGAGTAGGAGGACCGTGGATGAAGAATAACACACGAGGAGTAACATATATTTTAATATTTACTGTAGGCTGTCATATATGAAGCACTTATTAATCGTACGTACACCATACACTATGAGTGGGTACATAATATTTAAATTGTATTGCTGCACAACTCTTGGAAACTGGTAACTGTCAGTTATTGAATAGTAGGAAAATGACAATAATAGATAGGAACTTAGTCTAGCTCGGCAGCAGAATTAGAACTGATGTTTAATATAAAAACAGAGACAATTGACACAGAAAACAAGTCATATTTGAATTTTAAATTAAAAAAGGTAGGAAAGAACGTAATTTTCGAATAGAGGTCATAAAATAAACAAGGCTTTAACACTGACTTGTTACACAGTGCTACTCCTGTGAGCCATGTTAATAAAAAGAAAAATCAAAAACCACAAAGTAGAAGAAGAATAATAAAAAAAACTTATTTCAAATTGGTAATAATAGTTTCCATAGAGCTAGCTCTTACTTTATCAATTTGACGTACATAAAAGTCATTAGATAATCTGTCACATGCCTAATTGCTTATAGGTTGCAAAAACCAAACCATTAAAAAGTCACTCCTAAAAATCTCAACATATGAAAAAGACGCAACTAAACATACAACCTACAAAATTTGCAAAACAAAAACATCCCTGAAACCCTGAAAGCAAAGTTCAAGGTCACAAAAAAGTTACCTTCCGCCAAGTTCACAGATGACGTAGACTATCGACCCATCCGTCCTCCATAAACTAGGTCTTTTCATTGACCTTAAAAGACAAGGTTTCCAAGCTTTCCTCAAGGACTAGCCTTGGACCGAGGCCGCGGCAGAAGGCCGTGGCCTCGCTCAAGGTCTGGCCTCCGGGAGCGACCTTGTTGCGAGGACACGAGGCCTCGATTTGAGGCCTTGAGGCCAAGGTCGGGGAATGGAGGATGGTGCGAGCTTTTGCACGATCAAGGTTGATAGGTGGGCGCCCGTAGACGCCAGATACGGATATTAGAGGGGATTATTGAGAAATTATGTTTCTTTATATATTTTGTAGTCGGTACCGCCAATTTATTGCAATTTTAAACGATCTATGTAATAAGCCCAAGGTTGATGGGCAAACGAGTACTATAGTTCGACTTTTAATTATATTAAGTAACTTGACAGTTGCAGGGACCAGATTTTGACAAAAAAAATAGATAGTACGTTGGTGTAAGAATATACGAAATTAAATGAACATCAATAATGTACATAAAAGCAAACTTTTTATTTTTTATTTAATAACTTGTCTTAAAAACACGAAGACACATTTTACTTTGAGCTGTCAAGTTACTGAAAACAATTAAAAGTTGAACTATAAGGAGCTTTGCTTTACAGTGGTACCTCTGCTATGCAATGTTATATTAATACTTTGTTCAAAATCACTTTAGATTCTTTAAACTCATGATCAAAATTTTCAGAAAGAACAAATTCGACAGTCCATAAAAAGACATTTCAGTAAGAAGGTAACAGTGTTTTGTATAGTAGTTACATTTATGTCTGAAAAATATATGTTTCAGTACCAAAAAGACAATGCCAAAGAAAATATACACATTTTCAAATATCTAATTACACTTTTCCTCTCATTTTTTCAGCCAATGACAGGTGCTTGTCATTGTTGCGTGTTAATTTGACAGCTCGTGACAAGCGCCGTATTGTTTTTTTTATTATTTTTTTAGTTTCCCGCCTCATTTGTTTCAAACAATAGTGACTTTTTAATATTATGTGTTAAATAGTGTTGACAGCTCTTAATTTTTTTTTTACTTCACGATTTAACTTTTCTTTGTGTCTTCTTTTTGCACAAGAATAATTTAAATATCTGTTTGTTTTAAAACAAACTGGCTTTTACTTTTTGGAATTTAGAAATGCATCGATTTAGCTACGTGAATATTGAAGTTCCAGTTTTGTGTTTGCTTATTGCTTCACAACATAATTTTAACCTGATATTTTGGTTACAGGTGCAATATTTATTACTGTATGTTGAAACGATACAACCAAGAAACACTGAAGGTTTCTCGTCTCTTTCAAATCCCAAGCCCTTCGAAAATATGTGCCAGCTATTATGAAAACAACTTTACTCACCAAAACGATTAAAAATTCCAGTTCGAAAACCAGGTCACAAAATAAACACTAAACTATAAACCAGTAACACCAAGTGAACGTGTCCAACACCGCACACAAAACATGGCACTATGTTGAAAACGAACGCACAACTAAAAATAAAACTGAGTATGATGAAAATTCGTTAACGCCCGGAATAATAGTGAGTGCTATGTGCTTATGGGATATCGGTTTTCATAAATAACTGGAATCTTCAGGAGAAGTCACAGACGCTGAAAATCGATTAGAATTGAGGAATTAACGGCGCAGAAATTCGTCTTGAGAACAAAAAGGTCTCGCACATACCTACTAAAATGGATGGAAATGAAAGATGCTATCTATTTATTTAATTCCAGTTTTTCATTACAAAATGATGATGACTATTGAGATGACGGCGAATAAAAAGATATGGAAAAAACCTTTTTACAAAAAAAACAACCGACTTCCAAAAAAGAAAATACACTAAAAAAAATTACTTTAATTTTGGAAGTCAGTGTTTGTATTTTATTTCTTCGTTTTTTGACACCGACATCCAAAATTAAAGTTATTTTTTAATTTTTATTGTATTTTCTTTTTTGGAAGTCGGTTGTTTTTTTTTAAGTTTTTTATTTTTCACTTTTTAGTTGTTATTACCCCAGAACTAAAAACCCCAATAAAATGGAACGTGGAATTTAATCATGCTCGTAATTGGAGAAAACCAAAACGTCATCTAAGTAAACGTATTTTTAATTTTTGTTCAGTTTTTCAAAAAGCGCTCAAGCAATTTCGATAATATGGGACCAGCTCGGGAGCTCAGCTTCTTTTGGATAAATAAAGAATTTTGAAAATCGGTCCACAACTGACTGAGAAATCGGTGGAAATATAAAAAAAAAATACAGTCGAACATGGAGGTTCTATTCCTTTTTCGAACTTGTTTAAAAAAGCAGACACTACGCCTACCAAAAATAAATCGGTATACGCAGGAGAAGGAAGAAGTAGACTAAATAGGAGGAATAAAGTCCCACCGAACAAAATATCTATAGTAGAGACTCATTCCCTCACTCTAAATCTCCCCTCCAAAGCTTAGTTTCATTCTAGACCTGTAAACACACATATATAGAGCCTATAGTGTGTATATAGACATAATTCAATCTCTGAATTTCATGCGAACCTCTAAAATTAAAATAACGTATTTATCTGAAGGATAACCCAAACATCCAGTCTCATCTATAAACACTCAAGCTTTATCATATAAATTTATAAATGTTTATGTTGTAACTCATTCTAGCTATAAACATGGCCATTGCAGTTATTACAAACTCAGTCGAACATATGAAAGCAATGTAGAAAACTTTTTTCATAATAAACGATATTTATTTCTGTTTAAATAAATACGTTTGCATGTCAAATAATAAAAAGTATTTGAGGTTGGTGTGTCTTACCTACTCTAAGAAGAAATACCAAACCAAACGCCTTAGTTATACCCGGGCCTGCGGACGGCGAGTAGTGGGTAACTCGCCGCCCGATCAGCACCAGGGCCTGTAGACAAAGTAACATCGCTTCGTAGCGAAACGATATCTAAATTCGTCATCGTCTCTGAGATATCGATAAACATTTCCTAGCGTTAGCGTTCCTTCGTTATCTTTTTTGGCGATCACGATCGAGGCGAAGGCGAACTCTGAAAGCGCTGCTTGTCTACGCATTTGTATGGGATAAACACGATAGCAATTCGTTTCTTTATGGTTTCGTTACGAATTATAACATTGTCTACCAACTTGCGATAACGATGTCGACTAACCACGTGACTTAGCGCGGTTTATGTCAATCTCATACATTTTAGTCTTTTCTAACTTAGTTATCGTTTTTAAATTGTTACTTTGTCTAAGCCCCCTGGCCCGAGAGTCGACGGCGCGTAGTGTTCCACGCGCGCCTCAAAGAGTTGTCAGCAAAGGACGGGGCCTGCCACGGCCAATGCCTGCTGCCCGGGTTGAGGATAAATTCGAAAGAGTTACCTCGCCCCTGGGTATGTAGGGCAGGGAGGAACAGGGGTGGGTTTTAGTCAGTAAGAGTCTGACACGCCCTTCCGCTCCACCCTAGAGCGGAAGAAGTCATAAGGTGATTTCCCACCCCCCAAAAAAAAAAACCCCTTAGTTATAAAACTCGTTTACTCATTATGTTTAGTTAAATACTGATTAGGGCATCCTAAATTCTAATTCTCCATAGAAAATTTTAATTATGAACCTGCTAAGCAGTGTTTAAATTAATCACATGGTTTTTTTTGTCAAGTTGTTTTTTTTTGTATGTTTGTTACGCGATTTCTCCGCCACTTGCGAATAGATTTTGATGATTCTTTTTTTTTTTGGTAGGCCATATTATTCATGGGCATATATATTTTATAGGATTTGATTTAGCACTTTTTGAAAAAAAACAACAACTAAAAATATTTGTTTAGGTACATTGATGACGTTTTGGTTGTCTCGAATTATGTTCATATTTCATGTTATTGGGGTTTCTATTCGGGCATAACTTTATTATTAGTTTTAGCTCTGAGGTACAACAACTAAAAAATATTTTTTTTTTTACAAAAAAATACAAAAAAATGCAAAAAAAGTCGGTGTCAAGTAACGAAGAAACAAAATACAAATACCGTCTTTCGAAATTAAAGCTAGCTTCTTTTTTGGAAGTCGGTTGTATTTTTTGTAAAAAGGTTTTTTTTATATTTTTTTTAAAAGGTCCATGTCACAATCACAGTCTCTATAAAATCCAGATATTATCTTGGTGACATTGTATGAGGAATTGAGGATTATACAGGGCGTAACGGAAAGGTGTGGTCATATTTTAGCAACCGGTTCTGCCCATGGATATGAACAATTTTCTCTAAGAAAAAACTGGAAATTCCCATAAAAAAATTGGACTTGCCATACAAAGTTGTCATCAGCTGATCAATATTTGTATGGGAGGTAAACAAATTTTTTGTGAATTTCCTCAGGTTTTCTTGAAGAAAGTTGTTCATATCGATGGGCAGATTTAGTTCTTAAAATATGACCACACCTTTCCGTTACACCCTGTATAGATTGTCTGAGATGATTTTTTATGGAAAGAACCACTCAGATTTGATTGGGCCTGTCTAGTCAGTGGACGCATTTTAACAAAAAAAAATCTTAGAAGTTCAATTTGACCCACTTCCCGGTTTCCGTTTGAGCTGAAATTTTGCATACATGTGTAATTTGAATGAAAATGCATAGTAAGCTTAGCCGCAAAGATAGCGGACTAGGCATTTTTTACGCATACCCAATGGTATTAAATGAAAGGGTTTTCTAAGATGAATACTAACTGCCCAGGGGTCGTGGATAATTTCGAAACAGAGTTACCGCGGCCCTGGACACTCAGGGCAGGGAAGGAACAGGGGTGGGTATTAGTCATTAAGAGTCTGACACGCCCTCCCGCTCCATCCAGATCGGGACAAGTCATTAGATGATTTCCCACCTCAAAAATAAAAAAGAAAAGCAGAATACTAAAAGCATGTTTTTAGATTTTTAAACTATAATATTATTGTGAGTAATCGTGTAACAAAACTCAGAACCACTTAACGACTCTCTAAACATAGAAATGAAAAATTAGTAACGATAGTATTCCAAAATTCCAGGGCACCCACACCGTTAAATTCCAGAAACAACATTGATATTACAATCCAAATACCAACATTATCAAAATTATCCAGCCAACATAATAAATCAAACAAAAAAATATTCATTCATCCGATAAATTGGCCTGTATTTAAACGTCAAAAGTAATTGTGAATAACGAGCATTGTAGTCATAAATGAAATATTCTGAAAACTAGCCAATTTGTTATATAATTGTTTCATATATATCACAAGAGACGCACCATGTAATTTATCATTAAAAAAAAAATGTTGTGAACAACTGTGTGTTAACAAAATATTTTGATTAGAATAATACTACAAACTATTTAGAATAAAAAGTTGGTTTCGCGAAAATTAACATGAGTTTTTATCCAAGCATCAATTAAACGAGCATTTTCCTATGACTTCGCTTCCTAGGACAATTCCACAGAAGCCACCCGGTGATCACAATCAACACATGGAAGGGGCCCCGTTAACTCTTAAATACAACTCCGGAACCGCCTCTGGGCAACGCCTGTTACGGCACATCCCAGGGGTGTCCCCTGCCTGCCCAGAGGTTGTGGATAAATTCGAAACAGAGTTACCGCGCTGAGCATTCAGGGGAGGGAAGGAACATGGGTGTGTTTTAGTCAGTAGGCTCTGACTCGCCCTCCTGCTCCACCCAGAGCGGGAAATGTAACTGGATGATTTCCCACCACCAAAAAAAAAAAAAAAGGGGTCTCCCCTGAGCCTCGCTGTGCCCGGCAGCACGTGGTCACTGTGCCACCTTATTCCCTGTAACCCCTCGATGGGCGCACAGATTTCGAAATCCCCTAGCATTAACTGAGCCCCACCTGAGGTTTAATTGAACATCACGTCTAAACGACTAGTTTTATTTCTTTGTAAAAAATATATGTTACTCTACACAATTTCCGTCGTAATTTGATACGTGAATATTTGAAATTATATTTTTTTTTAACATAGTGTAATTAATTTGTAAAGTTATGTCTAACGCGGATAAAAAATTGAGAATCACGCATAAACTATAAAGCGTATTTTTATGAAACCTTCACTATTTTAAAGATCATTTAATTGTGTATATACGTGTTTTAGTATAATATCTGTTTTTTTATGCGTAATAAATTAACAATGCGTCTAATTTCGGACAGCGCTCCTTGATGGGCGAGTCTTATTCCTGGATGGATGTACGACGTGTTACGTGAGCTCAGCACAGAACACGCAAGCTAACCAGTCAAGTTCATTGGCAGTTAATAGCGCCTTAATGCTAGGGGACTTTGAAATCTTTCGGCGTGTTAGGCTTTGAGGCGGTTGCCTTCTTGATGCCTTGTCTCTACGGCAGCAGTTTTTACTTTGAAAATAATTATTATTAATAATAATTATTATTATTAAAAAAAATATATTATAATAACAAACAATAATAAAAAAAAATAATAATAATAAATAATTATTATTTTTATTATTTTTTATTATTATTATTATTATTTTATTATTTCTCTGTTTCCTTCTTCTGGTCTGTTTTTTTTTATGTGTGTGTACATTAATTGTTAAATAAATAAATAAATAAATAAAATTTGACCTTGAAAGATGTACCTATACACAAATAACTTAAATATTAACTATTTATACGTACATAATTACGTATAAACAAAAACAAAATACACATACAGCAGTTTTTTACTTCATAAAACTACGTAACTAGGTACCCAAACTCTAGTTAGAAAACAAGTCAGAAAATTATTTTCTACTGAAATGCAAATCAGCCATAATTTTCAAGATAACAAAGTAGAAAATTATAACTACTGAAAACAAGTCTCGAAGGTAGTTTGAGAACATTTAAAGTAAAGACTAATCAAAGAGGACTGCTTCACAGTAAATTAGTAGAAACCTAATTACAGAGAGCATATATTGAACAGTTTTAAAGCGAAGACTATTTTGAAAGAGCTTAAAGTTTTATATCATCATCATCATCATCAGCCTTTTAATGTCCCCACTGCTGGGACACAGGCCTCCTCTCTGTGAGAGGGTGTGGGCCGTAATCCACCACGCGGGCCCAATGCGGGTTGATGGATGTCACATGTCTTTGAATTTTTGGTTCTAGGACATGCCGGTTTCCTCACGATGTTTTCCTTCACCGTTTCAAGAGCAGTGGTGATAAAATAATTTACACAAAGTAAAGCGTTGGGTGGGTTTGAACTCACGACCTACAACTTGTAAGTCGCGGCAGTTACCACTGGGCCACGTATTAACATGGCATAAACAAGACAGTGGATTAAGATTTTACTAGAGCTGACAGCCACATGGATGATGATGTCACGGTGAAGAAAAACATCGTAAGGAAACCAGCATGTCCTAGAACAAAAATTCGAAGACGTGACAGCCCGCGTGGTGGATTACGCCCACACCCTCTCCTAGAGAGGAGGCCAATCCCAGCAGTGGGAACATTACAAGGCTGATAATGTTATGTTATGTTATGATGACACGTTATGATCATAGGTACTGTTATCAATGATGGATTAATATTGGTTCCAATTTCTTTTTACAGAAAAACCAGACAATATCGAGTCGGATTCTAATCATGTTTCTTTTTTAAACTATATTACCTACTTTTTCTTAAGGCCCTACTAACGGTCAAGTGGCGCCCTCATTGAATAAACGTTTGTTACAAAGAGAATAAAGTATTTTTACGTTGTTAAAACACGTCTCAGAATGCCAGAATCATCAGCATGCATCAGAATGCTTTTGCCTACTGGCAAAAGTACCAAAAACGACCGTTTCTGACACTTTTGTCTACTACTTTGGATACGAAAGGACCCCAAGTAACATGGGATAAGGGCAGGAAGATGATGATTACCTACTTCTTATAGGTTTGCCTGTAATTTATAAGTAAAAAACTAATTTCTGTATTTTTTTCAAAAAGGCGCAGTGGTTTTGAAGATAAGAGCGAGTTGTGATCATTGTAATAAGAATTTTTCAACCATTTTCTTAAATAGCTTAAAAAATACTCGTACATAACAAAATTATGAAAAACAAAATATTTGACACCTTTACAAAGGGCTCCGTTTTTCATTCGGACTTTCAGAATCCTAAAAATTGGGGAAACATGAAATGTTTACAGTAATAAATAATAATGTTAGCTAAACACATAAACTTATATAATATAGGTTCTTGATGTTTTGAAACAAATTCATTTCTTCATTTTAAACAGTCTACCACTTAAATAAAAGCCTGTAATTTAGCAAAACATTGCTTAGCTCGCAACATTTTGCAATCACTATACTCGTGAACACGAAAACCTCCTCACTGCACCAGCTCAAGTTCGGTATCACCATCAAAATGGAGTTAGATTTCGACAAAATCTTCAAAATTCCAACCATAGCTTTGAATATAAGTCGGGCCCATCCTTACATTACAAGGGACAGGAAATGGGCTCTCCAATTCTTTTTTGCCCATGGGCTCTATACCCTAGCTGGTCTTAATGTTATCTACAACATTATCTGTCACGATTTGAAAGCTAATAACTTCTCGCAAATCTGCAAAAATGGGATCGTATTAGTCATGTATTCAGTTATTACATTTCAGTACTGCATCTTGCTATGGCACCAGGACTCTTTTGTGGATTTGATTGACAACATAAAGAGAGATTATGAGCAGGCCAAGAATTTGAACTCCATTGAAAGAGATGTGTTTAACAAATATATAAAATTAGGCGTTTGGATTAGCAAGCAATGGCTTGTAATTTCTTCTACTGGTGGTGGTGCTTTTTTTGTAAAGAACATAGGTTTAATGTTATATTATTACTGCATCGATGAGTTCAAGTTAGTACCTTTCTACGATATGGTGTATCCGTCGATTATTGAAGAAAACAAAGATAATTTTTACGTTTTTCTGCTAACTTATGCTTTGATGGTTCTGTTTGATTGTTATTCTACTCTTATATATATAGCTTATGTACCTTTGGGTCCGATTTTTATTCTGCATGCATGTGGGCAACTGGAGCTAGTAAAGAATAGAATCGATGATCTGTTTGTGGAGTGTGATGATGAAGTTGTTAGGAGGAAGCTTAAGAGTATCATCATACAGTTGCAGTACATTTACAGGTATACCACAAGTCAGAAAGCTATTTTTACTGCCTTAGACAGACAATTTGCAGAATCAAAATATCATCATTAAAAATTGACTGAGAAATATATAGAATTGTATCACAAATATGATTTATGTCAATAACAGCAGTAAAAGAATAAAATTAGTATAAACCACAATCTTAAAAAAATAAGACTGTGGAAATAGAGAGCTGTAAAATGTCAGCAATAAAATGTTTAGACTATTTTGTGGTTTCAAGACGATTTTATGGGAGTTTTTCACAAAAAAGCTGTTATATAAAACCGGCCAAGTGCGAGTCGGACTTGCGCATGAAGGGTTCCGTACCATCGTACAAGATTATACGCGTCTACTTGTTGCCATTATTAAGATCGAGCAAAAAAAGCCAAATAAAACACGTTTTTAGTAGGAGAGCCCCCTTTAATTTTTAATTAATTTTTATTATTTGTTGTTAAAGCGGAAAATTTCAACTGTCTACCTATTACGGATCATGAGATAGGTACAGCCCGCTGACAGACAGACGGTCGGACGGACAGCGGAGGCTTAGTAATAGAGTCCCGTTGGTTACCCTTCGGGAACCCTAAAAATGGTGTGTTTTAAGTTTAAAAAAGAATAACTAATATGTATTATATTCTTTTACTTCGCCTACAGCTTCGTGGACCGCATAAACCAGATTTTTAAGATCGCCTATGAGCTCACTCTAAAAGCTACTACGCTCATGCTGCCTATAGCTTGCTACGAAGTTCTAGAGGTAAGATACATACTAACATACTTCTGTCAAGCATCTTCATAATAATAAGTCTGTGATAATCTTTTTCATCGTCATGTATATAAGATGGAGACGAAAATACATGAAAACACTCTACTCATTATGAATGACCTTTCGTTTGGACCAACCCTAAAATTGTAAACATTAATGAACAGCAGTTGATTTGGAAGGACTTAACAATAAGAATAGTAAATATATATATATTTGAGGGGAGGGGGTGGAGGGGGGAGGGGGGCGTCGACTTATTATTTGCATAATCAAAACGCATTATTAAACCACACACCCTAAAATAGCAACTCCAGCTCTCAAAATTACGACAAAAGTAATAAAATTGTGCGAAAGTTGAGGTTATTTTATCCAAGTTTGATATATCTTATCTTTGAAAGTATTTATTTCCTAAACTTGAAACTTCGTGAAATTGCTCAAGATAACAAGTACTTTGCACAAAAATTGAAGAGCCTACTCAACTGTTCTTATTTCAAAGTTGAGCCGTTGATTTTTTGTCCTATGTTCGACTATATAGTCGTCAGTCAGTTTTTTTTTTTTTTTATGTACGTCCGCCGATTTCTCTGTCAGTTGTGGACCGATTATCAATTTTTTTTTTTTTTTATCCGAAAGAGTGTAACAAGGCAGTGTTAAAGCCTTGTTTATTTTTTGACCTCTATTCCATAATTACGTTCTACGATAGTGGTTGTTATGTACCACAAGATGGTTATCGTTGTAAATATGGCTTGTGTGATGGATCCTATAATTGGATTTATTATGATAAGCGATTATTTATGATGTGTCGATACAGTAAATAAAGAGAGCTACCGTGGAGTTTCTTGCCGTTCTTCTCCACGAAGACCTAGTTTTGCGAACAGGCAATTAGATTTCGATTGATTACAAGCCTATTGGAAATAAATACATAATCTTGTCTTTGTGCTTTTTCTTAATAAATCCCTTCCTTAAAACACCACATTCACAATAAGTAAATAATTAAATAAAGTATATACACAAAGTATATTAAGTAAATAAAAGAGCAATAAATAGGTAAATAGATAGATAGATAAGTAACGAATATTAAATATTTACATACTCGTACATCTGGTTACATATCTATACATACACATATAAAAATTCTAACAAGTGCTTCTTATATTTAAGCCTACGTTTGTAAATAATAAAATAAACGTGTTAACTTGTCGTGTGTGATTCCTTCATCCAATTCCTCATCTACGGTCCTCCTACTCCTACGTCCTCTTCGCGTGTCACTCCTACGCCCTCCGTACCGTGACAAGAGTATACACCAGAGGTGGTCCCATACCAATTTTATCGAAATTGCTTTAGCGCTTTTTGAAAAATCACAAAAACAAAAATTGTTTAAAGATATTTTTGAATTTTAAGTCTATTTTCTTTTTTGGAAGTCGGTTGTATTTTTTTATCCCTTGGGTGAGATTCCTTACTTGAACTTAAATAATCTTTGCAGGCATTATACCGCGGTGAAGTGAGCCTGGAGTTCATCACGTTCATAGTGGGAAGCATCATGATTAGCAGCTACCCGTGTTACTATAGCGACCTACTTATGGAGAAGGTCAGTTATTATTAGAAATAGTCCTTGTTCATCGATTAGTTTGTCCTTTGACCTTTACACTCCTGTTAGTTATTTGTAGAAGTTGTGTAGGTTTTGAGCGCAGCGTGGCGTTTCTTATTCTGTCAGCTTACTTAGATGAAGTACGGTCTACGGAACCCTACGTTGCGCGTGGCTCGATACGCACTTGACCGGTTTTATATTATTACCACTCTAATGCTTTTGCTACTGATTGTACCTTTTCTCATCGTGCGACGAGTTGCAAAATGAATTATTTTGATTTTCTGCAAGTAGTCCTAAATGGGCCGTAGGCATGTAAGACGAGTTGATGAATTACTCAGTTTATTGCGCTCTTTGCTCTTTGACTAACCCCAAAGCGGAAGAAAGTGAGTGCCTGAGGTTGGACGACGCCACCGATGCAAGCCTAGTAAGAGGTGGCCAAACAACTGAGACGCCTACCGCAAGGTCTGGTTCGACGTGGCTCGCGAAAAGAACACCTGGAAGGATTAGGGGGAGGCCTTTGCCCAGCAGTGGGACAGTATGGGCTAAATAAAAAAAAGTGTATTTTAAAAGTTTCAGTGCTTCATGCCTCGGAGAGTACGTTAAGCAGGTGGTGCTGTCTGTCATTTGTAGGTCTTTGACAGTCTTTGCGGTTAGTCAGAAGACAAGAATCTTTCTTGCTAAGGGGAATTGTGTATCCTAGTTTCTGTGTTGTGGAGGTCAGATAGGCTATTTATGTAAAATACTGGTATACCAGTAAGACTGGAAGCTGAGTCCAATATGGTTTTTACTTTAATTTTGGAAGTCGGTGTTTCTGGTTTTGTGTCTTCGTTTTTCAAGTTTTAGTTGTGGTTCCCCATTAAATTGTGTCAACAATACATAGACATACGAGCGCAGCGATCGCGAGTCATTTGCTGTTAGTTATTGAGGAGTTTCACTGTCTATCTTCGAAGATCTTCATCAGGTATAACATACTAAAACCTTCCTTGAAATATATGCATTTGAATAAAGAAAATCCCATGGAAATCGGATCCCAGTATTTTTCGAGAAAATTGCGGACGAAAAAGATACATACATACGGGTTGAATACAGAAACTCCTTTTTTGAAGTCTGCTAAAAGGGTTTTTTTTTTTGGTGGTGGGAAACCATCCAATGACTTCTCCCGCTCTGGGTGGAGCGGGAGGGCGTGTCAGACTCTTACTGACTAAAACCCACCCCTGTTCCTTGCCTGCTTAAGTGGCCAGGGGTGCGATAACTCATTTTCAGGATTTATCCGCTACCCCTAGGCATCTGTTAAAAGGCTGGATATCCAATTGTAGTGCCAGTCTTTTATCATTAGGTACTAGCCAGATAGACATAATTATGAAGGGTAAGATAAAGTAGGATTGGGCCGGACATGTCTGTCACACATGTCAGATGAGAGGTAGGCTACCAGAACCAAGAAAGGGTTCCAAAAACTGCAAGGCGAAATCGCGGTAGACCAAAGTGTGAACAGCAGGACGATTTTGGGTCTTACCGAAGGGACTAGCAGGAAACAGAATTGTGTGGAAAAGGGAGAGGAAGAGTTTTAACCTGCTGGGAGACAATAGAGGCTAATTAGACTAAATTAAATGTAGATTGTATGATTCTCCAGGATGAGAACGTCCGCCTATCGCTGTACACGTGCGGCTGGGAGAACCACTACGACCGGCGCACGCGGACAACTTTGCAACTGATGCTGCAGAAGGCGCTCAGACCTGTAGTTATACAGACTATCTTCAGAGCACTGTGTCTTGATACTCTGACTGATGTAAGTATGATATACGGGTACCTAGCCCCTACATTGTTACACTTAGGTTTAAGAACATTATAATACCTCTTACCATCCATAAGTTATAATGCCGTTTTTTAGTTTTTAAAAAGATTAAAAACACTTTATTTTTTCTTTTCGTATTCTTCTGAAAGGGTTTGTTACCCTTTCATTTGATGACCCATAACATGGGAATGAATACAAAACAAATAGTCCGCCATCTTTGGTAGTCCGCCATATTGGATTTAGAATGACGTTACTTAGCTAACCATGCATTGTCATCCAAGCTTTATCGGAAATAGAGGTGTGTAACTCTTTACGGTACCGACTGACTGATCCGGATCTTTGAAGTGATTCGAAAGATTGGTTCAGTAACTACGTTTCAAACGCATCATTAGGATCTGAATCATTACTTTGCTCCGTGCTCTTTCCGCGCGACGCGGCGCTGAAAAGTGAGAGAGAGAGGGAGACTGAGACACACTGATTTACTTTACTACTGGACCGCGACTCGCGAGTGAGCGGGTAACATAATACAATCTATACAAGTCAGAAAGAGATACCAAATGACATGTGTATCACTCATACTTTCACAGTTTTTCGTTGTTGTTATCAATGCACGTAAAAATGACCATTATGGCGCTTACATAATGTCAAATACTATATTATTGTTATTTGCTTATTTTTAATGTTTGCACTAACAAACGTATTAGCCAGCTGGCCATAAATTATCGAATAGCCGCCAGTCCTAAGCCTGGATAAAGTATGAAGGAAGATCGATTTTATTTATAATCTTAATTCTTCCTTAGTACATTTAGTACACTTAAAAAAAAATACAATGCAACATTCAACATTGTTTACATATAATTCTGACTCAGTAGTAAACGCTCTGTATTTCATATCATTTGTTTCGTTCTGTATTTTATATCATTTGAACCGATGATCCAAATGAAACATATCAGTGATTCGGATCATTTCAGTGATCCAGATGCAAATGTTTCAATCGCAAAAATGGTACACTTTGCCCACGCCTAATCGGAAAACGGGAAGTGGGTCAAATATAACTTCTAAAATTTGTTTACGTAGTTATGTGTGTTAATAATAAATACAAAAGCAGCGTTGAATTACATAAAAAAATCTGCCAAGTACGTGTCGGACTTCGCAGATTTAGGGTTCCGTACGAAATGTGGAAATTATCAAAGAAAAAATCTGATTTATCAATATATTGGTATTTTTTTAGTAAAATACACGTACTAATAAACATTATATTATTTATTAAATTATATTATTGAAGAGCTCGTGGCTAAAGTAATAACAGCTGCACGGGTCGATCCATCGGGTTAAGCTACGCTTGCCGGGGTTGATCCATGGATGGGTGTCCATCTTAACATACCGAGACTCCTCCGTGCCTCGGAAAGCACGTTAAGCCGTTGGTCCCGGCTGTTAATCGTGGATCTTTGACAGTCGTTACGGGACAATGGTGTTTTAACGTGTCCGCACTGCGCTCGCACCTTCAAAGCCAAGATAGACTACATTAGAATAGAATACAATAGACCACCCACCCGCAACCCATAGTCGCACAGAAGTTAGTCACCGTAGTCGAAATTGGCATGGGATATACAGGGTGTAAAAAGACACATCACATAGCCGTTAACTACGCATACTGTACGTCTAACAAAGTAGCTTTCCGCAAAAATTATGGCTAGGAAACGACTTTTATTTTTAGGTATGAAAAAAAAATCCATTTTTTATTGCGTGCAATGTAATGCGAACCCAGGCAAGTGGAGTTAAGGCCCTTCTCGCGGTCCAGTGGCGCCCTCATTGAATAAAAAATCGTAGCATAGCAAAACACGGCCGTTTCTGACACTTTTGCCTACTACTTTGGATACGAAACATTTTGAGACGTGTTTTAACAACGTAAAAATTCTTTATCCTCTTTGTAACAAACGTGAAGTTGGATTTTTTAATATTTATTTTCTGTGCTATGCTACGATTTTTTATTCAATGAGGGCGCCACTGGACCGCGAGAAGGGCCTTAATTTTTTTTTTTTTTTTTTTTATGTTTGATAGGCTCGCGTTTGACCACTATCTCACCTGATGTTAAGCGATGATGCGGTCGAAGATGGAGCACGCTTGCCTAGAAGTAACCTATTCACTCTTGACTTAAAGACTCCCAGGTTGTATCTTACAGGAAACACAGACTCCGGTAGAGAATTCCACTCTCTAGCTGTACGCGCAATGAATGTTTTCTCAAAACGCTTTGTGCGTATGGATGGGATGTCCACCATGAACCGGTGGCACTTCGCCGTACGTCTAGTGGTCCTTAGATGAAACGGGCTTGGCGGAATCAAATCATGCAATTCCGTCGCACACTCCCCAAAATGTAATCGATAGAAAACCGACAGGCTAGCAACTCGGCGTCTATGTTCAAGACTTTGGAGTTTTGACTCAACGAGTCTATCATTGCCGATGATCCTCTTGGCTCGTTTCTCAATTGACTCAAGGGCATCAAGCTGGTATCTTGCAGATCCGTCCCAAAGATGAGAGCAGTACTCCATACACGATCGGACTTGCGCTTGATAGAGTTGGAGCAGCTGTTCCGGCGTGAAGTATCGTCTCACCTTTGCGAGGACCCCCAACTTTCTGGCAGCCACTTGAGCCTTAGCCTCTATGAAGGGACCAAAATTGAGGGTAGATGTTAAAGTAACACCAAGAAGATCAAGTCGGTCGGTTATCGGCACGGTTACACCTCGGAAAGATGGAGCCGGGTGAAATTGGCTCCTTTTAGCAGAAAAAAGACACGCCTGGGTCTTAGCAGCATTGAACTTAACCAGATTGGCATCGCCCCATTCTGAGACAGCCTGCAAGGACAAGTTCAAGCGCCCAACCATAGCCTCTCGGAGAGACCGGACCTGAGACCCACTAACTCGTGCGTCCGGCACGTATCTCTCGGCAACAGTGCTGTCGTCTGCATACCCAAAGGTACCGGGTTTTAGCAGATCGTTAATATGCAGCAAAAACAATGTTGCCGAGAGCACCGACCCCTGAGGAACACCGGCATTAATAGCCAGCAGTCCGGACGAGCAGCCATCTATGACTACTCGGATAGACCGATCCCTCAGGAAATCTGCTATCCAATCACACAATCCAGCGGGCAGACCGAAGGAAGGAAGCTTGCCAATTAAGCTGTCGTGCCAGACCCGGTCGAAGGCCTTCGAGATATCAAGGGAGACCGCAAGGGCTTCCCCTTGTTTGTCGATGGCCTCACTCCAGATGTGAATGGCATACGCTAGAAGATCTCCTGTTGACCGATTTCGGCGGAAGCCGTATTGTCGGTCACTTAGGATATCGTTAGCTTCTAGGTATGCTAGGAGCTTACCATTCAGTATACGTTCCATACTCTTACAGAGAACGGAAGTTACCGAGATGGGCCTATAATTTGCTGGGTCAGCTCGACTACCCTTCTTGGGTACGGGTTGCACGTTAGCTTGCTTCCAAGCCATCGGCACTTTTCCAGTCTGAAACGAAAGGCGATATAGGCGTGTCAAGATCGGAGACAACTCAGGCGCACAAGTCCTCAGTACAATTGCCGGTATTCCGTCGGGACCACTAGCCTTGTTCACGTCCAGGTTACGCAGTACCCTCCGGACATCCTTCTGATGAATGCGAATGTCTGACATAATCGACTCGCATCCACCAAGAGTACCAGGGGGCCTCGCGCCACCAGGATCTAGACACGAAGATTCCGCAAACAGAGAGGCAAACAAGCTTGCTTTCTCCTCAGCGGAGTGGGCCAGCGACCCGTCGGGTTTCAGCAGTGGAGGTAGTGAGGGGCGGCAGAAGTTCGATTCAACCGACTTAGCCAGGGACCAAAACGCCTTACTACCAGCTGGGTAAGAAGCAAGTTTGTTCCCAATTCGGCCAATGTGGTCAAACCGAGCCTTCCGCAACACCTTCTTGCAGAACTTGGCAGCCCTGTTGAAGGCTCTCTTCTTCTGACCCACGTCACTCGCTTTACGCGTCCGAGCGTCGACCCATGCTAGGTAGGCCGCGTGTTTAAGCGCATCAGCGCGATTGCACTCGGTACCAAACCATGGTCGAGCCCCGCCAGACATTGTTACGTCAGAGAATGGAATGTAGTACTCCATTCCCCGCCGCAACACATTCGTCACGGCGTCGGCGCACGACGAAACATCAGTCGAAGAAAAGCAAGTGGGCCCCCAAGGATAACATGCGAAGAAAGATCGCATGCCATCCCAATCTGCTGACCTGTATCGCCAAACCCGCCTGGTGCCTCTAGGGCTAGGATCGGGCGGGGAGTAGACGGATACAGTTTAAGTCTGTCTCAGTCTTAAGTCACGCCTCTTCGCTCTAAGCCACGTAGGTACAGTCAGCACCAAAAGTCGATGAACAGAATCAACATAACAAAACACCTGTTCACAATAAAATGCCATAAGTTATAGTCGCAACTAGGAAACAAAATATGCTATATACAGGCTATATATGCTACACATACATGCCACATGCATGCTATACTATTAGGCTATTTTGTTTCCTAGTTGCGACTATAACTTATGGCATTTTATTGTGAACAGGTGTTTTGTTATGTTGATTCTGTTCATCGACTTTTGGTGCTGACTGTACTTGTCGGATACGTTTGATATTTATCGCGTTTTTGTAACTGCAAATGCGTAATTTCGAAAAAAAAAAATCGACAATTTAGGTAATGTTTGTTTGGCAAAAATTTTAGTAAAAAAGTTAAAAAAAAAATTGCTACTTTGACCTTCAATATCTCCAGAAGTAGTGGATTCACAAGTATAGTCTAGTGGAAAAAAAATATCTAAATAATGGGTAGAATATGTGGCTTCTGGCTTCGGAGCCTGTCTTTTTACACTCGATATGTATATACTATATACGCATCTTTGCTCGAAAAATAGGTAACCCCCATTTGAAAACCACGAAGTAATCTATTGCATGGCTTTTTTTTTGGGGGGGTGGGAAATCATCCAATGACTTCTCCCGCTCTGGGTGGAGCGGGAGGGCGTGTCAGACTCTTACTGACTAAAACCCACCCCTGTTCCTTCCTGCCCTTAATGCCCGGGGGCGAGGTAATTCTGTTTCGAATTTATCCTCAACCCCCGGGCAGGCATCGGCCATGACGGGCCCCGTCTTAATTGTTGACAACTCTTTGAGGCGCGCGTGGAACACTACGCGCCGTCGACTCTCGGGCCTGGTGCTGATCGGACGGCAAGCTACCCATTACTCGCCGTCCGCAGGCCCGGGTCTACGGTGGCCGGAGATCGTCTCGCGGCGCCGGAAGTCCCAGGCGTCTCCTGAGGCGGCTGCTACTGAGGGCGTGAGGCGACTCCGTTGTTGAGTCTCCCTCACGCGTCCCGCCTCCGTCTTCGCGAGCATTACTGTTTCGCAGAAGGAGGAGACGGCTTCCCATTCCCTCTCACTCCGTACCATGGCCTGAACCAGGGCAGGGCGCGAGAGGTCGCTGCCGCCTATCGCATCCACGAGGACACGGTGGGGCTCCGCCCAAGCATCTATTGCATGGCTGACAATGTTGTCTGTTCCCATATTGGAATATTGGACAACTATTTCGAAGGACTATTCTGGTCTGATCCGTGTACTGTGTTATAGATTTTTAAGCACAAGTATTTTTAGGAAAACATACTGGACTATGTACGATTGTAAGTTGAACTATGAGCACAGAAAAAGTCGCTTCATTGAGAAACAAACACTACTTCAAATAAGCACCTCTATACAATCAAATAATGTTTGAAATTTTTGACATAATTTCTTATGAAAAGGAAACATTAACAAATCAAGTTCCCGTCCCACATGAAAACACGGAAAAAGATAGTTACATTAATAACTTCCCACTTAATATCGTGTAACTTATGATTTAAATGACAGAGAATATCTAAACATTCACCAAAACTTCCTGTGTCGTGGGCGGTGTGATATATGCAGATCGTTGATACAAAATCTAGATTCAAAATGTTTGAATGAATTGGCTAGGTCGGTGAAATATTTTCTTACAAGCTTCTAGTAAACGTGCAATTTTAGTTGTTTGTTCCGGTCAAATCTTGCAAGCTGAATTTTACTTAGACCCGTTTTCTTTTATTCTTCGCAGTTGAATTTTTACATGTTGGTGCAATGCATTTTTATGGTAAGCATTACCTGAATCGACATTTAGGATTAGTTCCAGATACAGAAACTCTTTAACGGTCAACAAAAATTTAATAGCTTATTTAAAAATATTTTTGGGGTTCGGAAAGTCCGAATGAAAAAACGGAACCCTTATAGGATCACTTGTGTGTCTGTCTGTCTATCTGTCTGTCCATCTGTCACAGCCAATTTGCTCCGAATCTGCTTAACCGATAAAGTTGAAATTTGGTACACACATGAATATCTGTGATCCAAACACCCTAAATAATAGGAATATATATACATATGGAATACGGGTGTCACTTTTGGGGTGAAAATCGGACAATTAAAAATCAACGTTTTTCAAACTGTATGTTTCGTGCGACATATCAAATGAAAGGGCACATTGAGAGGGTCTCGAATTAATTTTTTTCAAAATTTAAAATATATAATTTTGAAGTTATTTAATAAGAAACCCTTATCTCCGAAACCACTGTCTAAAATTTTGAAAAAAATACAGAAAGTAGTTATTTACAGAGATTACAGGCTGTTTAAAAAAAACCTGAAAAAAAATTGATTTGTTCGGAATCCTTTGCGCGTGAGATCGACTCGCTCTTGGCCGGTTCTTTTACAATTCATTTATTTCTGCTTTTTCATAGACTACCATCTATCTTTATCGGACTGCAGCCAATTTTGGGGTGCCTGAAATGTAAGAATTAAAATCCAATTTCATGGATCGGATTATTTTGACATCATCAAACTTAATGGCGGTTGTTACTTCCAAGACAACCTAAAAAAAAGTGAAGTTAATATTGTACTTAAAAGGACCATACATCCAAAAATAAATCGGTAGAATGTTTTCCTGAATTTACTACCTGTCAAAATACAAAACGTTATCAAAAAATAAATCAATTCAGAAAGTTTTAATACCATCTGAAGTGAATAAAATTTCTAATTATATTGTAATTTTAATATTTTATTTCTTTTTCAGCTGTTCCAGCAATCGTACGCCATCTTTAATCTTATGAATGCCATGTGGGATTAGATTGTATTAAGCGCGTCAGCTCGTTAAATCTAAGGCAATATATATAATATGTCTACAGCACTTTTCTATTTATTCAAACGTATCGTACACAAGATAAAACTATATCTAAATATAACACTAAGTTAATTCAAGTAATCTCAGCACACAGATTTACTTGTAAAACAGTATTCTTATTGTTATTAATTAAAATATTCCAATGAAGTATTTTTTATTTTGAAAAAAAAGTGTGTGTGTACTTATGTATGTGTAAGAAGTTATACTTCTTTGGCGTAACAAGATAAAAAACCAAACTGTCACAAAGTTTACAAAAGGAAAACAATCATTCTTCATGAACCACAGACTATAGCTAACTTCAGGGTGTCGGTTCTAGCTAACTTCAGGGTGTCGGTTTTTGTGACGGTGTGCAACGCGCATAAAACTTCAAAAACGTAAAAGCAACCACACAGTTAAGAAAGTTAAGGGCCTACCTTGGCTTTAGCGGTGCCCTCATTGAATAAAAAATCGTATCATAGCATAGAAAATAAAGATTAATCCAATGTTGCGTTAGTTTTTTTTTGGCATTCTAATAATTCCTCATTTAGCTCTGTCATAATCGGAGTATTAAATAATATAATATTGTTCAATTTATTTTCTAATGTGATACCATGGTATAAGAATGATTCGCATGACTTTCAAATAATTTTAGTATAATTTAATTTGTAATTATCAGCTAGAATTAGACACTATATTTGTACGCCTCCTGACATAGAAAAAGCGCTCTGTTCATCAAACATATGATCTGTATTTTTGTACCTATGTTAACAAATAAATACACAAATAGGATAAGGTATTTTTAACCGACTTCAAAAAAAGGAGGAGGTTCTCAATTCGACTATATATATTTTTTTATATTTTTTTATATGTGTTACCTCATAACTTTTTACTACGTGAACCGATTTGGAAGATTTTTTTTATTAGAAAGCTGTTGCTTCACATGTGGTCCCATTTTAATTTGGTGAAGATCTGATGAAGAACTTCGGAGATACACAATGGAACTCTTCAATAAATGATAGCAAACCTTCCAGAATTGCTGCAATCGCATGTCTGTATATTGTTTTCACCATTTCACAACATTACATCACGCTGATACGCTCTGAAGGGGTATACAGATGTGTACAGTTCACCCTGATACACCCTAATTTCACCAACTTTGTTCAAATTCCCTATTTTTGGGGCTATCAATTCGGGCATAACTTTACTATTAATTTAGTTTTAGAATGGGGTACAACAACTAAAAAGTGAAAAATAAAAAACTTTTTACAAAAAAAATACAACCGACTTCCATAAATAATACTAAAAAATGCAAAATAACTTTAATTTCGGAAGTCGGTGTCAAATAACGAAGAAACCAAACTAGAAACACCGACTTCCGAAATTAAAGTTATTTTGCATTTTTTAGTATTATTTATGGAAGTCATTTTTTTTGTAAAAAGTTTTTTTTACGTTGTTAAAACAGCACTCAAAATGTTTCGTATCCAAAGTACGAGTAGCAAAAACGGCCGTGTTTGACACTTTTGCTTACTTTCTTTTATTCAATGAGGGCGCCACTTGGCGGCTATATCCTTCTATCTGTTGCGGGGGACCGATACGTTCTCATGTCAAATTCTCGCGTCTATTGCGGGGACCAAAATGTCCCCTAGTCACTGTCATAAGTTTTGACGTAAATTTGCTTATAAAAACAATATCTATCTTGCTCAAACTTGCACAAAGTCTAGGAGACAGAACAAGATCGATATAATGTCTCTGTAAAGTACTCTAAATGAAAGGATGACGTTTAAACATACCTATTATTTTGTTCGGAACGCGGCGCGTGTAAATGACGTCATGTTTTTGTAATGCTTCGAGGATGAAATAAATGTATTACGAGGTGTGTTCTGTTGATTGATTTATGTGGACTATGGTGTATTTATTTAAATTTTATTGCGAGTAACTAAATAAAACGCAGTTATCAAAATAATAATAAATGGCCCATAGGCCGTTAGGTTTCAGACAGATCCTTGCAAAAAAAGTTCGAGTTGGTACAGGAAGTTTATTGGATAGTGTCCAACCGAAGGTTCGGTTTCGATTCCAGTTTCGGCCAAAAAAACTGCTGTCATCTTTTTTTTTTGTCAGTTTCGGCCAAAAAGTAACCGACGGTTGTACCGAAACTAGTGTCTTAGAGCTGAAGGTTCTGATAGAGATCTAAAAACTGACTGTCTCGTTCGTCTGTGTGTGTTATAATTTCTATGTATGTAATCATCGTGTTATTAATTTGTTTAGTATTTTATGATAGTTGGGGCTGCTTTTTTAATGGTCTGATAACTTATTCAAGATATTTTTTTTAATTTTTGCCAGTTTTCCTGTTTCCACGTGACTTTCGGTTGCGGATTCGATTTCCCCCGAAACGGACGGACGGACAAAATGTATATTTTTATGGTGTTCCAGTTTCAAGGGTTTGGAACGAGACACTTTGTCTATAAGATTGCCAAATTACTGGTGATTTTTTAGGCAACCATTATCATTTCCATTCTTAAACTTAGCTAACTTTCTTAGGTAAAATTGTTTTTTTGTTTATAGAAGGTACCTACCTAATCACTGGAACAGCTGATCCGTTAACGATATTTTTTAAATGATAGAAAGCTAGGTACTATGACTGCTTTTTTTTTGGGTGGGAATTCATCTAATGACATCTCCTGCTCTAGGATGGAGCGAGAGGGCGTAATACCAGACTCTTACTGACTAAAACCCACCCCTGTTCCTTCCCTGCCCTGAATGCCCAGGGGCGCAGTAACTCACTTTCGAATTTATCCACAACCCCTGGGCAGGCATCGGCTATGACGGGCCTCGTCTTGTTTTGCAGACAACACTTTGAGGCGCGCGTGGAACACTACGCGCCGTCGACTCTCGGGCCTGGTGCTGATTGGACGGCGAGTTACCCACTAAGCGCCGTCCGCAGGTCCGCGGTTACTATGACTGCTCACGGCTAATTTGCGTTATTTTATATCGGAAAATCGGAGAAATACAAGGTTAAGAAAAAATCACTACAACCACTAGTGTTTCACAAAGAAACTGGACGAGCACGCAGACCTCTGGATCTGAGTGCTCGTCGAGTTTTCGTATGTATTTCAACTAAGTTGATCAATATACCCCGAACTTGTATTAATAAGAAAAGATCTCTTCTTTATATCGTAAGCCCAAAATATCGATAAATTACTGCTACAAACAACTATTTAAGAAAATTGAAAATACCGCTGCCATCGCATTTGGCATTTTACCTCAGTCGCTTTCCCAACGAAAAGTGTGAAAACAACCGTTTCGCTAAATCCTCTAGGAATGCAAAGCGCGCGATACATTCTTGAGATTACAACAACACACTTAAAAATAGTCTCGTAGAAATCAAATTGTGTAATGTAGCTAATTTTGTACAGCGAATAAATTACATGAAAATATTGCAAGAAAGTTGAAGAACAAAATTAGTGCATTCGAAATCGGATCGAACAAAAAACTACATGTTTTAGTAGTATAAGTTTTCCGTTTTCTGACATTTAGCTGACTAATTATTCGGGAACAGTTTTAGGTATTGGTTTTCCAGGAATTTGTTTTGTTTGAGGCGTCTGCAGTAAAACTAGGACATCCTGGACATCATTAATTTTGTTTTTTCACTTTATATAATAAATATTTGAACCTTGGATCGTAGGACCAAAAAAAAAACATGCAATTAAATTTACCGAAACGTACGTGATCAACCATCTTCATAGTCAGTTAAAGTAAAACTTAGTGTCGTTATAAAGTTACCAAGTTTCCTGCAATTAAGAATAACTGTATTAATTAGTAAAATTCTTTATTAAAAACCGTCAGAAATTGTGCAAAAATGAACATCCATTTCAACAACATGTGCGTTCTTCCATTCGGGCTGTGGTTATGCTATGAATACATATGGACATATGTAGAAGACCAAGAATCGAATCGATACCTTATTCGCTGGAAATCTAAAGGAAACGAAAGAGAAATTTAATAACATTGTAAACAGACTATAGTAAACATACAGGTATGTCATAATTAGTAATATTTTGAAGACATTTTCTAATTTACAGTTCATTAAATTCGTCGCAAAACAGATTAAACCGTTTGATATTCCATGTGGTGCATAAATGTAACATTAATCATTAAGATTTGTTATAGTTTAGAATAAGATTAATTTTGTATTTTGAGGCCGTCGACAGGAAGAGCCTAGGTCAACCGGTAGTCTGGTGAGAGAACCATAATGAAGATGGCAGGAAAAATCTGAATTTGATTATGACAGAGGAAATTACATCTATGAAAATAGCTGTAGCGGTAATAAAATGACTTAGTTACTCATTCATTTGACAAAAGTAGTTTAGTAGAAGATACATCTAATAAATAGACTATTCAGCAGAGAAAATTAAATACTAGCTTAAGACAGACAGGATACGAGGGATTTTAAATGATAAAAACACTAAAAATAATGGAGATTTTGATTTAGTAGCTCCTAACTTCGTTCGAGAACAAACCACAAAATACAAACCAAGAAGAACAAGGAAGGCAGACCCCCAAGAAAATGGGACACACCGTCTAGGAAGATAGAGAAAGAGATATGAATTAGCATGTTCAGCAGAGAATAATCAAATGCCAACAAGAAAGGTTTTCGTTAATGAAAATACTACAAAAAATTAGAGTGTTAATGTATTTCACTCCTAATTTAGTTCAAATACAAACCATAGAATTGATTCTAAACAAAAACAAACTAGTACATAAAACAGTGAATCAACCTAAAATCATAAAACAACTACAAATTGTTACAGTTTCGTGGAAACAGTGTATGTGTGCTTTAAAGTATTTTACGAAGAAACGCTATAACCGTCCGCCCTTGCCCTGCCCGTCACATTCTATGCTCTGCTTGAAGTAGGTGAGAATACTCGTGATGTGTGGCATGCTGTGGAATCAGCTGTAATTAGAATTATTGCGTTGTAAGTGGGAGAACATCGCGATAAAGTTTTCAATCTGCCTAGCCTTTTCACAACTATCTTAGGGTTGGCTTCCAGTCTAACCGGATGCAGCCGAATACCAGTATTTTACATGGAGCGATTGCCTTAGTATGACTGGTTGTCAGACTTTCGGGCTTCTGACGAACCGTAACGACTGTCAAAGATCCACGATTGACAGCCGGGACCACAGCTTAACGTGCTTTCCGAGGCACGGAGGAGTCTCGGTATGTAAAAATGGTCACTCATCCATGTACCAACCCCGGCAAGCGTAGGTTAACCTGATGGATCGACCCGTGCGGCTGTTATTATTTTAGCCACGAGCTAGTCCACCATAAAGTTTCTGTAACTTTAATGTAAGCACCCATAGGGTCTCAAGCTCAACACTTTTGCCCTTCCATAGGACACTAGGACAGCGTGAGTTAAATCTGATGTATATTAGGATTTAGACTCCTTAGCTACTAGACTAATGATAAATAATAAAATGATTTCTGTAGTTCTAAAATTGTAACTCTAAAACAATTCAAATTAAACAAACAGTATTGTAAGAACTGGTTACAAATGCTAAACAGTCCAAAACTTGAATTTTTGTTTTGGATCAAGCCCGCCACGCTTTTAGCATCCACTTTAACTCCTGAAAACCAGAATCAATAGTAGCGACCACCAGAAAGACGCCGAGGTAATGTAGCTCGACGATTACACTGTCTAGGGTCCCGCAACGAAATCCATCAGAAAAGAACAGAGGAGTAAGAAAACACATAATTTCCACATATCATAGTATATTCATAATGTCATCCTCTGCCATTATGGCAGATATGACATAATTGATATTTTAAGTATATAACCGGCCTTTAATGACTGCATTGCTAGACCATGTATTCTTACCGAGTTGGAATAAACCGTTAAACATGTATACGGTGTAAATTTATTCAGAACTTCGCATAAAATTGCACGAATATTTTTGTCAATTGGATCTGAGCATCTGACTACTGATCAAAATACTATTTTGCTTAGAAAATCATGGATAGAATGAAGAACAAGAATGAGAATAGAGATATGAGATAAAAATGATGTCAACGCTTAATTAGTACAAACGCTGTGATTTCTTCGAGAAAATCCGAAATGTGTGGACAGATTGAAGCAGTACTTCATCTCCGTTGCCACCCGATCAAATTACAGCATCTTTAACTGATAGTTTCCACGAATTCATTCACTAAAAGTTGGTATCAAATCAAATCCTCCATCATTTGGAATGTTTCCAAATTTTAACGTGTTGTGTCTATTATTTTCTCGTGATTCAACGAAAAAATATTTCATACAGAACCGGATGACAGAATTGAGTCGTTACATCAAATTAATGAGATTTGATATCGATTTCAGTCTTTTCTATATTATTTTTTGTACTGTATCTGGTAGACGGATTTATTGGTCTAGAAAAAAGGGTGAGTCATATCTTATACTACTTATATTATAAATGAGAAAGTGTGTTTGTGTGTGTTTATATATTTAGTTATATAATATGTAGTTTCCCGCTCTGAGTGGAGCGGGAGGGCGTGTCAGACTCTTACTGACTAAAACCCACCCCTGTTCCTTCCCCGCCCTGAAGGCCCAGGGGCGCGGTAATCTCTTTCGAATTTATCCGCTACCCCATGGCATGCATGCATCGGCCATGACGGGCAGTCAGTCAGTGGTTGCTGACATCTCATTGAGGCGCGCGTGGAACACTACGCGCCGTCGACTTTCAGGGCCTAGTCTAGTGCTGATCGGACGGAGAGCTACCCATTACTCGACGTCCGCAGGCCCGCGTCTACGGTGGCCGGAGATCGTCTCGCGAATCCCGCTACCCTGGATGTTTAATATGCCTAGGGACATTTTCGACAAGAGTGAGTAGGTAACTTCTAGGCAAGCGTGCTCCATCATCGACCACATCATCGCTTGAGGAAAGATATCGGCATCGGGTAAACGCGAGCCTATTATTTTTTTTTTTTTACAAAAAATACAACCGACTTCTAAAAAATGCAAAATAACTTTAATTTCGGAAGTCGATGCAATTAAAGACGCAAAGTACAAACACTACGAGTAAATGTTTTTATTTTTCACTTTTTAGTTGTAGTAGGTACCCCAGAACTAAAACTAAATAATAAAGTTATACCCGAATGGATAACCCCAGTAACATGGAATATGAATATAATTGGAGATAACCAAATCGTCATCTGTGTATACATGTTTTTGTTAAGGTTTAATTTTTTCAAAAAGTGCTGAATCAATTTCGATAAAATTTATATGGAACCACTTCTGAAGTATGGCTTACCAAACAAAAAAGACTCGGGTAAAAACATACAGACAAACTGAGAACCTCCTCCATTTAGAATTCGGTTAAAAAATTCAAATAAATGATACTTCAACGGATATAGATAAAAATGTTCTTTTTACCATTGATAGGCGCGAATTAAGTAAGCGACAACGGAAGTATTTAAAAAATAACTTTATTCTGACAGAGTTACAGCTAAACAGTAATTTTTTTTTTTTTTTTTTATTAATTTGACTACCATCTCACCTTTTTTTTTTGGGTTTGGGAAATCATCCAATGACATCTCCCGCTTTGGGTGGAGCGGGAGGGCGTGTCAGACTCTTACTGACTAAAACGTACCCCTGTTCCTTCCCTGCCCTGAATGCCCAGGGACGCGGTAACTCCGTTTCGAATTTATCCACAACCCCTGGGCAGGTGACTACCGTTTCACCTGATGGTAAGCGGTGATGTGGTCGACGTTAGAGCACGCTTGCCTTAGAAGCAACATATTCACTCATGACTTAGAGTGTAGCTATCCTACTTTGACCTCTGAGTTTGTTTCGGCGTTTCTTCTCAGGGTAGTCAGCTAGGAAACACCGGCCTCATCTAGCTAAAACTGACAATAAAAAATATTGACGCACGGGTACAAATTATACACCTCATGAATCACTCTGTCTATTTGTGAAAACCGCATAAAAACCCATCCAATAGTTTTTCAGTTTATCGCGAACAGACAGACAGACGCGGTGGGCTTTATAATATGTAGTGATTACGTTTTATAATAATATGTAGTGTTCATAATATGTAGTGATTACGTTTCCGTTTGATACATTTTCGACTTACAATCGAGCAAAGCCGCTGGTAATAGCTAGTTTAGCTCATAAATCATTCACTCACTCCGCACGGCTAGTCTGACCTCTTCTGGAAATCGGTGTTTCACAGCTGTATCTCAATATTTTATCAGCAAGTGAGTAAATAGATAAATATAAACCGTACTTTCGGTAACTAGGGCAACTCTTTGATGGGATTTTGCTGAATTTAGAACGGTTTAAATGTTCTTAAAATACTACTAGTCCTACGTATAGTCCTACTACTTATCTACATCATCATTCTCCTGCCCTTATCCCAATTTATTTCGGGTCGGCGCAACATGTCTTTTTCTTCCATACTCCTCTATTAGTCGTCGTCTATGTAGTCACCCCCTTTTTACCCATATCCTCTTTCACACAGTCCAACCATCATTTCTTTGGCCTTCCCCTACTCTTATAACCATCCACATCCATACACAAGACTTTCCTCACGACATTTGCTTCATTCCTCCGCATCACATGACCATACCACGACAACAGATTTCCACACAACTTTTCAGTCAGCGGTGCCACTTTCAGACTTCCTCTTATATACTCATTCCTAATTCTATCCATGCGCGTAACACCACACATCGCTCTTAGCATTCTCATCTCAGCTGCATGCAATTGCTTTTTCTTACCACTTTTCTACATATCTCTACATATTATAAAACAAAACCCCCACCGTGTCTGTTCGCGATAAACTTTTTCTTACCACTTTTCTACATATCTCTACATATTATAAAACAAAGCCCCCACCGTGTCTGTTCGCGATAAACTTTTTCTTACCACTTTTCTACATTTCTCTACATATTATAAAACAAAGCCCCCACCGTGTCTGTTCGCGATAAACTTTTTCTTACTACTTTTCTACATATCTCTACATATTATAAAACAAAGCCCCCACCGTGTCTGTTCGCGATAAACTCAAAAACTACTGAACGGATTTTCATGCGGTTTTCACCAATAGACAGAGTGATTCATGATGAAGGATTAGATGTATAATTTGTACCTGTGCAAATGGGGCGGGTCGCTAGTTATATTATAAAATGCGAAAGTTTTGACGGATGGATGTTTGTTACTAAATCACGCCAGAACAGCTGAACGGATCTGGATGAAATTTGGCACAGATAGATTATAGTCTGGCTCATGGGCTATAATTTAAATAGGGAAGTTTTAATTCCACACGGGTGAAGCTAGTAGATTCATGATTTTTTTTAAATATTATAATTTTCATGACGCCTTGGTCCTGACTGAGTATAATGCGCGAGCGAACTCAGCGCGCGCGCGCATCATTTTAGTATCACTGATGATTCTGTGCTCACAACACGAGCTTCGGCTACACAGACCATGTTTACCTCTCGCAGTCTAAATGCATCACTGAAATACAGCATGTAAGTAACAAAAACCCAGTCCGATCTAATAAAGGCGTATTCCTGGTTTAAGATACGTACTAGAAAAAATAGTAAAAAAATATAACTCATAAAGACCAAAAGTAATAGATTTATTATTTTTATAAAATATGCCAAATTTAACACTAAATATGGCAAATTTTCATAAGTTGACCACCACCGGCCGGCGAAATCTTTTCATTTTTACCTATTTTTATTTCAAACGATACCGCCCTGTACTAGCAAAACTGTAGGTGAACTTTGTCGAGCGCTCAGTGTTGCCTTTGATAAGTGTTTCTTTTTATTTTTAATTAATTATTTTCATTGGGGAAAAATAATAATCTCGTATCCATTATCCGTATCCATCCAAATGACTACGTATATGTGTACGCAGTACAATACCAAATCATACCCTTCAGGATCATACAGTTTTTGTTACATGCTGTATGTTTTCTCTTAAGAATCCTACTTTTTTCATGATCAGTTTTAACAAAACTTGGTCCTTTGAAAGAAAAAGCAACTTTATACGGTTTCGTTACAAAACAGTTATAACGAGATCGTATAAAGCAGCTGTTAATTGTTTATAATAAAACTAGCAACAATGAATGTCTAAATGTTTGTAGTAAAGCCCTAAATATTGACTCTTTATACTTCAGATGTTGTTCAGATGTACCGACTTAAACCCAAAGCAGACATAAACACTATAGCATGCTGATTTTGATGGGCATTAAGCGCACGGATCATCATCAAGATTTTAACACCTGGTGTTATGCTTTTTTTATGAGTACTCTAAAGCTACATATTATTAGTAAGAATGGTATTCGAATCACTGCCGTGATAGTGAATTGAAGTACATAATATAACGATTTTAATTTGTTCGATACAAAATATCTGTAATATTATAAATGATATAGTAAGTTTGTTACCATTTCACGCCAAAACCACTGAAGGGTAGGGGTATAGAAAAGGACGTGGAATACCTACATCCGGAAAAATGTACTGTTTCCGAGGGATTTATTCATAAGTTCATCATCTTCCTGCCCTTATCCCATGTTACTTGAGGTCGGCGCCAGACGTTTTTTCTTCCATTCTGTCCTGTCAGCCGTCACACTATCACTAAATCCCTTTTCTTTCATATCACACCTCACACAATCCAGCCATTATTTCTTTGGCCTCCCTCTCCCTCTCCATCCATCCACATTTATATTCATAACTCTTTTAGTTACATGTGTTTCATCCCTCCTCTTCACATGACCATACTAAGATAAGCGGTTCCCTTCCAAATTTTCCATGACTGGCGCCACTTTTAAACTACCTCTAATGTACTCATTTCTCACTTTATCCATTCTCATTACACCACACATCCATCTCAACATTCTCATCTCCACCACATTCAATCTTTTTTCATCCGTCTTTTTCACAGCCCAACATTCTGACCCATATAGTACGACAGGTCTAATCACGGACTTATAGATTTTACCCTTTAACTTAAGGGGCATCCGTCGGTCGCAAGTTGATCCAGTGACCTGTCGCCATTTCATCCATCCTGAGTTGATCCTGTGCGTTACGTCTCGGTATATATCGCCATCCCCCTGAACAAGTGACCCGAGGTACTGAAAGTTAGAGCAGATCGGTATAGGCGTTCCGTTGAGAGCTACAGGTGTGGGACTGAAAAGACAGCCGAAATCGCAGAACAGATATTCTGTTTTGGTTCTGCTTAATTGCAGGCCCACACTCTCCAGTCTTTGCCACCACGTCTCCAATCTGCTCTGGACCTCTAAGCCGCTTTCGGCAACCAGCACAATGTCATCAGCAAACAGCATACACCAGGGAGCCTCTTCTTGGATGTCCGAAGTCAGAGCGTCCATTATCATCAGGAAGAGGTAAGGGCTGAGGGCCGACCCCTGGTGTAAGCCGACTGCTACAGTGAAGCTGTCAGTGGTGCCCACTGCAGACTAGACTTGGGTACTGCATCGACCGTACATCGCTCGGATCAACTGTTAGATTAATAAGTTATACTCAATAATTACGAAGGTTTTTTCAGAACGGATAGTAAGGCGGCACACAGTGGTAACAAAACCAGCATAAGCTGGCCTCATAATTTATTGAAGCCCCATACTACTCTAGAACCAGCTCAAGTACTACAAGGGCACTTCCACTGACCTACAATCGACTGCACCAAACTAACTTTTTTTTGGAGTTAATGTAAACATATACTAATAAACAAACAAAAAGTAGGAAACTGGAAAATAGGTACAAAGGTGACTTATCTCTAAGGAAATCGCTTCCAGCATACCAGCAAAATACGAAACGATTTACTAAGTTAGGATTGTGGAAATTGCAAGCCAGAAATAAAGTAGTCCAAAAAGAAAATAAACTGGTCTTTATATAATATCCAGTTATCAGTATTTCGTAATCTGTATCTGCTACTACCGGGACAAAGCAACAACCAACAACCTTGGTTAAACTGAAAAAAAAACTTTAAAAATTTTTTTTTCCTAAAAAAAAGAACCAACTTCCAAAAAAGTGCAAAATAACTTTAATTTTGGAAGTCGGTGTTTCTGGTTTTGTCTTCGTTTTTTGACACGTGTAAAAAAGATTTTTGTTTTTCACTTTTTAGTTGTGGTTCCACATTAAACTGTGTTAACAATTCATAGACATTACGATCGCAGCAATCGCGGTTGATTTGCTGTCAATTTTTGAAGAGTTCCGTTGTCTGTCTCCGAAACCCATCATCAGATCTATATGAAATTTAAATGGGACCATTTCGAAACAAACCTCGTTCGAACAAAAAAAGAATTTTGCAAATCCGTCAATATATGACGGAGTTATGCCCGAACATACATAAAAAAAAAATCTTTCATTCCTTCTTCTATTTGAAGTCGGTTAAAAAAGAATTTACTTGAAAGAAACCTGTCACCAGCCACTTCAATTGGGTCTTGACGAGCAAGACTAGTAATCTAGATATCAACGCCAGTTACAGCTCTGTAATAACTTCGGTGACAGCTAACAAGCCTTCTGGCTGAAAATTAAAAGCTTCAAGACCAGTTTGATTGATATGAAGTAATTTGCAATTCTGAGAGGTAATTGGAATTATTTAAAGCGAAGTTGGCAGTTGAAAAATAGTTTTTCATGGAAAAAAGTAACGCTGAAGAAATTCGCAAATTCGTTCTACATATTACTATCAACATTATAGAGAAGCATGATGACAAAATGACAGATTATGTATTTGCAGCGGCCATCCTACTCCAACTAATATTGTAAATGCGAAGGTTTGGATGCATGAATGTGATGTTTGTAACTCAATCACCCTAGAACGGTTGAACGTATCTGAGAGATAGATTATAGTCCGGAATAGTACACAGGCTTTAAACCTGGGTTGTATGCGCTAGGGGCACCTGTTTGGGCTGATAGGGCCATCATAGAGGCGATACGACATAAATTGCTTCAAAGCCAACGTTTAGCTTTAATTTTCTCATGTAAAGCGTATAAGACGGTTAGCACTGAAGCCTTACCGGTACTTGCGGGTGTACTTACAGTCGATAAATGACAGAATAATCCGCACATCATATCATGTGTACTCTTTAGCAAACTGAACGTAATAATATGTTGCATAGTATTCAGCATACGTCTGGAGTTGTCTATTACACGGATCTTGTGAAAACTAGAACGAATTTCCGTGCGTTCAAGCATTTTTGTCATACCTATTATTGGAATAAAAAACTTTTTTACAAAAAAAACAACCGACTTTCAAAACAAAATACCCTAAAAATTAAAAAATAACTTTTATTTCGGAAGTCGGTGTTTGTATTTTACTTCTTCGTTATTTGACACCGACTTCCGAAATAAAAGTTATTTTTTAATTTTTAGTGTATTTTTTTTGAAGGTCGGTTGTTTTTTCTGTAAAAATGTTTTTTATTTTTCACTTTTTAGTTGTTATACCCCACAACTAAAAACCCCAATAACATGGAACGTGGAATTTAAACATTTGGAGTACACCAAAACGTCATCGAGGTAAACGTATTTATCGTTTTTGTCCAGTTTCTCAAAAAGCGCTTAAGCAATTTCGATAAAATTTATATGGGACCACCTCGGGAGTATTTTCTTTCGGATAAAAAAAGAATTTTGAAAATCGGTCCACAACTGACGGAGAAATCGGCGGACATACATAATAAAAAAAAAAAAAAAAAAAAAACATACATACAGTCGAACATAGAACCGCCTCCTTTTTCGAAAGTCGGTTAATCAAATGTAAAAGCTCACGATTTAGGACCCATTAATATTAGTGTTTTAATCCGTGGTGCTTGGCAACTGGGCAACCTCAGTTGTAAATCTCTTTGTGCCTAATATCCTAGCTTTGTTCTGTCTCCTGCTTGATTAGGAGGGAAGTGGAAATTATGTTTTTCCTGCTCCTCCGCTCTTTTATGATTAATTCCGTTGCGGGACCCAAGACAGTTAATCGTTTCTCCGGGACTCGTCGAACTTCATTGCCTCAGCGTTTTTCTGGTGGTCGCCACTGTTGATTCTGGCTTACAGAAGTTACAGTGGTTTGGGAATAGTGTGGCGGGCTTGTACCGAAAGAAAAAAAAGACTTTAATTTATACTTGGCGGAAGTACTATTTCCACGCGGTCGAAACTGCTGGCAGATGCTAGTGCTAAATATTTTCAGTTTTGTTTCCATACAAATTTTCAAAAATCTGTTCTTACTGCTCACTTTTATTATTTAAGAAAAAGAAATATGATTCTGGACCTCGGGTTTATGTTGTGCGTAGTCTGATGTAGATTTAAATTGATATCCTCGTATGTAAGTATTCTTACACTTGACAAAGTTTTACGATTTTCTGAATTTTCTGAAGAAAAGGGCGGCATTATAACTTGCCCTTAACTCAACGCTCATTAAAAGAAAAAACGTATGAAGTAGAATTCTTACTACTTATTCAACTGATCGCAATTGAACCTGCTTGAAACATATAACTTGGAAACCAAAAGCTTCCAAAACAATGGACATTAATTACGAGAAGATATTCAAAATCAACACAAAAGCCATGACTTTAAACCAGTGCCATCCAGACATACAAAGAAACAAAAGATGGTTTCTTCGTTTCTTGATCATGCACGGAATATTCTCCATCGTATTCCTTATTATCATGTATAATATTATCTTCCATGATTTGAAGAATAACGATTTCTCTAAGGCATGTAAAAACGGGACGTTATGCGTTGTCTACGTCGTCATTACTTTTCAATATGGCATCATGTTATGGAAACAAAAATTACTGAAAGAATTAATCCAAACAATGAAAAATGATTTCGACGATATAAGTTCTGCGAACATTGAAGACCAAGGAATAGTAATGAAATATGCTCTAAACGGAGCATATGTTAGCAAACAATGGTTCGTAATTTCTATTATTGCGACCAGCATGTTTCCTATAAAAAATATCTTCAACTACTTATATAATTATGCTGTCGGAGAATTCAACATGGTGCCACTTTATGAGTTAGTGTATCCTGGTGTGCTTCAAGATAAAAAAGATGATTTGGTGGTGTATCTTGTAATTTACGCAATTTTAATATACTATGGCGTATATTCTGGTATGATGTATACTTCTTTCGTCCCTCTTGGTCCTAAGTTCATGTTGCATGCTTGTGGTCGGTTAGAAATTCTGACGAAGCGGACGGAAAGTTTATTTAAGAACCACAGGGGAGATGATATTATGGTGGAACTGAGAAATATTGTTGTGGAGCTACAGAGGATATACGAGTAAGTAAAATATATAAAGAAACAATGTCGATTTATCGAGGAGCTCGTGGCTAAAGTAATAACAACCTCACTGGCCGATCCATCAGGTTAAGCTACGCTTGCCGGGTTTGGTCCATCGATGGGTGACCATCTTAACACACAGAGACTCCTCCGTGCCTCGGAAAGCACGTTAAGCTGTTGGTCCCGGCAGTCAATCGTGGATCTTTAACAGTCTTTACGGGTCGTCAGAAGCTCGAAAATCTGACAACCAGTCTTACCAAGGGGTATTACCAAGTAACTGGGTTGTGGAGGACAGATAGGCAGTCGCTCCATGTAAAATACCTGTATTCAGCTGCATCCGGTTAGACTGGAAGCCGACTCCAAGATAGTTGGGAAAAGCTAGGTAGATTGATTTAATGTCGGTTTATGTCAGAAACGCAGGTCAAATAATCGAAGGACCAAAAAGGTTAGTCCTTCAAACCGAAGTCGAGATCATCAGAGTATTAGGTAGGTATGTTATCCAATAATAAAAGTAAAAGAAGAAAACATGTTTATTTGGCACACAATGTATAGAGTAAGATACCGGAGCTGCCAGACGTTAGTTTTTTGATTGAGTAGTGTTAATATGTACTGTGGCGATTGTATACACTGCCTAAGTCCGCATGTGGGTACCGGCCTTCAGCTGACAGTTGAGAATATTGAATAGTCGTTCGAATATAGAAGGAGGAGGAGTAGGCATCACGTTTGTTTTAGGAGTTAGTTCGGCTCGCCCGTCCGAAGTGGGCATATGTATAATTACTTTTCTATGTAATACAAAAGTCCTGTGCGCTATCCCTCTTTCTTTCCTCACACTCCACACATAAGCCAGTCACTTTTACACACCACGCTCTCGCGTAGCCTATGCTATGAGCACCCCTAGAGCCCTGCAGGCCTTACTGGAGCCCTGGGGTTCTACAAGTGGTGGAGGCGCCGGGTAGATCCTTTGAACGCATGTACTATTGAAGACAAAAGTGCCTGGAGAGCCTAAGGTCGACTTTTGACTGTGAGGTTTTGCATTACGTATCATGACTTTCATGAGACGACTAGATGGCGCTGTTCAATCATGAAAATAACACTGCAAAGCTTATAAACCTTATTATGCAGAGGCAGATAATAAGGTTTTTAATACCTAAAATAATTACTAAGTAATAATAATATATTTATATTCAAATAAACAAAAATTACTATATTTTCTTATTTCCGAGTACTTAATACAGCGCCATCTAAACCAAACTAAATAAGCCAATTGGTATATCGGTTAATTCGACTACAGATGGCGTCGATCATAATTAATAAAAATCCCTACATTCACAAAGTAGCTCTTATTTTCACGTTCCAGATTAAATAATCAGTAGCTCAGGTGGATAAGCATGGCAGAATAACATAGATCGTTCAACAGGGCACCGGTTCGCAACCCAGCTCTCTGTCGACTTTTTTTAAATTTAATTATTATAATATATAATTTATATTCTATTTTTTGTATTTTTAAACGTTTTTATTTTATTTTTTGTTATAAATAATATAAAAAATATGAGGTATAAGATGTATAAATGAATATAGGGATAATATACAAGTATACATATACTACTATATATAACATTATATAAATATATATTATATAAATTACTTTCATAATTGGTGGTAAGTATTAGTATTATTAGTAAAAAACATTTATGTAAGAAGATTTAGATATATTTTTCTTACAGCTTAAGATTTACTAAGTTTAATTCTCGTAAAGGATAATAATAATAATAATATTCCACAACTATCACACAACGTCATCTAGTCCCAAGTTAAGCAGAGCTTGTGTTATGGGTACTAGACAACTGATAAACATACTTATATAATTCTAAATACATACATATTATAGATAAATTACACCCAGACACAGAACAAATGATCGTGCTCATCACACAAACATTAAGAAATAGAATAAGAAATGAAACTATTTTATTGATTATAGTTTAAGACATTTAATTCTCAAAGAAGAATACAATTTATGTCTTTCTTTCTTATAGAATGTATAACCTAACCTAGCAATTTACATCCAATTAACAATGATTTAATTCACTTGTTAAGGAGAAATACAAGTAAAATTTATAACTGAATAACTCTATTACAAAATAGAAGACCTTAACAAAGTAAAACTGTATAATAGATATTATAAGTATTCTAAATCAAAACTGTGTTGTGCTATTCTTCTATTATTTAGTTTTATTTACATTATGTTATAATAACTTTCACTATATATGCAACCTTAGTTCTGTAAATATTTTACCTACTCATAAATTATAAAAATTTTACGTTTTGCATAATTATGTTTAGTGGTATTGACTATAATGATTGATTTGTGCATTATGTTATGACTAAGGTTCATAGCTTAAGTATTCGTTCCAGAAGGAGGAAGAAATTGAAGCTAAACCTAAAATCAATAACAATTGTAAGACCGGGTTATAGCTGTCATTTTGGGACCGAGTTGTTTATAATAATAAATAAATAATTTATTATGTTGGAAAGGAATCTATATTTATATTGTTTTTATTTTAATTTCTTATATTATATAAGAAATCAAAATCATTAGTGTAATAACATTTTTTTGTTATAAAGTATAGAATTTATCCAACTTACACCAAGTTTGATTACTGTAATTTATCATATAAATTATAGCTACCCCGGTCTTTTCATTTTTACTCAATCATTATTACTCAATTCAATAGTCAACACTTTATATTTTTTAATATTTCGTGTATCCGCCATTTTGATCGATTACAGCTTGCAACCGCGAACCCATGGAGTCTATTAATTTTTCACATAAATTGTGACCCCGTATAGAATCCCATACCTCCATGCAGTGAGTACTCAGTGCTTCCTTAGTCCTTTCGTTCCTATTGTCCCACTTTTGAACCATAACGCCCCATAAATTTTCAATGGGGTTTAAATCTGGCGATCTCGCAGGCCAAGGAATAATTCGTATGTCCGATTGCTGGCTAAACCACTCTTGCACAATTATGGAACGGTGTATAGGACAATTGTCCTGCACGAACGTTATTACTGGCATGTCTTCTACAGGAAAAACATTCCGCACAGTGGGCAACATGACGTCATTCAGCACATCTAAGTAGTTAACACTGTTTGCACGACTGGGTATTACAGTAAGTTCTCCTGGTCCTGCAGCTGTCATCCATCCCCAAATGTTCACTGTTATACGACCGGATTCAGAGTTAGGCACAACGTGATCACTATCATAACGCGTATTATTCCTACGCCACAACCTAACTCGCCCGTGCTGGCTAGACTTGAAAGTCTTTTCATCACTGAAGATAACGTTGCTCCAGTCGAAATGTCTGTATTTCAAAGCGAACTCCAATCGTGCTCTTTTATTAGCTTCGGTTAGCAATGGCTTAATAGCATGTCGACGATAATGCAGACCTTCACTATGAAGAGCACGATACACCGTCCGCAAAGATGTATCAAACAACTCTGTGTAATATCTTGTTGGTGTAAAGCCATTTTCCTCATAACCTTGCACCATAAGTTGACGCTGGTCTGAGTCAATATGGCGTCTTCTGCCAGATCTACTGCGGTGTTCCAACGAACCCTCTTCTTGAAACCGCTTTATCCATAAAGTGACAGTCTTTACCTATAAGGGAAATATATTATTTATTATTTTCGTGTATCGATAACCATGGATAATAAAATAAATAACGAACAGTGATTTTAAAACATTACTTACGTTTAAGCCAGTTTCTCTCGAAATTTCAGAATAATTAGGCCTTGATTATGCAATGCTATTATTTGGGCCCTCGTAGCCATATCAATATTAGAACGCGAACTCATGGTAAAGATAAATATTAAAAAATTGTTAAATGCAATCGTAACTGAACTCACTCAAAGATAGTAAAGAACGTTATGATTGAACAAAAAGATTTAATTTTTATACAGTCAATATTAAACTACCCTCAATTCTTTTGAGATTTATGATACAGGTTAAAGTCGCTAAACAACTTCGATATAATAAAGAGTAGGATAATTTCAACTCATTGCGTAATGACGCAATAGTCCAGTGGCTATGGTATCGGTAAATTTTATGCCACCGAGTTCGAATCCTAGTTATTACGAGCTTTGCTTTATAAGGTTTGTAATGTCGTATGAGACTTTGTGTTAAAATTAAGTAATATTGTAACTAGCAAAAAACAAGATAATGTTCTTTAACGAGAGATGTATATTTTCCAATCCAACTACTATACTAGCGCCATCTATGTCGTTCAAGACGTATTATTAAGGCGATGAAACCCTGTACAAACGATTTTGGTTTGGAACTCTCCATGCACTTCTGTCTTCATTAGTACATGCATACCTGCTAACTTGGGCCGACGGCTTCGGTACCTTCCGCACATGTAAAGAGTGGATCATTTTTATTTCTTGCCTGTCCTGTTTGTTGGGTATTATAGGATACGGCTTTCAAAACTCAGGAGTTAGGAAAACTATTTTTAGATTCAGCGAATCTTTTGGCGACTATAAACTTTAAAGTGATATTTTTTATTGGAGTCGAGCGTCGTCGTCGTCGTCCCCAGTCCGAATGTAAACTGTTTGCTTGAAAAATCAGATTTTTTTTGTGATGGTAGTATATAATGAATTATGAATGGAGACTATCATTGGTAACTTTTAAAATTTTCAACTTTTAATGTAATATTATTTACTTAGATGAAGTTGTTACTTGTGTTGAATGGGTAGTAAACTTGTAAAATTATGGAAAAATAAAATCAAAAATACGTACATAACGCCACGAACTTTATTTCAAACGGGTTTGTTTCTCAGAGACTCCCCAAACTAAGCGCTTGGGTGTTCCAAACATTGAAAGCTTCTATGCAATGAAGTCGAATTTTGTAACTCCTTCTTCAGTTACCATCGTCCTGTGTGGGCCCGTTTTTAAACGTTATTGACCGTTAATCCGTAAACTCAAAAGGGTATTCTCCTGTGTTTATTTTTGTACGTTATTTTATACGAAATAGCAAATAACACTAAAAAGAAACCTTTGTCTCAAAACAGCATCAAAATTTGTTATTAAACGCAGTAGTAATTAGTATTTTAAATACTGGCATAAGGAAGAGTGGGAGCGTGGTGGGGACACCACGCTATCTCTTTTGCACGCGCGTAACCTAAAGGCGGTGACGTCATACTTACATAAGTACCTATGCATCCTTTTTCTGTTACTTGATAGTTTCCCCTTCCACAAGATTTGAAAAGTTTCTAACTTGCTTAATTTTAAACGGATTTTAAAAATTCTTTCGATTTTTGAATTTTAATAAAGTAACTTTTTGATACAAATAATAAAACAATTGCGTCAAATACCCTATTAATAAGTTCATAGTAATAGACATACAGCCCCCTCCTAAGTACGCATATTGTAACGGGCGACTACGGAACCCTACACTGCCCCGACCCCGACACGCACTTGTCCGCTTTTTGATAAATATGTTATATAGTTAGATCTAATCTTTGAGTATTATTGCAGTTTCGTGGACCGTATCAAAAAAACTTTCCTGGTGGCGTATGAATTGACTTTGAAGGCTACAACTATTATTTTACCTATAACTGTTTATGAAGTTATTGAGGTAAGTAACTGGCTTAAACAATTTAATATTTACAAGTTTTTTTGTCAAATATTTGGGACTGAAGACCAACCTCATTGAGCAAATGGAAAGGAGGGTTTGTTTTCAGCAGAAGACATTTATGGGCCTTACACGGCAGTGGGCAGAGCACCTTGGACGCAGAACGGAATGCGAATAAGTTCTGAAAGTACAGTTGGTAGTCCTTCCACAAGTCGGGCAGATGGCCTTTTTAACCGACTTCAAAACGGGAGGAGTTTATCAATTCGGATGTTTATATATATATATTTTTTTTTTAATGTATGTTCGGGCATAATTTCGTCTTATATAGATGGATTTTGAAAATTCTTTTTTGGTTCGAAAGGGGTTTATTTCGAAATGATCCCATTTAAATTTCATATAGATCTGATGATGTGTTTCGGAGACAGAAAACGGAACCCTTCAAAAAATGACAGCAAATCAACCGCGATTGCTGCTATCGCTTAATGAGGAATCACAACTAAAAAGTGAAAATAAAACCTTTTTTACAAAAAAATAGAACCGACTTGCAAGTGCAAAATAACTTAAATTTCGGAAGCCGGTGTCAAAAAACGAACAAATAAAATCAGATACACCGACTGCCGAAATTAAAGTTATTTTGCACTTTTTTTTTTTTTTTTAGAAGTTGGTTCTATTTTTTTGTAAAAGAGAATTTTTTTTCTGTTTGTCTTCGGGGGAAACCTTCAAAGGCACTCGAACTTTTAGATAAAAGTCTAGGGAGTGAGGAATTCACACTTTTCTAAAACCACCTCGGAGATCACTATCACCACCGGTAGGGGTTCCATTACCTCTTACTCTGTGCAACGCCTGTTAGAGCACATTGCTTATCATCATCATCATCATCATCAGCCTATAGAAGTCCACTGCTGGACATAGGCCTCTCCAATTGCACGCCATTCAGCTCGGTTCTCGGCAACTCTCATCCAGCTACTACCAGCCACCCTGCGAAGATCATCGCTCCAGCTAGCCTGAGGGCGTCCTACCTTACGTTAGCCGATTTGCGGTCTCCACTCGAGAACACGTCTACCCCAACGGTCATCGGTTCTATAGCTAATATGGCCAGCCCATTGCCACTTCAGCTTGCTTATTCTGTGAGCTATGTCGACAACCTTGGTTCTCAGCCGGAGCACACATCGCTTAGGAGACTGTAAAGGGGTCTACCCTGAGCCTTACTGTGCACGGCAGCACGAGATCATAGTGCCGCTGTATTCCCTGGAATCACTCGGTGGGAGACCCGCCTACATTAAATGATGCTGGTGGGTTTCGGCAGGCTATGTGTCGAGATGGTAGCCTCTTCGATGCCTTCTTCTCCGAACGGGATTGGCCTTCTGACGATCACGCGCGGCGGCCTCCTTTTGGACTACACGATCTCACAGAAGGAGGCCACTTTCCCTCCTCGGACAGATAACCTAGTAAAGGTCGAGAGTTCGCAGGACTAGCCGATGTGGCGACGCACGCTTCAGGAGGCCTATACCTGTCAATGGTCGAAATGATAATGATCCTAAACGTAATGCTTGAGAAATACATGCACCCGTAATCCTTAGAGATCAAAGACTTCCGTAACAACAGGAAACAGACCCAATTACATCGTCTCTATTTCCATCGCCGATTGAACTTATAAACAATGCCTGATCACTTCACCGAGACTGACATGTTTATTGTTTATTTCTAATTGTTTGTTTAATTGTTCTAGTCCTTCGGCGAGGGAGAGGTTAGTTTGGAGTTCATCACGTTTATATTCGGAGGGGCTTTGATCAGCAGCTCGCCATGTTATTACAGTGAATTGCTTATGGAAAAGGTTTGATCTAATTACTCAGTATTGATAGTACGTAAGTTATTCGTGAAAGAGCCTGCGGCGGTTGCTGGCATCGTAGTAAGATCTTTTGTTCAAAAATCGTCTAAAAATTCATTGACGCATTTTCACTAGTATATACATATAAATAAATCAGCCAGCGTCGAGTACTGGAGTCACATAGCCAGGCAAGACGACATAACCTCGAACAAGAGTGATTGTAGGGCAGGTGCTGGCAAAGTCGAGGGCAAACGTCAAAGAGGTCGTAATAGAAAAAAAAAGAAAGAGACAAAGAGAATTCACTCAGATGGTCGGAATAAATCCGCTCTACGCTGAACACCAAGCTCCATGATGCCAAAGATAAGAACAGGTGGCGCAACACCATCAAGAAAAAGATTACTCCACGTTCAAGGGATCAAGACCCTCAGCAATGAGAAAAACGATGCGAAGTGAAAAGAAATTCAATGAATATTAAGTGCGAAGAGGTTTCTTTGAAGTGAAAACTTCTTTAGTCGCGTTGGGCATTTTTAGATGGGAAAAAACTATTCTATGACGCTACGCGTCGTAGCACTCGTAGCGGATCGCATAGCGGATTGAAGTGAAAACTTCTTTAAGCGCGTTGGGCATTTTTGTTCTAGTTTTCACTTCTGTCAGCACTCCCGGAGTACCACTCTTTTTTTTTGAGGTTGGAAAATTATCAGTTGACTTCTCCCGCTCTGTGTGGAGCGGGAGGGCGTGACAGACTCTTACTAACTAAAACCCACCTGTGATCCATCAAGTGCCCTTTGCGTTCCAGAGCTACGGTGACTCATTCGAACACTTCCAGTGTGAAGGGGTGCATATCTTTTTTTATGGAGATATAAGGCCAAGTTTTCAAATCCTTTTTGCGCTATTAGCAGTACTTACTGATAGCCTCAATACAAAAAAAACATAAAGGACATTAAATATATAATTATACAGGGTGTAACGGAAAGGTGTGGTCATATTTTAAGAACCGGGTCTGCCCATGTTAATGAACAACTTTCTCTAAGAAAAAGCACTTTCCCAAAAAAAAAAAAATTTACTTTCCATACAAAGTTATCATCAGCTGATCAATATTTGTATGCGCAGTATTTTTTTTTTTTGAGAACTTCTTTATGTTTTCTTGACGAAAGTTGTTCATATCGATAGGCAGATGCAGTTCTTAAAATATGACCACACCTTTGCGTTACATCCAGTATACTTACCTAATTATGATAAAAGTATGTTATATACTGTAATCTGTTGCTAAATCAACATAAGCCAGCGGTCAGAAAGACACACTTAATAGAAACGATTCAGCTCGTAGATTTCGCTGGCAGCCTGCCACACTTCAGCCCTTTAATATGCTAATTATTTAAAAAAATAAACGTATCTTTTCTTTGTTTTTCTTTTTCGCGCTGTCACTTTTTTTGTCATGTTGGTATTAGTGTAGCTATAAATATGTCAATACAATAGACAATCTTGTTTTTTTGTTTCGACAGGCAGCAACAGGGAATTTGGCATAAACATTTTCTTGAGGTAAAATAATGTTTGAATTGCGAGACAAATTGCGACACAAATGTCTACTGTCTCTAGGGACTCTTCGAAAAGACAAGACAATCTTTCCAGTAACCATCAAATGGAATTTCTAACTTGCTACATGTTTTTGATCTTATTAAACAAGATTTTCTCGTTTATTAATAAAAAAATATTGGCATGAGGAAAATACAGCTGAAGATCCTTTTGGAACGAGCAAGAAGTCATTATAGCGCTTTATTCACGATCCATCTTGCTGCGTCCCGCTAAGGCCATGCACGATGCACGATGCAAAAGTACTATGAATAGGCTTAACGTACGTCGATTAATAATAATTATCGACGTACGTCAACTTCCGGATACTTCAACATTAAAAAAACAAGACAGTTAATGACAGGGAAAAAAGACCTGTAGCATTGCACTATCAAATTAACCACACTGTAATTAAGAAAATCTTAAAATAAACTGGACTCTGTGTTTCCTGATAGCTACAATCTGGGGGTCTTTAAGATAAGAGTGAATAGGTTACTTCTAGGCAAGCGTGCTCTATCCTCGAGCACATCGTCACTTACCATCAGGTGAGATAGTGGTCAAGCGCGAGCCTATTATAGATAAAAAAAAAACTCCCTAAAATCCTCATCATCATGAACTCCTGACTATCATTTTTAAATGATAGTCAGGAAATTAGGAGGCAGTTATTTATAATCTATATTATTTTCCTGTTATTCAGGGAGAACAATTCCGCCAAGCAGTATACTCGTGCGGCTGGGAGCGTCTCTACGAGCGGCGCGCGCGCAGCACCATAGCACTTATATTAGAACGAGCGCTGCGTCCCACAGCCATACGGACCATGTTCAGGACTGTTTGTTTGGATGCACTGGCTGATGTAAGGAACCTTTTAATTTTTAAGTTTTAGCTTCGCTACTGAGAAACTTCTTAGCCAAAGTATTTCCAAAGCCAATCCCATACCTGCCTAACCTAACCGCCATCTTTAGATCATAAAATTATATCTGATAAGCTTTTGATAACGGAATGGAATGTCCTTTCCCTTTTGACTCCTAAGTCACAGGAACTTACACCTAGTTTAGGAGTCAGAGAATTTAAAAATGACCAGTTTTAAATTCTCTCTATCAATTTATTTTATTTTTGTATTTAACTGTATCTATTATTTTTTTAATTATTTAATTGTGTATACGAGTATTTCACTTTGTAAAACTGGCTTATGGACAATAAAAATTATTATATTAAAATTATTATATTTATTATTTGAAAATGGAGGATCCTACGACCAGACGAGTGTTGTATTTGGTCCGGGCAACTGCCCGATGGTTGTTGTCTGTTGATGGTTGATGTTCAAATAGCCAGGAAAACTGCTTGCAGGATTTGTGTGATTAGTTCGTATGTGGTGTCAAAGATGTCGCTACAACCTAATCAAGATCATGGTCAACTCGCGTGAAACAAATATCTGAACATCAACTTAATGCACGTTTTGTCACTGTTATAAAGACTACACTTTAAGGTATCAGGTTTTTTTTTCTATTTTTTTTCTATAATTCACTTGAGCCCACTACAAAAGTACACTTTTTCTGTCACCATTCTTCTTCTTCTCGTGTCGATGACTCATACTCTGTCCGTCCCCCGAATCCGAAACCTGGATGTACGTCATAAACAAAGGCTTCGACGACCTAGCACAAGACACGTCTGGTGAAAAATGATGAGCAGAACTGACCCCAAATGATAGGTTAGTCAAAAACAGAGATACTATATCCCAGACTTATACTTATATACTTAGACTTATATATTCAAAATTGAAAAAGATGTGTAGGTACCGTGGCGTCCATCTTGCAAGAGAGGCAAAAGACTTGTAATATATATTTTTAGTTATTGTATCTGTGTACCTATTTTAATATTCTATGTGTGTTATTTTGTTAATGTCTACGGTATTTAAGAGTATGTGTCTGTATGATATGGGTTTAATAATTGCCTGAAATAGATGATATTTAATTCAATTTAATACTACCACTTGCTTTTGCCCGCGACTTCGTCCACGTGGAATAGTTATTTTGGGCAGCCTTATTTCTTATCAAGTGCCTAAAGTTTTTACAAAGTTTCGTGGTTTTCAATGAAATTTTCATACCCTATTTCAACCCCTCAAAGCCTTTTTTCGCGACAAAAAGTAGCCTTTGTCCTTTTCCAAAGTCTAATCTGTCTATGTACCAAATTTCATCAAAATTGGTTCAGCGGTTTGACAGACAGATAGAGTTACTTTCGCATTTTAAATGTAGTTGGGATTCATAGACGCGGTCTATTTGAAGCCACATAATCTCCAGCAGTTAAGGTTTACCTACGCCCAGATGTCTTAATTAACATCAAGAAATAGCAATAAAACAAACATTCCAGTACGTGAAGAAATAAAATCTAAACGCGAAACAGCCCATAAAGTTTTATATCACAAAAACAGTGCCATTAACTTTTACGATTTCTTCTTTTTCAGCTTGTCCATCAGTCTTACGCCATATTTAATCTCATGAATGCTATGTGGAATTGAGAGATTACACGGATCGCAAAATGACTTCAAAGATTTTGTAATCTTTTACAAAATCGAGTAGTTTATGATATTCATTTCTAAACAAAACACGCTTTTATTATTAATTAGCTTTACCTGTAAGTTACTATGTAAAAAAATCTTAAGAGTTAAATTTAAACAACTTCACGGTTTTACATACACGTTTAGTTTGGATGACATTGGTGTTGATTCTGTTGTGCACAAACTAAACCTAATTTAGGCTATTGCTATCTTTTTCTCTCTAATAAAACAAGAAAGAGACGGACGTAAATTAGTGCTGTCAAATTTAGTTTGAACTAATATTTCCATACAAATTAAGGGTACACGTAAAAACATGTCGTCTAAAAACACGGCGAAGCGCAAGGCGTAAACTAGTTTGGCATCTCTTAGTTCATAGCTGTAGTGGTGCGGATTCTCTTGTTCAATAACTAAACTAAAATTAGAGAATTGCTATCTTTTACTAAAAGGCAGTGCAAGAAAAGGACCTCTATAGCTATGCACTAAGTTAGAGATGTCAAACTAGTTTACGCCATGCGCTTCGCCGTGTTTTTAGATGGCATGTTTTTACGTGTACCCTTAATTTGTATGGAAATATTAGTTCAAACTAAATTTGACAGCTCTAATTTACGCCCTTCTCTTTCTTGTTTTATTAGACAGAAAAAGATAGCAACAGCCTAAATTAAGTTTAGTTTGTGCACAACAGAATCAACACCAATGCCTGGTTAGCCAAGTGACGTCATTTTAAATCTAATATGGCGGACTACCAAAGATGGCGGACTAGTCATTTTTTGTGGATCCTTATGATACGCGTATCAAATGAAAGGATTTGCTGGAAAGATTTATAATATAATTATATACTTATGTTTGACAGTCGCACTCGTATATTTTTACTGTTCTGAAACTAGATTAATTTTCACAGATAAGCTTTTACTATGTCTTGAAAAACGTAAGTATAATAATAAAAGTTTTAACAAACATTTGAATGAAGTTTAATTTAAGTTGGAGAAAAGTTATACCCAAATTATTTAATTAATTTTAATTTATCAGTTCACTTCAATACTCTGTCGTCATGAAATAGTTTGGAAAGCCGTTTCATCTTGCAGGAAGAAAAGCACTTAGAACTTACTGAACACCTGGCTTTTTCCTTGGACACAGGATAAGCATTGCTATACAACGTGGAAATTCCACCAGTGTCTTGGACACATTACCGACAGCGATATGGAGGTATTTTTCGACGCCATATTTTAGATGTTTCAGTTAGGTTAAACTTTTTTTTTTGTGTACTTCTATGTAATTATAGTTAGATAGGTATATTTTTTGTTTCAATCAATCTGTCTAGCCTTTTCCCAACTATCTTGAGATCGGCTTCCAGCCTAACCGGATGCAGCTGAATACCAGTATTTTCCATGGAGCGACTGCCTATCTGACCTCCACACTAACTGGGTTGTCTGGGTAATACGATACCCCTTGCTAAGACTTGTTGTCAGACTTTCGGGCTTCTGGCGACCCGTAACGACTCTCAAAGAGCCACGATTGACAGCCGGGACCAACGGCTTTTTTTTTTGTGGTGTGGGAAATCATCCAATGACATCTCCCACTCTGGGTGGAGCGGGAGGGCGTGTCAGACTCTTACTGACTAAAACCCACCCCTGTTCCTTCCCTGCCTGAGCGCCCAAGGGTGCAGTAAGGGACCAACGTCTTAACGTGCTTTCCGAGTATAGGTATATTTTTGTTTAATGTACTTAAATAAACACTGACTGATTAGTTCCCAAATATTATAGTATTGTTCGAATAGTACACACATGACACAATACATAAGTTGGAGTATTAAGCATAATAAGCCTTTTAATGTCCCCATTGCTGGGACACAGGCCTCCTCTCTTTGAGAGGATGTGGGCCGTAATCCACCACACGGGCCCAATGCGGGTTGGTGAATGTCACCTGTCTTTGAATTTTTAGTTTTAATTCATGCCGGTTTCCTCACGATGTTTTCTATCACTGTTTTATAAGTAAATAATAAATAAATCAAATTTATTTCAGACTTTAAGTTCATATTTAAAAATTACACATACCAAAAAGATACACACAAAAGGATACACACATACACACTTAAAAGATCTCTCATTTGATGTACTAAAATGACGCACGATGAGTGGTCATCCAGTGACACATCATTGGACTGTCCAATCTGCCGGCCACGATAGCCACCAACCTGTTGGAGCTAGCTGTTTTGAGAGCATTGGATGAAATAAATTACACTAATTAAATCGCGTGCCCGGGTTTGAATCCACGACTACCACTCGTAAGTTGGGGGAGCTACCACTGGGCCACCACTGCTCTATTAAGATGATTATACTCCAACTCAAATCACTGTGCGATTGTGAGATCCACTCCCGTTTACCCAAAAATCGAATCTGAAAATAAATAAATGTTGCAACACTCGTCTAAAGAAAATAGGTTGCCAGTGTTGCCACTGCCACAGTCGATTAAACTTTTTGGCTGATCGCACGGTATCCGAAAACAATGGCATTTAAAATATTTTATCAGGTTAAACCACTAAACAAACGTATCCTACTAATATTATAAATGCGAAAGATTGGATGTTTGTTACTCAATCACTCCAGAACGGCTTAACGAATCTGGTTGAAATTTAGCAAAGAGATAGATTAAAGTCTGGAATAGCACTCAGGCTATAATTTATAACAGGGGAAGAACTAATTCCACTTGGGCGAAGCTGCTGGCAGAAGCTGGTTAGCAATAAAATATGAAATATTATACTTATTTTTATCTACTAGTATTCCAACCGTATAAAGCGAGATTTTAGGACACTTGCCAAAAACTCGTTTCCACAGCTATCTCATCTCATCTGCCTAGCTTTTTCCGGACTATGTTGCGGTCGGATTAAAGTCTGGACGGCTGCAGCCGAATACGAGAATTTGACATGGAGCGACTGCCTACCCGACCTTTACAATGCACTTACTGGGTAATTTTTAACCGACTTCCAAAAGGAGGAGGTTCTCAATTCGTCTGTATGTTTTTTTTTTGTATGTATGTTACGCGATATCTCCGCCATTTGTGAATCGATTTTGATGATTCATTTTTTGTTTGGTAGGTCATACTGCAGAGGTGGTCCTATATAAATTTTATCGAAATCGATTCAGCACTTTAAAAAAAAATCAACATAGACAAAAAATATGTATACACAGATGACGTTTTGGTTGTCTACAAATGTTCAAATTCCATGTTATCCGTTCGGACATAACTTAAATATTTACTTTTACTTCTGGTGTACAACAACAATAATAAAAAAAAGAAAAACTAAAAAGTGAAAAATAAAAAACTTTTTTCAAAAAAAAATACAACCGACTTCTAAAAATTGCAAAATAACTTATTTCGGCAGTCGGTGTCAAATAACGAAGAAACAAAAAAATATATACACCGACATCCGAAATGAAAGTTATTGTGCAATTTTTAGAAGTCGGTTGTACTTTTTTTTTTAAAACAGTTTTTTTTTCAAATATCCAATCCAATCTGCCTAGCCTTTTCCCAACTATCTTGGGGTCGGCTTCCAGTCTAACCGGATGCAGCTGAATACCAGTATTTTACATGAAGCGACTGCCTATCTGACCTCCACAAACCAGTAACTGGGTAATACGATACCCCTTGGTAAGACTGGTTGTCAGACTTTCGGGCTTCTGACGACACGTAACGACTGACAAAGATCCACGATTGACAAGTGGGACCAACGGGTTAACGTGCTTTTCGAGGCACGGAGGAGTCTCGGTATGTAAAGATGGTCACCCATCCATGGACCAACCCCGGCAAGCGTAGCTTAACCTAATGGATCGACCCGTACGGCTGTTATTACTTTAGCCACGAGCTCCTACTTTTTCAAGTATCCAATAGGCTAAATTATAAAATCAGCCTGTAATTGTTCTACTGTGGGCTCATTGCTCGCCGAACAGATGGTCGATCAGACCGAAAAGTTGATATAGTTGCGACCACGTACCTACGACGCAGCCTTGGAAGGCCTCCCACAAGGTGGACCGATGACCTGGTGAGGGTCGCGGGTAGCCGATGGAAGCGAGACACACAGGACCGGTCATTGTGGCGACACTTGGGGGAGGCCTATGTCCAGCAGTGGACGTCTTTCGGCTGAAATGATTATGACTCGTTCTCAAAGCAAACTCATCTTCTCTTTTTAGTGCGAACTCGGCGCTTATGCGGCACATGTGTACCCGGCGCCTCCACCACATGTGAAGCCCTCTTTTAAGGAACGATTGGCGGATTTAGAGTTGGTGTGGACTTTAGGTTGTTGGCCTTTTGAACAAGCAAGTTCTTGAGTGGAGAACGAAAATCGATGATTGATTACGTCATATTTTGGTCGTGCTTGTCAATTCCACCCTCTCACAGAGGACATTAAAAGGCTAATGATGGTGATGTCAATGGATGGAATGTCACTTTTTCGAGGCTCTCTGGAACCACCACGAATAAAACGTTTTGGGAACACATTCAGTATGCGTACAGATAAGGAGTGGAATTTTCAGCCGGAGTCTGTTTCCTGACAACCTGGGAGTCCTTAAGTCACGAGTGAATAGATTACTTCTAGGCAAGCGTGCTCCATCGCCAACCACATCATTTCTTACCATCAGGTGAGATAGGTGAGATGGTGAAACAAAAATAAATCCTGGGAGACGTCTACATCCAGCAGTCGTCTGAGAGGGACTGAGTTTATTGATAGAAATCCTGGTTATTTTACTCATGATGTTTTCCTCCACCAATGCCAATGGAAATAATTTAATGTGCCTCTTTATTTAGACATATTTAATGTAGTGCATCAAATAAGAGTTTCCTCGAAATTCATCACGGCGCAGGAATGTCGGCACATAAGCAGAGGTTGCCAACCTTTGGAATTTATTTAGCTAACTTTGTATGTTGACACTTGTGCGAAATTAATAATAAGAGTTAAACCTTGTTTATTGATATGTGTATTAGATTCTGCGAACAGTTAGTAGGTTATAGAGATGTAGGTCAATGTGTTGACGGTCTAAGAATCCTTTACAAATATTATAACTTTTGAAAGTATGTGTGTGTATATTTGTGATTTCTTAGCAATTCAATAGCTGAACGGATCTGTTACAAAGGCAGTTTAAAAACGATTTAAAAATTACACAGAATACTTCTATACTTACCGAAGAAAGTAGTTAGTTTTTTAACCTGTCGCATTGCATATCCAATTAGCAAACACAATAAATTTTAATTGTTATCTGCACACCTGGTGTGCAATTGACGTGTGAAGAGTTAAGGAGAGCTTTTTTAATTTTGTTGAAGAAACGTGAGCAACGCTGAACTCAGTGATGGTTTTTTTTTAAATTCCTGTCTAGCCATTTTTGACCTCGATCTCACACTTGATGGTAAGCAATGGATTACGTCAACGGTGGAGTGTAGCGGAAAAGATACCTGTTCACTCTGGCTTTGAAGGCTGACGCCTGATTGGAGACATTATTGGAAGAAAAAAATTAAATGTTCAAAGTCTCTGCACTGATATTTGATGACAAATCTCTCTATTTTCCTTACTTCAATTAAATAATCGTCAACTACTCGTATAGTGGCGGCACGTAGCAGAATATTCAAAGTCTAGAAAATAAATTCATTCAGTGCTTCAGCTAAACGTTTTCACAATAAATAATGTTATTAAAGACGTTATTTTGTGAAAATATCGCGTATTATACGCATTCACAGTTTATTGCTTGCAGAGAGCAAGCAATAAACGCTAAAAGCGTTTGGTATCAATGGAAATTATATTTACGTGAATGGCACATAATTTTACGCGATGTTAATGTTCAGATTCCTAAGAACTCCGAACTATGTCGGGGTCATTCCACGATAAAGCGACTTAGAGAACATCATCATCACCATTTCTGCCGAAAGTGCTGATGAGCAGCCTCCCCCAAAAGTCGCCACAACGACTGGTCCTATGCGTCTCGCTTTCATCGGATTCCGAAACTCACCAGGTCATCGGTCCACCTCGTGGGAGGCCTTCTAACGCTGTGTCTTCCGGTACGCGGTCGCCACTCCTTTTCCTTTCGACACCTTTCGGCCCCATCGACCATTTGTTCTGCGAGTAATGTGCCCTGCCCACAACAGTTTGGCGATTCTTTGGACTATGTCAGTAACTGTGGTTCTCCTGCAGATATACCTTAATTTCTGATTCGATCACGCAAGGAAACGCCGAACAAAGCCCTCGCCATTGCCCTTTGGGTGACTTTAAGCCTTCTGATGAAGCAAATTAAGAGCAACCACATTTCAGTGCCATATGTTATCACTGGCAACACGCACTGGTCACTTCGACTTCGATGACAGACTTTTAGTCTGTCAAGACGAAGAGACGCGAGAGTGGGTGTAGTGTCTCCGATCTTGATAGCAGTGGTGGCTGCATGGGTATTAATAACCATGACCTTGTTTTTGTCAAGGTTCATAAAACCCACTCTTTCGCACTACCCTTAGCTACTATCAAATACCTACGGAATGGTGCAGCTCGAACTTTAGAATATCTAATAGTGTCAGACTGTGTAATGGCTGCAATTTAGTCTGGCGGCTACCCAGAGAGAGCGGACAAGCATTATTTATTTAATTACTATTGTATTGCTCTAGTTAGAGACGAATAATAATGCAAGGCAATAGAATAGAGTTTTGCGCCTATACGAGCAAACCCGTACAAATCAATTGTTTAGTTTTTATGCTGACATCGACGCGCAGCGAATTAAGGTCCTACTACCGGCCAAGTGGCGCCCTCGTTGAATAAAAAATCGTAGTATGGCGAAGAAAATAAATAATAAAGAATCCAACGTCACGTTTGTTACAAAGAGGATAAAGTGGTAGGCAAAAGTACCAAAAACGGCCGTTTCTGACACTTTTGCCTACTGCTTTGGATACGAAACATTCTGAGACCTGTTTTAACAACCTAAAAATACTTTAGCCTCTTTGTAACAAACGTGGTATTGGATTCTTCAATATTTGTTTTCTATGCTATGCTACGATTTTTTATTCAATGCGTAGACCCTTAATAAAACTCCATATTTGAGTAAGCGTTTAGTAGTTGCATACCTAGCATGGTTGAAAGACTCATTCGCCGCTTGTTGATCATCTATCAGTTTCAGGTGTTTAACTGAATACACAAATATTATCTTTTAATACCTACATTGAATGATAATATTTGTGTATTCACTCACACATTTGTGTTGTTCCTTACCCGTACAGCGCCCAATATGCGCCTCTTGATTGTGGAAAACTATTGGAGAAAAACAGTATGAGGCAACCGGCTTTTCCTAGAACCAAATACTTATTCGACACTATGAATCCTCTTTACAGTGAAAAACTATCGGAGAAAAATAATGTGAGGCAAACTTCTTGTCCTAGAACCAAAAATTCAAAGATATGAGTTATCAGAAAACCCGCACTTGGTCTGTGTAGTGAATTACAGCCCAGTCCCTCTCACAGCGAGGTGGCCAGTTTTCCAGCAGTGAGTAGGTACATAAAGGCAGATTTTTTTGTCATAGATCTGAATATTATAGAAAGGACCATCTAAACTTTTTCTCACACAACCGCTCACGAAGAGAGCCTACCGCGAAGTGAGTTGGCTTCGGTCTCGTTGGACCTATGTCGGACCAAATTGCGGCGACAGAAGAATGCGCGGACCACCCTATCCTTACCATATAAGTCAATGCGTGTAGTGAAAGTTTTGCCGACCAGAAGACCAGATGCAGATAAAACTCAGCTTGACTACATTACTGCCTCCATAGACGGACTGCTTAGAGCAGTCAGTATCGACAGCTTCAGGTGGTGGTCAGGGCGATCTGCAGTTTCAATACAAAATAGATATTCGTAATACACTGACCGTTCAAGCAGTTCATTTGCAGTCGCAGCTAAAAACGCACCAAGCAGTCCGTCTATGGAAGCCCCAAGCTCTCGTGCAGTTGATATCGACTGCTCTAAGCAGTCCGTCTAAGGTCCCTCCTTATGGTTTGTTTTCAGTGCAAGTGTCAAAGCTTTGTTAACAATATTGTTGCGGAATCGGCAGGCAACAAGTGCTACAGTTTTTTAAAGGAACAAGGAATCAGAAATCACCTTTCCTGTCTGATATTCCTGTAGTGAAATTTTACTGAAACCATGATTGCAAACATTTTGATATCTACAGTTTAATTTACCGAATGCAGAACCATGAAAATCCATAATACGCGTAAAAACCTTTTGTTCTTTACCACATTTCCGTTCTCACGTTTTCCTAGAAACTAGTCTATAATAACGTGTCCTTTCAGGCTTTGTTACTTTGTAGTTCAATTATACGTTCTTTTGTTTATTTTTTTTATTATACAGGGTGTAACGGAAATACGTGGTCAAATCTTAGATATTGCTTCTGCCCATGGAAATGAACAACTATCTTCAAGAAAGTCATAGAACATTCCTTAAAAAACATGGACTATCATCACCTGATCTACAATTACGGGAGGTCGAATTTAAAAAAAAAAACGAATGACAAACTTTCATACAGACAAATCCCCCCTTTTCACCCACCTTAAACGTCGAAATTCAAAAAAAAATGGTTGTCTGTAAAGTTGGTTTACGGAGGATAGTTTAACGTGACAACAGCATAACAAAACATTGATGAAATATAGATGCGGCGCATACGTACAATGAGCGTAACGGGACACTTTTTCGTGCATGCAGCCCCGGTTCATAGATTTATTAGACATTGTCACGTCAAAAATCTTATCTTTCATATATCTTAGTGCTCCTCTACATTATAAAAGGAAGCCGTGTACAAAATTTCACGTTCCTAGTCTCAGTAGTTTCGGCTTTGCGTTTATATGTCAGCCAGTCAGTCAGTCAGTTTCTCCTTTTATTTAAATAGATAGAAGATAACTTACATCAAAATCTTTTAAATTTCAGGATGATTAGAAACGCACTCAAGCGTGACGAGTATTTACAACGTAGACCTTTCTACATACTGTAATGCATACACATTTATAAACAAACTCTAAGGGTGTCCCCACACTGACTAACGCGTAACGCGGAAACAGATCAAGCCGCTCTTAATTTCTTACGTATAGGAGATGACAGCGCAAACGGCCCGTGACTTCGGTCGAAAAGTACCAATTGACTGCAATGCATTGCGAAGACAGACTGGTTTAAATGAGAATAGTGTGATCGCTGAGGAAATTTTATTTCGTGACTGAAGCTAATGTTTACTTATCGCTAGCTAGAATAATATATCGCCAGTAAAGCATTTTCATTCTTTTTAATCGACTTCCAAAAACGGAGGCGGTTCTTTGTTCGACTCTTTGTATTCTTTTTATGTATGTTCACCGATATCTCTGTCAATGTAGACCGATTTTCAAAATTATTTTTTTATTCGAAATAGTATTACTCTTGAAATCCACAAACACAAAAAATAAGTATGCACACTGATGACGTTTTGATTTGCTCTAATTATGTTAAAATTCCATGGTATTGGGGCTATCAATTCGGGCATAACTTTAATATTTAATTTGTGCTGGGGTACAAGAAATAGTAACAATCACAAAATCACCAAAAATACTTTAATTAAATAAAATATACGGTCTAATTAAAACCTCCTCCTTTTTTTCGTCGGTTAATTTTTTTTGTGTTTTTTTGGTGTAAAGATACAAAAATATTAATGACTGGAGGAGGAGGTGACTCTATAAATAGAAATGAATGGAAGAATAAGACATGCTACGTCGCGTCGACCCCATTAGATTGGAATGTGGGCAGGAAGTTGATCACATAAGCAAGATGTTCAAACTTTAGGATAAATGCTAGCCAAGTGCCCCAACCACAACGTTAACTCCTAGAAGTGACGAGAGTCTAAAACAAGACTCTCGTCATTTACTGTAATGGAAAGTACTCATGATAACAAAACATACTGGCCAAAATTCAACTGCCCTACCGTTTGTTTTCAGGGAGTTCTAGTTCTTATATCCATCATCATCATAATAATATTGCATTGTTACCGGACTTATACAGGGTGTAACGAAAAGGTGTGGTCATATTTTAAGAACTGGTTCTGCCCATCGCTATGAACAACTTTCTTTAAGAAAACCTGAGGAAATTCTCTAAAAAAATTTTTACCTCCCATACAAATATTGATCATTGATGATAACTTTGTATGGAAAGTCCAATTTTTTTTTTGGGAATTTTCTATTTTTCTTAGAGAAAGGTGTTCATTTCCATGGGCAGAACCGTTTCTTAAAATATGACCACACCTTTCCGTTACACCCTGTATAAGTATGCCAAATTTCAGCTCTATCGGAAACCAACAAGTGGTCAAATAATGGTTTGCAAATTTTGAAACGAAGAACTTACATACGAACACTGAGAGTCAAAGCTGAAAAAAAAAAATAAAAAAAAGAAAGCAAAAAAAAAAGCAAAAAAAAAGCAAAAAAAAAAAAAAGAAAAAAAAAAAGCAAAAAAAGCTTGTAAAAATTATGTTGAATTCGGTACTATACAGGGTGTAACGGAAAGGTGTTGTCATATTTAAGAACCCGTTCTGCTCATGGAAATGAACAACTTCCGCTAAGAAAAAACTTAAAATTTCCAAAAAAAAAATGTGTTTCCATACAAAGTTATCATCAGCTGATCAATATTTGTATGGGAGGTAAAATTTTTGTTTGAGAATTTCCTCAGATTTTCTTGAAGAAAGTTGTTCATATAGATGGGCAGATGCAGTTCTTAAAATATGACCACACCTTTCCGTTACACCCTGTATATATTAGTACAATATTGCAATTTCTCCACTCATGAAATGCGAAAACCGAATCCAACGTTTATTAGTCTGGCCACACCCTTAACCTGCAACGCTTTTGCCTCATAACCACAGAGTATATTATAAATAAGCTTATCAATCATAACTGTCTGTCGGATGAACGGACGGGCGGCTAAAATGACCCGTGATGACTTCCTCGTCAAGATATAAAGTGGACACATGTGTCCAACATCTGTCTGAAAAGTATGTAGTACCTACTCAGGAAATGACAGAAATTGCCTGGATTTATTGGACAGATTGGTACATTAAGGAACATATAACGGCGAAGGATAAATTCTGAAATTGACAGGATGAAATGTAACCATATTGTAATGTTCATACTGCACAGGTAGACAATTGGGCATAAAAAGCTTTCATGTCAATTTCTAGAGCGATAGAACTGATCAGCATATTTATAAAAAGTCTTGCCAAACCTTTGAGAGTGCGTTTTCAGATACTGTTGTTGGTGGAGGAATACCAGTGGATGTACATCCCTGATTTACAGGTCGATTCAAACTTAAATGACGAGCTTTATTATGTTTACATACTTGTTTACTTAAAAGTATGTTGTGGTAACGAGTTGACGCGACTGACATACCGCTGTTAAACCCGCGATGGTTTGTGATGGTATGTTAAGGCGACTACCAATGACCTTCAGTGGTTTTTTTTGTGGGGTGGTAAATCTTCTAATGACATCTCCCGCTCTGGGTGGAGCGGGAGGGCAGACTTTTACTGACTAAAACCCACCCCTGTTCCTTCCCTGCCCTGGGTGCCCAGGGGCGAGGTAACTCTGTTTCGAATTTATCCGGGCAAACCTTGAGTGGTTAGCTTGCGTATTCTGGGCTGAGCTCACGTAACGCGCCGTACGTCCACCCAGCAATAGGACCCGCCCATCAAGGAGCGCTGTCCTAAATTAGACGCATTATTAATTTATTATACATATAACAACAGGTATTAAACTAAAACACGTATACTTAAAATATAAATAATTAAATAATGAAGGTGTAATAAAAATATGCTTTATAGTTTTTAGGTACGTGATTCTCAATTTTTTTATCCGCGTTAGACATAACTTTACAAATTAATTACACTATGTTATAAAAATATAATTTTAAATATTGTCATATCTAATTACGACGAAAATTGTTTAGAGTAACATATTTTTTTTTTAAAGAAATAAGACTAGTCGTTTAGACGTGATGTTCAATTAAAACCATTAGAAGCCGCATAACTGCGCCTGAAAGTTTAACAAATGGTTGTAAAAAAGGTTCTTAGTAAATAAACGGAACAAAAAGGTTTTCGCTGCGCAGTAGTACCCCAGGCCCCGCGGCCCCGGTTTGTTGCCGCACCATCAAGTTTGAATCTACGTATGCATATTACCTGTACATATTATTAAAACTAAGTCCCTTTCCGCGTCTGTCTTTCTGTTTGTGCACTAACTCCTCCTAAACCACGCAACAGATTTCGATGCGGTTTTCACTAATAGAAAGAGTGATAAGCGAAGTTTATATATACAGGGTGTAACGGAAAGGTGTGGTCATATTTTAAGAACCGGTTCTGCCCATGGAAATGAACAACTTCTCTTAGAAAAGAAAGAAAATTCCCAAACAAAAAATTGGACTTTCCATACAAAGTTATCACCAGCTGATCAATATTTGTATGGAGGGTAAATTTTTATTTTGGGAATTTCATAATCTGTTCTTTAATAAAGTTGTTCATATCGATGGGCAGATGCAGTTCTTGAAATATGACCACACCTTTCCGTTACAGCCTGTATATAATTTGCACCCGTGAAACTTTAGTTAGGGGTTCAGTGTACACATTATTTATTTGGGTTCGAGGGGCCGAGAGTGGACTAAACGTGCGAAACCAGTCGGGTCGCTGGTTAAGAATCAATCCAAGCTCTAAAATAGTTGGGTGCAGTCACCCAAAACCTGGACAAAATTTCCATAGTTTTACGCGGCGTTTTAGGAGTGCTATAAAACTAATTTATTTTCTCTGTGTAGTTTCTAGCCACTACAAAATGAAGAGTTCGAAATGGGCAGCGGCAACTTTCTGAGTTATTAATAATATCCTAGTATACCCAGTAATTTGCTAATCTAAATAACAAAAATTTTAAAATTTTGGAGAATATTTTAGTAAAATTGTTTGTTTTTTTTTTCTATAAATAAATCTAAACAATTGACAAGTGTGATAGACTACTTTATCCCGGTAAAGCATAATGCATCGAAAATGGAATAGATGAACCTAATATTGGATCTGCCCTTCATCTTATGACTCTTACAAGGGCTTATTAAGCAAGCCTAAGGAAAAAATTTATGTAAAAAGGAGCGGTGTGAATGGTATGAAATAATGTGAAAGAAAAACTTTTTTCAGATATTTCGATCTTCGACAGTCAGAAAGACAGTCACGAGCTATTTCCCCCATCATTCTCGTCCCACTACACGAACAATATAACTATTCTACCCAGAATATAGACTATTCATGTGACTACATCACATGACTCCGCCAGTGGGCAGGCCACGACTGATCCCGCTATAAAACACATTATAAATAACTCTCTTACATTAATTAACTAACGCACCACACGGATATTTAAACCGTTTCAAAATAGATTGTTTTTTTAATAAAAAGTATAATTCATTCATGTTTTTGTTGCTGGCGATATTAATGAGCAAAAATTTGAAAAAAGAACGGGCAGACTAAGCCCCTTTTTGTTGAATAGGATGACGTTTTGTCAAAATGAAACGGGAATTTAAAAAATTATGTAGCAAGATTTTTCTGAATGCTTTTTTTATCAACAATGGTAATTACTAATACATACAAACATACGCCATCATTTAGGAAAAATAAACTATATAGTCACCACAACTACCGCAATCACAACACAGATAAGAAGCACAACATTGGCAGCATTTATTTATTAGCTCAAGACTATACTTCGCCATTTGAGAAATTTTAAATAAACTAAATTTTATAGATAGATAAAAGAAAGGCAACTGCCTAAGTTGCTATCCTTCCCTATCATAATCTACAAAAATCTCATCGCTAAAACACTTAGCTGCAAATCAAAAAAGAAAAAAAATGCCTAGTTCATGAAAGAATTTGATTGGGAGCCAAAAAGTTTCTGAGATTCCTTGAATCGTAAATTGCAATTTCTAATTTAAAAAAGACAATGCAGCAAAAAATTGAGTAACGTAAACAAAACATCAAAAACACAATTTTAAACGCATTAAAACCCGTTTCATTTGCCACGAATTGCTTTTCAAACAAAAACAAAATGTCTCCTTACACTACATAATTGTTTACAGATCTCTGAATTTTCTGGTGCATGTTAATTTATTTTTTGCCCAAATTCCTCGAATGATCTGGCAACACCATTAGTAAACGTCAAACTGTCAAATTTTACACGCAGCTCTATTTTTTTTTTGTATTCATACTCGAATGAAACATACAGGATATTTCAACAACATTTAATGGAAATTCAGGCTGAAATTATATTTCTGAAAAATTTACTTTTTTTTTCAAGAATTCTTCTATTAATGCGTATAGAGTGTGAACTGGATAACTTGAGTTCATATAATAATAGTAAATGTTTCGTCTCCTCGTTGTTTAGCCTTTTCAACTGAATTTAATACTTAGGTACTTTCAATTACATATTAATTAAGTTAAGCTCATAGTCATTAGCCACCCACTTTTATGTTTTTTTTTTTGTAAAATTACAAAGCTGGCAAAAAAATATCTGTAAAAGAATCTGGAAGTAGTAAATAATAATAAATTTATTTATTTGAGAACTAGTCCATATGACGCATACATGCATAATATGGACTAGTTCTGAAAAAAACTAGTTCAGTAAAAGAAGCTGGAAGTAGGTACATACAAAGGGTGGAAAATATCAATGGGCCCTGAAGGGAAACCACTTTAAATCTTTAAGATTGATAATTTTACTTAAACGAAACATTCCTTTATTTTTAACAGATTTCTCTCTTTTTAAAATAATCAATCTTAAGGATGTGGTTTCCCTTCAGGGCCCATTGATATTTTCCTCCCTGTGTATAAGTTCGAACTTTGACAAATCAATGTTTTCCCGTCTCTTGCTGCATAGCAAGCAGATAAATTCTCTCTATGAAAGAAAAAGTATTTATTTGACACAAAGTAACGACATACACAACAATATCATTTTGCTAGCTTAACCCTTATCGATAGTGTTAGTAATAATAATAATAAAATTTATTTCACCACGAATACTTTAACAATAACATATTAGATGACTTGATAGGCTTATTACACAAGTTTTTAAAATGGAATCCTCTGTTGCCGAACTAGAACGGATCCTGTATCTCAGCAAACTATTATATAACTATTTATAGTCTGGTTCACTAACCTACAGAATCAGGAACACTTTTCAGTGTTACAAACAAATTCCCTACGTCCAACGTAAATCAACGTAACCACAATATCGATATTTTACCAAACAACACGTATATTCTATTCCGTGTATATTTCCCAAAGAGTTGCAGTCGGCAACACTGTCTATAAATACTCTAGCCGGGTAAAGCGTAACATTAGCTATAAATTATACCGGGTAGTGTTTACACTGGCTAGCGTAGGTGATTTATTCCGGTTTCATAATATTGCTTGACATGTCTTGTGTGTGTGTTCAAGATGCTTGTTACATAGTAAAGGTGATTCGGTAGGATGAATTCTAGCGTAGACAAAGTGACATTCTATCAGCCATAACGATTGTAGAAAAGTCTAAATGGACCCCTCCATTTATACTTTTCTATTTTTAATCGACTTCCAAAAGGAGGAGATTCTCAATTCATCCGTATGTTTTTTTTTTTGTATGCTTGTTACGCGATTTCTGCGCCGCTTGTGAATAGATTTTGATGATTCTGTTTTTTGGTAGGACATACCTACTTCAGAGGTGGTCCCATATAAATTTTATCGAAATTGATTCAGCAGTTTTTGAAAAAATCAACATAAACAAAAAATATGTATAGGTACACAGATGACGTTTTGGTTGTCCATTAAGTATTTAGTTTTAGTTCTGGGGTACAACAACTAAAAAGTGAAAAATAAAAAACTTTTTTATAAAAAATACAACCGATATCCAAAAAAGAAAATACACTAAAAATTGCGAAATAACTTTAATTTCGGAATTCGGTGTCAAATAACGAAGAAACAAAATACAAACACCAACTTTTATTTTTTTTTAAATCTATTGACCACACAGCATTTCGGTAGCACATGAGATTTCGGACTTTTTGGATATCGTTATTGCTGTTAAAAATGTCTCAATTTATGTAGAGCTTCTGAGCTATAGCAGAAAACCAGCTGAGTTGACGTCATTTTATATACTTAGTTTCTTTTTTTCTTTCGATTGTTTTTTATGCCATCAAATTTTTTTTTGTTCCTTTGTACAGTAGGTGCATGTAAAGGACAGGAAAGTTCTGGAGTGGCAACCGCGAACCAGAACACGCAGCGTTGGTAGGCCTCCCACAAGCGTTGGTGGACCGATTACCTAGCGAGGGTCGTGGGAATTCGATGGATACGAGATCCAAAGGACCAGTCGTGGTGACACTTGGGGGAGGCCTATGTCCAGCAGTGGACGTCTTTTGGCTGAAATGATGATGATGAAAGGACAATGTGGACCGGTTCATGGTGGACATCCCATCCATACGCACAAAGCGTTTTGAGAAAACATTCATTGCACGTACAGCTAGAGAGTGGAATTCTCTACCGGAGTCTGTGTTTCCTGTAAGATACAACCTGGGAGTCTTTAAGTCAAGAGTGAATAGGTTACTTCTAGGCATGCGTGCTCCATCTTCGACCACATCATCGCTTACCATCAGGTGAGATAGTGGTCAAACGCGAGCCTATCAAACATAAAAAAAATAAAAAAATGTCAGTTAAATTTTTCGTCCTTTGGTACGGAGCATAACCTTACATCTTATGGCACCTTGTAGCTCGTAGACTAGGAATCTATATATCTACGTAAACAGAAATTATGAATTACATAGGTAACACATACGTGAACCAACAAAACAAATACAACTTTACAAAATGGGGTTTTCTATACTCATCTGATACTAAATGTGAGTGCAGTGCCTCTGTTCAGAACATGACCTGTGGGTCATCGTCTACTGGAATGCCCCAAGTATCCATACACCTGCACTATGGAGGACCTGATGAACGCTACTGACGCTGCAATTAATATGGCCAGCTTCTGGGTCCAAAGTATTTAAAAAGTTAGGAAACCAAAAATCAATTTGCCTAACCTTTTCCCAACTATCTTGGGGTCGGCTTCCAGTCTTTCCGGATGCAGCTGAATACCAGTATTTTACATGGAGTGACTGCCTATCTGACCCCCCCAACCAAATTACTGGGTAATACGATACCCCTTGGGAAGACTGGTTGTCAGACTTTCGGACTTCTGACGACCCGTAACGACTGTCGAAAGATCATGAATAAAAATTTAGGAAACCATCAATTCGAATTTAAGCCGCTATTAGCTGCCGACGACCTTGAGTGGTTAGCTTGCGTGTTCTGCGCTGAGCTCACGTAACGCGTCGTATATCCACCCAGTAATCGGACTCGCCCATCAAGGAGCGCTGTCCGAAATTAGACGCATTATTAATTTATAACACATAAAACAACAAGTATTAAACTAAAACACTGAGATTAAATTATAAACAATTAAATGATCTTTAAAATGGTGAAGGTTTCATAAAAATACGCTTTATAGTTTTTGTGTGATTCTTAATATTTTGTCCGCGTTAGACACAACTTTACAAATTAATTACACTATGTTATAAAAATATAAATTCAAATATTCTCAGATCAAATTACGACGGAAATTGTCTAGAGTAACATATATTTTTTTCAAAGAAATAAGACTAGTCGTTTAGACGTAATGTTCAATTAAAAACCATTAAAAGTCGTATAACAGCACCTTAAAGAAGAAGACATACGTCTTATAGACCAACGATATTAAAGCAAAGATGTTTAACCCGCCCAAAACTCGTTAACAAGTATTTATTAGCTTCAATTGAGAACAATAGTTTGCCAATAGTTATATGTTAACGACTTAGCGTCAGTCTTGACACGTTTACGTTTAGGATCAGATGTAAGTACGAACAATAACTGGTGTAAACGTCAGAGCAGTCATTAGGAACGCAATTACAAATGTCTTCACTAATAGCGCACCTATTTGTGTAGTGGTGGAATTGTTTGGAGTACAAGTGTGTCTAAGTGTAGCATAGTGAACCAACCTTCTTTCTATATATAATAGTTCTAACAATCCTACTTACAGGTACCTACGAACGGGGTGAATAGGATCGAAGGGGTGAACAGAAATAAAGATTTTCACTAAGATACTCTAATATTGGATTCTAGTAAAGTATCATTTATAATAATTCATAAATAAATCGGAGTACATAAATGCTATAAACAATTTCTAAATAACGTGAAAAACCTCTTTGTTGGTGATTCTCAGAGGTGTTATAAATAAAATAGCGGACTGTAATAAAAATAGGTTGGTTCGTATATTGAACATAAGGATGCGCGCCTCTTGGTCCGTCGTTATTTTTTAAGTGAAGTCGGGTCAGCGGCTGCCAGCACCTCGTCCCCCGTTCCCCGCTCGCTGCCGTCCTGCTCCTGTGGTCGCCGTGGCGGGCGGTGCTATGTTTGTCTCCAACACTCTTCAAAGTTTTGTTTGTATTCACCCCGACGTGCCTATTCACCCCGTTTGACGGTACTGTGACAACCTTATGTTGGCAACCTTATGTTGCCGACTGGCAGGTTGGAAGTTTCTAGAAACTCTTGCAAAGCCGTTTGAAACTAATTAGAAAAAATGTTAGGCTTGACGTTTGTGTCAGAGAGTAGTTGAGGGGTCGGCGATCCCGAACGGGCGGGCTAATTTGTGTTATGAAATATTATCATGAATATAATTAATTGAAGTCGCCCTCAGCTCTATAATTTGTCCTCCCCGTAGAGAGATCCCATCCACACAGTCCTCTCGCACCGTACCATCGAGTTGGAGTGCTACGCGACGCCCCCGATAACGTCGACGTGTTTCTTTAGTAAGGAGCCCTACAGCCACAAGAGGGCTAGGGTTCTTACAGTACCTATAGTAAAATATTCAGCCTTATAATAATTCTCCCACAGCTGGGACTCAGCCTTTCTCTCTAGGAGAGGGAATGGGCCGTAATCCACCACGCGGGCCCAGTGGTGGTTGATGAATGTCACATGTCTTCGAATTTTTAATTCGAGGATATACCGGTTTCCTCACGATATTTTCCTTCACCGTTTTGAGTGCAGTGGTGATGAAATATACTACAACGTTTGAACCCACGACCTGCAACATGTAAGTTGGGGCCGTTGCCACTGGGCCATGGCTGCTCCCTCTGCTGTAAGTACCTACCGATGTACTTATAATATCCAGTACTTGTAAGTAGTACTCAGTCTCTTTAACCCAAAGCTTGACTGATAGAGAATGCCTTGTTGCATATGTACCACTGTTATATAGTATTAGTCAAACTTAATGGCGTGTGCGAAGTTAGGTGCGAGTGCAACTTCGCGCAGGTACAGTCAATGCGACAATAATTTAGGCCGTTTAATGATTTTCATAACTGTGTGGAAGCTGTGTGGATATTTTTCATAACTGTGTGGAAGCTGTGTGGATATTTTTCATAACTGTGTGGAAGCTGTGTGGATATTTTTCATAACTGTGTGGAAGCTGTGTGGATATTTTTCATAACTGTGTGGAAGCTGTGTGGATATTTTTAGGGGTGTGGTACCTACTTTTTTTAGTAAAGTGAGAAATGAGTACATAAGAGGTAGTTTAAAAGTGGCGCCAGTCACAGAAAAGTTGGAAGGGAACCGGCTTGTCTTGGTATGGTCATGTGAAGAGGAGGGATCAAACACATGTAACTAAAAGAGTTATGAATATAAATGTGGATGGATGGAGAGGGAGAGGGAGGCCAAAGAAAGGATGGATGGATTGTGTGAGGAGTGATATGAAAGAAAAGGGAGTTAGTGATAGTGTGACGGCTGACAGGGCAGAATGGAAGAAAAAACGTGTTGCGCCGACCCCAAGTAACATGGGATAAAGGCAGGAAGATGATGGTACCTACTCATTTTTCAGTTTGGAAGTTGGTGGTATTCCCACACGCCATTAAGTTTGACGAATACTATACATGAAGTTTAAATAAATAAATATAATTAAGATTCTCAAATATCCTAAGGTTCAGACAAACATTATACAGTATTAGTTTAACTAACAAGTTTAGTAAGATTGGAAGATTTCCGCTAAGTACGGAATAAACACTTAATTCAATGAAGCCACTAAAATTTCAAGAGCAAGATTCAATAAAAAACATATCTCTGTTAAGAACCATGGACTAAACCAACATAGAGGAAACGGATGAAACACCAATGAACAAAACTAATGAAAATCTTTCTAGGTAGCGAGATACATCACAAAATAACAATGCAGAATAAGCAACTCATAAACTCTCTGACCGAATAAAGAACACCACGCTGCGCTCCAACACGTAAATTGCTATAACTCAAAAAGCTGCAAGACTGAAGTGGAAATGAGCAGGTCATGTCTGTCGGACGCCGTCAAAACTGTGGGCCTGTATATCGCAAAACTGGAGCCCTGACCTAGACGACCTGAGCTAGACGGGGTCACGGCAGATCGAGGAGAAGATGGGATGGCCTCCTGGCGAATTGGCGTGGAGAAGCAAAGCTAAGAGAGAAGTGGAAGGAATGGCCCGGCCTTTGCCCAGGAGTGTGACAATTCAGACTAAATAAAAAAATGCGACACATCGCTTTTGTCGAAACCAATTTAATTACTCTCAGAGCGAAAACAAGAATAAATCGTTGTAATGTAGGTCGTAACCTACAGACTCGTTAATTTTCTTTCAAGCCATATCAATTTCTTTAAACATATCATTTTTACTAATCTGAAAGTGCTTTTCATATCTCAAGGATGTGACGGCTTCATATCAATTTCAAGAAATCAAATCGTTAATAGAACAGTCGTCTGAAAGTGCTTTTCAAGGATTTTACAATATTTTAGCAAACTGCTAGACATAGGCCTCTCCCAAGTGTCGCCACAACGTCCGGCCCTGTGCGTCTCGTATCCATCGGCTACCCGCGATCCTCCCAGGTCATCGTTCCACCTTGTGGGAGGCCATCAAATGCTGCGTCTTCCGGTACGCGGTCGCCTCTCCAGAACCTTTCGGCCCCATCGACCAACAACATGCATCTACCCAATCAATCTGCCTAGTAGTTTTGCAACTATGTTGGCGTTAGCTTCTAGTCAAGTTTTTTAACACACATACCTATAGTACTTAATTCACTTGTAACTAACCATGTTAACAAATTTTATATGTATTAGACAGTTAAATTTGACACACTTCCCGGTTTCTAATTAACCTGGTACATGTTTAATTTAGATGACAATGCATGGTTAGCTAAGTGACGTCATTCTAAATACAATATGGCGGACTTCCAAAGATGGCGGACTAGTTATTTTGAATTCATTCCCTTGTTTTGGGTGTCAAATGAAAGGCTTTGCTGAGATTAACACAAAAATCAAGTGTGTTGTTTTGTTTTTTTTTTTAACTACAGAAAATTATTACTTGGAGCGTATCTAACCTCCACAACCCAGTAGCCAGATAACACGATACCTACCCGTCGACAAGACTGAAGTCAAATTTTCTAACTGACTACCAAAACCAATGTCAAAGATCTAAAAAAGACAGCAGTGACCAACAACGTGTTTTCCGAGGCACGGAGGAGTCTCGGTGAGTGGTGACCATACAGGTCACCTATCCACGGGCCCACCTTGACAAATGTTACTTAACCAGGAAAATAGACCCGTAAAGCTCATTCCTGGGATAGGGATCATTCCTGGGTACAAAAATAAATAAATTCTTTTTAGTAGATAAGTTAGATCATCAAAAAATATTAGTCACGTATTTTTTGCTTAACAAAACCAATCAAAAATGACAAAAAGAAAGGGCTTGTTACGTCACTTCTAGGTAAAAAGAGGTACATGTTTACGTAAGTGTGACGTCACGCGAAATGTTAACGCACTGTATCGCCCTCATTTTTAGGATTCCATACCCAAAGGGTAACCAACGGGACCCTATTACTAAGACTCCGCTGTCCGTCTGTCTGTCAGCGGGCTGTATCTCACGATCCGTAATAAAAACAGTTGAAATTTTCACAGAATGTGTATTTCTGGTGCCGCGTTAACAACAAATAATAAAAATTAATTAAAAATTAAAAGCCCTTTAATTTTTAATTTATTATTAATTTGTTGTTATAGCGGCTATAGAAATACACGCCGCCGTGTGAAGTGAATTTTAACTGTCTACTTACTACGGATCATGAGATACAGCCCAAAAAATAACACGTTTCTAGAAACGTGTTTTTTTGGGTGTTTTTTTTTTCAGTTTATGGTACAGAACCCTTCGCGTGCGAGTCCGAGTCGCACTTGGCCGGTTTTTTGTTTACATGACTTAAGAAAAAATATTTAAAAAAAGAATAGAATAGAAATCATTTATTCGACACAGACACAACACAACAGCAACAAACAAAAGGAAAAAAAAAACAAATAATAAATAAAAATAAATAAATAAAATAAATAATATATATATATGTGTCCTATAGATTTTGGTAATCTAACTGCCGGACCAAATATATAGTTTTTTGTCATCTACCCCTATTTCTTAGCCACACGCTCCTCAACAGTTCCCTAGTTCTAATAATTATGATACATGTTTCACCGTCCCATATTCTTGGTAGCAACAAAATGGTCTGAAATCCTTGTCCTATATACCGTGGCTAATTAATTAAGGAACCAGACAGTAACGACGTAAATAACTCCGGTGTACATAAATATTATGAACGCTGTGATATAACATCGTAGACGACAAGATGGGGACGTCGCCTGTCATATATGTCTAGGTAGATGAGAACGTTTTTAATTTTATTTGTTGCTGGTAAGTGGAAATGGAAAATACGAGTACCTAATTGGACTCGATGCAACAGGTTATTTGCTGATTAATAAAATGATACCTACTGTCTGTCTGTCTGTCTGTGTTTGTTACTCAACTACGCCTAGACGGCTGAACAGATCTGGATGAAATTTGGCTTAAATATAGATTATAGCCTGGAATAGAATTACTAATATAATAGAAATACTAATTCCACACGGGCGAAACCGCTGGCAGAAGTTAGTAATAAATATAATTTAATACAAAACATTTATTTTCTCATTACAAAGTTACTTAATGCTTATCTTAACTGGTTCAAGTAAAATACATCACGTCTAACGACTTTCTTCGATGTGGCTATATCGACCTGCCCTGAGCTTTTTACATCCATCAGACTCCTACGGCCTTCACAATATCATCATTCCAAAGGTTTTAGTCTTATTAAACTTAGTAAAATGCCTGTTGAAACAACGATACAGTCCTATTTGGACCGAAGGACCAGATGTATCGAAAAGCTTTATTACATTGAAGTAAAAAAGGATAGTTAACTTCAGAACTCTGAAAGCTGTACCGCTGTACTAAGCTCTTTTGGAAACACGAAATTCATGGCGTTGTTTATCACAAGTCAACACTAAACCAGACCCACAAATCATTTAGTTTTATAAGTCAGATACTATTACGAATCAAGTCGTAATTTTACAGCGTTTTTCACGAAATCATTAACTGCAACTAATATATATTAATATAAATAGTCCTACACAAAAAAATCACGAGGGTTACTTTTAAAATAACGGCTATAGATCCAAATCCTAAAATAGCGGGTTCAGCTAACCGATTACATCACGCTATGACATTCTCGATCCTACCCGTTTAATATAACTCGTAATTTGTGCGAAATCCAGCATTTATGCCAAGCCCAATTTAATGTCTTTCTGCGTAATAATTAGTCCACTGAATGCACTTGGACAATTTGGCAAACGAAAACAACGATTTACCAAGCTTTAGAACCGTTTCGAAACGTTTAATAACAATGTAGAAACTCTTAAGGTCTTAACTCTACCTTACCTTACTCAAAATGCTACAAATAGACAAAAAAAAACACTCACAGTACACTTCGAAAAAGAAAGACACAAAATAAATAGGCTGTTTAAACAAATTCCATTGCACTTACTTCCGGGGCGGAAAACTCGAAAGCGCGCAAGATGGCGTCGAAAGCGCGCGAAAAGTTTCTGGCGGCAAGTGATATCGACGACGGGGGTATCACAACTGCGTCGTTATATAATATTATTATCAAGTTTACGAGTGTCGGGTGTTGGAATTTTTATCGCGTAGTCTGCGCCCGCTCAGCGAACATTCGTGACTAAGACGGTTTCACGTGCTTTTAATATAAAATTTAGGTGGCACGGGTGAAATGCTGGGCGGGTAACGATGTATTTCGGATCTCATCATAAAGTCATGCGACGCGGTTGCATGGAAATAATAACTGCATGGTCAGTACATGAGCTGAGTCACGGAGAACACCGCCTCTGTGCAACAATTTTTCAGTTTTTCCGAGTTTCTCGGTTGAGAAAGGTCTTTTAGGTAAAACTGAAAATTTGGTTGAGAGAATTAGGTAGTAAAGATGCGTTCTGAAAAACTTTCTTTTATTTTTAGCTCTCTTTCAGCTTTTCACCTGGTTATATTAGATCCTAAAAGTCATGTCATGCATTAGGTTTAAACAGTCGGGGGTGCACGTAGCATTAATCATATCCCGTACTGTAAGGTTTTCCATCCATCCATCCATCAGCCTTTTAATGTCCCCACTGCTGGGGCACAGGCCTCCTCTCTGTGAGAGGGTGTGGGCCGTAATCCACCACGCGGGCCCAATGCGGATTGGTGGATGTCGCATGTATTCGAATTTTTAGTTCTAGGACATGCCGGTTTCCTCACGATGTTTTCCTTCACCGTTTTGAGAGCAGTGGTAATGAAATAATTTACACAAAGTAAAGCGCCTGCCTGGGTTTGAACTCACGACCTACTACTTGTAAGTCGCGGCCAATACCACTGGGCTACCACTGCTCCACTGCTGACTGTAAGGTTTTAGTCGGTAGGAATGCGACATAGCTCTCCGTTCTCCCCAGACACTCTCCATCTTGAGGATTTCGCCACACAAAAAAGGGTTTCATTAAGCCTCCCCATAGTCTGCCTATTAAAGCCTTTACCCAACTATTGTTCGAATCAACAGCAGTATTTTACATGCAGCCTACCTACTAGATTTAATACTATTTAATTATATTAAATCTACAGGTACATTTTTGATGATTTAAAAAATAAATTACATTCATTAGCAAAAGAAAATCAGCAGAAAAAGCAAAAAAAAAAGTACATAAAAAGAAAAGGCCGGACTAACTGACTTATCAACCCCCAGCCTAGACACTCGGACCTAGAAAGCTGAATATTTTCACATGTCTTAACAGTCTCATGTCTTCGAATTTTTGGTTCTAGGACATGCCGGTTTTCTCACGATGTTTTCCTTCATCGTTTTGAGCTAAAAAATGTAGCAAAGGTAAATTCCGGGGAAAAACTGCCTGAATAAGTAATCCACACACAGCATTCCGTTGTTAAAAGAAAGAAAAAAGACAACAAACAACTCTTCATCTTCTTGGTTTTTCCCTCATTGCTGAGAATCGTGACCACATACGATGCGAATCAAAGCTATGCGGTTGTATGCAGTGTGGATCGCTTGGTATATGCTGCCTCCAAGAAAAAGAGGGCTGCTCCTATCCATTGTGCCGGTATTCTGCCTTGAGCGAGTTTTTCTTCCACCCGAATCAGTAGGATTCATCCATGAACAAATCAAACTATGCTTAGGTGAATGCATAAGATTTTGTATGAAACAGCAGAGGCCACGCTCCTGACATAATTATTGCAAATAGCCGCTTGGTGATGCTGATTTTCTCAAGTCCAATCATTTGTTCTCATAGCGGTCCGTAGTATACGAAGTGATCTCTGCTAACACCAAATCTCAATAGCATTGATTTTCCTACAAACACAACTAAAACTTTAAAAACAAGATCAATTTTCAAGCAGTCTGTTGCAAATGGTGGCAGGCAGGCATCTCAGATTGAATTCTGCCAACAGCACCAGAGTGATTGAAAAGTGGTTGTGGTTTTGTTTTCTAAAAATTTAAAACTCTTTTTGGTCGAGATATTTTCGTACATTTCCGCGAGAAAAATGTCATGTAAATAGATATTTTAGTCAAACCTCCCAAAGCAGCATTACTTATTTTCTGATAAACAAACTAGCAGGTATGCGTACGATAAAAGTAAATTCTAGCACCACTGAAGTTTACCCATAAGTAATCAGAAAGTAAGTCATGTCTGGCAGCCCTCGGATCTCCATCTATACAATATATCTCCACCGAATCCAGTGACTGTGACCCAGACTACTTTTTTTTTACTTTCGTTAGCGTATAGAGCCTTTTCAGTCCTATTTTTACAGTTTTATATTTTGCCTAAAAAGCAGTGGTGGCCCAGTGGTATTGGCTGCGACTTACAAGTTGTAGGTCGTGAGTTCAAACCCAGGCAGCATACTTTGTGTAAATTATTGCCTCACCACTGCTCTCAAAACGGGAAGGAAAACATCGTGAGGAAACCGGCTTGTCCTAGAACCAAAAATTCAAAGACATGTGACTGTGAAGACGTGAAAACCCACACCCTCTCTCAGAGAGGAGGCCTGTGACCCAGCAGTGGGGACAATAAAAGGCTGATGATGATGATGATATTTTGCATAAGAGTGATTTATTAAGATAGTTTTAAAGTAGTTGTCGAAGGTAAAATAACCGTGAAAGGCTATGGTGGAAGGACTTCACCGTTTCCGGTAAAGAATACTACATGACATAACTATTTAATATATTCTTTGGTGTGTACTAGGCCTTATCCAGCCAGACGCATAAAATTACGATTATTGCTTTCTAACTAAATGCTCTAAGCTTCTAAAACATGAGAACTGTAATAATTCTTTTCTAGTTATTGTGGCACGGCCGTAGTAAGTCATGTAGCAGTTCATAAAACAACTACCTACTGAGATTTTTGTCTAGCATTTTTCCAGACAACTCTGTGATTTATTAGGATGATTCACATTTTTCTTTGCGTTTTTGAGGAACCTCAAAATACATTAATCGCTTCATAAACGCCTGATGATTTTAAATGATATACAATCATAGTAAAGAGTATTCTATTCGATTCTATTCAAGATATTATATTATAATATGTTTGACCAACCAATCTAATATAACCTAGGCGGGGTTCTAGATTTTTGAGCACGCTGCATCGTTTGCCGCCATTTATCCATCAGTGTTTGCGGCAGACATCTTCGCACACTATAATAGCCTTTATTTACAAACTTGTAACTATTTTTACAGTTCCTAAATATGTTGTATAGGTTTTTTTTTTTTTTGGGGGGTGGGAAATCATCCAATGACTTCTTCCGCTCTAGGGTGGAGCGAAGGGGCGTGTCAGACTCTTACTAACTAAAACCCACCCCTGTTCCTCCCTGCCCTGAATGCCCAGGGGCGAGGTAACTCTTTCGAATTTATCCTCAACCCCCGGGCAGGCATCGGCCACGACGGGCCCCGTCGTGTTTGCTGACAACTCTTTGAGGCGCGCGTGGAACACTACGCGCCGTCGACTCTCCGGCCTGGTGCTGATCGGGTGGCGAGTTACCCACTACTCGCCGTCCGCAGGCCCGGGTCTACGGTGGCCGGAGATCGTCTTGCGGCGCCGGGAGCGGTTGGCGTCTCCTGCGGCGGCTGCTGCTGAGGGCGTGAGGGCGACTCTGCTGTTGTTGAGCCTCCCTCACATATGCCGCCTCCCTCTTCGCGAGCATTACTGCTTCGCAGAAGGAGGAGACGGCCTCCCATTCCCTCTCGCTCCGTACCATGGCCTGAACCAGGGCACGGCGCGAGAGGTCGCTGTCGCCTATCGCATCCACGAGGACACGGCGGTGTTCTGCCCAAGCGGGGCAAACCTCCACCGTATGCTCCACCGTGTCCTCTGGGATGTTGTATAGGTACATTAACTCCGGATCTGTCATTCCGTGAGCATTTTTGTTTTTTTTTTATTGTGGGTTGGGAAATCATCCAATGACTCTTTCCGCTTCGGGAGGAACCCACCCCTGTTCCTTCCCTGCCTGGGTGTCCAGGGGTGCGGTAACTCATTTTCAGAATTTATCCGTTACTCCTAGGCATGCAGGTACCGGCCACGATGGGCCCCGTCAGTGGTGGCTGACACTCATCTCTTTGAGGCGCACGTGATCGTACGGCGTGATCGGACGGCGAGCTATCCACTGCTCGCCGTCCGCAGGCCCGGATTCCGTGAGCATGTAACCAAGATCTGTAAGAACCTACAGAAACTTAAGATTTGTTCTGAGACAGACACAAAGCTTCACAAACATCACAGCAGTTAGGGTCCTGTATGATGCACTAGTCAGGAGTCATCTGGAACATAGAGCGGTCATAAGGGCTCCACATGAAGCTAAGTACTCTGTAATGTTGGAGAGCAGAACAAGTTCACGCGCCTTTTGTACAGGGGGTATATCCGTTTTACCCACTGATGTATCCCACTCTGTTTGTCCTGGGCATGGTTGGCTATAATTAACTGCATGTCCGACGGGAGTTTACGCTGGTCGCCCACTTGGTGGAGGTGCTTCGTGGAGTGGAGAGTAACCCGAGCGTATTGCAACGCTTGAGTCTATGTCTCATGCTCGTGCCGATTTTGTTTTTTTTTTTATTTATTTTTTTATTGTTGATAGGCACGCGTTTGACCACCATCTCACCTGATGATAAGCGATGATGTGGTCGAAGATGGAGCACGCTTGCCTAGAAGCAACCTATTTTATTTTTTAACGTTGTTACTTTTAAATTTTTCTAATTTGGTTATTGTAAGTATACAGGATGTAAAAAGACACATCACAAAGCCGTTAACTACGCATGCTGTACTTCTAACAAAGTAGTTTTGCGCAAAAATGATTGCTGGGAAACGACTTTTATTTTTAGGTATGAAAAAAAAATACAATTTTTAGTGCGCGCAATGTAACGCAATCCCAGGCAAAAAAAATTAAAATAATGGCAAGTGGAGTTAAACCCTGCCCCTTCGCTCTAAGCCACGTAGGTACTTGTCAGATACGTTTGATATTCATTGCGCTTTGAGATTTTTTTTTTCAAAAATTCTGGTAATATATGTATGTATGTATGTATTCTATGAATAAAGTTCAGTAATAACATTTAGAATACATTTTCGTAAAAAAGTTAAAAAAAATTGTGTCTTTGACCTTCAATATCTCCAGAACCAGTGATATTCCCAGGTATGTTCTAGTGGAAAAAAATGATCCAAATAATGGGTAGATTAAGTGGCTTTCGGCTTCGGAAACTGTCTTTTTACTCCCGTTATAGTTTAGGTTATTAATATAAGTTCTTAACTGTTGCATTAGGGTAAACCCGGTAATGATAGTTTAAGCTGTTATAAATAAATAAATAAATCAAACTAAACATCGGTAGAAAGTTTGTTCTGCTTGCCAGCATAGGCCTCCCCTAGCTTCCATAGTTCACAATCGTGGGCTTTCCTCCTGCATGTCGCGCCTGCTGTCAATCTCAGATAAAATATCTAAAGAAAAATATCTAGGTTTATATTAGTTCTTTCGTGTGAACTGGGCCTTATCTAGACGTATATAAATTACGATTATTGCTTTCTAACAGTTCTAGCGCATAAGAACCATAATAATTCTTTTTCTAGGTATTATATTAGGTAACTCATAAAATAACTAATATTTTTTCTAGCTTTTCTCCAGGCACAACTCTTTGTGATATATTGAAATGGATGCTCACTTATCTTGACATTTTTCTTTACGTTTCCGATAAATAAACCTTAAAATAAAATAATAGCTATCTACCTATTCTCATGAATGAAAAATAAAGAAGAATTTATTTAATAATTATTCCTGCGCAGACAGTTTTTTTTAAACATTTTAATAGATCTTTTTTCCAGAGTGCTTACGGACATTCTCGATCCACAAATAAACTAACAAAAAGTTAATAATAAGAACGTTACCCGTTTAATCTCTGATGAATGGGTATCCCGCTAAAAATTTGACATTTATGACTACTTCAGCTGTGCCGCGGGATATTTTTGGGTGTTGCCAACTAAATGAATATTTTACGAATGTGCTAACAAACGTTAACATTAATTTTGTCACAAGACTTACTGAGCGCTGAAACATTTTGGCGGGATTTATTGAACGTTTTGTTCAGAATTAATTATTTTCAATATTTTTTTAAGGCAATAACAGTCGTAAAAATAATTTGGACATCTTTAGGGATCCAAACATCCGACATACACTCGCATGCAATCAATCTACACGTCCTTAAAAACTGAGACACATTAACTGAGTGCAAAAGAAATGTCTACTTAATCACGGAATGACGCAAATGTATTTAAAAATACATCAAGGAACAGAAATAAGATGAAAAATGCATGCGAATATATCTTATTACTGAAACATGTCGTTGACCCAAAAAAAAATTGTTAATGTATCTCAACATTTCCTGTAGACGTATGACGTGAACACACGAAGTTCCAAAACTTTCAGCATTTTCCTTGCGATGACACGATGCATCAACACGCACTCTAGTTAGCCCACCGGCGAGAATTTGCGTAGTAGGCATTTGGTCCGAAGCATGGATATGACCTTTTTGAAACAACATGCAGCGTGCATTCTCGTAGAAAACTCGTACCTGCTGCGCGTTAGCCAGCCAGCTGGATTGTCAATTGACCTAGCGCAAATAACATTTTTTCTTTCTTTCTTTCTTTCTTTCTTTCTTTCTTTCTTTCTTTCTTTCTTTCTTTCTTTCTTTCTTTCTTTCTTTCTTTCTTTCTTTCTTTCTTTCTTTCTTTCTTTCTTTCTTTCTTTCTTTCTGTCTTCCTTTTTTTTTCTTTTTCTTTCTTTCTTTCTTTCTTCCTTTCTTTTCCTTTCCTTTTCTTTCCATTCCTTTCCTTCCCCTTCCTTCTTCTTCTTTCGACACGGTCATACAGTTTAGAAGTAAAGAACCAGCATGAACAAGCACTTACGCTTCTGTGGTACTTGGAAACTGGCCTTACCCCAGTTGTAAACGTTCTTTTGTGCCTAATGCCTAGCTCTGGTCTGCCTCCTGATTGGATTTGGAGAGAACAAGGATGTTTTTGAGAGAGTCTAGGAGTCTCCGGGACTCATCGAGCTTTATTGCCTCCGCAGTTTTCTGGTCATCGCCCCTGTTGATTCTGGCGTAAGGAGTTGCAGTGTTTGAAAATAGTCTAACGGGCAAAGCAACCATTTTGATTTGAACAAAAAATCAGTGCTGTTAAATGCTGTATCAAGTTCTGGGATTTATGCAATTTGAAAGGTTAATTAAATCTTCATTTTATTGTAATACATACGCCAACAGTCAGACTTATGCTGGGGAAGAATTATGGAAAATTTTATTAACCGTCCTATACGCTTTACATAGGAAAATCAAAGCTAAACGTTGACTTTGTAGCAATTTACGTCGTACCGCCCCAATGGTGGCCCTATCAGCCCAAACAGGTGCCCCGTAGCACATATCTGTTCTCCTTTTCATCCTTCATGTTGGTAAATCATGTTTGCTCTTCTTTCTTCCGGTACATCCGTCAGTAGTGCTGCTAAATGATTTCTTAGGAAATCTTCATAGAGTTCCCCATTTAGTGTTCGGGGTAAAAAATTGTCGTCGATAATACCCATCCAAACATTAATAGAAATCCTAGGCTGGGATGCGGTTGATTTCAGTTTCATAGGGTTTCCGTCTGCTTTCGGTGGCCAGCAATGTAGTTGTGGTAATTTGTGATACCATCACGGCCAAAACAGGACTCATCGGTCAACAGAATGTTTTTTAAAAAGTTTCTGTTCCCCATAAAACTCTTCTTTTCCCTGTCACACGTGCAAAAGTATAGACAATCATACCTTTTTGATAAGACAAAGATGTTTTCCTACTAATTTGTACATCAGGCGTAGTATTTTTCTTTTGCACTTCGACAACATTTTTTATGAAGCAATAGCAAAAATTACTAAAAACAATATGTTTCGTTAGTGATCTTTGCTAAAGTTTTAAGTATTTTTGAACTTTTAATTATTAATAAAGATCTGATAGGGCGTCAACTATGATAATAACTTAAACTTCAGTACAGTAGCGCCATAAATCATTTTTAAATTGGCTTCAAGTGCTTTAATTTGGAATTTTTCATAAAAAACTAACGAAACTAAAAGACTACTGAATTTTGGTAGAACATTTGGTGGCTTAATTTATTGCATTTTTACACTAATATGACGTCCTGCAAGGTATACGTCGAGTTACCTGGTAACTCTATATACTTATATATAATCTGAATCTCGGAAACGGCACCAACGATTTTCATGAAATTTGGTATGCAGGGGGTTGCGGGGGGTTGCGGGGGCGATAAATCGATCTAGCTAGGTTTCATTTTTAGAAAACGTCGTTTTATCCGTGTATAAACAGAGCAAAGCTCGGTCATCCAGGTACTATAGACTAACATTAAAAAAAAATCCACGTCTATCTTTCTGTTTATCCGCTAAGTCTTCCTAAATCACGCAAGGAATTTTGATGCAGTTTTCACTGATAGAAAAACCAATAAATGGGGAAGGTTTGTGTGTATAATTTTCACCCGTGCGAAGTTGGAGCGCGTCACTAGTTCAAACTAAAACAATTTTTCTTAAATTTCATACAAAAATAATTGTAAGTACCTACGTAAATATGGCGATATCACAGAAAAAAAACCAAAACTCATAATTCTCCTGCCTTTATCCCAATTTATTTGGGGTCGGCGCAACATGTCTTTTTCTTCCATACTCCTATATGTATTAGTCGTCATCTCTGTTGTCACCCCCTTTTTTCTCATATCCTCTTTCACACAGTCCAACCATCGTTACTTTAGCCTTCCCCTACTCTTATAGCCATCCACATCCATATACAAGACTTTCCTCACGACATTTTCTTCATTCCTCCGCATTACATGCCCATAACACGACAGCCGATTTCCACACAACTTCAACAGTCAACGGTGCCACTTTCAGACCAGAACAATGTCAACGGCAAACAGCATGCACCAGGGTGCCTCCTCCTGTATTTCCGACGTAAAAGCGTCCATAATCAACAGGAAGAGAACTTAAAGCCGACCGATGATGCAAGCCTACTGCCACACTGAACTCATCGGTCTTGCCAGCAGCCGACCAGACGTAGGTACTAGAGTGTATACATACAGTACATAGCACGAATCAACTCAACATACTTCTTAGGCAAACCTTTCTCTTTCAAGGCCCACCACAACACATCTCGAGGTACTTATCATACGCTTTCTCAAGATCAATGAACACCATGTGCAAGTTCTTGTGCACACGTCTGTACTTCTCACACAATTGACGGAGAGCAAAGGTGGCGTCCATTGTCCCTCGACCTGGCATAAACCCAAACTGATTCGGGGTAATCTCACCTCTCCTCTCGCAATCTTTTCTCTATCACTTTCTCCCATACTTTCATACTATGTGACATGAGCTTTATCCTTTAATAGTTGTTGCAGTCCTATACATCCCCTTTATTCTTGAAGACAGGCACTAGTGAACTGTTGCACTATTCTTGAGGAATGAAAAAAAAAAGCTAAGAAAGAAATGAATACTTAACTAATTTTGAAAAAGGAATTACATCCCTATTTGAACTCAGAATTCCAAGTCAATCTGAAATTATCACAGTTCAATTCAAAGTGTGCAGTACCTACTATTATTTAAGAAAATATTTCAACCCAAAGTGATCATGAAAAAAAAAATTTTTTCGCCGTTTTAACAAAATGGGAGAATGCTGCTTTCCAATCTTGGCACTCTAACCATCGAAAAATTATATAAAATAGATCTCCAGACTCCCGACCAAGCTTAATATCTCCAGACAAACAACTTCTCGGAAAGCACTTAAGGCGCTATTAACTGCCAATGACCTTGAGTATCAATGAACACCATGTGCAAGTTCTTGTGCACACGTCTGTACTTCTCACACAATTGACGGAGAGCAAAGGTGGCGTCCATTGTCCCTCGACCTGGCATAAACCCAAACTGATTCGGGGTAATCTCACTCTCCTCTCGCAATCTTTTCTCTATCACTTTCTCCCATACTTTCATACTATGTGACATGAGCTTTATCCCTTAATAGTTGTTGCAGTCCTATACATCCCCTTTATTCTTGAAGACAGGCACTAGTGAACTGTTGCACTATTCTTGAGGAATGAAAAAAAAAAGCTAAGAAAGAAATGAATACTTAACTAATTTTGAAAAAGGAATTACATCCCTATTTGAACTCAGAATTCCAAGTCAATCTGAAATTATTACAGTTCAATTCAAAGTGTGCAGTACCTACTATTATTTAAGAAAATATTTCAACCCAAAGTGATCATGAAAAAAAAATTTTTTTCGCCGTTTTAACAAAATGGGAGAATGCTGCTTGCCAATCTTGGCACTCTAACCATCGAAAAATTACATAAAATAGATCTCCAGACTCCCGACCAAGCTTAATATCTCCAGACAAACAACTTCTCGAAAAGCACTTAAGGCGCTATTAACTGCCAATGACCTTGAGTGGTTAGCTTGCGTGTTCTGTGCTGAGCTCACGTAATGCGTCATACGTCCGTACCACCCAGGAATAGGACTCGTCCATCAAGGAACGCTGTCCGATATTAGACGCATTATTAATTTATTACACATAAAACAACAGTTCATCATCATCATCAGCCTTTTAATGACCCCACCGCTGGGGCACAGGCCTCCTCTCAGTGAGACGGTATAGGCGGTAATCCACCGCGCGGGCCCAATGCGGATTGGTGGATGTCACATGTCTTCGAGTTTTTGGTTCTAGGACATGCCGGTTTCCTCACGATGTTTTCCTTCACCGTTTTGAAAACAACAGTTATTAAACTAAAACACTTAGACTAAATTATTAATAATTAAATGATCTTTAAAATGGTGAAGGTTTCATAAAATACGCTTTATAGTTTTTGCGTGATTCTCAGTTTTTTATCCGAGTTAGACATAACATAACAAATTAATTACATTATAAAAATATAATTTCAAATATTCTCAAATCAATATACGACGGAAATTGTTTATAGTAATCTTTTTTTTTTAAAGAAATAAGACTAGTCCTTTAGACGTGATATTCAATTAAAAACCATTAAAAGTCGTTTAACTGCGCCTTAAGAGGATGGTGAAGCGCCGATACGCGGCGAGAGAGAGTTGCAAGTCTTGGAGGCAATTACCTACATTTCCTTTCTGAAATATTGTTTCAGGCGATAGTGATTTTGGTCTCATTAGATTCAGTATACCTTAAGGGCCTTCTCACGGTCCAGTGGCGCCCTCATTGAATAAAAAATCGTAGCATAGCACAGAAAATAAATATTAAAAAATCCAACTTCACGTTTGTTACAACGAGGATAAAGAATTTTTTAAAACGGCCGTTTCTGACACTTTTGCCTACTACTTTGAATACGAAACATTTTGAGATCTGTTTTAACAACGTAAAAAATCTTTATCCTCTTGGTAACAAACGTGAAGTTGGATTTTTTAATATTTATTTTCTGTGCTATGCTACGATTTTTTATTCAATGAGGGCGCCACTGGACCGTGAGAAGGGCCTGTACGTTTCTTTTTTTAATAATTCATTTTAGTTTAATACAAGGAACACACACGAGGAAGTTTTCAATTCAAAAGTAAAGATATTTATATGCTAATAAAATAAATAAATAAAAATAAAAAGCCTTATATTTCTTGCAAATTTTACAAGTTTACAAGATGATGTTTCCATAATCTATTAAATTTTATTGCTGTACTAGACTACTCTAGTTTTATTTTTTTTATCTATGCTAATCTGCAAGAACCCCTCTGCAGGCGAAGGCCTCCTCCAAAGAATCCCATTTGGTTCTGTCCTGGGCCTTTTGCATCCCGTGTGGGCCAGCTATATCCCGTATGTCGTCTTCCCACCTCGTATACGGTCTTCCTCTGTGGCGTTTCCCTTCCGGGCCTTTCCACGATGGATGTGACTGTTATGGTCCATCTGTCGCCTACTAGTCGCGCTACGTGTTCCGCCCATTTCCATTTCAGCTTTTTCGCATAATTTAGAGCATCGGTAGCTTTTGATATTTTTCTTATTTTGGTGTGTCGTATCTATCTTTTGAATTTTTCTAATTTTTAATATACTAGGCTGTCCACTCTGACATGTGATAATTTTATTTTTTATCTTGGAAGTGTATTTCCAGGTCTTTCAGGCCTAGATGCTAACTCATAATAATATCGTTTGATAATTCTTTAAACTAAAAACTTACCAAACTAGTTTTTCAATAGCTACAACATTTCCAAAAATTATGAAAATTGGACTATGTTGGGGGAAAAACTTACTTTTTCTACACAAAAAAAAAACACTGAAATATTGATCATTCATTTTATTTCATTAAAATTGGGTTTTAAATTAAATGCCATCTATTGGGGAATAGTCGTAACTCTGTCAAAAGAAGGTGACGAATGGTTTAAGACTCTTCTTTTTACGTAAAATTTTTTAGATTACAGATTTATAATAAATCTGAAGAATCTGAAATAATTATGAGTAATTTTATGATTAATTTATCTAAAAACAGCATAAGCTTTGATTTTTTTATGAATAAACATGCTATATATTCATCTTAAAGACTACGAAGATTTCAATTGAATTTAATCTAACACCTGACACTTGCGCGTAATGAAACGGAACGTGGTGTGATGAGTGAAGAGTTGCTATGGAATGTTGAGTCGATAACGATTCTGCACGTAATCAAAAATACTATGAAGCATCGTGTCTTAAAATTAATGACAAAATATTAAAGAAGTTGAATTATTTTGCATTGCAAAGAATCATACAACTGCCCTAACAAACTTCATCCAACAATTTCGAATTTGATTTGGATTCAAAGATGTTCAATCATCCGTTATATCGATAATAATTCCATGCAGGTGCATCTCTACTGTAACTTGTTGTCTATGTTTTGTGTAATGTATTCGATTACAGTAAATTATGTTCGTTTTTAATTTTTTTCATTGATAAACCTTGTTTTAGACGAAATTGAGATCGGAAATATATTTGAAAAGAAGATAAAAGTGATGTTAACAGAACGTGTTAATTAAATCTTTATTACTACTATCATTAATTCAATAAAGAGTGGAACAACCTTTAATTATGGACTTGCTGTGGCTATAAACAAACATCTGTAGATGTGTGCCTACACTTGTTGCACCCACTTTCAAAATTATAGAGATTCAGTTTACCTCAAGTTTACCTGTTTGTGAGAAAGTGAACTTATCTTATTTACATAGAATTCATTTTGTGATCATTTACCGTTACGACTGTCTAGTGAATGTGGGAAATGTGCTATGATACTTGTTATCGTTGATGTACGTTACGATGCACCTGCAGCACATATCGTTGCATTGAGCCGAGTGCACGGTGGTTGTTAACAAGATCTGACGGAAAGCTAGTTGAAATCCAGTTATTTGTTACGTAGTTAACTATGGCGCAGGTAAAAAAGTACACGAATCGACAAGTCAGTGAAGAGTCAGCCCCAAAATGACTTATACGTGGTCACTGGCATTCCTGTATTGTTTTGTTTTTGTGGAATGCCTTAGCGATGAGTAAATTGCGGAGAGAATGAACAAAAAAGATAAAATTATCAGTGAAGATAAGAGATACAAGAAGTGTCCTTTATTTGAATATTTAAGAAGATAAAAGTTATATTTAGTTTGGCGGGAACATGAGTGAATTTTAGCAAGTGTTGTGTGAAAGATGTGGTGAAAATTGTGATTTTAAACAGTATTTGCCATGGCTCAGAGCTCTGTTGACTCGGACAGGCTGTCTTCAGCAGGTATTTCAACCCATAGCTCTGGGACTGCAGGCACAGTTGGTGGTTCTGTGGTTGGAGTGAGACCTGGAGATGCTGTGCTAAAAAGGGAGGATGAAGATGAATACAATCTAGGACCATTGCCTCCAATGTGGGAGAAAGCATTCACACCCTCCGGAGAGGTGTATTTTATTGAGTGAGTAGACCAACACTTCATCTTTTAAAATCCATCTGACCACTGTGCTCAACACAGTCAGTAAAATCATGCTGTTTAAAAAGTAAATGTAAAGAAAAATCAAGCATAGTTTTTGCCTGGCATTAGTATTCTATTATTTACAAACAAGTTATCTTTAAAAATGGTAGGTAATCAATTTTACTAACAACAATGGACACAATTTAACTTCAATCATAGGAATATAACAAGCATTAAATTGTACACCAATTACAATAGAATGTCTTAGATGTAAATTGTTGCTATTACCAACAAAATAACCAGTTTCGTGATCAAAAAAGAACAAAAACTTCTGCATAATGTGTCATCGTTGCCACTTTGATGGTCAAACTTCTAAAAAATGTGTCATTGTTATTACTTTTGCAACCAACCTCAGCTTCATTTGACATTAGAATATTCTCAATTCCATCAACCATTGTAGATTTTTCTTTATAGAAAATCTCACTGTAACATACTTCAACTTTTAATTGTATTCAGTACTTTGACGATTTTGATAAATAAAAATAGAGTGAGTTGGTGTGAGAATAAACGAAATTAAATGCACTTTTTATTTTAAATTTAATAACTTGTCTTCCAAACACAAAAACACGTAACATTATTTTTCTTTGAACTGTCAAGTTACTGAATACAATTAAAAGTCAAAGTATAGTAGTAGTTACTGTGCTCAGTTGATTGCGCATCTAATTTTAGCCGGTCTGCATTTCAGCGAATACCTTTGTTCTCCAAAAAAGAAAAGGTGACCGAAACATGCTGTTACATTCATAGTAGTCTTATAGGTTCTTAAACAGAATCTAGATATACAAGACACTTTTTTTTTACTTCGGATACTATTTATTGTACACTAACTTCTGCCAATGGCTTTGCCCATGTGAAATGAGCACTTCCCTGACTATAAATCAAAGCCTATGTGCTATTAGACTATCATCTATCTCTGTGCCGCATTTCATTCACATGTTTGTTACTCAATCATGTCTTATTGACTGAACATTATGACATGATTGAGTAACAAACATCTATCCATCCTAACGTTTGCATTCATATTTTTATTAAGTAGGAAGTAGGATGTACACCATGACAAATTACAAATAATAACTTTTCAATTTAAAGATTTACTTAAGGCCTTGTCTTTTATGGACAACCTCTACAGGATCTAGCCTAATACCACCATGAAATAACCTATTGTATAATATTTTCTAAATTCACAACATAAAGTAATCAATTTCTGGTTATACCATCTTATCTGGTCTATCTTGTCCGTCTTAAAGAGTATGAATATCTGATTGACAATCCTTCTTGATCACTTGCAAAATTATTGCCAGACAAGTAACATAATAAAACTTCTTCCAGCCACAACACTGGCACATCACACTGGCTGGATCCAAGACTAGCTAGAGTCCGTAAGCATTCCCTCGGAGAATGTGGAGAAGATGAACTGCCTTTTGGCTGGGAAAGAGTGTCAGATGAGAGATATGGGTCTTATTATGTGGACCATATCAATAGAAGGACACAGTATGAAAACCCAGTTCTGCAAGCAAGGAGGTTGAGAGGTAAGTTCTTTATTCCATTGTTTATTTGTAGTTTTTTTTTTTTGAAGGTGGGAAGTTATCAAATTACTTCTCGTGCTCTGGGTGGAGCGGGATGGAGTGTCAGACACTTACTGACTAAAACCCACCCTGTGTTGTTCTTCTGGTTACTCTTTCCAACATAACTTTCGTGACCTTGATTACATAGGTAATTCAATGGCAACCAGTAAGAGTGTATGACCATTTGTTTAAACATAGACAAAGCATTGCTGCTTACTCCAGGTGCACTGTACTGCAGGTCGCAGGTGCACTGTACTGCAGGTCGCAGGTGGCATTCTGTAGTTTCTGCTTACTCTCATGGAAAAAGGGAGTGGTGTTATGTATGTAATCATATTAACTAAATATCTGCTACTTGGACTTTTTAATTTACTTCAGGAGTAATGCCCAAAAGAGAAGTTTACTGGCCTCATTTCACAGCTTAATTGGTAATATCTTTAATTGTGTTAATTGGCTACACTTGTCAGACAAATTGGAAAGTCAATGATGTGTTTATTGTTATATAATTATACCTGATATTTATTTGGTTTAAACATGATGCATTACAAAGGTGCAAAAGCAGACCATGAGAAATTATCTACAAGTCAATCAACCAATATTAGATGCCTGAACTATGCCTGAACTGCTTAAACCTTTTAGTAATTTAGGCATAATGTCCAGTAGGTATTTTTGGAAATGCCTGAGACCTAAGACCACTATCTCACCTGATGGTAAGCGATGGTGTGGTCGAAGATGGAGCATGCTTGCCTAGAAGTAACCTACTCACTCTTGACTTAAAGACTCCCAGGTTGTAGCTATCAGGAAACAGAGACTCCGGCAGGGAATTCCACTCTCTAGCTGTACGCACAATGAACGTGTTCCCAAAACGTTTTGTGCGTATGGATGGGATGTTCACCATGTACCGGTGGCACATCGCCGTACGTCTTGTGGTCCGTTGATGGGACGGGCTTGACAGAATCAAATTATGAAATTTCGTCGCACACTCCCCAAAATGTAACCGATAGAAAACCGACAGGCTAGCGACTCGATGAGCTTATCATTGCCGAAGATCCTCTTGGCTCGTTTCTCAATTGTCTCAAGGGCATCAAGCTGGTATCTGGCAGATCCGTCCCAAAGATGCGAGCAGTACTCAATAAACGATCGAACTTGCGCTTGATAAAGTTTGAGCAGCTGTTCCGGCGTGAAGTACCGTCTAACCTTTGCGAGGATGCCCAACTTTTTGACAGCCACTTGAGCCTATGCTTCTATGAAGGTGCCAAAGTTGAGAAAAGAAGATCAAGTTAGTCGTTTATTGGCACGGTTACACCACGGAAAGATGGAACTAGGTGAAATTGGCTCCTTTTAGCGGAATAAAGACACCCCTGGGTCTTAGCAGCATTGAACCTGACCAGATTGGCGTCGCCCCATTCTGAGACAGCCTGTAAGGACAAGTTCAAGCGGCCAACCCACCAGCGGAGAGACCGGACCTGAGACCCACCAGCTCGTGCAACGGACACGTATTTCTCGGCAACAGTGCTGTCGTCTGCATACCCAAAGATACCGGATGTTAGCAGATCGTTAATATGCAGCAAAAACAATGTTGCCGAGAGCACCGACCCCTGAGGAACACCGGCATTAATAGCCAGCAGTCCGGACGAGCAGCCATCTATGATCACTCAGGAAATCTCCAATCCAATCACACAATCCGGCGGGCAGACTGAAGGAAGGAAGCTTGCCAATAAGGCTATCGTGCCAGACCCTGTCGAAGGCCTTCGAGATGTCAAGGGAGACCGCAAGGGCATCCCCTTATTTCTCGAGGGCCTCACTCCAGATGTGAATGGCATACGCTAGAAGATCCCCAGTTGACCGATTTCGGCGGAAACCGTATTGTCGGTCACTGAGGATGTCGTTAGCTTCTAGGTATGCCAGGAGCTTACCAATCAGCACGCGTTGTCATATCGAGAAGGGCCTGTAATTGGCTGTGTCGGCCCGACTACCCTTCTTGGACACGGGTTGCACGTTCGCACTTTTCCAGTCTCAAACTAAAGGCGAAATAGGCGTGTCAAGATCGGAGACAACTCAGGCGCACAAGTCTTCAGTACAATTGCCGGTATCCCGTCGGGGCCACTAGCCTTATTCACATCCTTATGATGAATGCGAATGTCCGACATAATCGATTCACATCCACCAGGAGCAACAGGGGACCTCGCGCCACCAGGATCCAGACGTGAAGATTCCGCAAACAGAGGCAAACAAGTTTGCTTTCACGTCAGAGGAGTGGGCCAGCGACCCGTTGGGTTTCAGCAGTGGAGGCAGCGAGGGGCGGCAGAAGTTCGATTCAACCGACTTAGCCAGGGAACAAAACGCCTTACTACCAGCTGGGTAAGAAGCAAGTTTGTTCCCAATTCTGCTAATGTGGTTAAACCGAGCCCTCCGCAACACCTTCTTGCAGGACTCACGTCATTTGCTTTGCGCATCCGAGCGTCGACCCATGCCAGGTAGGCTGCGTGTTTAAGCGCATCAGCACGATTGCATTCGGCACCAAACCATGGACGAGCCTCGCCAGGCATTGTTACGTCAGAGAACGGAATGTAGTACTCCATTCCCAGCCGCAACACATCCGTCACGGCGTCCGCGCACGACGAAACATCAGTCGAAGAAAAGCAAGTGGACTGCTAAGGATAGCATGCGAATAAAGATCGCATGCCGTCCCAATCTGCTGACCTGTATCGCCATCCCGCCTGGTGCCTCTAGAGCTAGGATCGGGCGGGGAGTAGACGGATACAGACTTCACCAGACAGTGATCGGAAGAAGAAGAATACCTAATGGTGAAGGAATCACACCGAGTAACGGTCTGGATCTGTTGTCAGCAGAAGGTCCAAGCAATTGGCTGTGTGCGAATCAACATCCGGCACCCTCGTTGCCCCCTGGACCAGCTGGGTGAGACTTAACGCTAGCGCTAGCTTATGCGTTTCTCATCCAGCATGGTCTGTGTACTGGTATGGGGAAAGCCACTCCTGATGGTGGGCGTTGAAGTCCCCCAGTAACACCAATTGGGAAGAATGGTACCGCTGCTGAGCCGCATCTGCCGCCTCACTGAGGTGTTGTGTGAGCCCAGTTGTCTCCAGATCGCCGCTGTGCAACCGGTAGACACAGGCGTAGATAATTTTAACCAGACCTGTGTCTACTAGAACCGAAAGTGTTGAGAACCTAGAGTCATCAAGGTTGCGGAGACGCCGATAGCAGATGTCGTCCCGGGCGTACATACACACACCCGCGTGTGGTTTAAAATTGTGCTCCAGGGTAAATTCTGGGTAAGTGAGGTACGACACGTCTGACGGACATCCGATCTGCGTCTCCGAAAGGAATACGAGCGCTGGTTTCTCAGTCTCCAGGTGGTGGTGGACTGCGGCGAGATTTGAGTGCAGACCTCGTATGTTCGAAAGGTGCACTTCATGCGAGAGGGAGTGCTGCCGCTGTACAGTTTTTCTTATTTTGTTCATCTTTTTCATAGTTTAGAGGGAAGGAAGGAGAGGAGAAGGAAGTGAAATGAGGTTCCATGCAGGCCACCTTCAGGCACGCACTGACAGGACGGTATCATTTGGGGACTAGCCTGGAGACTGTGGGGACGCCAGAGCCCCCCCGGGAATGTCCATCTGGCCCTCTCGTCTGGTCGCCAGCGAGCACGATGGTGCATTCCGGGATTTTTCGACAGTTGGCGTTGCAGCCTTTCATGTGTGGCTAGCACACTACTTGGGCCCCCAACTACCTGCGGTCGGCCAGCGGCGCACCGTGCCTCGGATCCCGCAATCCTTCGCGACTAGTCTCCCGATACGCCCATATCAGTGGGAGTCTGGTTGGTCTGCCTGCATTGGAACAACTATTTCGACCCAACTCCTCTGAGTTGGCTACACTGAGCATCGACCGGAACACGGCTAGGCCGCTTGGCGATACTACTTTACCCAGTGGGTGGTCGCAAGCCATCGGTCGAAACTTACCACCAGTTAGTGTCACCTGATTAGCACCACCCAGGGAACACGTGTAGGGACTCAGTGGGTACCTATACTCCTACGGACGCGGGTGACTCGGCCCCAATTTTGGGTAGGTCTATTAGCAGGTTCTTTATTCAAAATTTTCTAGGGAGGGTTTGAATTTAGCGTCCGCTAATTAGTATTTAGCGTCCGCTAATCAGTATTTAACTAAGCATATTATGGTTAGCGAGTATTATTATAAATAGGGCCCTTTTTTGTGGGTGTGAAGTCATCCTATGACTTCGCCCGCTCTGGGTGGAGCGGGAAGGCGTGCCAGACTTTTACTGACTAAAACCCACCCCTGTTCCTTCCTTGCCTGAGTGCCCAGGGGTGCGGTAACTCATTTTCAGAATTTATCCGCTACCCCTAGGCATGCAGGCACCGGCCACGATGGGAACCGTCAGTGGTGGCTGACACTCATCTCTTTGAGGCGCGCGTGGAACACTACGCGCCGTCGACTCACGGGCTTGGTGCTGATCGGACGGCGAGCTACCCACTGCTCGCCGTCCGTAGGCCCGGGTCTACGATGGCCGGAGATCGTCTCGCGACGTCCTACGCCCAGTACCTCTCCTGCGGTGGTAGCGGCCGGGGCCGTGAGGGCCACTCCGTTGAACTTCCCTCACGCGTCCCGCCTCCGCCTTCGCGAGCATTACTGCTTCGCAGAAAGCGGAGACTGCTTCCCCTTCCCTCTCGCTCCGTACCATGGCCTGAACCAGGGCCGGGCGCGAGAGGTCGCCGCGGATATATAGGGCCCTGGATTTAAATTCATAAACTAAGAAGCTATTTTTGAAAATTCATTGTTGGGGTCAATTTTGTATGGAAATTCGTAATTCTTGTCGTTAGGTAATCCCATCGGGTTTCTCAAAGCTATAAATTCGAAAATCGTGCTCGAATTAACAGTTAAGTCATAAATCCTATGTAATGTCAGTCTCAATCTAAAATTCAGGAAGCAATAAGTCAATTATTATTATGCTGTAGAGTTCTAGTCGAGTGGTAATAATTCAGCCAGAACTTGTTTTATAACACTGTTATTGTTGTTATGTATTATCGCGGCCTTTTCTTTATTGAATTAGCTGTAATCCTTGTGGAAACGAATGCATAATATTGCTTCTTTTAGAGTTACAGGCTCTACTGCTTTTGCCATGCCTTGATGGCTAGATCTAGGTGTTGCTGAAAAGTAAAGAGGTTATTTGTAGGGATGGCGATCTGAGATAGATTATTCGGCGAATCGATTTTTTTGTTCCAGGAAAATCGATTTTTGATATCGATATATTATTTATAGTACTGAATCGATTCAGTGAATCGAAACTTCTCCCTAGAAAATTGAATTACGATTTTTTCTGTTTTGATAAGAACCATAAAATTATTTAAACTTATCGTTAGTTGAATGTTCCCAAACAGGTAAAAAAATGTCAGTCTATCACTTTATTATTCAACTAGCGGCGCCCTGCGGTTTCACCCGCGCAGACTGGGATAAAAAGTAGCCTATGGGTTAATCCAGGGTATAAGCTATCTACATACCAAATTTCATCCAAATCGGTCCAGCCGTTTGAGCGTCAAGAAGTAACAAACATACAAACACACACAAACTTTCGCGGTCGCCTTTATGATATTAGTGTGAAAACTCTCGGGATAGCTGTTTTTAACCGATTTTCGAAAAAGGAGGAGGTTCTATGGTCGATTGTATGTATGTTTTTTTTTTATGTATGTCCGCCGATTTCTCCGTCAGTTGTGGACCGATTTTCAAAATTCTTCCTCGGGAGTAAAAAGAAAGAAAGAAAAAGTATTTATTTGCCACAAATTAACGACATACACAACAATATGATATTTTTTTTTCTTTTTTATCCGTAAGAATATACTCCCGAGGTGGTCCCATATAAATTTTATCGAAATTGCTTCAGCCCTTTTTGAGAAACTGAACAAAAACGAAAAATACGCGTACCTCGATGACGTTTTGGTGTTCTCCAAATGTTTAAATTCCACGTTCCATGTTATTGGGGTTTTTAGTTCTGGGGTCTATCAACTAAAAAGTGAAAAATAAAAAACTTTTTACAAAAAAAACAAACCACTTCCAAAATAAAAAATTACTCTAAAAATTAAAAAATAACTTTAATTTCGGAAGTCGGTGTCAAATAACGAAGAAGTTAAAATACAAACACCGACTTCCGAAATTAAAGTTATTTTTTAATTTTTAGAGTAATTTTTTTTTTGGAAGTCGGTTGTTTTTTTTTATTATCATCCATTCTTTCATCTATCCGTCCATCCAACTTTCGCATTTATTGAATTAAACGAAGCAACAGGAGTATGTGAGGATCACGCGTTCTGTAGTTTTTGCTGGTTAACCCACAGACAGGCGTTACGCGACAATGCTTCAACCTATTTTAGGTTACCGTACCCAACGGGGCCTTATTACTGCCCGGGGGTGGAGGATACTGCCCGGGGGTGGAGGATACTGCCCGGGGGTGGAGGATACTGCCCGGGGGTGGAGGATAAATTCGAAAGAGTTACCTCGCCCCTGAGCACTCGAGGCAGGGAGGAACAGGGGTGGGTTTTAGTCAGTAAGAGTCTGACACACCCTTCCGCTCCACCCTAGAGCGGAAGAAGTCATAGGATGATTTCCCAACCCCCCAAAAAAAAAAAACGGGGCCCTATTACTAAGACTCCGCTGTACGTCCGTCTGTCAGCGGGCTGTATCTCATGATCTGTAATAGGTAGACAGTTGAAATTTTCACAGAATATGTATTTATGTAGCCCCCCCCTACAACAACAAATAATAATAAAAATAAAATAAAAATTGATCATGAGATACAGCCCAAAAATAATATCAGTTTATGGTACGGAACTCTTCGTGGGCGAGTCCGACTCGCACTTGGCCGGTTTTTCAGAAATAGTTTTATCTGTAGAGCATTCGCATTCTTTCAATAATGACAATGAAAAATTGTTATCTTATCATCGGGTCGCGCCTGCCTATGGGAGCTAGTTGTAAATTCAGCAGACAAAATAATAATAATAATATAATAATAATATTCCACAACTATCACACAACGCCATCTAGTCCCAAGCTAAGCAGAGCTTATGTTATGGGTTCTAGACTAAAATAAAGGCACAGTCCCTGAATTTCGAAGCCGACAAAACTTAGACTCATTCAAACGCTCAAGGACGGCCCAAGTTAAAATCAATGATATAAGCCATAATTTTTTTTTCTCAACTTCTGTTTAGCAGGAGCTCGTGGCTAAAGTAATAACAGCCGCACGGGTCGATCCATCAGGTTAAGCTACGCTTGCCGTCGTTGATTCATGGATGGGTGACCATCTTTACATACCGAGACTCCTTCGTGCCTCGGAAAGCACGTTAAGCCGTTGGTCCCGGCTGTCAATCGTGGATCTTTGACAGTCGCTACGGGTCGTCAGAAGCCCGAAAGTCTGACAACCAGTCTTACCAAGGGGTATCGTATTACCCAGTTATTGGGTTGTGGATGTCAGATAGGCAGTCGCTCCATGTAAAATATTGGTAGTCAGCTGCATCCGGTTAGACTGGAAGCCGACCCCAAAATAGTTGGGAAAAGGCTAGGCAGAACAACTTCTGTTTAGCATGAATAAGTGATACTGGGTACCCCTTCCTATTTAAAGTTATAGTTTCAAATTGTAATGACACCTTCGCAAAAGGTGTCCCTAAATAGTTTGATCATGTGGAAAAGATGCATGAACAGATTTGACCAAAATGTATGCTTTGAAGTTTATTCACGTGGATGTAATGGGTGAGGGCTATTATCTAAACGGTTCCGTAGGATATTAGTGACCATAGTGTGGTATTTTTTGTTTTTTGTGGGGTGGGAAATCATCCAATGACTTCTCCCCCTCTGGGTGGATCGGGAGGGCGTGTCAGACTCTTACTGACTAAAACCCACCCCTGTTCCTTCCCTGCCTGAGTGCCCAGGGGTGCGGTAACTCATTTTTAGGATTAATCCGCTACCCCTAGGCATATCACTAGTATAGCTTTCATTAAGTTTTAGCTACACCATGTTCGACAAAACCCATCAGGTCCTTCCTAAATACTCGCATGTAGGGTGAAATAAAATCAGCTCTGGAGACGTGATGGGAATCGTTATATGATGATATACAAAAACCGTGATAAAAAAAAGACCACATCATCGCTTACCATCAAAAAATCATCATCGAAAAATTCCTCACTTCCCATATTTCTAAACGAAAATTTTGTGTTGTAGGAAACTGTAATTGAAATTGAACGTCAATACAGTTTCTCGGAACATTTCAATGTTGGCACAAACAGTGATAATCATGCTAATAAACGGTTGCCCATCATTGCCTCGGCTAACTTTCACAAAATACTCAATTATTTCTGTTGTTCTCAAATTGAGTAATCACTGTTAACAGTCCTTGCTTTTTTTAGATTTTACTTTCTAAACAATTTTGAGGAATTACGTAAGGAAATCGAAGGTTTATGAGTCTAATGTCTTAGAGTTAGACTTAGTCTTATGATAATCCTAAGCAATTATGTATTTTTCACCTTGTGGTTTGCTGTAAGAAAACCCAAACGCTGGGTTAAGCTCGCCTTTGTAATTAACTGTCCCATTGTGTTTTTCTGTATATGTTTTATGTGTACAATAAAGAATAATAATAATAATTTATGAGTCTAACTATAACTTGGAATATGAATACAACCTGGCAAAATGGGGTTTTATAGACTCGTCTGAGACCCAATGTGAGTGCCCCTGCCCAGATCATGACTCACATACTGGAATGCCCCAAGTGTCCATACATCTGCATTGTGGAGGACCTGATGAAAGCTACTGACGCTGCATTTAATGTGGCCAACTTCTGGGCCGAAAGTATTTAAAAAGCTAGAAAACCATCGATTTGAAAGAAGAAGTGACCAATTGAGAACTGTACTCATTGTTCATCTTTTATCTAGAGACTAGTGACCCTCCCTAGCTTCGTTTGGGTACAAATTATTACTTAAATCTTCCTCATGAATCACTATGACCATTGATGAGGACTGCTTGAAAATTCGTTCATTGAGTTTATCGCGAACATACATACAGGCGGCGGGGGACTTTTTATAATATGTAGTGAATACAAGCTGATAATAATGTAATCATTTTGATGTCATCACCTTCCCGCCCTTGTTTCATCTTAGTTGCTGTCTTCGCAAAACTATCAACACTGTAATTCACTCTTTTTTCTATCATGCCATTCCTCACACAGCCAAGCCTTTTTGGCCTACAGTAAAATTTCATAGAAAACTTAAATTACTATTTTTTTTTCTGAAAGCTACCTCTTTATCAATATTCCCCTTACTAATAAGTTTTTTAGTGGCTTACTGTAGGTAAGTATATGAATACCTTTTAACGCGCTATTAACCAACGACCTTGAGTCTGCGAGCGAGAGAGCTTGCGTGTTCTGTGCTGAGCTCACGTAACGCGTCGTACGTCCACCCAGTAATAGGACTCGCCCATCAAGGAGTGCTGTCCGAAATTAGACGCATTATTAATTTATTATACATAAAACAACATGTATATTATACTAAAATATAAATAATTAAATGATCTTTAAAATGTTTGAAGAATGAAGGTTTCAATAAAAAAATCGCTTTAGAGTTTTTGTATGATTTAATTTTTTTTATCCGCGTTAGACATAACTTTACAAATTAATTACACTATGTTATAATAATATAATTTCAAATATTCACATATCAAATTACGAAGGAAATTGTCTAGAGTAACATATTTTTTTTTTCAAAGAAATAAGACTAGTCGTTTAGACGTGATGTTCAATTACAAATCATTATATATTATCATACCCATAACACAAGCTCTGCTTAGCTTGGGACTAGATGGCGTTGTGTGATAGTTGTGGAATATTATTATTATTATATTAGAAGTCGTATAACTGCGCCTTAAAGCAATACAATCACTTAAGCATTGTTCTTTCTCCAGGTACATAAGTAGTGCCAAAAAAAATCTTAATTTATCAAAGAATCTTAATTTGGTGTCGATAAAGTAAAAACTGTAATGTATGGACTCAATTGAGCGTGGCAGACTATAATTTCTTTGATTATTCATGCTGATTTACATAACTGAATGTAAGAGTATTAATAGTAATTCACAGGGAATATATGTGTACAGTAAAATAATAAATTTACGAGAACTTAACCTTGACAAAAAGTAAATTTAAAAAAACCCGAGCTGCCAGCTTAAAAAGTGAACTAAAAATATGGAAACTAGATTATGTAGAAAATATCGTTTGATGAGGTTTTTAACCGACTTCAAAAGGGTGGAGGTTTTGAATTGGGAAGTTTATACAGAGTGTAACGGAAAGGTGCGGTCATATTTTAAGAACCTGTTATGCCCATGAAAATAAACAACTTTCTCTAAGAAAAAAACTTTTTTACAAAAAAAACAACCGACTTCCAAAAAAAAAATACACTAAATATTTTTTTTTTTGGAAGTCGGTTGTTTTTTTTTGTAAAAAAGTTTTTTATTTTTCGCTTTTTAGTTGTTATACCCCAGAACTAAAAACCCCAATAACATGGAACGTGGAATTTAAACATTTGGAGAACACAAAAACGTCATCAAGATATGCGCATTTTTCGTTTTTGTTCAGTTTCTCAAAAAGCGCTAAAGCAATTTCGATATAATTTATATGGGACCACCTCGGGAGTATATTCTTACGGATAAAAAAAGAATTTTGAAAATCGGTCCACAACTGACGGAGAAATGCGCGGACATACATAAAAAAAAAACATACATACAGTCGAACATAGAACCTCCTCCTTTTTCGAAAGTCGGTTAAAAAAATAGAAAAATCCCAAAAAAATAATTGTACTTTCCATACAAAGCCATCATCAGCTGATCAATATTTGTATAGGAAGTAATATTTTGTTTTGAGAATTTCCTCAACTTTTCTCGAAGAAAGTTGTTCACATCGATGGGCAGAACCGGTTCTTAAAATATGACCACACCTTTCCGTTATACCCTGTATTTTTTTATGTATATTCGCATAATAATATAGGCATAACTTCGTCAAATATAAACGGATTTACAATTTACAATTCTTTTTTCGTTCGAAAGGGGTTTATTCCGATATGGTCCCATTTAAATTTCATATAGATCTGATGTTGAGTTTCAGAGACAGACAACGGAACTCTTCAAAAAGTGACAGCAAACCAACTGCGATTGCTGCGATCGTATATCTATGTAGTGTTAACACAATTTAATGGGCACCAGAACTAAAAGTGAAAAATAAAAACTTTTTTACAAAAAAAAAAACCAACTTCCAGAGTTTTTTGTTGTGTAGTTTAGACAAAAAATAACTAAAGAAGTCGATTATAAAGAATATAAAATAGTTGTTAATCATAACACGCAGTCGGCAGACCAGCTGCTTTCGGCTCGGCTAAGCAACTGGTCCTGTGCACACACCATACTATATTTATTTATTTATGCACACACAAAAACAATTACAAGAGAAAAATGAACAATACAGATAGAAGAGCACAAAGGAATAGCTTCATTTATAAAAATAATTCTATTTTTAGGGTTCCTAACTTCCGAATGTATAAACAGAACCTTACAGGATCACTCGTGTGTCTGTCTGTCTGTCACAGCCAATTTTCTCCGAATCTACTGGACCGATTGAATTGAAATTTGGTACACACATGAATATCTGTAACCCAAACACGGCTGTGTAACGTAAATATATATATTTTCAATATGGAGTCTCTTTTTAGGGATAAACTAGAACATTAAAAAAAAAGTTTTTCAAACTGTACCGTGCTAACAAATCAAATGAAACGGGTTACTTGGCTTAAATTATTTAAGAAAATAGATGAAAAAGGACCATTCCCGCCACCTTTTCGCCGATAATACTGAGCCTATTTTTTTTTAAATACATACTCAATGTAGTTCTATACGATTACAGGAAACCTATAAGAACTTTGTGAACAGAGAAATGACGTCTGCCTCACACCCTGCTGCAGGAGGATAGGTTTCGAGGTCCGGTCCCGAAGTCGGACTGACATAGTGGCGTTTTCGTACAAACACTTCAGCACCTCGATGTACCGATAGTCGATCTGGCACCGTTGGAGAGACTGCAGCACAGCCAAGTCTCGATCGAATCGAAGGCTTTCTCGTAGTCCACAAACGCTAAGCAGAGAGGCAGATTATACTCTTCGGTCTTCTGTATAACCTACCGCAACGTATGTATGTGGTCTACGGTGCTGAAGCCTTTTCGAAATCCGGTTTGCTCGGGAGGCTGGAAGTCGTCAAACCTGCGCGTATGAGATTAGGTAGATTAGTTTAAATACTGAATTTTCTCTTAACTTTTTTTGAGCTATGAAAATGCATATGCTCAAAAAGCACATGTTATTTCTAGAGAAAAGGGCGCAATCTGAATCAACTGTTTCTCAAATCTTGATATTTCTATGGGTGTTAGTTAGTTTACCCGATAAATCAAAATCAAGTATTAATATTAGGCTTTTTTTTGTGGCGGTGGGAAATCATCCGATGACTTCTCCCGCACTGAGTGGAGCTAGGACGAGTCAGACTTTTACTGACTAAAACCCACCCCTGTTCCTTTCATGCCTGAGTGTCCCAGGGGTAACGCTGTTTCGAATTTATCCACGACCCCTGGGCAGGCATCGGCCATGACGGACCTCGTCGTGAATTACTGACATCTCCTTGAGGCGCGCGTGGAACACTACGCGCCGTCGATTCTCGCGCCCGGTCCTGATCGGACGGCGAGCTACCCACTACTCGCCGTCCGGCAGGCCCGCGCCTACAGTGGCCGACCGGAAATCGTCCCGCGACTCCCGACACCCAGGGCGTCTCCTGCGGCAAATTCATATTAGGCTGAACCAGCACTTTTTGAACGTAAAGTGATACATGATCTGCCCAGGGGTTGAGGATAAATTCGAAACAGAGCTACCTCGCCCCTGGGCACTCAGGGCAGGGAAGGAACAGGGGTGGGTTTTAGTCAGTAAGAGTCTAACACGCATGCGGAAGAATTCATTAGACGATTTCCCACCCCAAAAAAAAAAAAAAACTGATACATGCGCGCAACTAGCAAGCGTATTTGTAAACGACAATTATCTGAATTGTTATTATGTCGTCAGTGTAAAACTGTTGTTGTTTTGTTGCATCATGTCATCAATGACATCCTGTTATAGCCAATCATTAGAACTAGCGGTTTCACGAAGTTACTCCTCAGTTCCACAGGAACCGTGCATTTTTCCAGAATATAAAGCCTATGGCACTCGACGAACATACTGATTCCTTCACTCTGGTAGAACGCTAACGGTGTATCTTTATGTGAAAGAAATTTTATAATCGGATTAGTACTTTTAGACCTTTTGCAATCCCATTATAGCCCTTTACAACCGGGCTGAAACAATGAGTTTTACTTTCAATAAATTCTAGTGTCAAATTGATTTTTTGCGAACGCAACCGTCGGCGTCGATCGACCGTGAGGGTGGGGTGCCTGACATCACTCAAAAAAATCGCGGGAACGGTACGGCCGACCAAGTGTCCTGTGGGCCTCGGAATTTAAGGCGCAGTTACTCGTATATGCCAACGACCTTGAGTAGTTAGCTTGCGTGTTCTGTGCTAAGCACAGAACGCAACGCGTCGTACGTCCACCCGTTAATAGGACTGACCCATCAAGTTTCGTTTTCCCAAATTAGAAGCATTATTCTTTTATTATATATAAAACAACAGGTATTATACTAAAACACGTATATTTATTTATTTATTTATTATATACTTTATTGTACACCAAAAAAAAAAATACACACATTAAGGAAAACTTATACTAAAAAACATACAATTGGCGGCCTTATCGCATTCCGCGATCTCTTCCAGGCAACCTGGAATAAAAAAAGATAAATAATTAAATTGACTTTAAAATGGTGAAGGTTTAATAAAAATACGCTCAATAGATTTTGCGTGATTCCCAATTTTTATCCGTGTTAGACATATCTATACAAATTATTTACACATGTTAAAAATTAATAATTTCAAATATTCACGGTGTAAAAGACACATCACAAAGCCGTTTACTGTACGTCTAATAAAGTAGCTTTGCGCAAAAATTATTGCTGGGAAACGACTTTTATTTTTAAGTACGAGTAAAACTATATTTTATTGCGCGCAATGTAACGCGAACCCAGCCAAGTGGAGTTAAACTCCGTCCCTTCGCTCTAAGCCACGTAGGTACTTGTCGGATACGTTTGATATTCATTGCGTTTTTGTAACTGCAAATGCGTAATTTCGAATTTTAGAATATATATGTATTTTATTATCGGTGTAGTATTTTTATATTTTAAATTTTGTTCTATTTGTTAATGGTAAACGTTTGGTTGTACACCTACCACAGTTATTTAGTCTGGTAGAGAATGCCTTGTTGCATTAAGTCAGCCTATGTACCACTATTGTACATGAAGTTTAAATAAATAAATAATGTTTGTTTGGAAAAAGTTTATAGTAATAACACTAGGAATTCATTTTCGTAAAAAAGTTTTTAAAAAAATTGCTACTTCAATATCTCCAGAACCAGTGGATTCCCAGGTATGGCCTAGTGGAATAAAATGATCCAAATAATGGATAGAACATGTGGCGTTCGGCTTCGGAAACTGTCTTTTTACACACGAAATATTTTTTTCAAAGAAATAAGAGTAGTCGTTTAGACGTGCTGTTCAATTTAAAATCATTAAAATTCGTATAATTGCGCCTTACGAAATTAAAACTCACGCTTGTTTCAGTGCTGGTGTGAAGGCGTAAGGGGACTCCCTATCTTTCCTTTTTTGTTTTTTTTTTGTTGCTGGGGTGGAAAATCCTCATGGATGTCCTTCGCCCGGACGGGTGAAGGGGTCTGTCAGACTCTTACTGAGAGTGAGGTGTCCTCCCCCCGCGACTTCTAAAAAGGAGCGGGCGTGGAACACTACGCGCCGCCGACTCGGGTCTTGCTGGATGGGGGGCGGCGGACGTCCGCGAGTCCGCCGTCCCTCCGGACCTGTTTATGGGGGCTGGAAGAGGGCGTTATCCTCCCTATCTTTTCTGCGCCAAGTTGTTTGCTATGGCAATAACAAAAATACACAAACCGTCTCACCGCTTATATTAGTTTAGATTAATGCCTATTCAAAAACACCTCTACTGAGATCTACATGACACTTCGTCGTCGTAATTCTAAAGGTTAATTAGAAGGTCTTGTCCTGTCTGCGGATAAGTGGCTGCACTTTCGAACAAGGGCAAGGGTCTCCAAACCAGTTATAGACATAAGTTATACGGCCTCTTGCCATATTGATCATGCTGGGCAGAGTAATTGGTGATAGTGAGACTGTGGTGCTTCTCATCCTCTTAGGATTAAATCTTGACAAGCTACCGCCCGCGGCTCCGGCTGCATTCAATAGGGAATATGCATGAAAAAAATATTTGTTATCTAACCGGTTTATCGACGAATATACTAAAATAGAGTACGAACAGTGAAAGCAGAATCAAAATTGATCGAAAATTAAATGCGATATAACAACTTTAAACTAATATATCTGTCCCTCTCTCGAAAACGCTGTTTTGTATGGCAGTTGGGCGTCATGTTCTTTGACGTCAAAGAACACGTCGGACTTCTCTTTCTAATTATCAACTTTAAAGCTTTATAACTTCGTCGCTGATGATGATATTTTGAAAATTCCTTCATATTTGTTCACTATAGTTAATAAGTCCTCAATTGAACAAATGAAAAAATATCATTCATATTACATATTAGTACTTCCCACGGGAACACTGCACTTTTCCGTGATGAAAATTATATACATATAGCTTATTTGTCAATTTAGGATATAAGCTATTCTGATACCAAATTTCATCCAAATTCGTTCAGCCGTTTGAGCGTGAAGGAGTAACGAACATACACACACAAATGTTCGCCTTGTAATATTAGTGTCATGATATTTCACGGTAATGTTTAATGGCAATAACGGTTACAAAACTCATTCTATGCCAAAAAGCCGCTCGATTATTTTTAAATAGGTACTTTAATCACATGCTTTACGTGGCTCATGAAAAAAATGATAAAGTGAAAGCGGATGCTACTCAATTGCTTCTTCAATGACATTCATCCATGGCGTTTTTGTGCACAAGATCATAAAAAGTGTGATCAACTTATAACTGGTACAGGCGAACAAGTTAGCCACGATTGTCAGCCATCCTTTTAAACCTAGGTACTTCTACTTCGGTACCTTGCAAGGCGAAACAATTTAGCATTTTTTTTACGATGGGAAATCATCAAAGAACTTCTCCCGCTTTGGGTGGAATGGGAGGGCGTGTCTTACAGACTTGTACTGACTAAAGTCATACGCACACTGCGACGACCAAAATAAATTGGGATAAGGGCAGGAGAATGATGAGGTCAATGGGAATTTAAAAAAATCTTCTGAACGAAATTTTCTTGACAGACGACGGACAAACAGACGAACACGTGAGTGACAGCAATAGGCCTCCGTTTGGACCCTTCGGGTACGGAACCCTAAAAAACATTTATTGTGTATTTACGTAAGTTTTAGGGAATTATTTAAATATTCATGAACACTTTCTGGTTAAATAAATAAATTTAGAAAAGTCACTGTGCATATCCTTGTAGGGCCGTGTACCCTCATGGCTTTTCCACTCACATCTGCCTTGAAAAAATAAAATTTACTCAATTTATTTCAGCGGAGAAACTCTCATCTGAGAACGGAGGCACCAGCCAGTCTAACGGGCCTACGCCCACAGGGGAGCTTCGAGGCGAGAGATTTACTCTCACTCTCACCAAAGGCACTCAGGTAAGCAATCAGACTAACATTTCCGCATAATTTCCTGTCTTTGTGAGTCAGGCAATTATTATTCTATTCATTTCCGATGTTTGAGTCAGTGTCTGGTTGTCGACCCTGTTCTGATGTCATTTAGATACCTATAGGTATATTTTTACTCATACATACACAATAAACCTTTTAATTTACCCACTGCTGGGACACAGGCCTCCTCTCTGTGAGAGGGTGTGATGGGCCGTAATCCACCACGCGGGCCAAAGGCGGCTTTCGTGGATGTCACAAATCTTCGAAGTTCTGGTTCCAGGCCATGTTTTCCTTCACCGGTTTGAGAGCAGTGGTGATGAAATATTTTACACAAAGTAAAGCGCCTGCCTGAGGTCGAACCCGCGACCTACAACTTGTAAGTCGCAACCTTTACCACTGGACCACCACTGCTGTTTTACTCGGCTGCAGTATTTTTACTCAAATGTCCCAAAAGAAGGGTAATGTTTTTAGAATTTACCGGCACATGTCACTCACGCTTTAATTGGGTACCCCGAACGTAAACGAAAATGGACCAATTAAAGTAGCTGACTGTTACCATATTTAGCCTCGGCCTGACTAGGGTATATCGTGAGGTCTGCATGACCCGTTTCAGGTATCCGAAACCATTTTTATGTCGGCGGCGTTAGGTTGCGGTAAAAAGGTCTCGACACAAATTCTATATCAGAATTGCCGCTCCGTAAGAATCAGGAATGAACAAAATAATTAAATGTTTTGATTCAATCGCAGAATTAATGCCACCAACTGCATCCGACTGCTTGAAAAGTAACTTCTATGGAACTTTTTAGTTGTTTTTTTGCAGTCGGCTTTTTTTTTCTTCATTTTAGTGAGTGATATTTTAAAATAGCCTCCTCAAGCCCTTTATTTTGATATCCCACATAAATTATACCTAACTAACGGCGGCCGCCATTTTTTTTTTTTTCAAATTTCGTGGCCTACGTCACTTCTGCGGTCAAGACCAATCTAATAATTACCTCATTTGGTAAAATCCATCATGAGACGGCGAGCCTCCTTGTCGGACTGTCGCCATGGGATCTGGAGGCCCGGGTCCTCGCGCTGCTCTGGGAGTGGCGCGAGGAGGCCGAACGCCCCGGGGCCAAACTCTGCTGCCGCGACACCTCGCGGCTCGGCGGACGGAGCTCCGGCAGGATCTCATGGTGACATGGAGACAACGACTGTCGCAACCCAGCGCTGGGCACGCCACCATCGCGGCGGTAGTGCCCCTCTTTGAGGAGTGGCTGGAGAGGCGTAACGGCGTCCTCACCTTCCGCCTGACGCAGGTCCTCACCGGACACGATTGTTTCGGGAGGTTCCTGCATCAGATAGGGCGGAAGGAAACGCCCGGGTGTTACCACTGCGCGGATCACCCAGAGGACACCGTGGAGCATACGGTGGAGGTCTGCCCCGCTTGGGCGGAGCACCGCCGTGTCCTCGTGGATGCGATAGGTGGCGGCGACCTCTCGCGCCCGGCCATGGTACGGAGCGAGAGGGAATGGGAGGCAGTCTCCGCCTTCTGCGAAGCAGTAATGCTCGCGAAGGCGGAGGCGGGACGCGTGAGGGAAGCTCAATGGAGTGGCCCTCACGGCCCCGGCCGCTACCACCGCAGGAGAGGTACTGGGCGTGCTGGGCGTAGGACGTCGCGTGACGATCTCCGGCCACCGTAGACCCGGGCCTGCGGACGGCGAGCAGTGAGTAGCTCGCCGTCCGATCAGCAGGCCCGTGAGTCGACGGCGCGTAGTGTTCCACGCGCGCCTCAAAGAGATGTTGTCAGCCACCACTGATCCCGCCCATTGTGGCCGGTGCCTGCATGCCTAGGGGTAGCGGATAAATTCTGAAAATGAGGTACTGCACCTCTGGGCACTCAGGCAGGGAAGGAACAGGGGTGTGTTTTAGTCAGTAAGAGTCTGACACGCTAGTCATTGGATGATTTCCCATCCCCAAAAAAAAAAAAACATACCGTTTAGGCAACAGGGCATCCCAAAGAAATAGACATAATAATATGTACAAACTTACATACTCTCGAAAAACTTACATACATACTCTCGAAAAACATTACCCTCCTTCTGGGACAGTCTGGTAAAAACAAACAAAATGTAGAAATAAAATCACAAATTCATCAAAAGGACAACTTTCTTTGCACGAGTCCCATGTTTTGTTTCCGGGCGGAACGGAGCTGAACCGTAACTGGTTGACCTGTTCATCCTTGCGCAGTCACCGTGACGACCGTTTTAGTACTGCTTCTGTTTCTAAATAAACCGGAATTATGAGTTTTGTGAGCGACAAGCATACTTATTTGTCTACGTCTGTATTTTGGGACTTACCCAAGGTTCAGTCGCGTTTGTTTGTTGTTGTCGCTAACTTTCATAAAATGCTAAATTCATTAATACAACGATGATTAGGATTACACCAAAGATGAAAGAGACAGCAAGTTGTCGATTGCCAACCTACTCCTACGAATTATAACCCAAGATCACATATTATTTCAGCCGAAAAACGTCCACTGCCTTTCCCAAGTTTCTCCACAACACGGCGTCTCGTCTCGAACAAAGAAAATTTAGTTCAAATAAATTTCAATAGATGGCGTAATATGCATCGATTTCTTATTGAAGTATAACAACAATGGTAACATTAATATTTTGCCAAATGTAAGTATTTCATGAAATACTTACATTTGGCAACAATTCTAACTGAGAGATTTGTATTGATGATTTTAATCATTATAATTCTATAAATATATACTTGCTACGGCCGCGAATAAAATTTTGACCAAGATACAACCTGACACTGACCTGCAAATTGCAAAATACATAAGAAAATTTTAATTTCGCTGGCTACCCTGGAGCTTCCACCTTAACGTACCTAATCTTTATTATTTTCAGGGTTTGGGCTTCACGCTCATCGGTGCTGAAGGTATACCAGAAACGGAGGGCTACCTTCAAATACGCAGCATCGTGCCACATAGTCCCGCCTGGATTGATGGTCAGTGATTTTATCTTTATCATTTTTTAGAGTTATGGCGAGAGGCTGTCACTCACGTGTCCCTCTGTCCGTCTGTCCGCTTGTCCATCTGTCTGTCGGTCCGTCATCTGTTACAAAATTTTGTTCCGAAGATTTTTTTAAACATTGTAATCACTTAACATTTTGATAACTCAAAACAGTCGCAAGTTTTCTGACTTACTAAAAAAACTTCTGACTTACTAAAAAAACTTCTGACTTACTATAAAGGAGATGAACTGCTTGTTTCTCTTTATAATAAAACCTCATCATCATCATCAGCCTTTTAATGTCCCCACTGCTGGGGCACAGGCCTCCTCTCTCTGCGAAGGTGTGGATGTGGGCCGTAATCCACCATGCGGGCCCAATGTGAGTTGGTGGATGTCACATGTCTTCGAATTTTTGGGTCTAGGACATGCCGGTTTCCTCACCATGTTTTCATTTGCCGTTTTGTGAGAGCAGTGGTGATGAAATAATTTACAAAAAGTAAACCGCCAGCCTTGGTTTGAACTCACGACCTACAACTTGTAAGTCGCGGGCCTTTATCACTGGCCCACCACTGCTCTGCACAACCTATTAAAATGCATTTACCAATGAACTTTTTATTCTATTCCAAAAAATGCATATTGACTAGATTCTTTTCCTTTAGGTGCGTTACGTCCCGGCGACGTAGTGGTTGGCGTGGGCAATCGCGGTGTGCGGGGATTATCTCACGCACTTGTTGCACAGATCTTCCAGTCTATTACTCCTGGGACAGACGTCACCCTGCATCTTGTGAGAGGTAAGTAGAAAATGCCTTCTGTCTACTACATCAATAGGGATGATTCCTGAATACAAATATAATAATTCTATTTAGTCCGCCCCGACCTTTACCAAACCACAGATAATATAATACTAGCGTACAGATGCCTCATCCCACAAAGAAACGGTACCGCCGTAACTACGGGTTTTCGTCAAGCACAAGTAACTTTTAATCTTCGTTCGGACCCGTCCTCTACACCTCGCTAGGTGGTGTTAGCAGCGACGGCTTGCAAGCTGAATGAATTTACTTAAAGTCTTACCTATATTTTCTCACACATTGAGGAATTATTTTATAGTATTTTTAGCACTTCATATCAGTTTTTACTGTATCAAAATGTGTCACTATTAAATTTTAAAGAGGCGAATGGATAATCTCTAAAACATCAAACAGCGCCATCTATTAGTACAAGAAATATAGAGTGCGCGATCCTCTAAATTTGAATTACAAGCCAATTATTTCACAATTTTATACTTACGGTAGTTTATTAAATAAGAAAGTACAGTTTTTACCATATTTATTTTCAAAATATTAATATTACTTAAACTTCAATAAGAAATCGATGCATATTACGCCATCTATTGAGATTTATTTGAACTAAATTTTCTTTGTTCGAGATGAGACCCCGTGACCAAACCAATATAAAGATAAAATGCAACTTTTTTTTTCTTCCTATGACTTCTTCCGCACTGTGTGGAGCAAGAGGGCGTGTCAGACTCTTACTGACTAAAACCCACCCCAGTTCCTTCCCTGCCTGAGTGCCCAGGGGTGTTACTAAGTTACGTCACTTCTAAATAAATGGTGAAAGGATTAGTCAGCTGGATTCTGCGTTACCGAGTGCTAGCTGTCCCGGGTGCGCCGGGCATTTGGAATCGAAGTTCAATATTTTAACGCCGCTCGAGGAGGCTCCTAGCTTTCATGCAACCCACAAAGCTATCCAGGTGGCTATATATCTAATAGCTTTAATATCCTATCCACAGGTTACCCCCTATCCTTCGACTCGGAGGACCCAAACACCCGTGTTCTCAGCACGCTAGCAGTAGATGCAACCACCCCCGCCACGTCAGATGCTGTTGCTATGCAACAACTCACCAGAGCGCTGCGGACCAGGTGAATATTATATCATTACCTTTAAAATTATATTAGCGATTTTATGAAGTAGGTAACTTGTTTTTAAATAAAATCTCGGTACTGCTTAAAATAGTTCTTCACTTATAGATTACAGGAATACCCATGTCATTGTTTTAAAAAAAAAACATGTTACAATAAAAGATTCCGACTCGCTCTTTGCTGGTTTTTTCTCTCAAAGATTTAGGTTTTAGACTTCGATATAACCTTAACTGCATACATTATAAGATGTTGAAACAGGATTATGTGAAAATTCTAAAAAATTGTGAAGTATCGCATCTTGTATGAGATTTATTTCGCTTTTTAGATTAACACTGTGTTTCCATTTATACCATACCAATTCCTTCGTACCAAGGACAATCTAGAAAAGTACTCAGATCTGCGTACAATTCCAGATTTAACCTGGATTCTCCGAACCTGGACTCTTCGGCCCAGGGTCGGGACAAGGTGGACAGTGGCCCTACTCCGCACAGCCCAGGTCAGAGGCGGATGATGTCCAGGTCATTTGATTTGGATGAACTGACTATCAATGATGATAATCAGGAGCTGCCGAGATGCCCTTCGCTTGATCATGTGCTGTCTTTGGCTAGTGGTAAGAATATTTTATTGTTATTTTTTTATTTGTCAAGCATTCGCTAATTTAAAAGTCAGATAGTCAAATACTTTCCTTTTTCATGAGTAGCTTCTCTCCGCGGGTCTTTTTAGGATTCCGTACCCGAAGGGACCAAACGGAGCCCTATTGCTGTCACTCATGTGTCCGTCTGTCTGTCACAAAATTTTGTTCCGAAGAATTTTTGAACTTCCCATTGACCTATGAACTTGAGATTTGGTGATAATGTTTTTTATTACGTATATTTTACCAACAAATACCAATATATTGATAAATCAGATTTTTTCTGTGATAATTCAATTTTACCGGGCGTCGAAATCCTTGATCTTGAGGCGACTTATCATTGTGTACGCTAATCATTTCGTTCGATGTTTGCAGAACATCAATCTCGAGCTGACAACAACACCTCAAACGAACCGGGTCGAGAACTGGTGCTCACGTTACGTCGAGGTGCTGCCGGCTTTGGGTTCACCATCGCCGATAGTGTGCATGGACAAAAAGTTAAAAAGGTATGTATAATTACCAAAGGTCGGAATTAGGTAGAGTTATTTATGTACTTACGCTGATTTCATACAGCGAAAGAATAAAGTGGATATGCCTCAAATCCCGAGATTAATTTTAAAGAGCAGAAATATCCCGTGATTTATTGATTAAAAAAGGTATTTACTTTTACACAATTTAAACCACTGCACGCGCGTCGTTCCCTAATTTACATCAACGACATCGGATCCGAAGTTGCAAATTTGCAATGCGCACGCGCGATGTTGCCACATTTGTAGTTCACACAACATAGCTTTTGAGAACAAAAGAAAACAATAGAGATTTTTATTATTATTTATTTGTAATATTGTTGGCCACACGGGATTGTGCATTAAAAATCCCGGGCAGATCCATATTAATATCAACATTTCGATGCAAGTACAACAATAACTCTACCTAATTCCGACCTCTGGTAATTACCAGCCAGATAAAGGGTCGCGGGAGTGATTGAAGGAGTCACCGCGGCCCTGGCACTCAGTCAACTGAAGGACCACAGGCGGGTTTTAGTCAGTAAGAGTCTGACACGCCCTCCCCCTCCACCCAGAGAGGGAGAAGTTAATTGATGATTTCCGACCCATCATCTGCCTAGCCTTTTCCCAAATATCTTGGGGTCGCCTTCCAGTCTAACCGGATGCATCTGAATATCAGTATTTTACATGGTGCGACTGCCTATCAAAGCTCCACAATCCGGTAACTACCCATAATACGATACCCCGTGGTAAGACTGGTTGTCAGACTGACGACGCGTAACGACTGTCAAAGATCCACGATTGACAGCCGGGACCAACGGCTTAACGTGCTTTCCGAGGCGCGGAGTAGTCTCGGTATGTAAAGATGGTCACGACCGATCATGGACCAACCCCGGAAAGCGTAGCTTAACCTAATGGATCGACCCGTGCGGCTGTTATTACTTTAGCCACGAGCTCCTGATGATTTCCGACCCAAAAAGAAAAATAGAAAAGCCAGTTAAACAAACCAAAACTGGTTCAGAGGTTTAAAGGCGAGATTTAGAGGAATAAAGTCGTTTATTGTTTTCAACACTCTGTTCGTGAAATTCACTATTAAATAAAGCAGTAATTTTTAAGGTTCCGTCTCCGAAGGGTCCAAACGGATACCTATTGCTTTCACACACGTGTCCGTCTGTCGTCTGTCACACAGGTTTTACAGCCAAACGGTTAGAGCTATAGTCTCCAAATTTTCACAGTATGAACATCTTGTTGACCCAAAGCCATACAAATTGTCAAAATTTTATTTATAATGTTATTTAGGGGAGCTCCCATACAGACAAAGGGGGGCGCGAAAAAAAAATGACCTATCCCATCGAATCAACGGTATCGTTGTTTAGAGCTCGTTGAGTAGACAAATACTATATTTTTGTTTTTAAAAAATATTGGAAGACAAAGGAATTAGATGCCAACAAAGTCAGCTTTTTTAACAAAATTTAGTTACGAAGAATTTTTTACTTCCCCATTTCCAACTTGAAATTTGGTGATAATGTTATTACTGGCTGATCTGTCAGACAACAGACACAAAAGAAAATCTATTGTTCGTGGTCACATATGACCTACGTGACAGATGAGGTTTTATTACGTATATTTTACTAACAAATACCAATATATTGATAAATGAGTGCCTACCATCATTTAGTACGGAACCCTAAATGTGCGGAGTCCGAGGCGCACTTGACCAGTTTTTTTAATGATGAAGCTAAACATCATCATTCATCATCATTTGTTTTTGCTTTTAGGTGTTAGATCGTAGTCGGTGTGCCGGTCTTCGGGAAGGGGACTTGCTACTTCAGATCGGAGAGACTGACGTCCGTCATGCACCACATCAACATGTAGTACAGGTAAAAAAAACTCTTGTAAGTTATTAAAAAAACTAGCTTCTGCCAGCGTCTTCGCCCGCGTGGAATTAGTACTTCCCGCGTTATAAACTTTCAACCCCTTTTTCATTAGTAATCCTCCGTAACAAAAAGTGGGTACAACCTGCTATCCCCTTCTCTAAATCGTAGTACGATGAAGTTTCGGGTGACCGCTTTCCATCCGGCGGGCCAAAGATTGTTTGTCACCTATAGGATATAACTACAAGGTAATGTCAATCTTAAGTGGAAACGGTGTTAATTACAGGTACTAAAAGACTGCCCAGCGATGCATGAGACCACTCTTCGAGTGTGGAGACGTAACAACGCCGCCGCCAGAGCGCCACGGAGTAGATCTGCGACACGCGTACAACCTGTATCCAGTAAGTATATTGTTTCTCGAGCTGTTTAACAAAGATGTATGTTATAATCTATTAGAATGTAATTTCACGGGGTCTCATCTCGAACAAAGAAAATTTAGTTTAAATAAATCTCAATAGATGGCGTAATATGCATCGATTTCTTAATGAAGTCAAGTAATATCAATATTTTGAAAATAAATATGGTAAAAACCGGATTTTCTTATTTAATAAACTGCCCTAAGCATACAATTGTGGAATAATTGGCTTGTGATTGAAATTTAGACGATTATTGGAACGAATCCTTAGACATCTGTATTTCTTGTACCATAGATGGCGCTGTTTGAAGTTTTAGAGTTTATCCATTCGCCTCTTTAAAATTTGAAAAGTTATACATTTTGATACAGTAAAACTGCTATGAAATGCCAAAAATACTATAAAATAATTCCTCAATGTGTGAGAAAATATTGGTAAGACTTTAAGTAAATTCATTCAGCTTGCAAGCCGTCGCTGCTAACACCATCTAGCGAGGTGTAGACGACGGGCCCGAACGAAGAACAAAAGTTACTTGTGCCAGACGAAAACCCGTAGTTACGGCGGTACCGTTTCTTTGTATGGGATGAGGCATCTGTACGCTAGTATTATATTATCTGTGGTAATGTTAAGATTTACTTTAAACAAGCGCAGGAAACTATCCTGTCATTATCTACAGGGTAAAACGAAAATGGGTGGTCATATTTTAATTACTAATTCTGCCCATGGAAATGAACAACTTTTTTTTACAACTTTCCAAAAAAAAAAATTGACTTTCGGAAAGTTATCAACTGATCAAAATTCACCAGACAGGCGCTCTACTTTGTGTAAATGATTTCATCACCACTGCTCTCAAAACGGTGAAGGAGAACATCGTGAGGAAACCGGCATGTCCTAGAACTAAAAATTCAATTACATGTGGCATCCACCGCATTGGGCCCGCGTGGTGGATTACAGCCCAAACCTTCTCACAGAGAGTAGGCCTGGGCCCTAGCAGTGGGGGACATTAAAAGGCTGATGATGACGATGGGAATTGAATATGACTTTCTTGAAGAAAATTGTCCATTTCTATGGATAGAAGTACTATTTAAAATATGAGCATGCATTGCCGTTACATTCTGTATATGATGTCAAAAGTGGTCGTACTTCCTGCTAAGAGTTGAGGTTACCTCTCAATCTAGCATGTTATTAGACCTCTGGTTCGTCTAAAGTAGTAGAGTTTTAATCCGTCAGGCCCCTTTTTTGTGGGGTGGGAAATCATCCAATGACATCTCCCGCTCTAGGGTGGAGCGGAAGGGCGTGTCAGACTCTTACTGACTAAAACCCACACCTGTTCCTTCCCTGCCTGAGTGCCCAGGGGTGCGGTAACTCATTTTCAGCGTTTATCCGCTACCCCTAGGCATATCACTAGAATAGCTTGCATTAAGTTTTAGCTACACCATGTTTACTCGCATGTAGGGTGAAATAAAATCAGCTCCGGAGACGTGATGGGAATCGTTATATGATGATATACAAAAACCGTGATAAAAAAAAACCTGTTTATAGTAAAAACTAGTCTTTTCTCTTAGTGGAAACCGCATCAAAAGCCGTTGCGTGGTTTAGGAGGATTTAGCTGATAAACAGACAGACGCGGAAAGCGACTTTGTGTTATACTGTGTATAATATAATACAAATTGGTTGTCTGTAAAGTTGGTTTACGGACGATAGTTTAACGTGACAACGTCATAACAAAACATTGACGAAATATAGATGCGGCGCATGCGTACAATGAGCGTAACGGGACACTTTTTCGTGCATGCAGCCGGCGTTCATCGATTCATTAGACGTTGTCACGTCTAAAACTAGCTTCTGCTAGTTAATTTACTTAACTAGGGGCTAACTAAGGGGCGCGGTAACTCACTTTCGAATGTATCCACAACCCCTGGGCAGATCCGTCAGGCCCACAATAGGTTTTTAATTGTGTCTGATAATGAGGGGCTTGACGGGATAACCTGAATGTCGTACTGGTCCCCACAATAAACTAAAAATCTACTGTCTTTGAGTTTAAGATTGTTACTACATTGTCTACTTCATTTTCCAGCTGCTTCAAACAACAATCAGTTGATCAGAAGTAAAACGCCAACTGCAGAACAACTTCGGTCACCAAATCTGCACACGCAAGATTCTTTGAGAGATAGACTAAATGGCATGAATTCAGGTACGAAATAACTCCAAAAAAGACGATACTTATAATACCTAAGCTTTTGTCAGTAAACTTTGCCACGCTTCTTGAAAACTGGAAAAACAACAAACTTATAAATGTCTGTTATGTAAAGACTCTTTGTAAAAACTGGATCAATTAAGGTCATATTGGTATAACGGTTTCTTGCTTTACAAAAGGTTAATGAATTCAACACCTGTTTCTGAGTGCATTACTTATTATTATCCAACCCAAGACAGCAACATAAATAACAAAACTACATTTTTCTCTCAACAGAAGCAACATACGCAGTACCGGAACACAAAAACCGTGAAAGAGAAAGTCTCATAGACCGACGACGTCGCAGCAGCACTCCCGGGGGGCGCCTCACCCTCCCCGTTGTCACACCCTGGACTGAACCTCCGCCGCAACCTGACAACCAGTGGCAGGAACGAGAGACATGGGTAGACAACTCCAACATACGCAACTGGGCTGAAAACGCACAGAAATGGGATGAAAATGGACAAAAATGGGACGAGAATGGACAAAAATGGGTGGAAAATGGCCAAAAATGGGATGAAAACGGACAAAAGTGGGTTGAGAATGGTCAGAAGTGGGACGAAAACGGGCAGAAATGGGTTGAAAACGGTCAGAAATGGGATGAAAATGGACAAAAATGGGAAGATAATGGACAGAAATGGGTGGAAAATGGACAGAAATGGGATGGGAGCGCAAATGGGAACCAGTGGGAAAATAATGAGCGATGGGGGAATGGTAATTGGGGAGAGGTACCGACGCCGACTGTACATGTTGATATGAATGCAGCGTACTGGAGAGGGAACGCTAGCGTCGCGGATAGCAGTGATAATGGAGGTGAGAATCACTTTAGTATTAATTTTTTTGTAGTTTACGTACATTACGTTTTTCAAGGTTAACCACTGCGAATTTTATACATGAGGCTGTATCCAGCATGTAACAAAAACCCTGTTCGATCCTGAAGGGTATTACTTAGTATCGTACTGCGTACACATATACGTAATCATTTAATGGATACGAGATAATTATTTTTCCCCAATGCAAATATATAATTTAAAAAAAAAAACTTATCAAAGGCAACACTGAGCGCTCGACAAAGTTCACCTACTGTTTGGTTTAAACATGCCGCCTAAGCGAGACAGAGTGCCTACAGCGCGGCTAGTGCTGGGCGATATCTTTTGAAATAAAAATAGGTGAAAATAAAAAGATTTCGCTGGCCGGTGGAATGTTGTTAACTTACGAAACTTTTCCCTAGTTAGTGTTAAATTTACAACTTTTTCTAGTACATTTATGTTAAACCAGGAATACGCCTTTATTGGATCGGATAGGGTTTTTGTTACATGCTGTATTATGTAACAATAATTTAGACGACATTGCTGCTACCACCCTGAAACGAGACTTGTAACCAAACCAACATTTTCATTTGATATGTTTGTGTTTACTCCTCATTTTCATGAAAAAAAAAAGTTTTACTATGGAACTAGATAATTAAGAAGCGTATCTTCTTCTATTTAGTCGTGACAATCTTGTCAGAGTGATCATAATTATCACGTAGTGACTTCTGCAGAGGCCGAATTGACTCGCTCCACGATCCTTCGCCACTTCTCTCTGAGAAGCGTTTATATAATGTTAATACTGTCTAGGTTTCCCAGAAGACGGTATGCTACATTCTCCAACGACAGCTGCGATTGGCGGTCTCACAAGACAATCACCTTCCACCAGCAGAATAAGGCCACATTCACCATCTAATTCCACTGGTAAGAACATTTTCATCTCTTACAAGCTTGTTGAAAGAAAATTCGAACTGAAAGAAGTACAATAGTTGACAGACAAACTTAAAGCTTTTTACAGCTCCGTACCCGAAGGATCCAAACGGAGACCTATTGTTGTCACTCACGTGTCCGTCTGTCCGTCCGTCGACTGTCACAAAATTTTGTTACAAAGAATTTTTTAACTTCCCATTGACCTATGAACTTGGTCTTTGGTAATTTGGTGATAATGTTTATTATTACGTATACTTTACAAACAAACACCAATATTTGGTACGGAACCCTTAATGTGCGAAATCCAACATGCACTTGACCAGTTTAAAAAAAAAAGTTTAATGACCCCATTTCAACATCGTGAGCATAATATTTGAAATCTGGCGAAATCTTAATCGCCTTCCTTTTTTAGGGGTACGTGGTTTTATACCTTCAAAACTTTGGTTACTCCGCCTTGTTAGGATAGGGACGTCCAATAATTACGTGAGGTGATTTGGCTCGACCCCATATTGGTAAAACTTTTATTATGGTACTTTGTTAAGAAGATGGTCTTCGGGTACATACTGATCTATCAGACTTCACTTGTATAATGATCTGTTTACAAAGTAGTGCACTCGAATTATTCTTCAAGTCAATCACCCTGTTATGTTCGGCAGGTCGTCTGCGAAGTCACTCGCCGTCCAACACCAGCGCCACAGAGCGACTGCTGTCCAACTCGCCGTCTACCAGACTGCAGAGTCAGTCGCCGTCTAATAACTCGTCTAATAGCAGGATAAAGTCGTCGCCACTCAGGTAATGTCGTATTAGAGTAAATTTTATTATAATAAAGTGACTATTGGCTTTAATGGAAATCACCAGCTTCTTCCCATGCCTGTAAGTGTTTTCTGCTGGTCATGAGCATCATATTATAATAGGCGTGGGCAAAGTGTATCATTTTTGCGATTGGAACATTTGCATCTGGATCACTGAAATGATCCGAATCACTGATATGTTTCATTTGGATCATTTGTATCATCGGCTCAAATGATATAAAATACAGAATGTTACGTAGGTGTTTTACGTTGCATCGCGGGCGTTACTACTGAGTCAGTCAGAATTATATGTAAACAATGCCGAATGTTATATTGTATTTTTTTATTTAAAGTGTACAAAATGTACTATTTATGATTTAAGATTATAAATAAAATCGATCTTCCTTCATACCTACTTTATCGAGGCTTAGGACTGGCGGCTATTCGATAATTTATGGCCAGCCGGCTAAAACCCTTGTTAGTGCAAACATTAAAATTATGCAAATAACAATCTTATAGCATTTGATATTTAAGCGCAATAATGGTCATTTTTACATGGATAACGACAAAGAAAAACTGTGAGAATTGAGTGATACACATGTCATTTGATATCTCTTTCTGACTTGTATAGATTGTATTATGTCACCTGCTCACTCGCGAGTCGCGGTCCAGTAGTAAAGTAACTCAGTGTGTCTCCCTGTCTCGCTCACTTTTCAGCGCCGCGTCGCGCGGAAAGAGCACGGAGCAAAGCAATGATTCAGATCCAAATGATGCGTTTGAAACGTAGTTACTGAACCAATCTTTTGAATCACTTCAAAGATCCGGATCAGTGAGTCGGTTCCGTAAAGAGTTACACACCTCTACATCATATTATACAAGATGGAGACGACAATACAACAATAAATAAAACACTGAAAACTCTCATCATGAGGAACAACTTTTACTGTTGGACCAATCCTGAAATTGCAAAAAGAAATTAGTTGCCCCAAACAATTCTGTTTGCATAATTTGACAAAAAGTACTGAACTACTGCTTTTTAGGGTTCCGTGCCCGAAGGGTAACCAATGCCTAGCGTACAGATGGCTCATCCCATACAAAGAAACGGTACCGCCGTAACTACGGGTTTTCGTCTGGCAGAAGTAACTTTTGATCTTCGTTCGGGCTCGTCCTCTACACCTCGCTAGATGGTGTTAGCAGCGACGCCGACGGCTTGCAAGCTGAATGAATTTACTTAAAGTCTTATCTATATTTTCTCACACATTGAGGAATTATTTTATAGTATTTTTGGCACTTCATATCAGTTTTACTGTATCAAAATGTGTCACTATTACATTTTAAAGAGGCGAGTGGATAAACTCTAAAACTTCAAACAGCGCCATCTATTGGTACAAGAAATATAGATGTCTAAGGATTCGTTCCAATAATCATCTAAATTTGAATTACAAGCCAATTATTTCACAATTTTAAACTTAGGGCTTAAATAAGAAAGTACAGTTTTTACCATATTTATTTTCAAAATATTAATATTACTTAAACTTCAATAAGAAATCGATGCATATTGCGCCATCTATTGAGATTTATTTGAACTAAATTTTCTTTGTTCGAGATGAGACCCCGTGCTATTACTAAGACTCCGCTGTCCGTCCGTCTGTCTGTCAGCGGGCTGTATCTCATGATCCGTAATAGGTAGACAGTTGAAATTTTCACAGAATGTGTATTTCTGTTGTCGCTATAACAACAAATAAAAATAAATTAAAAATTAAAGGAGGCTCCCCTAAAAAAAGTATTTTTTGCTCTATTCTAATAATGCCAACAATTAGACGCGTATAATCTTGTACGATAGTACGGAACCCTTCATGCGCGAGTCCGACGCGCACTTGGTCGGTTTTTTTTCGCGATTTCAGGTTTGATCCCCTAATAAAAGTCATTCATAATGATGAGTATTTCCCGTATTTCATTTATTGTCGTGTTTCATGTATTTGTCTCCACTTTGTGGGTGGGAAATCATCCAATGACATCTCCCGCTCTAGGTTGGAGCGGAAGGGCGTGTCAGACTCTTACTGACTAAAACCCACTCCTGTTCCTTCCCTGCCCTGAATGCCCAGGGACGCGGTAACTCACTTTAGAATTTATCCACAACCCCTGGGCAGGCATCGGCCATGACGGGCCCCGTCATGGTTTGCTGACAACTCTTGGTCGGCGCGCGTGGAACACTCCGCGCCTGACGCCTGCGTCGACTCTCGGGCCTGGTGCTGATCGGACGGCGAGGTACCCACTGCTCGCCGTCCGCAAAAAAAAAAAAAACGATGATGGCTGAGGGTGTGAGGGCAAGTCTGTTGTTGTTGCCTCTCCCTCATCTGTTTCGCCTCCTCCTTCGTGAGCATTACTGCTTCGCAGAAGGAGGAGACTGCTTCCCATTCCCTCTCGCTCCGTATCATGGCCTGGACCAGGGCCGGGCGCGAGAGATCGCTGCCGCCGATAAATTAAGCCGTCTTACGTATTCTTTATAAACTTACGTTATTGAACTGAACAAAATTTAAAACTTTGTTGTAGGTTACGAGAAAGTTCGCCATCAAGGCACATGCATTCACCAGTATCGCGACAATCACCATCTTGCTATGAGAACGAAGCACAGCCCAACCAATTATATGTAGCTAACTACCCACAGGTATGTTCTGTTATCTTGTACTTATTTCTGGCTATATTTTTATACAACGTGATATTTTTAGTACCATTTAATTTTTTCCAGGCATTATAATAATAATAATAATATTCCACACAACTATCACACAACGCCATCTAGTCCCAAGCTAAGCAGAGCTTGTGTTATGGGTACTAGACAACTGATAAACATACTTATATATTTCTAAATACATACATATTATAGATAAATTACACCCAGACACAGAACAAATGATCGTGCTCATTACACAAAACATTTGTCCTGGGTGGGAATCGAACCCACGACCTCTCATTATACACCATTTATGTAAAAATCAATACTTACTTTCAGTAGAAGTCAAAATTGAAATCAATATTTCCGCGTATTCTTTGATAAATCCAAACCACAAGCTCCAGTAATGACTGCCTTCTTTAATCCTTCTATTAAAACCCACCACCAACATTATCAAAGTACCCACATAATCTCATCACAGTTTTTACCCAGCTTTGCACCTACTATAACTGATCTAATTAATATTTATGCTAGACTGGACATCATAGACTTTATTAGAAACCGTCGAAGTCACCATTATGACGAAAATCGCTATCATAATACAGCTGCTGCACTGTGTTGCAAACAGTTGCAAATATGTGGCTTTATCAATGGATACTATCTATACAATTCTAGGCCCTCTAAAATGATACGATCAAAATCAAAAGTCATTTATTCAAACTAGGCTGAGAGCCAGCACTTTTTGAACGTCAAAGTTCTACATAAAGACAGTCCCCCAACAACGCCCGCCCGTCACCACTTCCTAGTGTTTTAGCTGTGAAGAAGAATTGGCCGACAAACTCCTCAGCAACACATCAAAGTTTAGTTCCAAATATATAGAATAATGTCAGTACTCGGCACAGGTGGAAGCCGGTGGCGCAGGCGCACAGGACCCGGAAGCGGATGTGCTGGTGCGACTGGCGCGCGGGCCCGCCGGCTTCGGCTTCCGCATCGTGGGCGGCACGGAGGACGGCAGCCGAGTGGCGGTTGGATATGTTGTGCCAGGTACGTTACCTAAGTATTTTTTCGTATCATCTAAATAAGGAACAGCTTTGAATATGGAACCAAACATGACAAGATAATCTGCTGGTCCATAATTATTTTTTACAAGTTTTTAATCAACTTGCAATGTTTGTTTTTTCTGATCAAATCTTGCAAGTTGCCACTACCACCACCAGATAAAAAGAAGATAAGTCACGTGACACTTATCTACGCAAGTAATGCCATTGCCATACATTTTGTACTAAGTGTTAACGTAAACGATAATAAAAAAGTAATGTGGAAAGCTTTGTCAAACAGTGGACTGCAATAGAAAATTATATTCTATTCTAAATTTTGATAACAACTGTGTTTTTAGGCGATAGGCCTTTCAGAACCTTCGACAAATTCTCTTGTTGATGCTTCAAAATCCTTTAAATTAGTTCAAAACTATTTTTCTTTAAATCAAATCTGTTATTGTGTAACCAGGTGGCCCTGCAGACGGTCTCCTGAGGCCGGCAGACCTGCTGACGTCAGTGGACGGCATCCCACTGGCCGGAGCGACGCACACTCGCGCCGTCTCTTATGTATGTCAAGCTGCTTCAAGAGGACATGTAAGTGGTATAGTTCGATTCAAAGTTAATGGCATGTCTGAAGTTCGCGTTTCGCTGCGCAGTACCCCACCCCTCAACCCTACTGTCACATAAATATGCTACTGCGCACAGAGACCCGCGGAGTGTTCCGATTCGCCATAAGCTTTAATTCTACCTGTCAAAAAAATCAATCTGCCTAGCCTTTTCCCAACTATTTGGGGTCGGCTTCCAGTCTAACCGGATGCAGCTGAATACCAGTATTTTATATAAGTAGTTTGAGTGACTGCCTATCTGACCTCCACAACTTAGTTCCTGAGTAATACGATACCCCTTGGTAAGACTGGATGTCAGACTTTCGGGCTTCTGACGACCCGTAACGGCTGTCGAAGATCCACGATTCACAGCCGGGACCAACTGCTTAATGTGCTTTCCGAGGCACGGAGGAGTCTCGGTATGTAAAGGTCACCCATACATGGACCAACCCCGGCAAGCGTAGCTTAACCTGATGGATCGACCCGTGCGGCTGTTATTACTTTAGCCACGAGCTCCTCTAATTCCACCTGTATTATGTCTTTACTTTATAAACCGACAAAAAATGTCGGCGAAAGGAATGATGATATTTTTCGTAGTGACCCAGTAGTAATGGCCGCGGCTTAAAAGTTGTAGGTTGAAGTTTTAAACCAAGGCAGACGCCTCTCTCTTCTTGCGTAAATGACTTTATCACCACTGCTCTCATAACGCTGAAGGAAAACATAGTGAGGAAACCGGCATGTCCGAGAACCAAAACTTCGTTGACATGTGACATCCACCAACCCGCACCGGGCCCGCGTGGCGGGTCACGGCCCACACCCTCTCACAGAGAGAAGGCCTGTGTCCCAGCAGTGGGAACATTATAGGCTGATTATGCTGTACTATTGTTTGTGTTAAAGTACTAAACTTAAAATATGGTACCCATTACCATGAACAAATTTTGATGGGATGAAACACATGTAACTAAAAGAGTTATGAATATAAATGTGGATGGATGGAGAGGGAGAGGCAGGCCAAAGAAAGTATGAATGGATTGTGTGAGGAGTGATATGAAAGAAAAGGGAGTTAGTGATAGCATGACAGCTGACAGGACAGAATGAAAAAAAAACCGTGTTACGCCGACCCCAAGAAACATGGGATAAGGGCAGGAAGATGATGATACCGTGAACAAATTTTGGAGATAGTATTGTTTTGAGAACCAACTGCTTTTTTAACAAACCTTTATCAATCTGGTATGAACAAAAAAGTTTAAAAAGAAGAAGTTTTGACAAATATATTATGTACCTATTATGAAATACTTACAATATTCTTTAAAACTTTTCTCAAAATACTGCAAAAAAAGTTTATCATAAAATCGTGTTGCCTCACCCCTCCGTAGATAAACAATACCATAATTTGTATGTATTATTTTGTAACAGGTAACATTAGGCGTGAGACACAACCGAGCTGACATCCAGCCGCTTGGTCTCCCTACAATGGTGGCGCCGCATCAACACCAACCATTATTAACGTAAGTATAAATTCATGCAATGTTTATTATGTGACGACACGGAACATATAATTTTATGGCCTACAGATAGTTGTTTCAGGCCTGGGTGTCTTCTGTATGTGACTTTACATGTTTGTAAACGCACCCACGACACAGAAGTAATTCCTAGTGTGGGGCAAAGATTTTCTTTAAAAAAATTAAATGATTAGTTACCACATCTAACAGACAAATTTTAAGAGACATACATTTACTTACATGCTTACTTCGGAATAACAGGAGGTCAGAATATATGACCTGGTTGACATCACGAACAAGACGTCGTTTGAGGTACAGGGTAACACTTAACCCTTGACCAAGAACTCTCCACTCCACTAATCACAGCCCTACATTGCAGTACAAACCAGAAAAGTTTGAAATCCAAAAGTGCACGCTAGCGCCTCATACATAACGTTCATTTTTTTCTTACTGTACTAAAAATAAATTGTATTGCTGCATTATAGGGTACAAAAAATGCGATTTTGACTTTGAAAAAAATGATCCAAATAATGGGTAAAATAATTATGTGGTTTTCGGCTTCGGAATACCAAAAATGCTATCAGTCATCACTTTTAATTAAATATTAAAAAATCGATAGAAACTCATCTGCCTAGCCTTTTCCCAACTATCTTGGGGTTGGCTTCCAGTCTAACCGGATGCAGCTGAATACCAGTATTTTACATGGAGCGACTGCCTATCTGACCACCACAACCCAGTTACTGGGTAATACGATACCCCTTGGTAAGACTGGTTGTCAGACTTTCGGGCTTCTGACGACCCGTAACGACGTCAAAGATCCACGATTGACAGCCGGGACCAACGGCTTAACGTGCTTTCCGAGACACGGAGGAGTCTCTGTATGTAAAGATGGTCACCCATCCACAGACCAACCCCGGCAAGCGTAGCTTAACCTGATGGATCGACCCATGCGGCTGTTATTACTAAGCCACGAGCTCCTCGCAAAAAAATCGATAGAAACTACGATAGTGAATATCGAAAGGGTTCATCTTGAGCAAATTCTGAACAAAATAAAAAAAAAAACCTCTCGATACGACAATTTTTTCAGTAGTTTGATGATGATGATGAGTAGGCTTGATTATATGGAGCACTTATTAATCGTACGTACACCATACACTGTGAGTAGGTACATATTTAAATAATTGTATTATTGTCAGGACCATACCTGAAAACTCTTGAAAACTGGCAACTGTAAGTTATTGTAGAGTAGGAAAATGACAATGATAGGCAGGAGCTTAGTCTAGCTCGGCAGCAGAATTTGAACTGATTTTTAATATAAAGACAGAGACTATTGACAGAGAAAACAAGCAATATTTGAATTTTAAATTAAAAAAGGTAGGAAAGAACGTAATTTTGGAATAGAGGTCATAAAATAAACAAGGCTTTAACACTGCCTTGTTACAGACATCATCCATCATCTCATCCAGAATAAGTCCTTTATAGGACAGGTTCTACCAGCGGCTTCGCACGCGTGGAATTAATACTACCCCCATTATTAATTATAGCCTATGTGCTCTTCCAGACTATCAACTATTTCGATGCCAAATTTCATCCAGATCCGTTCAGCCGTTTTGGCGTAATTTAGTAACAAACATCCATCCATCCAAACTTTCGCATTTATAATATAATAGCTGACCCAGCAAACGTTGTGCTACGATTAAAAAATGGGTGGTAGGTAGGAGGGTCATAAAATACTTTACGACCTTTTCTCATACCTACCATATACACCGTGTAAGACACGTTAACGCACATACGTGTACCAGTGATTCAGTACATGATTCTGGACCGTCTCATGCGTTAGAATATTTCATCGGCTTTTCCGTAATTTTTTTCTGCAGTTTTTTTTACTTTAGACTGTTCAAAATCGTTATTCCTATCCAACCCAATGAGAATTTCAATTAAAAAGTCATTAAATCGAGAATTACACTAAAACAGCGATTTCAATAAAATACGAAAGTTTTACGCACAGCTGTGTCGCTTCAGTTCATTTTTGAGGTCACGTTGCCGGCCTAATACCTACGGCGCGCGGCGCGTCATGCGGTGTGTGTATAGGTAGGTAGTAGTGCGGAGCGTTGAGATCGCATTGTTAACAATACATTGCGCGCTCATAAATGACAATTTCTGTAACCGATCATTAACGAGATTAATGATCGGTCATAATTTTGTTAGTGGCATTAGGCACCTATTCGCGAAGTTTACGGTGTCTTGTCCCTTACAGCCTGTACACAAAAAAAAAAACTTTAAAATCGGTCAAGCCGTTTCGGAGGAGTGCAACCACAAACACCTTGACACGGGGTTTTTATATATTAAATAGTAGGATGTAGGATGGCCATTTTCTCAAGAATCCACAAAAAAACGGACCTTGTGTGGCTTAAAACAACTATCCACAAGAACGGTCTACATCACATCATATACCTTAATTCATCACATACATAATACCATTTTACCTACTCACCGGTCCTCTAATATTGTCTGTATTCATTAATTTTGGTTCTACATTGAAATTTAACTTTTTCTTGTACCTACTAATAACTGTATTCTCATCACTCGAACAGTGCTGACCCAGCAATGCATCACAATATGCCACCAGTCTCTTACAACATTCTACACCCAGCGCCGATGTATCCGCCGGCAGCACATGTACCTATGTAAGTAACCCATTTACCACTCACTGCTCTACCGACCCGACTAAGAAAAAGTAAAAGACCTTTTTAAGGGGCATTCCCAAAAAATGCCTGAAACGGCAGAAACTACTAATAGTCCTTAATTCTATTTAGAATAAAATAGGTATAATGAAATAATTCATGAGTTTGTTTAACGGGTAAAAATATAACGATCACTAAATATATTTAACTTGATATCCGCTTATATTTATATGGAGCTCGTGTTTATTTGACAAGAGTCTCGATTAAACGCATGAACTGAGTCCAGTTTTAACTAATTGCGATTAGTTTCATTGGTGAAATCTACTACTACTACTTACTATTGTAAAGGTTTTCAATGATAAATACTATTTCTTTTGCCATAGGTAACCTGCATTTCATAACTTAGAATTTGAATCACCGCAAACAATCAGGTTCAAAAAATTCTAAAAATTCGTATCTTCAGGTACGGCGTACAATACGACACAACGACTGGCGGGTGGGCTTCGGTACCCTATGACGTCACAGTGACCAGGAATGAAGGCGAGGGATTTGGTTTCGTCGTTATCTCGTCTGCTAACAAGGCTACTAGTACTATCGGTAAGTTTTGAACCCTTTTTACTGCTGCGCTACGGAATCGTAAACAATCTAGAACTCAAAGCTAGTACATTTGACCGTACTGAGTAGTACGAAGTTCCAAAAGAGTAAGAGGCAAGTTCATTCATGGTTTGTTACCACTGACTGCAAGTGTAGGTAAATAATGTTACGTCGACCGTATTACTAGAATTTTCGAGAATGTGGTCGAAGTTTCCAGATGATTCTACGTTCGAGAACATACCGTTGTGGTACTGCGTAGAAGAGAGAAGTTCAAAGATGTTTCTAGAATATTCCACTATGGGCTAGTTCGAGAATGTTCTGGAAACTTCGATTACTGTATAAACAGGCCGTAGGGGCGACGAGTGAGTCAGTCTGTTTTCGACTACGATGCGAAAACAGGCAAGCGATTACGAAGAACATAGTGATTATTAGCGAATTAGTGTTTGTGTAAATAAATTGTTGAGTTAATATAGAATATTTGGTTAATTAATCGGCGTAAAATAATTTATCCCATACCCAGCTCTTAACAATAATGGGGGTGGTTAGTCGAGGGAAGCCAATGCTCGCCAAGCTGGACAAAATTGGTGATCATTCAAATGTACCCAACCCGTTAGGGTGGTAAATTGTTAATAGTTTGATCAAACTTTCAAGTATCAGATGATGAAGTTTATAGAGACCATGGACGGACGCATTTAGACGTTAACCGATTTATCGACTGTCGGTATTACTAGTATTAGTTCTTTGTACGACCGCGTTTAATAATATTCTACTCTCTACGAATTTTTACAGCTTCCGCTTATACTTGTTTCACATCGCACGAGCATAACTTGAACTTTCATTTTTTTCCTTCCAGGTCAACTAATCCCCAACTCTCCCGCCGCTCGCTGCGGGCTCCTGCACGTCGGAGACACCATAGTAGCCATCAACCACGTATCCATCCGCAACTTACCCCACCCCGAGGTGGTGGCACTCATCAAGCACTCCGGCACCACCGTGTCGCTCACCGTGCTGCCCCACCGGCAACACTGACACACAAGAAGGCTCAGTCTACCGCCGCAGACTGACGCGCTCTACAGGTATTGAAGAAATACTGATCTAACTGTGACCTAACACCTATCAACCTTATGGCTATCCACAATCTACCCCACCCCGAGGTGGTGGCACTCATCAAGCACTCCGGCACCACCGTTTCGCTCACGTGCTGCCCCACCGGCAACACTGACACATGAGGAGACTCAGTCTACCGCCGCAGACTGATGCACTCCACAGATATTGAGAATATTCTGACCTAACTGTGACCCAACCCCCAATCTCCATCAACCTAGTGGTCATCCGCAAGCTGACCCACCCCGAGGTGGTAAACACTAACAGGTTGCTTTCTTGGTGTTTGGAGCTACGCGCTTGGCGCCTTCGCGAGTCACCTAGCGGTTGTCATTGCGGTAAGCTCCGAACATTTAAGAAAGTTAGTTTCACTTCGCTACTCGCCTTGTGAGTCGCTTAGCTCTAGACCGGTCTTAGTTGAAGCCACTGAGTACAGAATTACCGCACCGGCAGCGTCCAGAGATAGCACCGCTAATAAAAATTCGTGGCGCCAAAAGTGGATTAAGATGAAAGCTCCAGAGTAGCCCGCGAAATTCAAATTTTCTTACGTTTTTTGCAATTTGCAGGTACTGTACAACTCTCTCAGTTAGAATTGATGACAAATTTCATGATTTCAATGAAATACTTACATTTGGGATCAATTCTAACTGAAAGAGTTGTATTGATGGTTTTAATGATAATAATTCTATAAATACATACTTGCTACGGCCGCGAATCAAATTTTGACAAAGATACAACCTGATACTGACCTGCAAATTGCAAAAAACGTAAGAAAATTTGTATTTCGCGGGCTACCCTGGCGCTTCCACCTTAAGCACATAACTTCTATCACGTACCGCCATTCAAAGCCATCAGTTTCAATACTTTATTTGCCGTTGAGGCGTCTCAACACCTACATGAAAACTGAAATCTAACATTGTTTCAACTGTGTTGAGGTCGGTTTCCTATCTTAACTGGATGCAGATCAATACACCAGTATTTTACATGGAACAGCTGTCTTGTCTGATAGTAACATAGTATGATATACCTTGGCAAGGCTGGTCGTTGGTCTTGCGGTTGTCCTATTCTATTACACAATTAGTAATCTCATGGTTATCTCACTTTTTCGTAGTAATCTGAAGTTCCTATAGTAATCTCATTTTTTGCTAGAGCCCTTTTCAGACCTTATAAATGTTGTGACAGTTTCCCGCGATATCATAAAGTTATCGTATTGGATGCTAAGTTACCTTGTAATTAAACCCATATTTCATTATGATTTATAAATTAAATAAATGATGATTGTTGCCTATCTTCTCGAAACAGGGAAGATCTTAGAAAAACATTGAATGGTTGTTGTTGAAACTATGTATTCTGTACACTTGATGTAAATTAACTTTATAAAAATGTCTTGCATTGTAATCTTGACCTCAGTGGAAATGATATTTACACCTTTAAATCTTATAAACAGAGGTCGGAATTAGGTAGAGTTATTTATGTACTTGCATCGAAATGTTGATATTAATATGGATCTTCCCGGGATTTATAATGGGCAATCCCGTGTTGCCAACAATATTACATATAAATAATAATAAAAACCTCTATTTTTTTCTTTTGTTCTCACAAGCTATGTTGTGTGAACTACAAATGTGGTAACATCGCGCGTGTGTGCATTGGAATTTTGCAACTTCGGACATCCGATGTCGTTGATGAAATTTGGCAACGTCGCGCGTGCAGTGGTTTAAATTGTGTAAAAATAAATTTTTATTCAATAAATCACGGGATATTTCTGCTTTTTAAAATTAATCTCGGGATTTGAGGCATATCCATTGTATTCTTTCGCTGTATGAAATCAGTGTAAGTACATAAATAACTCTACCTAATTCCGACCTCTGGTTATAAAGAAGAAGAATAGTAGAAAGAAACATAACTGTTAAATATGTACTAGTACTAGTTCCATATTTACATTTATAGTGAGCCTGAGGCCGTTCATACATTACGATACTCGCAAGAGATGATGCTTCAGTCCCATGCCAATAGAATACATGTTCGCTACTCGAGGTTGGTACATTATGCTACTAAAAACAAAAAGAATTTCATCATTTGCATTTGCGTAGTCTGTGCCATCTAGTGGAGTAAATTCGAAACTTTTACACTATAAAAACTTGTCATTGACATTTCCGTGTCATATATGTATACACACACGCATTATACACACATGCAGCACGCGTAACGTAGACTGCCATCTATAGAGAGAAAACCGCAAGATGTACTGTAGAAATACTTGACATTGACATTTATGTGGCGCCATCTATAGTTCCTGCACGCTCCCTATTACGTTTTTTTAATAATTATCTCGAGTGATTCCAGTGACGAAGATGCACTTGCAGTGTAGATACACTGCAAGATATTTCGTCTTCTATTCCTCTAATAAAGATTTATTACAGGAATAGAAGACGAAATAAAAACAATAGAAAATACTGTGTCCATCCTTACATAAACATAAATTGTAGAGCCGTTACTGCAAGAGAACTACAACAAGATTATACACTAAAGTTGTACAGACATGGATAAATTTCTGTTTCTTGAACATATTTAATATTGCACTGCTGTTCCGGTGACGGGTATCGCGTGACTAGTAGCAGACGCGTAGGATACCGGTAGCGAAGTGTGCGGATCATCATACAAATGTATGTGAGATACTCCTCGGCGACTCATCATTGAGGCTCGCGTAAGATACTAGTTGTCTCGTAATATAAGAAGGGCCATAAGGATTAAAAATTAACCATGCGATCAGTTTAAATATCGATTAGCAGGTTCTTGATCCAAAATGTTCTGCACAGAACAGAAAAAAAACAGTAGAAGTTGCAAGTAGGCGGGGTCCGCGTACCCCGAGTTTTGCGGAGTTCCGCATATGTCTGCTCCGCGCACACACCACGCGCCTCGCGTCTTGTTACAACCGTCACTGTGACGAAAACTTAAAAAAAATACAAAAATGCCCAATTGTGCTGTTTTAGAATGTAAACACGTTAGCAGAACCAAAAATGTATGAAATGGTGGAATATCAGACCATCGTGTCGTAATTTATTTTATTTCGATTAAAATTTGAAAACAATATTTTATAAGACAAGTAAAAGTTGACTTTGTGATATACAAGTTAAGGTCTACTTCCTTTTAACCTCAAGCATATTATTCGCGAAGATGCCTACTATGCACATGTCACAGTCAGCTACTCTAATAAAATAAAAATAAAACTTATATTTCAAAATCCATAATTTTTTAGTATAACATTACACATAACTTAAAATCTAGTGTTAGTACTTATAACTACCAGTTTTTTCTTATATTACGCCACAGTGGCATGTGTGTGTTACAGAAATATCAATCTTATCGTTAACACAATATCACATGACATCTAGCGGCGGGTTGCGTAACTTGCTCATTAAACTATTTCGTGTGCTCATTGAACGGAAAAGGTAATAAATACTTTAAAAGAGTAGACAATAAACGACTCTATGCTCATGTAACTGTGGTTTATTTTCAAATTTGCCACGACTGACGAACTTCCTATTTTCTTTCAATAATAAATTACCAATCACACCAAGGATTTCTTAGTATTACGAAATACAAATTAACCTGTATAATATGTTTGAGTTTGGGTACGCTGGTTCCGATACTAATGAAGCGCTATGCGATTTCTACTGTCTTTTATGTTCTGTGTATGTATAGTAGTGACTAATCATTTAAAGGAGGTTTGTCCTATAGATAGCTGAATGTGATGGATGAGAGCTTGCTATCTTTAACTTATATTCCGCTAATCAGTATTTATACTAAGCTTGTGGTTAAAGAGTTTTATAAATAAGGCTTAATGTCCAAGCAAGTTTTGTTTGTGAATAAATAAATAAAGAATATTGTTAGGAACGCTGCTGAAGTCAGATGAGCATTTTGAAAAAGAATCTTGTATATAATAATAACTCTTTAAAGAATGACATGCATGCCATCTTATGAAGAATTATTTTTAAGATTTATGTCGTGTTATACAATTGATATTGTATGAAACTGCTAATGATAAAATGAAACAAAATGAATGATAAGTTTTCAGGGACTCGCTCTTGGATGCGAGTGTTACTTTCCAGATTTGGTAACCAATTAAGAAAAGTATAGCTTTAATAAAGAATATCTACATAGGTAATAATAATAGTTACTTATTAAAAAACTTTTCAATATATGTATAACTTAAGTATTATATTTACTGGCAGCTATTGTTAGAACCCTGCTCAATATGTATTCAATACCTTTTCTATTAAAGATACTTTGTTGTTATTGAATTTGTGAGTTAGACTCCTATTAAAAAAAATTGACAGCTGTTAAGTTATTTAAAGCATATAATAGTAATTGTCAATCAAGAGCGCACGTCATAACACATATTGTGGCGCAGATATACATAAAACTTAAAAAATCTACGAAAGTTCCTGCTCGACCAATTTTCAACCTTATTGCTAAGGGCAAAAAGTGGTCGATTAAGAACTTTCGCAGTAGAACATTGACAGTTTAAGACTACAAGGTGGAGACGACCGTAAATGAACAATAAATGAAAACATTGACAATACTCATTATTATAAACAACTTTTACATTGTGACGAAACCTGACATGCGAAAAAAAAAAAAAAAAACTGGCACTCCGGGAGTGCCGACAGAAGTAAAAACTTGAACAAAAACGCCCAACGCGCCTAAAGAAGTTTTCACTTCAATCTGCTACAAGTGCTACGCGTCGTAGCGCTCGTAGCGGATCACGTAGCAGTGTCAGTAAGTGTCGCGAGTTCAATAAAATTGTTTTTTCCCATCTCAAAAATGCCCAACGCGCCTAAAGTTTTCAGTTGAAAAATCAGCTACCAGTACATTTTGTCGAGTTATTCAAACTTTAATGTATGGGGCAGTTAATTTTATTTCACGATTTCAATGTTGGTCTCGTAGTAAAAATTGTTCTTAATGGTATTGCCAGTGTTCATTTATTGTTCTATCATCGTCTCCACTTTGTATACGCGCGCTCATGAAATGCAGCTTATAAAGCCACGAAGTATTGTGTGACATAATAATTGACATCTCCCTTCCACATTTTGCTCAGTATTCTTAGAGCATTTGCCCTTATTATTGTATCTTTTAGAATGATAATAAATACTTAACGTAGTAACCCTCTCGGAAAAAAAAACAGGCCCATAATGATATCTTCCTTATTAATCTGTTGTGAATCTCTATAAACTATGTATATATTACATGTGTTACTAAGTTAGGTAAGTGTAAAATTAGTTATTCATCCAGGCGGTTTATAAGAGAAATTAGAAAGTAAGACTCTGTTATAAATATAGGCAGCATTTTTTTTTAAAGATCGAGTACATAGCATGATAAAGAAAACCAAGTTGTTAATTATATTAAACTAGTGCCCCACCTCGGCTATGCATGGTTTTATCGCTCTTTTTATTAGTGAAAACTGCATTGAAAAACGTTGCGTGGTTTAGGAGGACTAGCGAAGAAATAGACAGACGCTGAAAGCAACTTTGTTTAATACAGGGTGTAAAAAGACACATCACATAGCCGTCAACTACGCATACTGTACGTCAAACAAAGTAGCTTGGCGCAAAAATGATTGCTGGGAAACGACTTTTATTTTTAGGAATGAAAAAAAAAGTTATTTTTATTACGCGCAATGTAACGCGAACCCAGGCAAGCGAAATTAAAGAGATAAGTGTCAGCCGTCACTGACGGGGCCCATCGTGGCCGGTGCCTGCATGCCTAGGGGTAGCGGATAAATTCTGAAAAGAAAATGAGTTACCACACCCCTGGGCACTCAGGCAGGGAAGGAACAGGGGTGGGTTTTAGTCAGTAAGAGTCTGACACGCCCTCCCGCTCCACCCAGAGCGGGAGAAGTCATTGGATGATTTCCCAGCCCAAAAAAAAAAAGAAAAGGCAAGCAGAGTTAAACCCCGCCGCTTCGCTCTAAGCCACGTAGGTACTTGTCGGATACATTTGCTATTCATTGCGTTTTTGTTAATTCAAATGCGTAATTTCAAAAATTCGAAAAAAAAAATCGAATATTCAGGTAATGTTAGTTTGGAAAAAAGTTTAGTAATAACACTTGGAATTAATTTTCGTAAAAAAGTATTAAAAATTGTGACTTTGACCTTTAATGTCTCCAGAACCAGTGGATTCCCAGATAAGATCCAGTGGAAAAACAAATATGAAGATACATGTCTTGTAACTTATGTAGTTGTTAATATGTCAAATCCCTTCCATGAATCATGCAATATACACTCCTTGAATGTCAATATTTTAAATAAGAATAAATTGACTGTTAAATAAATAAATTACCTTTTAAATACTACATGATATTCGTAGTTCATAATCAAGGTGACTGACTATCAAATTATTTATTAAAGGTCACGTTTATACACGTAATTATAATCGTTATTATTAATTTGGACCACCGAGATTGGAAAAATACTTGTTGTAGAAATAAGTTTTCTTTTTAAGCTAACTTTACCATGTTTTGGTAGGAAATCGTACATAAATAAGCTACACAGTTTGCCAATATTACTTAAAATGTATTAATAGTTAGAATTAATTGTTGTAAATGTATGTTTTATTGTATGTAGATATAATATTAATATTAAATGTATCCCCTGTACGTCGTCCATTCTGTCTCTCAAATAGTTAAAGTAAATGCAAAACATATTATGTATGGTTACTTATACAAGCCATTCTCTAAAAAAATACCCTGTATGAAATGTCAATATATTGAGAGAAAATCTTAATTAGTTACGTGTGAAATCATTGATAAAAATAATGAAATTCCCCGAAAACTCCTGCCTTTTGATATTATATCACAAAAATTAGAATCTATGTCTACTTAAAACCCGTATTATATTTTAATTAGTTATAAGTGTGCAATAATCAATGTGCCTTTAATGTAAAAATTGTCTTGCCTTACCCAAGATTGTAAGAAAAATAATAAAAAAACATAACCTTATTTGTATAAAACTATATCCAAAGAGGGCTCCATTCCGTTCATATGATCTGTAGATCCGAATGTATAACGATATTATAAGAGAGATTTACTCAATAAATATTTTTATTTAATTTATTTGTACCTCATTTCAATCTACCCCCAATTTTAGGGTTCCAAACGTCCGAATGAAAAAACGGAACGCTCGTGTATCTGTCTGTTTGTCACATCCAATATGCTCTGAATCTACTGGACTGATTGAGTTGTTTGGTTCACACATGCGAATATCTGTGAATCACTATTCGCTTTTGGGGTGCAAAACGGAAAACGTCAAATGAAAATTTAATGAATATTGTGAGGGTCGTAACTCGTAACTATATTTTTTTTAAATTTTATTTAAGAAAATAAATGAAAATTAACAATTTAAATGTTTATCTCAGTAATTTCTGAGAAATTACTGAGATAAAATGAGATAAGGGGTTATCCCTTATCTCATTTTAATTAAAATCTTACTTGTTCTACTTTCTACTATTAATATTCTAAACGCGAAAGTTTAGCGGCTGAACGGATCTGGATGAAATTTGGCACAGAGATAGATTGTAGTCTGTATTAGCACATTCATAATGGAGAAGTACTAATTCTATGCAGACGCTGCCGCTGGCAAAAGCTAGTACAGAATATAGTTTATTTTAGACCAAACTTTAACTTTTAGACTTAGACCGGGATAAATAAGTATGCCTATGTGTTAATCCATTGTATAAGCTATCTACATACCAAATTTTATCCAAATCGGTCCAGCCGTTTGAGCGTGAAGAAGTAACAAACATACACACTCACAAACTTTCGCCTTTATAATATTAGTGTGATGACAGGGAAACCAATAAGAAGTTGAAGGGTTTTTATTAATAAAATATTATTGGTTCGGCACCCTTTGCATGCGACTTGGACTCGCAGTTCGCCGATTTAAAAAAGGTTTTAATCGAGTTGGTAGGATTAAAACTTATTGGGTACAAATAAAAGAAGGGGAAGGCCACAGAAACGATGGTTGGACTGTGTGAGAATGGGTGAAAAGGGGGTGAACTACAGAGATGACGACTAATAGAGGAGCATGGAAGAAAAAGACATGTTGCGCCGACCCCAAATAAATTGGGATAAGGGCAGGACAATGATGATGGGTACGAATAAAAGAAACGCATTTTCTTTAAAAAAAAAATTTTTTTCTTAGCTTAAAAGTTAATTTGCTGTCTCAAAACAGCCATTGATGGGAAACAGCAGATCACATAATTTTGATATTTAATCCAAAAAACATTTTATTTTAGTTTGAACGATTACTTGACTTAGGGCTGATTTTTCAATAGTCAGATAACTTTTAACTAAGAAATAAAAATTGCGGTTTGACATAATTTCTATACAAAAACTGTCAAAATGCAATTTTTATTCCTCAGTTAAAAATTATCTGACTATTGAAAAATCAGCCCTAAGACTAACCTAAGTTTTTTACACGGCAACGACTGGAGCATTAATGATGCCAGCTTGGCGCGCGGTACCAGGAATAGAGACTTCCAAGATCCAGTTGGTATGCCTGTCGACCCTGGTGAAGACATCAGGGTAATCATCACTAAGGCAGTCCTTGAAGAAAGAGGAGCATCCTACCACAACGTTGCTGATGACCATGGGGGCGCCAGAGTCACCCAAGCACATTCCTTTGCTGGCAGCAAATGCGCATATGTTTTCTGTAACAAGTAAGACGGTGTTTAGTATCGGAAAAAAAAAAAACTAAAGAAAACATCTCACTACTACTACTATGGAATCTCGATATTTTGATAACCGATGGAATCAAAGACGACAATTTGGCGTACTAATGTTTCCTGAACGAAAAAAGTAATGTAATAAAATTGGTTGAATTAATTATATTATGTACAGCATAGTACGCGCACAGTATTTGCATTGATTGTAGTTCGTTCGATAGATGTATGTAAATTCCGGGAACATGAACAGATAAGTCGAATGTAACCATGAATAAGTAAAGTAAGGTCCGCTCCGTTCGAGTTCGAAGCTCTTCGGGCAATCCCGAAAAAACACGTCAACATAACCATAAACATGATCAAGTTCAGAAACTCGTTCGTAAATCAAAAGGTAAGTGGTAGCACGGGGTCTCATGTCGAACAAAGAAAATTTAGTTCAAATAAATGTCAATAGATGGCATATTAAGCATCGATTTCCTATTGAAGTTTAAGTAACATTAATATTTTGAAAAAAATTGTGGTAAAAACTGTATTTCCTTATTTAATAAACTACCCTAAGCATAAAATTGTGGAATAATTGGCTCCTTATTCAAATTTAGATATTTATTTGAACGAATCCTTAGGCATTTATATTTCTTATGCCAATAGATGGCGCTGTTTGAAGTTTTAAAGTTAAACCGTTCGCCTCTTTAAACTTTGTATATTGACATATTTTGAAACAGTAAAACTCGAAGTGCCAAAAATACTATAAAGTAATTCCTTAATGTGTGAGAAAATATGTAGTTACGGCGGTACCGTTTCTTTGTATATCTGTACGCTAGTATTATATTATCTGTAGTGGTAGGTAGGTACTTACTGTCAGAAATGGCAACACTTTCGGTGTCTGGGAAGGCAGCCAAGCAATCTGCCACACTGATCTTGTTCAAGAAAACGGTCTTCAGTGTTTCTAGTTGAGGTCCTTGTTCCTATTTGATAAAAAAAAAAGTCAGTTACCTAAAATTATTTTTTCCACCTACGAAGGTTTTGGGAGATTAGAAGTCCCATCTATATAACTAGCCCGTGTCTCATTTTTGGGCAAACGCCTCCTTTTCTATACAAATCAGTTTTCTGCTAGTGTAGGCCAGTTGTCCTGATCTGGTCAACTAAAGAATAAAACCATTCATAGTAGTTATTTTAGAAGCTATATCTTTGAGTGAAGGTAAGTGTTTGAGGGCCGATTTCACCATTGAAACTAATCGCGATTAGTTTAAACTAAACTTAGTTCATGCGTTTAATCGAGATTGAAGTTTCATTTTGAGTTTCACCGAAAACTGGGCGTTTAGAATTTAAACTAAGTTAAGCTTAAACTAGTTTAATTTGTAGTAGTGAAACGCAGAATGAAGCTCTAATCTCGATTAAACGCATGAACTGAGTTTAGTTAAACTAATCGCGATTGTTTCATTAGTGAAATCGGCCCTCAGAGGTCTTGCTTCACCCGGGCCTGCGGACGACGAGTAGTGGGTAACGCGCCGTCCGATCAGCACCAGGCCCGAGGGTCGACGGCGCGTAGTGTTCCACGCGCGCCTCAAAGAGTTGTCAGCAAAAAATGACGGGGCCCGTCATGGCCGATGCCTGCTCAGGGGTTGAGGATAAATTCAAAAGAGTTACCTCGCCCCTGAGCATTTAGGGCAGGGAAGGAACAGGAGTAGGTTTTAGTCAGTAAGAGTCTGACACACCCCACAAAAAAAGGGGTCTTGCTTCTTAAACCATTGGATTTTGGAATCTATTAGTAGGTTAAGAACTTATAGAATTTATAAAATGTAATAGTTTATAGGTACTCACAGACTCGAATCCCCAGCTGACAACTTTGACAGACTGACCATCATCGATATGGTAATTCTGAGGAGGCAGAAACAGCACATTGATAACGTTGCTGATACCCAAGGGGACTTCGAGGCGTACAACAGCGAGATCATTGGACCTGGGAACCTCAGTGTAGTCTGGGTGCTTGATCACGTCTGCGATGTTTCCTACGGTTCCACCTTGGAGACTGTTGCTGGAACCAGCGCGGATTTGCATGTTATCCAGGTCGGCACCACTATGGAAGAAAATATAGATGTTATTGTAAGGCTTTGGCAAACAAGCCAATGACTCCCGCCAATGTTGGTAAGTGGGCACATGGTGGTCACCGAAGCTTATGGGTACTGGCATCACGCATCCCATATGCGTTGTCATCCCAAAGATTTATCACTGGGCGAAATATTTAACTAATAACACCGATACCCATGCTCTTTAAACTGGATGGTGGCTGCTTGGCAACTGTGTTCCTGTAATGATTATGTAAAGGTTTCCCAGAACACTTGAATTGGTCGGTAACTTCTTGTTCAATGTTAGCTTTACTAACAGACATAATACTGAGATAAAAAAAACTACTAAGGTGTTTGTACCACAAAAATACTTACGTAAAGCAGAAACCCGAAGTCAGCACATGCCAGGAGGACATCAGAGCTCCCACACAGCGCTGCACGGTGATTCCGGGTCCAGGGTAGAGGTAGGTGAAGGCGACAGCGTATGGGAACTCTTCGATGGTGACATGGTCACCTCCAACGATGCGGCTCCCGGGAGCTGCGTAGGCTGTGGGGAAAAAGAGATAGACGTAAAGATTGTTGTTTAAGAAATATTACCCATCTGTAAGCTGATAAAAGGGTTTATCAACTAAACCATATTTCAGTTTTGAAAAACTTCCAAAGGGCCACAAAACCTGGTTCTCAGACCTCCACATCAATTTTTTTCTCTAGCTGGCTTAGGTCATCAAACCATTGGGCTAAAGACCGTCCAATCGCTGCACTATAAGTTGGTGGAGTCCTGTTGTCACGAGTGGCGAACGTAGCTTTGCTTAAGGATGACTCAACCTTCCTTATTGGGCTTATAATATTTTATACCGGATGAGTTATTCCCATAGATACCGTTTAGATACAACAGAAGAACATAGCGATGCTGATGATTATAAGAATACGTACCAACAGCCAGGATGGCGAGGAACAGGTACGCAACAGAAGCCATGTTTGAGCTGACCTACTGAACTAGACACCGGTGACAAGCGTGGTGGTCATTTATACTGCCGGTAGTAATCCATTGCGATTATCAATGAATGACTGCTTAGCTGTACAGGTTGTTTTATTTGAGTATGTACCTACCTTTTTTTTTATTTTATTTTTTTTTATTTATTTCGTGCAAGCTCGTTGTCAAAGCCGTAGGTATTGCTGCACTTCGAAGCCTGGCTGAAAGGCTTCGGAATCTCGGGCGTTTAGATTGGGGAATTTGATCGGCCATCGAGTGATTCCAGAGAATACGGCGGCACTGTGATCACGTGCTGCCGTGCACAGCGAGCGAGGCTCAGGGGAGACCCCTTTACGGTCTCTCAACAGGCGTTGCACGTAGGGGGTTTCTGGAGTCGTAGCGAGGCCCATTCCATGCGCTGATGGTGCTCACTGGGTTGGCTTACCTCACTTCCTGTTCTTTTTCACAAAAGTCCAGGCGCCTTTTGTAGGTTACCCCGCGAAAAACAAAAAGAAGGTACCTAGTTGTTACTGCTCATTACATGCAAGTGTAACACTTCAAGTCAGTGATGTCGGGGACGAGAAGGAATCTAAATTACCAGGTCTGAATCAGACGCTTCGTAAATACAAAACATATTATCCATCATCTGCATCATCATAATGCTTTCCTCCAAAAGCAGTACAGCGTTGATTTAAGGGAGTGCCTCCGCTGCCGGCGCCGTGACTCGAAATTGCAGCTGGGCGCTGACTTTAAAAAAAAAGAGAAAAATGGGGTTTGCAAAAAAAAAAAATCCTATCCTGTTAAAATGTTCCAAAAAGCCAAAAACAATAAAAATACTGTTCTTTGCATAAACATATTCAAAAACTAGTATAAAAAATCCAAAACGTAAACGTGTGCAACCTAAATTTGAACTTGTACTTAATCACACGCGTATGTGTCAGATGATCTAGCCTCTCGGCTATGCTCACATCTGACGAAAGTGTTGAAATGGGGAGGTGTAATGTGCTAACGACGGTCTTAAGTAAGTAAAGCCGACGGAGACCTGCTGCGCGGTGCTCCTATTCCAGTCTGCAGGATTTAAAGGAACCTAACACGAAGGTGATGATGGGTGCTTCGTTCGCTCGTTTTGCTCGCTCACTCTAGCCTTTCCCTTCATTCCCTTCGAACCTAACCTGTCCGTGTCGGATTGCCCTAAATTCCCGAGCTCGCTTCGCTCGCTCTTGAACTAAATGCTAAAAAAAAAGACAAATAAAAAGTAGTGCTGGTTCCCAACGTCGTTATTTTTGACTATCTAACATAAGAAGTCTGAAGATCTTCCTGATGTAACTTCCTGTTACCGAGCCATTCCATTTAGTATTAATGTCATCGTAGTCATGTATAGCTTCATAATTATTCTGGATTTAACACGTTTTCATAACCACTCAAGCAGCTGCTCCTCAGCAACAAAAATATAAATATATAATTACGGATGAATTGAGAACCTCTTTTTTTTTGTTGGTTAAATAGAAATTAGATGTCGTAATCGCCTAAATTTTGAGTTAGTCGAAACAACACCTGTATACAGGCTGTAACGGAAATGGGTGGCCATATGATACGCCATGGAATTAAAAACTTTCTTCAAGTAAGTACCTACCTATTAGCAAATTCCCAAAAAAAAAGAACTTTCCGTACAAAGTTATCATCAAAATCCTAGTATGGGAGGACTATTTTTTTTTTCTTGAAGAAAGTTGATCAGTTCTGTGGGCAGAAGCTGTATTTAAAATACAGCCACCCGTTACCGATACACCCTGTACACCTACCACACAGTTTGGCAGTGATGTTTACTTGCGTAGGTATCCGATAATGTGCAGTGACAATCAAGCACGTACAAATTATCTAATTCGTTCAGATCATTTGATAACGTAACCCAATCAGTCGTTATTTATAGCAATTAATTTCACCAAGGCCTAATCCCTGTAAATATTGATTGATTGTATCGGATTTAACAGGTTGTATATAATCAGCAATGGGTTGATTAGGTACCTGATGCTTTGCTGCAACGGATAATCGTCAGGTCACAAAATGTTTCTAAGATATAATTTGAAGTCGTTATCTTATAGCGACCCGCCCCAGCTTTGCACGGGTACATATTATACACCTAAACCTTCCTCATGACTAGCTGTGTCTGTTGGTGTAAACCCCATGAAAATCCGTTCAATATTTTTTGAGTTCATCACCAACAGACAGACAGAATATGTGGTGATTATATCTGGTCGATAGTACCTACTATAGGATGATTCTATGATTACATTATTTCACACCATATGGGTATTTAGCGATCGTAGCTTTTATACGCGAAGATCGTCCTAACCGAAGTTATAAATATATAGATAGATATAATAAACTTTATTGTTTAGGTACCAAATAAGTTACATCATTGGGTTTTTTTTTGTGGGTTGGGAAATCATCCAATGACATCTCCCGCTCTAGGGTGGAGCGCGAGGGCGTGTCAGGCTCTTACTGACTAAAACCCACCCCTGTTCCTTCCCTGCCCTGAGTGCCCAGGGGCGCGGTTACTCTGTTTTGAATTTATCCACAACCTCTGGGCAGTACATCGTTGGGTACAGTGGCGATCACGGAATATAAATACCGGCCAAAAATAGTATAAGATCGAGCAAAAAAGTAAAATAAACACGTTTCTAGTAGGGGAGCCCCCTTTAATTTAAAATTTATTATTATTGTTTGTTGTTAGAGCAGCAACAGAAATACACATTCTGTGAAAATTTCAACTGTCTACCTTACGGATCATGAGATACAGCCCGCTCATAGACAGACGGACGGTCAGCGGAGACTTAGTTGGTTACCCTTCGAGTACAGAACCCTAAAAATAAGAGAAAGTGTCCACGCAGCTATCCGGCGCGTGTTTCAATTTTACGGAAAAATTGTAAAATAATAACAGCCTTCGTCAGTTTTTAACCGACTTCAAAAAGAAGGAGGTTATCAATTCGGATGTTTGTAATTTTTTTTTTCTTTTTTTTTATATATGTTCGGGCGTAACTCCGTTATTTACAGACGGATTTGGAATTATTTTTTTTTTATTCGAAAGGGGTTTGTTTCGAAATGGTCCCATTTAAATTTCATATAGATCTGATGATGGGTTTCGGAGACAAACAACGGAACTCTTCAAAAATTGACAGCAAATCAAACGCGATTGTTGCGATCGCATGTCTGTGAATTGTTAACACAGTTAATGGGGAACCACAACTAAATAGTGAAAAATAAAAAACTTTTTACAAAAAAATAGAACCGACTTCCAAAAAAAGTGGAAAATAACTTTAACTTCGGAAGTCGGTGTCAAAAAACGAAGACACAATCCCAGAAACACCGACTTCCGAAATTAAAGTTATTTTCCACTTTTTTTGGAAGTCGGTTCTATTTTTTTGTAAAAAAGTTTTAATTTTGTATGAACAACATATAAGGTTTTCGTCAAAATATAATTTATTGTGACAAGTTTGTTTCTATCCATCCAGATATAACTACGAGTATATCAGTACACTACTACTGATTAACAGATATAACTATTGATACACAAAACAAACACAATACTCGTACAAACCTCTTTACAAACACAAGGACAACACAATTATATAGTATAAAATATGTCACATTATGTTACAAAACTCATTTAAAAAACAGTAAAAATTCTCAAGGCTAGAACCCGAAACTAATCAAAAGTAGGTAATACTTATAAAAAAACTATTTTCCAAAAAAAAACAACCGACTTCCAAAAAAGAAAATACACTAAAAAGTAAAAAAATGACTTTAATTTCGGAAGTCGGTGTTTGTATTTTATTAACCGACGAAAAAAAAAGGAGGAGGTTCTCAATTCGACCGTAGATATATATATTTTTTTTTGTATGTTCAGCCCTCACTCCGTCATTTATGAACCGATCTTGATGATTAGTTTTTTTGTTAGATAGGGTCATCAAGGGACCACCATGTGAACGAAATCAGGATCTGATAATGGAATCCTGATAAAATTGAGAGAAAACCTCGAAAATTGTGGGCACGTTTAGCGTTTCTGTACGTAAGTTCGGCCCTCACTTCGTTGTTTATGAACCGATTTCTAGGATTCTTTCTTTCTTAGATAGAGTATACCTCAAGGGTGGTCCCATGTCAAGGATATCAGGATCTGATAGAGAAAGAAAAGAGTCTTTAGAATATTGGAGGTAACCTCAACTGGTCGATATCCTGGGAACCTCATGGAAGGATGGTTACATCACCAGCTCAGTGTCAAGAGGAATGATGAAGGATTAGAAATTAGCCTCAGAGTATTAAAAAATGATGCGAGTCACAAAAAATCATAAAATAAAAAACTTTATAACAAAAAATTCAACCGACGAAAAAGAACTAAAAGCTAAAAGTTAATAAACCTTTTAAGTTTTGAGTATTGAGCTTATTTACCTACATAAAACTTAAAATTTTATTTAAACTAATTTTGAGTCGGCGCCAAATAATAAAATGATTAATTACCTACCTAAATCACAGATAATATAATACTAGCCTACATCTAGCCTTCTTCATTTCTACGTACATAAAAAATTTAGATATTTAATAATCATATTGTTGTTTGGCGCCGACTCAAAATTAGTTTATAAACTTTGATATTTTATGTAGGTATAAGCTCAATACTCAAGACCCTCAAGACTTAAAAGGTTTATTTATTTTTTGCTTTTTAGTTCTTTCTCGTAGGTTGAATTTTTCGGTTAGTCCGCCTATGCTCGACTCATAAAATACCTACCAAAAAGTTTCGCTATGCACGAAATCAAATTCGCGGGCAGTGAGGAAGAAAACTGTTACAGTGTATTTAAAAAAATCAAGCATTGCCATCGACAACCAAATTAAAATTTGACAAGGTCCTACGAAAAGAAAGATATGTTTTTGGACGCCATCTCCCACATAACTATTTTTTGGAAAGATAAAGCAAAGAACAATTACACCAAAATCTAATTATCGAGAAAGAAATAATTAATTTTAAATTAGTACTAATAATTTGATTAGTATTAAAGTCCAGGTGATTTAAATAGTAATACTTATATCTTATTATTTTTATTTGTTTATAAATTTTTTTCTTTTTAAAAATTCATTATTTGTATTTTATTTGTGTAATTAATAAAACTGAAATATTATGAATACAGGATCTGAATTTGAGTGGAGGCTATCGACGGCAGCGACCTCTCGTGTCCGGCCCTGGTCCAGGTCATGGTACGGAGCGAGAGCGAATGGGAAGCCCTCTGCAAAGCAGTAATGCTCGCGAAGGAGGAACCTGAACGGGTGAGGGAGACTCAACGGAGGCTCCTTCATGTACCCTGCCGCAGCCGCCACAGGAGACGCTCTGGGCGTCGGGGGTCACGAGACACTCTCCGGCCACCGTAGACGCGGGCCTGCGGACGGCGAGGATTTAGGATTCATGATTTGAACTATCTGTGTATCTCACAAATTTCATCCCGATCCGTCCAGCCGTTGAAGCATGAGTGCGTAACAAACATTCAAACATCGTAACTTTCGCATTCATATGTGCTGCCACTGCGGCTGCATAGAACCTCAAGCGGCGGAAATATAACAACCTCGTCTGTAGCTACATTTTCGAGCCGTTCGGGGTTGAAACCCTTGGGTCCTGGGGTCCAAGTGCACATTTAGTATTTAAAGATCTTTCTAAACACCTTGTTAACACTTCGCGTGACCCAAGGTTCAGAATAAATTCGAAAGAGTTATCTCGCCCCTGGGCATTCAGGGCAGGTAGGAACAGGGGTGGGGTTTTAGTCAGTAAGAGTCTGACACGCCCTTCCGCTCCACCCTAGAGCGGTCATTGGATAATTTACCACACCAAAAAAAAAAAGGGCTGGCTTTTTCTTCGGCCAGAGGTTAAGCATTGCCATACAACGAGGCAATGCCGCTAGTCTTTTGGTCACACTTCCAGTAAACAGCGATGCGGAGGAATTTTTTAACGCCAGATTGTAAGTTTTATTTAGTTAGGAATTTTTGTTTTTATAACAGTATATGTAATTAATGAAATATTAGTAAGATTTGTAATCTTGTGGGTCCAGTATTGGCTTACAGCTCTATTCATAAGTTCTTAACTTAGAATTGCTCTGAAATTCGTTTGTCCTTATCTGTCATTTTGACTTTTTTGATTGTAAAATTTTAACAAACAAACAAATTTTAACTTACAGACGCTTACGCATATCCGGGCCTGCGGACGGCGAGCAGTGGGTAGCTCGCCGTCCGATCAGCACCAGGCCCGTGAGCCGACGGCGCGTAGTGTTCCACGCGCGCCTCGAAGAGATGATTGTCAGCTACCACTGACGGTGCCCATCGTGGCTGGTGCCTGCATGCTTAGGGGTAGCGGATAAATTCTGAAAATGAGTTACCGCACCCCTGGGCACTCAGGCAGGGAAGGAACAGGGGTGGGTTTTAGTCAGAAAGAGTCTAACACGCCCTCCCGCTCCACCCAGAGCGAAAGAAGTCATTGGAAGATATCCCACCACCCCAAAAAAAAAAAAAGACGCTTACGTATATATAGCGCTATAATTTTTTTTACTTGAATTGAAACACTTTTCTTTCGAACTGTACCTTTCATTGTTTCCGTAGAAACGAAGAATTTCGAGCATAGCGAAACTTTTTAGTAGGTAATTTTCGAGTGGAGCATAGCGGAACTAGAGCATAGGGGGACTAACCGGAATTTTTTGTTATAAAGTTTTTTCTTCGTTATTTGACACCGACTTCCGAAATTAAAGTTATTTTTTAATTTTTAGTGTATTTTCTTTTTTGGAAGTCGCTTGTTTTTTTAACCGACTTCAAAAAGAAGGAGGTTACCAATTCGGATTTTTTTTTTTTATGTGTGTTCGGGCATAACTCCGTCATATATTGACAGATTTCCAAATTTCTTTTTTTGTTCGAAAGGGGTTTGTTCCAAAATGGTCCCATTTAAAATATAGATCTGATGATGGGTTTCGGAGACAAACAACGGAACTCTTCAAAAATTGACAGCAAATCAATCGCGATTGCTGCTATCGTGTGTCTATGAATTGTAAACATAGTTAAATGGAGAAGCACAACTAAAAAGTGAAAAATAAAAAACTTTTTTACAAAACAATGGAACCGACTTCCAAAAAAAGTACAAAATAACTTTAATTTCGGAAGTCGGTGTCAAAAAACGAAGACACAAAACCAGGAACACCGACTCCGTTCCTCCGGAGTATAAGCTTTGGGATAAAAAAAGAATTTTGTAAATTGGTCCACAACTGACGGAAAAATCGGCGGACATACATAAAAAAAAAATCACGACCCTCAGTAATGAGGAACGCGACGCGGGGAGGAGGACCTTCAAAACCAAATAAGAGTAGGTACCCACTTTATTACTTTGTGTTTATTTTCCTTTCATTATTCTCTTGCCCTTATCCCAATTTATTTGGGGTCGGCGCAACATGTCTTTTTCTTCCATACTTCTCTATTAGCCGTCATCTTTGTAGTCACCCTAAAGATTTATCGGTGTTTAATCAACAAATTATTAACACGAGAAGGCAGTATTCCGTTTGCAAAACCTATAAAACTAAGACCAGATTTGCACAAAAATTCTTTGACTTTATTGGACCTAGATTATACAATGAAATGAATAAACTCATGAATATCTTTAATGATAATATGCGCGAATGTAAAAGAAAAGTGGTTTCATGGTTATCAGGATTAGACTATCAGGAAACTGAAGAACTGCTGGAAATAAAGAAATGAAATGTAATTTTTTGTAGTATTTAAATATAAAATATATACCTGTCATCCTAAACATACAAATAAAAATAACTTTCACTGACATTCACTACACACCACACATTCACCATACATCATACACTCATCACACAATACACATACCTACCTACTCTGTCTCAATGTTCACACACTCATTCACTCTTCTACTATATTTATATACTTAACTAATAGCTTAACATGCACACTCACAAACTTTCGCCTTTATAATATTAGTGTGATATCATATCATTTCGCTGGGGACCTGGTGTCCTGAAGTACAGGCTTCGGCTTAGTTTAGGCACCAGTCTCCCACAAATAAAATATTTTTCCTATTTTTTTCCTATGTATTAAAATAGATATAAGTAACATTGCAATTAAGATGTAAGGTCTGTTTTTTGTGAGGAGAAATAAATAAATATTAAAATTTAAAAAAAAAACCCCTTTTTACCCATATCCTCTTTCACACAGTCCATCCATAGTTTCTTTGGCCTTCCCCTACTCCTATACCCATCCACATCCATACACAGGACTTTCCTCACGACATTTTCTGCATTCCTCCGCATCACATGCCCATACCACGACAACCGACTTCCACACAACTTTTCAGTCAGCGGTGCCACTTTCAGACTTACATACTCTTAAATACTCATTCCTAATTCTATTCATGCGTGCCACACATCGCTCTTAGCATTCTCAGCTCAGCTGCATGCAATTGCTTTTCATTCATCCATTTTGTGGCCCAACATTCTGAACCATACAAGTCAGCAGGTCTGATAAATTTTCCCCTTAAGTTTAAGAGGAATGCGGGAGTCGCGGATAGTCCCGGTGACCTGCAGCCATTTCATTCATCCAGTGTTAATTCGGTGCTTAACAGTCCGATCTATTTCATCATCGCTGTGCACGAGTGAACCGAGATACCGAAAATCTGAGCAGACTAGGAGAAGAGCGCCATCTAGCACTATAGCTTCAGAACTGGAGAGACCGCCGAAATCGCAGAACATGTATTCAGTTTTGGTTCTGCTGATTTTCAAGCAAACTTTCTCCAGCTTCTGTTGCCATTTCTCCAATCTGCTCTGGATCTCAGGTCCATCTTCACCGACAAGAACAATGTCGTTGGCAAACAGCATGTACCAGGGTGCCTCCTGCTGTATTTCCGAGGTAAGAGCGTCCATAATCAACAGGAAGAGTTAAGGACTTAAAGCCGACCCTTGATGAAAGCCTACAGCCACACCGAACTCGTGGGTGTTGCCGGCAGCCGACCGGACGTAGGTACTAGATTTACTGTACATAAGTACCACGAATCAACTCTACATACTTCCCAGGCAAACCTTTCTCTTTCAAGGCCCACCACAACACATCCCGACGTACCCTATCATACTCTATCTCAAGATCAATGTAAACTTTTTAACATTAATAATTCCTTTGAGAATTACACTTTCTTTTTTTTAGGGTTCCAAACATTCGAATGTAAACACGGAACCCTTATAGGATCACTCGTGCGTCTGTCTGTCACAGCCAATTTACTCCGAATCTACTGGTCCGATTAAGTTAAAATTTGCGACAGAAGTGTATTTCTATGACCCCAACACAGACGACTAACGAAAATAAATTAATTTGGAAAATGGGGATAACTTTTGGCGGGAAATTCGGCAAATTAAAAAAAAAAGTTTTTCAAACTGTACCGTGCGAGGTATCAAATTAAAGGGCTGATTATCAGGGTCTCAAATATTTTTTTCATAATTTTAAAATGAATCGTCCGTAAGTTATTTTAAGGAAATAAACGAAAATTGATCATTCTCTATTGATATATTACATTAGAAGGTGATAGGGTCTGATTATATGGTCCTCGCTCTCTTCTAGGAGTGGTGCGAGGAGGGGAACTCCGCTGCCGCGACACCTCGTGGCTCGGCGGACGGAGCTCCGGCAGGATCTCATGGCGACATGAAGAGAGCGACTGTCGCAACCCAGCGCTGGGCACGCAACCATTGCAGCGGTAGTGCCCCTCTTTGAGGAGTGGCTGGAGAGGCGCCATGTTGTCCTCACCTTCCGCCTGACGCAGGTCCTCACCGGACACGGTGGTTTCGGGAGGTTCCTGTGTCAGATAAGGCGGGAGGAAACGCCCGGGTGTCACCACTACGCGGATCGCCCAGAGGACATGGTGGAACATATGGTGGAGGTCTGCCCCGCTTGGGTGGAGCACTGCCGTGTCCTCGTGGCTACGATAGGCGGAAGCGATCTCTCGAGCAGGGAATGGTACGGAGCGAGAGGGAATGGGAAGCAGTCTCCTCCTTCTGCGAAGCAGTAATGCTCGCGAAGGAGGAGGTGAAATGGGTGAGAGAGGCTCAACTGAGTGGCCCTCAAGCCCCCAGCCAGAGTCACCGCAGGAGACGCCCTGGGCGTCGGAGGTCGCAGGACGATCTCCGGACAACGTAGACGCGGGCCTGCGGACGGCGAGTAATGGGTAGCTTGCCGTCCAATCAGCACCAGGCCCGAGAGTCGACGGCGTGTAATATGCCACGCACGCCTCAAAGAGATGTATGTCAGCCATCACTGACGGGGCCCATCATGACCAATGCCTGCATACCAAGGGGTCGCGGATAAATTCGTAACAGAGTTACCGCGCCCCTGGGCACTCCGGCAAGGAAGGAACGGCCCGTCCCTGTTCCGAACAGGGTAGGATTTTAGTCAGTGACACGCTCGCCCTCAACCCAGGGCGGAAGAAGTCATTGGATGATTTCCCACCCCCCAAAAAAAAGGTCTGTTAGACTCACTGGATTTCTGACAAGTGTAATTAAACTAGGTGGTGACTAGTAGAACCAAAAGGTTACCATAGATACTAAACAAGTGCCGTATTGTGTGGTCTCTTCGATTTTGCGTTGACTTAAACTATAGTTCCAGGTATAGTACAGGGTCTGATGTTGGATCTGGACGGTCATCATAGGAAATCCTCAACTTAACTATGTAGCCCAATGAGATAAGGCTAGTAAGATTTGTTATAACAAGTACACAATAGCACAGGGTGTAGGTACGTCTATAGATTAAGTTTTCTTTTGACTGACAAGAAGTTACAGGGCAGCTGGCTAGAAGAATAATGTCAGATTGCTGCTGCCCCAGGTACTGACACTTTCGACCTTACAGTAGATACGCTCCTGGTGCCAGGATAAGTATTTCAATAATTTCTAATCTTAAAAAGTATAAAATAAAGTATCATCACCATTCATCATCATTTCAGCCGAAAGACGTCCACTGCTGGACATAGGCCTCCCCCAAGTGTCGCCACAATGACCGGTCCTGTGCGTTTTGCATCCATCGGCTACCCGCGACCCTCACCAGGTCATCGGTCCACCTTGTTGAAGGCCTTCCAAAGCTGCGTCTTCCGGTACGCGGTCGCCACTCCAGATCCTTTCGGCCCCACCGACCGTCCGTTCTGGCGGCAATGTGCCCAGCCCACTGCCACTTCAGTTTGGTAATTCTTCGGGATATGTCGGTAACCTTAGTTCTCTTGCGGAGTTCATCATTCCTGATTCGATCACGCAAGGAAACTCCGAGCATAGCCCTCTCCATTGCCCTTTGGGTGACTTTAAGTTATTATTATTTTTCCTTTTCCAGTAATTTTTTAACGTTGTCTGACAGTTTGAGTACTTTTGCGGCCTACACAAATGTTCTGTCTTTGGTATTGTTCGTCGAGTCATTGAGCTCCTTAGCAGTTCTAAGTTGAGCTATTCGACTACTGACAAATGCTTGCACTGACTGGACAGGTCCACTCAAATATGTGTGGTTCTTTCGTCAAAAGACCATTACAGACACTAAACTGCATGGTCCTCAGCATAATGTGAATGTGAGAACTATGTAGGTCGTTATATTCACGTAGATTTCATGATTGTCTGGCAGTTTGAGTACTTTTGCGGCCTACCCAAATGTCCTTACTTTGGTATTGTTCGTCGGTTCGTTGAGCTCCTTAAAGTTCTGAGTTGAGCTACACAATAACTAACCAATGCTTGCACTGTCTAGACAGGTCCACTCAAACCTGTGTGGTGCTTTCCTCAAAAGCTCATCTCATATTAACGTACATGGTTCTCATATGATTTGACCGGTACATATTGTATGGATTAGAACACTTTAAAAGAGACTTTGAACTCTGAGTTTGTTTCGGTGCTTCTTCTCAGGGTAGTCAGCTAGGAAACACCGGCCTCATCTAGCATAAACTGACAAAAAACATTGACGTGAAAAAGTGTTCCTTGTAACCTATTTACTGAATAAACATCATTTTATCAATGAACACCATGTGCAAGTTCTTGTGCACACATCTGTACTTCTGTGCGAGAAGTACTGATTGACGGAGAGCAAAGGTTGCATTGTCCCTCGACCTGGCACAAAACCAAACTGGTACGTGGTAATCTCACTCTCTTCTCGCAATCTTTTCTTTATCACTTTCCCCCATACCTACTTTCATACTATGCGACATGAGCTTTATCCCTCGATAGTGTTTGCAGTCCAGCAGATGTATTTGCTAACTCAGTTGACATCAATTTGATAGGCACTTTGCAGTACATTGTTCGGGGGACATCGATTATAATAGGCAGTAGCACATTTTTGTTTTCTTATACGTCAAAGCAGCAATGTACTGCAAAGTGCCTATCAAATTGATGTCAACTGAGTAAGGGTCAACTCACACCAAAAGAGCGTCGAAGCGCAGCGCAGTTTCAGTGTCATATGAATTTTTGCTTTATTTTCATTACTACAATACTTATTATCGCATGAGAAACTCGAGTCGCGCGGATGCCCGCGGCGCCGCGGGAATCCGCGCCGCGACTCGACTTCGACGCTCTTTCTTCACCCTAAGGGTCAACTCACACCAAAAGAGCGTCGAAGCGCAGCGCAGTTTCAGTGTCATACTTATTAATTTTAGCTTTATTTTCATTACTAGAATACTTATTATCGCATGAGAAACTCGAACGAGTCGCGCGGATGCCCGCGGCGCTGCGGGAATTCCGGCGAAGTGATCATAAACGGAGCCGTGCGACTGCGCTTCGCTGCCCTTCGGCGCTCTTTCGGTGTGAGTTGACCCTTAGCGTATACACCTGCAGCAGGCGTATTCGCTAACTCAGTTGACATCATATTGATAGGCACTTTGCCGTACATTGCTGCTTTGAGGTTTATGAAAACCGTAGTGCCTATAATAATCGATGTCCACCGAGCAATGTACTGCATAGTGCCTATCAAATTGATGTCAACTGAGTTAGCGAATATATACCCATGTACTCGTACATCCCCTTTATTTTTGAAGATTGGCACTAGCGAACTTGAGAGCAGTGGTGGCCCAGTGGTATGGGCCGCGACTTAGAAGTTGTAGGTCGTGAGTTCAAACCCAGGCAGGCGCTTTACTTTGTGAAGATTATTTCATCACCACTGCTCTCAAAACGGTGAAGGAAAACATCGTGAGGAAACCGGCATGTCCTATTCTATTCGAAGACATGTGACATCCACCAATCCGCATTGGGCCCGCGTGATGCCCACACCCTCTCACAGAGAGGAGGCCTGTGCCCCAGCAGTGAGGACATTAAAAGGCTGATGATGACTAGTGAACCTATTGCACCATTTTTGTGGGATCACTTGTTCATATAACAACTTATTGAAGAATAAAGTCAGCCATCCATCCTCTTTTAAACACTTCCGTACTAGCATACGCATATACATAGCAATCGAAAATTAGATGTGGTTAAAATAATTTTAAATCTGTTGTAGCTTGTGCTAATGAGGTCTTTCATACGATGCCCCACATGATACGGTTGTAGCGACATCTATGACGCCGTAAACGAACTAAAAAAGCCGGACCGGACACAGCACCCGTCTAGTCGGAGGATCCTCCCTTTTCAATGGAGGTTTGTGGGACTTTACACCCTGTTCCGCCTACCACCAAACTGGTGACCCTCGACCATGAACATCAGCGCAGCCTTCGTGCAGCTACTTCAGCGTGACGTCATCATCATCGTTTCCTTCAAGCTCTTGAGCAACGAGTCATACAGCCAGCCAGTACCAACAACTTCTACGGGTATCCTGACCATCAGCATGCAGCGGACGCGCATTTTTTTTTTATTGTTGATAGGCACGCGTTTGACCACTGTCTCACCTGATGGTAAGCGATGATGTGGTCGAAGATGGAGCACGCTTGCCTAGAAGTAACCTATTCACTCTTGACTTAAAGACTCCCAGGTTGTAGCTATAAGCATTCCTGGTCCCACCTGGGACCTTCAACTTCATCAGCGATCTTGGCACAGCGAACTTCACTTACGACCGGTCGAAGATTCTCTCCTGGTCGACGACTGCAGTTGAGCCACAACATCGCACAGCACCGCTCCGACCCACTAGAGCCCGCAGCAGTACTCCAACTCACTGGAGCCTGCAGCATTGGAGCCTCACTGGGACATCATCCCGACTCACTGGGATATTTCATCACCGCAGACGGTTCCGACACACCGCGAACTATGCGGCTTCCGGTTCAGACTCACTGGAACCAACCTTCCACTGGCCCGACAAGCATCACAAAAAATGTATGGACGACTCATCAAAGAACCATCGATCTCCGATCTCCGGAGGAGAGTGATGTAGCGACATCTATGTCGCCGCAAAGGAACTAAAAAACAACAAAATCCTACATCGCACAAGCAGAGTTTTTCGCGCGATTTGAACAATTATGGTTTTAATTTCAACTCGATACTTCGAAGCGTTCGCGAGATAAAGGGTCTTGACAGACAGACGGACAGACGGACGGATAACAAAGTGATCGTAGAAGGGTTCCATTTTTTTCTTTTGAGGTACCTACGAGTACTTACGGAAACGAACGCGCGGTAAGGTGCGTTTTGTTGTGTGTGTGGGTGTGTGTGTGTTTGTGTGTTCCTTCCCGCTGCATCCAGAGCTGGAGAAAATATTTTATGATTTGACCCCAACAAATAAAAAATATCTTATATATAAATAAAACAAAAATATCAGGGTCGCGGGATTGTTCGAAAGAGTTATCGGGGCCCCGGAACGCAAAGAGCAAATGAAGGAAAAAGGGTGGGTTTTAGTCAGTAAAAGTCTGACACGCCCTCCCGCTCCACCCAGAGCGGGAGAAGTCGCCCTACCTAGGTATACTTTCGTAAGTTCCTAATTTCAACCAATATTCAAATGTGAGGGTAGAACAAAAAGGTTCATAAGGAAAAAAAATATGTGTTGCCATACCCGATACGGTGTCGGTGTCATATTTTTATTTTTGTTTTGACCTGTGTTATTTTTGTACCCAGAAATCATCCTTTGTACTTTAAGTATTGGCATGTTATTAAGTACTTGCTTAGCTGGCATTTGTGGGTCATTTTCAGTTATTATGGTGTCTTACAGCTTTTAGTTTCAATGTCTGCGAAGGGTCACTAAGTGGTGGTTAGTTTTATTCCTAGTTGATCTAGTTCCTAATTACCTAAATTGGGTAGCAAGAAGTTTTCAAAACTAATTTTTGGTTGCTAATACTGGTTACAAACTGTATAATGCTGCACAAAATAAAAATCATAAAAACACCTACTGTCAAAAAAAATGTCTTTATTGCTCAAAATTATCTGTTTATTTATTTCTTAATTCCTGATGTGAACAAGAATAATCCGTATTATGGGAAATCAAAGTGTTAAGGATTTTAACGACTACGGTTGGGAAGAAACCCCTGAAATTGCTGTAAAAGAGAAAACAAATAATAATGATCGTAAATCTAAGCACAAAGTTCTTGATTCAGAAAACAGAAAAATATTAAGGATTAAAAGAAAGGTAAACAGATCTCCGAAAGCATCGACATCGTGTTTTGAATTTCAGAGAATTCATAATACAATGTTTGGAGATAATGTACCGGTGGTTCTAGCTTTGTTGACTGACTCCTCTTATCGACTGCGAGTTGATAAAAAACCAATAAACCATTGCTGTTCACAAATAAACATCTTACCTTGCCACCAGGAGTGGCAAAGTTTAATTTCAAATCCTTGTACAACTTACTGTAGAAACTGTAAGAAGTCCTTTAATAAACGCAAGAAACAAAAACGTTGTTGTTAAGTATTTCGTATAGTTTTCTGTGTATATTTTTGCTGTTCTTAGAAATAAATAATTTAGCAAACTTGACGTTTGAGATTGGGTAAACGTAGTTTGTAGAGTGGCAACACCGCAGTGGCGCGCCTTCATGCGAGGTGACTTCGCACCGTCGTGTGTCACTGGAAATCAAAGTTTTTATGTTTTTCTCGAATTATCGCATTTAAATCCATTTCTAATCCTTGAGTGATATTATTGTGATTATGTGCCGTTATCTTTTGAGTACCAGAGGTGTACGATAAGGGTAAGATAATATTGTAAATACTAATGTTTGTCCGTATCAGGCGGTGCTTCAAAAACTCAAATTCATTCATAGCATGATTGCATTATTTAGAATAATTATAAAATATTCATCTCTTTGTGTATTTTGGACGTTTTGTGACCTTACGTGTTCGACCATGGCGCTAAAAAGTTTTAATTTGTAATATTTGTTGATTAATTTTATTGATTCGATTATCAATGTTTTTGCATATTATTAATAAGAAGTGTATTTAATTCATGTAATGGTTATGATAACAGTTTTGCGAGGTTGTTTCGAGTTCTATCAACCTTGCTCATTCCTTTAAGAATCTTATTGGAGAAGGAAAACTTTAAACTTTCAGAACTGTTAATTAAGTCTTTAACTTCATATTTTTCTAATAGACTCTGTTTGTAGACTTCATATACTTAAACAGAAACATAAAAAAGTTGTCAAATTCACTAAATTATAAAAAAAAGAAACTTCTTCAAACTTATTTTTGTCTAAAAATGTTTTACTACCTCCAAGTTAGATTCAATTTCAGGCATGTCTGTAGGTTAAGTTAGCTACATTGTAACTACTGATCAAACTTATGTTGTTCCTCATTCTGACCATGAACTTACAAAAAGTGATTGTGGAACTAATCCACTTTTTGAACAACAAATAAATGAAAAAAAGTTTTAGAAACTGCAACATAAAATTTTATTTATTACCCACCAGATTTATCAATTTCTTAAGGTAGACAAACCCAACATAAAAGAAGTATAGTAATAGCTCGAAATAAGAGTCCCTGACCAGTTTTAAGATATTTAATTTACTTAAAATCTCAAGCTTATTTATATCAAGTCAAATTAATTTTATGAGACCACTTTCAGTAAATAACCCTGAAATATTCTAAATTTTACCTTTTTTAAGTTTTTACCAAGAAACAAAGAGAAATACTTCAACAATCATCATCTCATTAGCGGTCTCTTAAGTTTTTACTTAGTAGTTTAGGTTATTTTTAATTGCTGAGTAAGCATAGTATGCTTATTAAATTACACATCTTAACTCCACTTCTTTGACTTGACAACTTAGATAGGATCAGATACGAGAGTACATTGCTAAGGCAAAGCTAAGGTACATAAATTAGGTCAAGATTTTCAACTACCAACATACCCTTGTACTTTTTAAGTAACTTATACTTTGAGTGTGACCAAGACAATTTATAAAAAGTTCCATTTATAAATTACCCAACTTGTAAAAAAAAACAAAAATGAAATACACAAGAGATTAACTTGATTACAGAAAAAGATAGTATAGCTAAGATGCACATACATAAATAAATTAAATATTTTCAAAAAACCCGGCTAAAAATTAACTGAAAATTTCCAAACAAGTCACTTTTCTAGCAGTCTGATGCAGTTGGTGGCTGTTATTTTGGTTCAATTATTGATTTCATGCCACCAACTGCATCAGACTGCTAGAAAAGTGACTTGTTTGGAACTTTTTAGTTAATTTTTCAGTCTGGTTTTTTAAAAATATTTATTTATTTTCTACATTTTAGTGGGTTATATTTTTGGAATCGCCTCTTCGAACCCTTTATTTTGATACTTCACTTAATTAATATAGTTCGTTGACTTTTTATTTTTCACAATATGGCGTCTGTTTGTCGCCATATTGTATTTTGATTACTGTCATGTCTTTAGTAGCGCTCGCAAGGTTAAGACGAATCAATTGATGTATGAATTCTCAAAATCGGCCCACGCGTTTAGTCTCTATAGTGCCACAAAGGAACAAACATACATACATAGGCTGATAAACACATTACCCTCCCTGCGTCGCGCAGTCTGATAAAAATACAGAATCCCAATTAATTTTATTTTCAACATAGTTAAATCGGAATAGTGGGGAGGTATTATCACAAACAGCACAATCACTGCCGTAGCAAGTCAATCTCTCCCACACACTTGTAATTGGCTCTAATCAAAACTAAATGCGCTACCATTTATGTTGTAAAACAAGACTATAAAGAGATTTTGTTAGAAATGTCAGGCTCGTATTGTTGAAAGTGGCCATTGTTTGGCGTTTTCTTTGTTATTGTAAATTGTTTATTTTGAATTTTTCACAATGTGATTAACATTGGAATAGAATGAAGAGTAAATGGTATTTTTTGAGATTTTTAATGCAATGCGACGTGTGAAAGCAAGAAAATGTTTAAATTTTATAGCTCATTTTGTTTGTGCGTACATTCTCTTAATAAAATGACAGTGAAAACGGGTGTTCCTAGTCCAGAACAGTGCGACGGACTCATCAACGAAGCCTTACTCTAGACCAGTCAGGATACTCCCGGTTTCGAGTTCGGTCTTCTATGATGACTAAAAACAGTACCCCTTTTTAGCTTTTTTTTTTTTTGGGGTGGGAAATCATCCAATGACATCGCCCGCCCACCCCTGTTCTTTCTTTGCCTGAGTGCCCAGGGGAGTGGTAACTCTGTTACGAATTTATCCGCTACCCGTGCTCATAGCCCTTTTTAGCTGCAATGAGGTAAAACGGTGCCCCCAAAAATGTTTGATATTTGGCACATTTGGGACTAGCTACAGTAATTTATAATGAGGCAAGTGAAGCCACTGGCAAAAGCTAGTTTAACATAATTATTATTTTTCACTGCTCTTGAAAGGCCAAAGTTTGACCCCTTATCTTATCAGTTTGTAAAGGTGTGCTCATACCATATTAGTGCACATGTGTTTTAACCTCACTCTTTTAGTAATAAAAATTTAAGGTATAACTATCATTTCTTTGATTTTTTTTTTATCAAAAGGTGTGTCCACATCCCTTTTCTGACCATTTTATGGCCACTCTTTTATTTGTGAGAGAGAGATTGACCATACATCTCACATATTTCATTACTCTTCTTTTCGTTTGCTAAAGTTGCGTTGACATTAACTAGATATATATATATAGGAGTAGGTTGACCTTACTTTGATTAATTTTATTTCATTGGCTCTTAAATTCTAATAACAATTTCTAGAGGCTGCCCGGGGGTGGAGGCTGCCCGGGGGTGGAGGATAAATTCGAAAGAGTTACCTCGCCCCCGGGCGCGTAGGGCAGGGAGGAACAGGGGTGGGTTTTAGTCAGTAAGAGTCTGACACGCCCTTCCGCTCCACCCCAGAGCGGAAAGAGTCATTAGATGATTTCCCACACCCCAAAAAAAAAAAAAAAAAAATTTACAATAATTTACTATGACTTTTTTTCCTAAATCATTTACGTAAGGAACTTAGCTGGTGGCGTTTTGTAGTGTCTACCTACCCCACATGAGAGAATGGCGTGAGTCATCTTTTGAATTTTTGTCGCGTAAGTGTTCAAAATTCATCGCAGTCCTAGAACACAAAAGGCAACTGAAGAAACGGGTGGGTTATGGTCAGTAAGAGTCTGACACGCCCTCCCGATCCACCCAGAGCGTCTTCTGATGACATTAAAACCCGAAAAAAAAAATTTTTGCTTATGACCGCTTTATACAACAATATTCTCGTAAACACATCTTTAACTACCGTCCGACCGCAGTGATAATGCGCCCGCGCCTACCACACGACGGGACTATGACACAGCTTCTCAATCTCCAGCTACCCGCTAATTGGTCTAAATGACCGTCGGGCTCCGCAGCCGTACTAATTGATTGACTGGCAACTGTAGTACTGTGTAGGATTCCTACCGTTTGATTTTGTTTGTTTGTTTTTATTGCGTTAATTACTCACGATCTGATTTTCATTCAGTCATTCTTTATTGGTGTGTACGGTTGGTTTAGTTTAATCGTGATGGGTTATTGACAGAAAATGAGAACATGTAATTAGATGAGAACAGATTTATTAATTAATTCACGAGCTACAACAGACATGCACACAAGCAGCGTAAAAAGGAAGGAGGCGACCAAAAGAAATATGACAGGTGTCAGAGTTTCTTTTGACAGTTGACACAAATGACATTGACGTTTAATTTACAACCTGTAACAAATCGTAGGTACTGTTTGTGTTTTATCTTGATTTAGTATACAGGATGTTACGGAAATGGGTGGTCTAATTTTAGATACTTTTTCTATCCATGCAATAGAACAAAAAAAAAAAAAGGTTTCCGTACAAAGTTATCTTCAGCTGATTTTTCGGGGTCGACTTCCTGTCTAACTCTATACTGCTGATTATCAGTGTTTTACATGGAGCGACTGCCTATCTGATCTCCGCAACCCAGTAACAGGGTAACACAATACCCCTTGGCTAGGTTGGTGTCAGATGTTCTGGCTTTCGACTACCCATAATGACGGACAAAAATGTATAAATGAAAGTCGGGGCAAGCTTAAATCGCTTTTTCCCTACGATTGATCTTAAGGCGTATATAGCCACCCGGGCCTGTGGCCGGCGAGTAGTGGGTAACTCGCCGTCCGATCAGCACCAGGCCCGAGAGTCGACGGCGCGTAGTGTTCCACGCGCGCCTCAATGATTTGTCAGCAAACAGGACGGGGATTGATTGAGGATAAATTCGAAAGAGTTACCTCGCCCCTGGGCATTCAGGGCAGGGAGGAACAGGGGTGGGTTTTAGTCAGTAAGAGTCTGACACGCCCTTCCGCTCCACCCTAGAGCGGGGAGAAGTCATTGATGATGATGATTTCCCATCGCCCCCCAAAAAAAGGCGTATACAGGTTGTAACGGAAGGGTGTGGTCATATTTTAAGAACTGCATCTGCCCATCGACATGAACAACTTTCTTCAAAAAAACCTGAGGCAATTCTCAAAAAAAAAACTTGAGAGGTGTCAAGTGACACCCGGATGGAACGAACTTCCTTTCGATTAATTAGTGAAGGAATTTTTTTTTTCACTGTTCAATGCGAAATAGAAAGACGAAACGAAATTAACTGGCTTGCTTTCTATAAGAGAGAGAGAGAGAGAGACAGACAGAGAAACACGCGCACGCCGCACGGCTTACAACTATAGCAAAAAGTGTTGTTACAACTTTTGGTCTTCATTTTTTCCGTCTCTAGCGATAAGGTACTTTGTTCCAAAAATTACCTCCCGTACAAATATTGATCAGCTGATGATAACTTTGTATGGAAAGTACAATTTTTTTTTTGTGGAATTTTAAATTTTTTCTTAGAGAAAGTTGTTCATTTCCATGGGCAGAACCGGTTCTTAAAATATGACCACATCTTTCCGTTACACCCTGTATAGCCGCCAAGTGGCGCCCTCATTGATTAAAAAATCGTAGCAAAGCGTAGAAAATAAAGATTAAAGTATCCTATGTTGCGTTTGTTACAAATAGGATAAGGTATTTTTACATTGTTAAAACAGAACTCAAAATGTTACGTATCCAAAGTAGTAAGCAAAAGTGTTAAAAAACGGCCGTTTTTGGTACTTTTCCTTACTACTTCGGATATGAAACATTTTGAGTCCTGTTTTAACAACGTAAAAATACCTTATCTTCTTAGTAACAAACGCAACATAGGATTCTTTAATCTTTACTTTCCTTGCAAAGATACTTTTTATTCAATGAGGGCGCCACTTATGCGGAGGTAGGCCCTTAAGATCAACCCGTGTCAGGCGCGGCAACAGAAGGGGGGAGCAACGGGCGCAATAGTCCCCCTTGGGGTTCGATCAAAATGAGTCTAAAACTCCAAATTAGACAAAAATATAAAGGGAGGGCACATTCTTGAGTTTATGGAAAATTCGCTCAAATTGTCAAGCAGCATTTTCTCCAAGAATAAGCCCCCCCCTGAGCGGAATCCTGGATCCGCGCCTAACCCGTGTGGTTGTTATTACTAAGCCACGAGCTCCTCAATAAGAATAACAATACCCTAAAAATAAATGTCGTAATAAAAGCAAACTGATACATTTCCAATGCTCAGCACTGCGCCGAGAGTTGAAAGTCAAACGGTGCAATATACTTGGCTGTTTCCTAGTGCTAGTGAAAAGGAGCATGAACCATGAACCCTTACACTCTCTCACTAATAAATAATTGGTTTTTAGTTTTACTAATCAAAAACTACAAAAAATGCACATGAAATCAATTTAAGAGCACACAGCAGCTATTCAAAACAAATAATTTCTAAATTCCGCGTATAGAGATCCACAGACGACGATATTATAATAACTGGTATACGACCTTCGCCGTATCTGCGCAGGATTCGCGCACCGTGATAACAACGCGAATCTATTAATAAATTAGCTCTAAATTGTTTGTTTTATGGGATTTTGTGTTAGGATTGTTGTTGAGTGTTCGGTAATAGAGGACAAGTAGAATAGAGTATTATATTTATACCTATGTTTAGTTTTGTGCAAAATTTTCCATGAAACTACAAATAACACTAAAAATAAATATTTTTCTGAAAACAGCTACAAAATTGGTTATTAAATTAAGCAGCGATTAGCATTTCAAATATTGATATAAGGCGAGTGGGGGCGTGGTCATCTCGTATCTCTTTCGTACGCCCGTAACCTAATAGCGGTGACGTCATACGCCAGTATATGCATCCTCTTTCTGTTATTTGACAGTTTCCCCTTCAACCATTGTAAACGGATTTGAAAAATTCTACTTTCTATTATGGCTAAAATCAGATACAAATAATAAAAAAGTTGAGTTAACTACAACTTAACGATATTCTATGTTTCTATGGTAGGCACCAGATAAATGTGGAATAAAGTACATTGACCTTTCCCTAATAACTTCATAGGTACCTGAACAATGTTAAGGTTCCCGATAAATGTTGATTCGGGACAGCTTTGTGTCATTATTCATTATTTCCGTTTTTTTTTTTAATTAAACATGTGTAGGTACATCAATGAGGTCCATCTGTGAAGCTTATGCCGAGCAACACGGATTAAAATATAATCCACTCAAAAGTGAAGTCATGGTCTTTGAGGCCAGAGGAAACAGTCCAGGTTACGTGTTTCCCAATATTACGCTTAATGGTACAGCTTTGCGTAGAGTGTCTAAATTTAAGTATTTAGGACATGTGCTGACCTCTGACCTCAAGGACAATGATGACATCGAGAGGGAACGGAGGGCGCTGGCAGTGCGAGCGAACATGATAGCTCGCAGGTTTGCACGTTGTTCGACAGAAGTCAAAATTACACTTTTTAGATCATATTGTACATCATTCTACACGTGCAGCCTGTGGGCCGACTATACTCAAAAGTCTTACAGTGCCCTCCGAGTTCAATTTAATAATGCATTCAGGGTGCTGATGGGGCTGCGGCGATTCTGTAGTGCATCAGGGATGTTTGCGGAACATCGTGTAGACTGCTTTTACGCTACGATGCGTAAAAGATGCGCATCCCTGGTGCGTAGAGTACGTGGCAGCGCCAACAGCATCCTTAGCATGATTGCTAGTCGGCTGGACTGCGATTACATCGGTCATTGCTGCGCCATTTGTCATGGAATGGCGAGGTAGTGATAGATGGGTTTACTGTCTTTTTTTGTGTTTGGTTGTGGGTAATTTTAAGTATTATTAACACTAGTCTATAAGAACATTGTTACTAACAAAATGGACATCATCTCTGGTCTGAAATAAAAATTATATTATTATTATTATTATTATTATTAATGACCGTTATTCCAAGTTTATCTGGCGCCTACCATAGTTTTGAAGTTTTTAAGTTGATACTAAACCAATCGATCGATCATCGATCAATGCCATCGATCGTTGGTAGTATGGATAAGATAGTCGTCGTCAACAGACTCCGGAATTAGGTCGGCCACTGTAGACAACCTTCACAGGTGGGGGTTCACGGATGGCTCCGATCTTTGGTGTTTATGCGGCGTCTCTCCGCAGACTATGCCCACCTCTCATCTTGCGCCGCATGCCCTGTCGCCTGTACATGTGAGGACCTTATGGCTGCGTCAGTGAATGCTGTTGTCGTGGCTGAATACGGGGCCAAACTTTATATTTATAAAACTATATTTGCCATCGCAAAGAAAAAGGTCGACGTCTTTGATTTGGTGTTGGCTACACCAATTCAAAGCTACACAAAAATCGACCAGTGTCGATCAATGTAATCGATGTTTCGACTATAGATCGACTGGTGTATAAATAGACTTAAAGTGAATTTGGCCGATCAAATATGTAGCTATGATGACGACTTATTTCTTTGACTAGAGTCATCATCAGCCTTATAATGTCCCCACTGCTGGGGCACAGGCCTCCTCTCTGTGAGAGGGTGTGGCCCGTAATCCACTAAGCGGGCCCAATGCGGATTGGTGGATGTCACATGTCTTCGAATTTTTGGTTCTAGGACATGCCGGTTTCCTCACGATGTTTTCCTTCACCGTTTTGAGCAGTGGTGATGAAATAATTTACACAAAGTAAAGCGCCTGCCTGGGTTTGAACTCACGACCTACAACTTGTAAGTCGCGGCAAATACCACTGGGCCACCACTGCTCACCTTTGACCAGAGTAAGGGTGTTATAATACCAATCGATCGATTGTCGATCGACCATCGATCGTTTGTTTGTCGACCGGTATCCGTGTAATAGGTTTGGCTGATCGACGGATACCGGTCGACAAAATACGATCGATGGTCGATCGACGATCGATCGGTGTAATAACACTTTAAAGTGAAAAGCCTTTTTTTTTTGTTTAACATATTTACAAAACGTATGCTCCTTTGAAGAGCAACATACCATCACGCCGGTATATCTCGAAGTGTTAGAAAAAATGTTACCCACATTTCGCCAGTTATGTTTTAACATCATCATCGTCATTTCAGCCGAAAGACGTCCACTGCTGGACATAGGACTTACCCAATTGTCGCCACGACGCCACAACGACCGGTCCTGTGAGTCGCATCCATAGGATTCAGTCCTGCCTGTGAACCTCACCAGATCATCGGTCCACCTTGTGAGAGGCCTTCCAACGCTACGTCTTCCGATACGCGTCGCCACTCCAGAACTTTTCAGCCCTCCGGTCTTTTCGGCTCAATTATGTTTAAAAGCCATGTCATATTATAATAGGGAGCGAGCCTATTGCGAGAAACCAAAAAAAAAAAATGTCTAAAATGATTATGATTAATGTATCGAAATGATTTTCTGTTAGAAGCTTATTAGAATTAAGTATTGGTTACCGTGACCCTGACCTCTAAGTTAATGAGTCAACCAGACAGTATGATAGCCGAAAGCACGTCATTGCAACTAATAGTTCATATAAGTCATAAAATTTGGAATCACCTTTTATTCAACTAGAGAATCAATTTGTGCTTACAAAATACCTGGTTTTGTAAAACCAGGATCATTAAGTATTACACTAATAATCGTTAATAAAATAAATATACCCTCTGATGGCTCATTTAAATTACATTCTTAGCAATAGACGTTTACAGGCTGATTTTAATTAAATATTAGTTACAGTCGACCCGACACGTTTGTCTGGTCCAAAAACCTGTAGAAAAAACCATTTTCAGTTTGCCCCCGAACTGTCCAATTTACCGAGCAACATTTCCATATTTTTCTGCCCTATAAACCTTAATCAGACTTCTATGAACATATAGATCATAGAGGTAAGAATCGAAAAGGAAATATGGCTATCAATATTATACAGCATTAGACAGTACAAAATTAAATCCGTTGATAAAATCTACATTCACCATGTGACTAGTAAAAATAAATTTCTTAAAGAAATGCCATAGAATCTCAGCATCTGTGCTCTCATCTACTTTACTAGTCACATGGCAACAATGTTATGAAGTATGTATCTAATAATAAAATTGAGCTAGATACTGTTAAAATTTATAATAATTGACAAAGATCGATGGACAATGTAAAAGATAATGTCTCGATAGGTTATTAGGTACTACTGAGATGACTAATAGAGAAGTCTGGAATTAATAATTAAGTTAAATCATTTTAATAGATTCAAATTAATTTGATAAATAGAAATGTAGACCCTATTAATATAAATAAATTGAGGTATGTGCTAAAAAGGAAAGGTGGGACAGCTGCTCAAACTTTATGAAGCGCAAGTTCGATCGTGAATAGAGTATTGCTTTCGTCTATGGGACAGATCTGCCAGATACCAGCTTGATGCGCTTGAGTCAATTGAGATACGAGCCAAGAGGATCATCGGCAACGATGAACTCGTCGAGTCGAAGCTCAAGTCCTAGAGCATCGAAGCGAAGACTTGCTAGCCTGTCGGTTTTCTAAGGTTAAATAAAATACATTTTGGCCCGTGTGCGTCGGAATTTTAATTCCGCCAAGCCCATTCCATCACTAGACGTACGGCGATGCGCCACCGGTAGATAGGTACATGGTAGACATCCAATTCATTCGCACAAAACGTTTTTGGAACAAATTCATTGTGCGTACAGCTGTACGGAGTGTAATTCCCTGCCGGAGTCTGTGTTTCCTGATAGCTACAACCTAGGGGTCATTAAGTCAAGAGTGAATAGGTTACTTCAAGGCAAGTTTGCTCCGTCGTCGACCACATCATCGCTTACCATCAGGTCAAGCGCGAGAGACAACAAACTAAAAAAAAAACTACTGAAATATTTCAAAATCTATAAGGTAACATTGTTCATTTTTCCTGTTTCGCTTTAAAACGGAACGTGTAATAAAAATAAGAATCGGAGAATTTAAAAATGTTTGTAGGTAGGTATATCTTTTGCCCGGATTCATTCAATAGTTCAAAGAGTAACAGGTCTGTCTGTATGTCTGTCATTAGAAGATTTCGGTATATGTTAACTGATTTATAAGGTAACAATTAATCGGGAAATAACCAACTATACTATCGAATACCATTACCTACTTGATCGTTTTTCCTGTTTCGCTTTAAAACGGAACGTGTAATAAAAATAAGAATCGGAGAATCTAAAAATGTTTGTAGGTAGGTATATCTTTTTCCCGGATTCATTCATTAGTTCAAAGAGAATAATAACAGGTCTGTCTGTATGTCTGTCATTAGAAGATTTTGGTATATGTTAACTGATTTATTCGCTCGCCATGTTGTCTCTATGTTGGTATAGGTGCAGTGCCGTTTCTAATAGAGGCCGAAACTCTTGGCTGTACTACTCAATTGTAAACTTACGGGAAAACACATAGGTACCTAAATTGGCGATTGAAAAAACCCAATATCACTATCGATTTTTTAAAGACCTATGACTCAGACAAACTATTTAAAAATAGTTCTCAATGGATTCCAAAAATAGGATAAAAAGACCGTGATTTAGTCATTTAGTGATTTAGTCATTTCACGTGATTTAGTAGATTTAGTCATTTCATTACCTAATTATTTAATTGTAATTGACATTTGATATTTTATTCTGACATTTACTAGTATTTTTCTTTTGTTTTTTTTTATGTTAAATTGACGTTCAATTTTGAGTTTTTAGTAATTTAATCTGAATGTAATAATTTAATCTGAATTTAATTTAAACTTAATTAATATAATCTGAATGTATTAAATTTGAGTTAATTGATGACAAATTGTTACTTTATGTTCTTGTTCATGTTCTTGTTTTGTTTGTTTTGTATTGAATATGGGTTTAACCTGTGAAGCCCCGAAACTCACCGGTGAGTCGGACCAAAAAAAAAAAAATTAAAGAGAAAAAAAAAAAAAATCGTCTGTCAACCCGGGTTGTCCTCGGGGTTTAATTTGACAACCCGGATTTTGCCATGGGGCTTCACAGGTGGTCTACCTGAAATAAATGAATTTTATTTATTTTATTTTAGTATCTATATTTTCAATTCATACTAATAATATTAATGCGTCAGTAACTCGTCTGACACGTCTTAAGGCGCTATTAATTGCTAATGACCTTGAGTGGTTAGCTTCCGTGTTCTGTGCTGAGTTTACGTAACGCGTCGTACATCCACCCAGTAATAGGACTCGCTAACTGTCCGAAATTAGACGCATTATTAATTTATTATACTTAAAACAATAGTTATTCTACTAAAACACGTATACTTAAATATAAATAATTAAATGGTCTTTAAAATGGTGAAGGTTTAATAAAAATACGCTTCATAGTTTTTGCGTGATTCCCAATTTTTTATCCGCGTTAGACATAACTTTACAAATTAATTACACTATGTTATAAAAATATACTTTCAAATATTCACAAATCAAATTACGACGGAAATTGTCTAGCGTAACATATGTATATTTTTTTCAAAGAAATAAGACTATCGTTTAAAAAAAATAGTTTAATTCATAGTTTTTAGTCGTTTATACGTTATATTCAATTAAAAACCATTAGAAGTCGTATATAAGAGGAAGTCTGAAAGTGGCACCGCTGACTGAAAAATTGTGTGGAAATCGGTTGTCGTGGTATGGGCATGTGATGCGGAGGAATGAAGAAAATGTCGTGAGGAAAGTCTTGTGTATGGATGTGGATGGCTATAAGAGTAGGGGAAGGCCAAAGAAACGATGGTTGGACTGTGTGAAAGAGGATATGCGTAAAAAGGGGGTGACTACAGAGATGACGACTAATAGAGGAGTATGGAAGAAAAAGACATGTTGCGCCGACCCCAAATAAATTGGGATAAGGGCAGGAGAATGATGATGATAGAAGTCGTATATCTGCGCCTCCACAGAGTCGCTGGGAGATTATAAAACTGGCTCTTATCATCATCGTCATCCTCCTGCCTGCCCTTGCACCAATTTGTTTGGGGTTGGCATAGCATGTCTTCTTCTATACTTCTGTTACTCGCCATCTCATTACCCTTTCCTTTCTGGACATTTCATCCTTCACACAATTTATTCATATTTTCTTGTCTTTATAAAGCTACGCTCGTATCTACGAAAATCGATAAGAATACGAGCTGCTACCTTTACGGCTAGACGAGACTAGATAAGACGATTCATTGAACAATGTGTTGTTAGAGTTGATTACAATTATATGCAAAATTACTGTTTGTCTTTGATTGGCTCTAGATTCGAGCTATCGTTATTAGACGATAGATACTTAACTGCTACAAAAGCCTAATTAGCTTGGCTGAGGTTGGGACATTAAAAATATACGGTCGAATTGAGAACCTCCTTTTTAGGGTTCCGTACCCGATGGGTCCAAACGGAGCCCTATTGCTGTCACTCACGTGTCCGTCTGTCTGTCCGTTGTCTGTCACACGAAGAATTTTTTAACTTCTGATTTACCTATACATATATTGTATATATTGATACTTAAATCATATTTTTTTTTGATAATTCCCTCATTTGGTACGAAACCCTAAATGTGCAAAATCCCACACGCACTTGACCGGGTTTTTTCGTTCATCGGTTAATAAAATATACAGTGTTAAAAACTATTATAGGCAAAGAAACTAGGAAAACCCCAATCTAGTAAGTTTGAGGCAGCGGAAAATTATATATTCATCTTGACTTAATGTATTTCTGATAACTTTATTGTTTTCAAAACACGTTACAATAAAACTCAATAGAATTGAACGTAAAAATTAGGTACCTCTATCTTTGACTTAATATTATCTGTGTTACGACACGAGCCAATGTAGATACTAAGTCCGTAAAATAAATAACAATAACTTATCATTTCTGAATGCAGAACTTGGCTGTTTTTAGGGTTCCGTAGCAACAAGGAACCCTTATAGTTTTGCCGTGTCCGTCTGAGACTTTATGCGACACTTAGTACTAAAAAAAAATTGGCATGGATATACATTTAATCACGCACAAAGTGGTAAAACAAAATCATGAAAAATTAAATATTTTAAGGTACCTCCTATACACGTAAAGTGGGGGTTTTACTCTTCTATCCCATGGTGTGGAGTATCGTTGGATAGGCCATTCAAAAATATTGCGGGGCTGTGAATACCATTCTTCGATTCAGACATCCGTTTGCGTAAAATTAAGCTTTGAATTGCAAACTTTTGTTTGAGTCAAGTGTGTGTTCCCCCCACTGCCAGCTAAATGGTTGCTTTGGATATGTGAAAAAAATCACGGCAGTAGTATAACGAAATTAAAAGGAAAACTATCACGGCTAAGTTAGCTCTGTTAGTTTTAGAGTAATAGTCGCCCAACTTATGATATGTTTCTACTTTTTAAATTTCGTACAAAATACAAAAAAAAATACGGTACAGTACGGTCTACGGAACCCTACCTTGCACGTGGCCCGACACGCACTTGGCCGGTTTTTTCATTTTAGATTTAATCAACGCATTTTTGAGTAAATGGATTAACGCTTCATATTTTGCAGTAAATAAATTAATAATAATAATTACAAGCATTGTGTTATCGCGCATCTCTATCTTTTCTATACAGTTCGACAGTGACCGCGCTTTAGGTCTTGCTACGGCCCTAATACGAAGTTGAAGATATGAGCACTTTTCTAAATTATCTAGTATCGGTTTTCATATTATAAATGTAACTAGTCGTACGTCCACCCACTAATAGGACTCACCCATCAAGGAGCGCTGTCCGAAATTAGACGCATTATTAATTTATTATACATAAAACAACAGGTATTATACTAAAACACGTATACTAAAATATAAATAATCAAATGATCTATAAAATGGTGAAGGTTTCATAAAAATATGCTTTATAGTTTTCGCGTGATTCTCTTTTTTTTTATCCGCGTTAGACATAACTTTACAAATTAATTAAGTACTATGTTATAAAAATATAATTTCAATTATATCATATTACGAAGGAAATTGTCTAGCGACATTATATATGTATATATTTAAAAAAAAATACGTCTAGTCGTTTAGACGTGATGTTCAATTAAAAATCATTAGAAGACTTATAACTGCGCCTTAAGACCTTTTAAAACCAAAGTCTAAAACCTCGAACCCCACGTTGACACAATCATTGACTGTAATCGATGGGTACCTCGAATAAGTTAATTATCTATTTAATTAAACGTGTCGCACGCACGATTGAGCGGTCTCTTGACTTTTTTCTTTTATCCTCGGCTTAATCCAATCAAACGTTTTCATGTCCGGCGGAAGTATTGCTGTAATTGATCATCATTCTCCTGCCCTTATCTCAATTTATTTGTTTTTTTCTTCCATACTCCTCTATCAGTCGTCATCTCTGTAGCCACCCCCTTTTTACCCATATCATCTTTCACACAGTCCAACACTACCTTATTGTAGAATATTAGAACAGACATTCTCCTAATTTAAAATGCTGGACCAAGTCCTCAGTTGCCTTTCATTATTTTCCGAAAACATCTCGATATCATATACTATTGATTTCCATATCACATCAACTACGAAGAAAATGTCGTGAGGGAAGTCTTGTGTATGGATGTGGATGGCTATAAGAGTAGAGGAAGGCCAAAGAAACGATGGTTAGACTGTGTGAAAGAGGATATGGGTAAAAAGGGGGTGACTACAGAGATGACGGCTAATAGAGGAGTATGGAAGAAAAAGACATGTTGCGCCGACCCCAAATGAATTGGGATAAGGGCAGGAGAATAATGATGACATTTGTATGGGGAATCACAGGCCCTGTTCCCTCATGTAGAATTCCCTGCCGGAGTCGTGTGTTTCTTTATAGCCACAACCTGGGGTATTTAAGACAAGAGTCAATAGGTTACTTCTAGACAAGCGTACTCCATCGTCGACCACATCATCGCTTACCATCAGGTGAGATAGTGGTAAAACGCGAGCCTATCAATTTAAAAAAAAATGTTCCGACAGAACGAACTCGGCAGGCAGGAAAAAAAAAATGGGCCCTGAGAGTGTTTGAAAGAATCACTGCGGCCCTGGAAAACACACAGGCAACTGAAGAAACACGGGTGGATTTTACTCAGTAAGATTCTGAGACGCCCTCCCGCTCCGCCGAGAGCGGCAGAAGTCAAAAAGCAGTCGGACTCGTCCAACGACCAAATGTGCGTGCGCATGGCTAATACCGAGGTGACTGCCGCCTTTGGCTTTTTTTTTTGGGGTTGGGAAATCATCCAATGACATCTCCCGCTCTTCGTGTCAGACTCTTACTGACTAAAACCCACCCCTGTTCCTTCCCTGCCCTGAGTGCCCAGGGGCGCGGAAAGAGCGGTTGCGCACTACGTCCGATACTTATCCGTCAAAATACAGATCTATAGAAAACTCGGACAGAACTCGGATCGGTAGTGCGTAACCTACCATACAAATAGTCCTACGACCACGCCAGACCGTATTTTCACGGATAAGTATCGTACGTAGTGCGCAACCGCTCTTACTCTGTATCGAATTTATCCACAGTCCCTGGGCAGGCATCGGCCATGACGGGCCCCGTCATGATTGCTGACAATTGTTTGAGGCGCGCGTGGAACACTACGCGCCGTCGACTCTCGGGCCTGGTGCTGATCGGACGGCGAGCTACCCACTACTCGCCGTCCGCAGGCCCGGGTCGCCTATGGCTTGCCTTGTCGATCGATGCTGAGCTGCAGAGCCGACAGTCGACTAGTTTAAGGAGGGTGGCACTCCGAGTGACCTCAGCAAAGACTGGGGCACAGTGACCACGTGCTGCTCTGCACAGCGAGGCTCAGGGGAAACCCCTTTACTGTCTCCCCAAGAATGTGCCCTAACGGGCGTTGTAAAGAGGGTTCTGGGATGGTCTTTTAACAGGTCACGGGAGCCCTTCCATGTGAAAATCACCGGGGTGGTTTTACTGAGAGTGGGATTCTTAATCCCATACTCCCTGGTCTTTTCCTCAAAAGTCCAGGCACCGTTTGAAGGTTTCCCACCGATGACAAAAAAAGGCGTTCACAATGGGGCTTTGTATGTTCGCCGAAGTCGACCTTGTCTTAGTGAGTTATAATCAGGGCCGTAACGACCGAATTGAACATTGGTTTTAGAGGTTTCACGCCCTTTGGTGTTCCCCAGAAAATAGATTCTAAACTCTTATAATAACATCTAGATCCTTTAAAAGGTTCCTTATCTTTCCTATTCAATAGACCACAAATCCTGTTTCTATTCACAAAATCACACTATCTCCATTTTACCTTACGGAATAGATGTCGTATTTCTTTCTTTCCATTTCCCGAACAATTTCTGAGGCTATATCCGTCTGATAGCGACTCACACATAACAGGAGCATCTGTTGTTGATATCTTTTGTCCCTCCGGCATGAAACTGTGTCTGTGTAGTAAAGTTTAATATTTTTTGTTTTTCTACGTCCATTACGTAGTTGCGTTTATGGTATTCATATTATATGTGGTGTTTATATTGTACTAGCTGACCCGAAAGACGTTGTCCTGTCTTAACTATGAACTGTCAAACCCGCGATGTTTTCTGAAATTATCTAATTTTCTGCGCAACTTTCTTAATTTTGTCTTTCATAAGAACTTTCTCCTGACAATAACAAACACAACTAAAAAAGAATTCGAAATCGGTTCAACCGTTCACGCGTGTTGCCATGACCCAGGAAATAGGGATAAATTTTTATAGAGATACTAGTTGACCCGACAAACGTTGTCCTGTCTTAGCTATTAATTGTCAAACGCGCGAAGTTTAATCGTTAGGTTTTCTGATTATTTTTAATTTTCTGCTCAACTTTCTTAATTTTTTCTTTCATTTGAACCTTCTCCTGACAATAACAAACAACAAAAAAAGAATTAGCGAAATCGGTCCAACCGTTCACGCGTGATGCCGTGACCAAGAAAATAGGGATTCATTCAAATAGAACTCCGTCATGTAGGGTATGAGTAATAACTATCATTTTATTTGGGAGGAATCCAAAAGCCAAAAATATTGCTATCTTTATCGAATAGTCCAAATGACTCTTTGGTTCTTTAACAATTGAATTGCGAAGAACCAAAGATTAATTCGGGTTACATAACAAAGGTGCACAAATACCACAAAACCCGGTTTCCCGTTTCCCAAATTCCACTCTACTATCACCTTTCACCACTGAATGTATGTCGTGTTTCTTTCCCCCATTTCCCGAACAATTTCTGTTGTAGTTTATCAACCTGACAGCGACTCACAAATAGCAGGAACATCTATTGTTGATACGTTTTGTGTCCCTCGGGCCTGGAAACTGACTCGTTGTGGTGAACTTTTATATTTTTGTGTTATTTTACAAAATGGGTCGCGTTTGCGATATTCACTAATTGAGGTCTATCATGTCGGGATGATAGCTTGCACGCTCTAGCTATACTACTATGCAGAGATAATGGGAGTTGTTAATAATAATAATAATATTCCACAACTATCACACAACGCCATCTAGTCCCAAGCTAAGCAGAGCTTGTGTTATGGGTACTAGACAACTGATAAACATACTTATATATTTCTAAATACATAAATATTATAGATAAATTACACCCTATAGTTAATACTGTAGTGCTTGGGGGCGTGTGCTCCGGGTGTTTCCTTCTGTTGTGCAGTTCTAGGCTCTGGTGTATCTGAAAAGAAACACTGGACAACAATATTTGATATTATGTAAGGTTAATTTGGTTCCATTTCCATCGAAAATCCAAAACTAACTGACTTAACCATTCAATTCCTTTCTAATCAGATTTATATGTATAATATTCCAAATTTATTATTTGCTGGGGAGTTTGTTGCGCCACTTCTTCCCAACTAAAACACTAGGAAATGGTGACGGGCGGGCGTTGTTGGGGAACTGTCTTCATGTAGAACTTTGGCGTTCAAAAACTGCTGGCTCTCAGCCTAATTTGAATAAATGACTTTTTATTTTATTTTGCAAAACGAAAGTAAAGTTTAAAAATATATTCCATCGACCAGCCTGTCTGCTAGTGCTGACAAGGTTCGTTTTTCATGCGATCTCCTTTACAATACATTGTTCCAAACGACTTAAATCGATTTAATTACCGATTCTGAATAAAATTCTTTCAGGTTTACATAATTCCATTAGTACTAAAAATAACTTTGTACTAAAGTTACCACAGCCCGGTCAAGGCTGTTACTGTATTATCTTTAATCGTTCAATATTTTTTAGCCCCGACGCTAAAAGTTGGGTGTTATATTTAAGTTTGACCGCTATGTGTGTGTGTCTGTCTGTCTGTTTGTGTATCTGTCTGTGGCACCGTAGCTCTTAAGAGGCCGTACACGAAATTTTGCCGATTTAGCTGATTTACGTGATTTTACAGTTGTAATAATGTATTTCTAAAAGTTTAAATGCACAACATTGAAAGAAAGATCATTTCAATTATGATCTAATGTATGAGGTAGTTTTTTTTATTTTATTTTTATTATAATAACGATTAAATCGACCACAAACCGACGACGGTTTTGTGAATTTTTCTGTAAGGGGTTTAGAATATTACATAATTAGGTATCGTATTGACGTCTAAACGGTATGAAAAAATTAGAATGTATTGTTGCGAAAGTCGTCTATATAATGTATGAATCACTTTATACCAATTTAATATAAAAAATGAGTAAAAAAAAATATTTAACTTAGTAAAATTTTAGAGAAAATGGGCAAATAATTGCTTTTGATTTTGGCTCTTTAGAACTCTAGTTCATGAAATTAAAACAGCAAAAAATAAACTTCAGTTCACCATCAATTCATTTCTTGAGAAAAAAATTTAAAAAATACAAACATTTATAAATCTTTCAAAACAACCCAAATCTCGACTTATACTTAATACGCAACGCAAGCTTCGAATCTAGCTCATTCATTAGACTATCAATTGAAATGATCTTGCATGTTGTGCATTAAAACTTATAGAAATGCATTATTTTAACTGTAAAATCACGTAAATCAGTGAAATCCAAAATTTCATGTACGGCCTCTTAAACGGGTGAACCGATTTGAATGCGATTGTAATTGAAAGCAGGTTTTCTAGCAATGGTTCTTATACATGTTTTATCAAAATCGGTTCACCCGTTTCAAGGTCATCAGCTCTTTTGTGTTTTTTAAATGTTAACTTTTAAGTGTTGGGGCTTTTTTATTTTATTTACACATTGGAAACAAAACGAAATATTTTTCGATCGCTCCAGTTTATTTGTGAGCCTATTTTGGGTTGCCAGAAACGAGGCATCATATAAGAAACATACAAAAACATTCACGTATGCGATTGTCTGAAGGAGCATGGTGGAATGGTGTACAAAACCAAACCGAAACGACATAATTTAAAAGAAATGTCTCAATATAAATATTAATGTGTCTTATATATTAATGGTGTCGCCATTAAACTTATTAAAAAAAAAAATTATTCCTTCGACGCTGACGGTAGGTATAACCGCAAATTTCAAGCGTGGTAGGTTTAACCTTTTCGTTGATTTTATTTCTTTTGATTTATACCGATAAAATTCGGATCAGGCTTGCCATGTTCGTACAGGGTGTTACGGACCACCCGGTCATATTTTAAATACTAATTTTGCCCATGGAAATGAACAACTTGCTTCAAGAAAGTCAAAAAAAGAATTAAAATAATAATAGTTTTATGTAATAATAAGTTTACAAAAAGTGTACTTAAGGCTAGCAGGCCCAGATTAATATACATATACTACTGAGTATTTATTAATCTAGGCCTATAATATTATTATAATAATCTGGATAAAAACTATGGTAACAAACAAGCATACAGTTGCAAAAAAATAGAATTCTGAAGGTAATGTAGTGCGTTGCCCGATCTAGGTTTATTTAAACCTGTATTTCAGGCCACTTTTTTGGGAACTGACTATGACTTCCTTGAAGAAACTTATTCATTTCCATGGGCAGATGGAGTATTTGAAATACAACCACCCTTTTTTTGTTACACCCTATTAGATACGTATTGGCGCATCATCTACTTGCGCAACACTTTTGTTACACCCTAGTAGATATGTATTGGCGCATCATCTACTTGCGCAACACTTCGTCTTCTTCTATTCTGACCTTTCAACTATCACCAACCCCCTTCAAATAATTACTCACACAATCCCTCCGTTTCTCTTTGACCTTACTCTCTCCACCCATCTACATTCATAACTTGTTCATTTTACTGTGTATTTTATTATAAAATTGCTAAATACTTTTACTAACTAAAATTAATTATGACACTAAAAAAAAATTGTAATTTTGCGTCGTAAAACTCCTCCGCATAGCAATCGACTGGTAATATGCCCAAAAGACTGGTGGCATCGCCTATTTGTATGGCAATGCTTATCAACTGTCCAAGGTAAAAGCCAGCCTTTGGTCACGCGAAGTGTCAACAAGGCGTTTGGTTAAATCTTTAAATATATTGTGAGCATATTCGGTCCCCAGTGACGGTCCGACAGTTTCAATCCGAAACAGTTCGAAAATATAACTACCAACAAGGTTATTATATTTCCGCCGCTTGAAGTGCATTAAATAAGGTAGCCCCGACGTGTTGAAATAATTCGATTTACCAATGTAAATAATATTCAGACGAACCCAGCGCATTCAGACCTGATACCACAGTGCTAACTGGCTGTGGTAGCCCATGCAACGGTAGATTTTGATATTTCTACCATTGCATAAGCTTTTCTCATATACATGGTTAACGCCGATTCCAGAAAAGACATAGAAAGGTTCAACTATGTCAGTAACACAAAAACTAATATTTTCAAAAGCATTAGAATAGTGGAATTTCTATTTTTCTGGTCTCTCAAATAAATATTAGACTTCCATCTTTCCGATAAAAAGTAAACAGAACCGCGCGTTGTGACCTATATCCAAAGATTTAGGAACAGTCGAGTAAAATATAAGCGAGGCTGTATTTTTAACCGTCTTCAGAAAGGAAGGTTTTGTATTCGACCCGTATGTATGTGTGCTTGTTTGTCCGCGATTTTCTCGAAAGCTACTGATCCGATTTGAATGAGGGTTTTCGCTATTCAAATGTTAATAATATATATAAATAATATTTTTCAAGGAAGGTTTTAGTAAATAAATTAGTATCTGATGAAGATCTTCGGTGATTGACAGTAGAACTCCTAAATAACTAACAGCAAATGACTCGCGATTACTGCGATCGTTGGTCTATGTATTGTTAACACAATTTAATGGGGAACCACAACCAAAAAGTGAAAAGTAAAAAACTTTTTTAGCAGCTGAGTGAATGCAAGTGTGACAAGGGAGGGAGAAAATGTGTAGCGCCGACGCCAAGTAACATGGGGCATGGGTAGGAAGATGATGATGATGAATAATGATGATTGTCCGGCAACGCGATTGTCAAACTTCTTATTTTTTAATTAACACGTATGGGTTCACCTGTAACTTTGTCTTAGAAGATAAATTTGACCTACTGCCCGGTGTGCGATTGAACTGAAATTTTGCTGAGGTACGTGTTTAGTTCGGATGACAATGGTGCCGATTCTCTTATTCAATAACTAAACTAAAATTAGAGAATATCGCTACCTTTACTAAAAGGCAGTGCGAGAAAAGGACGGCTATAACTATGAACTAAGTTAGAGATGTCAAACTAGTTTACGCGTCGCGCTTTACCGTGTTTTTAGTCGACATGTTTTAACGTATACCTACCCTTAATTTGTATGGCAATATTAGGTCAACTAAATTTGACAGCTCTAATTTACGTCCGTCTCTTTCTTGTTTTATTAGAGAGAAAAATAAAGCAATAGCCTAAATTAAGTTTAGTTTGTGCACAACAGAATCGGCACCATTACCGCCATTTCTAAATCCAAAATGGCGGACTAGTTATTTTTTATGCATTCCCATTACCTGTGTGTATCAAATGGCTTAGAAGAATACGAATGAAATACTTATTATACTTTTAAGCGTGATTTTTAGTTTTTAAACCGTTTTTCTGCTTTTATCCCAATGAAGTAAAGAACTAGAGAAAAACATTTATTTGTATCTCTCACACAAGAACTTAATACTATCAATACAACAAATAAATAGGAATAGACTGTCAGAGGCCAAAAAGCGCCAACTCAGCATATGCTGCGAGATTCAGAAGTACGTAGCTGTCGCCGACGTTCACTCCAAAAATAAGAACAAAGATCTCTTTAACGCTCCCGGTGATAAAGTATTCGTATGTGACTTCCCGAGTTTTCCAGTTCACAAACCAGTCGCTATTGACTTGCAAATTGCCAAAGTAAATATTAATTTTTGTGCTGGTTGCCGACTCTTTTCTATACATATGTATTTTCCACGCGGGAATAGGGACTATAGTAGGTTTTTAGTATTCTAATCTATGCGGACGATTCCCAGCAAAAATAAGAGAGGGAGTGTCGACGCACACCACGAAATGTAGGTAATGGCGGAATTGAATAGTTAAATCCCGCCAAGCCTGTTCCATCATCGGATCACTAGACAAACAGCGATTTACCACCAGTACATAGTGGACATCCCACCCATTCGCTCAAAACGTTTTGGGAACTCATTCATTATGCGTACAGTTAAGGAGTGCAATTCCCTGCCGGTTTCTGTGTGTTCTGATAGCTGGGGCTGGGGCTCTTTAAGACAAGAGTGAAGTAGTTACTACTATTCAAGTGTGCTCCATCGTCGACTACATCATCGCTTACCATCAGCTGAGATAGTGGTTAAAAACGAGCGAGCCTTTACAGTAGTCGTATATGATGTGTAACATTTGATATCTCACCTTCGTAATCAACATTTTATCCCGAAAAATAAAATTAAATCGTTTAGTTCCGATTTCAACCGCACGCAGACTTATCGTGCGCGCGCTCTACCATCTGACGGCCAACTCTACCACCGCGCGCGCTCATTGGCCAAATCAAATAGCGCGCTTCCTCGGCTTCCTGTTACTCTCTTCCGTCCCATTTCACGAAATCCCTCCCACAGATTGAGGAAAGCGAGAGGAAAAATGTTACCCATCAATAAAAAACACGTCCTGTAAAAACAGCCAGGGTGTTATTCACAAGTACAAACCAAAAGTGTTACATTAGGAGGATCTTCCCTGTACCGAATGATCCAAGCTATACCTTCAGGAACAATAAAACGCGGTGTTATGGCGGATAACAGAACGATCTACCATCATTTGCTTTCACCCCAGTAATATAATCCATCTTGCCCTGACTTTTATAACTCCCACAAGAGACGATAAACAGTTGATACTGTTTTATTTCTTTCTGGCTTTTTCAACAAACTGCTGTTCAATATTTGTTTGACATGTTTTTGAAACAAATATAGACAATAGCAAAGTTCAGCTATGCTTAGTATCAACTTTAACGATGACTATTGTTCTAAATTCATATCCAGAATTAGTTATTTTGAAGATTTCTCCAACCTAACTGCTACCTTTTCTTGCTTCATCAATTACCATTTATATACGACCTCCGTAGACATAAAATTCATCTCTTTTTCTAGAAAACTAAAAGCTTATCTACACTTCTTCTTGTTATAAACTTTCCTTCAAGAAGATTAAAACTTGCCTACCCTACAAGCAGTCAAGGCCTGCATGCATTGAACTATCCAAATCTTACTTCTTTCGGCGCTACAACCCTTTGTGGGTCTTGTCTTGCCTCCTCGAAGATCTTCCTCCATTTCGCTCTATCTCTAGCCTCCCTCTTTTTTTGAGGATGGTAAATCATCCAATGACATCTCCCGCTCTGGGTGGAACAGGAGGGCGTGTCAGACTCTTACTGACTAAAACCCACCCCTGTTCTTTTCCTGCTTGAGTGCCCAGGGAAGCGGTAACGCTGTTACGAATCTATCCGCTACCCCTAGGCATGCAGGCACCGGCCATGATGGGCCCCGTCAATGGTGGCTGACAATCATCTCTTTGAGGCGCGCATGGAACACTGCGCGCACGCAGCCTCCCTTAGCCAAGATGTTTTCTTGTCTCAGACCTTCCTTGACACAATCTTTCCACCGCTTTCTGGGTCTTCCTCTGGGTCTTTTCTGTTCCGGATTCCAGTCTGACATGATTTTAACCTCTCTGGTGTCGTTCAACCTTTTCAGGTGACCTGCCCATCGGAGCCTTTGCGACTTGCAGAACCTGACAATTGTTTGTCTATGTATCAGATTGTTCAGTTAATGGTTCATCCTCGATACGTGTCGTTGTCTGTTCGCACTGATGCGAAAACTCTCCTCAGGACTTTTCTCTCGAACTATCCACATATCCTAATTATAGAATACTAGCTGTGCCCGCGGTTTCACCCGCGTTTATGTATCTTTAGTATTTTTTTTTTTCATAAAAAGTATCTTACGTTACTTCTAATACCTCCAAGAATATATGTACAAAGTTTCATGATGATCGGTTAAGTAGTTTTCGCGTGAAAGTGTAACAAACAAACTTACATTCACATTTATAATATTAGTAGGATTATAAATGCGAATGTTTGGATGGATGTTTGTTACTCGAATCACGCCAGTGCGGCTGTCGGATCTGGATGAAATTTGGCACAGAGATTACTCTAGAATTGGCACACACACACACGCACACACACACACACACACACACACACACACACACACATAGGCACTCATTCACATAGGCTATAATTTAAAATGGGAGAAGTACCGATTCTAGGCCGGCGATCGCCGCTGGCAGAAGCTATAGCTACGTAATACTTCGTGTACACATGTCCTAAACATTCAAATTAGCTCTGTTGGATCCACTGTACTTTAGCGTCGGTTCGTGCGGAGCTTCACAATTTTACTGCTTGCACATCTATTTAAGCAAAACACTTTCGTACTATATTACACTGCGGAGACGTCTAGTTTTTGAGAAAAAAAATCCGAAAGTTTCAGAAAATTCTTAGAAATAGACTTTAGACCCGTCACGTGATCTTGTTTACCCTTCATTTTTCACCGATTTCGAAAAAAATTTGGCAATTTTTTTCTCGGCCCCTATGGTTTTCCGCACTTTGGGGTTTTCAAATTTACACTAAAAAGGGTATCCTCTACCCAAAAAAAAATACCTACTATAAAAACGTGATCGACGCTAAAGTACAGTGGTTTCGCTGTTTCCTAAAAATACCCATCCGAAACATGGAAACGGACGCTTTTACAATATTAGTAGGATTATGAAGAGGTTCTGAACCTCAGGCTGTAATTCCCGCTGTGGATTACCAACGGAAATTGGGTTTTGCGGTTAACGTAAACGATGAGCCCATCCCTGCTCAAAAATTAAATTAGGCTTTCAAATTATTGAGCGGTTAAACTTTTCCATTTGATAAAGTTTTCGGCTGTTTGCGTTGAGGACAGGCACGATATTTAAGTTGCTATCACTTCCTTATTGTGTTTCCATTTTAGGACCGATCGATTCGACTATTGTTCTTCGACAACGATTTCGCTGTTGAGGAAGTTGAGACTAACTGTGGTCAGTTACCCAACTAATGTTTCTGTGTATTCGGTTGGAAATAGAGACTTAGCTATAAAATGTTCTCATTGAGGGGCTCCTAAAAACGATGTAATACAATTAATTTACAAATTACTTTTTTTTTTTTTTAGTTTTGGCTTCGCACGGTTTGTGCATTTAGCCAGTGTCAAGTTATGAAAGTATTTAGTTTTAGATACAGAATACTGTCACTTTTTCCCCATTAGAATGCAGATGTAACACATTCTAATGTTTTTTTCAGTATTTGGCAACAAATGTGTCGAGTCAGCCTTCTCGGCAAACTTCGCTGAGGTAGTCAATACTACAATAAAATTCTGAGCTCCATTTTCCCGAGATCGCGCCTGTTTCAATGATTCCACATATTGTCCATTTGCGTTGAGACTCGAGACACAAAACTACACCAATTTTACATCACAATATCCACTAGGAATCAATAAACGAATAATTAAAACAGCCACTGAACTGCACTCGAGAAAATCCCGCCAAAAACCCCAATATACAATTACTTTTAGACGACTTAACATAGGTTACTTCTAGGCAAGGGTGCTCCATCTTTGACCACATCATCGCCTAACATCAGAGGGGTTACACAAAATAGTTTTCTGTTAACGTTAACGCTAACGCTTCGTGCAAAATGTATGGCAACGACATTACTGGGCGTGAGTCACGTGACATTTCTCTCCGCAGGTAATGTCCTTGCCATACATTTTGCACGCAGCGTTAGCGTTAGCGCTATTATAAAAGTTATTTGGCTAAGGGCAGGTGAGATAGTGGTCAAACGCGAGCCTATCAATTATAAAAGTTATTTGGCTAAGGGCAGGTGAGATAGTGGTCAAACGCGAGCCTATCAATTATAAAACAAATTGCAACCATACTCGTACTTTCCTACAAAAATATTAATGATGAGTTTATTTATGTTTTTTAATCGATCATGCCTCAAGGGCCGAAATGATTTGGATGGACTTGACAGACGTATTATTTATATTAGAGCTGAGTTAGACCGAAATTAACCCTGTTACGTTCCCGTGAGATAATTTTCAATTTCCACGCTGACGAAGTCGCTGGCAAAAGCTAGTTCATTGTACAGATACAGACCTACATAATTAATAAAAATTAAAAAATAACTTTAATTTCGGAAGTCGGTGTTTGTATTTTATTTCTTCGTTATTTGACACCGATTTCCGAAATTAAAGTTATTTTTTTAATTTTTAGTGTAGGTATTTTCTTTTTTGGAAGTCGGTTGCTGTTTTTTGTAAAAAAGTTTTTTATCGTACCAACTAAAAACCCCAATAACATGGAACGTGGAATTTAACCATACTCGTAATTGGAGAAAACCAATACGTCATCTATGTATTTTTCGTTTTTGTTCAGTTTTTCAAATGGTCCACCTCGGGAGTATATTCTTTCGGATAAAAAAAGAAGTTTGAAAATCGGTCCAAAATTGACAGAGATATCGGTGGACATACATAAATACATTCGAACATAGAACCTCCTCCTTTTTCGAAGTTGCTTAAAAATACTTGTAACTCAAGCACTCTGTAGCTCTGATTTTGGCGCCAGAACCATCGCATTTGATTCACAGAATTTTAACTAAGCTTTGAGTATTCACAAAGGCATATCCAGCTCGCCTTTTGTTAGAACCGGGTCAATCGTTTACTCTCTGTGGTGGAACACTGGCAATTCCCGGTTTTGGTTTAAAACAGTTCCGGGACGTGCGCACTTACTGTTCTTACATACTTCTGTATGTAAGACTATATGATCACTTATCTTGGTTTATAAAATGATCTTTTCTTTTTCCTCTAGTCTGTATTTCGTGCTTGCTCCCTATTAGAGGGACTTGCGAGGCATATAGGTGTAGTTTGTAGTATATAAACCTACCTGTCGCTTCTGGGATAAAGGCGTGTTGTTTCCTGTTTTACTTGGGATTTGTTCGGCAGCTGTTGTAGATCCGGGGCTTACGGTGGCAATGTGTGGCGAGGTTACCAGATTACTGCCAAGTCTCTTTGTGAAATTGTGTGTTTATCTTTACTTATTGGCAGCATCTTACAGCATTCTCTTACACATACATTTTATTACATTGATCGGTTGGGATAGCTTCAGGATTTCCCAGATTATTTACAATGGTTACCATCATTTTCTCCAGCGGTTTATAAAAACGCTCGAAAAACAGGCAAAAAAAGAAAAAATCAATCTATCCAACCAAATCCATCCGGCTCCTAAATAGAGTGAGGCGATACTTCGCCTGGACAGCTTTTTACCCTTTACAAAGCACAACTCCGATCCTGCATGGAGTATTGCAGCCACTTTTGGGATGGCTCAGCTAAATACCAACTTGCTGCTCTTGACTCGGTTAAACGCAGAGCTAAGAGGCTCATTGGTGACGTAAGCTTCACAGCTTGGCTCATCGCCGCAAGTTTGACTGCTTGTCGGTATTCTACAGAATGTACTTCGGAGATAGTGCCCAAGAACTCCAAGACCTCATCCCACCGGCCTCCTTCTACCATCGTACTTCTAGACGCACGGCAAGTTAACATGCCTACCTTGTTGCTATTCCACCAATTCGCACTAAGCGTTTCTAAGCGTCTTAAAATGCGCACAGCAAAGGAATGGAACTCTGCCAACGTCTGTGTTTCCGAAAGCCCGAATACAACCCTAATCTCTTCAAAGGTGAGTGAACAGGCTTCTTTTGGGTAAGCTCGCTCCATCGTCGACTCTGTCTCTGTCACCTCTGACCTAGACTAGAGTCAATAGCAAACCCAACCAAATAAATAAATAAAAAAACAATAGAAAAAATGTCTTTGTATAAAAGACGTATTCTGCTCGTATCTCAAATCTCAAAAAATATCTTAAGCATCAGCTTTATATTGTGTTGATAAAAAGGCGGTCAGCCACAAGATTCCCTGAAAAATTCACAGCCTTTCACTGCCATTCAGCTTGAATACCCTTTCTATTGGGCTTCTCATTTCTGAATATACTAATAATGTACTTAAACATCCCTTTTGGGTTGCATAAAACGTCGTTTAGTGGTTTCGAGGGTCCTCTCGGGTGGTCGGGGATAATGTGACCGCATTATCTGACTACGTATTTTGTTGTGTTGTGTGAATTGTGGGGTGTTGTCCACTGATTGTAAACTTGATATCGTGTGGGCTTCGTTCATGTGTGTTTGTCCGATTTTCCTCTTGGTTACTATTTGTCACGGTAAAATTGTATGGAGAAAAGAGGACAATGTCGTGGGAAAAGTTATGAGTATGAATGAAAGAGGGAGGAAGTCAAGACTAAAGAAAGGACTGTGTTTATGATTGTATTGATTACTGAGATGATGACTATTGGAGAATTAGGTAAGAAGATATGTTGCGGTGACCCAAATAAATTGCGATAAAGAATAATATTCAAGAGAGTAGCAATACCTATGTTATATGAGACTAGCGACGCGCTTGGGCTGCGCACGGGTTCAAATTATACACACAAACCTTCCTCGTTTCTCGCTTTCTTTGAAAACCTCATTAAAATCGGTTGCGTGGTTTAGGAGTTAGCGGAGAAACAGACAGACGCGGAAAGCGACTTTGATTTATACTATGTAGTGATAGTAATGATGACAGCAGTGAGCTTGTCATCATCACTATCACTATAATCCATCTGTTGAAGACACATTAGGAGTGAAGGAGATCTAAAGTGTCTTCAACAGATGGATTAACTCGTACAAATCTCAAGAAATCGAAACGTTATTCGAATCCGACTACTTCAGGCGCTATTAACTGCCAATAACCTTGAGTAGTTAGCTTGCGTGTTCTGTGCTGAGCTCTTGTAACGCGTCATACGTCCACCCAGTATAGGACTCGCTCATCAAGGAGCGCTCGGGCCTGCCGACGGCGAGCAGTGGGTAGCTCGCCGTCCTATCAGCACCAGGCCCGTGAGTCGACGGCGCGTAGTGTTCCACGCGCGCCTCAAAGAGGTGTTGTCAGCCACCACTGACGGGGCACATCGTGGCCGGTGCCTGCATGCCTAGGGGTAGCGGATACATTCTGAAAATGAGTTACCGCACCCCTGGGCACTCAGGCAGGGAAGGAACAGGGGTGGGTTTTAGTCAGTAAGAGTCTGACACGCCCTCCCGCTCCACCCAGAGCGGAAGAAGTCATTGGATGATTTCCCAACCCCAAAAAAAAAAAAAAAACAAGTAGCGCTGTCCAAAATTAGACGCATTATTAATTGATTACACATAAAACAACAGGTATTAAACTTAAACACTTAAGACTAAATTATAAATAATTTAATGATCTTTAAAATGGTAAAGGTTTCATTAAAATACGCTTAATAGTTTTTGCGTGATTCTCAATTTTTTGTCCACGTTAGACTTAACTTTACAAATTAATTACCTACACTATGTTATAAAAATATAATCTCAAATATTCTCAGATCAAATTACGACGGAAATTGTCTAGAGTAATATATATTTTTTTCAAAGAAATAAGACTAGTCGTGTAGACGTGATGCTCAATTAAAAACCATTAAAAGTCGTATAACTGCGCCTTAATTGAATTGAATTATCATTCAATCATGTCCGACACTCGGACGTTGTTTTCTTCCACTTTGCAACTAGGAAGTAGTGGCTCAAATCCCATTAACATTCTTCATTATTTTTGTTTAGGTACTTGTGCTGGTCAATCAAAACGCTGTGTTTGAGTAGACGTTTCCGGAATATAACAGTATAATTTTGACTTAATTATTGGTCTTCTGTGTTAATTAAACATGTTTTTTTTTCACGCGGCTTGTTGTCATGGCCTATCCCAGGGAAACAGTACATTTTTCGGCTTTAAAAGTAACGTACATAAGAGTATATCTGACTCAGAGTTACTTTCTATCTGTGAAAGAGTTTTATTAATCGGATCAGTATTTCTAGGAGATTACTACAAGCATATAAGCTTAGCACAATCAGCCTTATAATGTCCTCACTGCGGGACAGCCCTTCTCTCTGTGAGAGGGTGTGGGTCATAATGCATCACGTGGGCCCTATGCGGGTTGGTGGATGTCACATGTCTTTGGAGTTTTGGTTCTGGACAGTGGCAGTTTCCTCACGATGTTTTTCTGCACCGTTTTTAGAGCAGTGCTGATGAAATAATTTACACAAAGTAAAGCGCCTGTCTGGGTTCCTCCCACGACCTACAACTTGTAAGCCGCGGTCGTTATCATGGGCCACCGCTGTTATTTACTTAAGGGGGAAGCGCCAGGCTAACCCGCGTAATTCCGGTGGAGGTTTGCCCCGCCTGGGCAGAACACCGCCGTGTCCTCGTGGATGCGATAGGCGGCAGCGACCTCTCGCGCCGCGCCCTGGTTCAGGCCATGGTACGGAGCGAGAGGGAATGGGGGCCGTCTCCTCCTTCTGCGAAGCAGTAATGCTCGAAGAGGGAGGCGGCACACGTTAGGGAGACTCAACAGAGGCAGAGTCGCCCTAACGCCCTCAGCAGCAGCCGCCGCAGGAGACGCCAGGGGCTGCGAGACGATCTCCGGCCACCGTAGACCCGGGCCTGCGGACGGCGAGTAGTGTAGGGCAGGGAGGAACAGGGGTGGGTTTTAGTCAGCAAGAGTCTGACACGCCCTTCCGCTCCACCCTAGAGCGGAAGAAGTCATAAGATGATTTCCCCCCCCCCCCCCCAAAAAAAAAACCCCGCGTAATTCAAATTTTCTTACGTTTTTTGCAATTTGCAGGTCAGTACCTATCAGGTTGTATGTTGGTCAAAATATGATTAGCGGCCGTAGCAAGTACATATTTACAGAACTGTAATCATTAAAATCATCAATAGAACTATCTCAGTTAGAATTAATGCCAAATGTCATGGTTTAATGAAGTACTTACATTTGATATCAATTCTTGTTTTGATTTTAATTGAAAATTTACATTGCCAAAACCGCAAACCTTTTTTTTTGAGTTTGGGAAATCATCCAATGACATCTCACGCTCTGAGTGGAGCGGGAGGGCGTGTCAGACTCTGACTGACTAAAACCCACCCTCGCCTGGCCAAGCAAACTCACTTCTTTGAAATAATAGACAAGATAGTTTTTTTTTTTTACCATTCTAATGAGGCTCTCTACGTCAACCTCATTAAGTGTTCTCAACATTTTCTATTTTCATTAATTTTTCTAGTTAACAAGACTAATTAAAACGTTTATATTAACATTGTTATTCTTTCCGGTGTTTTCCAAATTATTGCTAACACAGACTTCAACGTCTAGTTTATGAGCGGGCATTGGACTTAGATCATTTTATTGCATTCAAAGCTATTACAGCTTCTGCTATACATGATCTGTCTACATATCTCCATTAATTACTAGCGTGTATGTTTGCAAGTACCTACTCTATCTAGGTTTCAGGTTCGTCCTAATTCGTAATTATTGTTGTCTATCTATAGCAATCAATCAATCTGCCTAGCATTTTCCCAATTATCTTGGGGTCGGCTTCCAGTCTAACCGGAGGCAGCTGAATACCAGTATTTTACATGGAGTGACTGCCTATCTGACCTCCGCAATCCAGTTACTGCGTAATACGATACCCCTTGGTAAGACTGGTTCTCAGACTTTCGGGCTTGTGACGACCCGTAACGACTGTCAAAGATCCACGATTGACAGCTGGGACCAACAGCTTAACGTGCTTTCCGAGTCTCGGTATCTAAAGATGGTCACCCATCCATGGACCAACCTCGGCAAGCGTAGTTTAACCTGACAGATCGACCCGTGCGGCTGTTATTACTTTAGCCACGAGCTCCTCTCTCTATCTCCTGTCAATCTATCTCCTAGCAATCGTACTTATGTTATAAATGCGAAATGTTTGGATGGATGGATTGATGAATGTTGCTGAATCACGCCAGAACAGTTGAACGAATCTGGATGAAATTTGGCATAGATTATAGTCTGAAATAGCATATAGGATATAATTTATAATGAAGGAAGTAATAATAATTCCATGCGGGCGAAATCTCTGGCAGAAGCGGTATTGGTGTTGATTCTCTTGTTCAATAACTAAACTTAAATTAGAGAATCGCTATCTTTTACTAAAAGGCAGTGCGAGAAAAGGACGGCTATAGCTATGAACTAAGTTAGAGATCTCAAATTAGTTTACGCCTTGCGCTTCACCGTGTTTTTAATCGACATGTTTTTACGTGTATATACCCTTAATATGTATGGAAATATTAGTTCAACTTAATTTGACAGCTCTAATTTAGGTCCGTCTATTTCTTGTTTTATTAAAGAGAAAAAGATAGCAATAACCTAAATTAAGTTTTGTTTGTGCACAACAGACATCGACACCATTGTGTTGTAAGTCAGACTATATTCCGATTTAGTCCTAAAGCTACTTACTAAACTGGCGTTCTTCTTATTAGAGTTTCGATACTGATTTCTAAAGTTATTAAATAAATTCAAATAAATTTATTTGGCCCAAAATCAACCAAGTGAACTCCGCCCGCTGACGCAGTCATTAGATCTAATTGTATACAGTGTCAGGGTGTACGGCGCAAGATGGAAGATTAAGTAGGGTCATTGTCTGCGGTATTATCATCATGATTTCAGTCGAAAGACGTCCACTGCTGGATATAGGCTTCCCCCAAGTGTCTTTGTGGGAGGCCTTCCAACGCTGCGTCTACCGGGTACGCGGTTGCCACTCGAGAACTTTTTGCTCGCATCGTCGGCGGAATACTTACGCTAAATCATTTTACAATCTAATAAGTATAATCAACCATACATAGAACTAATAACATCTTCTTTAATAACTCTGTGATCTATTAATCTAATCTTGTCTACTGTAACAAATTGTAACAAGTAGCGGCGACAACATTGTCAATAAAATGTTATTCCTGAAATTTGGACGGTATTCCTGAAGTCCATCTCTGAAGTATTTCATCGGAATCCCGCCACTCATTGTTATCTTCAACTTGGAAAATGTTTGGAAGTTTACCGTATTTGTTATGATTCTACACAAAGTTTTGATTTGTTGCCCGTTTTTGGAGTTTTTCTCGTTTTAAATAGCAATGAGAATATTGAGAATAAAAATTCCATTTGATTTCGGTAAGAAGTTTTATTTGTTGTCTGGAAAGATTTGAGATATTTTTGGCCGGGTTTCAAGTTCGGTATTTTTTGGGGCATTGTCTTCTTTTATCTTTATCTTGTCAGCAGTAAATTAGGGACGCTATGGACTAATTAGTAAAAAGAAAGACCATTGTGTTGACTTAGTCGACTTAAATCTCCCAATCATGAACGAATAAGAACGCCCAATATTTGTTTTTCTTTAGGGTTCCGTACCCAAAGGGTAAAACAGGACCCTATTACTAAGACTCCGCTGTCCGTCCGCCTGTCTGTCCGTCTGTCACCAGGTTGTATCTCATAGGTAGACAGTTGAAATTGTCACTGATGTATTTCTGTTGCCGCTGTAACAACAGCGCTGCAACAACGCAACAACGCTGTGACAAAAAAAAAAAAAACTACTAAAAAACAGAATACAATAAATGTGTATGGGAGCTCCCATACAACAAACGTGATTTTTTTGCCGTTTTTATAGATTCGTGCGCATCTCCGACTCGCACTTGGTCGGTTTTTGTGATTGTGTGTCTTATCTGGGTCTAATTTACAATACCTGCGTGCTGTTAAAACCACTAATCATAACAGTCATTCATTGTCGCCCCTCTAAACCGACACCGCATGAGTGCAAATTATATACACAAACCTCTCTTGTTTAATGCTTTTTCTAATTGTGAATACTGTATCAAAATCCGTTGCGTAGTTTTGGAGTTAGCAGAGAAATAGACAGACGCGTAAATCGACTTTGATATTAATTGATAGTGATATTTAATTAAATAAAGTTGTACAACCTAGAAATACAAAAACTACTCTCCCGGTACCAAATCCATTTCTCTTCATTTTCCGTATCGAGTTACATCATACTATTAAAAGTCTATTAATAAAACCGAGACGAGAGACGCGGAAAGTCTGACATTTTCCCGTACAATGTAAAACTTAACTGGAGGATGTAGGGTATATGGTGCGGGTCTGGAACGGGGACTTGTTAGCACCGAGCACTGTTGCGATTTTACGCTGACTTTTAAAGTAGGGAACTTTTACTGCAGGCGCTTTTATTTTTTTAAGTTTGCGTTACAGTTTTTCTGCAGTTTCTTATAGCAGAAACTTGCTAACTTACTATTATTCAGAGATTTGTAAAAGGCAAGTCCAGATTGCCTAAACATGACAGCAAATTCAGCTTATGACGTTCCTACTGTTGAGACACAGGCTTCTCTGTGAGAGTGTATAAATCACATAAAAGTGACAAACCCTTCTTTACATCCTCTGGCGCTACAAATCTTTTGGTCTTGACCTCCTCAACGATCTTCTTCCATTTCGCGCTGTCTCCGGCCTCCCTTCTCTAAGATGTTTTCCTGCATATTTGCCCCAAATCTTTTTCGACATAATCTTCCAACGCTTCCTGGATCTTCCTCTAGGTCATTTCTGTTGCGGAGTCCATTCTGACTCGGACATGATTTGATGATGTTTGATAAATTCTTAGTCCCAAAAATGTGCTCTAACCTCTGTTAATTCTCTCCAATAATTTACTCCTTGTACGAAATCATCGATTGGCGTCATAAAAATAAAACGCAACGAAGGTAGTGCTGACTACCACTGATTTTCAATTTCTATGAATACAGTTAGCAACACAGGAGCTCGTGGCTATAGTAATAACAGCCGCACGGGTCGATCCATCAGGTTAAGCTACGCTTGCCGGGGTTGATCCATGGATGGGTGACCATTTTTAGATACCGAGACTCCTCCATGCCTCGGAAAGCACGTTAAGCCGTCGGTCCCGGCGGTCAATCGTGGATCTTTGACAGTCGTTACGGGTCTTCAGAAGCACGAAAGTCTGAGAACAAGTCTTACCAAGGGGTATCGTATTACCCAGTAACTGGGTTGTGGAGATCAGATAGGCAGTCGCTTCATGTAAAATACTGGTATTCAGCTGCATCCGGTTAGACTGGAAGCCGACCCCAAAATAGATGGGAAAAGGCTATACAAAACAAAACAAAAAGGAAAGACAAAGGAAGGAAAGGACAGTCTCCTCTAAGAACGGTTTACTATCGAACTTCCATTCTGTATAGTTGGACAGGATGTTACCGAAGTGGGTGGTATATTTTAGATAATTCTTTTACCCATGGGAATGAACTTTCTTCAAGAAAGCAATGGTCAATTTGTAACCGTACAAAGTTATCATTAGCTGATCAAAATTATTATGCGAGGTTCAACATTTTTAACCCCCGACGCAAAAAGAGGGGTGTTATGTTATAAGTTTGACCGCTAAGTGTAGGTATGTGTCTGTCTGTGACACCGTAGCTCTTAAACGGGTACACCGATGTGAATGCGGTTTTTTTTTATTTGATAGCCGGTTTTCTAGCGATGGTTATTAGACATGTTTTATCAAAATCGGTTCAGCGATTTCAAGGTCGTGAGCTCTTTTGTGTTTTTAATTGTTCGCTTTCTTTTAAGTGTTGTGGAGGTTTTCTTAATTTTTAATTTAATTGGTATCTTGTTTTTCGTTTAAGACTATATTACTTACTTAAAGAAATTTATTCTAGTTAGTATTGTTGTCGTAGTGCAGAAGCAGCATTTAAAAAAATATGACCATGCATTTCTGTTACACCTAGTATAGTGCTACATGTACTTAGACTAGCTAAATCCCGTCTACCTCCCACTCAAACGTGCTATCCCGCACAAAATGTTCGCGACACATGCTTACAAATTCATGAAACGCGTCCCTGTAGTGCTTTTTCACCTGTAAACAAAACAAAACACGTGCGAAACATTTCCTCCTATATTCTGGACTTTGTTCAGCGATAATATTTTTCTCTGAATGAGAGGTTATTTGGTTAGGGTTGCCAGCTCCTAAAACCGAGTAGCCCATTTAGTTATAATGTTGGAAAAAGCGGATACATTGAACTAATTTGGGATTTTGTGTCTTAGTTTAACAATCAAAAGTATTATTGCTTGTAAATTTAAGCTTCAACAGCTTATCTTCTTTATGAAAAAGTATTAAAAAATGAATCAGTCTTCTTTATTAGGTAATTCTAAAAACCAAAGTGACAAGTAAAATGTAAAAAGCTGGAAGGTTGCCGGGTAACCCCAAGCTTTGGGTCGTCGACTTGGTGTTTAAGTCCCCTATGACAAGGACTTCTTCGACTAACGACAGTGCCTAATTCCACAATCAAAAGTCATTTATTCAAATTAGCCTGAGAGCCAGCACTTTTTTAACGTCAAAGTTCTACATAAAGACAGTCCTCTATAAACTGCCGCCCGTCACCACTTCCTAGTGTTTTAGCTGTGAAGTAGAAGTGGCGCAACAAACTCCCCAGCAATGAAACTAGAAGTCGACTAATGACAGTGCCTAATTTCGCGAAACTCGAAGTCGGCGAAACGTCGCTTCTTCGACTAAGGTCGCCACAAAGGCCCGCCCCGAGACGGTCTGAAGGGGTGGAGTGCCAGCGGCGGGCCTCTAGATTAGCGCCACCAAGCCATGAATATCACCCAGTCATTCCTGAGAGAAACAAAGTACGGCTCAGCGATGTTGATCCACCATTCCGCTATGCTCTGGAGCAGAAGGTCCTGAAACCTGGCGCAATGGTTGATATTGGATTGGAGAAGGAAAAGGTGTGGAAGCATTACTGGGTGTCCATAACTATCGCCTTCTTGTTTATTTTTTTTGGGTGGGTAATCATCAAATAACTTCTCCCGCTCTTACTCTTACTCACTAAATCCACCCGTGTCCCTTCAATTGCCTGTCCCAGGGGCCGTGGTGACTCTTTCCTCACTAACCTTCAAAAGGCGCCTGAACTTTTGGGGAAAAGACCAGGGAGGGTAGGATACCTCAGTAAAACCACCCTGGTGACCCATCAGCTCATGGAAGGGGTTCCGTTACCTCTTAAAATACCACTCCAAGACCCCCTCTGTGCAACGCTTGTTAGGGGACATCCCTGGGAGGAGGCAACGGTTCTAGCGGACCTTTTGGGGATGGAAAATCATCCAATGACATCTCCCGCTCTGGTTGGAGCGGGAGGGCGTGTCAGACTCTTACTGACTAAAACCCCTGTTCCTTCCCTGCCTGAGTGCCCAGGGGAGCGGTAACTCTGTTACGAATTTATCCGCTATCCCTAGGCATGCAGGCACCGGCCATGATGGGGCCCCGTCAGTGGTCGCTAGCAAATTCTCTTTGACGCGCGCGCGTGGAACACTACGCGCCGTCGACTCACGGGCCTGGTGCTGATCAGACGGCGAGTTACCCATTACTCGCCGTCCGCAGGCCCGGGTGTCAATTAGTGCTGTCATCTCTTTGAGGCAAGCGTAGAACACAACGCGACGTCGACCCGCACCTGGTTCTTAAATGCATTGCTATCCGATTTGTTCAATGCCGCACACACTACACAGTGCCGCGCAGTATTTCAAGAACCTCACTATGACCGGCTTTATCCGGACACCTGACAACCCTATATGAGATTCATATTCCAAGCATTGTAAAACATGTTTCTATGCCCGCATAATTAAATTAAACATCAGTTTTAAGTCGACAGACTACTGTAAACGTTAGCAGTGATATTACACCATTTTATCATTGCCTGGTCGGTACGTGTATTACATAATACATTATTATACAATCATGTACATATGTATGAGAATAGTAGAGGAATATGGTAACTTGTGGATGAAAAAGATTTGTATCTGATCATTCTTTTGAATACTCTTTAGAAACATACTAGATTTTTTTACTAGTGGCTTCGGCACGGAAATTGTCTAAGTAATGTGTTTTAATCCAGGTCAAGGTATACACTGCCTGCCTAGTCTTTTTGCAAATATCTTGGGGTCGGCTTCCAGTCTAACCAGATGCAGCTGAATACCAGTATTTTACATGGAGCGACTGCCAGTAACTACTGGGTAATTTCGGGCTTCTGACGACCCGTAACTACTGTCAAAGATCCATGATTGACAGCCGGGGCATAACGTGTTTTCCGAGGCATGGAGTAGTCTCAGTATGTAAAGATAGTCACCCATCCATGTACCAACCCCGCCAAGCGTAACCTGATGGATCGACCCGTGCGGCTGTTATTACTTTAGCCACGAACTCCTCGTGGACCAAATCGTACAAAGCCGTTCAGCTCTTGAGACGTGTTCAAATTTATAAACATTTTCAGACTTCCACAATGACATTATTACTACATATTATAAAACAAAGCCTCCCGCCGCGTCTGTCTGTCTGTCTGTCTATTCGCGATAAATTTAAAAAGTACTGAACGGATTTTCATGCGGTTTTCACCAATAGACAGTGATTTATGAAGAAGGTTCAGGTTTATAATTTGTACCTACCCGTGCGAAGCTGGGGCAGAACGCTAGTTTATAATAAAAGGAAGAGGTCGTAGCTAAGTTATGCTTATAACAGCCGCAAAGGTCGATCTTCGAGGTTAAGCAACGCTTGCCGAGGTCGGTCCGTGGATGGGTGTTTTCCGATGCACGGAAGAGTTTCGGTATGTAATTAGTAATTACTATTACATACCGAGACTTGTTAAGCTGTTGGTCTCGGCTCATTTATAGGTTTTTGAGTTGTGAGACGTTGTCAGGAACCAGAAAATCTAACACCAGTCTTGCCAAGAGGGTTTTTTTTTTAATATTTCAAATAAACCCTTTACAGGCACTTTTGAATTGTAAATAAGTCGGTCAGTCAGAAAGATGAAGCTAATTGCACATTCCAAAGCGTAGATCTCTATGGAGAAGAACGTGCAAGAAACTCCATGGACACTCTTTTAAACCATGTTGTGTTACAAAATTCCTGGTTACTTACTTCTTGTTGCTTCTATAATGTGAGAGCAATGTAAAATAATGCAGAAAACAAATATAAAAGTAAACCAAAGGCAGCTCAGAGATGACCAGTCTCAACTGACAGAAACATGACGCGTGGATCAGCACCCCTCAGCTCAACCAGTAATTGCAGATTTAAAAATGTTATCATCTTAAAGTACCTAATCCTAATCACAACTTGGTCTGTATTCTGCAACAGTACCTTTTATAAATAAATAAAATCATTTTGAAGAGAACTAATGACCCAACACACGCACCACCATCAGCGAAACATTTGAGTGAGCATAACAAACTCTCAACTGTTATGCTCGTACATGTCAAACAATCAGTTACCTAATAATATAAGTAACACCATGGTACTCACATTTACAAAATTAGAAAATCCAGTAACTGGGTGGTGGACGTCAAATAGGCTGTCGCTCCATTTAGGATACTGGTACTTAAGGCGCAGTCATACGACTTTTAATGGTTTTGGAACGAAGTTCCTTATCGCGCGTTGTGAAAGGGGGCTAGACGGAAAAAATTCTTACGAAAAGTTGTCACGACACTAATGAGGCTGTCCATCCAAAAAGATTGTGTTGGAAAAACAATCTAATAAAAACTTCTTGTATTTTTGGTGGGTAGGTACAAAGTTTACAAGCAGATCAAGCATTATTGGAACGAAGTTCCTTATCGCGCGTTGTGAAAGGGGGCTAGACGGAAAAAATTCTTACGAAAAAAGTTGTCACGACACTTTTTGCTATAGTAAGCTATTGTAAACTGTGCGACGTCGCATGTTTCTCTGTCTGTCTCTCTCTCTCTTATAGAAAGCAAGCCAGATATTTTCATTTCTATTTCGCATTTGATCTGAGCTGAGCTGAGCTGAGCTGAGCTTAGCTGATCTGAGCTGAGCTGAGCTGAGATGAGATGAGATGAGATGATGAAGTATAACTTCTTACGTGCGTGCGTGTGTACGTAGTTAATAATAAAAAAAATATTATAAATTAAAAAAATAAAATTATATTACAATTCCTACACTAATTAATCAAAAGGAACTTCGTTCCATCCGGGTGTCCCTTGACACCTCTCAAGTTTTTTTTTAAATTGAACATCACGTCTAAACGACGAGTCTTATTTTATCTGAGAATATTTGAAATTATATTTTTATAACATACTGTAATTAATTTGTAAAGTTATGTCTGACGCGGATAAAAAATAGAGAATCACGCAAAAACTATCAAGCGTATTTTTATGAAACCTTCACCATTTTAAAGATCATTTATAATTTAGTCTGTGTTTTATTTTAATACCTGTTGTTTTATGTGTAATAAATTAATAATGCGTCTCAATTTCATACAGCGCTCCTTGATGGGCGAGTCCTATTACTGGACGTACGACACGTTACGTGAACTCAGCACAGAACACGCAAGCTAACCACTCAAGGTCATTGGCAGTTAATAGCGCCTTAACTGCATTTGGTTAGACTGGAAGTCGAACCCAACGTCGTTGGATTCTATTACTAAATAGGTAATACTCGTCACTGCCTAGATTTTACTGCTATACTAAAAAATTATTGTTTGTATGCTAAGTTATTACAACTTCACGGATTCGTTACCGAAGGCCTTTTAATTTTCATCTCGGGGAAATGAAATCTTTACACTCGAGTGGAGCCTTCGCTGGCGGAGCCTCGCAGCTGTCAGCTAGATGTGGAAGTATACAAACAGTATTTCTTGGAAGGTGTGCCAAAGCGTAAAACACACGTAAATTAAAATGTACAGTCTTAGTTTTTAAGAGCTAATCTTCTTCACTTTGTATTTCCCATTACCTACCGTCAAACAAGGTGAATAGGAACGCCGCCGCCGGGGTGAATAGAAACAAAACTTAAAAGGGGTTTTTCACGTTATTTAGAAATGGTTTGTAGCATTTAAGTACTCCGATTTATTTATGAATTGTTATTAATACTAAATCGATGCTTTACTAGAAACCAATATTAGGGTTTCATAGTGAACCGCACCCCTGTGCACTCAGGCAGGGAAGGAACGGGGGTGGGTTTTAGTCAGTAAGAGTCTGACACGCCCTCCCGCTCCACCCAAAGCGGGAGAAGTCATTGGTTTTTCATTCAAGTGAAAAGTCAGTCACTTTCCCACCCGCCCCCCCCAAAAAAAAAAGGGTTTCATAGTGAAAATCATAATCAAAGTTTTGTTTCTGTTCACCCCTTCGTTCCTATTTACCCCGTTCGTAGGTACTTGGGGTGAGGTCGGTTGAGGCAATAGTCTAGTTTCCTAAAAAAAAAACTTATAAGTCCGTCAATTAGATTACCAAAAAATATTGGACACGTAGTTTTTCTTTTGTTACGTAAACAAAAACTGAGGACGATACTCGTACAGTGCGTTGAAATTTCTCGTGACGTCCCGCCGTGCGACACTTGTTACCACGAAATGACCTACCAAGCCCCCACTTCTGAACTTTGATGCGTGTTATCCTTGTCATTTTTATTGGTTTGGTAAAGCAAAAATTTCGTGTCCAATATTTTTTGATAATTTAACTACGGACGAAATAGAATTATTATTTTTATACCCAGGAAACATCCCTATTGGGGCTTAGTATAGGGAGTCCGTTGTCCGCACTTAGACTCCCATTTGGTCCGTTGTGCGTGGCGTATTGGGGCTTAGTATAGTATAGGGACTCCGTTGTCCGCACTTATACTCGCATTTGGTCCGTTGTGCGTGGCCTATTGGGGCTTATAAAATGTTGCACTTTATATTTGGCAATACAAGTTGAAGAAGGAGCCCATCTAACTCTTCATTGTTTCGAGAGATTCAAGGAAACTTGGAACTACATGATCTTCAGGGCGTCTTTTTACGTGACTGAGTTTCCGGTTATTTTTGTATACAATCATTCTCATAATTATCTTCCTCTTCTTTATACCAATTTATTTGAGGTCGGCGTTGCATGTCTACTTCTCCCATAAATCCCTATTCGCCGTCATCTCAATAGTCACCTCCTTTCTAGTCTAATCTTTCACAAAGTCCATCCATTGTTACTTTATTTAGTCTTCAATTATTAAAAGATTTTAGTTAAAAAAACCATAAAACACGCTTTTCCTTATTCTTCACAGCAAACCCTTTCATTTGATATACCCATATCATGGGAATGCATTAAAAATAACTAGTCCGCCATCTTTCCGTCCGCCATATTGGATTTAGAATCACTTAGCTAACCATGCATTGTCATCCAAGCTACACGTGTGTGCAAAATTTCAGTTTAATCGTAAACCGGGAAGTGGGTCAAATTAAAATTCTTAGGGTGTTATTACACCCTAAGAATTACCCTACCCCACCCTATTCACCCTATTTAAAAAAAAGGGTGTTATTACGCCAATCGTTCGATCGTCGATCGATGGTAGAATAAAGTAGTCGACGTCGATCGATGGTTTCTACTAGGTACACCTATCGATCGAACGTCGATCGATGGTCGAATGGATTAGTCGACGTCGATCGGTCGATTGTTTATCGACCGGTATCCGTCGATCAGCCAAATCTATTACACCAATCAATCAACGTCGATCGATAGTTTCTATTACACCAATCGACCGACCGTCGATCGATGCTATCGATCGATGGTAGAATGAATTAGTCGACGTCGATCGATGGTTTCTACTAGGTACACCAATCGATCGAGCGTCGATCGATGGTAGAATGTATTTGTTCGGCGTTGATCGATGGCATCGATCGACGATCGATCGATTGGTGTAAAAACACCCTTAGATTTTTTTACTTAGTTACAGGTAAAGCTAGTAAAAGGAAAACCATTTCTCTTCATTTCTCGTATGTGGTCGGATACAAATCACATACTTCCTCGCATTTCTTCAAAGCAAATTCTCTCACAATGAAATAATTTCAGCAACGGGAACTTTTAAAAGCGACGCGGCCATTTTGTACCACATCCGTCACTCGTTATTATTTTGATCTAATTGGTCTTATTTATATGCTGGTCACGTCTTAACGTTTCGGAGAGTTTCTGTTATTAGATAGCTTGTTAGTTTTGCTCGGTGGATTTTCTTAAGGCGTATACAGGTTGTACCGAAAGGTGTGGTCATATTTTAAGAGCCGGTTCTGCCCATGGAAATGAACAACTTTCTTTACGGAAAAATAGAAAATTACCAAAAAAAAAATTGGACTTTCCATACAAAGTTCATCAGCTATCAGCTGATCAATATTTGTAAAGGAAGTAAAAAATAACTTTTTTGAAATTCTCCAGGTTTTCTTGAAGAAAGTTGTTCATACCGATGGGCAGATGCAGTTCTTAAAATATGACCACACCTTTCCGTTACACCCTGTATAGCCGCCAAGTGGCGCCCTCATTGAATAAAAAATCGTAGCAGAAACGGTCGTTTTTGACACTTTTGCTTACAACTTTGGATACGAAACATTTTGAATCCTGTTTTAACAACGTAAAAATACCTTATCCTATTTGTAACAAACGCAACATAGGATTCTTTCATCTTTATTTTCTATGCTATGATACTATTTTATATTCAACTAGCGACCCGCCCCAGCTTCGCTTGGGTACAAATTATACATATAAACCTTCCTCTTCAATCACTCTATCTATTAAAAAAAACCGCATCAAAATCCGTTGCGTAGTTTTAAAGATTTAAGCATACATAGGGATATAGGGACAGAGAAAGCGACTTTGTTTTATACTATGTAGTGATGATGAGGGCGAAACTAAAGCGGAGGATGTAGGCCCTTAATTGAAATTGTTTATCCTACTTTACAAATGCGAAAGTTTGGATGGATGGATCTGGAAGAAATTTGGCACAACTTAGATTATAGTCTGGAATAGCACAAAGGCTATAATTTACAGTGGGAGAAGTACCATTTGCACTCGGACGAAGCCACTGGGAGGAGCTAGTTGTTTATAAAATATCTTTCATTGTTTTGTCTCTGAACCAGATTTTCGGGCGAGGGTACCGTCTTATTGTTATTTTGGCGTGAGCAAGCGTGGAGATGACAGCTCGTTTCTTATCTGCATGAGAAGAGCCTTTATCCTGCACTGAAGCTTGAAAGTTTACGTTTCAATTGATTATTTTGTGGGTATAATATATAAAAAAACTAGCCAAGTGCGTGTCGGGTTTCGCACATTAAGGGTTCCGTACCACATATTGGTATTTGTTAGTAAAGTATACGTAATAATAAACATTATCACCAAATTTTAAGTTCATAAGGTCAGTGGGAAGTTAAAAAAATATTCAGTACAAAATTTTGCGACGGACACGTAAGTGACAACAATAGGGTTCCGTTTGGACCCTTCGGGTACGGAACCCTAAAAAAAGGAATAGTAAGTGTATTGGTTACATTATTAGTACTTTTTTTTTAGTGACCCTGACTGCTATGCCGGAGGTCGTGGGTTCGTCCCACCCAGGACAAATGTTTGTGTAATGAGCCGATACCCATAACACAAGCTCTGCTTAGCTTTTTTTTTTTGGGGTACGAAATCATCGTATGACTTCTCCCGCTCTGGGCGGAGCGGGAGGGCGTGTCAGACTCTTACTGACTAAAACCCACCCCTGTTCCTTCCTGCCTTTGAGTGCCCAGGGGCGAGGTAACTCTGTTTCGAATTTATCCTCAACCCCCGGGCAGAAGCTCTGCTTAGCTTGGGACTAGATGGCGTTGTGTGATAGTTGTGGAATATGTGGAATGTGTGTGTGTGGAGCATAAAATAGTACGAGAATACGTAACAAGACGAACTGACGATTTACTACTTACCTACATAATTCTCAAGTCATAATCACTTAAAAAAGTACTTCCGGCACACCGTTAGCAGTCAGCTCTGCTTCCACCTTGAGGACTTCTATAATTTTAACCACAACCAGGATACAAAGAGAATAGTTCAACTTCCATGAATACCGTAACCCTTTCAAATATAGCTATTACAAGAGCCAGAGCAACATTGTTTTTGTATATCTTTGAGGTGTTTTAATAAATTATTATTATGATTATTATATCAAAAGTATTCAAGGTGGAGACAACAATACAACAATAAATTAATTCACTGTCAAAACCCTTTTTTTTTTGTAGGCTTGGGAAACCATCCTATGACTTCTCCCGCTCTGGGTGGAGCGGGAGGGCTTGTCAGACTTTTACTGACTAAAACCCACCCCTGATCCTTCCCTGCCTGAGTGCCCAGAGGCGCGGTAACTCTGTTTAGTCTCTCTCACTCGTTCCGCCTCCTCCTTCGCGAGCATTACTGCTTCGCAGGAGGTAGAGACTGCTTCTCATTCCCTCTCGCTCTGTACCATGGCATGGACTAGGGCCGGGCGCGAGAGGTCGATGCCGGCGATCGCCTCCACGAGGACACGGCGGGGCTCCGCCCAAGCGGAGCAGTACTCCACCGTTTGTTCCACCATGTCCTCTGGGCGATCCGCACAGTGGTGACACCCGGGCGTTTCCATCCTTCTTATCCTACACAGGAACCTACCGAAACATCCTTATCCGGTGAGGACCTTCGTTAGCCACTCCTCAAAGAGGGGGGCCTTACCGCCCCAATTGCGGCGTGCCCTATATTATGGAACAACCCAGAAATTGCGATAAAAAAAATCAGCTGTTCAGTACATTTTGTAGAGTTAATCATCATCAGCTTTTTAATGTTCCCACTGCTGGGGCACAGGCCTCCTCTCTGTGAGAGGGTGTTGGCCGTAATGTGGATTACACGTGGGCCCAATACGGGTTGGTGGAGGTCACATGTCTTCTAATTTTGGTTGTAGAACATGCCGGTTTCGTCACGATGTTCTTTTTCCGTTTTGAGAGCAGTGGTGATGGAATTTTGTTTTTTTCAAAGTAATGCGCCTGCCTTGGTTTTGAACTCATGACCTACAACTTGTAAGTCGCGGCTGTTACCACTTGGCCACCACTGCTCTAGAGCAGAGTAGAGTTATGTAGAGAGTAGTGGGTGAATCTCCTGGCGGTTAGCAGAAAATAATGACGGATCGTGGGAAATTCAACTTTAAAACACTAGTAGTATTCATTGCCTAGTAGTGCTAGGGTACTTTAATATTAGTGTAAATTTCCCACGATTCGTCATTGTCGGCAACACTCCGTCATTATTTTCGGCAAAGCGCCAGGAGATTCACCCTAGTTGTAGAGTTATGCAAAAATAAATGTACTTACGGGGTACTTATTTGATTTTTAGGGTTCCGTACCTGAAAGGTCCAAACGGAACCCGAGCCTGCGGACGGCGAGTAATGGGTAGATCGCCGTCCGATCAGCACCAGGCCCGAGAGTCGACGGCGCGTAGTGTTCCACGCGCGCCTCAGAGTTTTCAGCATTTTTGACTGGGCCCGTCATGGCCGATGCCTGCCCAGGGGTTGAGGGTAAATTCGAAACAGAGTTACCTCGCCCCTGGGCATTCAGGGCAGGGAAGGAACAGGGGAAGGTTTCAGTCAGTAAGAGTCTGACACGCCCTCCCGCTCCTCCCTAGAGCGGGAGAGGTCATTGGATGACTCCCCACCCCAAAAAAAAAGGGTCCTAACGGAGCCCTATTGCTGTCACTCACGTGTCCGTCTGTCACAAAATTTTGTTCCGAAGAAGTTATCGACTTCCCGTTGACTGACCTAAACTTGAAATTTGGTGAAAATGTTTATTATTACGTATATTTTTCTAACAGATACCAATATATTGATTTCCCTCATATATATAAGTCCGCCCGTGAGTAGTAAGTGAGTATGGCCCGTGTTTTCATTTATTGTTGTAATGTAGTCTCCACATTGTGTACCTATCTACTGCTATTGAAGAAAAGTTAATTAAAAGACAAATGAACATGCTACAACAACACATCTAAGTCACGTCCGTTCGTTCGTAAGGCACCTGATCCCTTGGGTTATTACCGACTAATTGGACAGCCGATATAGTTTCGGCTGTTTGTACAACAACATTACGTAATTTAGGCTTGTATGTTGGAATTGGTATTTTATATGCTAAAGGCGTTGTCTAGGTATATCCCAAAGCTAGCTAGAAAAAACAATTTTTCTTTCTTTCTTTACATCTTTCAATCGATTTCTGGAAAGAAATTAAAGACGCGTCAAAAATAAAATAGAACTCAAGGGATGTGATGTGATAGGCTGTTGAAAATTCACTCATTCAATCTCAACGTGTACACTGTTTTGACTATTTGTCACGTTACTTTTGCTATAATATTAATCTTAAATGCGAAAGTTTGGATGGATGTTTGTCACTCAATCACGCCAGAACGGCTGAACGGATCTGGATGAAATTTGGCTCAGAGATAGATTATAGTCTGGAATAGCACATAGGCTATAATTTATAGTGGGTGACTAATTCCACGCGGGCGAAGCAGCTGGTAGAAGTTAGTTTTGCTATAATTATCGTCACAGAATCTGAGCATTTAAAAAAAGAAACATTTATTGCCAACACCAAAACAATCATTATCTAAAAATAAAACACAAAAGAGTCTTACATCAGTATGGCAAAAGGAGTGGGCTCAGCAAATGTTCGTGTTAGCTAAGATACAGGAATGTAACTGTCATTAGTCAGGAAATTTGTAGTGGGTTGACTGCCTGCCGAAGAGGCTGAGTCTATGCGTCCCAAAATGAACGCTTTGAATTTTCATGATAGTAAGCCAAATTACCCTTTTCAGTAAAGAGACGAGGGGCGGGCTATAAATCAGTGTTGTGGGTGTGCTGCGCACCGCTCAACATTTCCTTTTTGTTTAACAGAAATCCGGTTTGTCACAGTTTAATGTTAGCTATTAATGTTGTGATTGTGTAGTGTTGGCAATAACAGCCTTATTTATAAAAGTCGCTAATCACATGCTTAGTTTAAAATACTGATTAACAGATTCTAAATTCAAGATGACAAACGGCTCCTCCATCAAATTCAACTATACAGGGTGTAAGGTACATGAACGCACATACGTGTACTAGTGATTCAGTACATGATTCTGGACCCCCTAGCGTTGGAATTTTTCGTCGGCCTTTTCCTAATATCCAACGCTAGGGGGTCCAGAATCATTTACTGAATCACTAGTACACGTATGTGCGTTCATGTACCTTACACCATGTATTCTATACAGAGTGTAAGGTAATAGTAGTACTATTAAAATACTACATATTAAAATCATCAATACAACTGTCTCACTTAGAATTGATGCCAAATGTCATGATTTCATGAAATACATTTAGCATCAATTCTAACTGAAAGAGTTGTATTGATGATTTTAATTATTATAATTTTATAAGTACATACTTGCTGCGCCCGCGAATCAAATTTTGAGTTAGATACAAACTGACACTGACCTGCAAATTCCAAAAAACGTTCGAAAATTTGAATTTCGCGGGCTACCTTGGACTTATCAATTAGGTTTTTAACCGCCGAAACAAAAAGGAGGGCCGACTCAGAATTAGTTTATGTTTTTGATAGTTTGTTATTAAACTCAATATTCAAGACTTACTGTTTACTTAATGTTTATTTATTTTTTGCTTTTTTTGTTTAAAAGTTTTTTTTAACACAAAAAGATGGCCAGTATACGATAGCCCAATAAAAGAAATCCGTCAGAACATTCCTAATTCAAACCATCCACTCGCAAGATTAGAATTTCTTTCGCACAAACCTAGGCAAAAATACCCTAAATTCTAAAGGCTTTTCTTGCCTGAAACGCCAACTATATGTAGCATGTGTTAACAAAGCTCACGCTTGAGAGATTGAGTGTTCCTACGTCGGCTTCGGACGGGCTCGAAATAGGTACTTAACGTAATATGACCTTACTACGATTTTGTGAATAAGTGTCTTGACTTTATCCCCTGAAATATTGGCCTTATACTTACTGAGCTTCAGATTATCGCATATTTATTGAGAATAATGTGCCTTGTTTTATACATGCCTGTTAGACGAGAAAATTTTGCGGATAGTCGTTACGAATAGGTAATCTTTCTCTTGACTTTTGGCCATTATTGAAATCTATTTCGTTCTAGTAATTCAACTCGGTTTTAAAGTCAGTCCTTCACTTTTAATCGTAATAAAATATTATAATTAAAAAAAAAAGGTTTTTCGTCATTTTTTTTTCGATTTTTTCTGAGCAATCCAAATTCATTTGATATCATAGGAATGGATAAATAATTATTCTAGTCCGCCATCTTTGGAAATCCGCCATATTAGATTTAGAATGACTTCACTTAACTAACCATGCATTGTCATCCAAAATAAGCATGTATTCAAAATCTCAGCGTAAAATTTTACTTCTAAGATTTTTCACATACTTACAGGTCGAGCCATAGATATATGGAAAAGGCTAAGCTTTTTAAAAAGAGCCAATGATTAGAAGCGGTTTAATATCACATCACAGTTTAATTCTTGAAGCTAAGGCAAATCAATTTCATTGCCATTTTAAAATTAAGTCTGGTAAATTGTTCCGATAGTGCAGCTCAATGCTTTCACACTTACCCACATTGTCACTATTCCACCTTGCGCCGTCTACCACTCTGGCAGCATGAGTCTGTGGAAGGCACTTAGTCGATTCAACTCCTTTGCCATTTCGAATTCTTTGAAATTTTATATTGCCATTATGATCAATCAATCTGCCTAACCTTTTTAACACGCTGTTATTTGCTTCACATGTAATTTACTATGTAAAAAAAATCTTAGATTAAATTTGACCAACTTTGCGGTTAACGATTGATCTGAAATTTTTCATACATTACAAATTATAAATTACAATCCATTGTTAGCTAAGTGACGTCATTCTAAATCCAATATGGCGGACTGCCAAAGATGGCAGAATAGTTATTTTTATGCATTACAATTATTCTCCTAATAGCACCTGCGAAAAATAACGATAGGTGCCATAAGTGGAATACCTCCCGTGTATCAAAGGAAGGGTTTACTGAGAAATTTAAGAAAAGCGTGTTTTTAACAGACTTCGAAAAAGGAAGAGGTTCTATGTTCGACTGTATGTTTTTTTTTTTATATATAGGATGACTGGTAATTAGTGACCGATACTTATACACGTGATTGTTTGTACTCATGATAACAAACAACTTTTACTATTAGGACCAAACCTGAAATCGCGTAAAAAATCTGACGTTCAGTACATTTATGTATTTAGAAATATATAAGTATGTTTATCAGTTGTCTAGTACCCATAACACAAGCTCTGCTTAGCTTGGGACTAGATGGCGTTGTGTGATAGTTGTGGAATATATTATTATTTATTATTTTATTATTATTTATGTTCGCCTACTGACTGGTCAAAATGTACTGTACTGCCTATTTTTTTTCGCGATTTCGGGTTTGGTCCCATAGTAAAAGTTGTTTGTTATCATGAGTACAATCACGTGTTAAAGTATCGGTCACTAATTACCAGTCACTCTATATTTACAGGGTGTAACGGAAAAGTGTGGCCATATTTTAAGAACTGCATCTGCCCATCGATACGAACAACTTTCTTCAAGAAAATCCGAGGAATACTAAAAAAATTTTTTACCTCCCATACAAATATTGATCAGCTGATGATAGCTTTGTATGGAAAGTCCAATTTTTTTTGTTGGGGGTTTTCTATTTTTTCTTAGAGAAAGTTGTTCATATCCATGGGCAGAACCGGCTCTTAAAATATATCAACACCTTTCCGTTACATCCTGTATATGTCCACCGATTTCTCAGTCAGTTGTGGACCGATTTGGAAAATTCTTTTTTATCCGAAAGAATATACTCCCAAGGTGGTCCCATATAAATTTTATCGAAATTACTTCAGTGCTTTTTGAAAAACTGAACAAAAACGAAAACTACGTATGCATAGATGACGTTTTGGTTTTCTCCAGAGAATATGCATGTGATATTTTTTATTCGTTCAATTGAAGACTTATTAACAATAGACTGATGAACAAATATAAAGGCATTGTCAAAATATCATCATCAGCGACGAAGTTATAAAGCTTTAAATTTGATAATTAGAAAGAGAAGTCCGACGTGTTTTTTGACGTCGAAAGGATATGACGCCCATACATCTGCCATAGAAAACAGCGTTTTCGAGAGAGGGACATACTCGTATATATTTGTTTAAAATTTTTATGTCTCGTTTAATTTTCGACCAATTTTGATTCTGCTTTCACTGTTCGTACTCTATTTTTGTATATTCATCGATAAACCGGTTAGATAATAAATATTATTTTCGTTCATATTCCCTATTACGAGTATGTTTAAATTCCACGTTCCATGTTATTGGGTTTTTTTAGTTCTGGGGTATGACAACTAAAAAGTGAAAACAAAAAAACTTTTTTTACAAAAAAAAAAAACAACTGACTTCCAAAAAACAAAATACACTAAAAATTAAAAAAATAACTTTAATTTCGGAAGTCGGTGTCAAATAACGAAGAAATAAAATACAAACACCGACTTCAAAAATTAAAGTTATTTTATTTACTCGTAAGTTGAAGAACCACTTCCTCTAATCCTACGGAGTTGAATTTTTACATGTTGGTTCAGTTCCGCTGACAATGCATTTTGATGGTAAGCATGACCTGAATTGACATCCAGGATTAGCTTCAGAAAAAGGCTCTCTCTTACTCTTCAACGATAAAATACGTACACAAAATGTCGTGTCTGTGCTGAAACGACATTTTGTGTAAGTACACATTTACTTATGGTAGGCGGTAAGTATAAAACTTAGACTATGAAAGGTTATAGACGCAACGTCATTGGACATTAAATGAAGCAGGATCGTTAAAATGTGTGAGTGACCTCGACGAACATAACGATGACGTTTCGGCTTCTCCTTTTTTCTGTGTGAGCTTATTTCGCGTGTATAGATACAAGCCGGCTTCTCATTCTGGTACTTCAGATTGCTGGCTTTTGACACTCTGTCTATAACCTTTCATAGTCTAAGTTATAAAATCTTGTTTTTTAAAAAATATGTTTTTAATTTTTTTTTTAAATATACCAAAGCTTAATACATGGAGCAACTGCCTATCTGCCCATTGCCAATATCATATCAGTGCCAAATAGATATGAGACCCTCAATAAATAGGTACCCCCATTTCTTGAAGTCTTAGCTGCAATAAAATATTCTTGAAGTATCCACCCCTCGGTCTGTGGGCACGGAGATAGTGCCCATACATTTAATATTATAGCACTGTTATGTTTTATGGATGACATTTCGTCGTCTTTATTGGAGCTACTTCGCTCGTAGGGTACTTCGGCTTGATAATACTAGGTCTGAGTCTTATAAGTCTTACCTAATGTAGAAATGATATTTGAATTTATGACTATGTAGGTATAACTGGCTTCTGCCAGCGAACGGCTTCGCCCGGAATTAGTACTGCCCGTATTATAAATTATAGCCCATGTTTAATATTCCAGACTATAATCTATCTCTGTGCCAATTTCATCCAGTTCCGTTCAGCTGTTCTGGCGTGATTGGGTAACAAACATCCATCCAAATCTTCGGATTTATAATAATAGTATGTGAGTATCACGATCTAAGCAAATCATGTGTGAATTTTCTTATGGATGGGACAAATAGGTAAATAGCATCGTTAAGATTCTTAAGCGATTCACGATCCATCTTGCTGTACGTCCCGCCAAGGCCATGCACGATGCAGGATGCAAAAGTACCAAGCCTATTCATGGTACTTTTGCATCGTGCATCGTGCATGGCCTTAGCGGGACGTACAGCAAGATGGATCGTGAATAAAGCGCTTAACTAAAATTTTAACAAGTTTTTTTTTTTATTTTGTTTGTGTGAATTGCGTCAGTCGTAAGATGTAGAACAAATTAAACTTTTCTAAACGGTACCTAGTTATGTATTTTTATTAAATGTATTATTGTGTGAAGAACTGAAGAGTGAAGCCAATTTAAATGCAAATTTCTGGTTAATTTAAATATGCTTTAAAATTCCTAAAAAAGTGCTTGACACGGTCTTAAATATTGGATCTATTGAGGAAATGTCACAAAACATAATGTAAAATAAAAATATTGTAATTTTTGTAAAAACCCGACTGACACAGATTTTATACCACGAACCGCTAGGGTTGCCAACCGTACTCTGAAATAGAGTTTTGTACTCTATTTCATGTAGGAGTACTTTATAATCAGTAACACTATAATAGAGTACCCTAAAATACTCATTGTTAGGGTTGCGTACCCAAAGGGTAAAACGGATCATATCACTAAGACTCCGCTGTCCGTCCGTTTGTCAGTCCGTCTGTCACCAGGCTGTATCTCATGAACCGTGATAGTTAGACTGTTGAAATGTTCACAGATTATGTAGGTATTTCTGTTACCGCTATAACAACAAATACTAAAAAACAGATTAAAACCAATATTTAACGGGGCTCCCATACAACAAACGTGATTTTTTTGCCGTTTTTATAGATAATGGTACGGAACCCTTCGTGCGTGAGTCTGACTCGCACTTGGCCGGTTTTTACACAGTGTTTACTTTACCAGTCATGCATACGCATTGTCATAACCCAAATTTAACTGTTTACTGTTAATATTTTCATTGAAGTTAATACAAAATTAGCTCTTGATTTACATTCACTTACATTTAAAATGTTTGGAATCATACAATTCTTTTAAAAATAATGAAAAATTGTTATGTGACGAAAAAGGCACGAAAAATACCTTTTTAAAAATAAAATAAATCTACTCTTTCTCATAAGATGGTACTCTTTATTTAAACTCTCTAAAGTCAGATATACAATATTTTTATGAAAAATGTTGGCAACCCTACCAACAAGTCACATTTCAAGCCTGATGCAGCTGGAAAAGTGACTTGTTTGAAACCTTTTAGACGTTATTTGTCAATATCTTAATTATGTAAATCTGTCGGGCGGTTTGGAAGATATGAGGTCATAAAGACCTACATACATAAAAGATACTCCCGAAAAATATAATCTTTTCCTTGCAGTGAGTTAAAAATCATAATTCAAACAATTTCAATGATTTTCATCTATTCTTAGACACGAAAATACACATCTTCTAACAACAAAATGTAGGTATTTCATCATCATCATCATCTTCCTGCCCTTATCCCATGTTACTTACCCGGGCCTGCGGACGGCGAGTAGTGGGTAACTCGCCGTCCGATCAGCACCAGGCCCGAGAGTCGACGGCGCGTAGTGTTCCACGCGCGCCTCAAAGAGTTGTCAGCCAAAGGAAGGGGCCTGCCACGGCCGGTGCCTGCCCGGGGGTGGAGGATAAATTCGAAAGAGTTACCTCGCCCCCGGCACAGATAATATAATACTAGCGTACAGATGCCTCATCCCATACAAAGAAACGGTACCGCCGTAACTACGTGTTTACGACTTGCTATGGCAACTTTTGTTCTTGGTTCGGGCCCATCCTCTACACCTCGCTAGATGGTGTTAGCAGCGACGGCTTGCAAGTTGAATGAATTGACATAAAGTCTTATCAATATTTTCTCACACATTGAGGAATTACTATATAGTATTTTTGGCACTTCATAACAGTTTTACTGTTTCAAAATTTTCACTATACAAATTTTAAAGAGGCGAATGGATAAATTCTAAAGCTTCAAACAGCGCCATCTATTGGTATAAGAAATATAAATGCCTAACGAATCGTTCCAATAAACATCTAAAGTTTAATTAGGAGCCAATTATTCAACAATTTTATGCTTAGGATAGTTTATTAAATAAGAAAATACAGTTATAACAATATTTTATTTCAAAATATTAATGTTACCTAAACTTCAATACGAAATCGATGCACATTACGCCATCTATTGTTTGTTTGTTTGAACTAAATTTTCTTTGTTCGAGATGAGACCCCGTGCCCCCGGGCACTCGAGGCAGGGAGGAACAGGGGTGGGTTTTAGTCAGTAAGAGTCTGACACACCCTTCCGCTCCACCCTAGAGCGGAAGAAGTCATTGGATGATTTCCCACCCCCCAAAAAAAAAAAAAAAAAAAAATCCCATGTTACTTGGGGTCGGCGCAACACGTTTTTTTCTCTTCCATTCTGTCCTGTCTTTCGTCACGCTATTTCTCCTCACACAATCCATCCATCTTTTCTTTGGCCTCTCTCTCCCTCTCCATCCATCTACATTTAAATTCATAACTCTTTTAGTTAAATGTATTTCATCCCTTCTCTTCATATGACCATACCAAGATAAGCGGTTCCCTTTCAACTTCTTGTGTGTATGTAGGTATTTATACCATTCTAATAAAACTGCATAAACTGGAATGTATCAACAAACCACAAAATTCATTTACATTTTTCCGGGAAACGATACACTCTAACAGACTATCTCCCAAACTCATAACACTAGCAACATCGCTGAGGAAAATGCACAGACGAGGCAAAATAAACACATTTAGCTGTTTTAGCGAAGTCCACTATACGTCAATCATTCTACAGAGAAACAAACATTGATATTTTTACTAATCCTTTGTAGGGAGACGGTTGATACTTGCTTCATGTGCTCATTGTTCAGTGAAAAGTGTGTGTTGGACGACTGAATTAGTGGTTTTCGTAACTGTGATATTTCTGAAGAAAACGTTATAAAATCTGTCTGAAAAGTTTTTCCGTGCGCTATCCTTTTCCGACCAAAATATTTAGCAAAAAGTTCTGTGATAGCATCTCTGCGGATAACCAATAAATTCCGTGAAAATTTCACCGTCGTCTACCGTTTAAAATATAACGTTCCTATTCTATTCCCATACACAAGCGCGCTCTAAACATCTATTAAATCATTATTTACCAAGCGGAAAATAAAGCCAATATCTTTGCACATTCTACCCAGCAACCCTGAAACAGGATTACACGGCCAAGAGGATACAAATCCAGGTCACTTAGCTAGCAAAAAAGCAGAAATATCTCCAAAGGCCCCCTTATTTATAACCTGACGGAGTTACGGCCCTACTTGACGCTTGATTAAGCCTTGTACGCACTCACTCATGCCCACATATTGATTGGCATTATCTCGCCCAACGTTAGCTAGTTCAAGATAATATACGCTAACTGATGGCCGGTTTCACGTTTACCTTTACGAAAAAAGCTTAAATATATCGTGGTTGGGTTTTGAAGACCGCTGTTCTATGTTCATTTGTGGATGTGGATTCATTTGGTGCTGTGATTGAAATGTTACCTTCGGGAGTTCATTTTTCATTGTTTTTGTACGGTTTTGTTTGCTATGGGTATGTTGCTAGATTTCCTGTATGATAAAGAATTAAATTGACTCCGTTATAATGTCCTTGACTTTCTCATTACCAACTACGTCTTCTACGTCTCAATTTCTAGTTTAACCTTTGACAAAACTGCCGGAATTCCTTTTTCTCGCTGTAGCCATATCTAAAGATCTTGAATATTTTATAGCCCAAATAAAACGCACCCAAATGCTGCCCGTTCCGTCGCTATAAGAAGCTACAAGTGCCTATAAAAGCTGGTTACGTTTGGCAACAGGTGGCATCTAACAGCCCTAACCTTGCCCAAACACGCAGCACTTCAAAGTAACATTGTTTAGCAATTTTATTCCTTTTATCCAACACGTTATATTTTTCTGACAGAATTCCTTTTCTCACATTCATTAATTTGTAACAGAAACATTTTACTTTATCAATGTTCTGTCAAAAGATGGGACCCTGAAATTTTTTCGCATGTCGATTCGATCCTTTCATGCAAAACCTTGAATACTTTGTCTTAACAAAACCACAATTATAAAACAAGGGGTCTTCAAAACCAAAGCTAAATCCGAAGGTGCGACGCTTTTTAAGTTCCAATTCGTTCACCACTTACATCTTGAACTCAGTGCCGACGTTTCAGATGGTCATAAGTGATAATCGGAAGATAATATGCTACTGCGCAGTCTGTCTGTTCGCCATAGTGTTCAGCTATTACTATATAGACGTAAAACGTGCGTGGTATAAGCTTGTGTTGCATACCTTTTATATCGTGTGTGACTTGCTGAAACTACTCATGAAATTGGTAGAACTTGACGTATGAGTTGAAGACATAGATTATGGGTAAGTTGATAGCACGGATTCGTGTGTTCTTTCAGAGCCCGTGGAAGTATTGTTACGAGGTTTTCGAAGTTCAACACTATATGAAACAAGCTTAATCTGCTTGTTAAAAAAAAGTGTGTGCGCACGTAAGAAGTTATACTTCTTTGGCGTAACAAGATAAAAAACCAAACTGTCACAAAGTTTACAAAAGGAAATCAATCATATTCCATGAACCACAGACTATAGCTAACTTCAGGGTGTCGGTTTTTTGCGAAGGTGTGCGCGCGCATCGTAAAAATTGACTCTTCATTTTTCCCTAACGCGCCAAAAGAAGTATAGCTTCAAAAACTGCGTCAGACGTAACAAAATAAATTACGTTTTTTTTTTTTAAACAGTCTTTAGACCCTCATCATAATGTGTGAAAGTGCTCATGATAACAAAACACACTAGTCCAAATTTAACTGATCTACCATTTGCCATCAGAGAGTTCCAGTCCCTATATCACGACGCCATCATCAGATCAGCTCGTATCATAATATTGCATATTCACCGGACTTACATACATAAGTATGCCAAATTTCGAATCGGCTCTATCGGAAACCATGACAACAAGTAGTTGAAAAATGGATTGCAAATTTTGAAGCGGACAACTTACTTGCGAACATAACAAGTTAAATAAAAGCTAATAAAAACAACATTTTCAAAAAACCCGACTGTAAAAAAACAACTAAAAAGTTCCAAACAATTCACTTTTCAAGCAGTCTGATGCAACCGGTGGCTGATATTAAAGTTTTAGTGCAATTATTGATTTCATGCCTTTATTTTCTATATTTTTGTGAGTTAGATTTTTGGAATCGCCTCCACGAACCCTTTATTTCGATACCCCACTTAAAATAGTTCGTCGACTTTTATTTTTTTCTTTTTCACAATATGTCGCCTTGTTGTCGCCATATTGTATTTTGATTACTGTCTTGTCTTTAGTAGCACTCACAAGGTTAAGACAAATCAATTGACGTAAGAATTATCAAAAACGGCCCACGCGTTTGATCTCTATAGCGCCATAAAGGAACAAACATACATACATACATTAAGCTGATAAACACATTACCCTCCCTTGCGTCGCGCAGTCGAGAAAAAATCTTATAATAATGTATCTGTGTTCATAACGTACTGTTCTAGGCAGCCCAAGAAATAGGAAACAAACTTTCATCTCTCCCCTTTACAGATTCGTTGCGTCGGTTTTACTGCAGTTTAATGAGCTCTCTGGAGCTTGCTAAACGTCTTTATTTTGTGTTTTCATCGGTGGTTACTATTTGAAACTTTGGCTCACTCATGGCGATAACTGCGTGTAGCGGATTGGCAGCTACGCTACTTTAGAGGTTATTTGTCGGTTTATTTGTATTTAGTTCCTTGCTATTATTTAGGACTTGCTTCTACCAGTGGCTTCGCCCGCGTGGAATTAGTTCTTACCTCATTATAAATTATAGTCTACTAGCACTTCGCCTGCAACTTCGTCCGCGTGGATTTCAAAAATTTATATACAGGATGTAAAAAGACACATCACAGAGCCGTTAACTACGCATACTGGACGTCTAACAAAGTAGTTTTGCGCAAAAATTATTGCTGGGAAACGACTTTTTTAGGTGTGAAAAATAAAACTATTTTTTATTCCGCGCTATGTAACGCGGACACAGGCAAGTGGAGTTAAACGCCGCCCCTTCGCTCTAAGCCACGTAGGTATTTGTCGGATACGTTTGATATCATTGCGTTTTCGTAACAGCAAATTCGTAATTTAGAAATTTCGAAAAAAAAAATGAAAATTCAGGTAATGTCTGTTTGGAAAAAAGTTTAATAATAACACTTAGAATTGATTTCGTAAAAAATAAAAAAGAAAATTGCGTCTTTGACCTTCAATATCTCTAGAACCATTGTTTTCTAGTGAAAAAAAATTATTCAAATAATGGGTAGAATATGTGGCTTTTGGCTTCGGAAACTGTCTTTTTACACCCGATATGTATAGACACCCACAAATAACGTGGTTTTCTATTGCTAAAAGAATTTTCAAAATCGGTTCAGTAGACCCAGAGATTACCCCCTACAACCTCACTAACTCACAAACTTTACCTCTCTATAATATTACTATAGATGTGCTATTCCAGGCTACAATCTATATCTGTGCCAAACATCCAGATCTGTTCGGCTGTTCTGGTGTGATTGACCAACAAATATTCATCCAACCAAACTTTCGCATTTATAATACGAGTATTAGTATGATTGGATTAGTAAGATTATTCCGACTCTATCATAGTCTTCTGCTAGAATATCTTCGAACGTGCATCTTTCACACCGTTTTTCATCGATACAGATGCAATCTTCTTTGGTTGTTTAAGGGTCTACTACCTCATTGAATAAAAATCGTAGCATAGCACAGAAAATAAATTTTAATATTAAAGAATGCAACGTCACGTTTGTTACAAAGAGGTTAGTTATGTCCAAAGTAGTAGGCAAAAGTACCAAAAACGGCCGTTTTTGACACTTTTGCCTACTACTTTGGATACGAAACATTCTGAGACCTGTTTTAACAACGTAAAAATACTTTATCCTCTTCGTAACAAACGTGACGTTGGATTCTTTAATATTTATTTTTTAAGCTATGCTACGATTTTTTATGCAATGAGGGCGCCACTTGGCCGATAGTAGGGCCTTAATGTATATTGGTATACAACTGAAGACTATCTGGGTCCTGCGACTTAAATCGATTACAAACTTCAATGCCCTGTTTGATGACTAGGGGTAAAGTTTCTATCATAGCGCAATTTTAAACTTTCGAAGCATATCTTCTACGAGTTCATACCTAAGAAAATGCTGTCTTTATTTATAAATATTTTTAACCGACTTCAAAAACGAGGTTCGATATTCGACCCGTATGTATATATGTTTGTTCGCGATTTTCTCGAAAACTACTGATCCGATTTGGATGGGGTTTTCGTTATTCAAATGCATATCTTTCAAGAAAGGTTTTAGTTTAAAATACATTAAGATCTATTCAATAACTAACAGCAAATGACTAGCGATTACTGCGATCGTTTGTCTATGTAGTATTTACATAATTTAATGGGGAACCACAACTAAAAAGTGAAAAAAAAACTTTTTTACAAAAAAATAGAACCGACTTCCAAAAAAAAAAAAAACAAGTTTTGGAAAAAAACTTTAATTTCGGAAGTCAGTGTCAAAAAATGAAGAAACAAAACCAGAGACACCGACTTCAGAAATTAAAGTTGTTTTCCAATTTTTTTTATTTTTTTTTTGATAACTGTTCAATTTTTTATGTTATAGAAATGCTATGTGTAATAGTGTTTTGTTGTACAGCGGTTTAGGCTGCTCATTACCAAAAGCTTAGGCAGCTCGGTGAACATAAAATCTTATCCCAGTTCAGTAATATTCAGAAAATCTCAAACATAAATTCATATCGTCGAGCACACATGCACGTTCGTGCCGGACGGATGAAGTGGCGAATGTTTGCCAATTGAGAAGCTACGATAAACAGAGAAACATTTGTTAAGCTCAAACATCAAAGCTAGCTGTTCAGTTCGGCTTTGAACTGACTAAATGTGATGGCTGCGGTTTGAAACTTTGAACAATAGGATGCTTGGTGTTTCAATGTTTTTTTTTTGGTGGGTGGGAAATTATCCAATGACTTCTCGAGGGCGTGTCAGAATCTTATTGACTAAAAAACTTTTTTACAAAAAAATAGAACCGACTTCCAAAAAAAGTGCAAAATAACTTTAATTTCGGAAGTCGGTGTTCCTGTTTTGTGTCTTTGTTTTTTGACACCGACTTCCGAAATTAAAGTTATTTTGCACTTTTTTTGGAAGTCGGTTCTATTTTTTTGTAAAAAAGTTTTTTATTTTTCACTTTTTAGTTGTGGCTCCCCATTAAACTGTGTTAACAATTCATAGACATACGATAGCAGCAATCGCGGTTGATTTGCTGTCAATTTTTGAAGAGTTCCGTTGTCTGTCTCCGAAACCCATCATCAGATCTTTTTGAAATTTAAATGGGACCATTTCGGAATAAACCCCTTTCGAACAAAAAAAGAATTTTGCAAATCCGTCAATATATGACGGAGTTATGCCCGAACATACATAAAAAAAAAAAAAAAAAAAAAAATACAAACATCCGAATTGATAACCTCCTCCTTTTTCGAAGTCGGTTAAAAACCCACCCCTGTTCCTCCCTGCCTGAGTCCCAGGGGTGCGGTAACTCTGTTAAGAATTTATCCGCTACCCCTAGGCATGCAGGCACCGGCCACGATAGGCCCCGTCTGTGGTGGCTGACACTCATCTCTTCGAGGCGCGCGTGGCATTTCACTTGGCCAGTTTTTTAGATTTGATTTGTTGCTAAAATTGGGACTGGCTGGAAGCAGATTCACTGATCAAAAACTTGATTCGGTTTTCAAACACCAAAGGGTAAGCTCAGACTGGGTTATTCAGTTGATCCTCTTTAAACTTTCCTCTTAAGGGAATAAAAGACGGACTAACTTAATATCGCGGTTATGAAGTTCATTTCTTCCTTTTGCGATTAACAACAGCTAGTAATTTACTAATCTGCGTTCATCGAACTTATATCGAGTCAAAAGAGTTTTTACTACCGACCCGCCCCAGCTTTGCACGGGTACAAATTATACACCTAAACCTTAAGGCGCCATTAACTGCCAATGACCTTGAGTGGTTAGCTTGCGTGTTCTGTGTTGAGCTCACGTAACGCGTCGTACGTCCACCCAGTAATAGGACTCGTCCATCAAGGAGCGCGATCCGAAATTAGACGCATTATTAATAAATTACACATAAAACAACAGGTATTAAAATAAAACACCGAGAATAAATTATAAATAATTAAATGATCTTGAAAATGGTGAAGGTTTCATAAAAATACGCTTTATAGTTTTTGCGTGATTCTCAATTTTTTATCCGCGTTAGACATAACTTTACAAATTAATTACACTATGTTACAAAAATATAATTTTAAATATTCTCAGATCAAATTACGACGAATATTGTCTACAGTAACATATATTTTTTTCAAAGAAATAAAACTAGTCGTTTAGAGGTGATGTTCAATTAAAAACCATTAAAAGTCGTATAACTGCGCCTTAATCATGAATCACTCTGTCTATTGGTGAAAACCACATGAAAATCAGTAGTTATTGAGTTTAACGCGGACATACAGACAGACAGACGCGACGGGGGACGTTTTATATGTAGTGATTTTTTTTAATTGGTCTATACCTTTACTTACTGATAATTACAAAGCATAATAAAGCTAACAAAAAAATGTACAAGCGGCAAATAAAATAGACTCTAAGAACTCATTGGGTATCGAAAAAATCGTCTACATCGTTGTCATATTAAATTAATTAGTTAACGAAAGTTTATGCAGACGTCGTCAATCAGAACCTGACCTGCTGCATCGTAAACTACGTTTAAAAATATCTAGTATCAATAATATGATTCAATACGAAAGATATTCTAAAGAAATCTTCAGCGATACAATCCAAACAGAGCTAGGCATGAATGGCGTAACGTTCTTTCATCTTGTACGTGGGCGAAGGACCGGCAAAAAGTTTGCAGCCACTTTAATCGTTGAATAAATAATTTGTAACAAAGCTATTTTAATGGCTGGCTATGGAAATATTCTTTCGCCTTTAGCCATCTATTTTTGGATACGAGTTTATAGATATTTATAAGTATAAAAGCTGCTTGTCTACAAGGTTTTTTGGCTGCGGCACTGCTTGAAATTAAAACTTTATTAGGTAAAATGTTGTGTCGTAGCTCCCTGTCTATGTAAAGTAATCCTAATTATAAATGCGAAAGTTTTTTGTTTTCATTTTCACGCCTGTTTAAACCACTAAACCGATCATCATGATATTATGTATATACGTTGTCAGTAGTCAGCAGTAAGTATATGTCCTCTTTTCATCCAGAAAAAGTACTGCTCCCGAGGGATAGAAGAATAAACTTGTATTAAGACCTAAAATATTTTTGTCGAAGGTAATCTCTGAAAGTACTAATCCCATTACAATAGATAATTATTTCACTAATAGAAGGCTACATTATTACTGAGGTTTGAAAAAACGGACTGAAAAGGTCACGGAAGCGAAACCCGGGGGAAAAAACTTGTCAATTTTAAATAACACTCATATTCTTCCATTTCTCTTATTCTTCCATTTCTCTTATTCTTCCATTTCTCTCTAAAGTTTTTGAGCACATAGTTCATAGACAACTATCTTCTTTCTTGGCGTCGAACTCGATAATATCTCCCTTCCAATCCGGTTTTCGCGCAGGTCACAGTACGGTTACTGCGCTTTTAAAAGTGACTGACGATATCCGCTGGGCTATGGAGAATAAGTCCCTTACTGTCCTTGTGTTACTTGACTTTAGCAGTGCCTTCAACTCAGTAGACTTCGACATCTTACTAGGAATCCTTAAAGCTATTAATTTCTCTTCTTCTGCGTTAGACTGGTTCAATTCGTATCTTCGGGGACGCTCTCAGTGTGTCCGCCTTGAAGAATCCTTCTCTGATTGGTGTAGCCTCACTGAGGGTGTTCCTCAGGGTAGCGTTCTCTCTCCTCTTCTATTTTCCATTTTTATTAACTTTGTTACAAGAGTCATCTCTTCCAGTTTCCATCTTTACGCAGATGACTTGCAGCTTTATCGACATTTTACTGTAGCCGATGCGGATGCTGCTATCGCCGTTGTGAATCATGACCTGGCTTGTATCAGCGCCTGGGCCAAGTCATTTGGCTTACAGATCAACCCTAATAAATCTCAGGCCATGATCATAGGCAGCAGGTTTGTGCGTACTGCGGCTGTTGTCTCGTCCCTGTCACCTTTATATCTCGATGGTGTTCTCATTGAATATTCCGATACTGCCAAAGATCTGGGTGTTATTATTGACTCCAATCTGTCGTGGCGTGCGCAGGTCAATGAGGTCAGTCGAAAGGTAAACTATTCTTTCCATTCGCTTAAATGCCTTCAGGGTCTATTGCCTTTAAAAACAAAAATCTCTTTAGCCCAAACTCTTATTCAGCCGATTATAGACTATGCCGATGCCTGCTACCTGGATGCTACTGAGGAGCTACTAAGCAAGCTTGAGCGTCTGCAAAACTTAGGTATTCGGTTTATTTTTGGTCTGCGTAAGTATGACCATGTCTCTCACCTTCGCAAGGAGCTCAAGTGGCTCCCAATCCGACTTCGCAGGAACACTCGGATTCTTTGTCTCCTTTTCAACATTCTACACAACCCGTCTTATCCCTCCTACCTGCGTGAGCGAATTTCTTACGCTCGCCCTGGTGACGCGCCGTGCAGATCTCACCTTAGATCCCTCCTCAAAACCCATCCTCATAAATCCAGTTACTATTCCTACTCTTTCTCTGTCCATGCAGTAAGATTGTGGAACTCGCTTCCGCCTAGCATTCGAGACTTGAAGTCAATTTCTCTCTTCAAAAATCGTGTTAAAGAGCACTACCTTTCCTCTCTATTATAATATTTTTTTATATATTTGTATGTCATGTATCTATTTACAGGTTTAGGTATATATTTATGTAAGTATATATATATATATATTTACAATATATGTGTAGGTTTATTTGATACCTTAGTATAGGACATCTTGTATTCTTTTTTTCTGTTTCTTACACACTTTTGTCTACATTTCTTTCTCACTTCTCCTATCGCAGGTCTGCTGGTAGAAATTTCTTAAGAAATAAGCAGTTCCTTTGTACTATATTTATAATTATGTTTATTGTTACTGTGTCTCTGTGTGTACATAAATGATTAAATAAATAAATAAATAACACATCTCTGGTTTCGGCTGCCTCATCCTTTAATGAGAAGATAAGCGAGTTGGCAAAGTTGTGAGTTCCTAGTAAGAACTATACACACTAAGGGCCGATTTCACCAATGAAACTAATCGCGAAATGCAAAATGAAGCTCTAATCTCTATTAAACGTATAAACTCAGTTTAGTTTAACTAATCGCGATTAGTTTCATTGGTGAAATCGGCCCTAAATGCCTTTACCTACTCATAAAATACCACCCTTACGATCTTACGAGTTTCTACATCAAAACCGATGTCACGCATCCAAGCTAAACGGTGTGACCATTGCACTTTTTCAGCCTTCAGCTGCCATATAACCTTATCTCAATCGAAACGCAAATAGAAAACTTTATTGAATCAATCAAGAGAGATTCGCAAAATACGGTAAGACGGGAGACGACGAATCGTTTTGAGAACACATTCATTGTGCGTACAGCTAGGTAGTGAAATTTCCTGCCGGAGTTTGTGTTTCCTGATAGCTATTACCTGGCAGTCTTTAAGTCAAGAGTGAATAGGTTGCTTCTAGGCAAGCGTGATCCATCTTCGACCACATCATCCCTTACCATCAGGTCTATCAACAATAAAAAAAAAATCTGCGTTAGTATTAATTTTTATGCTTTCGAGAATTATTATTAACTAGCGACCCGCCCGACTCCGCACGGGTATAAATTATACACACAAACCTTCCTCGTTTATCGCTCTTTATATTAGTGAAAACTGCGTTACAGTCCATTGCGTGGTTTAGGAGTTAGCGGTGAAACAGACAGACGCGGAAACTTTGTTTACTAGATATTCTCTCCGCCTTGGGTCCGTGGCGTATCCCGCAGTAAGTGTTTATTTTCCGGTATAAAAAAAACTTTTTTACAAAAAAATAGAACCGACTTCCAAAAAAAGTGCAAAATAACTTTAATTTCGGAAGTCGGTGTTCCTGTTTTGTGTCTTCGTTTTTTGACACCGACTTCCGAAATTAAAGTTATTTTGCACTTTTTTTGGAAGTCGGTTCTATTTTTTTGTAAAAAAGTTTTTTATTTTTCACTTTTTAGTTGCGGCTCCCCATTAAAATGTGTTAACAATTCATAGACATACGATAGCAGCAATCGCGGTTGATTTGCTGTCAATTTTTGAAGAGTTCCGTTGTCTGTCTCCGAAACCCATCATCAGATCTTTTTGAAATTTAAATGGGACCATTTCGAAATAAACCCCTTTCGAACAAAAAAAGAATTTTGCAAATCCGTCTATATATGACAGAGTTATGCCCGAACATACATAAAAAAAAAAAAAAAAAAAAAATACAAACATCCGAATTGATAACCTCCTCCTTTTTCGAAGTCGGTTAAAAAGTAGCCTTTGGCACTCGGCAAGTGTGCTGCTATTACTAGTGATCGGTCACAACTTCCTATAACGGGTGTAAAAAGACAGTTTCCGAAGCCGAAAGCCACATATTCTACCCATTATTTGGATAATTTTTTTCCACAACATCATACCTGGGAAACCACTGGTTCTGGAGATATTGAAGGTCTAAGTCGCAATTTTTTTACTCTTTTTATGAAAATTAATTCTGTGTTATTACTAAACTTTTTTCCAAACTAGCATTACCTGAATTTTCGTTTTTTTTTTTTCGAAATTACGCATTTGCAGTTATAAAAAACGCAATGAATATCAAACGTATCCGACAAGTACCTACGTGGCTTAGAGGAAGGGGCGGGGTTTAACTCCACTTTCCTGCGTTCGCGTTACATTGCGCGCGATAAAAAAAATATTTTTTCATACCTAAAAATAAAAGTCGTTTCCCAGCAATAATTTTTGCGCAAAGCTACTTTGTTAGACGTACAGTATGCGTAGTCAATGGCTATGTTATGTGTCTTTTTACAACATGTATAAATATATAAATAAACGATTTAACTTCATTATAATTAGTTTAGATGTAAGGAAAATCAGCATGATTGATACACAACTTTCTCTAGACTATTGACTATTTATTTTGTCAACTTTCCACGTTTATTTTCTATCTTTCTTTCATAGCTTCATGTGGTTACGCGTTTGGATTTAAGTCTTCAAAGTGTTAGCTGAAAAACTTCTCGTTCGAGAGTAAAGAAGCCCGGTCATCACAGGAAAAGGAATTCGATTTGAGAAGTAACTATTTAACTGATTTTTTCTGTCATACAGCTATGTTCCCCTAGTTTAAAGGGTGCTTATAGATACGTCACACTCTTCAACGTCTATGTATATTGGATAATTATTTATTTATTTATTTACGCACACACAAAAACGAACAAAAACAGATAGAAGGGCACAAAGGTGCTGCTTATTTCAAAAGAAATTTCTTCCAGCAGACCTGCGACTGGAAAGTTGGTTGAGAAATGTAGACACAGTGTGTATACATAGATATGGAAACATAAAATAGACTAGAATACATAAATAATTCATACATAAAATATACCAAACTTTACAACAAACCAAAGTTTTGTTTTGTTTTTTTTTTTTTTTTTTTTTTGTTTTTGCAGTATTTGGCAACCAATGTGTTGAGTCAATATACTATAATACTACAATAAAATTCACAACATTTTAAACAAACCAAAGTACATTATTAAATATAAAATAAATATCAATAATAAATATAATCACGGAATGGTGGAGAGGTAGTAATTTTTGACTTGTTTCTTGAACTGGTAGACAGTTTTAGAATCGCGAATTATTATACTTTAAAAATCTATGTAGCTAATGTACCTACCTAAGCGAAAAAGCTTTGCCCTAACACCAAACTAAATCAAAATTGCACTTATCAGTAATCTTTATCTCCACCAAAATCATTATCTATAGTTATTACGATTTAATATCGAATGTGTTATCTCACAGTTCCTGACATTCGGATGCTATCGATCCATCGCGGCATCGGTCTGAATCTGACTGAAACCATACTGCCTCCGCTATGTGGAAAGCGGGTCGGGGCCGCTTTGCTTTCAGTGTGACGTGGCTCGTACTAACCTTTGACTTGGAACCACTGCGCACTAGGTTCTACTCTGTTCTTTTCCTTTTTTTATATTGGATTATCCAAGTAGACAAAATTAGCAAAAGTTTTCTCATTTTTAACCGACTTCTATTAAAGGAGGTTCTACGTATGTTCGACTGTAAGTATATATCCTTTTTTTATATCTGGTGTAAAAAGAGTTTCCGAAGCCAAAAGCCACATATTCTACCAATTATTTGGATATTTTTTTTCGACTAGATAGATATTGAAGATCAAAGTAGCAATTTTATTCTTTTACTTTTTTACGAAAATTAATTTCAAGTGATTCATTTATTATTTTTATTATTACTTATCTTTTTTTCAAACAAACATTACCTCAATTTTCGATTTATTTTTTCGAAATAACGCATTTCAAGTTACAAAAACGCAATGAATATCAAACGTATCCGACAAGTACTTACGCGGTTTAAAGCGAAGGGGCTGGTTTTAACTCCGCTTGCCTGGGTCGGCATTACATTGCGCGAAATAAGAAATAGCTTTTTTTTTCATACCTAATAATAAAAGTCGTTTCCCAGCAATAATTTTTGCGCCAAGCTACTTTGTTAGATGTACAGTATGCGTAGTTGATGGCTATGTGATGTGTCTTTTTACACCCTGCGTATGTTCATCGACGTATATTTGATGTATATTGACGATCGTAGTGAACGGACGTATCGAACAATATTATTATAATTTAAACAAATAATCACTTGCGAAATCGTGACCTAGTTTTTATAAATAGCCGGTTGTAACGCAAACTGAGTCATAATATTGATTTATGTAAGGTGGATTTATGAAGATGATCAGTGATTAACAAGTAAATAACCTGTTACACTATGGAGGACAATCCCTTCAGCCCGAGAAGTAGGTGTGCTCGCTCTCCGCCGCCTACACCCGCGCGCGCAGCCGTACCAGCTCCTGCCCCTCAAGCGCCGAGCCAAAGGCACGATGAGTTCGTAGGAATACCGACATCAGAAATTCAAAACTGGATGACGACCATTGACCAGAGCCTTCAGGAGGTGTGTGCTATTGCAGCAGAAGGCAAGCTGAACTCGGACCAGAAACAGCGCATCAGTGCCTTATGCCGGAAGGTTGGACATGGAACATCGCAGTTGGCCGTTCAGTACCAGTCCATTAAATCTAGAGCTTTACAATCTCACAATGCTGTGAAAGCACTCGAAAGCCAACTCGACCTTTCGCAGCAACTAAAGGAGCTCAAAATGAAAGTCGGCGAGACATTCAAGCCTGCCCTGGGAACTTCCTTTTCTGACATGGTGAAGAAAGGTGCCAACAATTATATCCAGCCGTCAAACGTAAGTTCTGTGATCATTTATCCGCAAGATAAATTGAGGACCAGTGATGAGACAAAATCTCTCGTCCAAAAAATTATCTGCCCCGAACAGATGAATCTACATGTTAGAGGCCTACGCAAGACCAAAAATGGCGGTGTTATCATCAGCACCGAGACGAAAGACGATATAGAAAAGCTGAGAAAATCGGAGCAGCTAACAAAGTCAGGTCTAACTGTTGACGAGCCTTACAAAAGGAAGCCTAGGGTTGTAATCATAGGAGTGCCGTCATCCATGTCAGAAAATGAGGTTTTCGCGTGTTTGTACCATCAAAATCTTGCCGAGATACTACAGGACTGCAGCCTTGAGACGTTCTTGACCTCAATTAGGTTAAGCCACAAATCAGGTAAGAAAGACGCTGAGTACTGCAACTACGTAGTAGAAGTATCTGCAGTCATACGCAAAGCCCTGATGTCAAAGGAAAGAGTATTTGTGAACTGGTCATCATGCCCTGTGAGAGACTTTACATTGGTCACACGATGCTATAAGTGTCAGCAGTACGGTCATGCTGCCAAGTCTTGTCGGCAGACGACCTACACCTGCGGTCACTGTGGCGATCAAGGGCACTCAATCAAAGAATGTCCAAAGAAGACAGATGAGCCGAAATGCGCTACTTGCTTTCATTTCAAAAAGCCAGACAAGCACAACACAGGCGCTGCTGACTGCCCGGCGAAAATAATGGCCGAAAAAAGATATATAAATTCCATTGATTATGCAGGCGCCTAAGAGCGCCGTTAATAAGTTATTTATTTAGACCTTTTCAGTTTTTGTTTTTTTTTGTTTTTATTTTTCTATTTATCACCATATTATGATGATAAACAATATAATTAACGAATTAGATAATTTCTCTGTATCTGAGTCAAAAGTTTGTGAAGCTGAAAATTGCAAACAATATCTTTCCGGCTACAAAAGTCCATTTACCGTACTAACACAAAATATTCGCAGTATTTTTAAGAATTTTGATAGCTTTTGCACCTTTCAACAACGGTTAAACATAAATAGTGACGTTATTGTTTTAACCGAATGCTGGCTTGCCAAGCAATATAACATTCCACTAATACCGGGTTATAATATGTACAAAAGTAATAGAAATTACAATCAAAATGATGGGGTGATAGTTTATGTAAGGAATCATTTGAAGGTCTCTGTTGAGGAACCTAATATGCACGACTGCAACAGTTTGGTGGTTAAGATTGGATCAAACTTTGCAATATTAGCATTATATCGACCTCCCTCCTTCAAAAATATTAGCAATTTTACTGACTCGCTGAATGACAGCTTGCAGAACCTGTCATCCATCAAAAACACGATTGTAATTGGAGATATTAATATCAATATTCTACCAGGAAGTACTGATGCATCTGCTCAGGACTACCTCAACCTATGCGCATATCACGGCCTGCTCCTCGCACACACTTTACCTACACATCATAGTGGCTCCTGCTTGGACCATGTCATGCTTAAAACAAATTACCCCTCACTTGCACTCGTTGTTAACTCGACAATAACCGATCATAATGCTGCCCTACTAACTCTAGATTGTAACTTACCTAAGCAAAACACTCGTACAATTTTGAAATTGAATATAAATAAACTTGAAGAAGATTTGCGCGTCATCAAGTTTGATCCAGTCTATAATTCCGCTGACCCGCAGTTTGGTATGTTGTATGTAATAGAAAATTTACGACATGCAATTCAGAAAAATACGGTTATAGCGCATTTGAGCAACAAAAATTGCAACATAAAACCCTGGATCACGACAGGTCTTATCCGCTGTATGAAACATAGAGATAAACTGCACATGAAAGCTAAATCTCACCCAGATAATGCTATGTTGCAATTATCATACAAAAGATATCGTAATTTTTGTAATGATCTACTCAAAAAAGTTAAGAGCAACTACGATAAAACTGCATTACAAAAGGCTGGAACAAATAGTAAAAAGATCTGGAAATGTATTAAAAATATAACATATTCCTCGAAACAAAATGAGTCATCTTCAGGTTTATTACAAGTGCACTCGTCACAGCTGGCATCTGCTAACATAGCAAATAATTTCTTTGTTAATGTTGGAAAGTGTCTTGCAGAAAAAAATCGGGGTCAATCGCCTTATCTAACGAGCAGTCCTATTACGGGCAGCTCCACCTTAACATCCTTTGCACTGCTAGATACTGACGAGACTGAGGTAGAAAGTATCATCATGACTTTGAAAGACGACTGTGCAGTTGGTTGGGATAACATATCAAATAAAATTATTAAACAGTTCAGGAATATTTTAATACCACCACTGGTTTATATTTTTCGCATGTGTTTATCTCTGGGTATTTTTCCAGAGTGCCTCAAAAAAGCAGTTGTTGTCCCTATATATAAATCAGGCAACAAAGAGCAAGTAACAAATTATAGACCTATTTCTCTACTGCCTTCTATCTCTAAAATATTAGAAAAAATTATAAACAAAAGGTTGTTCAAATATCTGGAGGACAAATCAATTTTGTCGGATCGACAATTTGGATTTAGACCTAAACTTTCAACTGCCGATGCCGTTCACCATCTAACTGACTATCTCGCTCAAGAACTTGACAAGGGTAACCATACAGTAGGAATTTTTCTGGACCTCGCCAAAGCTTTTGACACAGTTTCTATTCCTATTCTGTTGCGCAAGCTTGAGACATTGGGCATAAGAGGCATTCAGCTGAAACTCTTTAAAAGCTACTTAGAAAACCGTACCCAGTGCGTGAAGATTGGCAGTGTTCTCAGCGCAGACCAAAAAAACACGTCTTTTGGTGTTCCTCAAGGAAGTATTTTAGGGCCCACATTATTTCTAATATACATAAATGACCTTTGTAATGTAAAGCTAAAGCATGGCACAATAATATCTTACGCTGATGACACTGTTCTTCTTTTTTCGGCTGTATCGGAACATGAAGTCTACAAGCTCGCGCAAGACGGCTTCAATAGTGTAAATAAATGGCTTCAGCATAACTCACTAACTCTAAATGCGGATAAGACAAATTATATAAAGTTTTCGATGCGCAAACAAGCTTCTCATATTCCTGTAACGTTGTTTGCTCATTGTTGTACAGTACCTGCAGATTGCCCGTTTGTGTGTACCAATATTAGTAAGACTAATCAAATAAAATATTTGGGTGTTTTAATTGATGAAACTCTAACCTTCAAACAGCATATGGAAGCATTAAATAGCAGAATTCGTAAGCTGATATTCGTATTCAAAAAGCTACGATATATTGCAGACCCAATAATAATTAGGCAAGTTTACTTTGCTCTATGTCAGTCAATATTGACATACTGCATTACCTCGTGGGGTGGAGCATGTAAAACTTTATTACTGCCCATCGAAAGAGCTCAAAGAGCGATTCTCAAGGTGTCTACTTGCCGCCCTTTTCTCTTTCCCACTAACCTACTCTATAAATCTTGTGAAGTACTAACAGTTCGACAATTATTCATAATGAGCATTTTACTAAAACAACACGCAGCTCTTCGCTACAGCACTGAATTTACTAACAAGAGACGAAAAGACATAGTTTGCCCCACAAAAAGTACAAAACATGCTTTCACAGCCAAATTTTATGTTTTCCTTGGACCACTACTCTATAACAGACTAAATGCAAAAGCAAATATTTATTCCCTAAATTATAGAAATTGTAAGAAAAGTCTCAAGGTAGCTCTTCAAAGTTTGTCTTATGAAGATACAGAGAAGTTGCTAGCTGTAATGAAATAAAGAATGTATTGTTCTATTCATTTTGTTTTTAATTAGTTAGCTAAGTTAGTATACTAAGGTTTTTTTATACTATTTACTCCTTTTTACATACCTCTAAAATGACTATTTTACTTTATTTTATATAATTACCGTGATTATTTCATAATTTATTTTTTTTTACCTCATATCGCCTGAAACACAGGATGTCCTAGTTCAGGCACATAACACTTGTGAACTTGACATAGATTTAAGCAAAAATGTATTTACTGTTTTACCAGACAACATGAATAAAAATTTTATTATTATATTATTATTATTATTATCGATTTCTCCGCCAATTGTCTATATCTTATTCGAAATAATACATAGGTATATTCCTGAGGTAGTCCCGTTTTAATTTGGTGAAAATCTAATGAAGAACTTTGGAGATAGACAATGGAACTCTTCAATAAATGATAGCATTTTCCGTGTCACCAATCCACATTGGGCCAGCGTGGTGGATTAAGGCCCACACCCTCTCACAGAGAGGAGGCCTGTGCCCCAGCAGTGGGGACATTAAAAGGCTAGTGATGAGTCGCTATGCTTAATATCAAAAGTTCAAAACTATACATGGATTTTCTTTGCTATTTAACTTATAAATATGTAGAACAAACCGATCATTAATCTTGTCGTAATTCTAACCCGTCCTCACTTTAAAAGTTAAAACGATAGTACAAAACTTTTCTCTTCATAAACCTAGCAAAATAGAAGCTTAAAACAAAAATATGAAAGCAAAGCAGGTCAGGGTACAGACAATGGCAAAGTTGTGAAGACTTGTGTTAAGTTCACAATCGCTGATAGTGTTCTCGGCTTTGTTTTATCAGAGACTTAGGGCCGATTTCACCATTCGCTCTATAAACTAAGTTTTACTGAACTAAGCTTAGCGTAAAAAATAGAAACCATAAAAAAGATTATAAACCATAAAATACATTGGTTAACCATAAAAGATAGACATGTGCTGTCGCGTACCTTTTTTTAGAATAGGAGTTCAATTCCCTCATACATCATTTTTGCGTAACTTCAACCATTTACGCAGCGCACGCAACTGAAGCTCTCAAAAGGATTTTTTTTCCGTTTTTTGACACATTTTTCATTGATACTCCGCTTCTTTTGGTCGCAGCGTGATGTTATATAGCCTATAGTCTTCCTCGATAAATGGAGTATTCAACACAAAAAAATATTTTTCAATTCGATCCAGTAGCTCGTGAGATTAGCGCATTCAACCAAACAAACTCTTCAGCTTTATGACAGCGGCTAAACGCGTTTAAGCGAACTTAAACTTCGAAAACTGGGCGTTTAGAATTGGTGAAATCCGCCCTTAATAGACAGAACAATTAAGTAATACTAATACTACTAACAATTAAGTAATACTAGACTAATAAGCTTTTATCTTATACTAGCTGCGCCCCGCGGTTTCACCCGCGTAGTCCAGGATAAAAAGTAGCCTATGTGTTAATCCAGCGTATAAGCTATGTACATACCAAAATTAATCCAAATCAGTCCAGCCATTTGAGCTTGAAGAAGTAACAAACATGTGTACTCACAAACTTTCGCCTTTATAATATTAGTGCGATGTGATTAGAGAGGGCGAAAACGTTGAAGGAAAAGGTAACGAAAAGATGTGTCCTAGAAAAAAAAAAACTTGAAAGGTGTCAAGGGACACTCGGATGGAACGAAGTTCCTTTCGATTAATTAGTGAAGGAATTGTAATATATTTTATTTTTTTTTAATTTATAATATTTTTTTTATTATTAACTACGCACACGCGCACGCACGTAAGAAGTTATACTTCATCATCGCATCTCATCTCATCTCATCGCAGCTCAGCTCAGCTCAGATCAGCTAAGCTCAGCTCAGCTCATATCAGCTCAGCTCAGCTCAGCTAAGCTCAGCTCAGCTAAGCTCAGCTCAGCTCAGTCGAAGTTAGATTGTTCCAAGCTCCGCTAGATTTAACACACGAAATTGGTTAGATAATGCTTCATCTGCTTGCAAACTTTGTACGTCCACCAAAAATACAAGAAGTTTTTATTAGATTGTTTTTCCAACACAATCTTTTTGGATGGACAGCCTCATTAGTGTCGTGACAACTTTTCGTAAGAATTTTTTCCGTCTAGCCCCCTTTCACAACGCGCGATAAGGAACTTCGTTCCAAAAATTGAAGATGTGAGATCTACGCACACTATTATATTCTGATTATGTTGAGGTTATGCTAAAGGTTGAAAGATTCAAAATAATGTGTGGATGTGTGTGTTTCACACAGTCCATGCCGCTTTTTATAAGCTTTTATTTAACTTACAATGTTCTTCGTATGTATGTATGTGGATGGATGGAGTGGGAGATAGCCCAAAGAAAAGATGGATGGATTGTGTGAGGAGTGATATGAAAGAAAAGGGAGTTAGTGATAGCGTGACGGCTGACAGGACAGAATGGAAGAAAAAAACGAGTTGCGCCGACCCCAAGTAACATGTGATAAGGGCAGGAAGATGATGTTCTTCGTATGTACGAGTCCACGAGTACTCATACACATACAGCATGTAACAAAAACCCTGTCCGATCTTGAAGGGTATTATCGTACTGCGTATAGATATACGTCATCATTTGGATACGAGATTATTATTTTTCCCCAATTAAAATAATTAATTTAAAAAAAAAGAAAACTTATCAAAGGCAACACTGAGCACTCGACAAAGTTCACCTACAGTTTTATGTCTAAAAGTGCCTACAGCGCGGTTAGTGCAGGGCGGTATCTTTTTAAATAAAAATAGGTAAAAATGAAAAGATTTCGCCGGCCGGTGGAGTGTTGTCATCTTATGAAAATTTGCCATGTTTAGTGTTAAATTTCACATATTTTATAAAAATAAAAAATCTATAACTTTTGGTTTTTATGAGTTACATTTTTTTTACTATTTTTCTACTACATATGTTAAACCAGGAATACGCCTTTAATGGATCGGGCAGGGTTTTTGTTACATGCTGTAGTTGTCCGCTTCAAAATTTGCGAATCATTTTGCGACCACTTCCTGGTTTCCGATAGAGCTGAAATTTGTCATACTTATGTAAGTCCGGTGACAACGTAATATTATAATACCATCGAGCTGATCTGATTATGGAGCCGGGATGTAGGGACTGGAACTCCGTGATGGCAAATGATACTCGTAGGAATGTTGAAGGTAAAAATTTCGAAATACGTCGCCATTTTAAGGGGTTGTGAGTAGTTGGGGGGAGGGGTGGGATCCCCCCGTCACCATTTTCACCCGCCGGAAATACTTGATTTCCTTAGAAAAAATAAAAAACAGAAATTTGTACAAAAATTGTTTATTCCACTTTATAAACATGTTTTGGGTGGTTTAAAAAAAAAAACCACGATGGTTCTAACCTAACCCAATGAAGTCTGATTGTGCCAACTCGGAGTAATACATTGCTATTTCAGTGTCCAAAAGTGAGTAAGCCGAGGTCGTACAGTAAAGCTATCCAAACAATCCAAGAATGTAGCCAAGTTGTAGAAAAAACACAAATCGATACGGAAGAAAGAATTCACTTATACTCGAAAGCAAAGGAATGACGCACAAATTTGACATTAGCTGTCAATATCATCCATCCAAGACGGCGGCTTGCGTTTCGTTTCACGTTTTTCACATAAAACCTAAAAATTACATTTGAAAAGCTGTACTAAAACATAAAAATTACGTTCCGTTTTGCATAATTGCAATAGTATTTAAGAATTTTTGGAAATTGTTTAAAAATATTTAGATGCAACTCCGACAGCCAAAATTACTTTGGAGGGATTAAAACTCCCTACACCACCAATACCCTCAAATTCAGGCGACTCGTTTTAAAATCCAACCCTAATTTTGTCCTAATATGCATTTAATTATGATTAGGTATGATAAAAAAAAATATTTGCAAAAACCCGACTAAAAAACAAAAACAATTTTTTTTTTCTACATTTTAGTGAGTTATATTTTTGGAATTGCCTCCTCGAACCTTTTGTTTTAAGCACTCAGCTCACAGGTTTTATACTAAAAGTCTCCGGCTACACTTCACAACTCAAAGCAAGTAAAGAAATAATAATGTCGACTTGTTCAAGAAAATAAAGCTCTTTTCTATAACAGCAAGTTTAAACCAAGTGAACTGAGTTGTGGGCAAAAACTCTTTCTTTTAAAACAGTGGATAAAAGTTACGGCTTTAGCTAAAGGCCTTTTATTTATTTTTTTAAAGTATTTTACTTTATCGTTAATAACTGTCACGAAAATCGTTGGTGGCGTGCAAGAACATTGTGGAATTTGAGTCGGCTGTATCCCTTTTTTTAGGGTTCCGTACCCAAAGGGTAAAACGGGACCCTATTACTAAGACTCCGCTGTCCGTCCGTCCGTCTGTCACCAGGCTGTATCTCATGAACCGTGATAGTTAGACAGTCACAGATAATGTATTTCTGTCACCGCTATAACAACAAATACTAAAAAACAGAATAAAATAAAAATTTAAGGGAGCCCCCAAATAACAAACGTGATTTTTTTTTGCCGTTTTTATACAGGGTGTAACGGAAAGGTGTGGTCATATTTTGAGAGCTGTATCTGCCCATCGATATGAACAACTTTCTTCAAGAAAACCTGAAGAAATTCACAAAAAAAAATTTTACCTCCCATATAAATATTGATCAGCTGATGATAACTTTGTATGGAAAGTACAAATTTTTTTTTGGGAATTTTCAGTTTTTTCTTAGAGAAAGTTGTTCATAGCCATGGGCAGAACTGGTTCCTAAAATATGACCACACCTTTCCGTTACACCCTGTAGATAATGGTACGGAACCCTTCGTGCGCGAGTCCGACTCCCACTTGGCCGGTTTATTATGGCAACAATATTAAGAGCTTTTAATTTGTCATGGTGTACTGAAAAGATACTTTATTTCTTCATACAATATTATACTCGTCTCTAATTGGAGGGCTTTTTTTTTTGTCGGATGGGAAATCATCCAATGACATCTCCCGCTCTAGGGTGGAGCGGGAGGGCGTGTCAGACTCTTACTGACTAAAACCCACCCCTGTTCCTTCCCTGCCCTGAGTGCCCAGGGGCGAGGTAAGTCTGTTTCGAATTTATCCTCAACCCCTGGGCAGGCATCGGCCATGACGGGCCCCGTCATGATATGCTGACAACTCTTTGAGGCGCGCGTGGAACAATACGCGCCGTCAACTCTCGGGCCTGGTAGGTACTGATCAGAGGGCGAGCTACCCATTACTCGCCGTCCGCAGGCCCGGTTAATTGGAGGGCTTGCGGGTATTATTGGCTTTTGGACGTAACATACTTTAATCTCTCATTATACATTAGCCCCCTTATAAATAAATCCGGAGCACAGTGACGACCAGAACTTTTTATGTTTTCGGGGGGAGACCTTCAAAAGGCGCCTGTTCTTTTGGGGACAAGGAAGACACTAGGAAGTGCGGGCGTTTTACCTCATTCGGTGATCACCATCCGCACATGGAAGGGAGCTCCGTGACCTCTTTAAGGCGCTATTAGCTGCTAACGACCTTGAGTGGTTAGCTTGCGTGTTCTGCGCTGAGCTCACGTAACGCGTCGTATGTCCACCCAGTAATAGGACTCGCCCGTTCAGGAGCGCTGTCCGAAATTAGACGTATTATTAATTTATTACACATATAACAACAAGTATTAAACTAAAACACTAAATTATAAATAATTAAATGATCTTTAAAATGGTGAAGGTTTCATAAAAATACACTTTCTAGTTTTTGCGTGATTCTCAATTTTTTTATCCGTGTTAGATATACTTAACTAAAATTAATTACACAATTTTATAAAAATATAATTTTAAATATTCTGAGATCGAATTACGACGGAAATAGTCTAGAGTAACATATGTTTTTTTCAAAGAAATAAGTTTAGTCGTTTAGACGTGATGTTCAATTAAAAACCATTAAAAGTCGTTTAACTGCGCCTTAAAGATCACCCTGGAACCCCGAATCACTGTGCTGCCGTCTTTCCTGGGATCACTCGGTTGTCGGACAGAGTCCCCACTCTGAGCGCCCACGTTCCAGCGTTTTAGACGAGGTGGTTCCCTCTCGAACGCCTTCTTCACCGAGGGAGATTGAGCCTAATCTTATACCTACACACTAAACTGCTTGACAGTAAACACCACTCTCACTCCGTTATCTAAGTTCTCATTTGCTCATCAATCTATGTCTCTATGATAATAGTAACATGTTCAAGATAGACAACGAACTTCCCGCAATGTCTGTTTTTACCCATCGAATTATGTGATTAATACCTACTAACAATTGGGCTGGATTCCAATCCAACTAAACTGAGATTTTTTGAACGGAATGTTTCAATTCACACACACACACACAGCTTATATTAGATTAATTGATCAATACTATCGAAACAGACCGAAGTGATGATGGCTTGATGGTCAATAGTGTTTACGTGTTATGCATTAAGGTCCTACTAACGGTCCAGTGGCGCCCTCATTGAATAAAAAATCAGCATAGCACAGAAAATAAATATTAAAAAATCCAACTTCACGTTTGTTACAAAGAGGATAAAACGTTGTTAAAACAGGTCTCAAAATGTTTCACATCCAAAGTAGTAGGCAAAGTACCAAAAACGGCCATTTCTGACACTTTTGTAACAAACGTGAAGTTGGATTTTTTAATATTCATTTTCTGTGCTATGCTACGATTTTTTATTCAATGAGGACGCCACTGGACCGTTAGTAGACCCTTAAGGCATATATAGCCGCCAAGTGGCAAAGTAGTAAACAAAAGTTTCAAAAACGGCCGATTCTGGCAAAACAACAACCGACTTCCAAGAATTGTTTTTTTTTTTTTTTGTAAAATTGTTTTTTATTTTTCACTTTTTAGTTGCTAACCCCAATAACATGGAACATGGAATTTAAACATACTCGTAATTGGAGAAAACCAAAACGTCATCTATGTATACTTAGTTTCCGTTTTTGTTCAGTTTTTCAAAAAGCGCTGAAGTAATTTCGATAAAAATTATATGGAACCACCTCGGGAGTATATTCTTTCGTAAAAAAAAAAAGAATTTTGAAAATCGATCCACAGCTCACAGAGAAATCGGTGGACATACATAAAAAAAAACATACATACAGTCGAACATAGATCCTCCTCCTTTTTCGAAGTCTGTTAAGAAATACGTGTGTACTTTATGCTGAATTCCAATTCAGCTAAATTGAGATTTTTTTACCAACGAAACGTTTCAATTACACTCGGCCTATATTAGATTCATTGATCGTTACTATCGTAACAGCGAAGTGATGATAGCTTGATGGTCAATATTGTTTACGTGTTACACGTTAAGGCCCATTTTCTAATTATAAGTATTACTAGTACTGAGGAAGTAATGGTTTTATTTATAAGGGTTATAAAGATGGCTGCTTTCGATAAACCTATGAAGATTAATCAGAGATTTTGGTCATGATTGTAATATTAAAGTAAATATGAAAGGGTTCAGTCTACTAGGTAAATGGCTGAATGAGTAGGGTTAGACTAAAGGAAAGATGGATAGTAGATAGATAGAAAACACTTTATGGTACACCAAAGCGGACAACGGACTACAAGACGTACGGCGAAGTGCCATCGGTTCATAATGGACATCCTATCCATACGCACAAAGCGTTTTGAGAAAACATTCATTTTGCGTTCAGCTAGGGAGTGGAATTACCGGAGTCTGTGTTTCCTGATAGCTACAACCTGGGAGTTTTTTAGTCAAGAGTGAATAGGTTACTTACTTCTAGGCAAGCGTGCTCCATCTTCGACCACATCATCGCTTACCATCAGGTGAGATAGTGGTCAAATGCATGCCTATCAACAATAAAAATAAAAAAAAGCAGTTACACAAGAGTCAGGTGAGTGAGATAGTGGTCAAACGCGTGCCTGTATAAAAAAGAAAAAACTTATATTTTAACTTTTTATCTTTGGACGCAATGGCGGTCTTATCGATAGAAATATGTGACAGATGATGTGGTTTAAATGTACTGAGATTAGGACGACTACTTAAAGTTTTTTTTTAAATTATTGTTAGGCTCCCGCTTGACCGGTGTCTCACCTGATGATGGTAAGCGATGATGTGGTCGACGATGGAGTACGCTTGCCTATAAGTAACCTCTTCCCTCTTGACCCCCAGGTTGTAGCTATCAAGAAACACAGACTCCGGCAGGGAATTGCACTCCTTAACTGTACAGAATCATTTTACATTACACCGACCTCAAATAGAGAGAAGAACATGTAAGTTAGAGTGAACAGACTTCTTCTGGGAAGCTCGCTCCATCGTCGACTTTGTCTCTGTCACCTCTGGCCTAGACTAGAGTCAAGAACAAACTCATCTAAATTGGGATAAGGGCAGGAGAATCATGATGACAAGGACAAGTCGAAGGGTTCAGTCAACCGAAGGCTATTTTTAAAAGCTTGATAAAGCTTACCGAAAGCCAAAATCTGCAATTGATTCAATGAAACTTTAATTAGCACAATTTTAAATTGGCTATTCTATTTCTGAAATGGTTACTTCTGTGAAAATTTATGTTCTCCAAATTGCTACAGTAAACGGAGTTGGAACACGGATTCCTATCTCGATAAAATTCCCGAGTTTATTTTTAGTCTTAAACAGCTAATTTGATTGTCGTGTTCAACCATTTCATTCAAAGCTTAGAGTGGAAGAAATTCTATTTGAACAAAACTGAAATTGTATTTTTTATTGGAACTTTTTAAGGATATTTTTGGATTATGTCCTTGATATAATCGTCTCTATCATCTTGCCTTTTTTATTCTAATCAGGGCCGATTTCACCTTTAAAAAATAAAAACCATAAAAAAGGTTCTAATGAGTTAACCTTAAAATATAGACATACGCTGTCGCCGACTTTTTTTTAGAACTTTAAAAGGAGAACAATTCCGTCATACATAATTTTTGCGTAACTTTAACCGTTTACGCAGCACACGCAACTGAAGCTCTCAAAAGGTTTTTTTTTCCCGTTTTTGCCACATTTTTCATTGATGCTCCGCTCCTGTTGGTCGCAGCGTGATGTTATATAGCCTATAGCCTTCCTCAATATGGACTATTCAACACAAAAATATGTTTTCAATTAAATCCAGTAGTTCCTGAGATTAGCGCGTTCAGCCAAACAAACAAACTCTTCAGATTTATGACAGCGTCTAAACCCGTTTAAGCGAGCTTAAACATCGTAAACTGAGCGTTTGGAATTGGCGAAATCGGCCCTCAGTCGTCATATCAATGGTGAATATTGTTTGACATAACAATCAATACGCCGTATGCAAAGTGGAGACAACAGCAATTTTCTTTCGTTTTAAGTGTTGTTTTCCATAAATGATGGATGCCTTTGATTGATACCCAATGCCTAGAAAATAAATTGAATGTTGTGAAAACATCTGCTTTTATTATCAGCTGCAGTTACCGTTGTCGAGTCCCGACTCACGCAGGCGTATTGCAATTATTTCATTGGACCATATCCCGTTATATAATGCCTGACCATGGCCATATGTATTTACATTCTCCTATCTGAACAAATTGCACAGATTTGGTGACATAACTGCTTAATCTTCTGAACCCGGTTACTCAGTAATTATGTTGTCGAATTTCAAGTTATCCGTTGTTGGTTGTTGACCTATTTAACTAAGTACCAATCATATATATGTCGAGGAGAATACAACGAGAAAATCTTTAAATAATGAGCTTATAAGTCCAGTTATTTTATCCTTCTTGTGAACAACAAACCTCGCGGTTTCAACAAATTGCCTATTACTCTCTTCTCTCCAATAGTATAGCTTACTACTATCGATATTAAGAGTACTATAGATGTATATATTAGTTTTGATTTCTTCTTTGTCGTGACTATCTTGTCAGATTGGTCCTGATCATGACGTAGTGACTTCTGCAGAGGTCGTTGTGATCCATCGCCACTTCTCTCAGCTGCCAAACACCCTGGTGCACTTGTTAGATATTAATATATGTAGATATTTACGTTAAGCTTTAGAGTCAAGATGATCAATAACTATTTACTGTGTATGAAAACTATGAATGTGGTGTTTATTAGGGGTTTATTAAGAAAAGCACAGAAAGACAAGACTAGGTATTTATTTCCAATAGGCTTGTCATTAATCGAAAATCTAGTTGCCTGTTCACAATACTAGGTCTTCATGGAGAAGAACGAGGCAAGAAACTCCATGGTAGCTCTATTTTATTATTATATCGACACATCATAAATAATCGTTTATTACAATAAATCTAATTCTAGCTTCTATTTTATCACTTGGGCCATATTACAACAATAATTAATATCTTGTTATTTAGAAACAATAACAATGGCAAGGCAAAGAGCATGATTAGGTATTCCTTATACCATTTAATATAAGTAGAAGTAACGATAAAACATCAAATAAATTAAGTGAACCTTGGTAGTCGATCTTTCATAATATATGGGATTATAATTATAGCAAGAACTAGCTATTTATGTAAATAATGGTCCATGATCATTATTCTATTCAACATAACAATAGCAATCCAACACAATAACACAGTAAAGTAACAAATATTTAATAATAGTAATGTAATCAAAAATATAATAATAACAGCAATAAAATAACTTAACTTTCACTGTAGGCCAGAGTTCCGTTCTGGTCGTTGTCTCGAACAAGAATGGTCTCTCTCACTCAGAGCTCCCCCTTTTACAGTCGTGAACAAACAACTTTGACGTTTCTATCTACCGTCATCCAAAATACAACGACATAAAAGATGGATATTCGTTTGGAATATTTTGTGTTTTGCTACATTATTCCTTAAATTTTAACTAGTTTATTTTTCAGACATACTAAAATAATGTAAGAATGATTGTAAATTAGGTATTACATTCTTGTTACAAGTTTTAGGTTACGCCAAAAATTACTATTTTATCCACTTTTAACAGTAAAAGGAATACTCATGATAATAGCAATACCTATAATTAGGATAATCTATTACACCCATCCTCGCCCTCTGGTGCTCTCCCACATTTCCCTGCATGACAAGGCTCTCGATGGAGCAGCTCTCGCGCCTGGTGACGTGTCCAAATAATTTTTATATGCGACTTTGTACTACCGACGAAAGATGCCGCTTAATGCCAAGTTCTTGGAATATAGAGATGATGCTGCGAAATTCGGTCCACGAGACTCCTAACATTCTCCTCCAACACTACATCTCTAGAGCATCAACTTTATTCTTCTCGACTTGTCGCAAAGTCCACGTCTCTGAAGCATATATTGAAGCATGTTACGTGAGTTTTGATTTAGACGACAGTATTTCCTGTAGAAAATCAGCAATAAGACTCACTGAACTGTAAATCCAATAAACCCGGCCACGAATTTGTTTGCCAAACCTGGTCATTATCTCTAACGACTGTTTATTGTTTATTCGGTCTAAGGTGAGGCCTATTTTCAGCACCTAGTGGGCGTTTATCAGGAAAAGGTTAGGTTAGCTTTGGCGTTTTAATATCCTTGTTATTATAATAAGTCCTAAATAATTAGGAACGATCTTAGCAAAGGGTTCAATGTTGTAGATATTACATACTAGCTTTTTGTCAGTGGCTTTGCCCACGTGAATGTTGCAAATCTTCCCAAGGGAACTTACTAGAAGCGAACTTTTAAGAGTCCAATCTGTCTCATTACCAAAATTCATCAAAATTGGGTCAGTAGTTTAGGGGTGAAATTCCAACAAACAGACCGAGTTACTTTGGCGTTTATAATATTAGTTAAGATTTTAAACGGAAATTGTAAATGTTTAAATTCTATGTTGTAGGATAAGAAAATTTCTGTAACCACACTGAGAGAGAAGAGATTCGATAACGTGTCTGGTTTACAGAATAAACGAGCAGCGATGATGTTTGCAAACATCATTAATTACATACAAAATGAGCATCATTTTAAACTTAATACTACTATCTCACCTCGTAACATTAAGGAAGTTACTATATATATTATAAACAAAATCTAGCAATATTTACACACATTTTCCAAACTCATACCACACTTATTACGAGTTACTGTTAGTCAGTCTAGAATATTTTCTAACCTAAATACTTTAGATGATGAACACACGGATCTGGAACACTGACCATGCGTTGCGAACGGATCGTAATTCGTACAAATAAACTGTAACCATCCGTAGGTAGAATTTGAGGAAGTGTTGCATTTTCAAATGTTTTTGTATCAACACTGTCTGCTTCTCGAAATTCATGGTGTTTGATGTATTGGAAGCGTATGAGGGTGTTCTGTTTTTCGCTCTGTCATTGTTTTTAGCTGTTTCAGGCCTATCAATCATTAGACGTGCGTTGAAATGAAACAGCTGGCTTAATCTGGGTATAATCGTGTTTGAATTGAGTAGTATTTGTCTTGAATTCACAATATTTTCGTTAATCTCATTATTTATATTTTAATTAACTTTGCTCGCTTTGTCGTTATTATATTTCAGCGAAATAGTATTATGATTTCGTTTGCTGATTGTTTTAACACATCATTTACATGATTATAATTCCCCTAGAAATAAAAAAAAATAGTAGCGCACCGGTATCGGGAAAAGGGTCCAAGCTACCGACAGTCTAGGCTCCAGGAAAGAAACCTTCTATCAATACCAGCCCTGTCCAGAAGTGCCGCTTTCTGAATCAAACCCTTGACCCAGCCGCCTGATGAGAGCCTCCTGAGATTGATCGAGGCTGCTGGCTATTAAGGCGCTATTAACTGCCAATGACCTTGAGTGGTTAGCTTGCGTGTTGTGTGCTGATTTACGTAACGCGTCGTAAGTACGTCCACCCAGTAATAGGACTCGCCCATCAAGGTGCGCTGTCCGAAATTAGACGCATTATTAATTTATTACACATAAAACAACAGGTATTAAACAAAAACACTTAGACTAAATTATAAATAATTAAATGATTTTTAAAATGGTGAAGGTTTCCTATAAATACGCTTTATAGTTTTTGCGTGATTCTCAATTTTTTATCCGCGTTAGTAGACATAACTTTACAAATTAATTACACTATGTTATAAAAATATAATTTCAAATATTCTCAGATGAAATTACGACGGAAATTGTCTAGAGTAGGTAACATATACTTTTTTCAAAGAAAAAAAGACTAGTCGTTTTGACGTGATGTTCAATTAAAAACCATTAAAAGTCGTATAACTGCGCCTTAAGCCATTCGCTGTGTCCACATCCCACATGTCGACAACCTCGAGTCGGCCCAAGCTAGCAGCTATTCTTTACACTACTCAATCCGACGCATTTGGTTAATCAGAAAGTAACCAATGTCCCGGCGGCTCTGGGATCTTGGACGATATTCATCATCAGCCTTTTTTTTGTTTTAATGTCCCCACTGCTGGGGCACAGGCCTCCTCTCTGTGAGAGGGTGTGAGCCTTAATCCACCACGCGGGCCCAATGCGGATTGGTGGATGTCACATGTCTTCGAATTTTTTGGTTCTAGGACATGCCGGTTTCCTCACGATGTTTTCCTTCACCGTTTTGTAAGCAGTGGTGATGAAATAACTTACACAAAGTAAAGCGCCTGCCCGGGTTTGAACTCACGACCTACAACTTTTTGGACGATATTAGCACTTATGATTCTGAGGAAAATTACTGTCCCCGAACACATTCTCACCTAATAACGTTAGCGAAGAGTGGCTCGTCTATGATAGCTGCTACTTTGTAGTTTTACGATATGCGACTTTGATCTTTACGATTATGACTAAACCAGCTTTTGCATTTAGCTTCTGTCTTCAAGATAAGTAACTTATGTCCGTGTCACTACAAACTGGTAGCCCGGAAAATTTTATGAGGGAATTTAGCGTGAAAGCGCACACAGTTAACGCAGAAAATAAACTTTACCTTCTCTTTATGGATGTTATTCTTTGACTTTTAACTGTTCGATTATAGAGAAAATGGATAATGAGTTTTTAACCGACTTCAAAAATCAATTCGGATGTCTATAAATTTTAATTATGTTTTTTCGGGCATAACTTCATCATATAGAGACGGATTTGCAAAATTCTATTTTGTTCGAAAGGGACATTCCGAAATGGTCCCATTTAAATTTCATATAGATCTGATAATGAGTTTCGGAGACAGACAACGGAACTTTTCAAAAAATTACAAAAATCAACCGCGATTGCTGCTTTTGCATAAATATGCATTATTAACACAATTTAATGGAGAATCACAACTAAAATTTATAAAAAAAACTTGTTTAAAAAAAAAAATAGAACCTACTTCAAAAAAAAAACAAAATCAGAAACACCGACTTTCAAAATTAAAGTTATGTTGCACTTTTTTGTCTTTTTTTGGAAGTCTGTTCTATTTTTTTTTTGTAAAAAAGTTTTTATTGTCATAGTAACTTATTATCACTACATATTAAAAAACTAAGTCCCCTGCCGCGTCTGTTTGTTCGCGATAAACTCAAAAACAACTGAACGGATTTTCATGCGGTTTTCACTAATAGACAGAGTGATTCATGAGGAAGGTTTATGTAAATAATTTGTACCCGTGCGAAGCTGGGGCGGGTCGCTAGTTATATTATATTAGGTATTATAATTATCTAGCCAGTACTGTACCACTACTGGGCAAAGGCCTCCCTCCATTCCTTCCACTGTTCTCCGTTCTGTGTACTTCTTTCCAATTCTCATGGAAGACATCTAAGTCATCTCGCCATCTCCATCGTGATCTGCCACGGCCTCGTCTTGCAGTTTCAGGGCACCAATATTGAGTTTTCCAGGCTCACCGCTCATTCGGCATGCGGCAGACATGTCCAGCCTAGTCTTATTTAAGTTGAACAACCTTCTGAGCCACGACCACAATTCGTGTTTTGGACCGCAGTACAGTGTAGGTAGCTCGTATTTTACTTTATAATTCGAAGCTATAACTAGCTTCTGGAGCGACTTCGCCCGCGTCCTACTTTCGTCCTATTCCAGGACATGGTCTACCCGTGTGCCAAGTTTCTTCCAAATCCGCTTAGACGTGAAAGCGTAACAAACAAACTCACATTTGAATTTATAATATTACTAGCTGACCCAGCGAACTTCGTACCGCCTCAGAATCAACAAAAAAGTCATACAAAATATTTGTGAAAATTAATTTTCTTCATGCTTAATTTTTATTTCTTCTTGAATTTTTCCTATGTTTTAATAGTTATTCTGCTATTCGAGGCGGAGACAAATCCAACAAATCAAATATTAAAATCAGTCCAGCCCTTCTTGAGTTATAAATGGTGTAAGTAACGACTTTGTTTTTTAAATAAAGATAATATACCTATAGTATGTTACCGGCAATCTGTATAATCCCGGCATTGTATCGAATAATAAATAATTTACGCTTTTAAATACCTATTCTAATCACTTCTCTATTAGTTAATTCCACGATTCATTCTTTGAACAATTTCAATAATATAAGCTTTCCATTCGTAAGCCTATTTTTACCAGACTGTCTCCTGTTTGTGTCTATTTTTTAACACGGCCTGTAGCCTAAACAGCTGGATGGTTTTTGACAAATGAATGTTATTAAAGGTCTTGTCAGCTGAAGTAATAAGCGATAGGAATTTAAAAAAAAAAGAGTGGCACTCTGGGAGTGCCGACAGAAGTGAAAACTTGAACAAAAATGCCCAACGCGCCTAAAGAAGTTTTCACTTCAATCCGCTACGAGTGTACGTAGCACTCGTAGCGGATCGCGTAGCGCGGCCTCCTGTTTGTATGTCTATTTTTTAACACGGCCTGTAGCCTAAACAGCTGGATGGTTTTTGACAAATGAATGTCATTAAAGGTCTTGTCAGCTGAAGTGACATAAGCGATACGAATTTTAAAAAAAAGAGTGGCACTCTGGGAGTGCCGACAGAAGTGAAAACTTGAACAAAAATGCCCAACGCGCCTAAAGAAGTTTACACTTCAATCCGCTACGAGTGTACGTAGCACTCGTAGCGGATCGCGTAGCGCGTTTGGTGTCGGTATCGGTGTCGGTGGCGAGTTCAATAGTTTTTTTACCCATCACAAAAATGCACAACGTTCATAGAGAAGTTTTCACTTCAAAAATAACGACATGGCGGCCACCGCTAGGCAAGTGAAGTTGTATTTTTTTATTCACAATTCATTATACCATTGTGTCCAGTGTTCGATCAGTGTAATAATTGGACTTTGGATTGCAAAGAAGACTTGCTTATCCTCAGGATAAAATTATTGGATCATGATTTAGCCAGAATAAGCCAACATTTAATAAAGACATAGTAGCCTTTCCTTCGTTTATATAACTTCGGTACTTCATAAACTCTCCTCGTAAGTTAGTATGAGCGAGATATTACGTGACTTTGGCTCTGGATAGCTTCTTATAACATGATTTCCTTGGCGTAAAACTTTTCCTTTGCTAGGTAATATTGTTTATGATACAATTTCGGTACGTGGCGATGTGGCGAAATACGAAATCGTTGGAGGAAGTGGCGTGAAATTTGACAAAGGAATAATAGAAAATGTTTTACACAGGAAATGAAAATCAAATGTATAATGCTTAGATAAGGTCGTATTATTACGAAAATCGTGCCCAGTTACCAATCGTCCGTTCCTTAATACTCGGATTTATTCCAGGGTAAAAAAAAATCTATTTAAATCAATAAAAACTGACAAAGATAAAACGCATCAAAGTTCAGGAGGCTTGTCACGTCACTTTTGAGTAAAAATTGGTACAATTTTAACTCCAAGTGTGATTCCATGCAAAATTTCAACGCATTGTATCTTAATTTTTTGTTAACATGACAAAAGAAAAAATACGTGTCTATATTTTTTGGTAATTAATACGAGTATAACTGACGGACAAAATAATTTTTTTAGTCATCAACCCTCAACCTTTGTACCTAATACCTTTTTAAAATTAACTGAAAGCTGATTATTTTACTATGATTTACAATTATTGACGGCTCGGTTGGCGCAGCGATTAAGCGATTGGTTGCTGCACTGTGTGTCGTAAGTTTATTCCCGCACGGAACAAATATTTGTATGGCCTACAGATAATTGTTCCGGGTCTGGGTGTGTTTTGTATGTTTGTCAACGCACCCATAATACAGGAGCAATTCCTAGTGGGAGGGCAACATTTTGAGAAAAATAAAATAGACGAAAATCTCATCAAATTGTTAGTAGACATCTAAGCTTATTTTTAGGGTTCTGTACCCGAAGGGTCCAAACGGTGCTGTCACCCACGTGTCCGTCTGTCCGTCGTCTGTCACAAAATTTTGTTCTGAAGAATTTTTTAACTTCCCATTGACCTATGAACTTGAAATTTGGTGATAATGTTTATTATAACGTATATTTTAATAACAGCCGCATGGGTCGATCCATCAGGTTAAGCTACGCTTGCCGGGGTTGGTCCGTGGATGGGTGACCATCTTTACATACTGAGACTCCTCCCCGTTGGTCCCGGCTGTCAATCGCGGATCTTTGACAGTCGTTACGGGTCGTCAGAAGCACGAAAGTCTGACATCCAGTCTTACCAAGGGGTATCGTATTACCCAGTAACTGGGTTGTGGAGGTCAGATAGGCAGTCGCTCCATGTAAAATACTGGTATTCAGCTGCATCCGGTTAAACTGGAAATCGACCCCAAGATAGCTGGGAAAAGGCAAAAAATTCCTCTAAAACTTAAGGGAAAGATTTACAAAACAATGGTCAGACCTGCTGTCTTGTATGGTTCAGAATGTTGGGCCACAAAAGGGATGAATGAAAAGCAATTGCATGTAGCTGAGATGAGAATGCTAAGAGCGATGTGTGGTGTTACGCGCATGGATAGAATTAGGAATGAGTATATAAGAGGAAGTCTGAAAGTGGCACCGCTGACTGAAAAGTTGTGTGGAAATCGGTTGTCGTGGTATGGGTATGTGATGCGGAGGAATGAAGAAAATGTCGTGAGGAAAGTCTTGTGTATGGATGTGGATGGCTATAAGAGTAGGGGAAGGCCAAAGAAACGATGGTTGGACTGTGTGAAAGAGGATATGGGCAAAAAGGGGGTGACTACAGAGATGACGACTAATAGAGGAGTATGGAAGAAAAAGACATGTTGCGCCGACCCCATATAAATTGGGATAAGGGCAGGAGAATGATGATAGCTGGGAAAAGGCTAGCCAGATGATGAAATTTTACTAACAAATACCAATATATTGACAAATCAAATTTTTTCTTTGATAAATCCCTCATTTGGTACGGAATCCTAAATGTGCAAAGTCCGACACGCACATGGCCGGTTTTTTTCATACCCACCCGATGTTTCTAATCTAACTTTCACCCAAAACGCCTCAGAAACTAACACATAACAAAAGCAAAAACTTTCCACCCCTTCTAACAATGAGTGTGTTAGTAACAAAGGCAATTTTTTGCCATCACACCCTGCCCCGAGCAATATATGTGTTCAGCAAACTTTGCCGAGAGCCTTCAATTTCGTTGGTATGTGATATTGGCGTGGAAACTGCTGAAGCTCGATACTGTTAGCTTTTGATTTGTGGAATGAGGTTTTTATGGTGTTTTTAGAATAGTTAGGTTGGTACTTGGTTGGCAACAAGTGATGGTCTGATAGTTCGTTACGGAGTTCTTAACGAAATAGAATGAATTTTAATTTTAATAAAGATTTTTTTAACGGTTTTTAACGCTTTACAGGGAGATGGGGGGAGTGTTTTGAACTTTATGGTAATTTAGAAAATTAAATAAATTTCATACGACTTCATTTTCTTGATCATACCGAATACTTTTCAATCCCCCTCGGAATAAAGGTCTTGGTGACCGTGCTGGTCTCAATGAGCTCTATTGCTATTACGGTGTATTATGCCCCTCACTAATCGCCAAGAATATTAATTACTGACCTGCCCGAATATTAATTCTGCAACCTAGCAGCGTTGCTGTATTGCAGTTTGTGGGACCAAATTCCGGTGGAATTACATGCAACTTTGACTCTTCAACTATGTTTTTACTTTAGAGTCGTATCCGATTTTTTTTTTTTGTGAGTGTGGGAAATCATCCGATGACTTTGCCCGCTCTGGGTGGAGCTCGGTCGTGTCAGACTTTTACTGACTAAAACCCACCCCTGTTCCTTCAGTTGCCTGAGTGCCAAGGGCCGCGGGAACTCTATTTCGGCTATGGCGGCGCCGCAAGACATGCTATATCTACATCTGACAAAAAAACCGGCCAAGTCCGTGTCGGATTTCGCACATATAGGGTTCCGTACCAAATGAATTTTTGACTATTTGTATGGCTTTGGGTCAACAAGATGCTTATACCGTGAAAATTTGAAGACTAGCTTCAACCGTTTGGCTGTAAAACCTGTGTGACAGACGACGGACAGATGGACACGTGAGTGACAACGATAGGGCTCCGTTTGGTCCCTTCGGGTACGGAACCCTAAGAATCTGATGAAATATTATCACTTTTATACAGAAATTCAACTAAGAATAGTTGCATCTTCGTCTAGTCCTGTCGAACAATCGGCAGGACTATTAGATATGCAGTACATACTTACACCGCCTTCTCATTATCATTAGGCAGAATGCTTTGAAGAGAAATATCAAACACTAGCTTTTTCCACAGCTTCCCTCTCTTTATCTAACCCACAGAAACTGAGTATTTTTCCGAGAAGGAACCCGCTTATGACAGTTAGCAATAATGTTGTTTCCATCAGCGAAATAATTTCGGTGTCAGATCAGTACTCCCAGAGATTAATATTGTGCAATATTATTAGTTTAAATATCTGACATTATCAATCATTCATTCATCGTGTAGATAGATAGATATTTCTATCTAAATATTTCTTAAGCGCCGATATAATCTCTGCATATGAATGAAAACCGGATACCCCTCATTAAATAAACACGCATTCATGATCAAGATATGAAGGAGATTTATTCATATTATTATAAAGCTTATACATCTAAAAACATTAATTCCGAATTCGATAAAATGGTATTAATACGGATAAGAGTATTTCCGGACCTATTTACTTACTTACAGATGCGTTATATTATCGTTATCTATGCTTTACCTACATTGATAACCTAAACCTGCTGTTGCGATTACTCTCACCATATGGAGCTGTGAATTGAATATTTAATTAACTGCAATTAGTTACGACGGCACGGTTGGCGCAGTGGTTGAGCGTTCGGCTGCTGCGCTGCGTGTCGCGGGTGGGATCCCCGCAGGGAACAAATATTTGTATGGCACTTACTGAAATGACTAAAGGCTGCCGCAGACAGACGCGAAGCGGCAATGTATCGTAATTGAAAAAAATGTTATCATAATTTTTTATTCAAAAATTGTTCCACAAGACGTACGGCAATGTGCCACCGGTACATGGTGAACATACCATCCACGCGCACAAAACATTTTGAGAACACATTCATTTTGCGTACAGCTAGAGAGTGGAATTCCCTGCTGGAGTCTGTGTTTCCTGATAGCTACCTGGGAGTCTTTAAGTCAAGAGTGAATAGGTAACTTCTAGGCAAGCGTGCTCCATCTTCGACCACATCATCGCTTACCATCGAGTGAGATAGTGGTCAATCGCGTGCCTATTAACAATAAAATAAATAAATAAATAGGTAGAAAAAATTACACTGAACGTATTGCTCCTGTCTGTGAGAATCATAACGCACAGAAGAGTTAGCATTTATCTTAAATCGAAAAAGTACGCGTCTAACTTTAAAATTACGATCTATGTATATCTGGCCAGCCACAAAAGCCTTCCTAACTGAAAACCTGGAAGACTTTTCTAGGCAAATAGAAGCCGTATTTGTCTGGAAAAACTTCTCGGTCTCCAATGCAAATCCTACCTCAAATAACTTGTGGTGGTGTGGTCCAAGGGAACGGGCGGAGCTTTCGACCCGTCTAGCTTGTTATTGTTTCTAGATACTTATAGTTAGTTACTGTCGGTCTATGCATAATGGACAAAAGACGCATTTAATGCCACTTGTTTACTGAATACAAGTAAGTTAGAAACCTTAGGTAACATTAACATATTCAGCCTTATAATGTTCCCACTGCTGGGACACAGGCCTCCTCTCTGTGAGAGGGTGTGGGCCGTAATCCACCTCGCGGGCCCAGTACGGGTTGGTGGATGTCACGTCTTCGAATTTTGATTATAGGACATGCCAGTTTCCTTTCATACAGAATAATGTGAATGCGAGAACTATGTATGTCGTTATATTCGTGTAGATTTTATGATTGTCTGGCAGTTTGAGTATTTTTGCGGCCTACCCAAATGTCCTTACTTTGATATTGTTCGTCGGATTGTTGAGCTCCTCGAAGTTTTGAGTTGAGCTTCACGATAACTGCAAATGCGTGCACTGTCTGGACAAGTCCACTCGAATTTGTACATATTTTATGGATTTGAACACTTTAAAAGAGACTTTGACCTCTGAGTTTGTTTTGGTGTTTCTTCTCAGGATAGTCAGCTAGGAAACACCGGCCTCATCTAGCTAAAAAAAAAATGTTGACGTGTAAAAGTGTTGTTAAAACCTACTTACAAAAATAAAATCATTTGTCATTTTACGATGTTTTCCTTCGCCGTTAAAAGAGCAGTGGTGATGAAATAATTTACACAAAGTAAAGCGCCTCCTTGGGTTCGAACCTACGACCTACAACTTGTAAGTCGCCTTCGTTACCTCTGGCCCACCACTGCTCACAAAAAAGTACTTTTGCCTGTTAAGAAAAAAAAATCTTTTCAATTAAATTTTAATTTAACCTGTCTTTCCTTCTTTCGCAGGTGTTGTTGCATGGTGGGAGTAAGGAGAAGGTGCCAAGATGGGAGACAGTTTCTTGCACCTGGGGGACATTGTCTCCCTACATGCGGAAGGCACAGTATCAGGTTTCCTGAGTACCTTAGGGTGAGTACCTTATTCTTCTCTGATTTTTTATTTTATTACTAAGGCTCTGTTGTCCGCCTGTCTGTCAGCAGGCTGTATCTCATGAACCGTGATAGGTAGATAGTTGAAATAATCACAGAGTGTATTGCTGCTATAATAAAATTCGAAAATTAAAAATTAAACCAGAACGGAACGCTGCGTGTGTGTCCGAGATGCACGTCAGCTAAGTTGGATATCCAGAAGACTCTTAGAGCGGTTGCGCACTACGTCCGATACTTATCCGTGAAATAACGGTCCGGCGTGGTCGTAGAACAATTTGTATGGTAGGTACCGATCCGAGTTCAGTTCGAGTTTTCTATAGATCTGTATTTTGACGGATAAGTATCGGACGTAGTGCACAACCGCTCTAAGGGTGCATTTCATTATCGTCTTATCAGCTAATAACACTTGTTGGTGAACATGTTCCCTGTCGGGGTCTGTGTTTGATAGCTACAACACCCTCATTAGCAGACACAATTAAAAACCTATTGTCGCGTTTCCTTAAGGAGACGCCAGGGGCCTGACGGATTAAGGCGCTATTAGCTGCCAACGACCTTGAGTGGTTAGCTTGCGTGTTCTGCGCTGAGCTCACGTAACGCGTCGTATGTCCACCCAGTAATAGGACTTGCCCATCAAGGAGCGCTGTCCGAAATTAGACGCATTATTAATTTATTACGCATAAAACAACAAGTATTAAACTAAAGCACTGAGACTAAATTATAAATAATTAAATGATCTTTAAAATGGTGAAGGTTTCATAAAAATACGCTTTATAGTTTTTGCGCGATTCTCAATTTTTTATCCGTGTTAGACATAACTTTACAAATTAATTACACAGTGTTATAAAAATATAATTTGTTATATTCTGAGATCAAATTACGATGGAAATAGTCTAGAGTAACATATATTTTTTTCAAAGAAATAATACTAGTCGTTTAGACGTGATGTTCAATTAAAAACCATTAAAAGTCGTATAACTGCGCCTTAAGCCAAGAATAAATAGGTTACTTCTAGACAAGCGTGCTCCATCGTTGACCATATCATTGCTTACCATCAGGTGAGATAGTGGTCAAACGCGTGCCTAACAATAGTTAAAAAAATGAGGTAGCCAATATTTATTTCATACAGAGTATAAGTAGTCATTCTACTTTAATAACTATATCTTCAAGGTTATAGGTGTCCATTACACGTTTATATGCGTCAGTCAAATCCAAAAGTCATGACTGATGTTAAATGATACAAAAATTAATGTATGGAGATTTCTTCATTCAAACATCAGTCAGCGTACTAGACGATCAGTTATTCGTCAGTTCGACTGTGTTAAGGCGCAGTTAAACGACTTTTAAAGGATTTTAATTGAACATCACGTCTAAACGACTATTCTAATTTCTTTAAAAGAAATATATGTTATTCTAGACTATTTCCGTCGTAATTTGATCTGAGAATATTTGAAATAATATTTTTATAACATAGTTTATTTAATTTGTAAAGTTATGTCTAACGCGGATAAAAAATAGAATCACGCAAAAACTATTAAGCGTATTTTTATGAAACCTTCACCATTTTAAAGATCATTTAATTATTTATAATTTAGTCTCAGTATTTTAGTTTAATACTTCTTGTTTTATGTGTAATAAATTAATAATGTGTCTAATTTCGGACAGCGCTCCTTGATGGGCGAGTCCTATTACTGGGCGGACATACGACGTTTTACGTGAGCTCAGTGCAGAACACGCAAGCTAACCACTCAAGGTCGTTGACAACTAATAGCGCCTTAAAACTGACAGCAAGACTTACCGTGTACAAGGACGCCATAGGCAAGCCCAAAAAAATACGCAACGTCACTTGTTGTGGGAAGTTACAAAAGGGTTGGGGGTCTACGATCGATTGCCATTGAATTTTAATGGTCACTACCTGGGTATGTCAGCCTGAAAACGGTTCGATTAGATCGGGCTGTTTAAGCTTACGGTTAAGAATTATCCGGTGAAATATGTCACCGGATAATTCTTAACCGTTTATCATCATCACCATCATTAGATTACAACGTTAGATTGTTATAAATCTTGCGAGAGTATAAAATCAATTCTCAATTCTTTATTGCGTAACATAATTTATACATATAGTTTGGTGGAAATCCGTTGTCGTGGTATGGACATGTGATGCGGAGGAATGAAGAAAATGTCGTGAGGAAAGTCTTGTGTATGGATGTGGATGGCTATAAGAGTAGAGGAAGGCCAAAGAAACGATGGTTAGACTGTGTGAAAGAGGATATGGGTAAAAAGGGGATGGCTACGGAGATGACGACAAATAGAGGAGTATGGTAGAAAAAGATATGTGGCGCCGACCCCAAATAAATTGGGATAAGGCCAGGAGAATGATGATTGTATACGTATAGTTGGTATGGAATTTATTATATTAGTCAGTACAGAATTGAATTAAACAAGTTTTTTTCAACTCTAATCTATGCTTTATAAACTATATTATGAATAGATCATTTCAAATACAATAAATCTCATTCATATTCGATAATGTACAATGTGTCGGGACTCATTTTGAAAATAAAAGTTTACAATTTTACGATGACATAAATAAGTCAGGTCGGTAGCAGCCGCAGGAGACGCCATGGGTGTCGGGAGTCGCAAGCTGATTCCCGGCCACCGTAGGCGTGGGCTTGCGGACGGAGAGTCATGGGTAGCTCGTCCGATAACGACCTGGGGCCTGAGACAAAATTTGAAATTACCTGGACGTGAGTCACGTGAAAATTCTCTCCGCAGGTAATGTCATTGCCATACATTTTGTACTAATCGTTAGCGTGAACGCTAACAGAAAAGTATTATGTCTCAGGATAGGTCTCAGGCCACAGGCCAGAGTCGACAGCGCTACGCGCGTAACTGGTTTGGTATACAATACAGTGAAATCTATCTGTTCTGTTCTGCCTAGCCTTTTTCCCGACTATCTTGGGGTCGGCTTCCAGTCTAACGGGATGCAGCTGAATACCAGTATTTTAAATGGAGCGACTGCCTATCTGACCTCCACAACCCAGTTACTGGGTAATACGATGCCCCTTGGTAAGACTGGTTGTCAGGCTTTCGGGCTTCTGACGACCCGTAACGACTGTCAAAGATCCACGATTGACAACCGGGACCAACGGCTTAACGTGCTTTCCGAGGCACGGAGGAGTCTCGGTATGTAAAGATGGTCACCCATTCATTGACCAACCCCGGCAAGCTTAACCTGATAGATCGACCCGTGCGGCTGTTATTACTTTCGCTACGAGCTCTTCTCTGAGTGACAGCAATTGGGCGCTGCTATCTTTATATAACTGTTTCGCCCTGTTGACAAAACCAACAACATTGTAGAGATGACTTGTAGGTTTAGGCATAGTTAAGTTATTGTTTTATAAAGAGGAGGACATCTTTGAAAATAGTCCAATTAAGAAAAATCGCAAAAAAGCTACACTATCGCTCAGTGTCAAGGCTACTTTTTATCCAGAAAAAAAAAATACGTTTCCTGCCGCCACGGGAAATACGAGTACCTATAGTAACTCAGATAAAATTTAAATTAATAACAACACAATTTTCGAAAAAGAAACGTATCTTTGGATACAACTTTAACTACATAATAAATTCTTATTAAAGGATAGCTTATTTCAGTAACTTTGTACTTAAGTAGTTTCAGCGTATCTGCTGAATTATTCATGAATATGTATAAAGTTTGGCTCGGGATGGACCTGTGTTACATTATTTTGAGCTAGCATTTCAAATGGGATAATCAAGTAAAGTGGATGTAGGTAATTTATTAGGTTAACTTGTCTGCTATGTAAAATATAATATCATAAATTCGTAGAATTTATTAAATGGGTACTATTGTGCGTAATGGATATTTTGCGTGGAACAAATAGATACAGTCAGTAAATTTTTATTTTTTGTCAGCCACCAGGCTGTATCTCATGAACCGTGATAGTTAGACAGTTGACATTTTCACAGATGATGTATTTCTGTTGCCGCTATAACAACAAATACTAAAAACCAGAATAAAATAAATATTTAAGGGGGCTCCCATACAACAAACGTGATTTTTGGAACGAAGTTCCTTATCGCGCGTTGTGAAAGGGGGCTAGACGGAAAAAATTCTTACGAAAAGTTGTCACGACACTAATGAGGCTGTCCATCCAAAAAGATTGTGTTGGAAAAACAATCTAATAAAAACTTCTTGTATTTTTGGTGGGTAGGTACAAAGTTTGCAAGCAGATCAAGCATTATCAAACATTATTTGTTATAGTTGTTGTTATTGCTAAAGAGTTGAGTTGAGCTAAGCTGAGCTGAGCTGAGCTGAGCTGAGCCGAGCTGAGCTGAGCCGAGCTGAGCTGAGCTGAGCTGAGCTTAGCTGATCTGAGCTGAGCTGAGCTGAGCTGCGATGAGATGAGATGAGATGATGAAGTATAACTTCTAACGTGCGTGCGTGTGTGCGTAGTTAATAATAAAAAAAATATTATAAATTAAAAAAAATAAAATTATATTACAATTCCTTCACTAATTAATCGAAAGGAACTTCGTTCCATCCGGGTGTCCCTTGACACCTCTCAAGTTTTTTTTGCCGTTTTTATAGATAATGGTACGGAACCCTTCGTGCGCGAGTCCGACTCGCACTTGACCGGTTTTTATAACTTCGTCAGTTTTCAAATTCTTCCCATTATCACGTGAGGAAATATAATCCATCTTGAAACTAGGGCACTGAGCAGGCAAAATAAAAGTCAAAATGGCGTCCCGGTTTTGCATGGGAGCAAATTGATACGAAAGACACGTAGCGCCATCTGGCGTCCTTAATCAATAGGGATGTAAATAAAATAAAAAAAAGCCTTATATTTCTTACCAAATTACATGCATACAGAATTGAAGGAGTAAAAACATATATGAATAAATATTGAGAAATTAAAATAAATTTAGATTGAATTATTTGTGAATTATAAATAGCAAAATAATTTGAAAATTTGTAACTTAAAATAAATTATATAAATCAATAATAATAATAAATTAATATAATAGATTGTAAATTATTCATTACACTTTCATTCAATTATGTGATTAAATAATCAAATCACATAATCACATAATAGGGATGTATCCTGGGTAAAAAAAAAAATACCTACATATTTAGTCCGGAAGATAAATTATCAAAAAATATTGGACACGTATTTTTTGCTTTATCAAATCAATGAATAATTACAAAGATGTAAGATGAGATAGTGGTCAAACGCGTGCCTATCAACAATAAAAAAAAACGCGTCAAAGTTCGGGAGTCCGACTTGTTACGTTACTTTTGAGTAAAGTGGTACAATTTTAACTTAAGTATGACGTCATGCATTGTATCGTCACTTTTAGAGTTCCGTACCCGAAGGGTCCAATCGGAGAGCTATTGTCGTCACTCACGTGTCCGTCTGTCTGTCCGTCCGTCATCTGTAACAAAGTTTTATTACGAAGAATTTTTTAACTTCCCATTGACCTATGAACTTGAAATCTGGTGATAATATTTATTATTAAGTACGTATACTTTACTAACAAATACTAATATTTGGTACGGAACCCTTAATGTGCGAAATCCGACACGCACTTGACCAGTTTTTTTTGTTTACGTGACAAAAGAAAAAATAAGTGTCCAATATTTTTTGGTAATCTATCTGACGTACTAATTAGATTTTTTTAGTCATCAACCCAATTGTGACTGTTGAAATTTATTGTTCGAATCAATCGAGCTCAAACTCGCTGGGGTTATGTTGTTTTATCACAGAGATGCCATGGCCAGCTTCCAGCTTCATCATCAGACCCTGGATATAGTCTAGGTGTAAAGTGCTCCTCAAGACGAATCAATCGAGCGCCAACTCGGTGGGGTCATGTTGTTTTATCACAGAGATGCCGTGGCCAACTTCCAGCTTCATCGTCAGACCCTGGATATCGTCTAGGTGTAAAGTGCTCCTCAAGACAAATCAATCGAGCCCGGAATCGATGGGTTTATCTTGTTTAGTTCAGAAGTTCTTATTGCCATCTGCCGTTTCCATCATCAGACCAGCTCCATGGTACCATATCATTGTATTGTCACCGAAGATACATAAGCACACCAAATTTGAGTCCAATCGGACATCGGGAAGTGGGTCTAATTTGAGTTCAAGATTCCACCCGAACAAACATACTAGGTACCTATATTACCCTACTACATACATTGCAAGTTAAAAAAAGTGTGTGTACTTATGTACGCACGTAAGAAGTTATACTTCTTTGGCGTAACAAGATAAAAAACCAAACTGTCACAAAGTTTACAAAAGGAATACAATCATTCTTCATGAACCACAGACCATAGCTAACTTCAGGGTGTCGGTTCTAGCTAACTTCAACCTGTGAATTTTGTGTGACAGTGATGCGCCCGCATCTTAAAATTTCACTCTCATCATTTTTTCATAACGCGCCTAAAAAAGTATAACTTAATTAAAAGCTTTTAAAAAATGCTAGGTTCTCTACATGCTAGCTGTATTTAAATAAAGCCTATAAATCCGGAAGGTAGGCAGAGGTGTAGCTCTAGCTATTTATAGTACACTTTACACCAGTTAAGTTGGAGTGACAAACGGGGCTTAGTTAGCCTATTGCTATCAACTCTGCGTAAATGCGGACGCCGGCCGGTTTGCTTCTGAGAAATTCCCGATGGAGAAATCCAATAATATAAATTAACCCAATAATATATAATACCTAACTAATCCTTACCAATAGGTATAAATTATGTATGCATTAGTTAGGTATGATATTTTAGTCTAATTTAAGTTTCCATACCTACATACTCGTATATTTAAACACAGTATGTCTCTCTCACCAATTCTTCTGTCGCAGGTCTGCGGGAAGAAATTCTTTTTGAAATAAGCAACACCTTTGTGCTCTTCTATGTGTATTTGTCCTTTCTTTGTGTTTTGTGTGTCAAATAAATAAATAACTAGACCAGGGAATCAAACCCTAGACTTCATGCTGAGTAATAATAATAATAATAATCGTTGGGCAGCTGGATCAAGGGCTTGATCCAGAAGGCAGTACTCCTGGACACGGCGCGCATAGTTAGGAGGTTCCTCTCTCAGGAGCCCTGACCACCGGTAGCTTGGACCCTATCCCGATACCGGTGGGATACTATTTTTTATATTTTTAAATGTTTTTATATTTTGATATTTTAATATTTAAAAATGTAAATTGTATGTTTAAACTATAAAATAAATGGAATAATAATAATAATAATATTCCACAACTATCACACAACGCCATCTAGTCCCAAGCTAAGCAGAGCTTGTGTTATGGGTACTAGACAACTGATAAACATACTTATATATTTCTAAATACATACATATTATAGATAAATTACACCCAGACACAGAACAAATGATCGTGCTCATTACACAAACATTTGTCCTGGGTGGGAATCGAACCCACGACCTCCGGCATAGCAGTCAGGGTCACTAACCACTAGACCAACAGGCCAGTCTAAAGAGTAATAGCGTCTGCGACCAATATCCCGACGAACCTGTTATGGAAATCAAAGTTTCTGTTCTTCTTGTGATCTATTAACCATTGAATATTATGAATATTAAAAAATAACCGGCAAAGTGCCAGTCAGACTCTCACATGAAGGGTTACGAACCATACTATTGAAAAAAAAGGCTAAGGAAAACGTTTCTAGTAGTTAAACCTCCTTTAATTTTTAATTTATTTTTAATATTTCTTGTTATAGCAGCAACAGAAATACACATTCTGTGAAAATTCCAATTTGTCTATCTATTACGGATCATGAATTCATTAGATACAGCCCGCTGACAGACCGACGGACAGACAGCGGAGGTAGTAATAGGGTCCTGTTGCTTTACCCTTCGAGTACGGAATCCTATAAAACCTTCAAAGTCTGGTGACGTAACTACATATGTCTGTCTACTTAATAAAAGATGATCAATTAAAAATACTTGTTTAACTGGATATGTGGCATTTTTATTTGATAGACGAGTTGTTTTGAAAAGTGTTGGCATACCTATTCAATTCATTGAGGCAGTAGATAATGATTAATATAGCCCAATTAAATATTATAGTTTACTAGCTAGCTAGCGGCTTCGCCCGCGTGAACGTTGAAAATCAGCCCAAGGAAACGCTATATCAGGCTAAAAAGTAGAACAAGAAGACAAACACATTTGGGTCTTATTTATAAAAAATTTCAACTGTCTACCTATTACGGATCATGAGACACGGCAGACAGACGGACAGCGGAGGCTTAGTAATAGGGTCCCGTTGGTTACCCTTCGGGTACGGAACCCTAAATATGTATAAACATAGTAGCAATTAATAATTGTAGTTGGTAAATATGGGTGCTGATGTTATAAAGTAAGGAGGTGTAAAGGTTTGCTTGGTGGAAGTAATCTCCGGAATTTTTCTTTTATTATTGACTGATACTTTGACCGCGGCTTCGCTCCTGTGACCTATCCCGCGGGAACTGTAACTTTTCCCGTGGTAAAAAGTAGCCTATGTTACTCGCTGATAATTTAGCTTTCTATTGGTGAAAAACTGGTTAAAATCGGTCCAGGAGTTTCGGGACTTATTCGTTACATACAAATCTTTTCTCTTTATAATATTAGTGTAGATATACTGGCGCTGGATGTGGATGGCTATAAGATGGATGATGATGATGGATGGATGGACTATGTTAAAGAGGATATGGGTAAAAAGGGGGTGACTACAGAGATGACGACTAGTAGAGGCATATGGAAGAAAAAGACATTTGCGATGGATGACACAAAAAAAAAGATGAGCGTCACCATGGGGGTATTTTTTTTTTAATTTACTTCCAACTTGATAATAATAACTTTATTGGTACTAAATACCTTTGTTACAAATAGTAGTAAATAGGTTACAAAAACAATTGGTTATAAAAAGCTGTCTGGGATGGTGGAAACCCTGCCTCCTAAACTAGGGGAAACCTGTGCCTTAGGAGACAGTATTCTACTGTTACTTCGTGCACAAATAGTCATTTTCATCGCACCTTGTTCGTAGTGAACCTAATTAAATACATGACCTGTGTTATAAGAAAAATAAAAAGTAACAAAATAATTTAACCGTTTAAACAACGCACCTGCAATGTTATCTCTTCACCACCCTTGGTTGACTGGTAGATAATGCCTAAGGCATTAAGTCCGCCTTTGTGCTTAGGAGCATGAAGTCTCTTTTGAGGGGTTTATTTTCGGGCATGCTTAATCACCAGAGGTCGGAATTAGGTAGAGTTATTTAAGTACTTGCATCGAAATGTTGATATTAATATGGATCTTCCCGTGATTTCTAATGGACAATCCCGTGTGGTCAACAATATTACAAATAAATAATAATAAAAACCTCTATTATATTTTCTTTTGTTCTTAACAAGCTATGTTGTGTGAACTACAAATGTGGCAACATCGCGAGTGTGCGCATTGGGATTTTGCAACTTCGGACATCCGATGCCATTGATGTCAAGGAGAAACCCAAACTCCATAGAAACTTGGCCCTAGCGTTACAGGGCTGGCATTTGGCCATAATATAGAGCGTGTATGAAGCTTTCACGAGCCCAATATTCACGTCTCCCAGCAATGGCCAAATTGGTAAAATCAGAGTGTTTACCTATTTAAAAGGTTATTTTTCTACTTTTGAGACTTTATATCCTACGTTAATCAGGAACGGGCACACGCTAGGAAATTATTTCAAAAGGTCGTCATTTGCGAAATCTATTTGGAGGAATATATACTATGCTGTGCTGCAGCGCCTGCAGCCTATCACGATGAGGTACCTACATAAAAAACTTTTAGGCTTTCAGTTTCACTTAGAGCTCTGAGGTTTTCAGTAAGAACAATCTCAAACAAACAAGTTAAATCTGAAGTGACTGACTTCAGATTTGGCAGGGGCTTTTTTTTTTGGGGTGGGAAGTCATCCAGTGACTTCTCCAGCTCTGGGTGGAGCGGGAGGGCGTGTCAGACTCTTACTGACTAAAACCCACCCCTGTTCCTTCCTTGCCTGAGTTTTCACTTCAAAAATGTTCAAGCGAGGGTCAGTCAGTCAATTAATCATTTTACGAGTCCAGTATTCGAACAGAGGTCATAAGAAATAATAAACCCCGAGAAATATGGAAAAACACATTCACTTGTATTAAAATACAAAAAGCGAATGACATTAGTGACATGACATGACAATTGACAGCCGTAGACATTAACATTTGTCGTTTACTAGTGCATTCCGTGATGCAATCGATTTTAACGATTATTTATTTTAATGAGTTTTTAAGGTAAATGATAAAAATGATGTTTATTTTGTAAACAGGTTACAAGAAACAGTTTTACACGTCAATGTTTTTGTCAGTTTAAGCTAGATGAAGCCGGTTTCCTAGCTTACTACCCTGAGAAGAAACACGGAAACAATGTCAGAGGTCAAAGTCTCTTTTAAAGTGCTCTAATCCATACAATATGTACCGGTCAAATCACATGAGAACCATGTACGTTAATGTCTGAGATGAGCTTTTGAGGAAAGCACCACGCAGGTTTGAGTGGACCTTTCCAGACAGTGTCAGCATTGTCAGTAATCGTGTAGCTCAACTCAAAACATTAAGAAGCTCAACGAACCGACGAACAATACCAAAGTAAGGATAATTGGGTAGGCCGCAAAAGTACTCAAACTGCAAGACAATCATGAAATCTACGTGAATATGAACGACCTACATAGTTCTCATATTCACAATATTCTGAGGACCATGCAGATTACTTTCTGTAATGGTATTTTGAAGAAAGAACCACGCATATTTGAGTGGACCTGTCCAGTCAGTGCAAGCATCTGTCAGTAGTCGAGTAGCTCAACTTGAACTACTAAGGAGCTCAATGACTTGAACAATACCAAAGACAGGACATTTGTGTAGGCCGCAAAATTACTCAAACTGTCAGACAACGTTAAAAATGTACGTACGTTAAAAATCAAGTAGATTTCGGATATTTTATGTTACATTGATTTTAATTAAATAATTACTTACCTAAAAAAAACATTATACTCAAACAATGGAGCACTATTCTATATTTGTAACAGTATCGATTTCCACTTAATCCATTATATATTTTGAGGGTAAGCTCTATTGACACAATACCAGCGTTTGTGAAGTTAGTGACTGACGTATAATGAAATAAGTGTTGTGACGATTTACAAAAGTTGTTAAAAACAAAAAATATAAATCTACTTATTTTATACACTTGGCCATTGTTATTAAGGCTAAGATTTAAGTGGGATAATTAAGCAAAATAGACGATTTTTTTAATACATATCTGATTCGTGTAACAGTTAGGCCCAAAAACGGGGTTCTCCTTTGGCAACAGTGCAGTGGTTTAAATTGTGTTAAAGTAAATAGATTTTTTATTTAATAATTCACGAGATTTTTAATCTCTTTAAAATTAATCTCGTGATTTGAGGCATATCTACATTATTCTTTCGCTGTATGTAATCAGTGTAAGTACATAAATAACTCTACCTAATTCAGACCTCTATTAATCACCGAAACAAAAAAAACGCTGCATCTAGATTTCTGTCGAGTCTCGGATCTCCGTATGGCTATTGTTGTTAAACAAACTCACAAAACAAACAACAAACTCAGAAATATCCTTATTTGCCCGCATCAGCCCACATCAAGTTTAAAAAGTTCTCAAAGAAAAACAAAACCGGACGACTGCAATCTTGGGTTGTGTAAAAGTTTTTCTCCTTAAGGGCCTACCTTCGCATAAGTGGAAAAAAACGGCCGTTTATGACACTTTTGCTTACTACTTTGATAACGAAACATTTTGAGTCCTGTTTTAACAACGTAAAAATACCTTATCCTCTTTGTAGCAAACGCAACATAGGATTCTTTAATCTTTATTTTCTACGCTTTGCTACGATTTTTTACTCAATGAGGGCGCCACTTGGCGGATATATACGCCTTAACCTGGTCCGTTTTCTACCCCACATGAAGGCATCCACACACGGCGTAGCGCGACAACGTGTTCTACAAACAGAACGATTTATATGACAACGCATTGTAGCGTCGCGCCTGTCTGCTAGTGTTGCCCAAATGCAAGACCAAGACGAGACTTAGGCCAGTCTTGGTCTTGGTCTTGCGTCAATACACCTGGTCTTGGTCTTGGTATTGCGCTCTCAGTCTTGGTCTTGGTCTTGGTCTTGCAGCAAGAGTCTTGCAAGTCTTGTAAATACCTATTAGCCTATTGCTATTTATTGAACACGTTAGTTTAGATTTTAGATTATGATTCGCGCTGTAAGACGTATGTAGTTACAGAATGATAATCATCAAAATCATCAATACAACCCTCCAAGTTCATAAAGGTCGAGGAATTATTAAAAAAAAATGACTTTTTCAAGGTCAAACTCATTCCTCGACCTTTGAATATCAATTTTCAATCTTGCTGCTCACATTTTAGTACCTAGGTATATCACTCACTATCTATCATTTACCGATATTAACAATGATTATTTCGAAATCAAAATATTCGCAATTCAATAGATGCAATACCTACTTAGTTATTAATTATCATCTCGCCCGACAGCTTTAAACGTTGTAGTGTTCGAATTCGAGCCAGTGTGTGAATGTATTTATACAAGAAAGTCAGAGCATTCAATTTATACCTACTTACTACTGAGATATCTTCAAGGTTATTTTATCCTCCTATACCAACCCTACCAAAATAGGTAACAATTTTGTGTGCCTCTGTCCGTACTCTTTGCCGGCGAATGCGGCGCTCAAACAGTGTCAAATGCTGTGATACACTTGTTGCAAACCGCGGCGTCTTTGTCGGTAAATTATCAAATAAGTAGGTATATAATACACCGACCGACCAACAGTTTATTCGCAGAACGTCACATTTTCCCAATCAACCTTGAACCTTAATTCTTTAGTGATAAAGTTGAAAATCTGTTAAAGAAATTTGACAGATGGTAGTAGCATGATGTGCTGGCGTCTGTACCATAACATTGGCTGCCGTACAAACTGTTACTAGACCTACTCGACTCGCTGTTAGTTTTAAATTTTGCTGAATAGAAGAATAATATAAACTTTGAAACATAAGTAGGTACCTACATAATGTTTATATAATTTTGTTGGCTATAATTTTAAGCACATACGAACCTAGGAGTACTAACGTTAGATCTGCACATTAGACATAAACAAGCATAATATATTATTATAGGTAGATACCTACAAGGTATGAACTTTGCTAGAAAGTTATTCTAGGTACATTTTATCAGATGGAATGATGGGAACAGATTTGTGAGTATTACACGCTACCTACTTAATAAATAGTTGAAACATAATAAGTACTTACCTACCTAATCAATACAACCTTTTAGGGTTCTTTCAGACGAGCGGCACGTTGCCAACTGCAGATACAACTGCAGCCCTTAGTTTAGTGTTATGACGATACCTACGGTTTTGATACTGGGGAACGTCTCTCAAAATCGGGATTGAAACCAAATACCTACTTAATAACGCCCAAATCTCAGTTTGTCTTAACTGCAAGACGCAAGAGTCCTGCAGGCTTAAGTCTTGTCTTGCTCAAGTCTTGCAGGGTTCAGTCTTGGTCTTGGTCTTGCTACAATAAGGCGGTCTTGGTCTTGGTCTTGGTCTTGCGAAAATGCAAGAACAAGACCAAGACTGCAAGACCAAGACCGATTTTGGGCAACACTACTGTCTGCGGAAACCCTGAAAGTTCCGTTTGCATTTGGATACGGCAGCTAACTAATAAAAATCTATTCGGTCCATCAGTTAGATTACCAAAACATATCAGACACGTATTTTGTGTTTTGTCACGTTAACAAAAAATTAAAAATTAATGCGATAGAGTGCGATGAAATTTCGAGTGACGTAAAAAAACCCCACAACTGAACTTTAATCCTTTTTTCTTTGTTTTTTTTTTATTGTTTTGATAAAGCAAAAAATACATGTCCTATATATTTTGATAACCTAACAACTGACGGATTGAATGGAATTTTTATTTTGTTTTCCAGGCGTTATCCCTATATATGTCTTTCGATGTAGTTTTGAACTTTCGAAAAGCTTCTTCGCTAATTAATATCATCAACTGCCAAGCCTCTTCCCAACTTATTGGGGTCGGCTTCCAATCTAACCAGGCGCAGCTGAACACCACTATTTTCACTTGATTTAATATGCCAGTGGCGAAACTCCCTAGGGAGCTATGCAGCTCGTGCCGGAAACCGCAAAGCTGGAAACAGTAATTTTGAGATGAACAGGAAGACAAACTGATGTGGTCAGATTTGTTTAACGATACGTTGTTAGACTTTGGACTCTTCCGCTTGGTTTTATGCTCATGTGTTTGTCACCGTGTTCGATGTACGTTGACATTAAGGGCGTGGCATGACCTAAAGCGCAGTCACTTTCGGACTGCGTACAAAATAAAGAGATGCGCGACGACTCAATGCTTGCGATTTATTGCAAAATATGTAGAACTTAGTCGATTTATTCAAAACTACGTTGAACTATTAAATATCTAAAACAGCAAAGTTTTGCATTGAGATGTGATTCTGCCTGCTGCCTGCCTGACTAGCCTTTTCCCAACTATTTTGGGGTCGGCTTCCAGTCTAACTGAATGCATCTGAATACCAGTATTTTACATGGAGCGACTGCCTATCTGACCTCCACAACCCAGTTACCGGGTAATACTATATACCCCTTGGTAAGACTGGATGTCAGACTATCGGGCTTCTGACACCCGTAACGAGTGTCAAAAATCCACGATTGACAGCCGGGACCAACGGCTTAACGCGCTTTCCGAGGCACGGAGTGTCTCGGTATGTAAAGATGGTCACCCATCCATGGAACAACCAAGATGTGATTCATTATATGTTATAAAATTTACCGACGGTTAGCTAGAAAAATGGTAAAAAAATTCAAAGGTCAAAGTTAGAGGAAAGTGTTTCGGAAATACCAAAGTTCTAAGAAATATATAATATAAATAAATATATATAATTAACGTATATTTTTTTGCAGTTTCAAACTACGAGTAAATATGGCTAAAAAAAAATTATAAACCAGAATCTTTTGAGTTTTTTGCGAATGTCATCGTCTTAATTAGATACTCGTATACCTACGGACAGAAATATATATATCAAGAACATAATTTTTACCTTATTCATTTTGATCAGCCATAGCACTTCTACTTAAAAATAGCGATAACTGATGTCATTATGGTCATTGTTTTCATGACGGTAATAATATATGTACGAGAAAGTTGACGCGAGAAAAATTATATCTTTGAACTTTTTGAGTAGAGGAAGACCAAAGAAAACATGTTTATATTTATTTGTTATTTATTTAACACTTCATACACAGAAGTACAGGGCGGACTTAATGCCTCAGGCATAAGAGAGAGTGAAAGAAGAGAGAGAGAGGATAAGAAGAAGAAGGGAGAAGGGAGGGGAAACGAAACTAGGTTCCTCAAACCAATTTTAGTTTTAGTTAACTGTAGATTTTCGAGATTTTCACTTCGACACCAATTTACCGCAAACTCTTAAATATCTTGCCAACTCAGTATCACGTGCAAGCAATATTATAGTTATGCAACATCGTAATTGTGCTACATTCCGCAAACGCAATCCACACATTGTGTATCATCTTTGTTTATGTAGGAAGACCAAAGAAACGAACGTTGATTGTGTAAAAGATTATAATCAGGGATGTTATGGAGCTCCGTAACCTTACCGGAAACTATCTGATATCCGAAATTTAAAAAAAAAATCGTATTCAAAACCGATATAAGTTTCGAAAAATTTCGGATAGGAGTGGAGCCTTAATGATACATGTTATGACAGGTTTTTGTTTTGGCCCGGCCGAGCCGACACACAAACCGCGTACGCCCCCTGCATTTTTGATTATTTCTACTGCTTAGTCATATTTTACTTTTATAATTCTTTAAAAATATAATATCAGTAACCGAAAATATCCGAAACTAGCGGATAACCCGTAATAATTTCATATCAGTAACCGTCTCTGAAACCGGTATAATATTATTCATATATCCGTATCCAGATCCGAAATTTCATATCCATAACATCCCTAATTATAGTATGGCAAGAAAGGAGCTGACTTGAGATGTAGGAAAATAAAGAAATGTAGGTATAAGATATGTTCCGCCGACCCCGAGTAAAATGGCCTAAAGGATAATGACAACAAATAACACAATATATTTGTTAACAGGTTATTGTAAACTCCGAAAGATTGTAATAGATTTTGCAATTAACCCGGTGTCATAATTATACGTAAAAAGATTGGTTTCACAAGCCAAGTTTGATTACACTACTTTACAATGCAACAGTTGACTACATATGATATGCTGGTTACAAATTAGAATCATCAGCACTAGTTAATAAGTTTCAGGTACCTTCGTTTAAAAATTAAAAACACAAGTATTTAGTAAGAAAAAATGTATAAATTTTTTTATCAAACAAAACTTCGCTTTAAAGCTCTTCTTTTATGTCTGGACTTAGAGGAATGGCGTATAAGACTCCAGCAATAGTCAGACATTATATTCCAATCCCAGAAACCCTGACAACGCTCCTCTATTACGCGTAAATCTTGACTTGATGCATACGCTCTCCCTGCTCTTCGCTCATGTCTCCTAAATTTTCTGGAAACCTGTCTAGGTGACTATGGAGAAAGTGGAGTTTTATGGTCATATTACATCCCAGAGTTCTTAATTGTCTTGATGGTCTTCTACAAGTTCTGTATAATTATCTGACTTTCTGTTTCCGAGAAAGTTCGAAATTCGAAAAATGCTTTCGCATCACCGATACGAAAGCTATTATCATTTGTCTAGCCTTTTTCCAACTATCTTGGGGTCGGCTTCCAGTCTTACCGGATGCAGCTGAATACCAGTATTTTACATGGAGCGACTGCCTATCTGACCTCCACAACCCAGTTACCGGGTCTCACCCCTCGGTAAGACTGGATGTCAGACTTTCGTGCTTCTGGCGACCCGTAACGACTGTCAAAGATCCACGATTGACAGCCGGGACCAACGGCTTAACGTGCTTTCCAAGGCACGGAGGAGTCTCGATATGTAAAGATGGTCACCAATCCACGGACCAACCCCGGCAAGCGTTGCTTAACCTGATGTATCGATCCATGCGGCTGTTATTACTTTAGCCACGAGCTCCTTCTAATACGAAAGCTATTAAAAATTTATATTATTTATCAACTTCTCTTTGAACCACTAATGTCGCAAAAACTTATTAAATTTATCACACTGAAATACCCACGTTATTAACGAATAAATACTCAGAAATAATGAAAGTCAACAACAAAGAAATTCGAGCACAAAAACTTTTGAGGCGATTTGTTAAGGCGCAGTTATACGACTTTTAATGTTTTTTAATTGAACATCACGTCTAAACGACTAGTTTTATTTCTTCGAAAAAAAATATATATTTCTCTAGACAATATCCGTCGTAATTTTGATCTGAGAATATTTCAAATTATATTTTTATAACATTGTGTAATTAATTTGTAAAGTTATGTCTAACGCGGATAAAAAATTGAGAATCACGCAAAAACTGTAAAGTGTACTTTTATGAAACCTTCGCGATTTTAAAGATCATTTAATTATTTATAATTTAGTGTCAGTGTTTTATTTTAATACTTGTTAAAACAACATGTGTAATAAATTAATAATGCGTCTAATTTCGGACAGCGCTCCTTGATGGGCGAGTCCTATAACTAGGTGGACGTCAGACGCATTACGTGAGTTCAGCACAGAACACGCATGCTAAGCACTCAAGGTCATTAGCAGTTAATAGCGCCTTAAGACCATGTTATGAGTAAACAATATCACCCACAAAATTCACAGCAACAGACAAAAAGTTGAATTTTGTAAACTAGTGTTATTCAATAAAAATGTTAGATTTTCGGTTTTCTCACTTTGACACCGCTATAATGTATCATGCCAATTCAGCAATATCAAAGTTATTTAGCTCAAAATTGTGTCACACTCGACTATCCACACATTGTGTGTGTATCAACATGTTATTATAATATAACACTAGTGTGTTTATGTTACTCAAATATAAACACATGCGTAACATTTGCATCGCCGCGACCTTCGAGAGGTGGTCGATCTGATGGCCTGCTTTTTGGTAAAGAATGCTGTTTTAATTAAAAATATAATATGTAAAACTGTTTTTGGAACGAAGTTCCTTATCGCGCGTTGTGAAAGGGGGCTAGACGGAAAAAATTCTTACGAAAAGTTGTCACGAAACTTTTTGCTATATTAAGCTATTGTAAGCTGTGCGGCGTCGCATGTTTCTCTGTCTGTCTCTCTCTCTCTTATAGAAAGCAAGCCAGATATTATTTTTATTTTTTCGTATATTTATTTTTACACATATTATTTACATTTTTAAATATTTTTAAAGGAAAACATATAAAAAAACATTTAAAAATATAAAAAATAGTAGTCCACCGGCATCGGGAGCAGGGTCCAAGCTACCGGTGGTAAGGGCTCCGGAGACAGGAACTTCCTCACAATGCGAGCCGTATCAAGGAGTACTGCCTTCTGAATCAGGCCCTTGATCCAACCGCGCAACGACAGCTTCGACAGGTGGTCGTCGAAGCTTTTAGCCATCAGGCCATTGGCGGTAACGACTATCGGCACAATGACAGCCGAGTCCACATTCCACATATCGACAACCTCGTGTGCCAAGTCAAGATATTTAATTTGTTTCTCTTTCTCAGCTTTCACGAGGTTCTCGTCATGTGGGATGGTGACATCGATTATCATTGTGCGGCGCGCTAATCGTTCTATCACCACTATATCCGGCTTATTGGCAACAATAGTCCTGTCAGTGATGATAGACCGATCCCAGTACAACGTGACATGGTCATTTTCGAGAACTGGGTCGGGCACATACTTGTAATACGGCACCTCAGAATCCACAAGTTTGTATTTTAAAGCAAGCTGCTGATGAATAATCCTGGCCACTTGGTTATGCCTGTGCAAATACTCGCTGTTAGCAAGACGAGAACAACCAGAGATAATATGTCTGATGGAATCACCCGGACGGTGGCATGCCCGACACACGTCAACCGTCCCGTCCTTCATGATATGCCTCCGGTAGTTATTCGTCAAGATAACTTCGTCCATAATCGCACAGACAAAGCCTTCAGTTTCCCCGAAGAGGTCACTGAAACGTAGCCAGGCCACGGACGCCAAGAAATCTACATCAGGCCCATGAAGGGCCCGATAAAAGCGCCCGTGAAGCTCCTTGCTTTTCCATACCTCCTTGCGGTCATCAGTAGTGAGTATTACAGGTTTGCGCCAGTTCTCTTTAGCCATGGACAACGGGGTGAGTCCCTTGTCCACTGCGACCACATCGCGGTGCATACCCACGTCGGTTTCAAGAAAATATTCTCTGAGGCTGCACACCTCGCGGTTGTGGAGAGTTTTCGCATTTAAAAAACCTCGACCTCCACATTTCCGCGGGATGTACAGTCTCATCACCGATGATCGTGGGTGATGCATCCGGTTTGCGGTCATCAGCGTACGGACCCTCCTATCCAGGGCGTCTAGCTCGGTCTGAGTCCATTTGAGTATGCCGAAAGAGTACATCAAAACCGGCATGACCCAACCGTTGAAGTCGCGCACCTTATTTCCGCCTGACAAAAGGCTATTAAATAGCTTTTTCAGGCGGCCAAAGAAGCGCTCCTTCAGCGATTGCTTCATGTCAGTAACGTTAATGCCTAACGCTTCCGACATACCCAAATATTTGTATGTTTCGGTCGAGGAGAGGGATCTAAGGTTTATGGAATCCGAGAGTTGAATCCCTTCGAATTCCATAATCCCTCCTCTCTTTACATGCATGACTGCACATTTGTCCACACCAAATTCCATCCTGATCGCGTTACTGAAAGTTTCAGTTACCTTCAGTAACTCCATCAGTCGCAAATTGTTGGGGGCAAAGAGTTTCAGATCATCCATGTAAAGAAGGTGAGATATTGCCTGACCACCTCTTCTCAACCGATAGCCCAGGCCTGAATCCTCCAGCAATGTGCTTAGAGGATTCAGGGCTAAGCAGAACCAAAGTGGACTCAAACTGTCGCCCTGAAATATTCCCCGTTTAATCCATATAGGTTCATCACTCCCCTGGATTGGTCGACATCCTGGATAGCGAAGGACTGTCTTCCATTGCCCCATACATGACCCAAGGAAGGTGCGAAGAGTTGCATCTATTTTGTACAACTCTAACACCCTCATGAGCCATGTATGTGGAACAGAGTCGTAGGCCTTCTTATAATCTATCCAGCATGTCGACAAATCCTTGTGGGATCGACGAACCTGCTGGCTTATGGCCATGTCTATGAGGAGTAGCTCCTTAGTACCGCGGGACCCGTTCCTACATCCATTCTGAGAGGCAGACATAATTGAATTATTCTCAATGTGCAGATTAATTTTTGCTCTCAGGATGGATGTAAGAAGTTTATAGACCGTTGACAAACATGTAATCGGCCTATAATTCTTGGGTTCCGCGGGACTACCTGTCTTATGGAGCAGGTGGGTGACACCGGTTGTTAGAAACTGAGGCAGCGACCCAGACTCTAAGGATGACTGGAATTGAGATGCCAGGAGCGCGTGTGAGCTGCTATACCATTTCAGCCAAAAGTTGTGCAGTCCGTCCGGTCCCGGAGATTTCCAGTTCGGTAACGGACGAACCGCTTTGGCTACATCTGATGGATTAATGGTGATTTTATCCATTTCTGGTATAGCGTCACACGCGCGCTCGACATCACGCATCCAACCACCCTCAGTATGACAGACGGGCACCGACCAAATGCTGCGCCAGAATGTACTCGTGGTAACATCATCCGGACGGCACCCGTCAGTCACATTTTGTTCAGGTCGCTCCCAAGCTCTATATACCCACCTCTCATCGCTCTGGAACATGCGATTCTGCGAGTACCGGTCAACTCGCCGCTTATACCGCCGAATACGGTTTGCCCATGCACAAACTTTCTGCTTCAGGAAGTCGATGCGCTCTGTGACACGGGACATGTATTCTCGAGGACTAATTTCAGTCCCCGAAAATGCCCGCCTCACAAAGCGCATCACACGTGGTCGTGTATTGCCCTCCCTGAAGCAGAGTAGTTTGCCGATGAGTACCCTGGCCCCATCGATACGCCTCTCGATCCTGCATTGCCAGGCTGGTGCAACAGGCTTTGGCCGAATAGCTCCTTCACCATTCGGAAACTTCACGTTGGCCAAACGACATGCTGCAACAGCCCCGCAATACAAGATTGAGTGCGTATCAACGAGGTTCTCGCTGCTATCAAAGATGTTTTTAAGCAGCGAGTCCAAAGCACACACCAACGCCCTATTTTTTTTGTGCATGGGTAACCGTGGTAAACGGGGTCTAAGTTCGGTCGGAGTGGATCTCTACTCGCGAAGCGCATCCTCCAGTGCGCTCCTCAGTCGATCGTTGCACTGGCTACTTACCGTGACAACCCTATCATTTCCCTCATCACTTACGTTAATGGCCCGCGCTGGGATTGCGCCCCTAGCGGGCTCTTGTACCGCGGTCTGTGTCGGGGTCGAGATGATAGGGTTGTTCAGTACCTCTGAGCGCAGCCTATCAAGTGCAGCATCGTCCAACTTGTGGTTACGTTGGATGACCCGCACCTGATCCGACAATCGTTGTGCCGAGACGTTGACGGTTGGTTCCAGATCCTGGAACAGAGACAGCATCCTGACACGGTACGCAGTGAGGTTAGTTCCCCCCTCTGTAGACCCATAATATGCGCGCATGACGTTCTCGTTCATGGACTGAGTCCATTTCATGCGCTGCACACAACCACCGGTAGCGGGGACCCTGCTCGGGGCCGGTTGGCCCCTAAGTCCCAAGCTGTTCGGTGGCCGGCCTCTCCCCTGCCGACGTACAGGTGTTGGCGACGTCGGCGGGGAGAAATACTCGTCGCTTGAGCTCGACGCGGCTGCAGCCGCCGGTAACACTGGTGATCCAAGATCCGGCGGCGGCGAGGCGGAGCTGAGCGGCGAGTCCGGGGGTGAAAGGCGTGCGCGACGGGCAGCTGCTCTGGTCAACATTTTATTTATTTCATTCCATTTTCGTTGAGCACCTCAGAGTTCTGAGTTGAGCTTCGCGATGACTGACAAATGCTTGCACTGTCTGGACAGGTCCACTCGAATTCGTGTGTTGCTTTCTTCATAAAGCTCATCCCAGACATAAACGTACATGGTTCTCATAGGATCTAACCAGTCCACATTGTATGGATTTGAACACTAAAAGAGACTTTGACCTCTGAGTTTGTTTCGGTGTTTCTTCTCAGGGTAGTCAGCTAGGAAACACCGGCCTCATCTAGCTTAAACTGACAAAAAGACATTGACGTGTAAAAGTGTTCCTTGTAACCTATTTACTGAATAAACATCATTTATCATTTGTTGTTTTCCTGTAAGCATAGTACGTCGTCGTTGACAGACGTCATTCTGTGATTTCTTGATTTTAATTTTCTTCTTTTTTGTTTAGGTACTTTATTTGTTTGGTTATATTAAGTCCGAAATTGGGTAAAAAAATGGGTTTTTACGATTATAAATGGGATAGAAAAAATATGACTTGTGTTGCCAGTGGGTTGCCAGGTTATTATTGATGGTGGCGCGTGTGTTGGGTCATTCGGTTCCCTTCAATATGGTTGAGCTGAGTGGTGCTGACCCATGCGTCATGTTCGTGTTCGGGCGCCGTCAGTTGAGACTGGTCATCTCTCAACTGCCACTGGCTTATTTTAATCTTTTTTATTGTTTTTGTTTATGAATTGTTTATTTAACATTGTTCTCAAATATTAGAAGCAACAAGACATATGTAACCAGGATTTTTATACATAACATGGTTTTAAAGAGTGTCCATGGAGTTTCTTGCACGTTCTTCTCCATAGAGATCTACGCCTTGGAATGTACAATTAGCTTCATCTTTCTGACTGACCGACTTATTGACAATTCAAAAGTGCCTGTAAATGATTTATTTGAAATAAATGATTTGAATTGAACTTGAATTGAATTTGAATTGAACTGAATTTGAATTGAATTTTTATTGATTTGAATTGAATTTGAATATAATTTGAATTGAATTTAAATCGAATTTGAATCGAATTTGAATCGAACTTGAATCGAAATTGAATCGTATTTGAATCATATTTGAATCGAGTTTGAATCTAATTTGAATCGCATTTCAGTTGAATTTGAATCGAACTAGAATCGAATTTGAATCGAACTTGAATCGAATTTCAATTGAATTTGAATCTAATTTGAATCGAAATCGAATCGAATTTGAATTGAATTTGAATCGAATTTGTATCGAACTTGAATTGAATTTCAATCGAATTTCAATTGAATTTGAATCGAAGTTGAATCGAAATTGAATCGAAATTGAATTGAACTTGAATCGAAGTTGAATGGAAATTGAATCGAAATTGAATTGAACTTGAAGCAAATTTGAATCGAACTTGAATCGAATTTGAATCGAAGTTGAATCGAAATTGAATCTAAATTGAATTGAACTTGAATCGAATTTGAATCGAATTAGAATCGAATTTGTATCGAGTTGAATCGAAGTTAAATCGAAATTGAATCGAACTTGAATCGAATTTGAATCGAAATGAAATCGAATTTCAATTGAAATTGAATCGAATTTGAATCGAAATGGAATCGAAATTGAATCGAAGTTGAAACGAATTTCAATCGAATTTGAATCGAACTTGAATTGAATTTGAGTCGAATTTGTATCGAACTTGAATTGAATTTCAATCGAATTTCAATTGAATTTGAATCGAAATTGAATCGAAATTGAATTGAACTTGAATCGAAATTGAATCGAACTCGAATCGAATTTCAATCGAATTTGAATTGTATTTGAATTGAATTTGAATTGCATTTGAATCGAAGTTGAATCGAATTTCAATCGAAATTGAATCGAATTTGAATCGAAATGGAATCGAAATTGAATCGAAGTTGAAACGAATTTGAATTGAATTTCAATCGAATTTCAATCGAATTTGAATCGAATTGAATTTGAATTGAATTTGAATTGAATTTGAATTGAATTTGAATTGAATTTGAATTGAATTTGAATTGAATTTGAATTGAATTTGAATTGAATTTGAATTGAATTTGAATTGAATTTGAATTGAATTTGAATTGAATTTGAATTGAATTTGAATTGAATTTGAATTGAATTGAATTTGAATTGAATTTGAATTGAATTTGAATTGAATTTGAATTTAATTTGAATTTAATTTGAATTTAATTTGAATTCAATTTGAATTCAATTTGAATTCAATTTGAATTCAATTAGAATTCAATTAGAATTCAATTTGAATTCAATTTGAATTGAATTTGAATTGAATTTGAATTGAATTTGAATTGAATTTGAATTGAATTTGAATTGAATTTGAATTGAAATTGAATTGAATTTGAATTGAATTTGAATTGAATTTGAATTGAATTTGAATTGAATTTGAATTGAATTTGAATTGAATTTGAATTGAATTTGAATTGAATTTGAATTGAATTTGAATTGAATTGAATTTGAATTGAATTTGAATAGAATTTCAATTGAATTTGAATCGAATTTGAGTCGAATTTGAATCAAAGTATAGATCTACGCCTTGGAATGTACAAGTAGCTTCATCTTTCTGACTGACCGACTTATTGACAATTCAAAAGTGCCTGTAAATGATTTATTTGAAATAAATTATTTGAATTGAACTTGAATTGAATTTGAATCGAATTTGAATCGAACTCGAATCGAATTTCAATCGAATTTGAATTGAATTTGTATTGATTTTGAATTGAATTTGAATTGATTTTGAATCGAATTTGAATCAAATATCGAATATCATTCAAATTCAATTCAAAATCGACTGAAACAGAAATACCTTAATTCACTCACTACATAACATATTTCCTGACCTGACATCTCAATAAAAACTTTTTTACAAAAGAATAGAACTGAATCCGTCAATATATGACAGAGTTATGCCCGAACATAATTTAAAAAAAATACAAACATCCGAATTGATAACCTCCTCCTTTTGGAAGTCGGTTAAAAAAGTGCAAAATAACTTTAATTTCGGAAGTCGGTGTCAAAAAACGAAGACACAAAACCAAGAACACCGACTTCCGAAATTGAAGTTATTTTGCACTTTTTTTTTTTACTAATTTGGCTCTCGTGTAATGCGGATAAACTACTATTGTAAATACTAAATAGAAAACGGTGGCCAAGTTTAGTGGCAATTTAAATCAGATTTATTTTAATTTGTCTTTAGCCCATAGAACAAGAAAAAAAAACTTGAGAGGTGTCAAGGGACACCCGGATGGAACGAAGTTCCTTTCGATTAATTAGTGAAGGAATTGTAATATAATTTTATTTTTTTTAATTTATAATATTTTTTTTATTATTAACTACGCACACACGCACGCACGTAAGAAGTTATACTTCATCATCTCATCTCATCTCATCGCAGCTCAGCTCAGCTAAGCTCAGCTAAGCTCAGCTCAGCTCAGCTCAACTCAACTCAACTCTTAAGCAATAACAACAACAAAAGTAATTGTAATAAAATTTTTTTTTTTTTACTATAGCAAAAAGTGTCGTGACAACTTTTCGTAAGAATTTTTTCCGTCCTTTCACAACGCGCGATAAGGAACTTCGTTCCAAAAGTTGGCAACATATTTATAGACTAAGTTAGGACCCGGCTAGAACACGTAGGTCGTTCAGGAAACACAGACTCCCGGCATCTCCTTCAGACCTTTTGATATATTTTTGACTTACGGCTGACCTTTTGTCCACAGGTTGGTAGATGACAGATGTGTAGTATGCCCGGAAGCGGGCGACCTGACTGATCCTCCCAAAAAGTTCCGGGGTAAGTGACCTACGCTATTTTACTATAAGTTTCTAGGAGTCAACTGCTGGGTTGACCGTAAGTTGCCCGAAAGACGGTATTATCCGTTTCTCGAACGCGATATGGAGGGTTCTAATCCTGAAAACGCTAATGTGACTCGAAAATTCGTATATTTAAGCTTTCTTTATTTATTTTACGACACGGTTGGCGCAGTCGCTGAGTGGCTTAGTTGCAACTCATCCCTAGTCCCAAACTCGCCATCTTTTTTATATGCCTATTAGCTGCAAGCGTACAGTTTGTCGGAAAAGTGCTACGATTTAGAGAAATACATACTTATTTATCACGTATAAATTTTGCTCATGATATTTTTTCTTAGGAGATAGGTTAAAAATTATTTTATACACATACTGATTTTTAGAGTTTTATTTATTATACAAACTGATTTCTTAGACGATTGTTTAAATTATTTTATATAGACTGTGTTTTTTTAACAAAAAGCTTTAACTATTGTAAAAACTGCGATTTCTTAGACGATAGTGTATTTTTTTTTATACACATACTGTTTTTTAGTAGAGAGTTTTAATTATTGTACAAACTGTGATGTCTTAGACGATAGTTTAAATTATTTTGTATACAGACTGTGATTTTTTAGCAGTGAGGTTAAATTGTAAAAACTGTGATTTGTGATGACTGAATACAAATCATACAAGCACTTTTCTTACAATCAGTACTTTTGCGTCTTCTAGATACAAATGTAGGTAGACATATACGGACCGGGCGAGTTGGGAATAGGGATGAGTTGCAACGAAGCCGCTGAGCGATTGACTGCTGCGCTGCGAGTCGCGGGTTCGATTCACGCACGGAACAAATAGTTGTTCCGGGTCTGGGTGTTTGTAAAACGCATCCACGATATAGGAGAAATTCCTACTGTGGGAAATGTTTAAATAAGCCATCACTGACAGACTGAATGGTTACTGGTGAAGGAGAACATTGAAATGAAACTTAGAATACTTAATAGCGTTTACTCCTCACGGTATTTCATACAAACTTTCTCCTTATTCTTGGAAATGAATGAACCGGTTTTTAACCGACTCCAAAAAGAAGGAGGTTATCAATTAGGATGTTTGTATTTTTTTTTGTATGTTCGGGCATAACTCCGTCATATATTGACGGATTTGCAATTTTTTTTTGTTCGAAAGGGTTTGTTCCGAAATGGTCCCATTTAAATTTCATATAAATCTGATGATGGGTTTCGGAGACAAACAACGGAACTCTTCAAAAATTGACAGCAAATCAACCGCGATTGCTGCGATCGTATGTCTATGAATTGTTAACACAGTTTAATGACGAACCACAACTAAAAAGTGAAAAATATAAAACTTTTTTACAAAAAAATAGAACCGACTTCCAAAAAAAGTGCAAAATAACTTTAATTTCGGAAGTCGGTGTCAAAAAACGAAGACAACACCAGAAACACCGACTTCCGAAATTAAAGTTAGGTATGTTGCACTTTTTTTGGAAGTCGATACTATTTTTTTGTAAAAAAGTTAATTAAACTTGGTACGTAGACGCAAGGTAGATACACCCAGGTCTATAAAGTTAGTTACAAACATTTTCGAAAAAGATAAATTCGGAAGTTTGTGAGGATTGATGAATGGATGTTTCTTACTAGAGTAATCACGCAAATCTACTGCTGCCCTACCATGACGTCTTAAAACCGTCACCGTCTTTTCGTTGAGAGAGAGAGACGTCGTTATACAGCACGAATAGCACTATCCCTTTCTCTCACCGAAAAGATGATGGTTTTAAGACGTCATGGTAGGGAAGCTGAACTATTTTTTATGAAACTTTACAGAAACACACATCAGAAACACGACACATACACAACACAACAGAATACACAAGAATTTCACGCAAGAGCAGCCGCTTCATAAGTCGCCTCTTACGAGAATATAGAGCATTTTTTTCTAAGAGACCTGAAAAAATGCAAAAATTGAATTTGTAACACGAGACCGAACCACAAACCTCCAACAAAGTACTTTAAAACAAGTGCTCATATTTTATAATTTTCAAGCGATGAGGGTGAAAAGTTTTACATTTCTTGATAAGGGAGAAGTCTTCTTGTTTCGTTGTGTTGACAAGAAAATTACTTTAGGGATTAAAGTAGCTTCGGAATAGAAACTTGTTGGTTGTTTTGATTTAATTGAAACGTTATTGCTAGTTTTCTCAGGACCGACGAATGAGGCCCTATTTACAGTATAATATCACATCAAAACGGATAAATAGTGGAGGTCCACTATTGATCCGTTTTGGTGTGCACTGATTGGTCGCGAGTTTATATCAGTTCACAACTTATCGAGAGTTTATAAACTCTCATAATCCGAGAGTCGACGGCGCGTAGTGTTCCACTCGCGCCTCAAAGAGATGTCAGCCACCACAGACGAGGCCCGTCATGGCCGATGTATGCATGCCAAGGGGTCGTGGATAATTTCGTAACAGAGTTACCGCTGTTACGAAATTAGGCACTGCACAACTGGGCACTCAACGCAAGGAAGGAACAGGGGTGGGGTTTAGTCAGTAAAAGTGTGACACGCTCTCCCGCTCTGGGTGGAACTCATAAAAAAGGATGTTTTATAACCTTACAGCGGTTCAGGGGCGCGTGTGTCGCCCTGACACAAGCGGCAACAACTGTAAGATGTTTGCGGATACATAATTACTAGTGTCCGACCGAAATTTCGGTTTCGGTTTCGGCCAGTTTCGGTTTCGGCCAAAAACGGCCGAACCCTTCGGCCGCGCCGAAACTTACAACATCGTACCTTCGGGTCGCGCTCGGCTAACGTCGGGAGCGCTCGGCACGGCTGTTGATCTCAGTAATTATGTCAAAAACAATGTTTTTATTTTTAATTAGATAATTAGTTATAAAAAATAAAAAGTATAAGTATAGATTTGTTACTACACACATCAACACTGTCTAGGGATATTTTGGATTTACTCAATTTACTCAAAATGTATTGAAAATAGCATACAACATGTATATATTTTTATAAAGCCCATTTATCAGACTACACTCCAGAATAAAAGAAAACAATGTTTTTTTGCGTAAACAAATTTTTATTCAAATAAAGAAAAAACATGAAATAATGGTAAAACTAACAACGAATGTGTTTCTCAAGAAAAATTTACAAATAAGGAAAAATAATTGGTTTTTAACAGTTCTGTGAAAAATCAGTAGTCAGTTAAACCATCCATGACGTTAATAACGGTCCTGCAACGGTTTTTCATGCTTTGGATTAAGTTATCCAAGTCTTGCTGCGGTATATTGTCCCAGGTCCGGCTAAGATGCAAAAAAAGTTGCTCTTCCGTCGCAACGTTTGCAGGGAAATTACTCAAAACCCTTCTTTGGAGCATGTCCCACGCGTGTTCTATGGGGTTTAGGTCAGGCGATTGAGCGGGCCAGCCTAAGACCGATACGTCGTGTTCCTGCAACCAGCTCGTCACCACTCTCGCTGTGTGCGGACGGGCGTTATCGTGCATGAGCGTGAATTCTTGGCCCATTTGTAGTCGGTGGGGGTAGATTATTGGTACTAGCACCTTGTTACGGTATTTTTCAGCCGTCATGGTGTTTCTGATCCAAACGAGGTCTGTTCTTCCACCAACACGAATTCCCGCCCAAACCATAATTGTCCCGCCGTGGTATGAATGGACTTCCTGAGGATGTTGCAGATGGCTCTCACGACCAGGAACTCGCCAAACACGCACTCTACGTGTATCGGGATGGAAACCGAACCGGGACTCATCGGTAAACAGCACTACAGACCACTGGTTTTCTTCCCAGAGCAAATGTTCACGAGCCCACTCTAGTCGTCGTCCACGATTTCCTCGGCGTAGTGCTGGAGTACGAAGCGGTCTGCGAGCATGAAGGTTAGCTTCATGCAGCCTTCTCCTCACAGTTTGGTCACTCACAAGCAACTGGTGCTCTGACTGGAGCCTCTGAACCAACTGCATGGCCGTAACATTTGGTTGTCTTCTCGCGGCAACTTGCAAAAATCGGTCTTGTCGTTGAGTGGTTATGCGCTTCCCGCCTGGGTGTCTTTCAGCCACTTCACCAGTAGCACGATAACGTGACCATAACCTTGATATCACGTTTTGTCTTGTTCCAAACTCCTCAGCAATACTCCGTTGAGTAGCCCCAGCTTGGAGCATGCCTACTGCCCTTAACATTTCTTCTCTAGTTAAATGGCGCCGCTGCATGATGCACACAATAACATTAATTCGGAATTAACCGATAACTTGTTAAAACTTAAATTGGACACAAAAAAATAGCCACAAACTACTGTAGGTAAATGAAACCTTCGGACTTCGCTACCATTATGCCGCGTAAATCTTTTGTTTTTAATGTATTTTTTCAAATTCAAATTTAGAATCGTTCAAAAAGGCTTACAAAATAAACTTTCTTCAAAAGAATTTAAAAGTGGCCAGTATTTTTTGAGTTTAAGAACTTTATACAAAATATCCCTAGACGGTGTTGATGTGTGTATATTATACTTGTTGATTTGTTATCATAACCTATGTTATGCACCTTACATAATAAAAAAAAGGTTCGCTAAAATAAATATAATAATAATAATAATAAAGAAGGTTTTGTCTGTGCAATTATGGACGAAGTTATCATGACGAAAAACTACCGGAGATTTATTGTGAAGGACGGCACGGTTGACATATGTCGGGCATGTCATCGTCCGGGAGAATCAATCCGCCACATAATCTCTGGTTGTTCTCGTCTAGCTAACGGTGAATACTTGCATAGGCACAACCTTGTAGCCAGGATTATCCATCAGCAACTTGCTCTGAAGTACTCTCTTGTGGAATCGGAAGTGCCGTACTACAGATATGCGCCCGACCCAGTTCTCGATAATGGTCATATCTCATTGTACTGGGATCGGTCCATCATCACTGACAGGACTATTGTAGCCAATAAGCCTGATATAGTGGTGGTGGACCGAATCGAGAGGCGTGCAATGATTGTTGACATTACCGTCCCACATGACGAGAACCTCGTGAAAGCCGAGAAAGATAAACAAATCAAGTATATTGACTTGGCTCGCGAGGTTGTCGACATGTGGGATGTGGACTCAGCGATCATTGTACCGATAGTCGTGTCAGCCAATGGCTTAATAGCCACGAGCCTCGATCAACACCTCAGGAGGCTCTCGTTAGGCGGCTGGATCAAGGGCTTGATTCAGAAAGCAGTACTTCTGGACACGGCTCGCATTGTCAGGCGGTTCCTCTCTCTGGAGCCCTGACCGCCGGTAGCTTGGACCCTGTTCCCGATACCGGTGGGCTACTATTTTTTTTATATTTTTAAATGTTTTTTATATATTATTTTTTAAGAAATATTTAAAAATGTATTTAATATGTTTAAAAAATGAATAAACGAAATAATAATAAAATGTTTATTTTTCTCACCACAATATTTCAAAGATTACAGTCATAACTTCCATAATAGAGTAAGCTATTAAATAAACACTACAATATTGTGAGAGACTGGTACCTAAGCTAGGCTAGAAGCCTGTGTTTCAGGTCACCAGGTCTCCACCCCGAGTAACAGTGTCTAGACGTAAACAACAAAATTCTCCGCAACTTTTTGTAGGGAAAGAGAAAAAAAAACATCATGGAAATATGTGTGTAAGTATGTGTTGTGTGTGTGTACATGAGTAAATGTGTGTGTGTGTGAGGCAGGTAGGTACATGTAAGTATAAATGTTTTCAAAACACAGTAGACATCAGTATACATATTTATGAGTTGATTGCAAGGACATGTTCAGTGCTAACATATGACATCTCCTGCAGCCAACAAGTAAGCTTGCGTAACAATTTATTCTTGTTTAAAGTATAAATATCGAGAAGTAGATGAATTTTATTGTAAATTCGAGTACTAATAAAACTGGTGGCTCGCGAATGAAGTACGACACCGAGTAGATTTGCAAACTGGGTGTCCTTTGCGTTTCTTTAAAACTTTATCGTTAAGAGTAAGCAAAGAGTGACGGCGTAAAACAGCACGTAGAATGAAAAGTTGACGCACTGTGAGGACTTTTGACTCTGAGTAGAGCAGGGCAGTTGAGTAATCTCTGCGTTTGAACTGCATAACTTTTAGGATTGCCCTTTGAGCTCGTTCAACCTGAATTAGGTGGGTTTTGCAGGTACCTCCCCAGGCAGATATACAGTAGGTAAGGACAGAGACACATAGGCTCTGGTAAACAAGGAACAAGGTTTCACGATCAGCTGAGTGTCTAAGTTCTTTGAACATATATATTAATTTCCTTATGCGTGCGCAAACTGCTTCAGTATGGGGGCGCCAGCTAAGATGCTCATCAATAAGCACTCCGAGGTATTTGGTACGTGGAACTAGTGACAAGGTGAGACAAGTGCAGGTATTTGTGCTGTGATCCAGAAAGTTCAGGCAAGTATGGGCTTTCACTATATTAGATCCAATAGGGGGCGCAATCGAGTGAGGGAGAGAGAATCGAACAATATTGGTTTTTTCAATATTAAGAGTCAATAAATTCGTCGAGAGCCACGTCATCACTCGCTGAAGCGATTGCTCGGCTCTAAGCTTAGCGTTATCCCAGTTATCATCATATATGATCAGTGCCGTATCATCTGCATAAGTGAAAATATCGCAGTTAGGTAGTGATAAACGGCACAGATCAGTAATGTAGAGCAAAAAGAGAGTAGGGCCCAAAATACTTCCCTGTGTGTGGTACACCATAATTGATATTTCTATCATCGCTATACAATGAGTCGATTTTAACACATTGTGAGCGATTAGACAGATAGTCTGAGAAGATTTTGAGTGCTAGTCCGCGGATTCCAATGCCTTCCATCTTCGATAACAGTGTAGGAATAGAAACAGAGTCAAACGCTTTGGACAAGTCAAGAAAGACGCCAAAGCACTTGAGCCCCTCATCCATCTTTGTTACTACGGAACTTGTAAGGTCTAAAACCGCATCTTCAGTCGAGACTCCCTGCCTAAAGCCATATTGATTATCTGCTAATATTTTATATTTCGCAAGATATGAGGTAAGAGACTTATTGAGTATTTTTTCTAGTATTTTAGACAAGGAACCCAAAACAGAAATCGGTCTGTAGTTGGTGACGTTGGTTCTGTCACCACTCTTGTAGATAGGGTGAACAACAGCTCTTTTGAAAGCATCGGGGAAAATACCAGACTCGATGGCGCGGTTACAGACGTGCGTTATGGGAGTCACTAGAGCGGAGCTGGACTGCTTGAGAATATTAGCGGGGATTTTATCATAACCAGTGGCGCAGTCACTGCGTAGACTATTAATCACTCTTTCCACCTGTGCTTCGTCGACTGGCATAATAACAAGGGAATTGCACGGCGGGGGTTGTGATGAGCATTCAACATGGGATCCAAAGGGAGGCTTAATTTTAGAGGCTAGACTCTCACCCACAATAACAAGAGAGCTATTTACCTGATTGATAGAAGATTTAGGGTCAGTAGAGTTTAGTAGAAGCGCACCTGGCGACTGAGGGGGAGAGTTCTGATGTATTATACCTTTAATAACCTTCCACGTGGCCTTGGTATTGTTTTTAGCTTTAAGCAATTCATCCTTGTCGTAAGACCTTTTTATTTTTTTTAGAAGGGTATTGAGATAATTTCGGTATCGGGTATAGGTTGTCATAAGGACATCATTATCGGGACGCGATTTCGATTTTATGTGAAGCCTATCTCGGTTTCTGATGCAGCGAACTAAGCCCGGTGTCATCCACGGCTTGAGAATTCTGCATTTTCTGGGGACTTTAACGGTGTAACTGTGTTTTGCAATCACGTCTTGGATAGTTGAGATAAGTAGATCTGCAGCCAGATTACAATTTTGTTCATTTAACACGAGACTGAAGTCTGTGCTATCTATTGATTTCTTTATGTCTGAATAGTTATAGCGGAGCACGTTTGCCGATTGTTTAGCTGCGATTATTTTTTTTAATTTTAAACAAAGGATTACTGGGAGGTGATCCGTAATATGTGTTTCAAGGACTAATACTGTGGCAGGGTCTTTAGTCTTAATGAGTACATGATCTAGACAGGATCCGGATCTGGTAGGGAGCACGTGAGCAGGTAGAAGACCTAGAGATGCACAAAGGGTAAGATGATTACCTGAGTGGCGATCATGATTGTTGGGTTTAATGTCGATATTTAAATCCCCAATCAGGGCTATATTGTTGTAATGTTTTAATGTTTGTACTAAACTATCAAGGCTGCGGTAAAAATTTTCAAGGTCAGAATAAGATGGGGAACGATATACGCAAATAAGTGCTGTGTTGCCTATAGTACAGACAAGACAATTTGAATCACATACTGAGGGTTTTAGATACGTGCAATTCAGTGACGTTTTGGTGTAAATGACAACGCCATCATTCTGTAACTTATTGTCAGTTGTCGCGTCAAAAGAGTAGCCTTGTAGATACGGAAGGGGCCCAGAAACTTTTAACCAACACTCAGTTAATACGATTGCATCAAATTCTATTTTAGTGGTTGTTAGTATCGTGATGAATTGGTCAAAGTTCTTTTTAAGACTTCTTATATTTATATGAATTATTTTTAAATTATGATTTGGCTGCTTGATAAAATCCGAACACCGTTCGGGTGGACATAGGTGAGAACAGGCAATGGAGAGGTCGTCTATTTCGTTAGATACGGTATTATTTTGGTTAGCCATTTATGGTTAGATGTATAAAATTTAGCAGCCGGTTATTGTTTCTGAAGATGGACTTAATATTACCATACCGGATCATAAGTGGCAGAAGAGGACAAAATATTACAATGTTGTTGTCGGTCCTACTCAAAAGGTTTGTTACAACAATATGTATATGGTTGTGGTTGCGGTGAGTGAGTTTTTGGGTGAAATGCAATGATGTTTGTAAGTTGTGTGTACAGTGTGTAGACAATAAAAAGTAAATATCAGCTATATAAAAACAAAAGGTAAATATAATGATAAAATGAATGCATGCATAATAAAAACGAAAAGGTTTAAAAAGGAGTAGGCTTAGTCTTTGTTGCCCCAACATAGACAGACACTTTTCAGATTTGATATGGAGTGGTTTTTCCGAGAGGTCTTTACGCAGAAGAATTCTTCCGTTCGAATACCAACTGGAGTAATTGTTGGCTTTAGCGAACTGTCGGGTATCATAGAGTAGCTTTTTCACGGATGGGGGTAAATGTTCGTCAACGTAGACAGGTTTTCTTTCACCTTCGAGACCAATGATCTGTGTGTTTAACTTATCACTTAATGAGCGCTCTTTGTTGAATGTTCGAACTTTAGCAAGGAAATCGTTTCTTGTGTTGACGCAGCAAAATTCAGCAACTATAGGTCTGCACAAACCTGGTTTTCCAGGTATCCGGTAGATATCTCGGAAGGCGGAAGCATGAATGTCCATGTTTACCGCTTTCTCCACTGTCTTAGCAATGAAGATAAGGTCTTCAGACTTTTCTTTTTCTTCAACCGGAATATTGCGTATCTCAATAGTTGCTTGGTGCGACTGGAAGTGCAGGTCTTGTATTTGCTTTTGCAATCGGCATATATGTTCGGAGTTCTCGATTTTCTCCTTTTCCAATTTCGAGACCTTGCTGATTACATCTTCATGTTGTTTATTTATAAAAATCATGCCGCGCTCAATCTCGGAGTTGGTCGTCTGAATAGACAGGCACTGTTTTTTACGCTCGGAGACATCACTAACTAGTTTGGATAATATGGTGTCCTGGTCGACTTTCCAAGATGTTAGCAGCTGGTCGTGCTCAGTCTTCCATTTCGTCAGCAATCTAGAAGTTCGGATTTAAAGTCGTCTAATGCAGGCCTAAGTAGTTCAGGGTCCATTTCTTTATTCGGAGAGTAGTCGATGCGTTGGCGCTTGTACCGTACTGTAATATTGCTTCCCTCTGTATTTTGAGTAGCAGCGGCCGATGTTAAGTCTGATTCAGACAGTGATTGCCCTTGCATCAAAGATTTTTTAGGAGATTTGGGCGGAGTTCGTTGCATTTTGTAGCAGACTTTGATAATTGTATCTTTAAAGAATATATCTCTAAGCTGGTCACAGAAATTGTGCAAAATTCATACAGCAAATTGCAAGCGGCCAGTAAAAAAAAAAAAAAAAAAATGTTTACCAAAGGTGATCAATTTGATTATTTTGATTATCTAATTATATTTGAATTTGCCATTCGAGGCTAACTGATTGTGATATTTGTGAGTATAATTAAAATGTAAGTAACTGAAAATAAATAAACATAATATATGAGCATCATATTTTAATAATAAATTTGTTTTATTTTATACCACCATTAAAAAATCGCTAACTTTGTGTTACAAATAATGTATTTTTTTCACTTTATAGGGTAGTTAAATTTTCAAATAGAACCTCTGTAACTGTGCTGAAATTTCATTGTGATAAATCTTTGAAAGTAGAAACCTGTAATTATAGGTCGGCGAGATATTAATTTTAGAAAAAAACGGGCTTACTAACATTTTTTCGACTTTTAAAGGACTTTTTTTTTATAAAAGGTTCGGTTTCGGTTTCGGCCGAAACTACAATCAAACCGAACCCTCGGTTTCGGTTTCGGCAAAATAACATGTTTCGGTCGGTCACTAATAATTACGTAATCAGATTCCTGTCGGACAGTCTAACTGTGCTCAGAGCCTTGGAAAACAGACAAACCAACAGCAAATTAATTTATGAATGTCACCTCGCCATGGAGAGAATTTCGTTATCAAACCGAATCACCCTCCAGTGGATCAAGGGGCACAGTGGATCTCTAGGCAATGACGCCGCGGACGAGCTTACGAGGAGAGGTTCCGAGATGGTAGTGCTAGGCCCGTATCCACTCATTCCCCTACCTTTCTCGCAAATTCGTACATGGATCCGCCAGAGATCGACTGAACTCCGTAATAACAGATGGTCACGGGCAACAGACTGCAGGCAGTCAAGAATGGCCATACCGAGCCTACACCCACGACTCACCAAAAAACTGCTCACTCTGAGCAGAACTAACATCAGAATAATAATAGGGACAATAACGGGTCATTTCCTCTTGAACAAACATCTTTTCAACCTAGGCGCCACAGACAGCCCTCGCTGCAGAGGCTGCTTTGACGCTGAGGAAGCAGCCGCCCACGTCATCCTGGAATGCGAGGCCGTGGCTACCCAACGTGCACAAATCCTCGGAACAGTGAGGTCGCTCTGCGAAGCCTGCGAAGCTCCCAGGAAGGTTCTGTGCTTCTGGGCGGAGATAGGCTGGCTATGTTAGCCAGAACCCGCCACGCACAACGGACCAAATGGAAGTCTAAGTACGGACAACGGAGTCCCTATATACTAATACTAAACGAATAAAATAACCTTACAGCGTTTGCAATTATTCGGTGAAGTATATAAATAAACTGTATGTACTCGTATTTATGTCAATAACTTTTCATTCGGGGCATACAGCCCACACGTCTGTATGTCGATGGTTTTTAGTTAGCTTGCAAGTCGTTGAGAAATAAACTTCTAGATCCTTGTAAAATAGAATGAATAAAATGAAAAAGCCTATTTATGCCTTGCATTACATAGTACAATATTTACTTAATTTCTAGCAGGTACAGACTGTTGTCAACATTATCTGACCCACCCTAAAATCAAACGACTTTGGACCCTCTGCCTGTAACATTAAGGTTTGTTTAATTTATTTGAGCTTATCACACAAATGCAGGAGGACTCGATGAACAAAAATACGATAATAACACAGACACTCAAATTTGATTTTAACACGTAACGTTAAGGTAAACCCACCCAACATAGTCGGAGCCACCGGCATTATATATATTTTTGTTAAGCTATTTTAATCATTATCTCGTTAACATTAAAGTTGAAAAGCTTTTAAGTCACACTACATAATTACGAGTACAACCCAATCTTTAATTTCGCGTATTCCCAACAAGTTCTTGTGGCTTAGGGCCTATGCACACCACGTTTTTCAAACGCGCCGTCGACGCGCGTTTCGGGAACGCGCGTCGCCGGCGCGTTTTTATCCTGCAGAGCAGTTTGTTGTCGTTTGTATCGATACAAACGCGCGGCACCGGCGCGTCTAGCGCACGCGCCTTCCCTACGGACGGGGTTTCCCCCGCAACGAGGGAAAGGGAAGTGTGAATCTACGCTAGTAGCAATCGAGCGATTTGGTGCACCGCACGTCTTTGGAACAAAAAAATGGAGCCTTTCGACACAGAAAACTTCATAACTGAAATTCAAAACCGGCCAATATTGTGGAATTCACGATTGCCGGATTATTCGAATAGAGTGCTAAAGAAAAATGTCTGGGAACAAATATGTAGTCTATTTTGTGAGAATTTTGAGGAAAAAATAAATAAAGAAAAAAATCTTTTCGGTAAGTTATTCAAAGGATTTATTACACTGTTGAAATGCTTATATGCAGCCATTTTACATAATATTACGTTCTTCCGCCGATATACATGATCTTAGCACTGTATTTTGACGAGTTAATTCCGGTTTAAGAATTTCAAGAAGTTCTTGAAATGATGAATACGACATTCGATAACAATTTGCAAATTTTTTTTCATGTCCTATTAATTTTCTAAACGTTGTTGTATAATTTCCACACAATCTTCTCTCGCTTGTAAATGGGTGTACCCAAAAACGTCGGTAATTTTTCTTCTTCTTTTTTTTAAAAATAATAACAAAGCGCATGTAATCAATGCTGTCTCGACCGACGCCATCTTGCTACTGTTGACGAAGTTCTGCTTAAAAACGCAAAATGCCAGCGCGTTTGCATCGCGTCTGTGTCGCTACACACGCGCGTCTGTATTTATACAGGTGTGCAAAGGTCTACAGGCTGCGTCTGACTTGCGTGCGTATCGCGTCTGTATCGCTACAAACGCGCGTTGACGGCGCGTTTAAAAAACGTGGTGTGCATAGGCCCTTAGCGGTTTGATGCTGGATTGACGACGAACAGCATGTGGGTTCGAAAACACAGTCCATCAGTTTCTTTTTTAATTGATTTTCATTTCTACAATATTGCTTGCAATATTAAAGAACGACCAATATGATTTTCGCCTAATAACTTATCTTGTAAACGGGTGGGCAATTTATAAAACTTTAAGTTCACAGTTCTTTATAATGAATACGAATATTTATTTTTCAACTACCCACTTAAAATGTTACCATTTTAAAAAGTTTATGTATAGTCTGTAGTTCTTTGCAATAATACAAGAAATAGTTTTGGAATATAAATTCTATATTAAAAGCAAAACAATATCTGTCGCAGGATTTGATCTCGAACCTTGTTTTTCTCAGTCTTATACACAGACCACGAGACCAGAATTACTTGAACTCAATCATTAAAATAAGCTATTACACTTATCATATTATAACAAATAGTTATAAAATATAACCTAATGTTAACGTTTTAAAGATCAAATTTGCGTGTCTATATTATTATTGTATTTGTTCATCAAATCCTCGAGCAGTTGTCTGATAAGCTGATATAAATTAAATAAACCTTAATGTTACATGCAGAGGGTCCAAAGTCGTTTGATTTTAGGGTGGGTCAGATAATGCTGACAACAGTCTGTACGTGTTAGTGGGTTAGTTTATTTTTATTACTGTGGTAAAATCTCGATAAAGCTGTAAGTCGGAGTCCAAGGAGTTTTATTGCCATAAAGATTTGGTTGTTATGCTTCATCATTCATCATTCTCCTGCCCTTATCCCAATTTATTTGGGGTCGGCGCAACATGTCTTTTTCTTCCATACTCCTCTATTAGTCGTCATCTCTGTAGTCACCCCTTTTTTACCCATATCCTCTTTCACACAGTCCAACCATCGTTTCTTTGGCCTTCCCCTACTCTTATAGCCATCCACATCCATACACAAGACTTTCCTCATGACATTTTCTTCATTCCTCCGCATCACATGCCCATACCACGACAACCGATTTCCACACAACTTTTCAGTCAGCGGTGCCACTTTCAGACTTCCTCTTATATACTCATTCCTAATTCTATCCATGCGCGTAACACCACACATCGCTCTTAGCATCATTGGTTGTTATGCTTATGAGCCTATAACATTTTTATGAACTGTTAAGACCTCTCCGAGTAACATTTCATTAAAACCATCTAAATATAGCTGTAGCTACTTATTCAGGAAACAGAATCTTGTAAACAGCCTTGGAAATATTACACGAAAAAAAAAATCACGCTACATTTCATTCGAAGTTTTAATTTATTTTGGTACCTACTTTAATGATGTTACCAAAATAATCTCAACAGGATTATGTCCTCTCATTTACGACATTTAAATCTCGCTATCAAAAAATACCCTAATTTATTTCTTTTAAGTGAACAGATAATTAATTATATTATTCTGTGTTTCCTGATAGCTACAACCTGGGAGTATTTAAGTCAAGAGTTTGTAGGTTACTTCTAAGCAAGCGTGATCTATCTACGACCACATCATCGCTTACCATCAGGTGAGATGGTGGTCAAACGCGTGCTGATAAAAAGTAAAAAAAAAGTCTCCGGAAGACATTAGTACTTTGACATTATTATACATTCTTTGATAACGAGGTAAAGTTTGCAAGTTTGAGAGGTTATAAGGGGGGTAATCTCTGGATCTACTGAACCAATTTTGAAAATTCTTTCACCAATAGAAAGCCACGTTATTTGTGAGTGTCATAGGATATAAATGTTTTTGAAATCCACGTGGACGAAGTCGCGGGCGAAGTGCTAGTGATTTATATTTTTGATTTATTCAACGACTTGGCTGGTTGTCCTTCAGCCATTTAATTGAATGTGGACGGCCTAGGCTTCCAATTGATTGGCGGATTCAACCAGATGACTGCGACATATACAATAATAATAGTCAGTTGTATAATCAAATCATATTTTTTTCCTGCATACGTCTGTGACATCCACAATTGCCACATCCGTTCTAAGCGAATCACTTATTCAACACTGTCGCTGTTGTCAGCAGGGTTTATTTATGAGCTTTCGAGCAATAGGAAATATGCATGAAAAAAATATTTGTTATCTAACCGGTTTATCGATGAATATACTAAAATAGAGTACGAACAGTGAAAGCAGAATCAAAATTGATCGAAAATTAAACGAGATGTAACAATTTTAAACAAATATATCTGTCCCTCTCTCGAAAACGCTGTTTTCTATGGCAGTTGTATGGGCGTCATGTCCTTTGACGTCAAAGTACACGTCGGACTTCTCTGTCTAATTATTAACTTTAAAGCTATAACTTCGTCGCTGATGATGATATTTTGAAAATTCCTTCATATTTGTTCACTACAGTTAATAAGTCTTCAATTTGTAAAGTAAATATTTCTTCCACCGGCTAGCGTCAGAGATACTTTTGGCCTGAGACCCTGTTACCTATCTTCGGGTTTTGTACATGAGGTATGCATGCAGTAAATAAGAGTCCTTAGATTTGGTCTTCACATATATCACGTTTATTTATTGCACTTCAATACACTATATAGCACTCCGTTCTCAGAAAATTAAATGTTCAACTTACAATTTATGTCGAAACATTTTTACCACATCGTTCGATGATTATGGGTCCAGTTCAGAGGTCCTCAAACGGCATCTATGCCGTGGTCATCTAAACCTGGGCATTTCTGGACACGTGGATGCTTGTGTTCGAAACCGTTCTATGATCCGACCATTTTATATAGTTTTGTCCTTAGTAATTAATTAAATCTATTGTAGGAACCCTGCCAACAAATAGAAAGATTTGATGAGACTCCTGAATGCCACGCGCTTAAGACTTAGCATCAGCACAGAAAAAACCCAAAAAAAAGATACTCACAGCGTCCTACATCCGAATGCTTAATGCATTTGAACTTAACTCTGGTTCCAGCTACCTTTCGAGACATCATAGGTGCTTTTTAAGAACTTATCCAATAAATAAAGTTTAACGTGGCAGACTCGCTCCAGATCAACTTGGAAAAAGCTACGTCAAACGACAATCTGTCATCTGTCAACTCGCAAAACAACGCTTCATTCCACGAAACTAAATTTATTCTATTTTTAGGTGTTACAATACACCTTACCCCGGTTAAAAAAATTTTTTTTACTCAAAAAAAAATTTTTTTTTTTAAAGACTACAATGCCATGTACATTTAGAATCTCACCAAAACCCTCGGCAGAAGCTGAGGCATCTCGAACCAAATCCGAATCAAGATTCCCCTCAGACACAAAGATTAAATTACTACTATATAAGTAAGTACCAATTCAATTTAAGTTTTCAATTAAGTATTAAGTACCAAATAAAAATCAAGAAACAGGATGAGAAGGTATGCATAACCCCCAATACTCCTTAACAAAAGTCTGTATGTAGGTATGCACACATTTAAATAAAGTTTTAAGTTTAATGTATCACACAATTACTTATTTTAAATCTAAGTATTTGTGATATACAATTACTAATAAGTTTAGTATAATTAAATAATCAATACTCCTTAACACAGAGTATTGTTATTCCAAAGGATCTATAAATTTTAAATCTAAATAACTACTAGATACTAGAAGTATCAAGTATTCACAAGTAATTATTTCAAAACTAATAAAAAATAAATATTTAGTTTTGACAACATTAATCTCTTATTCAAGTAATTGAGATTCAATGAGTAAGTATTAAGTTTTATTTTATTACCCTCAATCTCCAATCCTAGTAAGTAACAGTAATACCCTAACAACAAGTTCTTTAAGAAAGTAATATCACATCACAAATCTAAGTGATTGTGATTTATCAATGTATTGAGTTTAACTTTGTAGTTAAGTAATTTACAAAAGTCATATTCTATATATTTGAAATTCAAAAGCATTAAGGATAATTTAATTAAACAGGATTATCAGAAACTGCTCAATCAAATTTCATAAGTATTGGCTTGGGAGCAATTCAAGCATGAACCCCAAGCCAAAAACTAAAAGTGAATCGAGGACTATTTGCCCATCTGAACGAATTTGGGTATGCAATACCAGACACACTTACCGTGTATCTTTTAATGGACAGACTTACGAGCATCCTAGCCAACCGTTAACAAAATAAACGAATTGGGGTTCAACTATCCATCTAAACAAATTCGGATATTCAATATACCAGACACATTTATCATGTATCTTTTAGTGAACAAATCTTAAGATGTCCTATAATCAATTCCAAAAGTTAATTATAAATATAATAAATAAAAGTTAAATTTAGTTATCTAAGAGTGAATTGAGGACTATTTGCCCACCCGAACAAATTTGGGTATTCAATATACCAGACACACTTATCGTGTATCTTTTAATGGACAGACTTACGAGCATCCTAGCCAATTGTTAATAAAATAAACGAATTGGGGTTCAACTGTCCATCTAAACAAATTTGGATATTCAATATACCAGATACATTTATCATGTATCTTTCGGTGAACAAACCATGAGATGTCCTATAACCAATTCAATATGTGAATTAAACATAAAATTCCATAAGTGAATCCAATTAAAAGGATTAAATAAGTAAAAGTTAAATTGAATTCTATTTAATTAAGTTGGGCGCCTGTGGGATCATCAATAAATAAATTTGAGTAAATATCCCACATTTATAAAAGTTGGTATCACTAGTTACTAAGAGAATTGAGAAGTTTATTTATACTAATAAAGTAATTAAGAAAAGTGAGTTTAAATTTTAAAGTTTTAATAACTCCGGTGAAGTATCAATCACCCGAGAAATTCTCAATAGGTAATACTGAGATCTAGCTAAGACTCGTTTAACTACTTTACTATCATCCGCAGATGATTCTTTATGTAAGCGGCACAACTCAGCGATCGGTTCCGAACATAAGCGTACCTCATCGGCCACCGCAGGTGCCGGATAGTCCTCCTGCTTGATGCTACCCCTCCGATAGAGACCACATAGACGACGATACCGCTTGCGAACCTCGTCCCTGGATGCCTTTGGATCTGCAGAAACATTAAAGTAGTTTAATTCATGAATAAGTTCCTCCTTAAGAAGGTAATCTAACCATATTGGTTTATCCATCTTGAACAAAAGAAATCTATCTTAAGTTTCTATTCTTAAGTTAAATTAACAAGTTACTATTATATAAGTTAATAAACAAGTTAATATTATATAAGTTAATAAACAAGTTAATATTATATAAGTTAATAAACAAGTTAATATTATATAATATTAAGTGTAACAAAGTTACCCACAAGTTGTATTAATTAAATTTAAGAATACATACACTAAGTGTTGAGGTTCAATAAGCGGCTTAACATTTAAACCATGTGCTTCTTACCTCAATTTAAACACTATAAAAGTAATATGTTTAATAGTAAATAGCTTTAACAATTAAATTAAACACTATTTAAGGTTAACTAATAAGTATTAGAACTTAATATTGGCAACTTCAAATTAACTAACCATGTGCCTTTAACCACAATTGTGTCAAAATACTTGACCTGATAGAATTAACTAAAGATTATTAATCTATCTTAACCATATTACTACAAACAAACCTCATGCATCACGTTGGGCGTACATTGTAAAGTAAATATTTCTTCCACCGGCTAGCGTCAGAGATACTTTTGGCCTGAGACCCTGTTACCTATCTTCGGGTTTTGTACATGAGGTATGCATGCAGTAAATAAGAGTCCTTAGATTTGGTCTTCACATATATCACGTTTATTTATTGCACTTCAATACACTATATAGCACTCCGTTCTCAGAAAATTAAATGTTCAACTTACAATTTATGTCGAAACATTTTTACCACATCGTTCGATGATTATGGGTCCAGTTCAGAGGTCCTCAAACGGCATCTATGCCGTGGTCATCTAAACCTGGGCATTTCTGGACACGTGGATGCTTGTGTTCGAAACCGTTCTATGATCCGACCATTTTATATAGTTTTGTCCTTAGTAATTAATTAAATCTATTGTAGGAACCCTGCCAACAAATAGAAAGATTTGATGAGACTCCTGAATGCCACGCGCTTAAGACTTAGCATCAGCACAGAAAAAACCCAAAAAAAAGATACTCACAGCGTCCTACATCCGAATGCTTAATGCATTTGAACTTAACTCTGGTTCCAGCTACCTTTCGAGACATCATAGGTGCTTTTTAAGAACTTATCCAATAAATAAAGTTTAACGTGGCAGACTCGCTCCAGATCAACTTGGAAAAAGCTACGTCAAACGACAATCTGTCATCTGTCAACTCGCAAAACAACGCTTCATTCCACGAAACTAAATTTATTCTATTTTTAGGTGTTACAAATTGAACAAATAAAAAAATATCATGCATATTCCCTATTGGCATAGGTCAGGGATGGCGTCTGGCGAGCCTAAAGCACGTGTTACATATGGCACGCAGTTGAAAAATCTAAAATCCTTGTCACGGCTTTTGATTACAAATGGTAATAATTGAGCTGTCACGTTGCGAGTCTGTGAAAGACGTTTTAAAACATTATTTAAGGCGCAGTTAAACGACTTTTAATGGTTTTTAATTGAACATCACGTCTAAACGACGTCTTATTTCTTTGACAAAAATATACTATGTTACTCTAGACAATTTCCTTCGTAATTAGATTTCAGAATATTTGAAATTATATTTTTATAACATAGTGTAATTAATTTATAAAGTTATGTCTAACTCGGATAAAAATTGAATCACGCAAAAACTATTAAGCGTATTTTTATGAAACCTTCACCATTTTAAAGATCATTTAATTATTTACAATTTAATCTCGGCGTTTTGGTTTAATACTTGTTTTTTATGTGTAATAAATTAATAATGCGTCTAATTTCGGACAGCGCTCCTTGATGGGCGAGTTCTATTACTGAGTGGACATGCAACGCGTTGCGTGAGCTCAGCGCAGAACACGCAAGCTAACCACTCAAGGTCGTTGGCAGCTAATAGCGCCTTAAAGCTAAATAATAACAAACGGTGAAGGAAAACATCGTGAGGAAACTGGCGTGTCCTAGAACCAAAAATTCGAAAACATGTGATATCCACCAATCCGCATTGGGCCCGCGTGGTGGATTACGGCTCACACCTTCTCACAGAGAGGAGGTTTGTGCCCCAGCAGTGAGACAGTAATAATAACAGCCGCACGGGAAGCTCATAAAACCGTGTTAAAAACATAAAAATTGTCTCGTTGAAAACGTTTGCCATCCCTTCGTATAAACTGGTGTGTTGTTGTGTTGTAAAGCCCCGGTTGGCGTCTGTCTGACATAACCTGGATTAGCACAGATACGGGTTGTCGCGGATGAAAACATGGGATTATCCGCCATGTTTAAAGGCTTTTGTTTTAAAACTGGGGTGATATGTCTGTATAACAAACATAAGCTTGTTGTTGTCAGTCTCGCGCTGCTGTGCAAAAGGTTCTTGTTCTCATGCAGATAACACCAAAACATTGATGTACAATATTTCAGACATTTAATTTGTTACTTCAAATTAGGGGTTTCACTTAGGAATAAGACATAATAAACTGGAAACTCCTATACACCTTCATTTTGGCGTTCTAAAAGTTTCCTCAAAAGTCTCATAAAATCTCGTGTCTGCGTCGTAAGTTATTCAAGGTTGGGAAATGGCCGGCTTCCGTATTAAGAATCTAAAGTTAAGAACGTGCCAAACTGTATTTTAAGGTGGAAGCGACAGCCAGCCCGCGAAATTCAAATATTCTTACGTTTTTAGCAATTTGCAGATCAGTGTCAGGTTGTATGTTGGTCAAAATATGATTCGCGGCCGTAGCAAGTACGTATTTATAGAACTGTAATAATTAAAATCATCAATACAACTCTCAGAATTGATATCAAATGTCATGATTTCATGAAATAGTCATTCCATACATCATTATGAACTTAGAAGGTTGTATTGATGATTTTAATTACTACATTCTATCAATACGTACCTACTTGCTACGGCCCGGCCGCGAATCATACTTAGATCAACGTACAACCTGATACTGACCTGCAAATTGCAAAAATCTTAACTTGAATTTCGCGGGTTACCCTGGCGCTTCTCCTTCTCATGGGATAAGGGCAGGAGAATGATGACCCTGGATCTACTCCCTTAACACCAAAGTTTGATAGGTTTGTAAGCTAAAGTAGAGTTTTACATAATACTAAACTTCATATTCGTAGTGGAGAAATTGGGGTTAGTCTTGTCCTAGTACCATCACCTCTCTGCCCTTGTCCCATGTTAGTTGGGGACGGTACAACACGTTTTCTTCTTAAGGCGCAGTTATACGACTTTTAATGGTTTTTAATTGAACATCACGTCTAAACGATTTGTCTTATTTCTTTGAAAAAGTATATGTTACTCTAGACAATTTACGTCGTGATTTGATCTCAGAATATCTGAAATTATATTTTTATAACATAGTGTAATTAATTTGTAAAATGTGTCTAACTCGAATAAAAAATTGAGAATCACGCAAAAACTATAAAGCGTATTTTTATGAAACCTTCACCATTTTAAAGATCATTTAATTATTTATAATTTAGTCTCAGTGTTTTAGTTTAATACTTGTTGTTTTATGTGTAATGAATTAATAATGCGTCTAATTTCGGTCAGCGCTCCTTGATGGGCGAGTCCTATTACTGGGTGGACATACGACGCGTTACGTGAGCTCAGCGCAGAACACGCAAGCTAACCACTCAAGGTCGTTCGCAGCTATTAGCGCCTTAAATTCTCCCTTGTCGGCCGCATCATGATGACCGCTGGGCAATAGTCTCTACGCAATGGGTGCCAGAGTATGGACAGCCACACCAAGGACGGCCGAGAAAGCGGTGGCTAGATGACTTGGACGCGCCCCACGAAGGCTGGTTTGAGGTGGCGCAAGAAAGTGTTTAGTAGGAAGGATGTGGGGAAGGTCTTTTGCAGCAGTCGGGCACTATAGGCTAATATATAAAAAAACTGGCCAAGTGCGTGTCGGATTTCGCTTATTAAGGGTTCCGTACCAAATATTGGTATTTGTTAGTAAAGTATGGTACGTTATAATAAACATTATCATCAAATTTCAAGTTCAGTCAATGGGAAGTTAAAAAATTATTCGTAACAAAATTTTGTGACAGATGGGCACGTGAGTGATAGCCATAGAGCTCCTTCGGAACGGTAGGTACCCTAAAAACGAGCGAGCCTTACAGTAGAAGCATATGATGTGTAGGTAACATTTGACATCTCACCTTGGCAACATTAACATTCTATCCTGTCCTGAAAAATAAAATTAAAACGTTTAGTTCCGATTTTGACCGCGCGCAGACTTATAGTGCGCGCGCTCTATCATTGACGGCCAACTCTATCACCGCGCACGCTCTTTGGTCAAATCAAATAGCTCTTTCCCTGGCTTCCTTTTACACACTTCCGTCCCATTACACAAAATCACTCCCGCAGATTGCAGAAAAGCGAGAGGAAAGATGTTACACATCAAAAAAACCTTGTTCTGGCTTGTCCATCCTAAATAACTCAATGTTACATTAAGCTTAAATTAATTACAGCAACCGTAAATTTAGCAAACTTAAATAACATCGCAAAAAGACTCGGCCCAGAATTGGGCAAAGGGATAATCGAAATAGGGTCGCAAACATTGCTCATGAGATGTCTTTTTTCGATAAAATATTTACTTCTATAGGCGTTTAGTATAAAGCTTTGCTATAGACAGGATTAGGAGGGTATGTTTGCCATAGAACCAAAGCTGTCGCAAAAGAAGCGTTAGACTCTATTGCAAATAACTTGAGCCGAGGTTCAATCTTGAAATATTAGAGGATTTGTAGCGGATGAAAAACCACCCACGGCATGAATGAACCTTTGCATAAGGGCTATATCTTTTAAAAAGGCTTTTGTAATGGAAATGGGTGGGCATATTTTAACTACCGGTTCTGCCTATATTATAGAAATGAAAGATTTTCCTCTAGAAAGTCATAGAGAAATAAAAAAATATCTCCCATACTAATTTTGATCTACTGATGATAACTTTGTTAGGGATGCAACGATTTATCGGAAAACCGATAAATATCGATATATCGACCCCTAAAAATATCGAAAAGCTCAAGTTATCGTATCGAAAAATCCAATAAACCCGTCCAAATTAAAATACCCACAAAATCGGATAAAATGCTATTACGGACAAAACTATCTAAAAAAAATTATTCTGTTCTCTAATCTAACGTTCTTTACAAAACACTGGATTTTATAAATTTATGAAAACTTTTCCAAATTTTGTGATTATTCATGCACATACATAACAACAGACACAAAAGAAAATCTATTGTTCGTGGTCACCGGTGACCTACGTGACAGATGAGGTATAGCTTTTAAAAAAAGAAGATATTTCAATATTCGACTCAATTCGTTAGATATCGATATATTGATATTTTTAAAAACTTTGCATCTCTAAACTTTGTACAGAAAGTACAATTTTTTCCTAGGCATTTACTATTGCTTCCTTGAAGAAAGTTGTTTTCATATCCATGGGCAGAACTGGTAGGTATTTAAAATATGACCACCCATGTTCGATACAGCCTATATATCAATAGGTATTTAGCTTCGATCTCGTGGCTAAGTAAGAACAGCTGCACGGCTCGATATTCAAGGTTAAGCAACGCTTTCCGAGGTCGGTCCGTGGATGGGTGGACTCCTCCGTGCCTCGAAAAGCACGTCAAACCGTTGGTTCCGGCTGTAATTTGTAGATCTTTGACAATCGTTACGGGTACACCAGAAGCTAGAAAAACTGACATCTGCTTTCTAACAGGTTTCGTGTTACCCAGTTACTGGGTGAAGGAGGGTAGGTAGGCAATCGCCCCATGTAATATACGGTAAATCATCTGCATCCGAACCCAACATAGTTGATAAATGGCTAGTCAGATGAAATATCTTGTAATAATATATTATATTTTTTAAAACAAAAGCTCAAGTCATTATATTTTAACCGACTATCGAAAAAGGAGGAGGTTCTATGTTCGACTGTATGTATGTTTTTTTTTTTTTATTTATTTATGTCTGCCGATTTCTCCGTCAGTTGTGGACCGATTTTCAAAATTCTTTTTTTATCCGAAAGAATATACTCCCGAGGTGGTCCCATATATATTTTATAAAAAAATAAATACGTATACCTCGATGACGTTTTGGTGTTCTCCAAATGTTTAAATTCCACGTTACATGTTATTGGGGTTTTTAGTTCTGGGGTATAACAACTATAAAGTGAAAAATAACAAACTTTTTTACAAAAAAACAACCGACTTCCAAAAAAAAAATACACTAAAAATTAAAAAATTACTTTAATTTCGGAAGTCGGTGTTAAATAACGAATGAGTAAAATACAAACACCGACTGCCGAAATTAAAGTTATTTTTTAATTTTAAGTGTATTTTTTTTTGGAAGTCGGTTGTTTTTTTCTTATTCTTTTCAGCAAAACCTGAATGCATACAAAATAACTAGTCCGCCACCTTTGAATGACGTCACTTAGCTAACCATGCATTGTCATCCAAACTAAACATGTATGGAAAAATTTAGCTCAATCGGAAACCGGGTTTTGGGTCAAATTTAACATCTTAGGTTTTTTATATAGTTACGGGTCAAATCTTATAATAAAAGCATGTTAACCCGTCAGGGACCGCGCGATCAAACGAAACGCGACAAAGTTTTTAATTGTGTCTGACGTTTTATAAAGACTCTTATATTTATAACCAGAGGTCGGAATTAGGTAGAGTTATTTATGTACTTACACTGATTTCATACAGCGAAAGAATAAAGTGGATATGCCTCTAATTCCGAGATTAATTTTAAAGAGCTGAAAAATACCGTGATTAATTAAATAAAAAAGCTATTTACTTTTACACAATTTAAACCACTGCACGCGACGTTGCCTAATTTACATCAACGACATCGGATGTCCGAAGTTGCAAAATTCCAATACGCACACACGCGATGTTGCCACATTTGTAGTTCACACAACATAACTTGTGAGAACAAAAGAAAACAATAGAGGTTTTTATTATTATTTATTTGTAATATTGTTGGCCACACGGGATTGTCCATTAGAAATCCCGGGAAGATCCATATTAATATCAACATTTCGATGCAAGTACATAAATAACTCTACCTAATTCCGACCTCTGATTATTACCCACGTTTGGTAAAATATAAGAGCCTTTGTCTTATTAAATATGTCGTATTATAACATTTCCTCAGCCATTATTGTAATGTAAGAGTTATAAATCTAACCCGGGCCGTCATAAAGGAAATTACATCACATTATGAATGTTCTGAACAAAAGAAAAGGAAATGGCTTGAATATTTCTTGATGTGCTGCGAGTTAGCGATGATTTTCTGTATATTTAGAAACTAAGTGTGCTAGATTATAAAAGCGATTCGATACCGATCCGATGATTTTGGCTGCAGTTTCGGGTTCGGCCTAAAAGTGGCCGAATATTCAGCTTGACCGAAACTAAAAAACTATATGTATATATTTTATTTTTTATTTGATACGTGCGACATATCAAATGAAAGGGCACATTGTGAAGGTGTCGAATGTATTTTTTTCACAATTTAAAAATATATAGTTTTAAAGTTATTTGATAAAAAATTACCATTCATTGTTCCGTGTCTGGGTGTAATTTATCTATAATATGTATGTATTTAGAAATATATAAGTATGTTTATCACTTGTCTAGTACCCATAACACAAGCTCTGCTTAGCTTGGGACTAGATGGCGTTGTGTGATAGTTGTGGAATATTATATTATTATATTATATTATTCCCCATCTCCGAAACCACTAGGCCAAAAATTTTGAAAAAAATACAGAAAGTAGTTCTTTAATTATAGATTACAAGAAAACCTATAAGGAGGAGGTAGTTTAAAAAAAAAAACCTGAAAATAAAAAAGATTTGTTTAGAACCCACTGCGCGCGTGTCCGACTCGCTCTTGGCCGGTTTTTATTGGAGTCATCTAATAAATTCTCCCGCTCCTGACTAAAACCCACCCTGGTTCCTTCAGTTGCCTGTGCCAAGGCTGTGGTAACTCTTTCAAACACTCCCACGACCCTGGTAGCCAGCCTTCTGTGCTAAGAGTTGAATCTATCAAGATTCAAATTCAAATTTAAATTGTTTATTTTTCTTTAACAAGTTTACAACAATTAGTTTGTGATTGGAGCCTTCTTTTAAGCAAACAATGCCTGTATTAGAAGACTCCGCTCTTCCATAACAAAATAATAACTTGGACATCGGTAAGTAGAGAATAATATAATACAGACAAGATTGACATAAATACAGTTTGTGTGTGTGTGTGTGTGTGTGTACGTGCGTGTGTATGTTTGTGTGTTGTGTGTTTGAGTGCCTGTGTGTGAGAGTATAGGTTATGTGGTTACTTTCAGGAGTTCTTCAGTTTCCTCATAAGTAAGTGGTTCGATCCATTTCATTATACTTTTTTTGCATTCATAATATTGTTTTTTATATAGACATATTTCTTTATTTATCCTATTATACAATCGAGCAGACCGTGTATTAAATTGCATGGAGGCAACCAAAGTTTTTGTTTGGGGGACTTCTGCAATATCATGCTTTTTTCGTTTTGCTAATTTAGATGCATCATACGGTAGGGTCTTGTGTAAAGATGCAGCGTACTATTTTTAACCGACTTCGAAAAAGGAGGAGGTTATCAATTCGGATGTTTGTATTTTTTTTTTTTTTTTAATGTATGTTCGGGCATAACTCCGTCATATATTGACGGATTTGCAAAATTCTTTTTTTTTGTTCGAAAGGGGTTTATTCTGAAATGGTCCCATTTAAATTTCAAAAAGATCTGATGATGGGTTTCGGAGACAGACAGCGGAACTCTTCAAAAATTGACAGCAAATCAACCGCGATTGCTGCTATCGTATGTCTATGAATTGTTAACACAGTTTAATGGAGAACCACAACTAAAAAGTGAAAAATAAAAAACTTTTTTACAAAAAAATAGAACCGACTTCCAAAAAAAGTGCAAAATCGTTGTCAAAAAACGAAGACACAAAACAGGAATACCGACTTCCGAAATCAAAGTTATTTTGCACTTTTTTTGGAAGTCGGTTCTATTTTTTTGTAAAAAAGTTTTTTATTGGCAAAACAAAAAGAAAATGCTATTTTTAATGCGTGCTAAATGGGTATTCCATTGTTTTTTTGGCGGGATTTTCTCGAGTGAAGTTCAGTGGCTGTTTTAATTATTCGTTTATTGATTCCTAGTGAATATTGTGATGTAACATTGGTGTAGTTTTGCGTCTCTAGTGTCTACGCAACTGGACAATATGTGAAATCATTGAAACAGGCGCGATCTCGGTAAAATGGAGCTGAGAATTTTATTGTAGTTTTGACTACCTCATCGAAGTTTGCCGACAAGGCTGACTCGACACATTTGTTGCCAAATACTGCAAAAACATTGGAATTTGTTACATCTGCATTCTAATGGAAAAAAAGTAAAAATACAGTAGTGTATTTTTACAAAATGGTCAATAGACTAAGCCTTCCCTTCGGGGCAAATAGAAAAAAAACTGGTATTCCATATAAAATCGTGAGGAAACCAGCATTCCGAAGACTTAACGTCCACCAACCCTCACTTCTTCCCGTGCTGGATGGTGGATGATAGGCAGGCCTCTTCCTCTCATAGGAGGCCTGTGTCGCAGTGCGAACATTTCCGCTGATTATGCTAAGCTCATTGTTTACAACCCCGTTCCAACCTGCCCTTGTGGGGTTGCTAAAACATTTGTTCAACATTCCAACTCAACGAATACACAAGCCTTTAACGGCCCAGTTTTTTTATTACGGCTTTTAAATATTTACCACGTGGTTCCGTAAAATAATGGTCACCTCGTTTCCTCCCTCGGGAACCGCATTAGATGCCTTTGTTGATAATATCATAATGTGACCACCTAATTTCCCTAAGGGGTACGGACGAATAGTGTTTGCGGCGAAATGGGACATCTGATATTCTCTTGAATTAAATGTGGATATGTATGTGTATTTGTAATTCAATTATGGATCTTAGACTATGAAAGGTTCTGCCTAGGGTTTGAAGATAAATTCGAAAGAGTTACCTCGCCCCTGGGCATTTAGGGCAGGTAGAAACAGGGGTGGGTTTTAGCCAGTAAGAGTCTGACACGCCCTTCCGCTCCACCCTAGAGCGGGAGAAGTCATTGGATGATTTCCCACACCCCAAAAAAAAAAAGTCAAAGGTTATAGACGGAACGTCATTGGACATTAAACGAAGCAGGATCGTTAAAATGTGTGAGTGACCTTGACGAACGTAAGGATGACGTATCGGCTTCTCATTTTGTCTATGTGAGCTTATTTCGCGTATACAGATACAAGCCGGCTTCTCGTTCTGGTACTTCAGATTGCTGGATTTTGACACTTCGTCTATAACCTTTCATAGTCTAAGTTATGGATGAAAATGATTGAATATTTAGAGAGGGGTATACACCTTACGAGCTACTTACGAGTATGTTGGTGGGAATAAAGGCAGCTGCTTTTGTTTTGGGAACACATTCATTGTGCGTAAATTCCCTGCCGGAGTCTGTGTTTCCTGATAGCTACAACCTATACATATACAATAGATTACTTTGTGGCAAGCGTGCTCCATCGTCGACCACATCATCGCTTAACATCAGGTGAGATAGTGGTCAAGCGCGAACCTGTTAAAGATAAAAAAGCTGCTTACGTGCAATCCACTCTTCCATTCTGAGGTGTCAGTGCTAAGGGTATATAAAATACGGATATGTTTATTCCGCCCTAGTCTGACTAGCCTTTTCTTAACTATCTTGGGGTCGGCTTCCAGTCTAACCAGATGCAGCTGAATACTACTATTTTACATAGAGCGACTGCCTATCTGACCTCCACAACCCAGTAACTGGGTGATACGATACCCCTTGGTAAGGCTGGTTGTCAGACTTTCGGTCTTCTGATGACTCGTAACGACTGTCAAAGATCCACAATTGACAGCCGGGACCAACGGCTTAACGTGCTTTCCGAGGCACGAAGGAGTCTCGGTAGGTATGTAAAGATCTATGGACCAAGCCCGGAAAGGGTAGCTTAACCTGATGTATCGAACAGTGCGGCTGTTATTACTTTAGACACGAGTTCCTGTTTTTTCCGCCCTAATGCTGTGTAATTGTGCCCCTTTACACACTCCTCCGCGCTAAAGGTCCTTTTTATGGGTTAAATCTTGGGTTAGCGTAAGGGTAAATAACAACTAGTGTCCGACCGAAAGTTCGGTTTCGGCCAAAAATCAAGTTTTGGCGGCAGTTTTGGTTTCGGCCAAAATTGGCCGAAACTTTTGCCGAAACCGAAACTGATTTCGGAAGTTGTCGTACACTCTTGCCTAACTTGGTTTCTCGCGGCAACGCTTTGGCGGACGCTGGCGGCTCTGTTCGGGAATTGTCGTGCGCCGCCGTTCGGATAGCTCTGTAGCAACACAACTTAGTCAGTGCGTTATCGCCGTACGTAAACATTCTTTAGAGGTTATGTTTTGATGGAACTGATTAGTAATTAGTATTTAATGAAACAGTAACAATTAGTGATTTGATTATTGATAACTGATAAACATTTTACTATGAGAACTTAATTTTAAAAAATAATAAAAATATTATTAATATTTTTTTAAATTATATTAAATAAATGATTACAACAAAATTAATATACTGTGTTTCCATTTCATGTACTAATTAATGCAGAATAATGGGTAAAATGCACCAAATTTCAGTATTCTAAGGAATTTTATACTTGACTACGTGAGTTTCGGTTTCGGTTTCGGCCGGAAAACCAGTTTCGGTCGGACTCTAATAACAACACCAACGCGGCAAATTGTGGTGCCATCGATGATTCTGGCCTGGATTAGGTTTCACCCCATTTTTCGCGCAAGACTGGTTCACTAGCTCTTTTGATAACTGTTTACTTTGTCAGTGTAACATTAAGCACAGGTTAGGTTTTGTAATTCTTATTTCAGAGTGCTATATCTTTTTTATTTTCACCTGAAACATTTCGTGGTTTTTCCATTAGGGATTGCTCAGTGGCAACCAGGAGTTCGGAAGTTTTTTTAAACGTGAACCACACAAAAAACCACACCACACCCACACCACACCACACCACACCACACCACACCACACCACACAAAACCACATCACACTAGAAACCACACTTAAACCACACTAGGAATTACTCCTTTGTGGGTGCTTTCACAAACATGTAAACTCACATGCACAAGACACCCAGACCTGAAACAACTATCTGTAGGTCACACAAATATTTGTTCCGTGTGGTAATCGAACCCGCGACACGCTGTGCGGCAGCCGAACACTCAACCACTGCGCCAACCGTGGCGGAAGTTGACGGTGTTACCTCTCGAGCTTCGGAAAGCTGTTGGTCCTGTGGCCTGAGTACAAAATGTATGGCAATGACAATAATTGACGTGACGTGTCACGTGACTATTCTCTCCGCAGGCAATGTCATTGCCATACATTTTGTATTAAGCGTTAGCGCGAACGCTAACAGCAAAGTATTATGTCTCAGGCCGCTGAGCCACATCTCTCCCTGGTCGTGTCGGATTGTCATCCCATCGGAGTTTGAGAGTGACCCATATTTGTGCACACAGTTGCAATGTGCACTATCTAATATCTCTCGAAAGCCCAAAGACTATTACGGTCACTCTTACTGAAGTTTAACATAGTGTTCTTTGTTCTCAGATTGCCTGTTCAAAATATGTCCTATGAACCGCTACTCCGCTCAAAAACAGTTCTGGAATACTGCCAAGCAGTCCGCCAATTCCAACACCGATACAGGACTGCTGAAGAGGTTACACGTGAGTATTTACGGCACTTATCCTACCCTCAGGTACCGCGGCGTTACCGATTGGTAACGCGACAATAGGTTTTTAATAATAATTATTATAATTTTTAATAATAATTTTTTTTTTCGCACGGCCACACTGTTGAGGCGTAGAGCGACCCCGGGCCTGCGGACGGCGAGTAGTGGGTAACTCGCCGTCCGATCAGCACCAGGCCCGAGAGTCGACGGCGCGTAGTGTTCCACGCGCGCCTCAAAGAGATTTCCCACCCCCCAAAAAAAAAAAAAAAAAGGCGTAGAGCGATGACGTTACTATTATAAGAGATATTAAGAAAGACTAAAGATTGATGATGAATGGATGTTTGTTACTCAATCACGCCAGAACGGCTGAATGGATCTAGATAAAATTTGGCACAGAGATAGATTATAGTCCGGAATAGCACATACATATGCTATTATTTATAATGGGGATGCACTAATTCCACGCTGGCGACGCCGCTCGCAGAAGCTAGTAGCTGTATATGCTTTAACTAACCGTAAAAGTAAGAGGCTTGAAAAACAAACGAAAATTACAATGGGATCCCAGGTTATAAACAAAACTCCTACGTACGATGTTTAAGCGTACAATATCATAGATGAGAGCTAATCTTGCAAAACCGACTTTAAAAAGCAGCCCGTTCTATAAAAAATAAAAAAAGAGTGAAACTGGAACAAAAATGCCCAACGCGCCTAAAGAAGTTTTCACTTCAATAAACCTTTGAAGTACTGAGTATTGAGCTTATTTACATAAACTATCATAAATAAACTAATTTTGAGTGCGAGTGGAGTAATTTTGAGACATAATAAAATGGTTAATTACCTACGTACAGCGTTCTCGATTTTATGTTTGTTCCATGAAAGTCAGCCTTAGAAGGACTTCACCTTTTTATAGCAGTAGTAGAGCACTCTGTGAAGGAGCTCATCCGGTGTATCATACTCACTTCTGCCGTCAAGCTGCTATGCGTTCCGTTTGAAGTGCGAGGGTGTCAGAGTAATTGCGTGCACTTTTCGGCTTTATCTCTGGAATGGCAAACCATCTACGTTCCGAATATAATATGTAGGTATAAGCACGGCGAATAGTCGGTATTATAAAATCTCGTAGCAAAAATAAAGTCAACTTTGAATACACAAATGTCGAGTCAAAATCGACACGAACTGAAGAAGAGTACACAACAGTTGGCTTCTTGAATGAGCAGACATGCTATTAAGATAACAATGGCCAGAGGGCTGGCCTTTACTCGGCCAAAGAATTAGCATTGCCATTCGACGTGGCAATGCTGCCAATGTTCTGGGCCAATGTTCTCACATTTCCCATTGAGAGCTATTTAGAATAGAATAAAACTTTATTGTACACCAAAACATTCACACGTTGACTTGTTGTGTCGGTGAATTGTTGTTGTCTGTTTGTTGTTGTTGATTGTTGTTGTTGTTGTTTGTTTTTTGGACGAATTTAGCTTATACTATAGCTTTTATATACTTTGTACCTAATTCTATTAAAATCCTTCAAAATAGAGTATTAAATAATTACGAAACACATAGGTACGTAGGTAGAAGAGCTCCTTGTGTAAGGGGCTGTCCGGGAAAGCAGTATTGCTAATTTCCGGTTTAAAGTGTCTGAAACCCGGTAAAATTACAGGCACGTTCTAAGTAGACGTGACCTCCGGAGTATTGTGCTTGGAAATGTTATAAAAGGCACTAGTGTGACTCCTGGAAATCACGTAGGCAATCTGCACGTTTCGTATAAAAATATCACACATCGTACTCGAATACAAACATCAGAGGGCGTTTGATAGCATTTAACAGCTAAGGAAGATAAACTTTTAGTATTTTCTTTCTGGAAAGGGGTTGACTACTTAACTGAGATGACGACAGAGAAAGAAATATGGAAGAAGAGAACATGTTTCGGTTTTTTTTTTTTGGCGTTTTGGGAAATCATCCAATGACTTCTCCCGCTCTGGGTGGAGCGGGAGGGCGTGTCAGACTCTTACTGACTAAAACCCACCCCTGTTCCTTTCCTGCCTGAGTGCCCAGGGGTGCGGTAACTTATTTTCAGAATTTATCCGCTACCCCTAGGCATGCAGGCACCGGCCACGATGGGCCCCGTCAGTGGTGGATGACAACATCTCTTTGAGGCGCGCGTGGAACACTACGCGCTGTCGATTCACGGGCCTGGTGCTGATCGGACGGCGAGCTACCAACTGCTCGCCGTCCGCAGGCCCAGGTCTACGGTGGCCGGAGATCGTCTCGCTGCTCCATCGTGTCCTCTCGAAACAACCGTGTCCGGTCAGGACCTGCGTCAGGCGGAAGGTGAGGATGCCGTGACGCCTCTCCAGCCACTCCTCAAAGGGGGGCACTACCGCCGCAATGGTGGCGTGCCCAGTGCTGGGTTGCGACAGTCGCTGTCTCCATGTCGCCATGAGATCTTGCCGGAGCTCCGAGGTGTCACGGCAGCAGAGTTTCGCCCCGGCGTTTGGCCTCCTCGCGCCACTCCCAGAGCAGCGCGAGGACCTTGTCCTCCAGATCCCATGGCGACAGTCCGGCAAGGAGGCTCGCCGCCTCACAGGAGGCCGTGCGGTATCCTCGGATCAGCCGAATGGCCATGACCCTTTGGGACGCGTTCAACCGGCGAGCTGGTCGCCGCCTCAGAGAAACATGTTTCGGTGACCCCAAATAAATTGGGGTAAGCACTATTTAGGTTGTAACGGAAATGCGTAGTCATATTTTTTTTTTTTTTTTTTTAAGAATCAGGATCGTTAAAATGTGTGAGTGACCTTGACAAACGTAACGATGACGTATCGCCTTTTTTTTCTATGTGAGCTTATTTCGCGTGTATAGATACAAGCCGGCTTCTCATTCTAATACTACAGATTGCTGGATTTTGACATTCCGCCTATAACCTTTCATAGTCTAAGTTCCAGCCCATAGAAATGGACAACTTTATTTAATAGAGTCAAAGTAAATTCCCAAAAAAAATGGACTTTCCGTACAAAGTTAACATCAGATGATCATAATTAGTGAAAGTCCAATTTTCTTTTTCGGAATTGTTTATGACTTTCTGGAAGACAGTGTTAAAATATGAACACACATTTTCGTTACACCCAGTATACGAATATAAGGCAATTAGAATCAAGAATAATAAAAACAAGATCCCTTATTTAAATTTTCCCTCAGTCAAATTGGAAAGATAAATAAAAGTTATAAACAATAGAAAGTTGTAAAAAAGCTCCTAGGTCTCGTTTCGTTTTATCTTTCACTTGAAACGGTAGGTCTTATCGTAAACTTTTATGGTCACGAACAGCTCGTCTTAAGAAAACGAGATGAGGAAATGCTCCATTTTCCTCCGTCTCCATAGGAAACTGAGCAAAACGGCAATCTATTAAAAAAAATCTTAAATTTATTCATTCACTGACAAAAACTCGTCCCCTTAGGCTGTTAAGAAGTTGCCGATACGAAATCCCAACGGGCGCACGGCTTTTAAAGAAAGAATATCTAATGTTCTGCAAAAACAGTTTTTGAACATTGGTAGCCCAGCCAGTGCAGTGGTAATATCCGCCACCTATGTGTCGGTCGTGGGTATAACCCCAGACAGGTGCTTTAGTTTGTGTACCTAAATTATTTCATCAACACAGCTCTCGAAAACATCGTCGTGTCCAGCAGGTGTCTTCGCTAACTCAGTTGACATCAATTTGATAGGCACTTTGCAGTACATTGCTCAGTGGACATCGATTATAATATCTGATGTTGAAAGCTTATAATTAATATAGCTTATATAGCTGATGTTGAAAGGGCACGTAGGGCTTTGGCTGTCCGGTGTAATATGTTGGTCCGCAGGTTTGCACATAGCAGTAATCGAGTGAAAGTTACGCTTTTTAAGTCTTACTGCCAAACACTTTACACGTGCAGCCTGTGGGTTAAGGGCCTACCTCCCCGTAAGTGGCGCCCTCATTGAATAAAAATTCGTATCTTAGCATAGAAAATAAAGATTAAAGAATCCTATGTTGCGTTTGTTACAAATAGGATATGGTATTTTTACGTTGTTAAAACAGGACTTAAAGTGTTTCGTATCCAAAGTAGTAGGCAAAAATGTCAAAAACGGCCGTTTTTGGTACTTTTGCTTACTACTTTGGATACGAAACACTTTGAGTCCTGTTTCAACAACGTAAAAATACCTTTAGCTCTTCGTAACAAACGCTACATAGGACTTTTTAATCTTTATTTTCTAGGCTTTGCTACGATTTTTTATTCAATGAGGGCGCCACTTGGCGGCTATATACGCCTTAACTACACACTGGTTGCATACAATGCCTTGCGTGTCCAATACAACAACGCGTTTAGGGTGCTGCTGGGGGGGGCTACCGCGATTCTGCAGTGCTTCGACTATGTTCGCAGAAGCGCACACTAATGGCTTTCACGCCCTTATTAGGAAACAGTGTGCGTCGCTGCTGAGTCGCGTTAGGTCCAGCAGCAACAGCATACTGAGCGTGTTCGCGGACAGGTGGGACTCACCACTGCTGCGCCACTGGATACGCTTGCATGCTGTTCGGTGAGCAGTGGACAGTTCCCCCTCTCCGATCTTAATGTGAACTTAAATGTGTATTGTCTGTTGTTATTTTCCTTTTCTTTTGTGTTGTAAGTGTGTTGTATTGTTTTTGTTTTTTCATGTTATTGTAACATATGGACAATGGTCCGAAATAAACGAATTTAATAATGGGCACTACGTGGTACATTTTAGTTTGTGTGTATTTTCTATACGTCAAAGCAGCAATGTACTGCAAAGTGCCTATCAAATTGATGTCAACATGAGTTAGCGAATACGCCTACTAGAATCAAAAATTCTAAGACATGTGACATACACCAACCCGCACTGGGCCCGCGTGGTCTATTACTGTCCAATCCCTCTAACTAAGAGTAGGTCTGTGTGACTGTGTCTCAAAAGTGGGAAGATTATGCTATGCATGCCTATGCTAAAACACTTTTTTGAATGGAAATCGTGTATTGGCTAAGAAAGGCCAACTTCCGCGCCGGTGTGGAAAGAGTCGCATTAATATAGTCGTTTTGCTTAACCTCATGTGGCTTACGACAGTTCGTACCCCAGAGAGTAGGGTAATACCCAAAGTCGCCTTATGGACACCTTAAGCCCCCAAGGTGACCTCTTTAAGCTTGTAATCTCTCTACCTTCCGCTTTATGAGAAAACGCGAGATCACATTTCTTTTATTTTGCACAAAACTTGTTTCAACTATGAATATTATCAATGCCTTTTTATTCTGCAAAGTTTTTCGTGATAATTGTTGAAGTTACATTATGTACCCTATAATCACCAGGCTTCTTGGCAAAGACCAGCTCTAACGATTTACATTTGATTCTATCACAAGCTACTTAGGACTAGCGGTTGGTTTTTATCTTGTCCTCACATATCATTTCTGGGATCTCTATCTGTCACGATTTTACACCATTTATCCTAGTTTTCTATCTCATATTTGTGGTATTTCTATTTTTGCTTGTCATTTATAGTCAAGACTTCAGTCACCTTCGTTCGAGTCCTCAATTGCTCGTTTCTTATGCGATAAGATTATACATTACTATAAATAGGCACCATTAAATCAAGAAGAATCTATAAATCAAAATAATAATGAACTCTAAATAGGTTAACGAGTTCATTTCCTTTACGAATCCCATTCATCTGTGATTAATGTATGATAAAATTGACCTAATTTTCTTGTTTTTTATGTGAAAAATATTGCCAGAAAGCTACCTGTGTTTCCCTCTTGAGAGATATATTAATCACATAAATTGGATCATGCATCATTATGTGGAAAGCTATAAACGTTAAGATCCATGAAATAAAGACAGGGTTTAATACAATTTAGATTTTTTGTATATGTGTACGTAGGTAGGTAAGGTTTTTTTTTCCCTCTTGAGAGATATATTAATCACATAAATTGGATCATGCATCATTATGTGGAAAGCTATAAACGTTAAGATCCATGAAATAAAGACAGGGTTTAATACAATTTAGATTTTTTGTATATGTGTACGTAGGTAGGTAAGGTTTTTTTTTTTTGTTTTAGTGTAGATATAGTTAGTTAATTAAGTATGTTATAAATATGTAAATATAGTTTCAAAATAAATTATGTAGATCTATCTCTGCTGCCGTTTGTAGATCTTTGACACTCGTTACGGGCAATCAGAAGCCAGAAAATATGATACCAGTCTTGCTGGGTGTCGTGCAAGCCAGGTATCATGGCACACGGTAGAACAGATCTGGATGAAATTTGGCACAGAGATAGATTTTACAGTCTGGAATAGCACATAGGCTATAAATTACAATAAGCTTAGAATAGTCTAAGGGGGGAAAGTACTGGCGGAAGGAAACGCCCGGTCCCGGCCACGGTGGAGCATGCGGTGGAGGTCTGCCCCGCTTGGGCGGAACACCGCCGTGTCCTCGTGGAGGCAATCGGTGGCAGCGAACTCTCGCACCTCAAAGAGATGTAAGCCACCACTGACGGGGCACGTCATGACCGATAATGCCATGCCTAGGGGTCGCGGATGCATGGAAGGAACAGGGGTGGGTTTTAGTCAGTAAGAGTCTGACACGCCCTCCCAATCTCTCTCTAAACGCTCTGGGTGGAGCCCCAGAGCGGGAGAAGTCATTGGATGATCTCCCACCTGCCCGAAAAAAAAAAAAACCTATGTATGTTTGTTTGTTCCTTTGTGGGCACGTTATAGACCAAACGCGTGGGCCGATTTCGATAATTCTTATGTCAATTGATTCGTCTTAATCTTGCGAGTTCTATTAAAGACATGGCAGTAATCAAAATACAATATGGCGACAATCAGACGCCATATTGTGAAAAAGAAAAAATGGAGAGTCTATGAACTATGTATATTAAGTGGGGTATCAAAATAAAGGGTTCGAGGAGGCGATTCCAAAAATATAACCCACTAAAATATAGAAAAAAAAATATAAAAAAACTCGACTGTAAAAACAACTAAAAAGTTCCAAACAAGTCACTTTTCAAGCAGTCTGATGCAGTTGGTGGCATGAAATCAATAATAGAACTAAAATGTTTTTTTTTTCTTTTTATTAGGTTGCTAACTACATAAGTCATCATCACTACAACATTTTATGGAACCAATGATTTACCTAACAGCCAATTTGCTAACAAAAAAAATCATACCCTATGCCATCAAAAAACAGTTTATTTAAGTAAATAGCAACATTAATAAGACTAATGGGCTGTTTATAGGCAATTATTATTTTAATACCCTAATGCTAAGAGCTATAATCGTATAACAAAATATAAGAGAGGATATAAAAATATTTCTTATAAGTGATAATGTGGTATTTATACCTCGTAAAAAGGGCTGTATTCGTTTAGCTGAAAGTCGGTAAATAGACTTTATAATCATATAAATAAAAGCAATAATCGTTTATCAAACAGTTGATAGATAGGTCCCAGGTTATTGAAGAGATAATATGCATTGTAGTTGCATAATTTATACCGGGTAATGTGACAGGAGGATTTATTCATAATAGTGTATTGTCATTTTGTTATTAATGTAACTGATTACCGTCTGTTTTCCCTGACCAGATAGTTAATAAATAAAGTAAGAAGTTGTACATTTTTGATAATCTAAATTACGGACTAAATAGTTTTTTTTTTATACCCAGGAAATATCACTATTTTAGCAGTGTATGTATGTTTGTATGTATGCTCCACCGAAGCTGGTTAAACTACTGAACCGATTTTGATGAATGTGGTGTCAATATAATAATAATAATAAGCCCTGGATAGGCGTGTCCGTACACTGCTGACTGCATTTCGAATGCATCACCCACGTTCGTCGGTGATGAGACTGTATATCCCGCGGAAGTGTGGAGCCCGAGGCTTTTTAAATGCTAAGACCCTCCACAACCGCGAGGTATGCAGTCTAAGGGAATATTTCCTAGCTGCTGACGTGGGTATGCATCGAGATGTAGTGGCGGTGGACAAGGGCCTTACTCCACTCTCCTTGGCAAACGAGAACTGGCGCAAACCTCTAGTGCTTGACACTAACGATCGCAGAGAAGTATGGCAGAGTAAGGAACTTGACGGACGCTTTTTCCGGGCCCTACATGGGCCCGATGTAGACCAACTAGCGTCCGTAGCCTGGCTGCGTGTCGGTGACCTTTTTGGGGAAACCGAAAGTTTTGTCTCTGCAATTATGGACGAAGTTATCATGAAGAAAAATTACCGGAGATTTATTGTGAAGGACGGCACGGTTGACATATGTCGGGCATGTCATCGTCCGGGAGAATCAATCCGCCACATAATCTCGGGTTGTTCTCGTCTAGCTAACGGTGAGTAATTGCATAGGCACAACCTTGTAGCCAGGATTATCCATCAGCAACTTGCTCTGAAATACTCTCTTGTGGAATCGGAAGTGCCGTACTACAGATATGCGCCCGACCCAGTTCTCGATAATGGTCATTTGTACTGGGATCGGTCCATCATTACTGACAGGACTATTTTAGCCAATAAGCCTGATAAAGTGGTGGTGGACCGAATCGAGAGGCGTGCAATGATTGTTGACATTACCGTCACACATGACGAGAACCTCGTGAAAGCTGAGAAAGATAAACAAATCAAGTATATTGACTTGGCTCGCGAGGTTGTCGACATGTGGGATGTGGACTCAGCGATCATTGTACCGATAGTCGTGTCAGCCAATGGCTTAATAGCCACGAGCCTCGACCAACACCTCAGGAGGCTCTCGTTAGGCGGCTGGATCAAGGGCTTGATTCAGAAAGCAGTACTTCTGGACACGGCTCGCATTGTCAGGCGGTTCCTTTCTCTGGAGCCCTGACCGCCGGTAGCTTGGACCCTGTTCCCGATACCGGTGGGATACTATTTTTTATATTTTTAAATGTTTTTTTTTTTTACTTTATCATTGAAATATTTAAAAATATAACTTATATGTATGTACAGATGAATAAACGAAATAATAATAAAGCTTTATTTGATTCCACAATAATTAGATTAGATTAATTAATTAATTTAATTTTAATATTTAATAATTATATTACTACTCATGCAGTTTCATCTCCTTCTAATGTGGACCCCCTCAGGGTAAAAGCCTCCCCCAAAGAATTCCATTTATCCCTATCTTTAGCTGTGTTCATCCAGTCTCTTCCTGCAACGGATACAATCTCGTCCTGCCACCGGGCGCCCGGGCGACCTCTACTTCTTACGCCATGCGGCAAGGATTCCATTTTGTGATGTTAATTGTCCATCTATTGTCACCGTATCTCCCAACATTGCCAGCCCATCTCCATTTGAGACTTTGAGAGAAGTGTAGAGCATCCTTTACCTTGGTTATTTTCCGATTTTTTATGTTTCTTACTCTATCTCTCAGTTTTATATTTAAACAGCTCCTTTCCATTGTCCTCTGAGTTGTTTGTATTTTGTGTCTTGCCCTTGTGATCATAAATCCATGTTTGGCACCCATAGGTAAGACAGGGAAAAATTGTTGTGTCTAAAATTATTCTTTTCAACTTGATCGGTAGTTGTGATTTGTGAATCTCCTTTTGTGCCCAGTACTTTCTCCATATCCATGAGCACGATCATTTGTTCTGTGTCTGGGTGTAATTTATCTATAATATGTATGTATTTAGAAATATATAAGTATGTTTATCAGTTGTCTAGTACCCATAACACAAGCTCTGCTTAGCTTGGGACTAGATGGCGTTGTGTGATAGTTGTGGAATATTATTATTATCATGTAATAGCTACTCTCTGGTGGCATACGCTTAAATATTTTATAAGAATAAAATCAATATGGCGGATGTAACAAAAAAAAAATGAGTGTCTCAAATTGTTTTTTTGCAGTTTTTCCGAGTAGATTGTCAAGTGAAAGAGGAGAAAATTCTGAGTCCAAATATAGTACAATAAAAAAAATAAGAGTACAATTTTACTATATTAATATGAATATTTATTGCGTTTATGAATACTGTCGCAGTTTTTTCCGTAGTCTGGTTAGTGGTTATAGTTTTAACTGTGTGTTACTTCAGCTTTGTCTTAAACTCTATAGGTACCTAGATTTAATGGTCGCTGTGTTCGAAACACTTAATAAAGCTTCGAGTGCAACTAGTATTAATATTATATAAGACCAGCCCGATCCTTTCATCCAGACACAGACTACTCAAACCGCACATAAATTGGCCAGTTTGACCCAATTCCGCAGCCCGACGTGATTGCCTTCACAAATTAAAGGGTTAATTTTATGGCAACTTCATTAAAATTCTCACGAATTTCTGACAAATGAGGCCTCAGCAGGTGTACTGTTTTCCACGGAGATGTTAGATAGAAAAACAGACATCCCTTTTGGGACAGTTGGGTCGAAATTTAGCCCTTTGCTTTTGATCCAGCGATTAGGTGTTTTGTACTGAAAACGGAGCGAGGTATTGCTTTTATGATGTACAAGTTAAGTTCTATGTTTTTTAAATGATTGTATTTTTTACGACACGTGAGTTTCAACAATAGGGCTCCGTTTGGACCCATCGAGACCACCAAGAAAATAGTTGAAGAACAGGCACAACTAAAATAAATCGGTTAAATACAATAAAAGTAGTTAGTAGTTTGTGGTTTGACATCCCAGTGTCTCGAAGAATAAGTAAGGCTTACTTTACTTCGCCTTGTCTGTTTTCAGAAGGATATTGTTATTTTGAATAAAATAAGTAATTTTGTTGTTTTCTCCCACAGCATGCCGCTGAGATAGAAAAAAAACAAAATGACTTGGAGAATAAGAAGTTGCTGGGATCCATAGTGCAGTACGGAAGCGTTCTTCAACTGCTGCACGTAAAATCAAACAAATACCTCACCGTAAGTACCAACATGATTTTGAAAAAGTCACCCCGGCCCTGCCTGGCACAACCAACTAAAGGAAAACTGGAGGGTTTTAGTCAGTAAGTGTCTGACATGACACCCGCTCCACCCAGAACGAGAGAAGTTATTTGATGATCTCCCACCAAAAAAAAGTACCAACATGATGAACAGCTTTCTTGTTGTCTTGTCGTCCTTCAGCACAGCACTTTTTGCAGTTTTTTACTCCCGAGAAGGATAATTGGGCAAGTAGTTTGGGTGGGTGGCCTTATAATAAGCCAGTTTTCCACCTGCAACCAGCACTCGTGCTAGTTGCATTACATTGCGGGCTACTGAGGTTTGGATAATATGATATTGAGACTAAAATGCGATAGTAAAATGAAGACACTGGAAATACTCATCATTATGAACAACTTAGGTACCTACACTAAAAAAATCAGCTGCTTCATATAACGGGTGTAAAAAGACAGTTTCCGAAGCCGAAAGCCACATATTCTATCCTTTATTTGGATAATTTTATTCCACTAGACCATGCAATCCACTGGTTCTGGAGATATTGAAGGTCAAAGTAGCAATTTCTTTCTTTTAACTTTTTTACGAAAATGAATTCTAAGTGTTATTACTAAACTTTTTTCCTAACAAACGTTACCTGAATTTTGGATATTTTTTTCGAAAATTTCGAAATTACGCATTTGCAAAAAACGCAATGAATATTAAACGTATCTGACAAGTACCTACGTGGCTTAGAGCGAAGGGGCAGAGTTTAACTCCACTTGCCTGGGTTTGCTTTACATTGCGCGCAATATTTTTTTTTTTTCATACCTAAAAATAAAAGTCGTTTCCGAGCAATAATTTTTGCGCAAAACTACTTTGTTAGACGTACAGTATGCATAGTTAACGGCTCTGTGATGTGCTATTTTACACCCTAGATTAATGTTTGCATAACTTGACAAAATTTACTGAACAGCGGCTTTTTATGCGATTTCAGGGTTGATACCATAGTAAAAGTTGTTCACAATGATTGAGTATTACCAGTGTTCTTTTTTTAATTAAAAATCCCCACCTTGTATAATTAATTTCTCAAAGATTAACATAAAACAAAGTTTTAATCATAATTAGTAAAAAATAAAAAATGTTCAGGGCGCACGTTGCACAGTTCTTTGGTTTAAATTAACGTTGATAGTTATTTTAACAAATTTAATTATCTTATGTACAATGTGATTAATCGTTCGATCGTGCCCCGCAATGTAATAAAAATAAAGTTTCTCGCAGGTGGATACAGGCCTTAGGGCTACTGGGCTAAAATAATTTAATTATTATTAAATTATTTTGGGGCAGAGACTGGTGCCTTTTTCGATTGAGTTCAAGCCTCTTCGTATGTCAAACAACATAGCAAGACAATGTCTGACGACACCAAATTGTCTTTTTTTTTCATGTTTTGTGCTTTCGCTATATTTTTTCAGTGATGATGATTTGGTAGACTGCTGGACATGACACCAGTTTAAAAGGATTGCTTATTTGCGCTCCACGAGAAGTTCTGCTTTTGACAGAATCTAATAAGTAACTGTTTTACACGTGCAGGTAAACAAAAGACTGCCGGCGCTCCTTGAAAAGAACGCGATGCGTGTCCACTTAGACGCGAACGGCAACGAGGGCTCCTGGTTCTATGTTATGCCCTTCTACAAACTGAGAACCACCGGTACGTAACCTCTGAGCAATAAATAATAGGGCATATGCATGATATTTTTTTATTTGTTCAATTGAAGACTTATTTTTATGAAGGAATTTTCAAAATATCATCATCAGCGACGAAGTTATAAGGCTTTAAAGTTGATAATTAGAAAGAGAAGTCTGACGTGTTCTTTAACGTCAAAGGACATGACGCCCATACAATTTTTTATGCCCATATAATTTATTTTCAGGCGACAACGTAGTAGTTGGCGACAAGGTAATAATGAACCCTGTGAACGCCGGTCAACAAGTTCTACACGTGTCCTCAAATCACGAACTGCCTGATAATATGGGCTGCATGGAGGTGAGAATATCCGCTATTTAAAAAGTTACTTTAAAAAATAAGTTGGCGAATGTATTAAGTACAGTAGTCTGAACCCGGCAGTATTAAAAACCAGGGGGTGCCGGATTATTGTAATGTTCGGATTACTGGATTGTATAGAAAAAATCAAGATAATTAAAAACTTTTTTTACAAAAAATAGAACCGATTTCAAAAGAAAAAAAATAAAAAAATGCAAAATAACTTTAGTTTCGGCAGTCGATGTTTCTGTCGGAGTTGGTGGAAAGTTATTTTGCATTTTTTTTTTGGTTTTTTTGTTTTGAAGTCTGTTCTATTTTTTAACCGACTTTCGAAAAAGGAGGAGGTTCTGTGTTCGACTCTATGTATGTTCTTTTTTTTTTTTATGTATGTCCGCTGATTTCTCCGTCAGTTGTGGACCGATTTTCAAAATTATTTTTTTATCCGAAAGAATATAGTCCCGAGGTGGTCCCATATAAAATTTATCGATATTGCTTAAGCGCTTTTTGAGAAACTGAACAAAAACGAAAAATACGTTTACCTCGATGACGTTTTAGTGTACTCCAAATGTTTAAATTCCACATTCCATGTTATTGGGGTTTTTAGTTGTGGGGTATAACAACTAAAAAGTGAAAAATAAAAAACTTTTTACAAAAAAAAACAACCGACTTTCAAAAAAAAATACACTAAAAATTAAAAAATTACTTTAATTTCGGAAGTCGGTGTCAAATAACGATGAAGTAAATTACAAACACCGACTTCCGAAATTAAAGTAATAATAATTTTTAGTGTATTTTTTTTTGAAAGTCGGTTGTTTTTTTTTTTAAAATTTTTTTTTTTGTAAAATAGATTTTTATTTTTCGCTTTTTACTTGTGATTCCCCATTAGATTGTGTTAACAATACATAGACAAACTATCGCAGTAATCGCGAGTCATTTGCTGATAGTTATTGAAGAGTTCCACTGTCTTTTTCCGAAGATCTGATGAACAGATCCTAATGTATTATACAGCATGTAACAAAAACCGTGTCCGATCCTGAAGGGATCTTTTTCTACTTGGTATCGTACTGCGTACACATATACGTAATCATTTAATTGATATGAGATAATTATTTTTCCCCAATGAAAATAATTAATTTAAAAAAAAAGAAAAACTTAGGCAACACTGAGCGCTCGACAAAGTTCACCTACTGTTTCGTTTCAAAGATGCCGCCTGAGCGAGACAGAGTTCCTACAGCGCGGCTAGTGCAGGGCGGTATCATTTGAAATAAAAATAGGTAAAAATGAAAAGATTTCGCCGCCCAGTGGAGTGTTGTCAACTTATAAAAAATTGCCTTATTTAGTGTTAAATTTAGCATATTTTATAAAAACAAAAAATCTATAACTTTTGGTTTTTATGAGTTACATTTGTTTTACAACTTTTTCTAGTACGAGTGTTAAACCAGGAATACGCCTTTATTGGATCGGATAGGGTTTTTGTTACATGCTGTGTACTAAGCCCCATCCAAATCGGATCAGTAGTTTTCGAGAAAATACGTATACGGATCGAATACAGAACCTCCTTGTTTTTAAGTCTGTTAGAAATAAAGCATTTTAGAATGTCCTTATTGCAGTGATTCCCAAAGTTAACTGGACCGCGAGCGCGACCTACCTAACAAAAACTACCAAATTCGGAACTCACGTCTTGGCTGTGATGACGGAAAACGCGGCTTAACTGTTATGAATGAAAAACTATTAATAAGAAAAATAAACGTATAATCGATTAATCTTACAAGCTCTACTTGGAAATCCACTATTTAATTAAATAAAAGCTGTTTTTTTTAAAGAAATAATACGTTTGTTTCCTATTTTTTGTCATCACAGCGTTAGCATCGGTTTTTCAGAGCCCATAAAATATTAGCTGGCGACTCACCAGTGGGTCCCGACCCCATACTTTGGGAACCACTGCCTTATTGACTTAGGGACCATTTAGGAAGCGGGGTAGGTCCGGGTGAAGGGTGCCAAAGTACTGAATTGTCGGAATAGTGAGACTCTGCTGTAATGTTAAAACAATCATTTAAACTCGATAGCTTTACTTATAATCATAGTTCGAGATGATTTCAATACAGCGCCAACAACTCAATTTTCAGTAGGTAACCATTATGGGCCTACCACACGCAAAGCTTCACCACAGTTTTGCCTGCGCAGGCCGGTTTGTACACGAAACACCGTACGTGCAGTTGGTAAAACTGTATCAGTTTTACCAACTAAACGCAAAACTGTGGTGAAAAGAAAAAAAAGCTTGTGCGTGTGGTAGGCCCATTTGTTTCAAAAAGTTCCTAATAATATGGGTGGCAAATGTTGCAATGGAATTTGAACTTTGTGTTGCATGACATAGAGTTATTGTTCCATTATTTGATGATTACATTGACTTCTGAATTCAAATACTAATATTCAGCTGATCACGGCCTGAGATGGTCGCGTGAACAGCAAAGACCTAAATAATAATTACGTGTAGATGCCGAACTAGGTATATCACACGTAAACAATACCCAATTACTTATCCCTATTATTTATAATAATGGTAATAGCAGAATTTTAATGCATTTGAGCGAGATTATTGCTTTTATTATAAATATTATTACTTTTTATGGTCAAACGAGTTTTAATAAAATAAAACAATTATGGCGCGTTTACATCAGGTCGACCTTTCGGCTTTCGGTTTGAACAAGGGGGTCGATCAGCCGAATTGGGTTGTTCACATAGCTTCGTTCGCCGAATTCGGTGATCGCTCGCGCTTTTCGAACTGAGCGGCGGGCGTCTCGTCGCACATGGGATTAGGGGTATTTGACTCCAAAATACTCGTACGGACAAAATTATTTTGCGGTCTTATTTGAAATATAAGTTCAAAACAGTAATATGTAAGTATATTAAAATTATTTTTTTCCTATGGGGTTTAGAAAATGGCAAAGAGTGAAACGTATTTAAGCTACTTCTTCAGGAAAAAGTGTAATAAAATATTACATGTTTTAATAAAATTGTTTATTTCTAGGCTATAATTTACTCAGAGGGCAACTCCCCCTCATCTTTATCGATAGAATTAATCGTTTCATCCATATCTTTGGTATACTACAACTTCTTCATTTGATGGAGGCACGGCAAGTTGAGGAACTGCACTCGGCAATAATATTTCAATAGCTGCTGCGCTAAATGGCCTTGATCTTTTCGGTAGTCTCAGCCTTATGCTACTCATGAAGGGATCTGATGTTACGAGCAACCTGTTCAGAACGTCTTGGTTGCATTGCTCTTGAGAAAACTTTCGTGGGAACTTTTGGTGAAATTGTCGGAAGTGTTTATTTCTCGCCTCACCTGCTTCTTCTGACAAGGTTGCGATAGGTAACAGGGCATGTTGAACCACACGGGGACCGTGAATCAGTACCTTGTGTACCGTAGGCGTCATGGAATTGCCAGGAGTACAGCTCTACATAAAGCAATGCTGTATCGTGGCAAAATGTTGAAAATTTTTCAACATTAATTTGATGCCCACTGGCAATCACTTCCTATATTGCAGCAAATCTTTCAATGAACCTTAGATCAATCCCAAGAATTTCTGAAGAAACTTGCGGTTTAAGGGCCTACCTCCTAAAACTTTTTATACTTATACTTTTTTATACCTCCGCATAAGTGGCGCCCTCATTGAATAATAAATCGTATCTTAGCGTAGAAAATAAAGATTAAAGAATCCTATGTTGCGTTTGTTACAAATAGGATAAGGTATTTTTTTGTTGTTAAAACAGGACTCGAAGTGTTTCGTATCCAAAGTGGTACGCAAAAGGTACGCAAAAGAAGTGTCAAAAACGGCCGTTTTTGACACTTCTTTTGACTTTCTACGCTTTGCTACGATTTTTTATTCAATGAGGGCGCCACTTGGCGCCTATATACGCCTAAGTCATCGAACGTCTTTGATGGACTACGCGGTTTTCCTGAACAGTGGACAAGTATTTCTGCTGTGCCTTGCAACCAATGACTTTTTCTTTATGAAAACATATTCAGTCCTGTTGGCAGCAAGCCACCTGGTCTTCATTTCAGATTTAATATACAAAAATTTGCGTCGAAACTCTTGTACCTATTTGTTCAACGGGAAATGATGGTTTGTTAATTATCGCATTCTCCACAAAATCCCACTTCTTTGAAAATTCTCTTTCTGTAATAGTTTTGGCCTTATTAAATAAACATTCTCGTGTCTTAATTCTAACACCAGAACCACCAATAAGAGAAAAAGTTGATATTAGAATATGAAGCGCATAATTAATTTTGTTTTGTACAATGGCATCGTGAAAGAATAGAAAAAAAAAAATTAGTACAATAGGCAAATTTAGGCACCCAATCTTAGTTTATTCTAAAAGTAGGATAGTTACATCAACTTACGAAAACAAAACATATACCGGGAAACTCTCAAAAATACAACAAAAACTCTAATGTATACATTTTTGACCCAAAATATCATTAGTTTGATTTGCGGTTCACAATAATTACAATGTCTACTAATATACTGATATTATTTTGAAATAATTGAGTAAAACATATAGTACATACTTGGTTCAACAGTATCCAACATAAAAATGGTTCTTTAATCCACTCTTAACTTCATCACTTAGTTCTAAATGCAGGACTTCAAAATCGTTCACTTATTATTTATTTACGTATTTTCTGCACGGTACTAAGATAACGAGTACCTACAACATAACGTGAGCCTAATAAAATAAAATGACGTTAGATTTTTGTTCTCTATGCACGGCACCAATATGTATCAACCGTTTCCGGGATTTTTTGAGTTTGTATGCATTGACTTTTAACCGCGTTTTTGGGTCAAATACCCGTCTGTGCGTCGCCGCATTCGGCCATATAATACCGGTTTTATGCTAGTCGGTAATCTAGTACGGGCTGCAGCCGAAAACGGTCTATCTCACCGAATAATGTAAACGCATCATTATGTATAGGTCATCAGTTTACGTTCAGTTGTGCTCACGATATTTAAGGTGATATACAGGGTGTAAAAAGACACATCACATAACCGTCAACTACGCATACTGTACATCTAACAAAGTAGCTTTACGCAAAAATTATTGCTTGGAAACGACTTTTATTTTTAGGAATGAAATAAAAAAACTGTTTTTTATTGCGCGCAATGTAACGCGAACCCAGGCAAGTGGAGTTAAGCCCCGCCCCTTCGCTCTAAGCCGCGTGGGTACTTGTCAGATACGTTTGATATTCATCGCGTTTTTGTTACTGCAAATGCGTAATTTCGAAAATTCGAAAAAAAATATCGAAAATTCAGGTAATTTTTGTTTGGAAAAAGTTTAGTAATTGGAATTCATTTTCGTGAAGAGTAAAAAAAATAATTGAAACTTTGTCCTTCAATATCTCCAGAACCAGTGGATTGCCAGGTATGGTCTAGTGGAAAAAAATGATCCAAATAATGGGTAGAATATGCGGCTTTCGGCTTCGGAAACTGTCTTTTTACAACCGATATTATTATGATCTATTGGCCATTCTTCATATTAGTGTATCTTGTTAAGTGGGTACCTGGAATAGGAAACGTACGTTGCTAACTCGTTAGTAACTCAGTGCCTTTCGAAATATCAGTTATTTTCGAGATACGGCCTTAACGCGAGATTTAAACTATTTTCTTCCGTACTAATATCAGCTAAAACTTGATATTACAGGGTAAAGATTTAGTTAAATACTCCGCTCAAATGGCAAAGAGACGTGCTCTGATCACCTCGCTTTCTGAAGAAACCTGCCCTGTCATACTGCGCCCTGTTTACAACGACAGCGTTAGTCTACAACAGACGATTCTCTTTTATTTCTTGTAGATGACACCTTATAATGGGGTAATTTCCTAAAAAAATCTTATTAGTGCGTCAGTTAGGTTACCAAAAAATTTTGGACTAGTATTTTATCTTTTGTCACGTTAAATAAAACCGGCCAAGTGCGAGTCGGACTCGCGCAAATGGGGTTCCGTACCATTATCTATAAAAACGGCAAAAAAGTCATGCCTGTTATATGGGAGCCCCATTTAAATATTCTTTTTATTCTGTTTTTTAGTATTTGTTGTTAAAGCGGCATCAGAAATACATCATCTGTGAAAATTTTAACTGTCTAACTACCACGGTTCATGAGATACAGCCTGGTGACAGACGGACAGCGGAGTCTTAGTAATAGGGTCCCGTTTTACCCGGTACGGAACCCTAAAAATGAGGACGATACAGTGTGTTGAAATTTTGCGTGACGTCACTCTGTGCGATACTTTTACGAAAAAGTGACGTAACGAGCCCCCACTCCGGAACTTTGATGCGTTTTATCTTAGTCATTTTAGGGTTCCGTACCCTAAGGGTCCAAACGGAGCCCTATTGCTGTCAGTCACGTGTCCGTCTGTCTGTCCGTAGTCTGTCACAAAATTTTGTTCCGAAGAGTGTTTTAACTTCCCATTGACCTATTAACTTGAAATTTAGTGATAATGTTTATTATTACATATATATTACTAACAAATACCAATATATTGATAAATCTGCTCAATTTTTGATGTATTTATACTAATTAATTTTTGATAATGTATTGTATGTATGTAATCTCGTGACGACATATTGTGAACTTAATTATTTTTTTCTGATATGGGTTACCTGATAATAAAAGTTTAATTTTTTTTTTTTTTTTTTAATAAATCAGTCTAGCAATTAATTTTTTCTTTGATTATTTGCCTCATTTGGCACGCAACCTTAAATATGCGAAGTCCGACACGCACTGGGCGGGTTTTTTATTGGTTTGGCAAAACGAAAAACATGTGTCCAATATTTTTTGATAATCTAACTTACGATCTAAATAGAATTGTTACTTTTATACCCAGGAAACAACACTATTGCAAACACCGTTAGTTTATGGAAATCACGTAAAATTGTAAACATTTTATTTTCAAAAAGACTCCAATTCATTTTTAAATTGGAATTCGAATGACATTTATTGTATTTCATATGATCTATTCATAATATTAGGCCCCCACCTATGAAATCAGCGTTTTGTATGGAGAATTTTAAAGAAGTTGCATTTTTCACACTAACATTTTCTTAATTTATTTAACAACTAGGGACACTAATGTTTTAAAACTTTTATGCAATAATGTTTAAAAACTAAGATAACGTATGCCATTAGGATTAAGCAACAAAAATAAGTTTTGGCTAAGTTAAACCAAATATAGTGTTCATTTCTGCTAACAAAGAGAGGAGTCATTTTTAAGATATTTTTTTGTTTATAAAACTACTCGTATAAGTAATAATGTTTTTTTTACTATTGGCAGTTGTCTATGACGGTCATTATTCGATATAATATCATGTAATTGATGAATATTTCAATTCATAGAAGTGACGAGGTTCTCTATCTGTGAGAAAAAACGCCAATTTCATATGCAAGGACCCAATATATCTAGAATTTATACCCCTGCAGGATTTATTGCAATCTAACGGTGTTTGCAAACCGGTGACATGGATAAAGGTAGGGTTCTATCATGTAGAAATTTAAACCATTGCTAGTTTTTTGAAAACCCGCTAAGAACTTGTCCTGTGTCGTAGGTTCGCTTAGAAACACAAATTTCAAGTAACCCACAGCCAGAGATCCCTTACTATCAGTAGGCTATACATATTGGGCTTTATTTATAAAAGAATAACCATGTGTTTAGTTTTAAACACTGATTAACAGGTTCTTAGTTCAGCTCGTGGCTAAAGTAATAACAGCCGCATCCATCAGGTTAAGCTACGCTTGCCGGGTTTGGTCCATGGATGGGTGACAATCTTTACTTAGCGAGACTCCTCCGTGCCTCAAAAAGTACGTTAAGCCGTTGGTCCCGGCTGTCAATCGTGGATCTTTGACAGTTGTTACGGGTCGTCAGGAGCCCGAAAGTCTGACAACCAGTCTTACCAAGGGGTTACCAATGGGTTATCGTATTACCCAGTAACTCGGTTTTGTAGGTCAGATAGGCACTAGCTCCATGTAAAATAATGGTATTCAGCTGCATCCGGTTAGACTGGAAGCCGACCCCAAGATAGTTGGGATAAAAAATCTGCCTAGCCCTTTGCTAGGCAGATTTTTTTAACAAGTTCTCTTTTCAAAATTTTCTATTCGCTTAAAGGGTAAATGTGGGTGGTAAAGTACTGACTTACCATTTCAAGTAGTTTTTGAGTGACAATCTGACCGCGCCTTTTCCCAACTATCTTGGGGTCGGCTTCCAGTCTAACCGGATGCAGCTGAATACCAATATTTTACATGGAGCGACTGCCTATCTGACCTCCACAACCCAGTAACTGGGTAATATGATACCCCTTGGTAAGACTGGTTGTCAGACTTTCGGGCTTCTGACGACCAGTAACGACTGTCAAAGATCCACGATTGACAGCCGGGACCAACGGCTTAACGTGCTTTTCGAGGCACGGAGGAGTCTCGGTATGTAAAGATGGTCACCCATCCATGGCCCAACCCCGGCAAGCGTAGCTTAACCTGATGGACCGACCCGTGCGGCTGTTATTACTTTAAAGCCACGAGCTCCTCTTTTTTTAGTTTTTGACTTATGTACCAGTTGAATTTGATGGATGAGACGGATGTTATCTTGAATTTAGGATTTGCTAATCAGTATTTAAATTAAGCATATGATTATCGAGTGTATACGACTGATTGTATTTGTTAGCTAAATCAAATGTGCTGTCAATTTATAATGGTCGAATTTGCTTTTTTACTGTCCTAGATTTAATCCCGGGTTCCTGGTAGCCTGATCAATTCAATCTGTTGCCAAATCTCACATGAAGTATTTTGATTGGCTTTTTTCGACAGCCTACTAAACTACACAGTACACACACACACACAGACACACAGTACACAGTATTTATTTATAGTACACTATAAAGTGAATTTTGCCATTAGAATAACTGATTAATGATTAGATAGGCCTTTAAGTAACTGGGTTTAAACTATATACAGGGTTATTTGTGAAACACTGATCAGCATAAATCAGCTGTTCTATACATATTTCACGGATAAATATTTAATTTTGTATGAAACAGATTTTTTTATATTAATTCGGTGTCTATATAAGTGGATTATAATCATAAGTACTTTATTTAGATCGCGGAATGCAATAAGGCGGTCCATTGTATGTGTTTTAGTTTTAATTTTTCTTTTTAATGTATCTTGGTGTACAATACAGTTAATAATAAAGAAATAAATGCTTTCCACCACCCGTAAGGTTGTTAGTGTTGTAAACAGGGTCTCACAACGCGTTTTGGATTTTTCACCCAGCCACATCGCGAAATTCGCGTCGTGGCAACCTATAAATCGGCTATGACGCGTTTCGGAAATTAAGAAAGGCCAAAACAGCCTTGACGCATTCTGAGCCCTAACATTTATTAAGGTTTGAAAGAAGCCGCAACGTGTTGTGAGCTATTTTTGAAGTGAAAACTTTTTAGGCTCGTTGGGCATTTTTGAGATGGGAAAAAACTATTACACTCGCGCTACACCGACACCGCTACGAGTGCTACGAGACGTAGCACACATTTTTCTCTTCTGTCGGCAGTCCCCATGACTACCTATTATTTTTTTTCGCTCACTGAGCGATTTTGGTCTTTGAGCGTTAAACATTTACAAATAACCCTGTATATGGTTTAAACACTAAATTGTTACCATACACGTGCGGTTGACGGTACAAAAAGTCACAGGAGCATAAGCCCTAAATTAATTCACTAACCTCCATCTTCCAGGTAAACGTAGTAAACTCCTCCACATCATGGAAGGTGACACTCTTCCTCGAACACAAAGAGAACCAAGAAGAAATCCTGAAGGGTGGCGACGTGGTGAGACTGTTCCACGCAGAACAAGAGAAGTTCCTCACTATGGACGAGTATCAGAAGCGGCAGCATGTGTTCCTGAGGACTACTGGAAGGTCCAGTGCCACTGCTGCGACTAGCAGTAAGGCTCTGTGGGAGATTGAGGTGAGAGACAGATACTATTATTGTTTTGTTAGAGGTTCTGACCATGGCTCAGTGTCAGAAAAGATAGCATGTGTTCCTGAGGAATACTGGAAGGTCCAGTGCCACTGCTGCGACCAGCAGTAAGGCTCTGTGGGAGATTGAGGTGAGAGACAGATACTATTATTGTTTTTTTAGAGGTTCTGACCATGGCTCAGTGTCAGAAAAGATAGCATGTGTTCCTGAGGACTACTGGAAGGTCCAGTGCCACTGCTGCGATCAGCAGTAAGGCTCTGTGGGGGATTGAGGTGAGAGACAGATACTATTATTGTTTTTTTAGAGGTTCTGACCATGGCTCAGTGTCAGAAAAGATAGCATGTGTTCCTGAGGACTACTGGAAGGTCCAGTGCCACTGCTGCGACTAGCAGTAAGGCTCTGTGGGAGATTGAGGTGAGAGACAGATACTATTATTGTTTTGTTAGAGGTTCTGACCATGGCTCAGTGTCAGAAAAGATAGCATGTGTTCCTGAGGACTACTGGAAGGTCCAGTGCCACTGCTGCAACCAGCAGTAAGGCTCTGTGGGAGATTGAGGTGAGAGACAGATACTATTATTGTTTTGGTAGAGGTTCTGACCATGGTTCAGTGTCAGAAAAGGTAGCATGTGTTCCTGAGGACTACTGGAAGGTCCAGTGCCACTGCTGCGATCAGCAGTAAGGCTCTGTGGGAGATTGAGGTGAGAGACAGATACTATTATTGTTTTGTTAGAGGTTCTGACCATGGCTCAATGTCAGAAAAGATAGCATGTGTTCCTGAGGACTACTGGAAGGTCCAGTGCCACTGCTGCGATCAGCAGTAAGGCTCTGTGGGAGATTGAGGTGAGAGACAGATACTATTATTGTTTTGTTAGAGGTTCTGACCATGGCTCAGTGTCAGAAAAGGTAGCATGTGTTCCTGAGGACTACTGGAAGGTCCAGTGCCACTGCTGCAACCAGCAGTAAGGCTCTGTGGGAAATTGAGGTGAGAGCAGCCACACACTATCATTGTTTTGTTAGAGGTTCTGACCACGAATGAAAGTCAAAAGCGGCAGCATGTGTTCCTGAGGACTACTAGAAGGTCCAGTGTCACTACTGCGACCAGTAGTAAGGCTCTATAGGAGATTGAGGTGAGAGATACACACTATCATTGTTTTGTTAGAGGTTCTGACCATGGATCAGTGTCAGAAAAGGCAGCATGTGTTCCTGAGGACTACTAGAAGGTCCAGTGCTACTGCTGCGACCAGCAGTAAGGCTCTTTTGAGGCATGCGGAACAAGGTGTAAAGTCCCACAAACCTCCATTGAAAATGGAGGATCCTCCGACCAGACAGGTGTTGTGTCTGATCCGGGCAACTGCCCGATCTCGGACTGTTGTATATGTTCAAAACGCGCGGAGAACTTTGCTAGGATTTGTAGTTTTTAGTTCGTTTGTGGCGTCATAGATGCCGCTACAGCTCTATAGGAGATTGATGTGAGAGACACACACTATCATTGTATTGTTAGAGGTTCTGAGTAGGATCAGTGTCAGAAAAGGCAGCATGTGTTCCTGAGGAATACTGGAAGGCTCTGTAGCCGATTGAAAAATACAGAAATTATCATGCCACCTGCTACGATCCTTAGGCCGTCCATAGACGAACTGCTCAGAGCAGTCGTGTTGTGGTTGGAGACAACTGCAACCCGACCGCTTGGAGCTGTCGGCACTGACTTCTCCAAGCAGTCCGTCTATGGATAGATATAAAATAACAGGGCTGGGCGGGGCGCGGAGACAGTAAGCAGCGAGCAGTCGGAGTCATCATCATCCGCCTTTTAATGTCCCCAATGCTGGGGCACAGGCCTCCTCTCTGTGAGGGGTGTGGGCCGTAATCCACCATCGCCTCAAACGGTCCGTGGTGTATGGCAGGTCGAGCAGCTCTTGGCTGCCGGCAGCACGGTGAAACTCGACCGCACGCAGACTGCATTTTTAGCTGCGACTGCAAATGAACTGCTTGAGCGGTCCTTGAATGGCGAATGTCAATTTTGTATTGAAACTGCAGATTTATTTTTATTTATTTTTTTATTATTGATAGGCACGCGTTTGACCACTATCTCACCTGATGGTAAGCGACGATGTGGTCAAAGATGAAACACGCTTGCCTAGAAGTAACCTATTCACTCTTGACTTAAAGACTCCCAGGTTGTAGCTATCAGGAAACACAGACTCCGGTAGGGAATTCCACTCCCTAGCTGCAGATCGCCCAACATAATCATAATCATAATCATTTATTTGCAATAAGTATTGGTACCACTTGAAGCTGTCAACATTGACTGCTCCAAGCAGTCCGTCTATGGAGGATCAGTTACTCTTTTTGCTTCGTTTACGTTTATCTACCACACCACACCAGCTGGTTTAGCACACCAGTTGTCAGTACTACGGTCTTTCTGCAGATTACCCATTATACCAATAAGATCTGTGTGTGACATTAATGACATCCTCCATTTATGTATTACAGGTGGTACAACATGACCCCTGCCGAGGCGGCGCGGGTCACTGGAACTCCATCTTCAGGTTCAAGCACCTCGCCACTGGACACTATCTAGCTGCTGAGGCGTGTAATAGACCGCCGTAAGTTACTGTCATTATCAATGATCGGAGTAGGTACAGCTGTTTCTTGTAGTTGCGATACATTACCTTAATATGGACTCTCCCGGAATCCCGGGATTTGAAATAGAATAGAATAGAATAAAACTTTATTGTACACCAAAACAGTCACACACTTGTTTTACACGAGCTTAAATCTATGGGTCCACCGTTGTGGTCTTATCGCTGAACAGCGATATCTAACAGACAACCTTGGGATGGACTGAAAGAACTTAAAATCTAAAAGGGGTAGTCTGTGGTGTACTGCTAATAAAAATGGATGTCAAAATTAATAATAATAATTAAGCCATTTAATTCCTTAATCATTTAAAAATACATTCATAATACATTTAATAATAATTGTTCAATTATACATTAAAATAAAAAATAAAATAAATTGCAGTTAAAATTAACTGTGAATTAGTTCATTAGTATATATTTTTCATTATTATATTTTCAATTATTAGGGACCTCTCGACGGGATTTGAAATATATATTATTAAATAAGTTAGTAATCTATATATTATTATATAAGTTAATAATCAGCTATTCACGTCTTAAGGAATTATGAACGAATACACCACCCCTCCGAAGGGTAAGTATAAGACGGACACGTTTCAGGTTAATGTTAAATAAAAACTTAATTTTTTAAATAATATTTTATTTTTATTTTCTGTAACAAGTTTGTATAGACGAGTATCAAAAACCGTTACTAACTTTTACTATCCTTGTTAAATAATAAAATCAAATTATTTAAACCCCGGAGTTTCAGTTAGTATCCCGGGGAATGTCCATATTAACATCAACGTTTGCGGTCATAGAACCAAAATAGCTCTACTTACTCCAATCACTGGTCATTATTTATATATCGGAGGAGGTACATCTCTCTGGTTACCATCAGTCATGATAATTGTACTGTGACTGTATGAGTTATACGTATAGAGGATTTTTTTCGTCATATTTTAAAATTTATTTAGTTAGGAGTAATTGTTTTAATTGAAAGTATGGCTATAAAAGATGTTAAAAAAAAAGTTAAAAACCCGTACGATGTGAAATCCTACATTTATTAATGTATTATCTTTGATTTCCAGTGACGCCCCAGTAGATCCTTGCGAGCCGGCTTACCAGTTGGTCTCCGTCCCCCACTCTTCGGAGATCGCCACCCTATTCGAGCTAGATCCTACTACGATGACGCATTCGGATGCGCCAGTACCTCAAAGCAGCTATGTCAGGTATGTCATTAAGAAAAAAAAATTAACGGGGACTGCCTACAAAGTGTAATGTTTAAAAGTACGAATTGCACAACAGACGGCACGGTTGGCGCAGTGATTGAGCATTCGGCTGCTGCGCTGCGTGTCGCAGGTTCGATCCCCGCAAGGAAAAAATATTTGTATGGCCTAAAGATAGTTGTTCCGGGTCTGGGTGTCTTGTATATGTGATTTCACATGTTTGTGAACGCACCACAGGAATACAGGAATTATTATTCCTAATGTGGGGCAACGCTTTTTAAAGAAAAAAAAAAAAAAATTATGTGACTTAGAAAGTACGCTATGACGAATTATTTAATTGAGAATGTTTATAAACACGATGTACGGAACTTCGAAAGCTTGTTATGACGATTTACTTTATTGAGAATGTTCATTATCGCGATGTACGGAACTTCGAATTGGTTGCCCATGGCTAAGTCATCTGCACTCTGTTCCAGTCCCACCCACTGAATCGTATACACTTATTTGCAGGCTTCAACATTTATGCACGCACACGTGGGTACACTCGACATCCATCCCTATTGATAAGGATGAAGAAAAACCTGTTATGTCCAAGGTGAGACCACATATTTTATACTTTTCTGGTAACTCTTGACTTTTCACTTAGTCAGCTCCTTCAACATCATCTAAAAAACTAAAAAAACCATCCAAATGCGTGTCAGGCTTCGCACATTTAGGGTTCCGTACCAATTTTTGACAATTTGTATGGCTTTTTGGTCAACAAGATCTTTATACTGTGATAATATTCTATAAAAGCTGTGTGACAGAGGACGGACGGACAGACAGTCGGACACGTGAGTGACAGCAATAGGGCTCCGTTTGGACCCTTTGGAAACGGAACCTTAAAAAGGGCTTATAATATATAAAAAAAAACATTGTTATTAGAAACTAGAAGACCATTTCAATTTTTTTTATTTTATTTTAGATAGGTTTGCTCTTGACTCTAGTCTGGGTCAGAGGTGACAAAGACAAAGTCGACGATGAATTTGAGTCATACTAGCTTTTGAGTTGGTTTTTTTTTTTTTTTTTTTTTTTTTTTTTTTTTTTTTTTTTTTTTTGGGGTGGGAAATCATCCAATGACTTCTTCCGCTCTGGGGTGGAGCGGAAGGGTGTGTCAGACTTTTACTGACTAAAACCCACCCCTGTTCCTCCCTGCCTCGAGTGCCCGGGGGCGAGGTAACTCTTTCGAATTTATCCTCCACCCCCGGGCAGGCACCGGCCTTGGCAGGCCCCTACACTTGGCTGACAACTCTTTGAGGCGCGCGTGGAACACTACGCGCCGTCGACTCTCGGGCCTGGTGCTGATCGGGCGGCGAGTTACCCGCTACTCGCCGTCCGCAGGCCCGGGTCTACGGTGGCCGGAGATCGTCTCGCGGCCCCTGGCGTCTCCTGCGGCGGTCGCGGCTGGGGGCGCTAGGGCGACTCGGCCGTTGCTGAGCCTCCCTAACGTGTGCCGCCTCCCTCTTCGCGAGCATTACTGCTTCGCAGAAGGAGGAGACGGCCTCCCATTCCCTCTCGCTCCGTACCATGGCCTGAACCAGGGCACGGCGCGAGAGGTCGCTGTCGCCTATCGCATCCACGAGGACACGGCGGTGCTCTGCCCAAGCGGGGCAAACCTCCACCGTATGCTCCACCGTGTCCTCTGGGCGATCCTCGCAGTGGAAACACTCAGGGGTCACCTCCGCCCTGATCCGACACAGGTACCTCCCGAAACAGCCGTGTCCGGTGAGCACCTGCGTCAGGCGGAAGGTGAAGCTTTTGAGTTGGTGGTTTTGTCTCTACTGAAAATGAAACAACGTTATAGTATATTCTTATGATTACGAAACTAACTTGAATAAAAAACCGGCCAAGAACTCGCGCACGAAGGGTTCCGTATCACTATCTATAAAAACGGCAAAAAAATCACGTTTGTTTTGTGGGAGCCCCCTTAAATATTTATTTTATTCTGTTTTTTAGTATTTGCTGTTATAACGGAAACAGAAATACATCATCTGTGAAAATTTCAACTGTCTAACTATCGCGGTTCTTGAGATACAGCCTGATGACAGACGGACAGACAGACAGACAGACGGACGGACGGACGGACGGACGGACAGCGGAGTCTTAGTAATAGGGTCCCGTTTTACCCTTTGGGTACGGAATCCTAAAAACCAGCTCAATAATATAATCTTTGTTAAGGTGAATGCTCCAGGGTAGCCCGCGAAATTCAAATTTTCTTACGTTTTTTGCAATTTACATGCATCTCTCTCAGTTAGAATTGATGCCAAATGTCATGATTTCATGAAATGCTTACATTTGGCATCAATTCTAACTGAGAGAGTTGTATTGATGATTTTAATGATTATAATTCCATAAATACATACTTGCTACGGCCGCGAATCAAATTTTGACCAAGATAAAACCTGACACTGACTTGCAAATTGCAAAAAAACGTAAGAAAATTTTAATTTCGCCGACTACCCTGGAGCTTACCTTAAAACTTTTGATGCAGCATGCCAGCATTGTCCTATCGCAGGACAAAAGTCTACCCGGGCCAGCGGACGGCGAGCAGTGGGTAGCTCGCCGTCCGATCAGCACCAGGCCCGTGAGTCGACGGCGCGTAGTGTTCCACGCGCGCCGAACAAGAGATGTAGTCAGCCACCACTGACGGGGCCCATCGTGGCCGGTGCCTGCATGCCTAGGGGTAGCGGATAAATTCTTGAACATGAGTTACCGCACCCCTGGGCACTCAGGCAGGGAAGGAACAGGGGTGGGTTTTAGTCAGTAAGAGTCTGACACGCCCTCCCGCTCCACCCAGAGCGGGAGATGTTATTGGATGATTTCCCACCACACAAAATCAAAAAAGGACAAAAGTCTCCTAAAACAAAGATGGATAAAAAAGTCTTCAATTCAGACGAAATACAGAGAATGTAACAGAAATAACCCAAAACCTGAAAAGGGTTTTGTATTCATCATCCTACTAATATTATAAATGTGAAAGTTGTGAGGATGTATGTTTGTTACTCTTTCAAACAAAAAGTACTGAACGGATTTTGATGTTGCTTATACATCAGAATAACACATAGACACAGATAATATAATACTAGCGTACAGATGCCTCATCCCATACAAAGAAACGGTACCGCCGTAACTACGGGTTTTCGTCTGGCACAAGTAACTTGTTCTTCGTTCGGGCCCGTCCTCTACACCTCGCTAGATGGTGTTAACAGCGACGGCAAGCTGAATGAATTTACTTAAAGCCTTACCAATGTTTTCTCACACATTGAGGAATTATTTTATAGTACTTTTGGCACTTCATAGCAGTTTTACTGTATCAAAATGTGTCACTATTCAAATTTTAAAGAGGTGAATGGATAAACTCTAAAACTTCAACCAGCGCCATCTATTGGTACAAGAAATATAGATGTCTACGGATTCGTTCCAATAATCGTCTAAATTTGAATTACAAGCCAATTATTCCACATTTGTATGCTTCGGGCAGTTTATTAAATAAGAAAATACAGTTTTTACCATATTTATTTTCAAAATATTAATATTAGTTAAAATGCAATAGGGAATCGATGCATATTACGCCATCTATTGAGATTTATTTGAACTAAATTTTCTTTGTTCGAGATGAGACCCCGTGACATAGACTATAATTTATAATGAGTGAAGTACTAATACCACGCGGGCGAAGCCACTAGCAGAAGCTAGTTATAAATAACTTTCACTGTGGGACTAACCATGATATCACGAAAAAAATAGCCGTACAGATTTATGTTTGCTTATCTCGACAAAATGCACTGAACAGCTGATTATTTATTTCAGGATTTCTGGTTTTGTTCTATAGTAAAATAGTTTATTATTGATAAGAATAGTTTCCAACGTTATTGACGTGTGTGAAGTTTGCGTTTCGCTGCGCAGTACCTCACCCCCAATCCCGCTGTCACATGAATTTGCTACTGCGCAGCCACCCGCGGAGTGTTTCGATCTACCCTAAGTTTTAATTCTACCTGTACAATGATCCCTTTTCAGGTTATTTATTTTAAGCCTTGTATCACATATTGTCCTGTTATGTGGTAAGCATTGAGTATGGCTGGTTGCTCACTGTTTGCTGGTATTTTCAGCAAAAAAAAAAAACGAGTGTGCTTTCGACCACACGACTGAAGTAAAACTTCTTTAGCTCCATCTCTTCCGTTCGCCTCGCCTGATCACACTTTTCGTAACGCTCCGATCACACTTTTCGTAACGCTCTTGTCACACATTCACCAGCTTACTCGCCAAGAAAGAAGTTTTACTTCAAAAACTTGTTTTCTAAATGTAGTATTTTTTCCAGGTGGGCTGCTCTCTTGTAAAAGAGGACAAGGAAGCGTTCGCCTTGATATCAGTGTCACCCAGCGAAGTGCGGGACTTAGACTTTGCGAACGACGCGTGCAAGGTACTCTCGGCCCTGTCGACCAAACTGCAGTACGGGAATATAGAGCATAATGAGAGGAAGTAAGGAACAGAATTGTTTGAAATATTTGTTGCAGTTAAACTAAGTTTTAGTACGGGAATATAGAGCGTAATGAGAGGCAGTAAGGGACAGTATTGTTTGAAATATTTGTTGCAGTTAAACTAAGTTGTAGTATGGTAATATATAGCGTAATGAGAGGTAATAAAAGATGGTTTTGATTGACAAGTTGATGTTGTTGTAGCGCGGGAACATAGAACATAAAGATAGGAAATTAGGTTTACTTTTTTTGGCAAGTACAGTGCGTATTTTCGAGACGGAGCAGTACAGAGGCAGGTACACTCTAAAGTCGAAAAAAACTAATTTAGGAGACAGTGGCACGGATTCTCTTGTTCAATATCTATACTAAAATTAGAGAATTGCTATCTTTTACTAAAAGGCAGTGCGAGAAAAGGACGGCTATAGCTATGCACTAAGTTAGAGAAAAAGATAGTAATAGACTAAATTAAGTTTAGTTTGTGCATAACAGAATCAACACCAATGGTGCCGATTCTGTTATGCACAAACTAAACTTAATTTAGTCTATTACTATCTTTTTCTTTCTAATAAAACAAGAAAGAGACGGACGTAAATTAGAGCTGTCAAATTTAGTTGAACCAATATTACCATACAAATTTAGGGTACACGTAAAAACATGTCGGCTAAAAACACGGTAAAGCGCAAGGCGTAAACTAGTTTGACATCTCTAACTTAGTTCATAGCGATAGCCGTCCTTTTCTCGCACTGCCTTTTAGTAAAAGATAGCGTAATTCTCTAATTTTAGTTTAGATATTCAACAAGAGAATCCGCACCAGTACTGAACTTTTTGATTAACTAATATGCTTTTACATATTTTGGAAAAGATAAAGATAAAGGTCAGTTTTCGCGTTTTATTAATTTTATGATGTCAACCTGTGCTAAGGCTGGAATACTAGAATTGCAACAAATCGCAAAAAAACTTAATTTAAGACTAAAGAGTGAGAGCCCTTGACGGAGGTGATCACAGATAGCTACAACATTAGAACTATGATTCAGGAAACCTTTAAGACTACCACTAAATGTGTTCCTCTCATTTCAGGGCACTAACCTGCCTTCTCCAAGACATAGTGTACTTCATAGCCGGCTTCGAGAACGAACCAAACAAGTCAGAAGCTTTGGAGCTGGTGGTGGAGAACCCCAACAGAGACCGGCAGAAACTCCTCAGAGAACAGTATATCCTGAGGCAGCTGTTCAAGATATTGCAGGTAATCTTCTTTAACTTAACGAGTCCAACAAGTCAGAAGCATTAGAGCTGGTGGTGGAGAACCCCAAGAGAGACCGGCAGAAATTCCTCAGAGAACAGTACATCCTGAGGCAGCTGTTCAAGATATTACAGGTAATATTCTTTAACCTAACGAGCCCAACAGGTCGGAAGCTTTGGAGCTGATGGTGGAGAACCCCAACAGAGATCGGCAGAAACTCAAAAAGACCAGTACATTTTGAGGCAGCTGTTCAAGATACAGCTAGAGATAGGCAGCTGTTCAGGTAGTCTTATAACTGGGATTGGTTGTCCCAGTCGCAAGTCTCCTAGATATATAGGGGGCAGAAAAAATTACTAGGATAGTAAAGAGAGAAGAAAGAAGAAGAGGCACATTCACCGTTTATCTAATCTCTCTCTCTCTAATTAGCTCCAGGCCCGAGAGTCGACGGCGCGCGCCACAAAGAGTTGTCAGCAATAATGACGGGGCCCGTCATGGCCGATGCCTGCCCGGAGGTTTAAGATATCGAAACAGAGTTACCTCGCCCCTCGGCACTCAGGGCAGGGAAGGAACAGGGGTGGGTTTTAGTCAGTAAGAGTCTGACACGCCCTTCCGCTCCACCCTAGAGCGGGAGATGTCATTGGATGATTTCCCAACCCACAAAAAAAAAACGGCTAAACGCATCTTGATGAAATTTTTCACAGAGATAGATTATAGTCTGAAATAGCACATAGGCTATAATTTATAATGGAGAAAGTACTAATTCCACCCAGGCTAAGCCGCTGGCACAAGCTAATTACGTAATAAATTATTCTTTATATACAAAGTTGATACGACAGAGGGGCTTTCCTTTAAACTGCCTATACTAGGTACTATTTTCAAGCTCTGTACCAAAAATCAATTAAACCGGAGCAGTAGTTTAGTCACAAACGATTTTTTAAGTTTTGGCCTCGTTTGAACACGATGTATCTTTCCTAACAGCTGATTATGTCTATACGCACAGGTCATGCACCTTAAAACGATAAATCTGAGTATAACCTACGATACGACGCGTTGTTGCCGTTCTCACGCAAGTCGATGAAGTGCGATGTTGCCGCTTTGTTACCTAGGTATCTAAGGTCAGTTAATTTTATTTATAAAGGCTGGTTGCGTTTTACTCTGAATTGTAAGCTATTTAGTTTGTTTGAAAAAAAAAAACCTCATTTATTATTATTTTTATTTTTATACCGTATCGAATTAATACTAAACACGTATAGTATACGTAGTTTAATTTAATGCCCCTCTGTCACATCAACGTTGTATATCGAGAGGTCCATATATTTACAATCTTAACCTCTCTAAACCAACCTGCCAGAGTTGCAGGACTGATCGAAAGAGTGGCTGCGACCCCTGGCACAAGCAACTGAAGGAACACGGGTGGGCTTTAGTCAGTAAGAGTCTGACACGCCCTCCCGCTCCATCCAGAGCGGGAGAAGTTATTTGATGATTTCCCACCCTCAATCAATCTGCCTAGCCTTTTTCCAACTATCTTAAGTTTCCAGTCTAACCGGATGCAGCTGAATACCAGTATTTTACATGGAGCGACTGCCTATCAGACCTCCACAACCCAGTAACTGAGTAATACGATACTCCAGACTTTCGGCCTTCTGACGACCGGTAACGACTGTCAAAAATCCACGATTGACAGCCGGGACCAACGGCTTATCGTGTTTTCCGAGGCATGAAGGAGTCTTGGTATGTAAAGATGGTCACCTTTCTATGGACCAACCTCGGCAAGCGTAGCTTAACCTGATGGATCGACCCGTGCGGTTGTTATACTTTAGCCACGAGCTCCTTCTATTATGATTTCCCATCTTATAAATGACTTTTTATCCTTGTACTAATTTTCTGTTTCTTTAATTTCCAGGGTCCATTCCAAGACACCCCAGACGGGGAAGCGTTCCTGAAGATCGAGGAGCTCTACGACCCTCGATACGCCGCCTATAAGTACATCTTCCGCTTATGTTACCGGATCCTACGGCTCAGTCAGCAAGACTACAGGAAAAATCAGGTGCATTAACAGTTGTTTTTCTCGTAAAATAAGATTAAAGTTTAAGAGGCCTCTTACAGTCCACTAGCGCCGCCAATCGAAAAAATGTCATAACTCGTAAATAGGATCAAAAATACAAAATATGTTCTATTATTAGTGTGGAAAAGGCAATAACGTAATTGTATAACACCTTATCAACACTTGAAATATATCTGTTTAGCTAAATCGTGCATTCAAAACATAAACGGCCGTTTTTGTTACAAATGCACGATTTAGCTAAACAGTTATATTTCAAGTGTTGACAATGTGTTATAAAATTACGTTATTGCCTTTTCTACACTAATAATAGACCACATTTTGTATTTTTGATTCTATTAACGAGTTATGACATTTTTTCGATTGGCGGCGCTAGTGGACTGTAAAAGGCCCCTTAAAAGAACTAAAAAATATGCTTCGTGCTCTTCTCAGCAGACCCTAGCATTTGATATCCATATCATAGGAATGCATAAAAAAGTAATTAGTTTGCTATCTTTGGGAGTCCGCCATATTGCATTTTGAATGACGTCACAGCTAACATTGGATTGTAATCCAAACCAAACATGTATGCAACATTTTAACTCAATCGGAAACCGGGGAAAAAGAAGGTCGGTCACTGCCCATACATCGTGCGACCTGACTATAAAATATCGCGGACATGAATAGTGTATGGATTAATTGGTTCCTTTAAGCACAATCATTAATCCTAAATTGAAAATATATTTTTTAAAAGCCGGGGATCTTAAATCTTAACATAAATTATTTCGTAACTTTTGAGGTTATGATGTAATACCGAAGTCTACAGCCATGACTTTATCCTTAGTTCCAATCCACAAAATGAATACCTAAGAAATCACACAGTTCTGCCCGGGGGTGGAGGATCAATTCGAAAGAGTTACCTCGCCCCCGGGCGCGTAGGGCAGGGAGGAACAGGGGTGGGTTTTAGTCAGTAAGAGTCTGACACGCCCTTCTGCTCCACCCTAGAGCGGAAGGAGTCATAAGATGATTTCCCACCCACCAAAAAAAAAAAAAAAACGCAACAGCGCAAGAGCAACGAACGAAGGACTGCGCGGTAGCCGGTAAACGCTTTGACAGCTCTCATGTCATAATACGTTCCATTTTATGCATTCTATATTACTGTAAACATATCATTTGCAACTCATTTCGGAATACTTAATCCATATCCCCATCTAAAAATGATGTTATTGATATACACCATAAAAATAAATAAAAATTCGTCAATAAAATCTAGTATTTAAAAAAAGTAAATGTACAGTGTAGTGCCAAGACGAAACGTGTACCACAGATAATAACGGGACGGGTTTCGATGCGTTCAAAACCTATAAAAAGTAGTAAGGAAATGAGATTTTTTATGACAAAGCTAAATTATTTTACCGGCTCCAATAAAATAAGTTGAGCCCCGTAATTTAATATACATTTAACCTTTATAGTCCCGATGACAACCCGGGCTGTCACCGGGCTTCTTCGACAACCCAAGGTTAAAAAAATTAAACTCTTAGGATCCGAAACTCAACTGAGTTTGAAAACAAAAAAAAACCTACCTCTTAAGCTCCGCGGACAAACCCGGGTTGTCGAAGAAGCCCGATGACAACCCGGGTTGTCATCGGGACTATAAGGGTTAAGTCACTATTTTTTGACGTATCACTCATTGGTGTCCGTTTCATATTTCGGTCAGGTCGTATTTGGCCGATGTTCTTTAACTTATAGGATTTTCTTACTTAGGCAGTTAGTTACAAGTGAAAACGGAAAAAAAAACTTCTGAAATAAGTTAAATTGCAGCACAGCCAGTGTATCCTATTGCTCGCAACAAAATATCTTTGAATGGCCTATCCAACGATACCCCCACACTGTCTACTGTCGACAAGGAAGCGATGAACCTTTTTGACAACACGGTTGGCGCAGTAGTTGACCGTTCGGCTACTGCGCTGAGTGTCGCGGGTTCGATTCCCATACAGAACAATTATTTTTATGGCCTAAAGATAATTGTTCTGAATCTGGTTCACCCACGATACAGGAGTAATTCCAAGTGTCCAACGTAAAACACAACGGCAAAAAAAAACCTTTTTTGATCGATGCTAGTTCTTTATTATTTCTTGAGTTCATTATGTGACCACACCCGGGCCTGCGGACGGCGAGTAGTGGGTAACTCGCCGTCCGATCAGCACCAGGCCCGAGAGTCGACGGCGCGTAGTGTTCCACGCGCGCCTCAAAGACTTGTCAGCAAAGGACGGGGCCTGCCACGGCCAATGCCTGCCCGGGGGTGGAGGATAAATTCGAAAGAGTTACCTCACCCCTGGGCGCGTAGGGCAGGGAGGAACAGGGGTGGGTTTTAGTCAGTAAGAGTCTGACACGCCCTTCCGCTCCACCCTAGAGCGGAAGAAGTCATAAGATGATTTCCCACCCACCCCAAAAAAAAAAAAAATTATGTGACTACGTTAAACGCGGCATCAATGGCGTTCTTTAGTTATTTAAAATTGCAATTTTACGAATACTTTGGACACTCCAGCAAATGGGTCGTATTTTAGTCGACGCAATCTGAAGTGGCAGTGGGCAGGGCACATTGCTCGCAGAACAGATAGTCGATAGCGCCGAAAAGTTCTGAAGTGGGAACCGCGTACCGGAAGACGCAGCGTTGGCGCGGCCTGGTGAGGGTCGCGGGTAGCCGACGGATACAAGAGGCACAAGACCGATCGTTTTGGCGACACTTGGGGAGGCCTATATCCAGCAGTGGACGTCTTTTCGTCTGAAATGATGATGATGATGATCGCACTCGAATTGGGTGTCACATTGACAAATTGGTCTGATAGCGATAATTTCGGTGTTAAATTTAAAAAAAAAAATCTTGTTTAGTTAGTGTTTCCACTCAAATTATTATTAATTTTCTCCTTGTTTCTTTGCAGGAATACATAGCAAAACACTTCGGCTTCATGCAGAAACAAATCGGCTACGACATCCTTGCGGAAGACACCATCACAGCCCTGTTACACAACAACAGGAAGCTTTTGGAGAAGCACATCACCGCCTCCGAGATCGAGACGTTTGTCGGTCAGTTATCATGTAGTAACTATCATATCGGCTTTAGCATGGTGATGACCACCTTGTATTGCGACGATTCAAAGTTCATGACGTGTGTGAAGTTCGCGTTTCGCTGCGCTGTAACCTAGCTCTCACCTACGCTGTCACATGAATTTGCTACTGCGCAGCGACTCGCGGAGTGTTCCGATCCGTCATAAGCTTTGATTCTACCTGTATAAGTCTGGTGGATAATATTGGATATTATATAAATAGTATCTCAAAAATCGTGAAACTAAACTCAAGTTTTACACCTCTTACGCGAGTTTAGACCTTACGTAAATGACATAAAGTTACATAAAGCGCTCGAGACTTGTCTTACTTATCACAGCTCTTAACTGGTTCCCGGTTTTCATACTTTCCCTAGTCTATGCGGAGTTTCAAGTGTATTCCTGGGGAGTTTCAAGACTGAACTGAAGTTTTTTGAAACTTTCGACTGCAATATTTTACGGATGTCAATGTTATTTGAAATGTCATAGGCGTCATAGACCTACGTTTCGTCTATGGCGTGTAGTGGTGCACCACACGCTAGACATGTCTTGTTTATGGTTGTCTTTGGTATGACCATAAAATTGAGATCACTTCATCACTAGGCAATTTATTTAGGTTTTATTTTTGCTTGGATACTAGGCTTTTGTAAATTAATGTGCGTTTCTTCTTTCTTTCTTTCTTTCTAAATGAAAGATGTTACGTGTTATTCCGTTTATTTATTTTCTAAACATATAAATTATAATTTTAAATATTTCTTACAAATCATACAAAAAAGAAACATTTAAAATTAAAAAAAAAATAGTAGTTCGCCGGTGTCGGGGGCAAGGTCCAAGCTACGTGGTTAGGGCTCCAGAGACAGTAACCTCCTCACAATGCTAACCGTAACGAAGAGTACTGCCTTTTGTCTCAGGCTCTTGACCCAACCGCGCAAAGATAGCTTAGATAGCTCAGGTGGTCGTCGAGGCTTGTGACCAACAGGCCGTTGGTGGTAACGACTGTCGGCACAATGACAGCCGAGTCCACATTCCACATGTCGACAACCTCGTGTGCCACATCGAGATATTTGATCTGCTTCTCTTTCTCAGCTTTCACATCATTATTATTATTATGAGCCTATCCCATCCCACTGTAGGGCTGAATCGATTGCGTACCCAAGTAGGCCGTTGCAAGTACAATTTGTCTAAATGGGGGATAATTGATCCCTCAAATACTGAGTGCGAGTGCGGTGCTCCTACTCAGACTACGACCCATTTACTGGAGTGCCCAAAATGTCCATTCACCTGTACCCTGGAAGACCTGAGTAAAGCTTCCACTGAAGCAATAAACGTGGCCACCTACTGGGCACAAACAGTATGATTGTATAAGCACAAACAATGTACCACCGATACGAAAAGAAGAAGAAGAACTGTAGGGCAAAGTCTTCCCTTCCCTCCTTCCACGTTCCTCGGTCTTCTGCAATTTTTGGCCAGTCCTTTGAGAAGTAATCCAACTCTTCCCGCCATCATTTTCTGAGCCTGCCGCGTTGTCGTTTCGTTGCATTTAGGATCCACTGTGATCTTCGCCCATTGCTCCTTCGACATGCGGCAGATGTGACCAGCCCAGTTCCACTTTAACCTTTGTTATTTTGTCTCTGTTACCTCTAAAGATGTATTGTGTTTAAGAAGTGTTATTTGTCGTCCTCCAGGTCTCGTCCGCAAGAACAAGAAAACCTGGCAATCTCGCTTCCTTGACTACTTGAGCGACCTCTGCATCTCTAACAAGAAGGCTATTGCCGTGACGCAGGAGCTGATCTGCAAGAGTGTGCTGTGTGCCAATAACTCGGACATACTCATAGAAACCAGGTATAATATGTGGTGTTACATCTAGCTAGTATTATAAGGTAGAGACGACAATACAACAATACATTAGAATATTGGTAATACTCATCATTATGAACAACATTTGAGGTTTTTTGCGGGATTTTTTCGAGTTAAGTTCAGTGGCTGTTTTATTTATTCGCTTATCAATTTCTAGTGGATATTGTGATGTAAAATTGATGTAGTTTTGTGTCTCAAGTGTCTACGCAACTGGACAATTTGTGAAATCATTGCAACAGGCGCGATCTCGGTAAAATGAAGCTGAGAATTTTATTGTAGTATTGACTACCTCAGCAAAGCTTGCCGAGAAGGCTGACTCGACTCATTTTCTTGTCAGATACTGCAAAAAACATTAGAATGTGTTACATCTGCATTCTAATGGAAAAAAAATGTATTCTGTATGTAACTATGTATCCGACTGAAAGATTTGTATCTATGGTCATGAATAAAAACTAAAAAAAAATGAACAATTTTTACTATGAGACAAAACCTGGAATCGCGAAAAAAAAAATAGCTGTTCAGCATATTTTGTTCAGTCATGTAAACATAAATTGATATACATCAGTTTTGGTCGACTAATTTTGGAGGAAATGGACATAAATTGACGAATTGGGTGCTAATTTAAACACGTACTTAACTTTGCTTTTAATGCAGATGTGAGTGGGATCATCCACGGCTTGCAGAGGCCCCGCTACGCACCAAACAAATGCTGGCAAAGTAATTAATGAATTGCGCAGCTAACGTGCCAAACCTCTCCCTGCACATCCTACGTAGAAGTCTGCAGTCGACTTTACATTACATTGACATTTTTTTTTTATTTACATTTTTTGTCTATTATACCTAGCACTCTACTTGCTAGGTAGAAGTCTCTGCACCTTATCCGCATTTAATCCATACTTATGTCAAAGTAACTCTGTGTCTTTACCTCTGCACGTCTTAACGGCTGAACGGGTTTGAATTTAAGTTGGCACATTGATAGACCGTGTCCTAGAATAAGACAAAGCATACTTTGGAGTATGTTCCCTTGGAATAATATTCCATATTTCATGCTGACGAAGCAATTAGCAAAAGCTAGTTCCGTATAAAAGATTGTCAGTTAACCCTTTAAAGGGGGCGAAACACATGCCTGTAGCTGGCACAAAAGTACGCAAATCGCTAGCATGCCAGAGAAATAACAAGGACTTATTGTTGGATGTCACAGTGGCATGCAAGCTACTTGCACACTTTTGTGCCAACAACTGGCATGTGTTTGTCAGTTGATCCTCTAAAAGCGGTGTGAATCCACATGCCTGTAGCTGCCACAAAAGTATGTAAGGAGCGAGCATGCGACTGTGCTATAACGAGTTCTGATTGGTGGATGTCACTGGCATGCAAGTTACTTGCACACTAAACGATTGTATTATTTTGATCGCAGATTGGTTTCGACGAAATATGAAAAAAGTAACACATTAGACCCGGACGATAGTAAATACACCGTGGAAGAGGAAGTTATGCTGTTATGGAACAATAAAAAGGTACACTACTATTATTCGGGGGGTTATAATACGATCACGAGCCCATGGAAACCCCACTTAATTGTTGCTATTGCTGTCGTAAACCTTCACATTTTAGGTATTTTGTACCTCTGTTATCCTTGTCAGTATTACAAAAATTATATTTGGGCTAAACAATAGCCAGATAACTTTTATCTGAAGAATAAATATGGCAGTTTGACATAGTTTCTATACAAAAGCCATTTTACTATTTTATTATTTTTGTTTAATTTTTTTTCAAGACCCAAATCCGTCCTTTTCTTTGCGTCCCTATCAATAGTCATTTATATTTTCTTTTTTCTCAGTGTTCCCGCCTCCTCTCCGAGCTAGCAGCGGAGGCCCGAGTGGACCCGAACGGCCAATCGGCCGCCATTTTAGATTACTATCGACACCAATTAGACCTGTTCTCTAACATGTGCCTCAACAGACAGTACTTAGCCCTGAACACGCTGTCCCCGCAGCTGCATATCCATCTTATACTGAAGTAAGTATAACAGTCTTTTTTTTTTGGGGGTGTGAAACCATTCTATGACTTCTCCTGCTCTGGGTGGAGAGGGAGGGCGTGTCAGACTTTTACTGACTAAAACCCACCCCTGTTCCTTACCTGCCTGAGTGCCCAGGGGCGCGGTAACTCTGTTACGAATTTATCCGCGACCCTGAGCGTGAGGTCCTTTTTTTTGTTGAGAAATCATCCTATTACTTCTCCCGTTCTGGGTGGAGCGGGAAGGCGTGTCAGACTTTTACTGACTAAAACCCACCCCTGTTCCTTCCTTGCCTTAGTGCCCAGGGGTGCGGTAACTCTGTTACGAATTTATACGCGGCCCTGAGCGTGAGTTCCTGGAACAAAAAGTGCTATTGGGTTTTCCATCAGGAATTATTCTGTAGCAGTCAGGAGTTTGGAAGTTGGGGTCGCGGATAAAGTGGTGTGATACGCTGCGTCTAACTATATACTTCGCGGTGCACCCTGAAAACCAACACAAATTATCAAAATAGTTCGTTTTTATAACACGCAACGATCACTCAATTCCGCGCTCGAGACGAGACTGGTTTAACGAAACGATTCTTTACTCGGCGGTGGTACATTATAGATAGATTTGAAGACTTCTGTGTGACTGTATGTCATCTTTGTCTTTCTTCCTACACGTTGAGCAAGTTAGAGCACGACAGGCATAGTTTCCACATAAAATAACGGTCAAAACCGAGGCGCGGAACGGCGATGTTATTTTGATCGCTTGACAGTCGAGTGGAAACTACAGGAAAATCTATAAGGAGGAAGTAATTTAAAAAAAACCTGAGAAAAAAATGATTTGTTCAGAACCCTATGCGCGCGACCGTTCAAGAGTTAGTCGGACTAACTCTTGAACGGTTTTTGTTTATAAATAAGTGCCAAAGTGAATTCTATCCCCATACATCATCTCTAATCACATATCGTTTCCACAGATGCATGTCCAACGCCTCCCTCTCGTACGAGGTGCGCGCCTCGTTCTGCCGACTGATGCTGCACCTGCACGCCGACCGGGACCCTCAGGAGCCCGTGACGCCAGTCAAGTACGCGAGGCTCTGGACCGAAGTGTGCGACAGGATACATATTCACGAGTAAGTAGCACATTGCTATCGCCTCACACATACATTTAGCCTGACTAATCGTGATTATTTTTAACTGAGACGTATCGCCAGATATCAGCTTGATGCGCTCGAGTCTATAGAACAACGAACCAAGGGATCATCGGGAAGCAGTAATGCTCGCGAAGAGGGAGGCGGCATGGGTGAGCGAGACTCAACAACAGAGTCGCCCTCACGCCCTCAGCAGCAGCCGCCGCAGGAGCCGCCTGGGGCTTCCGGCGCCGCGAGTCTATCTCCGGCCACCGTAGACCCGGGCCTGCTGACGGCGAGTAATGGGTAGCTCGCCGTCCGATCAGCACCAGGCCCGAGAGTCGACGGCGCGTAGTGTTCCACGCGCGACGAATAAGAGTTGTTAGCAATAACGACGGGGCCCGTCATGGCCGATGCCTGCTCAGGGGTTGTGGATAAATTCGAAACAGAGTGACCTCGCCCCTGGGCACTCAGGGCAGGAAAGGAGCAGGGCTGGGTTTTAGTCAGTAAGAGTCTGACATGCTCTCCCGCTCCACCCAGAGCGGGAGAAGTCATTGGATGATTTCCAACCCCACAAAAAAAAAAAAGGGATCATCGGCAATGATGCACTCGTCGTGTCGAAGCTACAAAGCCTTGAGCTGAGTTGCTAGCCTAGCCTAGTGTGCGTCGGAGTTACATAGTTTAATTCCGCCAAGCCCGTTCCATCATCGGACCACAAGACGTACGGCGATGCGCCACCCGTACATGGTGGGCATCCCACCCACACGCTCTAAAAGTTTTGTGAACACATTCATTGTGCGTATAGCTAAGGAGTGGAATTCTCTGCCAGTGTCTGTTTCCTGATAGCTACATCCTGCCTGGGAGTCTAGTGAATAGGTTACTTTAGGCAAGCGTGCTCCATCGTCGACCACATCATCGCTTACCATTAGGTGAGATAGTGGTCCAGCGCGAGCCTATCAGTGTTAAGAAAAAAGTACATTGCTGTCTACTCACACATACATACAACCAACCTGACAAATCGTGATTTTATTTAGTACGTATCCAGCTGGCTATTCTTAATAGAAGTCGTCAACTAAATCCGTGAACGTGTGAATACGGTCGTAAGAGTTTCAGGGCAAGTTAACAAAAAATTTTAAAAAAATCGGCCCTAAAAATAAAGCGAAGGTAGTAGTAGTGCTACTTTAGTCTGCAGTCCTTTCATAGTTATGCCTCCTCTCATACCAACACAGGCGTTCTATATGTTTGGGCACGCCACAATTGCGGCGGTAAGGCCACTCTTAGAGGAGTGGCTGGAGAGGCGCCACGGCGTCCTCACCTTCCGCCTGACGCAGGTCCTCACAGGACACAGATGTTTCGGGAGGTTCCTGTGTCCGATAAGGCGGGAGGAAACGCCCGGGTGTCACCACTGTGCGGATCGCCCAGAGGACACGGTGGAGCATACGGTGGAAGTCTGCCCCGCGCGGGCGGAGCACCGCCGTGTAGGAGTGGAGGCGATTGGCACCAGCGACCTCTCGCGCCCGGCCCTGTTCCAGGCCATGGTACGGAGCGAGAAGGAATGGGAAGCAGTCTCCTCCTTCTGCAAAGCATTAATGCTCGCGAAGGACGAGGCGGAACATGTGAGGGAGACTCAACAAAGACGCAGCCCTCACGCCGCCAGCAGCCGCCGCAGGAGACGCCCTGGGCGTCGGGAGTCGCGAGACGATCTCCGGCCACCATAGGCGCTGGCCTACCGTAGGCGGACGGCGAGCTACCCACTACTCGCCGTTCGATCTGGACCAGGCCTGAGAGTCGACGGCGCGTAGTGATCCACGAGCGCCTCAAAGAGATGTCAGCAACATCTGACGGGACCCATCAGGCCGATGCCTGCGCAGGGGTCGCGGATAAATTCGAAACAGAGTTACCGCGCCCCTGGGCACGCAGGCAACTGTAGGAACAGGGGTGGGTTTTAGTCAATAAAAGTCTGACACACCCTCCCGCTCCACCCAGAGCGGGAGAAGTCATTGGATGATTTCCCACCCCCACAAAAAAAGGCGTTCTATATGTTCTTTGTTATAGCAACGAAAATAAAATTTTAGGCAGTGACTCAAAATCTGTATATCAAAAGTATTTTTTTAAACAAGCTTAAGATCGTCGTCGTCATGTGTAGTGGAAAGAGTAGTAAATAAAACACACTAGCCCAAATTAAACTGTCCTACCATTTTGCCATCAGGGAGTTCCAGTCCCTACATCCCGGCGCCATCATCAGATCAGCTCAATGGTATCATAATATTGTCACCGGCCGCACATGAGTGTCGTAAATATTTCGTTCTCGGCTTCCTATTCGCCTTCGCCGGAATGTCCACATACTTGCTTTGCTTTACAATGTGCTCTTGAATCCTTCTACTCCTTTTTATCTTAAGGTTGAACTAGTCGCGGGCTCGAACTCACTTAGGGGCGTGGCCAATAATCACGCTATTTCACCTGACATTGTGTCCAATAGAGAAATTAATATCGGTGATGAGCAGTTAGACGCTAGTCTACACGCACAATGGTGACGATTCTGTTGAGCACAAACTAAACTTAATTTCGGCTATTGCTATCTTTTTCTTTCTAATAAAACAAGAAAGAGACGGACGTAAATTAGAACTGTCAAATTTAGTTGAAGTAATATTTCCATACGAATTAAGGGTACCCGTAAAAACATGTCGTCTAAAAACACGGTGAAGCGCAAGGCGTAAACTAGTTTGACATCTCTAACTTAGTTCATAGCTATAGCCGTCCTTTTCTCGCACTGCCTTTTAGTAAAAGATAGCGATTCTCTAATTTTAGTTCAGTTATTGAACAAAAGAATCCGCACCATTGTCTAGTTTGCACGCACACAAACAACGCTGCACCGTTCCGAACAGAAACGATCACTCAAAAGAATACGAAAAGTCCTTTGGAAAATTTATTTTTATGAAAAACCAATACATCAATCAATTACTAATGAAGTTTATTGAACTCTTCTATAATTGAGGTTTGTCAGTGCCGACTTTGTTTTAAAGATTTTACACTTCTTCTATTACTTACTTAAGCCCAAAATTGCGTTAAAATTAGCAAGAAAAACGAATCTTTGTTGGCTTGGTTTTTTATTGTGTACGTGTATGTTTCCGTACAGACAAATTTAATAATGAGTCAAAACGATATCATGTTTAAGGGCCTACCTCCCCGTAAGTGGCACCCACATTGAATAAAAATTCGTATCTTAGCATAGAAAATAAAGATTAAAGAATCCTATGTTGCGTTTGTTACAAAGAGCTTGAGGTATTTTTACGTTGTTGAAACAGGACTCAAAGTAGTAAGCAAAAGTACCAAAAACGGCCGTTTTTGACACTTTTGCTTACTACTTTGGATACGAAACACTCTCTCAGCTCTTTGTAACAAACGCAACATGGGATTCTTTAATCTTTATTTTTTACGCTTTACTACGATTTTTTATTCAATGAGGGCGCCACTTGGCGGCTATATACGCCTTAACTTTGCATGTACAATGTCAAATGGAGTAATACCCGCCCGAAATTTGTATGGACAAAATATCGACTAGTGCAACCTTAAAGAATGCTTTCAGTTCCTCTGTGACACACATTCTAAGTCATTGAGGTCATTGAAAATTCTTAAGCTAAGTATTCGTATGCATTCCACTTCGTTCTTAGATAAATCTTTTACAATTAAGCAGCTCGTTTGTGGAATAACACCAACAGAAGCGTGAGGCGTGCTCAAACGCCTTTTACTGTTTTACCTTTCACTTTAATCTTTCTTCTCCTTTCTCAATAGGCTTAGTTTCCTAAATATATCTAATTAGTCCGTCAGGTAGATTATCAAAAATATTGGACAAATATACCTTATGTGAAATCCTGTGCACAAACTGTAACCCACTAAGGAGGAGGCTTGGTGTCCTGAAACACAGACAATAATTCCCTACCGGAGTCTGTGTTTCCTGACAGCTACAACCTGGGAGTCTTTAAGTCAAGAGTGAATATGTTACTTCTAGGCAAGCGTGCTCCATCTTCGACCACATCATCGCTTACCATCAGGTGAGATAGTGGTCAAACGCGTGCCTATCAACAATTAAAAAAAAATAAGCCTAGCTTAGGCACCAGTCACCCACAATATGCATAGTATATATTGATGTAAAATGTGTAAAAATATTTGTATTGTGGCGAGAAAATAAACTATTTACTTACTTACTTACTTATATTTTTCTTTTGTCACGTAATTAAAAAAAAAATCGAACAAGTGCGTATGGCTTTAGATCAACAAGATCCTTAGCACTGTGAAAAATTGAAGACTGTAGCACCAACCGTTTGGCTGTAAAACCTGTGTGACTGACGACGGACAGACGGACACGTGAGTGACAGCAATAGGGTTCTGTTTGGACCCTTCGGGTGCGGAACTCTAAAAATAAAGACGATACAGCGCGTTGAAATTTCGCGTGTCGTCACGCCACACTATACTTTGTACCATTTTGTGACGTAACAAGCTCCCACTCCTGAACTTTGATGTGTTTTATCTTTGTCATATTTTGTTGTTTTGGTAAAGCACAAAATATGTGTCCTTTTTTTTATAATCTATCATCATCAGCCTTTTCATGTCCCCACTGCTGGGGTATAGGCCTCCTCTCTGCGAGAGGCTGTGGGCCGTAATCCACCACGCGGGCCCAATGCGGGTTGGTGTCGGTTTCCTCACGATGTTTGCGAGCAGTGGTGATGAAATAATTTACACAAAGTAAAGCGCCTGCCTGTGTTTGAACTCACGACCTACAACTTGTAAGTCGCGGCTGTTACCACTGAGCCACCACTGCTCCTAACTAACCTATGGACTAATTAGAATTAGTATTTTTATACCCAGGAAACAGCTATTGTATATTTGATATTTATTAGTATATTATTATGTTTAATTAATATTATTTTTGTTGTACACTGATAGCCCTAAATCTCTCTTTCGTTCAGTCCATCCAAAGGTTGTCTGTAGAGATTGGTCTGTGCGTTATGACCGCCCGGTACACTTGTTTTGTAAATGTTTCTCCTGTGCTCATTATAAGGTGTACAATAAAGTATATAATTAATAAGTGTGTCTAATTTCAGTCTATGGGAAACCAAGAAGTGGTCAAAAAATGGTTTGCAAATTTTGAAGCAGATAACTTATACATGGTGTAACGTAAAGGTGTGGTCATATTTTAAGAACTGCATCTGCCCATCCATATGAACAACTTTCTTCAAGAAAAATTGAGAAATTTCTAAAAAAAAAATTTTACCTCCCATACAAATATTGATCAGCTGACGATAACTTGTATGGAAAGGCCAAAATTTTTTTTGGGAAGTTTTTTTTTTCTTAGAGAAAGTTGTTCATTTCCATGGGCAGAACCGGTTCTTAAAATATGATCACACCTTTCCGTTACACCCTGTAGAACATTGCTAGTCGCAAGTTGGAGTAGTTTAAGTTTGGGGCTAGTCTCGAATAGTTAGAACCTGATTTAAATTTAGCCGACATTAGTCCGAGATTTGTCGGCAACAGAATGGTAAATATTCAAGTTCTAGCGACCCGCCCAATCTTCGCACGGGTACAAATTATTCACTTAAACCTTCCGCACGAGTCACTCTGTCTATTGGTGAAAACCTCATGGAAATCTATTTAGTATAAATTATGAGTTTATCGCGAACAAACAGACAGACAGACGCGGCAGGGGACTTTGTTTTATAATATGTAGTAATAGATTGGTCTGATTGCCTCGACAACTAGTCCCAAACTATGGTAGGCGCCAGATAAACATGGAATAACGGTCATTGACCAACCTAGATTTATTGACATTTTTAATTTGAAAAACGGATATAACGACAAAAACCTGTCCCGAATCAACATCTCTCGTGATCCTTAACATTGTCTAATAATAACCAATAATATAATTCTTTTATTTTCAGGCAATTTCACCCACAACATTGCAAGTCAATCAATCAATCAAATTAAACATTCAAATCAAGTCATAAAAATCGAAATAAATAAAATACAAATACAATAAATCAAGAAAATAAAAATAAAATCAAGTATTCTAATTATTAGGCGCATAATTTCAATATAAACACACATACAAGACATTAAATAATAATTACACTTATTCATTTACATTATTGGTCATGAAGATAGATAAAAACAAACACAATAATTATAATTTTCTTACCATTGGAACAGCAACATGCCTGTCACAGCAATGCCGGATATAAGGGCAGTCCAGCCTGTTGGCGATAAAAAAAAAACGATTCATATTTAAATGTTCAGGTACTATTAGGGAAAGGTCAATGTACTTTATTCCACATTTATGTGGCGCCTACCATAGTTGAGATAACCAGAAACCAATTCAAAGTTAGTCGACATTAGTCCGAGATCTGAACTGAAATTACATATTCAAGTATTGTCTTTTGTAATGCATAATTTGAATCATTTTTCTTTCCCTAGCTACCAATGCGTAAAGGGCGGTCCAGACGCAAACCGCGAAAAGGTGAAGGAACAGTTCGCGTCGACGATCCGGTTCGTGGAGAACTACCTATGCAACGTGGTTACCAAGACCTGGTACTTTAGCGACCATGACCAAAACAAACTCACCTTTGAAGTCGTGAAACTGGCTCGCGAGCTGATATACTTTGGGTTTTATAGGTAAGTTAACATATTTAAAGTTGTTGAGCTCCTTATAGTTCTGAGTTGAACTACACGATAGCATATGCTTGGACAGGTCTGGACAGGTCCACTCAAATCTGCGTGGTGCTTTCCTCAAAGGCTCATCTGAGACATTAACGTACATGGTTCTCATATGATTTGACCAGTATGGATTGTATGGACTTTAAAAGAGACTGAGTTTGTTTTCATGTTTCTTCTCAGTGTAGTCAGCTAGGAAACACCGGCCTCATCTAGCTTATACTGACACCAACAATATTGACGTGTAAAAGTGCTATTAGAACCTGTATACAAAAACACTTTTTATCAAAAAATTCAACCGACGAAAAAGAACTAAAAAGCAAAAAATAAATAAACCTTAAGTCTTGAGTATTGAGCTTATTTACCTACATAAAATATCAAATTTTATACAAACTAATTTTTCATCATTCCTATTGGCACTGAGCTGAGGATGTAACCATCCTTCCATGAGGTTCCCAGGATATTGACCAGTTGAGGTTACCTCCAATATTCTAAAGACGTCTTTTCTTCAAAGCATATTAAGTGGTAGCACTGTCACTAAAACCAGTTTTTTATATCTAACTAGCGACGCGCCCCGGCTTCGCACGGGTGCAATTTTGTTTATTTGATTTCCCAAAAATTTTTCTTTGCTATAAACCTTACGGAGTCCGAGACCTTTCCAACGAATGCAAAACCGTGGAAATCGGTTCGTGCGTTCTGGAGTTATAGCGTCAGGAAGGAAAACCCGACTTATTTTTATATAGTAGACTTCTATTGTTTAGGAAAGGTATGGTTTCCATCATCAGCTCAGTTTCATGATGTGATGATTCCAAAATGCAAATACCTGATTAAGTTATAAAAAGTAGACAGAAACAATATTCGTGCCCAATTTTTGAGGTTTTCTCTCAATTTTATTAGGATTCCATGATCCGATCCTGATGTCCTTGACATGGGACCACCCTTGAGGTATACCCTATCTAAGAAAAAAAGAATCATCAAAATCGGCTCATAAACAACGGAGTGAGGGCCGAACATACGTACAGAAACGCTAAACGTGCCCACAATTTTAGAGGTTTTCTCCCAATTTTATCAGGATTCCATTATCAGATCCTGATTTCCTTGACATGGGACCACCCTTGAGGTATACCCTATCTAACAAAAAAATAATCATCAAGATCGGTTAATAAATGACGGAGTGAGGGCTGAACATACACAATATATATATATATATATATATATATATACGTACGGTCGAATTGAGAACCTCCTCCATTTTTTTCGTCGGTTAAAAATAAAAGTGCTATTAGAACCTGTATACAAAAATAAATCATTAATTTGTGTGATATTTTCACTTACGCTAGTATTATATTATCTGTGCTCTAGTTATAACGTCATGTGTTATCGCCTCCAGCTTCAGCGATCTACTCCGGTTAACTAAGACACTACTCAGCATCCTAGATTGTGTCACTGCTATGGATCTACTCAACGAGACCAACGCACTTTCTAGAGAGGTCGAATGTGAGTAAAATTATTATCATTATTCAGTTTTGTGTGCTAGTAAGATGTGCGATGAATAGATTATGAAAAGGTGTTTAGTAAGAGTTTTGATAAATATAGTTTTTTAAATCTTTGAAATCATCGTGTCTATTCATGTCCCCTACTGAAAACGTTGGTCACTTTTGGAGAAAGGCTATTTAAGTATAGTTAATGATTTCATAAGCCCATGGCATTTTTTTTTTTCGCTCAGCGCGCTTTTGAGCGGGCTATGTTAGGAGTTTCTTTGAAGGATAAAATCAGGAATAAAGTTGTCCGGAAAAGAACCGGAGTAACCGACGTAGCTTGCAGAATAAGCAAACTGAAGTGGCAGTGAGCTGGTCATGTTTGTCGAAGGACGGATGACCGATGGAGCAGACGAGTCCTGGAGTGGAGACCGCGTATCGGCAAGCGTAGTGTGGGACGCCCACCAGCTAGATGTACCGACGACCTTAAGAAGGTGGCTGGGATAGACTGGATGCGGAAGACGGCGGACAGGGTGTTGTGGCGCAGCCTGGGAGAGGCCAATATCCAGCAGTGGACTGCGATAGGCTGAGTTGATTGATGGCATTTTTTTAAATCTATTTCTACAAATATTTGCATTCTATTTCACAAGCAGCTCAAGAAAAGGAGCAGATTAAACGCGAGAAACGTAAGTATTTAATTTAAAGGAAGTGGTCTTAAATCTCACGCCAAGTAATGTGATTATGAGGAATTTGCACGTCATTTCTGGATAAACTAATTTAATATAACTTGTTTACCTGCCTACTTGCGACCTACAAGTGTCGGTTTTATGACATACAAAACAGGAGTTTATTATTCTTCTTAGCGTTGATGGCAAATATAGTTTTGAAATATAATGTTTGGAGCAGTATTCAGCCACGGTAACAGAATTCGCTGACGCAGCCAGAAGGTCCTGACATGTACATGCGACAGGGCATGCGGTGCAAGATGAAAGGTGGGCCATGCGGTACTTGCCCGTGGTCCCCCAGTCTAGTTCCCCTTAGGGTACCACGCTCAAATATTTTTGCCCAGGTTATTTTTTAATATTTTTTGATGAAATTATTTACACAAAGTAATGCGCCTATCTTGGTTCGAACCTACGACCCTATCAAAATTCGAAGACATGTGACATCTACCAACCCACACTGCCCGCGTGGTGGATTGCGGCCCAGTCCCTCTCACCGAGAGCAGGCCTGTGTCCCAGCAGTGGGAACATTATAGGCTGACGATGTGTACTCGTGTGTTTACTTATATACAAGACACAGTGGTTTTACTTCTCAGGAAGTAACCAACTGATCAAGTGTGTGTTTTTTTTTTACTTGGGGTACTTTTAAGGTACAATTTTTTAGTGTAACTATATTATATGAGTAATGGTTAAATAATAAAATATTATAGAACATACTCGTACCATAATTTTGAAATAATTTCGTTCTGAAGGAGGTACAATTTTTTTAAACTTAGGTACTAAATAGTACATTTTAGGTAAATTTTTTTGGTAAATAGGCGGATTTGATTAGTTAAGGTACACCCGCCATTTTGACTCTCACAAAATATTTGCTCGTAGTACACTAAGGGGAACTAGACTGCAGGACCACGGGCAATTACCGGGGCCATGGTCTGCGTAGAGCCGCCGCATAAACACCGAAGATCGTCGTCATCTGAGACTCCACCTGTGGAAGTTGTCTTTACTACGGCCGACTTGAGTACAAAGTGAGTTTTCCAGGTCTTCCGCCATGGAAACGCATGCTCGGTAGAAGGCTCTCCGAGGAGTTTATGAGACAGGTCGAACTTCCCTGATGTATGTATACTGCAGTTAACATTGTTATATTTATGTTAAATCTTTCAGCTGAAGGAGGTGTGTTACGCAGTATCGGTGATATGGGCGCAGTGATGACATCCATCACACTGGGCTCTGTCGCGAGAAATGTAAGTTAAACACATTTTTTTAACTCATCATTGTTTCAGTGCAAAAGAGATGAAGCAATACAAGACGAATAGCGGCTTCGCAACAAAACAATGAAGCCTTTGACACTACATAGCACAGGGCCAAACTCCGAACGAATATCCAGTCGATTATAAGCACACTATCAAAGGACAGAGGAATGAATCTCCAGGCCGGCAATGACGAATCGTGGGAATTTCAACTTTAATGCACTAGTATTAAAGTGCACTAGCAGTATTCATTGCCTAGTAGTGCTAGTGTACTTTAACACTAGAGTATTAAAGTTGAATTTCCCATGATTCGTCATTGTCGGCAACAATCCTTCATTATTTTCTGCAAAACACCTGGAGATTCACCCCGTGCGAAAAAGAGAGACGGGGGCATTTACAAAGCAGTGGGACTAAATGCTTGCGCCTGATCTCTCCCCGGTCGTGTCGGATTGCTGTCCCATCGGACTATGAGAGTAAAGGAACAGCGAGTGCACCTGTGTCTGCGCACACGCTTCTGCACTATATTATCTCCTGCGTGCTTGGCTATTCTCCGTTGTAATTGGACACTGTGATCGAAATCCAATCGGGAGGATTATAATAATATACAGCGTGTAAAAAGACACGTCACAAAGCCGTTAACTACGCATGCTGTGATTCTAACAAAGTAGCTTTGCGCAAAATTTATTGCTGGGAAACGACTTTTATTTTTAGGTTAAATTTTTTTTTTTAAATTATTAAACGCAATGTAACGCGATCCCAGGCAAGTGGAGTTAAACCGCGCCCCTTCGCTCTAAGCCACGTAGGTACTTGTCGGATACGTTTGATATTCATTGCGTTTTTGTAACCGCAAATGCGTAATTTCGAAAAAATATATCGAAAATTCAGGTAATGTTTGTTTGGAAAAAAGTTTATTATTAACACTTGCAATTCATTTTCGTAAAATAGTAAAAAAAAATTTGTGACTTTGACCTTCAATATCTCCAGAACCAATGAATTCTCAGGTATGGTCTAGTGGAAAAAAAATGATCCAAATAATAGGTAGAATATGTGGCTTTCGGCTTCGGAAACTGTCTCTTTACACCCGACCCAAGTTCGATCTGAGCGCCTGATCTTATCGAAGACCAGCCAAGTATGCAAACCACAAACACAGGCTAGAAATACGAATTCTCGGTAACCCCTTTTGACGATGGTTAATTAATAACTTACTTGCGTTTGTATCCAGGCAAGTGGCAACACTTCTAGTGCAGGCGCAGCCAGCACTGGCGGAGGGCTACAGCGCAGCCCGTCCGCCTTGCTTCTCGCGAGAGAACATCCACTTGTAATGGACACTAAGCTCAAGATTATTGAGATATTGCAGGTAAAGTTCATGTTATAGAAATTATTTGCCAACAGATTACATACCAACAATAACATATAGAGGTTTGGGGAAGCGATATAATAGCTAAATAAACTTACAAGTTCCACAATATTTAAAGATTTATCCAAACGCCTACTTGACACTTCACGTGCTTGGCTGGCTTTTACTTCGGCCAGAGGACCTCTCAAGCTATATATATTATTGTAGTCTTTGCTGTGAAGGCCTGCGCGCGTCAAACGTCAACATCTGTCAAGCCCCGTTGACAGTCGGCCATCGTGTAACTACAAACTAATCATGTTCCGAGTGTGTGAACCTTGCCACAGGTCTAAAGACCTTGCTTAAGCATTGCCATACAATGTGACAATGCTGCCAGTCTTTTGGGCACATTTTTCAGTCGACAGCGATGCGAATTAATTTTTGACGCCATATTTTAAGTTTGTTTGATATAATAACTAAGTTTCACATATTTTTGTAAGCATTTTCTGTAGATCTCGGTCCTTTTTATTTATTCAAATTCTGTTTTCACTATAATATTCATAAATTCTACCAAACTGTAAAACGGTTTGTCGGCAGTGTCGTGTCATAATTAATTTCAAGTTTTGTTGCAAATAATACAATCAGGATCAGACAATCTCACATTTTACACCAATGAACCATTTTAAACACTGAATAGAACAGAATAGAATAGAATATTCATTTATTTCGATTTTTTTTTTGTTCTCTGCTCTGACAAAGCTGGGACCTCAAAATACTAGTAGACGCTTGGTTAACTTGTCCACTATGCCTCCCACAAGGTGGACCGATGAACTGCTAAGGATCGCGGATATCCGATGAATGCGAGACGCACAGGAGCCGTCATTGTGGCGACACGCGTGGGGAAGCCTATGTCCAGCACGGACGACCTTCAGCTAAAATGATGATGATGACTGTCCCAAGTCGCCATCCTTACTACAACTCGGGACCTGCTCTTCTGCAGTGACTCCTGATTTAATTTCGTGAGCAACATGCACATGGGAAGGTGGTGAATCGCTCGTGTATATCTTCTCTTTTTGCCCCCGTTCGGCTTTCTTAATCTTTTAGCATTGCTTTTGGTCAAGCTTATGCGTGTCCTTTCGGACATTTGTCATCGAGGTAGTTTGTGGTCTACCTCTCCCTCTCTTTTTTGTAGCCATGGAAAGGCACTTTTTCGCGATATGGTCATCGGGTCTACGCATAACATGTCCGTATAACCTTAGCCGCAAATCCTCCGAAATCGCTCGTTTTAATGACGGCATCAAAATGTGTGCTGGTCCGGTAAGTCGCACGGGTAGCAATTGGCGTACACAAGTAAATTACGCCGTGCAGAAGCCACAACGTGTACTAATATGTTTTATTTTTACAATAATTGATTACTCTGCCCATCCTCTGTTCAGTTTATTCTGGACGTTCGACTTGACTACCGCATCAGCTGTTTGCTGTCGATCTTCAAGAAGGAGTTCGAGCAGGCAGGGGAGCGCTCTGCGGAGACCATCGGCAGAGCTGATGTGGAGGCCATTGGGCTCCAGGCGGAAGGGATCTTCAGCTGTCGGTGAGTAGTGGGGGGTACTGAACTGAAAAGATTTGTAATCTCGAATATTGATAAATCAAACAAAATAATCCTAGTAATTTTTAGTTCTTTTTTCTGATTATATTAATTGAAATTTTAGGTATGAGTTTCTTGTCAAACGCTTTTAGTTCACTTATATACCCAAGAGTCGTTTAAACATGTTTAAAAGATTGGTCAATCTGCAAGTAAAAGTTAACAATTTATTAAAACTTCATGCACAAAGTTATAAAGGTGAACTAAATGCCTTAGGTATTCTCTACCAGTCAACCAAGGATGGTGGCGAGATTAAATTGCAAAAAAAGGTGCATCGTTAATCTGTTGGAAATATATAAAAAAACTAGCTTCTGCCTGCGGCTTCGCCCGCATGGTAAAAAGTAGCCTATGTTTTAATCCAGGTTATAATCTATCTGTGTGCAAAATTTTCAAATCCCTGCAGCCGTTTTTGCGTGATGGATACACAAACATACAAACTTGCAAACTTTCGCATTTGTAATATTAATAGGATTATGTAATTTTCATGTTCAACAATTTGAAAGTACTTATTTATGTTAGGCATTAAATTTGACAAGTTTAAGTATCATTTTTCAACCGTCAGATAACTTTTCTCTGAAAAATAATTATGGCGGTTCATATTTTTATACAAAAGCTGCCAAATTTTAATTCTTCAGAAATTTAACTATTTAAAATCCTTTAAAATCCAGAGCCTTTTGAATTTTGTTTGATTTATTAATCGAATATTGAATGATCATTGAATTTCCTTCGTATGTACAACTTTATACGTAGTGTGAAAGGCTACTCAATATTTTTTCTTACATACTTAACAATTGGTTACTGTAGATTTCTTAAATCACTTTAATACAACTTTTTCTTACATTTTCACTTCACACTTAAACTTAATTTAAACTTCTCTATAATAAAAATAAATGTTGAATGTCTGTAAAATAAACTTTTCACGAATCACTGTAGAAATTGTACAAACTGTAAAAAACATTCTTTTCTCAGATCATTATTGTAAACTTCAGTGTCTTCATGAAATCTGTATCTTTGTTTAATGTTAAAGAATTATTAAGTTTCAACGAACCTAGAACATATTTGCACTTTCCGCCATGTGAGAAAGCGATGGCGCTATAGCTCTTGTATAGCCTCGTCTTTTTCTCACAGACGGCGATGAAAAATAGCTCACATACAATAACTGTCTTGAGATTCCTTAGATTCTTTGAAACTCAAGTAAAAAATTTAAGTATTACAATTTTCAAGCCTTATTTATGTCATTTGTAGAACTATCTTCTCTATTATGTATTACTGGTAATTACTATCAGTGACTAACGCATGTTGACTGGTGACGGGGCATTAAACTTCTGTGGTCATTACATATTGACAACAACATTATCCTTCATCAGGAGCAATCGGGTAAAAACATATTGGATTCAATCCATTTCGGTCATTTAAATCGGGACATTATATGATATTTGAAAAAGTTTGAAGTGTTTGAAGAATTTGGAGTTATCGCCAGATGAAAAAAGAAAAAATGCTATTTTCCTTTTTTACATATTTCTTCAGTTAAGAGGGAACAGGGCCTGCGACTAATTTGAATAGGTATTTGAAGAAACTATTGCGGTCGTGCTGCCTCAAGCCTGCCCCCCTAGAGTGCGTTAGGGACAGCTGCAGCTCAGACCGATTTTATCACAAAATTTTTGACGAGATCGACGTTTCGTATTCCCCTTTCTTCTCCTCGAGCACTGAGCCGATTCAATTACTTTTAGCACAGAAATTTTAAGAAAGAGTATGTCTAGGTTCCTATTAAATGTTAAAAACTTTTCAAATTCGTCTGGTAGTCCTCTAATCACGGCGGTAAAAATGGGCTATTTTTTGTAATTTTTGGAGCGTCATATTTTCTTCACTTATTAGTTGCTGAAAAAAAGGCAATAACAGGAACGTGTCTACAACAGAACGTGGTTTTATGAAAAAAGAATGATTGCTCTAAAAGTATTATTCAGGCAGAAAAAGGGGAATACATTTGTATTGAGAACCACAGCCCCTGTTCCCACTTAACGCTGTATTATAAGAACTCCTTTTCAAAAAGTGAAAATTGCAAACTTCAAAAGACTTGCATATTCGGTTTGACGAGGATGCCAGGAAAATTAAATATAAAATAAAAGTTTCTTGGGTATAATACATTTTTCATAAACATTAAAACTTGATAGTAATTAAAGATTTTTTCCTGTGGTGTCATCATGGGTTTACTAACATACACACAACTTATATTTCTTTCAATGTAACACACTACACACCTATAATATGTAATGACCAAACTCTCTAATTGATTGTCAATAAACTATACTTTAAGTAGGTCTGGGATAATGACATGTAATGGTACTAATGTGAAATGTTTTTCAGAGCGATACAGACTGTGCCTGACAGCTGTCTTCCAAAAAATGTAGATTTGTTAGTATGACATAGTATATGCATGGAATGATTAACTACGCATGCGGTTGGGGATTTACTAATCGGCTTTGTGACTTGGCTTTTTGATCCTTTGAACGCTCTTCCATCAACTCAGTGAATGTCTGTCCTCAGCTGAACGCGCCTTTACCTTACTCAAGAATTTTATTAATCTGAGGTTCTAGACAAGTGACATTCTAACAACGAAACCTTGGGGGAAGCGTAGCGATTGTAAAACATTCAAAAAATGTATGGGATTAACAAGCGCATTCGAAATGCCACGTGTTCAATCCCTTATATTTCGGCATTTCGACAATTACTACAGCTCGAGCTCGTGGCTAAAGTAATAACAGCCGGACGGGTCGATCCATCAGGTTAAGCTACGCTTGCCAGGATTGGTTTTTGGATGGGTGACCATCTTTACATACCGAGACTCTTCCGTGCCTAAAAGAAAAGTTTGGAAAGCACGTTACGCCGTTGGTCAACGTGCTTTCCAAAGCACTCGTGTTTCTTTGACAGTCGTTACAGGTCGTCAGAAGCCCGAAAGTCTGACAACCAGTCTTACCAAATTGTATCGTATTACCTAGTTACTGGGTTGTGGAGGTCAGATGGGCAGTCGCTCCATGTAAAATACTGGTATTCAGCTGCATCCGGCTAGACTGGAAGCCGACCTCAAGATAGTTGGGAAAAAGGCTAGTCAGATTGATATATTACCGCTGGTTGAATGACACTTTGTCTAGGACCTCTGTACTAAATATTATCAAACGCGTTTGATGGGAATCGACGTCTTCTTCAAACGTCAAGCAATGCATAGACACCTCTTTATGCAGTGCAGAATTATAAGTGGTATCTGACCTGGGTATCTGCATCCAAGTTTGCCTACATCAGCTCTCCGCGGACCAACAACTGCCGCGGCACGCCTGGATATCTCTTAATCGACTACGCCCAGCCCTCCTAGCCATATTACTTTTCTATTATCGTTTACGCTAACGGTTAGTACAAAATGTATGGTAATGACATTACCTGCGTAGATAAGTGTCACGTGACTTATCGCAGGTAATGTCATTGCCATACATTTTGTACTAAGCGTTAGCGTAAACGATAATAGAAAATTAATATGGCTAGGGGGGCTGGGCCAGACCACTGCAGGCACAACTTTGTCAGATGGGGTTACTCCAATTAGCCAAAATGCGATTGCGGAGTTGCAAATAACACCTGCACTTTGAAAGACCTTTACGAGGCAAATGCTAACACGCGACGTGGCTGAATTTTCAAAAGAGATTTAATTCTGTAATCATCAATTCTACGAAGAAGAAGAGATTACATTCCCGTCTTAATAAATCTACTAATAAAACATTTTTTTTTTGAGGTGAAAACTTCTTTAGGCGCGTTGGGCATTTTTGAGATGGGAAAGTACAATTGAACTCGCGCGACACCGACACCTACGAGATCCGCTACGAGCCTCGGAAAGCACGTTACGAGTGCTACGCGTCGTAGCACTCGTAGCGGATCTCGTAGTAGATTGAAGGGAAAACTTCATTAGACGCGTTGGGCAGTTTTGTTCAAGTTTTTACTTCTGTCGGTACTCCCGGTGTGCCAGTTTTTTTTTTTATTATATTTCAATGTAGACGTTCAAAAGACCAAAATATCGAGTTATTGCAAGAACCTTCAAACAATAACCTTGCATGTGATGCTGATCTTGTGAAAATGAATAACATAATGAAATAATAACCATTAATATTACCTTTAACCGTTTGTTTTAGAAGTATGTACTGTGAACCTTAGAATTAGTCGTGTATCTATGTGTTAGGAATAGAAAACTTAGTTGAATTGATAATTTCTCTGCAAATATAAAAATTTTTGCGCATATTTTGTTATAGATGAAAAAAGCAAGAAGATTTTTATTGCAGCCCTTGTGTCATGTTGACCTAAATTATTTCGTATGAGGCAATAAATTACTTTATTGTTGATAGGCACGCGTTTGACCACTATCTCACTTGATGATAAACGATGATGTGGTTGAAGATGGAGCACGCTTGCCTAGAAGTAACCTATTCACTCTTGACTTAAAGACTGCCAGGTTCTAGCTATCAGGAAACACAGACTCCGGTAGGCAATTCTACTCCTTAGCTGTACGCACAATGAATGTGTTCTCAAAACACTTTGTGCGTATGGATGGGATGTCCACCATGAACCGGTGGCACTTCGCCGTACGTCTTGTGGTCCGTTGATGAAACGGGCTTGGCGGAATCAAATTATGCAATTCCGTCGCACACTCCCTAAAATGTACCCGATAGAAAACCGACAGGCTAGCAACTCGGCGTCTAAGCTCAAGACTTTGGTGCTTCGACTAAACAAGCCAATTATTGCCGATGATCCTCTTGGCTCGTTTCTCAATTGACTCAAGGGCATCAAGCTGGTATCTGGCAGATCCGTCCTAAAGATGAGAGCAGTATCCTCCATACATGATCGAACTTGCGCTTCATAGAGTTGGAGCAGCTGTTCCGGCGTGAAATACCGTGTGAAAGTATTTTCCTGGCGCAGTTGGTATTGCCGGCTGTACACGCTCGTCGAGACACCAAGAGACAGGCCGAGTACGAGTGTGTAGATGGTGGCCTCTTCGTGTCGCGTCGCGTCTCTCTTTGGCTCTCGTGGCGAGAGCCACGTGACGTGAACGAGACGAGCGTGTACAGCCGGCATCAGGCACTAAAATGTGTGAAGGAATAGTAATACATTTTGATGGAAGTGGGCAAAGTTTATGTTTGCAGTCGAGGCGTAATACACGTCCAAGTTGAAGGCGAGGTCGTTTTGGGGCCAAGTAACTGCAATGAAATATACCCACGTGTATTAAACGACGTTTTTCAACACACTTACTCGAAAATAATAAGTAAAAATTCATAAACAATAATATTTAGTAACAAATTATCGTGAGAAATGGCTCTAGGATTGTTTTTCATCCGCCGTGGTGGGAGCTGCCGCGCGACCAACCTGTTACAATAAATATAATAAATTATGACTGGGCCTGGCCACCGCACTTTTTCGCACTTGTGCGAATTACATTACATTGCAAGCCTAAAAGTGGTAGGGGTAGGAGCGGGTTTTCAAGTATGTTTTCAATATTTGAGGGCCTTTTTCCATCTGCCTACCATTTAGGACCGATTTCACCAATGAAACTGATCGCGATTAGTTAAACTAAACTCAGTTTATACGTTTAATCGAGATTAGGCATTCATTTTGCGTTTCACCACTACAAACTAAACTAGTTCAAGTTTAACTTAGTTTAAATTCTAAACGCCCAGTTTTCGGTGAAACGCAAAAAGAAGCTCTAATCTCGATTAAACGCATGATCTGAGTTTAATTTAAACTAATCGCGATTGCTTTCATTGGTGAAATCGGGCCTTAGTCTCTAGGCTTAGCAAGGCTAATGAAGACATCAGAAAAGTTGGTTAATGTTGACGGTTACTCCCCTTTCGACTCGTCTTAGACCAGTGTCGAAAACAAACGAACATTTTAGTAAAAAACGCACGATAAGCATAGTGAAACATAGTAATGCAAGTGGCCCGCTAGAGCAGGGTCGCGAGAGTATTCGAAATGAGTCACCGTGGCCTTGGACCGCACAGGCAACTAAAGGAAATCGGGTGGTTTTAGTCAGTAAGAGTCTGACTCCTCCCCCCGCTCCACCCAAAGCGAGAGAAGTCATCAGATGATTTCCGACCCTCAAAAAAAGAATACAAAAAGCATAGGAAAACATGCAATGTAAAAATTATGGTATGCATTTGCCTGCATAATCCAAATAAATGTTTAGTTTTAGGAATGTCTTGTGTCCCGTGAATTAAGGTGCATGTGAGATTATTGCTACTAACCTTATTATTGCTTGTGGGTTTCAAAGGACTTTCTAATGCCCTGGCTTTTGTCAGAACCATGGCTTTTGCGCCGGAGTTGAATTTGTGACGGTTTTGGGTTCTGTATGATATTTATTTATTTTTGTTACCAGTTACTAATATGATATTAATTCCGGGTTGTGGATTTATTTTTACTTTACTAATATTTTATTTAGAATATTTTCAAAATATACCAATATTTTGCCAATAGTTCCCAAATACTAAAAAACAATAAAACATTATCTTGGTTATCGTATTATCTAATATTTTTAAATAAAACTTTAAATGATGTCCAAACAAATGGTTCCTTTGCCCGCGACCTAAGAATATGTGTTTAATTTGTAATATTCAACTTATTTCTTTTCCTATTTCGAAAGCTCTAAGAATGTATTTCTACCCGTGATTTCAACCTTTTCCATACATCTATACTTATATCTATATGTTTATACTTTGCGTCCATTCCGGCGGTGTCAGTCAAGTCTTGCTTAAAGCCTCCGCTTCACCTACATCATGGTCACGAAACACGAAAAACTTCATAAAATGACCAATCACTACTTATCTCTTCCCCCACAATTTTATTGCTATCGTGTTCAGGGATACGATGAGGAAGTGAGACGACAATATGCTTATGATCGAGATAAAACGCGACCGTGTACTTAGTTGCATCTTGAGTAAAAATGTAATCTATTGCAACTCACGACTTTGTTGCGAAAGAAAAAAAGAACCGCACAGCTTACGTGGCAAACCTCTTCGTGCACATTCTACATAGCAGTAGTCGGTCGATTAAGTAATGATAGACCCTTTTCACAGAAGATTTTGCTCTACCATTGCATTACGGACAAAACCGGCATGTCCTAGAACCAAAAAATCTATAGCATGTGACGTACTGTATGGATCAGAATGTTGGGCTGTGAAAAGACGGAAGACAAAAAAAATTGCATGTGGCGGAGATGAGAATGTTGAGATGGATGTGTGGAGTAACGAGAATGGATAAAGTGAGAAATGAGTACATTAGAGGTAGTCTAAAAGTGGCGCCAGTCACAGAAAAGTTGAAAGGGAGCCGCTTGTCTTGGTATGGTCCTGTGAAGAGGAGGGATGAACCACATGTAACTAAAAGAGTTATGAATATAAATGTAGATGGATGGAGAGGGAGAGGGTGGCCAAAGAAAATATTTATGGGTTGTGTGAGGAGTGATATGAAAGAAAAAGGAGTTAGTGATAGCGTGACGGCTGACAGGACTGAATGGAAGAAAAAAACGTGTTGCGCCGACCCCAAGTAACATGGGATAAGGGCAGGAAGATGATGATGTGACATCCACCGCGTGGTGGATAACGGCCCGTTCCCTCTCCTAGAGAGGAGACTTGAGTACCAGCTGTGAGAATAATATAAAACTGCATTATACCTCGTGTATGTAACAAAAAAAAACCTCAAGCTTGAGCCTCCTAAGTCTACATACGTTCATATGGAAGTCTGTGACAAAGAATAGCGAAGATTATGTAAATGTCTCGTTAAGCTTACATATGTGGTCTGTAAGTTTTTACTAAAAAAAAATTATTGACAGCTAAGTATTGATAGGTCAGTGAAGGAAACTCTTCGTGTTTCGCGACCGTTTTCCACCATTAAAATCCTCCCACTGCCTCAACTCTATCAACCTTCCGCCTCCCAGGGATGGCCTGGACCTGGATGAATGCGGAGGTCGAATGGTCCTGCGCGTGCTCCTGCAGCTGTGCTCACAAGGAGCGTCGGCGGCGCTCGTGTCGGGGGCACTCGCACTCCTGTTCAGGCATTTCAGTCAGAGGCAAGAAGTGCTGGCTGCTTTCAAGCAGGTTTGTTGGTTTTCGTACTCTTACTTTTTTCAAACAGATGGTCGATGGGGCCGAAAAGTTCTGGAGTGGCGACTGCTTACTGGAAGCCCGCCACTCTATTCCCAATCCACTGTAACTTCTGTAAGCCAGAATCAACAGTGGCAAAAACAACGCCGAGGTAAAGAAGCTCGACGAATCCCAGAGAAACGTTTAAACTATCTTGGGTCCCGCAACGAAATTAATCAGAAAAGAACAGCGGAGGAGTAAGAAAAACATAATTTCCACTTCCCTCCTAATCAAGCGGGAGACAGAGCAAAGCTAGGTGCTTACCAGAAGACGAAGCGTTGGAAGGCATCCAACAAGGTGTTTGACCTGGTGAGGGTCGCGGGTAGCCGATGGTTGCGAGACGCACAGGGCCGGCCGTTGTGGTGACACTTGGGTAAGGCCTATGTCCAGCAGTGGACGTCTTTCGGCTAAAATGATGATGATGACTTTTTCAATGGCGAGTTTGACGAATAGCAGTAGTTTAGCGAAACAACAGAAATTTGCGTATATTGGTACATTGAATAAAAACAAAATGATTTATTGAATTCGGCACAGACTCGACTCTATTGCATAGTATTAATTCTGCACTAAGCTTAATATTTCTTCTTGACTCCACAAAATAATACACTCCGTTTCGCTTATAATGCAAATAAGTCATGTCGACATGTCATCATCAGCCTTTTAATGTTTCCACAGCTGGGATACAGGCCTCCTCTCTGTGAGAGGGTGTTGGCCATAATCCACCACGCAGGCCCAGTGCGGGTTGGTGGATGTTACATATCTTCGGAGACATTTCGGTTTTCTCACGATGTTTTCCTTCACCGTTTTGAGAGCAGTGGTGATGAAATAATTTGCACAAAGTAAAGCGCCTGCCTGGGTTTGAACTCACGACCTACAACTTGTAAGTCGCGGCCATTACCACTGGGCCACCACTGCTCGATTGTCGACATGTGATGTGATATTAATCCTTAAATCATCCATCAGATTATAATTATTACATCAAAATGAACAGTTTAAAAACGTCGAGTTCTCGTTTCTTGTGTAATCTTGTCGTAGAGTATTATTTCTATGTTCCAAAGCAAATTTTGTGACCCAATATTTCCACCATCAGGTCCAACTACTAGTCTCGGACGCAGACGTGGAGTCTTACAAGCAGATCAAGGCAGACCTGGATCTGTTGCGACAAAGCGTTGAGAAGTCTGAACTCTGGGTCTTCAACAAAGGACGCGCTGTGCTTATCGATGAGCATATTAGTAAGTTTTTTTTTATGACATGGTTGGCGTTGTGGGTGACCGATTGGCTGCTGTGCTGCGTGTCGCGGGTTCATTTCCCGCACGGAACAAATATTTTTATGGCCCACATATAGTTGTTTCGGGTCTGCGTGCTTGTAAACTCACCCACGATACAGGAGAAATATCTAGTGAGGGCAATGTTTTTTTTAGGGTTCCGTAACTGAAGGGTAACTAACGGGACCCTATTACTAAGCCTCCGCTGTCCGTTTGTCTGTCAGCGGGCTGTATCTCATGATCCGTAATAGGTAGACAGTTGAAATTTTCACAGAATGTGTATTTCTGTTGCCGCTGTTACAACAAATGATAAAATCATACGGAACCCTTCATGTGCGAGTCAAACCTGCACTTTACCGGTTTTTTTTTTACTTGCTTTATCAAGATCCAAGACCTCCTTCACAGGACTCTTCTTTTTACCACTATGCATATGAACTAAGCATAAAGCTACAGGCACATTACTGTGTCGTGTCGTGTCGTGGTGCGAGATACACCAATCAAACGGCTATGTTCAAGCCTACGTCACATCACAACAAGTTTTGTAGCCAATCAACTGCGTCAGAAGGCGCCACGACACGACACGACACAATAATATGAACCTGGCTTTACACTATGCATATGAAGCATGAACACGTCTAAGCATCACTAAGTCTAACTATGGCTATATTGAAGTCCGTAGGTGTATTTGCTAACTCAGTTGACATCAATTTGATAGGCACTATGCAGTACATTGCTCGGTGAACATCGATTATAATAGGCACAACGGTTTTCTTATACGTCAAAGCAGCAATGTACGGCAAAGTGCCTATCAAATTGATGTCAACTGAGTTAGCGAATACGCCCGCAGGTCTATATAAACAGATTAATATATTCTCTTTACAAATATAATGATAAACACTCTCATTAGTAATATCTCGTTATTTTCGCTTATTCATAAAGCAAATCATAAGTTAGTGCTAAAAGTTCGCCATCCTTTGCGAGCTGCATGCTCTTTAAGTGTACTCCAAAACATTAACAAAAATACCGTAAACTTTAATCTTATTTATTAAAAAACACCGGCCAAGTGCGAGTCGGACTCGCGAACGAAGGGTTCCGTAGCATTATCTATAAAAACGACAAAAAAAAGGTCTGTTGTATGAGATTTTTTTTTGTATTTTTTTTGTATTTGTTGTTATAGCGGCAACAGAAATACATCATCTGCGAAAATTTCAACTGTCTAACTATCACGGTTCATAAGATACAGCCTGGTGACAGACAGACTGCGGAGTTTTAGTAATAGGGTCCTGTTTTACCCTTTGGGTGCGGAACCCTAAAAATAAGCATGCGACTAGTTTAAACACTGATTAGCAGGTTCTTAATTCAAATTTTTCTATGAAGATTTTGAATTTAGAATCCGCTAATCCGCTGCTTAAACTAAGCACATGCTTAGCGAGTTTTATAAAAAAAGGCTGAAACTGTATCCGTCAGGTCTAACAGGCACAGTGGGTCCAGGCGGCGCAGTGTTGGAACGCAATGCGTCGCTAGACAACGTTCTGGATACCTCTAGAACAGCCAAGCACGACCACACCGAATATAAGAAGATAAAAGAGGTAAGCGAACCATATTTAAACTATTATCGTAAGTTATAAGTAGACCTTGCCTAGGGGTAGGATAAATTCGTAACAGAGTTACGAAGTGTCCCTGGGCACTCAGGCAGCGAAGGAAAAGGTTTTTTTTTTTTTTTGTTGGGTGGGAAATAATCCAATGACTTCTCCCGCTCTGGGTGAAGCGGGAGGGCGTCTCAGACTCTTACTGACTAAAACCCACCCCTGTTCCTTCCCTGCCTGAGTGCCCAGGGGTGTGATAACTCATTTTCAGAATTTATCCGCTACCCCTAGGCATGCAGGCACCGGCCACGATGGGCCCCGTCAGTGGTGGCTGACAAACATCTCCTGTTCGTCGCGCGTGGAACACTACGCGCCGTCGACTCACGGGCCTGGTGCTGATCGGACGGCGAGCTACCCACTGCTCGCCGTCCGCAGGTCCGGGTATGGAAAAGGGGTGGGTTTTAGTCAGTAAGACTCAGAAACGCCCTCCCGCTCCACCCAGAGCGGGAGATGTCATTAGATGATTTCCCACCCCACAAAAACAAAAAAAAAAGTTATAATTAGACTGTAATAGTGTGTCATTGCGAGGAAGACTGCGTAAGAAACTGACATATCTACTGCAGTTTAGTATCCTCATTCAAAGTAAGCACTTAACTCCTCGACTTAAGACCGCGTTCACATTAAAACTCACTTTTTTAATCATTAATATGCTCGCACTTGACCACTATGTCACCTGAAGGTAACTGATGATGTGGTCGACGATGGAGCACGCGTGCCTAGAAGTAACCTATTCATTCTTGAATTATAAGACCCCAGGAAACACAGACTCCGGCAGGGAATTCCACTCCTTCGCTGTATGCACAATGAATGTATTTGCCGACTGTTAAAACGTATGAAAAAATTAAAGGCGGCTTTTTTATTTAAATATTAACGCGTTGGGTACCAACGGATAAGGATTTTCTATTGTGTCTGTTTCTCCGGTAACTGACGCGATAAACTAGACGGCTCAAAGTTGGCGGCTGTGTCTACGTTCGACGTTGAGAATGCGATTTATTCGTAGACGTATAAAAAAGCCTTTGTGGAAATCAGTTACGAAACCCCGGTTTCCTTGAAGGTCGAAGCGGATTTATTATTACAGCAGGGTTATATTTTCCCAAAGCATTTTCGTATCCCCTTAGCACGATGTCAGATACAGATACATTCGTAAAACTATAATTTTTTACTACTGTCAGTTATCGAGTTAGTGACATGATTAGTTCAGCTTTACACATATATGTATATATGTAATTTGAAAATATTTTTAATTTGAAAAACTGAAATAATGGCACAAAGCGGTCTCAAATCAACACCTCTCGTGATCCTTAACATGTCTAATAATGAAAAACGATTCATATTTAATTGTTCAGGTACCTATGAAGAGTTATTAGAGAAAGGTCAATGTACTTTATTCCACATTTATCTGGCGCCTACTATACAAACATTTTATGTCCACAGATACTACAACGTATGATAAAGTACTGCACGCACGGTAACAGCGGGTCAGGTGAGAGCGGCCGGCCCCGTAGACACGAACAGCGCTTGCTCCGGAACATCGGCGTGCATAACATTGTGCTGGACCTACTGCAGGTATGTACCTATGTCTGCAGGTTTCTGGGGAAAGGCCTGTGAAGGATTTAGTTCCGTACCTCACTCGGACGCCATGGCTGCGTAGCCACGTCATGATACCAAAAAATATACGGTTGACTGCGTGACCAAGCCGTAACCAGGTGAGATACCCACCATAGAGCTGCATCCATTTAGTTGGCTGCGCGAACTGGCTGTGCCGCCATGGTGTTGAGGCACGGGCTTTATAGTGAAATCCCGATCCCGCAAATCTTCTTTACCTCTGCTCAAAAAACGATCAAGGAGAATATCGAACCTAGAACCAAAAATTCGAAGGCACATCTGGAATACCAACTTGGGTCCGTGTGTTGGATCACGGCTCATTCTCTCTTATTCAACGATAATGTTCAGATTCGATTGCAATAGACTTGACTACTTTCTTGTAATTTTTTTTGGACATTACAACTCTCTAATACGTTTTTTATGAGCTTCACCTTCAACTATGTAAAAACAATTGACCCACTTCCTGGTTTCCAATTGAGCTGAAATTTTGCAAACATGTTTAGTCCGCATGACAATGGTGTCGATTCTGTAGTGAACAAACTTAACTTAATTTAGTCAATTGCTATCTTTTTCTCTCTAATAAAACAAGAAAGAGACGGACGTAAATTAGAACTGTCAAATTTAGTTGAAAAAGAAATGAAAAACACGGTGAAGCGCAAGGCGTAAACTAGTTTGACATCTCTAACTTAGTTCATAGCAATGGCGGTCCTTTTCTCGCACTGTCTTTTAGTAAAAGATAGCGATTTTAATAATTTTAGTTTAGTTATTGAACAAGAGAATCAGCACCATCGATCGGCGGAATGGTTAAGTAAGTGACGTCATTCTAAATTCAATATGGCGGACTCCCAAAGATGGCGGACTAGTTATTTTTTATGTATTCGCATGATATAGGTTTCAAAAGAAACGTTTGCTGAGACTATGAAAAATAAAATGAAGTCACTTTAAATAGCGTGTCTTTTAGTTTTTTTTAAACTATAATATTTTATTATTTCAAACGGTCAATGAAAAGTCATCGCCCTGGCAGCCAAGAGTGAGTGCTTTAACTTTCTGAATGCGTGCATGCTGCAAGAAACGAATGTGGACCTACATTGGCTAAATCCTTAAATTTTTACAGATATACAGGGTATAAAAAGACACATCACAAAGCCATTAACTACGCATACTGTACGTCTATCAAAGTTTATTTTTTTATTTTTAGGTATGAAGTAAAAAACTATTTTTTATTGCGCGCAATGTAACGTGAACCCAGGCAAGTGGAGTTAAACCCCGCCCCTTCCCTCTAAGCCACGTAGGTACTTGTCGGATACGTTTGATATTCATCGCGTTTTTGTAAATTCAAATTCGTAATTTCGGAATTTCGAAAAAAATAATGAAAATTCAGGTAATGTTTGTTTGAAAAAAAGTTTAGTAATAACACTTGGAATAATTTTTTTGTAAAAAAGTAAAAAAAAATAGTGTCTTTGACCTTCGACCTTCAATATCTCCAGAACCACTGGATTCCCAGGTATGGTCTAGTGGAAAAAAAAAGATCCAAATAATGGACCGAATATGTGGCTTTCGGCTTCGGAAACTGTCTTTTTACACCCGATATTGTATAATTTCAAGTTCTTGAAACGTGTTGCTGGGGAGTTTGTTGCGTCACTTCTTCTTCCCAGCTAAAACACTAGGAAGTGATGACGGGCGGGCGTTTTTGGGGGATTGTCTTCATCTAGAACTTTGACGTTCAAAAAGTGCTGGTTTTCAGTCTAGTTTGAATAAATGACTTTTGTTTTTGAAAAATCAAATACGTTACTGAATAAATCGTCATTTACACATCTCCATCTATCAGTCAAAAGCCGAGCGTGATATGCGCAACCATTGTAAAGCACAGCACTCATACATTTTTGACGATCTTTGTTGAAATGGAAATCTAATGCAGAATTTGACTCTCACTTTTCCAAATATTGATAACGTGGTAATAAATTAAGAATTAATGTTGGGCAAATAGCATCCCTGTAAACCTAAGTATAACAGCACTTTTAAAAAAACTCCTCTCACATTTTTTTATAAAATGGTGCCGATTCTGTTGTGCACAAACTAAACTTAATTTAGGCTATTGCTATCTTTTTCTCTCTAATAAAACAAGAAAGACACAGACGTAAATTAGAGCGGTCAAATTTAATTGAATTAATATTTGCATACAAATTAAGGGTCCACGTAAAAACATGTCGACTAAAAACACGGTAAAGCGCAAGGCGTAAACTAGTCTACATCTCTAACTTAGTTCATAGCTATAGCCGTCCTTTTCTCGCACTGCCTTTTAGTAAAAGATAGCGATTCTTTAATTTAAATTTAGTTATTAAACAAGAGAATCGGCACCATTACCCTACGAAAATATTCGGCTAAATCTTATCTTTTCATTTATCTTTACACAGGTCCCTCACGATGAAGATGACTTAGCTATGGACGAACTCCTGGCCTTAGCGCATGAGTTTCTGCAACACTTCTGTCACGGCAACCAGCAGAACCAGGCCATTCTTCACAAACATCTGGACCTGTTCCTTAATGCAGGAGTGAGTATGAAAACAATCCAATAACACAGATAATATAATACTAGCCTACCATTAAGTTCAGAAATATAGTAGGTGAGCTTTTAAATCTCTAGATCATGATTTGTGGGAAAAGTCTACTTTCATTCCTTCAAAGTTAAAACTGTGGATATTATGGATATTTTTAACAATATTTTGGAATATATCGGGAGATCGATGACTGAATTTTTCCGATGTTTTAATAGTAGTTATGCTGCTATTCGGGGCGGAGACAAATCCAACAAATCAAAGATCATTAAAATCATTCCAGCTGTTCATGAGTGTAACTAACTTAACTTTGTTTTATATATATGTATAGACACACACCCCAAAAGGCTTCACTTCTTGAAACTGTTTTATTTTATTCTTCCTTACGTCGTAAAGGTCTTCTCCCCTTCCCTTTCACACACATACTCTCTCATTCCCTCATCGCTGCGTTCATACATCTCTCAATAGTTTAACATTTTGATGCATTCTGAATGAAACATCCGACAACTCGGCCATTCTGCTTTCAGTCTACCCTCAGACTGAAAGCAGAATGGCCGAGTTGTAAAAAGAAAGAAGATTTTTACGACGTAAGTAGAACGTCTGTAAATTGAAAGGAGGTGAAGAAGTTTTAAATAAAATAAAACAGTTTTCAAGAAGTGAAGAGCCTTTATACGACACACACCCCACATATATATACATAGATAGATTTTACCAACTTTTATATTATATCAATATGATGCAGCCCTAAAATCCAATGCCAGTCATGTGGCGAAATGTCCAGCCTTTTGAAATAACCCTAAATGACCCAATATTTGTTTCTCCTCCAGATACGTGAAGCCCAAACGGTCTGCTCAATCTTTAAAGACAACACAGCGCTATGCAGCCATGAGGGTAATGAGAAAGTGGTGAACCACTTCGTGCACTGCATCGAGTCCAGGGGTCGCAGACCAGAATACTTACACTTCCTGCAGACCATCGTGCACGCTGACACCACCTACATCAGGAGGAGTCAGGATCTTGTCATGCAGGAGGTGAGTTCTATTCATCAAAGCTGGAAGATCTCTTTTTCTAAGTACGGGGATTTACAACGATTGGTCAAGCATTCAACAAATACCTGCAACTTTCACCAGATCTTCGATCCACAAATAGGTCATGTTATGATAAATATGTTACCAATGCAGCAAATTGTTAGCTGAGTAGATTGCTGAGAATTAACAGTCTGGGAAATTAATTGTCACTTTAACAACCTTTTGGGAAGCTTCATCGAGTCTTCTCGTCGCGTATTCCACAGAGCCTAAAGACTAAGGTCTTCATTCAGTGCGTCTTGCCTGTTATGACTTACGGAGCCGAAACGTGGACACTCACCGTACGGCTGGTCCTTAAATTCAAAGTCGCTCAGCGAGCTATGGAACGGGCTATGCTTGGAGTCTCATTGAGGGATCGAATACCGAACGAGGTGATCCGGCTGAGAACCAAGGTTGTCGACATAGCTCACAGAATAAGCAAGCTGAAGTGGCAATGGGTCGGCCATATTAGCCGTAGAACCGGTGATCGTTGGGGTAGACGTGTTCTCGAGTGGAAACCGCGAATCGGCAAACGTAAGGTAGGACGCCCTCGGGCTAGGTGGAGCGATGATCTTCGCAGGGTGGCTGGTAGCAGCTGGATGAGAGTTGCCGAGAACCGAGCTGAATGGCTTGCAATTGGAGAGGCCTATGCCCAGCAGTGGACTGCTATAGGCTGATGATGACGTAATGTAACCTTAACTTTAGCACGTCATAAAATGACAAGGTATATTTGTCTATGTGACAGTTAAATGGTTTCGACCTCAGTAAAGTTCTTATCTGGGAATTATTGTCAAAAATGGTAAACATAAATATGAAATGGCAAAAGAAATCTTTGTTTTATAATTGAAAATTTATTTTTCATAATAAAATATTATTTTCGGTGTCCGACCGAAGGTTCGGTTTCGATTTCGGCCAGTTTTAAAAAAAAACCGGTTTCGGCTGGACTTTCGTTTTCGGTCAGAAAGTCGCCGAATATTCGGTTGAATAGAAACCGAAAAACTGTCTGTCTCGCTCGTATGTGTAATCATCCTTTTGTTGACTTATTTAGTTTTTTTTTATGAAGGTTAGGGCTGAATTTTCAATGGTCTGATAACTGTTTCAAGTCAAAAAAAAATAATTTGTGAGTGAGTTTTGATGCCAAAACTGGAAAGACCGAACATTCGGTTTCGGCTTAACACTAAATATTTTTGTTCTTTCTTCAGATGGTGAACGCCGGTGAGGACGTGCTAGTATTCTACAACGACAAAGTGTCATTTAATAACTTCATACAGATGATGAAGCTGTTCCGACTGAGCAACGAAATGCCAGAAGCACTAAGGTAAGGCAGCACCATTTTAAAATTGAGATTTATGCTATAAAACCTTTTTTACAAAAAAATACAACCGACTTTCACAAAAATAAACACTAAAAACTAGTTGTTTCTAGTTTTATTTCATCGTTATTTGACACCGAGTTCCGTAAAAATTAATTTTCTAATTTTAAAAATAATGTATCATTCTTACATCTATTTTGACATGAAATAGGTATACATTTTTTCTTACCGGCCCCTGGACCCGGTTTCGAGTAGGATGAGATTCGTCCATAACCTTTTTTATTTATAAAAAGGTTATAATAATTAAACTGGCCCTATAGATAACAAGCATAATATCATCCAAGAATGCTCAATACAATTCTTCTCCCACTCAGGTACCACATCCAACTAGTAAAGTTATTGACGTGCTGTACTATGGGCAAGAACGTATACACGGAGATCAAGTGCCACTCGCTCCTGCCGCTCGACGACATCGTGTCTATGATCACTCACCCAAACTGCATTGCTGAGGTCAGTGTGGAAACTTACTGTATTATTACATTTTAATAGGTATGCCAATAGGGAACGTGCACGGCGTAGTCTGTGCCATCTAGTGGAGTAAATTCGAAACTTTTACCCTATAAAAACTTGTTATTGACATTTCCGTGTCATATTTGGCATTGCGATGCACCGCTGAAATCGGACGCACCTGCACTGTACGTGGAAATTATTATTTAATTTACGCCGAATGCGGCGAGTGCCGCTGCCACCATGCGTTCGGAAGAACTCGTGGCGAACGAGGTCCTGGCATTTCTGCAGTACCAGCTAGATGTCATGGATGAGGTCAGTGTGACCCAGATCTGCATATCCAACTTTAATGAAGAGGAGATACGCAGCGCTAAAACACTGCTGTACGAGTCGCTGCACATAGCCGACCGAATGCCGTCCCGTAGAAGGGATGAAAAAGGAGAGAGGAGTCTCCAGGACATTATTAAAGTGTTGAAGGAGACCGACCCAGACGACGTACTGACTTTTGTGGCGAAGGATTTGCGCAAGCTGCCCCCCGTCACATTCGACCACGTCGACGTCACCAGACTGCTGCGGGACATCACAACCCTCAGATCAAGTCTTGCCGAGATGCAGTTTAGGTTCGAAGCATCGCAATCCACCATCAGTGATCTACGTACCGAGGTAGCAGACTTACGTAATACGTTATGTAGGTCACACGAGCCAAGTATCAACGTCAACTCAAGTCACGGCGCGCTCAATGCATCGCAGCTGAGTTTCGAGTCAGCAAAACTTGACTCGTCGCCGGCCGCCGTCACTGCAACTGCAAGCGGTGCACAAGCGCTCCCCGCCCTCCCCGCGTCCCCCATTATTAGGGCGCCGACGAATGTTAGCACGTCACGTGTTTACTCGGCTGCCGTTATTGCTACTCCTGCAAAAAAACAGCGGCAACCAAAGCAAGCGAGAGGTGCTCAGGGGCCCTCCGATCATGTTCGAAGCTCGTTACCTGTGGTAACAAGTCAAGGACAGGCCGATGAAGAAGGCTTCATTCGAGTGGTGAAGAAGAAGAAGAAGCCTGCTTCTCGCAATCAGTGCGGTACCGCATTGACATGCCCGAACTTTATACTGCGTCCTGCTATTCCATCGACGCAGCTGTACGTGTCACGTCTGCATCACTCCACGAAGGTAGAGGAGGTCGTGGAGTATATCAAGATGAAGACCAAGTTCAGCCTGAGAGTCGAAACGTTGGAGTCGCGCCACAAGATTAACTTCAAATCTTTTGTGGTGCGGGTACCGACTCACCATCTGGAGACTTTCTTGAAGGAGGAATTTTGGCCGACGGGTGTCGTGTTTCGGCATTTTCGCGGACGGCTACATGACACCACGACTCAGCGCAATACGTCGCCGACCTAACGTAGTTGTATAGATTAGATTTTATGTTTTTATCAATATTATGTATTAGTTTATTATTTTTTAAGGTTACTTATGTTGTGTATTTTATCTATGCCTTAGATGCCTGAAAATAAAGAATTATTATTATTATATATGTATACACACACGCATCATGCACACATGCAGCACGCGTAAAGTAGACTGCCATTCTATTGAGTGAAATCTGCAACTTGTACTGTAGAAATACTTGACATTGACATTTATATGACGCCCTCTATAGTTCCTGCACGCTCCCTATAGGTGAAGGATTATTAAAAATGTACAGTTAAATTTTAGTTCAGTATTTTTTTTTAAATTTAAATAATAATAGGCATTCTTTTGTTTGTTAGTTATCAAAAACATGTTCAATCTGCTGCGTACAAAACTGATTGATGTCATTTTTTAGGGTTCCGAAGGGTAACTAACCGGACCCTATTACTAAGCCTCCGCTGTCCACGGGGGCCTGCGGACGGCGAGTAGTGGGTAGCTCGCCGTCCGATCAGGATCAGGCCCGAGAGTGGTTATGATATCCCAATATCAAAATAAAACGCTTGAAGAATTTACTACGCAGTCTGATGCAGTTGGTGGCATTAAAATCTGTGAATGACCTAAAACAAATTACCATTAAAGAATAACAAAATTTCGATTTAATTGTACATTTCAGTGTCTAGCGGCACTCCGGTGTGCCAGTGCGGAAATTCCGTTTGCCTTGCCAAAAACCCGATTCACGCGTTTTAAACCGCTATTATTACTATTACCCAAGGTCTTTAGACCTGTGGCAATGTTAACACACTCGGAACATGACATAGTCTGTAGTTACACGATGGCCGACTGTCAACGGGGCTTGAGAGATGTTGACATCTGACGCGCGCAAGGCCTGAGGGGTCTTGCACAGGTTGAACTTCAAATGAAAACTCGAGGCTTGGTTGGTAGCAACGACTCTACCTTGGTAGAGACTAACACATTATACCTACTTACACGCAATCTCAATTACAGGTAAAAGAAGCATACGTAGGCTTCCTGAACCACTGCTACATCGACACTGAGGTCGAGATGAAGGAGATCTACTCCAGCAACTACATGTGGGACCTGTTCGAGCGCTCCTTCCTGCAGGACATGCAGGCTATCCTGCATAGCGACCCAAATCTGATTCCAGGTACTGAATTGGGTATTTTCCTGTTTTTTTTTTTACAATATGCTATACTAAACAAAAAATAAAACTAAAAGAAAACTTTTTCTAAAAACAGCATCAAAATTGGTAATTAAATTAAGCAGCATTATGATTTTAAATATTGGTCTAAGTACATATAATATAATACTAGCGTACAGATGCCTCATCCCATACAAAGAAACAGTACCGCCGTAACTACGGGTTTTCGTCTGGCACAAGTAACTTTTGTTCTTCGTTCGGGCCCGTCCTCTACACCTCGCTAGATGGTGTTAGCAGCGACGGCTTGCAAGCTGAATGAATTTACTTAAAGTCTTACCAATATTTTCTCATACATTGAGGATATTGTATATGCTATAGTATTTTTGGCACTTCATATCAGTTTTACTATATCAAAATGTGTCACTATTAAAATTTTAAAGAGGCGAATGGATAAACTTTAAAACTTCAAACAGCGCCATCTATTGGTACAATAAATATAGATGTCTAAGGATTCGTTTCAATAATCGTCTAAATTTGAATTACAAGCTAATTATTCCACAATTTTATGCTTAGGGTAGTTTATAAAATGAGAAAATACAGTTTTTAACATATTTATTATCAAAATATTACTTAAACTTTAATTAGAAATCGATGCATATAACGCCATTTGAGATTTATTTGAACTAAATTTCCTTTGTTCGTGATGAGACCCCGTGGTCTAGGGAAGAGTTTGGGCGTGATGGGAACATCTCGTTATCTCTTTTGTACGCACGTAACCTAATGGTGGTGACGTCACATTTCAGAGTTTGTATCCTTTTTAACCGAATTCAAAAAAGGAGGTTTTGTATTCGACCCGTATGTATGTATGTATGTTTTTCCGCGATTTTCTCGAATAGTACTGATCCGATTTGGATGGGGTTTTCGTTATTCAAATGCATATTGTTCAAGGAAGGTTTTAGTACATAATACATTAGGATTTGATGAAGAACTTCAGAGATAGACAGTGGAACTCTTCAATAACTAACAGCAAATGACTCACGATTACTGTGATCGTTTGTCTATGTATTGTTTACAGAATTTAATGGGGAACCACAACTATAAAGTGAAAACAAAAAAAAAATACTAAAAATAGAACTGACTTTAATTTCGGAAGCCGGTATCAAGAAACGAAGAAACAAAATCAGAAATACCGTCTTCCGAAATTAAAGTTATTTTCCACATTTTTTTTTTTTTTTGGAAGTTGGTTCTATTTTTTGAAAAAAAGATTTTTATTCCGTTGCCCATTCCACCATCACATTTAAAAAGTTTCTAACATACTTAATTTAGAACGGATTTGAAAACTCTTTCTATTTGCGATTTTAAATAAAGTTACCTTTTGAAACAAATAATTAAAAAAAATTGAGTCAACTACCTAATTGTCATCATCATGATCATCCAGTTGAACATACAAGTGCTTAAAGTATACTTGACCGGTTTTTCACGTAATCAAAGAATGAGAACGATACAGTGCGTTGTTTCGCATAACGTCACACGCTACGTCAAAAATGTACCACATTTTTAACCGACTTCGCAAAAGAAGGGGGTCCTATGTTCGAGTGTATGGGTTTTTTTGTTTTTTTTTTATGTATGTCCGCCGATTTCTCTGTCAATTGAGGACCGATTTTAAAAAAATCTTTTTTTATCCGATATAATATACTCCCGAGGTGGTCCCATATAAATTTTATCGAAATTGCTTCAGCGCTTATTGAAAAACTGAACAAAAACGAAAAATACGTATACCTAGATGACGTTTTGGTGTTCTCCAATTACGTTCTATGTTTAAATTCCACGTTCCATGTTATTGGGGTTTTTAGTTCTGTGGTATAACAACTAAAAAGTGAAAAATAAAAAACTTTTTTTACAAAAAAAAAACCGATTTCCAAAAAATAATACACAAAAAATTAAAAAAAAAATAACTTTAATTCGGAAGTCGGTGTCAAATAACGAACAAATAAAACTTTTTTACAAAAAAAAATTACCTACTCCCAAAAAAGAAAATAAGTACACTAAAAATTAAAAAATAACTTTAATAACGAAGAAATAAAATACGAACACCGACTTCCGAAGTTCTAGAAGACTCCTGAACTTTTTTACTAGTTTGGTAAAGCAAAAAAAAAAACGTCCAACAATTTATAACTTACTTACGGTATAAATAAAATAATTATTTTTGTACCCAATCATCCCTATTTATTGACCGTCAGCGTATTCTTCAATTATTACTCAACCAAATATTTACTCAACACGGTTGTTCTTACTGGTAACTTCTGTATACCCTTTTTTGAGGTGAGCAATCACCAAATAACTTCTCCCGCTCTGGGTGGAGTGGAATGGCATGTCAGGCTCGTGTAAAACCCACCCCTGTCCCTTCCTTGCCTGAGTACCCGGGGGCGCGTAAACCTTGTTACGAATTTATCCGCGCCCCTTGGCATGCAGGCACCGGCCATTATGGGCCCCGTCAGTGGTGGCTGACATACAGCTCTTTGAGGCGCGCGTGGAACACTACGCGCCCGGCGAGCTACCCACTACTCGCCGTTCACAGGCCCGCGTCTATGGTAGACTCTCGCGACCCCTGACGCCCAGGGCGTCGCTGTTTACCTAATGCTTTAGTTACTGTCTCTCTGATGCTGTAGTGATAATGGTTTGTGTCTTCCTCACCAGGTCCATCCACGGAGCAGCCGTCCACGTCCCGGAAGCTGCCCATGGTAGCGGGCGCGCAGAAGGCGTGGGTGAACTACGTCACGGACGTTCTCATGCACACCATCTGCACCTTTTTCAACTCGCCCTTCAGTGATCAGAGCACTACTGTGCAGGTGAGACAGATGTACACTATTTAAAAGAAAGACAATCGGCCAAGTACTAGTCGGACTAGCGCGCAAAGGGTTCCTAACGAATAATTTTTACATGTACTTAAACAAACCTAGACTTCTTGTAGATTTTCCTGTAATCTATAAATTCTGTATTTTTTTCACAGTTTTAGACTCAGTAGTTTCGGAGATAAGGGTGAAGTAGTATAGTACTCCGTATATATAAGCTATATACTACTTGCAATATATACTAGATGTATATGTATGATGAAGCGATGCAGCGATAGGCGATGAAATAAAATGCTGAGCGAAAGCGGCAGAAATATATTGTGGTTACAACGTGAGAAGCGGTAATGAATGTTCGTACAAAATACATCGACATTTTATAGTAACAAGTCAAAGGTAATTAATAATAATAACGGTTCGCGCTTGACCGATTTGCGCAGGAGTTGACGCCCACTCATTAGCGTGGACAATAGCCGGGTCCGCAGCCATCTTGACTCGTTAGCGCCCGGACAAAAGATGCGTAGACGCCATGTCATTAAAGGCGGCGTTATGTTCGGCTGACGTCATAATCCAGGCGGAGCTTCGGAACTGGTTTTTGCACACGGCACGCTCTGACGTAAAATCGCGTGATCCTGTGCTGCGTTGAATCGTGCGAGTGGACTTGCCTACTCGCTACAAGGGGGAATAAACTGACCATTTCCCCTGAATGGTCAGTTTTCATCTGTTTTCTTATATAACATAAAAAAACTATGTATTTTAAAATTATGAAAAAAGTAGATTTCAGACCCTCTTCAATGTGCCTTTTCATTTGATATCGCACGTTACAATTTTAAAAACATTTTTTTTTTTATTTTCCGATCTGCATTCCAAAAATGACCCCTATATTCCAAATTCATTTATTTATGTTACATGTTCATGTTTGGGTTACTATTTGTAATCCAAACATGAACGTGTACCAATAAGTCGATCGGTTCAGTATATTCGGAGCACATTGACTGTGACAGACCGACAGACCCGAGTTAGGATCAGTCTGGTCTGTCGGTCCGAGGGTTCCGTTTTTACATTCGGACGTTCGGAGCCCTAAAAGCGAATGACTCAGTAAATTATAAACTTTCAAACTAATAAAGACCTTATTTTATTGCTGCTTGGAACTTTCTTTCACTACAACGTTACGTAAGTATTAAAATGAATACAAGAAAAAACATTCGATATTATTGGAGACACATAACAAAGCTACATTATACAAAAGAACCACTGAAATACGTTTTTAAAAACGTTAACAATAGGGTATTTTACTCTATAGGAGAAAAAAAGTAAAAATATACGATTGATATAGTTAAAAAGCAGTCGGAAATGTTAGTTTAACTTCATAAAATAACAAAATAAATTTTAAAATTCAATTCAAAATTTTCAGATTTTTTAATCTGTTTTTTAACACCATGGAATAGTAGCCGCCATGTTATACGTCGTACGGCTGTGTAAACTATAAAGTGTCAACTGTCAACTGATCAGCAGTATCTCTTTATACTTTTATTTACACAGCCAACTGACGTCATGACCACAGAGCAATATGGCGTCCACTGCGTTAAATTACGCGCGAAATTTGAAAATGTAAAATATTAATGTATTTTTAAGGCACTTATTGATTGAATAAAATTTTTTAATTTTTTTATTGGTTTATTAGCACATTATAAACTAATTGAGACATTTTAAATACTGGTGTATTTAAAATGTCTCAATTAGTTACCCTATTACAAAAAACAAAAACATATTTCCCACAGACTCGGCAGTCGATATTCGTAAAGCTACTTCAGACGACATTCAGCATTTACCAATGTCCCTGGCTGACTCCGCCACAGAAGCTCAACGTGGAGAAGTGCATAAGGACGCTTAGTGAAGTTGGTCAGTATTGTATGTTTATTTCAACCGTTTATGTACGTCTTACCGAGCTATGGTTTTTCATCTCTGCTCTTGATTTCCACATTTCTCTCTTCTGTATCTGTGTCTTGATGTTTGTGTGAGCATCTTAAAATAATTGTTATTTGATGATATAGGAAGCACCATCAAGTTGTTGTAAAAAATTCAAAATGGCAAAAAAAAGATAATAGTTTTGTAGAACTATGGCGTCGTCCTAACAGAATGCAGTCATTTGTAGGGAAAAACCGGAAAGCGCCCTCTGTCGACGCGATAACGCGATCAGGTTTGCCATACAAATAAGTACGATGATCGCGTATTCGCGCGATGGTCGCTTTATATTAGGACGACGCCTATGGTTGTACCATTATTTACAATATTCCTCTATTTGTGAAAAAATAATCATATAAATAGTCCCTTCGGGGCCGGAGCTGATTCTCTGAAAAATCCGTGAAAGCCTTATCGAATACAGGGGGTCTACTCCGAAGTGTTTTTACGAAGTATCGGCCGAATGTTCGGACATATTTGTGTGAAGTGTTAAAATCAATGTGCCATTCCTAAAATTGTAGCGAAATGGCATTACGTATGTTTTTGGTGGAAGAAGCTCTCAGACAAGAGCTACAATTTTAAGTATGGCACATTCACTTTAACACTCCTCACAAATATGTCAGAACATTCGGCCGATACCTCGTAAAAACACTTCGGAGTAGACCCCCAGAACCTGCTTCTTTTTTGTTGTGCTAGAGTCACTAAGACTTTCTTTGATACTACGAAATACTTAATTTAAATTATTATTTTTCTTCCCACAGCTAAATCCCGTAGCATAGCCATTCCCTTGGAACTTGAAGCCAAGATCCAGACGGTGTTCGAGAAGGCAGCTGCCCTCTCCCGGCAGACCAGCAAGTGGCTGCTAGCGTCCAAGACTTCCAAGTTAGAGAAGATGGCTTCACAGGTGAGTAACATGGCTTTAAGACGATGGAGCTAAGTATATTATAAAGATTTATAATATAGATTATGTATAATTATAATTATATGGGCATGTGATGCGGAGGAATGAAGAAAATGTCGTGAGGAAAGTCTTGTGTATGGATGTGGATGGCTATAAGAGTAGGGGAAGGCCAAAGAAACGATGGTTGGACTGTGTGAAAGAGGATATGGGTAAAAAGGGGGTGACTACAGAGATGACGACTAATAGAGGAGTATGGAAGAAAAAGACATGTTGCGCCGACCCCAAATAAATTGGGATAAGGGCAGGAGAATGATGATGTATAATTATAAATCTTTATTATACAGCATGTAACAAAAAGCCTGTCCGATCCTGAAGGGTCTTACTTGGTATCGTACTGCGTACACATATACGTAATCATTTCATGGATACGAGATAATTATTTTTCCCCAATAAAAATAATAAATTATAAAAAAAAGAAAAACTTACCAAAGGCAACACTGAACGCTCAACAAAGTTCACCTACTGTTTCGGTCAAACATGTCGCCTGAGCGAAACAGAGTGCCTACAGCGCGGCTAGTGCAGGGCGGTATCGTTTGAAATAAAAATAGGTAAAAATGAAAAGATTTCGCCGGCCGGTGGAGAGTTGTCAACTTGATGAATATTTCCCATATTTAGTGTTAAGTTTCGCATATTTTACAAAAAAAAAAAAATCTATTACTATTGGTTTTTATGAGTTACATTTTTTTTCACTTTTTTTTTCTAGTACGTATTTAAAACTAGGAATACGCCTATATTGGATCGGACAGGGTTTTTGTTACATGCTGTATATAGATTAAAATAAAGATTTCCTTTTATTCTTCACAAATAAATGTTTCTTAGCAGCAGTGGTAGCCCAGTGGTATTGGCCGCGACTTACAAATTGTAGGTCGTGAGTTCAAACCCAGGCAGGCGCTTTACTTTGTGTAAATTATTTCATCACCACTGCTCTCAAAACGGTGAAGGACAACAACATGAGGAAACCGGCATGTCCTAGAACCAAAAATTCGAAGACATGTGACATCGACACGTGGTCGATTACGGCCCACACCCTCTCACAGAGAGGAGGCCTGTGCCCCAGCAGTGGGGACATTAAAAGGCTGATGATGATGATGATGAAATATTTCTTAACAAATTTCAATGAACATCCTAAACGTTCATCGCAATCACTACATATACATAGGTTAAATCAAAGTTTCTTTCCGTGTCTGTTTCTCCGCTAGTTCCTCCTAAACCACGAAATGGATTTTAATGCGGTTTTCAATAATAGAAAGAGCGAGAAACGAGGAAGGTTGTGTGTATAATCGGGGCGGGTCGCTAGTAGTATATATTGCTGTTTTCACTAGATTTGTACTTAAAGGGTGGCAACAGGACCCTATTTTTACCCGACTGCGCGACGCAAGGGACAGTAATGTGTTTTTCAGCCTATATATGTTTCTTCCTTTGTGGCGTGGGCCGATTTTGATGATTCTTACGTCAATTGATTCATCTTATTCTTGCGAGTGCTACTAAAGACATGACAGTAATCAAAATACAATATGGCGACCACCAGACACCATATTGTGAAAAAGAAAAAATGTAAGTCGACGAACTATATTATGTGGGGTATCAAAATATAGGGTTCGAGGAGGCGATTCCAAAAATATAACTCACTAAAATGTAGAAAATAAAAATATTGAATATTTTCAAAAAAACCCGACTGTAAAAAACAACTGAAAAGTTCCAAACAAGTCACTTTTCATGCAGTTGGTGTCATGAAATCAATAATTGAACTAAAATAACTGCCACTAACTGCATCAGACTGCTTGAAAAGTGACTTGTTTGGAACTTTTTAGTTGTTTTTTACAGTCGGGTTTTTTGAAAATATTCCATTTTTTTTACCTTTGCTATTAGTCTGTCCATTACATCTCTAGAGCTTCTCTGTTCTGCTTATAAGTTAGTCTATATTTTTTGCATAAATTGGACATGAACATGAGTTTTATCTTCATACTCACCGTCTGGTAAAAACAATTACAGTAGGTAATATTTAAGTGCTTGAGTTCATGATATTCATTCTTCTGTTTTCTTCAGGCAAACCTCCAAAACGACCGCTCAGTAATGGAAGGCCTCCAAGAGATCGTGGCCCTCCTAGAGGAACAACTGCGTCCTCTCTTACAAGCAGAACAGTCCCTCCTTGTGGACATCCTGTACAAGCCCCACCTGCTGTTCACTAGTCCTGGGGAGGTGTCGCATTCTGATACTAGCGGCATCTTTATATCCAGGTAAATAATATTGTAGTAACTGGAGGCGTGTGTAGTGTAGTTCAGTGGTGCATGTACTTCTTGAGAGTAGTCTTATTGTTGTTTTGTAATGAAGGAAGCACTCGATTACAAAGCGTGATAGGCTGTCTGCTGTTAAGGTGAAATGTAGAGGGTTTTTTTTTTTTTATTGTGGTTTGGGAAATCATGCAATGACATTTCCCGCTCTGGGTGGAACGAGAGGGCGTGTCAGACTCTTACTGACTAAAACCTACCCGTGTTTCTTCCTTGACATGAGTAACCGGGGGCGAGGTAACCTCTAGGCAGGAAATGTACAGAGTAAGCCCACGAAATCAAAATTTGTCTCGTTTTTTGCAATTTGCAGGTCAGTGTCAGGTTGTATGTTGGTCAAAATATGATTCGCGGCCGTAGCAAGTATGTATTTATGGAATTATAATCATTAGAATCATCAATACAACTCTCTCAGTTAGAATAGGCGAGACGACTATAATAATTTAATTAGTCCGTCAGTTAGATTACCAAAAAAAAACTATTTACAAAAAAAATACAACCGACTTCCATAAATAATACTAAAAAATGCAAAATAACTTTAATTTCGGAAGTCGGTGTTTCTAGTTTGGTTTCTTCGTTATTTGACAGAAGTCGGTTGTATTTTTTTTGTAAAAAGTTTTTTATTTTTCACTTTTTAGTTGTTGTACGCCATTCTAAAACTAAATTAATAGTAAAGTTATGCCCGAATTGATAGCCCCAAAAATAGGGAATTTGAACATAGTTGGTGAAATTAGGGTGTATCAGGGTGAACTGTACAAATCTGTATACCCCTTCAGAGCGCATCAGCGTGATGTAATGTTGTGAACTGGTGAAAACAATATACAGACATGCGATTGCAGCAATTCTGGAAGGTTAGCTATCATTTATTGAAGAGTTCCATTGTGTATCTCCGAAGTTCTTCATCAGATCTTCATCAAATTGAAATGGGACCACATGTGAAGCAACAGCTTTCAAATAAAAAAAAAATCTTCAAAATCGGTTCACGTAGTAAAAAGTTATGAGGTAACACAAAAAAAAATACAGTCGAATTGAGAACCTCCTCCTTTTTTTGAAGTCGGTTAAAAATTTGGACACGTATTTTTTCTTTAAAAGAAAGAAGTTGACAGAAGGATCCGGTTGGGTTGGGCAGCGTTTGGAAAACTTCGTCAGGTCTTCTCGTCCCCTATCCCACAATGTTTGAAGACTAAGGTTTTCAACCAGTGCGTCCTGCCCGTTATGACATACGGTGCCGAAACGCGGACACTGACAGTCGGGCTGGTCCACAAATTCAAGGTCGCTCAGCGCGCTATGGAGCGGGCTATGTTAGGAGTTTCTTTGAAGGATAAAATCAGGAATGAAATTGTCCGGAAAAGAACCGGAGTAACCGACGTAGCTTGCAGAATAAGTAAACTGAAGTGGCAGTGGGCTGGTCATGTTTGTCGAAGGACCGATGGCCGATGGAGCAGACGACTCCTGGAGTGGAGACCGTATCGGCAAGCGTAGTGTGGGACACCCACCAGCTAGATGGACCGACGACCTTAAGTTGGCTGGGATAGACTGGATGCGGAAGGCGGAGGACAGGTTGTTGTGGTGCAGCCTGGGAGAGGCCTATGTCCAGCAGTGGACTGTGATAGGCTGAGTTGATTGATTTTCTCTTTTGTCACTTTAACAAAAAATGAAGACTGGGTGGGTTCAAATTTCGGATGACGTCACACTTAAAATTAAAATTGTACCACTTTTTGCTTAAAAGTGACGTAATAAGCCCCCACTCCTGAACTTTGATGCGTTGTAACTTTGTAATTTTTCATTAATTTGATAAAGCAAAAAATACGCGTCCAATATTTTTTGTTAATCTAACTTACAGACTAAATAAAATTATTATTTTTGAAGTTATACTTCTTTAGGCACGTTATGAAAAAATGATGAGAGTGAAATTTTAAGATGCGTGCGCATCACTGTCACAGTTAGCTAGAACCGATCTACCCTGAAGTTAACTATGGTCTGTGTTCAATTCTCAATTCTTTATTGCGTACCATAATGTTTATAGTTGGTAGGGAAATTATTATATTAGTCACAATTATGGACCCTGTCGGGCACAGCATAGATCAAGTAGGAGAGAGGAGGAAGACAACTACTGTTTTATTAATACAGAATTAAATTGAACAATTATATTGTTTTTTATTAATTTATTTTTTTAATTATGTAAGTACTAATAAGTTAGTACCTAACATTGCGAAAGCCATTATTATATTATAGTTTTATTCACTTTGATTGTTCGTTCGTATATACATATCAATTAATTATTATTATTTTTATTTATTACTAAATATTTATTATCAATAAGGTGAGTTATTTATTGGACGTTCCATATTTATTAAAATATACTTAAATATACATAAATTTTTCGTAATAAGAGTAGGTAGGCGTATCTTTTAGTGAGTATTTGTAAAAAAAAAAATCGATAAGAAGTTACTTATCATTTAAGTATTCGCTTATGTGTTTCATGAAGAATGATTGTTTTCCTTTTGTAAACTTTGTGACAGTTTGGTTTTTTATCTAGTTACGCCTAAGAAGTATAACTTCTTACGTGCGTACATAAGTACACACACACTTTTTTTTTTACCCGGTTGTCATCCCTATTGATGTCAAATTCCATGATTACATGAAATAGTCATTCCATACATCAATATAAACTTAGAAGGTTGTATTGATGAGTTTAATTATTACAGTTCTGAAAATACGTACTTGCGTTGGCTGCGAATCATATTTAGATCAACATAGAACCTGATACTGACCTGCAATTTGCACGAAACGTAAGAAAATTTGAATTTCGCGGGTTACCCTGGCGCTTTCCCCTAAGGTGGATGCGCCAGGGTGGCCCGCAAAATTCAAATTTTCTTACGTTATTTGCAATTTGCAGGTCAGTGTCAGGTTGTATCTTGGTCAAAATTTGATTCGCGGCCGTAGCAAGTATGTATTTATAGGATTATAGCCATTAAAATCATCAATACAACTCTCTCACTTAGAATTGATGCCAAATGTAAGTATTTCATGAAATCATGACATTTGGCATCAATTCTAAGTGAGACAGTTGTATTGATGATTTTAATGATTACAGTTCTGTAAATACGTACTTGCAACGGCCGCGAATCGTATTTTAACCAACATACAACCTGATACTAACCTGCGAATTGTAAGAAAATTTGAATTTCGCGGATTACCCTGGCGCTTCCACCTTAACGTCCGTATTTCAAGCGGCCTCTATCAATGTCATAATATAAAGTAGAACACTTAATACAGTCCCCTATGGACATCCTGTACAAGCCTCACCTGCTAGTACCAGTCTCGGGGAGGTGTCGCATTCTGATACTAGCGGCATCTTTATAACCAGGTTTATAATATTGTAGTATCTGGGGGTGTGTGTTGTGTAGCTCAGTGGTGCATGTAGGTACTTCTTGAGAGTGGTCTTATTGTTGCTGTGTTATAAAGGAAGCACTCGATCGCAAGACGTTATAGCCTGTCTGCTGGTCCCTACCAGCAGACAGGCTATAACGTCTTGCGATCGTCGTCCATAAATTACCCGATTTTTTGACCCCCCTTCCCTCAGTGAGATTTGACTTCACCCTCTACCCTCCTTAATGTCACGTGACATTGTTAAAAATGCATATTTTTGTGTCAATACATTAATCTATGCATAATAGCGTTGAATTTTAAAAAAAAAAACGTGATTTGCTTAGTTATTTTTATTTAAGACTAGTTAAATTTTACTCATTTTAACCCAATATTCACGGTTTTTACATAGTTTATTTTACAAAAAAAAATACTTGATCCTTGCCGAGACCCCCCCCCCCCTCTCCCCCAAGTGAGATTTGTTGAGATTCGGATCGACCCCTTAGTAATGGACGCCCCCTAAGGTCCATATTTTAAGCGACCTCTACGGATGTCACAGCATAAAGTAAAATACTTGGAGACAGTCCCCTGTGGACATCCTGGTCAAGCCTCGCCTGCTGTTCACCAGTCCCGGGGAGGTGTCGCATTCTGACACTAGCGGCATCTTTATATCCAGGTAAATAATACAAAATAGAACACTTGAGACAGTCCTGTGGACATCCTGTACAAGCCTCACCTGCTGTTCACCAGTCCCGGGGAAGTGTCGCATTCTGACACTAGCGGCATCTTTATATCCAGGTAAATAATATAAAGTAGAACACTTGTGACAGTCCTGTGGACATCCTGTACGAGCCTCACCTGCTGTTCACCAGTCCCGGGGAGGTGTCGCATTCTGACACTAGCGGCATCTTTATATCCAGGTAAATAATATAAAATAGAACACTTGAGACAGTCCTGTGGACATCCTGTACAAGCCTCACCTGCTGTTCACCAGTCCCGGGGAGGTGTCGCATTCTGACACTAGCGGCATCTTTATATCCAGGTAAATCATATACCTTAGCCTCTTATAACAAGAAAGGAGAAGACGGTCAAGGGCTTAATATGTTAGGTATCCTTTGTCTAAGTTACAAAGTTCGTTGTTAGTATACATAATGGTGCGGATTCTCTTGTTTAATATCTAAACTAAAATTAGAGAATTGCTATCTTTTACTAAAAGGCAGTGCGAGAAAAGGACGGCTATAGCTATGAACTAAGTTAGAGATGTCAAACTAGTTTACGCCTTGCGCTTCGCCGTGTTTTTAGACGACATGTTTTTACGTGTACCCTTAATTTGTATGGAAATATTAGTTCAAACTAAATTTGACAGCACTAATTTACGTCCGTCTCTTTCTTGTTTTATTAGAGAGAAAAAGATAGCAATAGCCTAAATCAAGTTTAGTTTTTGGACAACAGAATCAACACCATTGACAGGTTGTAAATGTGTAAACTAACAACTTTAATACTTTTTTATGGGGTTTTTTTTTTTATTGCAAATCAGTCAGTGGTGTGTGAGTGAACTGAAAGCATTTTGTTGTGTTATGTTGTTAGCTCTTGATATTGTTGTCTCTGTTTGTATTGTAATTCAAGTTGTTTATTTTTCCTTGTTGGTGGTGGTCAAACGATTTTATCTATGACCAACTCATCCATCTTCTCATATTTCACTCACAGGATGAAAGCAGAGAGAGACCTAAAGAATCTTATTTTCAGACTGATCCGTCACACGGAGAAGCTTCTAGAAGAGAAAGAAGAAAAACTTTGTGTAAAAGTTTTACGTACTTTACGAGAAATGATGGCTGTAGACCCCGAGTATGGGGAGAAGGTATGTCATTTAAGTACCATTGTTCTAAGACATTATGTACATCACCTGTAGAAAAATGTACCTTTAGCAAATCTGCCCCCTTTTTTTTGTGGGGTGGGAAGTCATCCAATGACTTCTCCCGCTCTAGGGGTGGAGCGGGAGGGCGTGTCAGACTCTTACTGACTAAAACCCACCCCTGTTCCTTCCTGCCTTGAGTGGCCAGGGGCGAGGTAACTCTGTTTCGAGTTTATCCTCAACCCCCGGGCAGGAAAAGAAGTGTTCCTCCGCACCACTAACTTCAGGCGTAGTCTTGCACCTCTAGGCCACCCGAGTTCAAATCTGCCCCCTTAGCCAAATAACTTTTATAGTAGCGCTAACGCTAACGCTTCGTGCAAAATGTATGGCAAGGACATTACCTGCGGAGAGAACTGTCACGTGACTCACGCCCAGTAATGGTCGTTGCCATACATTTTGCACGAAGCGTTGGCGTTAACGTTAACTGAAAAGTATTTTGTCTAAAGGCTCTGAACTGTCCAGTGGCAAGATAAATAAATCTCGAGGTATTTTACTTTCACTGATATAATAATATTTTTTTCCGACTAAGTATCGTACCGATGTCAGTTTCAAAAGGTTAAGTATGGCCCTTTGTGCGGAGAACCTTGCTTAACCCTAGAACCATACCCTGCGACACAAAATATATGTATTGATTGGCGATATCCTCGGTAAAATATGATGGATTTGAGCTCTCATAATTTCAAAATTTCCCGAAGAATCGCCGAATTGAAGTGACGGTGCTCACAGAACAGATGGTCGATGGGATCGACAAGTTCTGGAGTGACCACCGCGTACCGGAAAACGCAGCGTTGCCTCCCACAAGGTGGACCGATGACCTGTTGAGGGTCACGGGTAACCGATGGATGCGAGACGCTCAGGACCGGTCATTATGGCGATACATGGAGAAGGCATATGTCTAGCACGTGGATGTCTTTCGGTTGAAATGACAATGAATAATGTTGAATTTTAAAATGGAAAGATGTTTTATGTTTCCAAGGAGTACCATGCACCAAGTGCTGTGTGACAAAGTGTAACCTACTAAATTGGTTTAATTCACGGGATACACTTGGTTCGCTCAGTAACCGTGCCTGGTTGGTACGATTCCAGGGTTAAGCATCGTGTATAAAGGAGACAAGGAGAACTCCGAAGTCCATTATTTATCTATCATTAAACTAAATCTTACGCCATCCACAGAACAGTTCTTCTAAAAAATACTTCAAATTTGGTCACCAGGGCAACCAGCTCCGTTCGAAGCTGTTGTCCCAATACTTCATAAACCGGAAGTCGGAGCCCAAGATCTTGCCGCCACCTAGTTCCTTGACTGTTACACACGGACCAGGCGGTAAGTTTTGTGTGGGTCATGGGATGGGAGTGTGTTTGTTTTAGTGAAGTTCTGGTTATGCTGTGTTGCTGCTATCAAAATTCTGAACCACCATTTCTTACTTTATAAAAAACTCTAAATTCTAGTCGTATCTCGGAGCATTCAATTTCACAAACATTAGGTGGTTTTGACACATTCAGAATGCGTTTAGTATGCGAAATTTTCTTTATAATATGGGAATTGCTTTTCAGGTTAAAAATCAAATTGCGTTTCTCATGGTTCGTCCACCGAAGTTACTTTTTGTGGAGTAACATTTTGCAACAAAAAAATCCTTTGACAAATCATGTTACAAAATGTTACTCCGTGTAGACGCACTTGTTTCTGGAAAACAAGAGACTCGAGTTGATGTGTTCTGGTTTGAAAAAAGGATGCCTTATTGACACAAAATCGCAACGGTTTTTTTTTTTTTGTAATGAGGTTGGCTGAGACCGACGATGTTTTCCAAAAACAGCTAAGAATAAGGGCGCATAATGTGTTGTGGTACCACATAGGAAAAGCCTTTGCCCAGTATAGGACTGTATCCTACCCCTTTTACACCCGGGCTGAAACAAACTCTGAGACCCATATGACACTTGGTCGGCCGTACCGTCCTCGCGATTTTTTTTAGTGTTGTCACGCACCCTCACGGTCGATCGACGTTGGTTGCGTTCGCAAAAATTAAACAATTATGCGCTAGAATTTATTGAAAGTAAAACTTATCGTTTCATCCCGGGTGTAAAGGGCTACGAAATCAATTTAATTGGGTTTTAAATTTTCATGGGACTATTCATCGTCTAATTGAACTAACTTCAGCATAACCTGAACTTCGCTCCTTGTGGGGTGCGGTAGATCTTAATTAAAGCAAGGCTGCTTTCACCATTTATTTAATAAGAAAAACTGGCAACGAATAGTAATGGCATTTTACTTATAGCTTACTTTAATTACCATAGAAATATGGATAATAACACCTTTGTTTAAACCTTTTGGGTATAAAGTCGTGGGGTGGGAAATCATCCAATGACTTCTCCCGCTCTGGGTGGAGCGGAAGTGCGTGTCAGACTCTTACTGACTAAAACCCACTCTTGTTCCTTCCCTGCCTGAGTGCCCTGGATGATTTCCCAACCCACAAAAAAGAAGAAAAAAAAGCGTATAAAGTCGTGATGATTTGTTTTTCACTTGCAATCTGTCGTTTCATAAAAGGTGGTGGCGACAATACAACAATAAATGACAACACTGGTAATACTCATCATTATGAACAACTTTTATTCAACATTGGAATCGCGAAACTCGAGAAAATGTACTAAACAGCTGTTTTTTAGGGTACCGTACCCAAAGGGTAACCAACGGGACCTTATTACTAAGACTCCGCTGTCCATCCGTCTGTCAGCGGGCTGTATCTCATGATCCGTAGTAGGTAGACAGTTGATATTTTCACAGAATGTGTATTTCTGTTGACTCTATAAAAACAAAAATTAAAATAAATTAAAATTGTTGTTATAGCGGCAACATAAATATACATTCTGCGAAAATTTTAACTGTCTACCTGTTACGGATCATGAGATACAAGCCAAAAAAAAACCCCAAAAAAAACACGTTTCTATTTGTGTGCGTGTCCGACTCGCACTTGGCCGTCTTTTTACGCGTTTTAAGGTTTGGTCCCAAAGTAAAAGTTATTTATTGTTGTGCTGCTCCTTGTATAATTGATTGTTATTATTTGAGTCTGCTAATCGTAGAAATCCTAATTTTACTGAATACTTTCATATCACACTTCATCAGTTGCCCAAAATCTGGGTTATTTTTGGTCCATACTTGCACGCTGGTTACAAAAAATGGTGAAGCAGTCTTGTAATGTATTATGTAATAGTGAGCTGACTAATTAACAAACTTGTTAACAGTTCCCAAGGATAGTGTCAGACTAGTGTGCACAGTTAGCCGTAGATGTCAGCACTGTTCATACTTGGTATAGAAAACTTAAAGAATAGTTGTGTTTTTCAAAGGGAAGGATCAGAAAATTCACACAAAATAGTAATAAAAATAACACATTTATGAATGTGTAAAGGCAGGTTCACATTATTGTGTCGTGTCGTGTCACCTTCTGACGCAGTTCATCATCATCATCATCATTCTCCTGCCCGTATCCCAATTTGTTTGGGGTCGGCGCAACATGTCTTGTTCTTCCATACTTCTCTATTAGTCGTCATCTCTGTAGTCACCCCCTTTTTATTCATATCTTCTTTCACACAGTCCATCCATCGTTTCTTTGGCCTTCCCCTACTCCTATACCCATCCACATCCATACACAAGTATTTCCTCACGACATTTTCTTCATTCCTCCGCATGACAACCGATTTCCACACAAATTTTCGGTCAGCAGTGCCACTTTCAGATTTCCTCTTATATTCTTATTCCTAATTCTTCTATCCATCCGTGTAACACCCCATATCGCGCTTAGCATTCTCATCTCAGCTGCATACAATTGGTTTTCATTCATCCTTTTTGTGGCCCAACATTCTGAACCACTCAAGACAGCAGGTCAGACCATTGACCCTGACTGCTATGCCAGAGGTCGTGGGTTCGATTCCCACCCAGGACAAATGTTTGTTTAATGAGCAGGATCATTTGTTCTGTGTCTGGGTGTAATTTATCTATAATATGTATGTATTTAGAAATATATAAGTATGTTTATCAGTTGTCTAGTACCCATAACACAAGCTCTGCTTAGCTTGGGACTAGATGGCGTTGTGTGATAGTTGTGCAAAATATTATAAAAATATTATTATATTATTGTTTTATTAATCTTTCCATTTGCTACCTAACTCGTGATATGACATAGGCTTAAACAGATTCGTTTGAGTGGTGTATCCCGCGACATGACACGACACCTTAGGGCCGATTTCACCAATGAAACTAATAACGACTAGTTTAAATTAAGTTAAGCTTAAACTAGTTTAGTTCGTAGTGGTGAAACGCAAAATGAAGCTCTAATCTCGATTAAACGCATAAACTGAGTTTAGTCTAATCGCGATTAGTTTCATTGGTGAAATCGGCCCTTAATGTGCCTGTTTACTTAACTTTACCCATTCTTTTTAATAAAGACCAAAAAATAAACAGCAGAAAAAAAAACACGATTATTGAATTACTTGAACTTTCTCATAATATGATCTAAATTCTGACTCTTCAGCTGCTCTACAATATTTCCACCTACACCATGAATATAATACTGAGATGATTTTAGTAACGTCTGTTTTTATCCAATTTACCTCTGTAAAATTGAGTCCACGGTTCCTTTCCCTTCGAAAAGTGGTTGAATTTCCATAAAATAATATGACACTAAACTTGCTCTTATTTAGTAATGGTGATAGGATTTAGTGCGTAAATTTAGTGTAATAAAGATGCCTTATTTATGGAAAAAGTAAACTTAATTTAACATGATTGAACTAAATGTCGTGTGGCTTAGAAACATTATTTGAATAGCAAAAATACAGGTGTAACGGAAATAAGTGGTCATAATATTTTTATTAATTGGGTGAGAAAAATTGTACTTTCAATTATATTTAATAAAATAATCACAAAATACCTCTAGAAATGCGACGTTGTCAGACCGATTGACGATTATTTCCAAATAAAAATTGGACTTCCGTTATCGTCAGCTGATCAAAATTAGTATGGGAAGAACAATTTTTTTTTTTCAGCATTGACTCTTACTTTCTTGAAGAAAGTTATTTTCTATATGGCAGTATCGACCACGAATTGCCGTAACACCCTGTATATTAGTAATACAAAACTCATTTTGCTAAAAATTGCAGCTGCCAAAGGTTGTTCAAGTTTTAAACGGTTGGGCTGCAGCATCTCTTAAATTGTATTGCGGCCCACCGCACTATCTATCAAAGCTTTCAACCATAAAGTAACCACAAATTTTTGAATAATCATCTTTTTAGCTAAGTTTTAAAAAAGACAGTTGAAAACAATCAAAGACACTGATCAGCGGGTTCTTAATTCAAAATTTTATAAAGAGAATTTGAATTTAGAATTCGCTAACCATTATTTAAACTAAACATATGGTTAACGAGTTTTATAAATAAGTCTGTTGAGTTTTGATAAAAACTGTCAGTAAGAAAAGAATTTACTTTCTCCTCGTCACATAATGAAGGCATCTTAAACCTATAACACTTAATAGTTTAGTGTAGCAAACTTTCTTTATTTCTCACCGCATGCGACGCAGAAAGCCATCCGCTGAAGATGAAAACAGGTGGGTTCATGCCGCTAGGCGTTACTTACAGTGCCACTAGGCGGTACTTACAGTGTCACTAGGTGGTACTTAAAGTGCCACTTTACACACTAGAGTTTTGTGTTGCACAAGTGTTTGGTATGTTGCTTGCCATATTGAGGTTTTAAGTCTACGTGGATGAGACAAATTGAGCTGATGAAGCTGCGTCATTTTGAACAGTGAGAGCAGATAGCCTATTAAGTCTATTTGAGTTACTGGTTACTTAAAATAACTAGCAGTTGAAACCACCAATATCCTTCCACCACCGTCTTAAAGGTGGCTTCAGTCGCCGTACGTCCTTAGCCCTTAGGCTTTAATATTAAAATAGCATGAGACCTAATTCAGTGGTGTGTACATTTAGCGTATAGTATAAGTAGTTCGATGTGTACGAAAAAAACACCGACCCAAAATACTTTATGTGCTATGTTATAAAAATTTTAATACTTTTCCATTCACAATACACTGACCGGTTTTAGTAATTTATGACTCCATTTTACACTTATTATGGCAAGCAATATGAAACAAGTATTTATTCTTCAACACTGAGTGCTCACAAACCTAAGATGTATTTGAACTCAAGTATTTAACTTACAATGAATTTAAAATGATCTGGATATACTTAAGTTCTTATACATAAACTTTTATTGATATATTAAATGTATAACGCAAGCGAATCACCCTTTGCGTACTTTTCGCCCACCTTATCAAATGCTTTATCGCTATTCCCATTCCTTTATTTTAAATAGCACATTTTATGGCCTGTATAACAAACTTACTTACACTAACTCTAATAACACACATGCTGAGTAATAACAATTTAATATAGAAATATGTACAATTTTATAATCATGGGGTTATAATGTTGTGTCCTACAATACACTGTTATATACTTTTGACAATTTTCATAAGTTTAAATGGCTCAGAGTTATGCAGATAGTTAAAAATAAGTATTCCCTATAAATGGTTTATCTTTTTTATTAAAACTTCATGTACAAAGGCGGACTTAAAGGCTTACCTATCCAAGTAGTATTAGTGATGTGGCTAGTAACTGCTAAGGTCACGGAATAGAATAAACAAGTGGAAGTGCTCACAAAGCTATCCGGCGTGTGTCACAAATGTGCGGCATAAATTGTCAGTTGTTCTTAATAAGTCTTAATTTTGTATGAATAACATAGGGTGACTGGTAATTATTGACCGATACTTAAACACGTGATTGTACTCATGATAATAAACAACTATCCCAAAGAAACATTTTATTTATACTCATTCGTTTTTATCACAATAACACAACAGCCGTACGAAATTCGCGCGCGCGGGGCTGTGACTTATCAGCTGTTAGCCGCGTGCGCCATCCTGTCTCACTATATGTTTCTTTCGGAAGGTTGTTTGTTATCATGAATACAACCACGTGTTTAAGTATCGGTCACTAATTACCAGTCACCCTATATATTCAATTTGGACGAAAAGCTTATTTGTTGTTCATACAAAATTAAGACTTATTACAAATGACGAAGATTGTTATTATTTTACATTTTTTCCGCAAAATTGTGACACGCGCCGGATAGTTGCGTGGGCACTTCCACTTGTTTTTTCTATTCCGTGGCTAAGGTTATGGAGTTCCATCTCTTTCTCTTAGACGCCAACAGTACCAATATATCCAAGAAAGTTATATTTAAATTTATTTGTACCTACTGTGTATGTTATATGTATACAACTTACTGTTCCACACTTTTAAATCTGAAAAATACAATATGTACAAACCACTCTTTTCTTCTCCACTTTAAAATATTCTACCCCACTATTGCCTGCCCCCAAATACACAAAAATCCCCTTTTATATTTATTTAGCATCCCAAAAGCTTTCTAACACGTTTTGCTATAGTCCCACTTTGTTTGCTACCAAACTAACTGTACATACAATTGTATAGCAAAAGTCCTGCTCCGCACGGGGCAGACCCTGGCCCAGGTCCAGGCCCATCTAGACAAGGAAGGGGCTTCCGACCTGGTGGTGGACCTGGTCATCAAGAGCACTAATCGACAGCCTATCTTCTTGGAGGCGATACAGCTTGGTGAGTGCAATAAAAGATATATTTCTATATTATATTCTATACAGGGTTACTGGTAACTCGAGGTATTCCCGTCAGAACGTTATAGTGTGACCTGTTTTCAACAGTTAAGCACTCGTCATATTTTTTTTTGTTTTTCTGATTTCGTTACTAAACATCATTTTCCTTTAAAACTGCTAATTGAAAACTTAGATATTATCAACAATCATTGATTTCCGACTAGGTTTTCCGGGTGCTTATTTGTTGCAAATAGATCACACTATCACGTCCTGCCGGGAATACGCCAAGTTACCAGTAACCCTATACAGGGTGTAAAAAGACATCACATAGCCTTCAACTACGCATACTCTGTATATCTAACAAAGTAGCTTTACGCAAAAATTATTGCTGAGAAACAACTTTTATTTTTAGGTATGAAAAAAGAAACTATTTTTATTGCGCGCAATGTAACGCGAACCCAGGCAAGTGGAGTTAAGCCCCACCTTCGCTCTAAGCCGCGTAGGTACTTGTCGGATACGTTTCATTTCATTGCGTTTTTGTTACTTTAACTGCAAATGCGTAATTCGAAAATTAAGGTAACGTTTGTTTGGAAAAAAGTTTAGTAATAACAGTTGGAATCCATTTTCGTAAAAAAGTAAAAAAAAAAATTGTCACTTTGACCTGCAATATCTCCAGAACCAGTGGATTCCCAGGTATGGTCTAGTGAAAAAAAAAAAATCCAAATAATGGGGTAAACTGTCTTTTTACACCCGATATAGACAATTCGTAAACACTGGTGCCTTACTTCGCTATTCTCATTTATGATTTCTTTTATAGTGGTTTGATTGCCACACATGCCAAATAAATCGAAACAAATATTTTATGCTGTTTTGATATCCGTTTCAATTTGAAACCTGTGTATCGGTCAAGGATTAGAAGACGAATAATGGCAACAATTTGAAACTCCTGATTTTATTGATAAAAAAATATAACAGATTATTCTTTGACTAGCGACTCGCCCCGCACCGCAAGGGTACAAGTTGTACACACAAACATTCTTCGTCTATTGCTCTCACTATTAGAAAACTACTTTGAAATACGTTGCGTAGTTTAGGACGAGTTAGCGAAGAAACTGACACTCGCGGAAAGCTATTCTGGCGTTGGTTAATATAAGGTCTTGAATTAATAATGCTTATTCTTATTAAACAGGTATTGCACTCCTCGAAGGTGGTAACCCTATAATTCAACACAGCATATACACGAAACTACAAAATGGTGAAATTTCACAAGCATTTTTTAAGGTAAGCACAATATTTTAAGAGCTCTTAATCCTGTTTGATTCTAAAACGCTGCCATAATCTGGTGACTGCTTCTTGTAATAATAGAAGACGCCAATGCTGATCGTGGGGTTCTGGGGTTCAGCCCCGGGTGGTGCAGTATCGTTGGGGTGCTACTTTAGGAGATTCTCAACAGCAGCCTAGAATCTGAAGAAGTAGATGTTCAAGTGGTGTTATCTGATGACTGATTAGACAACCCTGGTAAGGGTCACGGGAGTCGGGAGGAAACACCCGGGTGTCACCACCATATGGTATATTTCTGCCCCGCGCGGGAGCACCGCCGTGTAGGAGTGGAGGCGATCGGCGGCATCGACCTCTCACGCCAAGCCCTATGCTCGCGAAGGAGGAGACGGAACTGGTGAGGGAAACTCAACAGAGTCGCCCACACGCCCCGAGCAGCAGCCGCCGCAGGAGACGCCCTGGGCGTCGGAGGTCGCACGGCGAGTAGTGGGTAGCTCGCCGTCCGATATGGACCAGGCTCGATAGTTGACGGCGCGTATCAGCAATACCTGACGGGGCTCGTCAGGGCCGATGCCTGTCTGGGGTCGCGGATAAATTCGTAATAGAGTTCCCGCGGCCCTTAGCACTCTGGTGAGTAAGTGATTTGATAATGTCCCACTCTCAAAAGGGTTATTGGGTTTCCCATAAAATCATTTCTAACAGCAGCTCGTTGTCTTGAGTTGGAGTGCTGTATATTTTTTTAACCCGATTAATAGAATGCATATTCTACTTCATCTTGTACCTCAATGTTTATATTCCAGGTATTCTACGACAAAATGCGCGAGGCACAGCAAGAAATCAGGTCGCTTGCTGCCAGCAGCACGTCCGCCGCGAGTAGTGACAAGCAACGCTCCAGCTACCCCGAGAAACCGAAGACCACCAACGCCGATCGTAAGAAATCTACCTTTGATGTTCAGCCACAATACCAAATCGACCTTAACCTGGTAAAAGTTGGAGACACAGCTCACTCACGCGACATGTTTTGGATTGTCAGACATGCAGGCTGGTTATTTATTAAATACTAAAGATACTATAAAGTGTCTTATTTTTTCATAGAACTTCGATGAAAATCAGAACGCGCAAACTTATTTGAATATATCTCTTAGTCGTAATTAATGGACTTTGCTTTACTCATGTGGAGTTACTGCGGTGCAGTGTTTCTTTTTCGGATGCTTGTTGGTACACTAAAAGAGATTATCTGGAGCAAATTCTGGATGTCGATTCAGGCCATACCTACCATAAAAATGTATTTTCACCGAAACTGAACCAACTGGTAAAAATTCAACTGTGTAGAATAACAAGTAGCGGTTCTAATTCAGCTTAGATATGACCCAAACAAACAAGAATTGCAAGTTAAATTAAAACTTCGTGGTTGCAGGCAGCCGATGGATGCGAGACGCTCAGGAACGGTCATTGTGGCGACACTTGGGGAAGGCCTATCTCCAGCAGTGAACGTCTTTCGGCTGAAATGATGATGATGATTATAAATAAAAAACTTTACCAAACAAAATACAACCGAAGTCGGTTGTAATTTGTTTGGAAAAAGATTTTTATTTTTTAGTTGTTGTACCTCATTCTAAAACTAAATTAATAGTAAAGTTATGCCCGCATTGATAGCCCCAAAAACAGGGCATTTGAACATAGTTGGTAAATTAGGGTGTATCAGGGTGAACTGTACAAATCTGTATACCGTGTATCGTAAAGTTGGTGTAAACAATAAACAGACCTGAAGAGTACCATTGTGTATCTCTGAAGTTCTTCATCAGATCTTCACCAAATTTAAATAGGATCATATGAGAAGCATTAGCTTTCGAAAACAATAAAACAGTTCACCTGTTCAAAAATTCTGAAGTAAAAAAATTTAAAAAAAAACCCTGTCGAATTGAGAACCTCCTCCTTACTTTGAAGTCTGTTAAAAAAATGTGCAGAACTTGTTCCACTTAATGTAAGTCTACATTTTTTCACACCAATTGAATTAATTAACAGGTATCTCATTTAATTTGACAGCAACCAAGGTACCGGTCGTGTTAGTGGTCGGCGAGGAGATGGACGAAGAAGTTAACAGTGCTTGCGGCTCTGCTGTGCACGCGTACTCGGATATACATACCATGTCTCATAGTAAGTATTTTCTTCTTCATTTTTACAGTCGTTACGGGTCGTCAGAAGCTCGAAAGTTTTTTTTTTCTTTTTTGGGGCTTTGGAAGTCATCCAATGACTTCTCCCGCTCTGGGTAGAGCGGGAGGGCGTGTCAGACTCTTACTGACTTAAACCCACCCCTGTTCCTTCCCTGCCTGAGTGCCCAGGAGTGCGGTAACTCATTTTCAGAATTTATCCGCTACCCCTAGGCATAGCCCGAAAGTCTGTATTACAGTATTACCCAGTTACTGGGTTGTGGAGGTCAGATGGGCAGTCGCTCCATGTAAAATACTGGTATTCAGCTGCATCCGGTTAGACTGGAAGCCGATCCCAAGATAGTTGGGCAAAGGCTAGGCAATTCAATACCCGAATTATAAATTGCTAGCGACCCGCCCTAGCACGGGTACAAATCATACACCTAACCCTTCCTCATGAATCACTCTGTCTATTGGTAAAACCGTATGAAAATCCTTTCAGTAGTTATTGAGTTTATCGCGGACAGACAGACGCGGCGGGGACTTTTATAATACGAGTATGTAGCAAATTGACCATCAATGGCAATTTCGCTAATTTGAGGGAATCTTTACAGAGGATATTTAACAGAATGAGTCTGACGAAATCTTTGAAGTTTTGTCCATGCTTCCTCACGGTACCCAGCGTGAGAAAGCATGGACAAAACTTTACTGAAAAGTAATGAAGTTAAGTGGAAACGTAATAAAGGCCTAAAAAAACCCCAGGGGGGAAAACTCGGTCACGCCGCAATTGCGGCCCCTCTTTGAGGAGTAGCTGGAGAGGCGCCACGGCGTCCTCATCTTCCGCATGACGCAGGTCCTCACCGGATACGGAAGTTTCTTGAGGTTCCTGTGTAGGATAAGGCGGAGGGAAACGCTTGAGTGTCACCACTGTGAGGATCGCCCAGAGGATACGGTGGAGTTCTGCCCCGATTGGGCGGAGCCCCGCCGTGTCCTCATGGAGACGATCGGCGGCAGCGACCTTTCGCGCCCGGCCCAGGTCCAAGCCATGGTACGGAGCGAGAGGGAATGGGAAGCAGTCGCCTCCTTCTGCAAAGCAGTAATGCTCGCGAAGGAGGAGGCGGAACGGGTGAGGGAGGCTCAACAGAGTCGCCCTCACGCCCCCAGCAGCAGCCGCCGCAGGAGGAGACAGCCTGGGCGTCGGACATCGCTAGACGATCTCCCGCCACCGTAGACCCGGGCCTGCGAACGGCGAGTAGTGGGTAGCTCACTGTCCGATCAGCACCAGGCCCGAGAGTCGGCGGCATGTAGTGTTCCACGCGCGCTTCAAAGAGTTGTCAGCAATGCATGACGGGGCCCGTTATGGCCGATGCCGTCGCCGATAAATTCGAAACGAGTTACCGCGCCCCTGGGCACTCAGGGCAGGGAAGGAACAGGGGTGGGTTTTAGTCTACGCACTGTCTGACCACACCACCCAGAGCGGGAGAAGTCATAGGATGATTTCACACACCCAAAAAAAAAAGAAAAAAAAAAGTGGAAAACCAAGTTATGGTGATACCAGGCTGAAATAATGATGATGATGATCTTTGTTGCTAAAGCCTGTCCAACGAACTGCTACTATTAACTGCCTACAATAGGTTCTATATAGGGGGCTTAACGCCCCCGTTCACTAAGTATAGGCTTTATTTACTATTTTTTCGTCACAGGTACAACGGCGTTGGAAGAAATAATGGCAGAGAAAAAAGAGGCTGGCAACTCAGACGAATTGCCTCCCAAGGTGGCCATAATGAGGCCGATCCTTCGGTTCTTACAATTGCTCTGTGAGAACCATAACCCTGACCTGCAGGTAACTAATTTTTTTTCTTTGATTGGCTTCAGCTTGACCACTATCTCACCTGATGGTAAGCGATGATGTGGTCGACAATGGAGCACAGTTGCCTAGAAGTATTTGCCCAGATTTTAGCTATCAGGAAACACATACTTTGGCAGGGAATCCCACTCTTTAGCTGTACGCACAATGAATGTGTTCCGAAAACGACCATGTACCGGTGGCGCATCGTAACTAAACTGTTTTTAGGGTTCCGAAAGTTCGAATGAAAAACGGAATCCTTATAGGATCACTCGTGTGTCTGTCCGTCTGTCACAACCAATTTGCTCCGAATCTACTGGACTGATAGAACTGAAATTTGGTACACACATGAACATCTGTGACCCAAACACGGAAATGTACCCTAAATAAATAATGGAATATGGAGGTCACATTTGAGGTGAAAATCGGCAAATTAAAAATCAAAGTTTTTCAAACTGTGCGATATATCAAATAAAAGAGCGCATTGTGAGGGTCTCGAAAAAAAATTTTTTTTTCATAATTTTAATATATATATATTTTAAGTTATTTAAGAAAATAGATGAAAAATGACCATTGGGCCTTTATCTTCGAAACCACTGGCCTAAAATTTTGAAAAAAAAATGCAAAAAGTAGTTCTTTACTTATAGATTACAGGAAAACCTATAAGGTGAAGGCAGTTTAAAAAAAAACCTGAAAAAAATATGATTTGTTCGAAACCCTTTGCGCGCGAATCCGACTCGCTCTTGGTCGCTTTTTTTATCTAAATTTAAAGGACCATTCAGCACAATTTTGAACTACAGTTTGCGTAGTAACTTATCCGTCGTATCTACTTGTCCACAGAACCTCCTGAGAAACCAAAACAACAAATCCAACTACAACCTAGTATCAGAAACTCTGATGTTCCTGGATTGTATCTGCGGGTCCACTACGGGAGGCCTTGGGCTGCTGGGGCTGTACATCAACGAGGGCAACGTAGCACTAATCAACCAGACCCTAGAGACGCTCACTGAGTACTGCCAAGGTAATAAACACACAGCAATGTCAGTCAGTACTAGTGATAGAGTGAGTAGTGGTGGCCCGGTGGTAACGGCCCGACTTAGGAGTGTATTTATTTATTTATATATCTATACTAATATTATAAGTAGGGGATAATCTCTGGATCTACTGAACCGATTTTGAAAATTCTTCTACCATTAGAAAGCCACGTTATTTGTGAGTGTAATAGGCTATAAAATTTTGAAATCCACGCGGACTAAGTCGCGGCTGAAGTGCTAGTTTATTTATATTTATATACACTTTATTGTACACCAAAAAAATACACACAAATTAAGGCAAACTTATACTAAAAACATACAATTGGCAGCCGTATCGCATTCCGCTATATCTTCCAGGCAACCTGGACTGGACAGAGATTGCCTGGACACAAAATGGGGCTACACTTGGTGCAAATATAAAGCTTACAAGGAGCTGTACGTCATGAGTTAAAACACAGACAGGCGCGTTTCTTTGTGTAATTTATTTCATCACTACTGATCACAAAACGGTGAAGGAAAACATCGTGAGGAAACCGGCATGTCCTAGAACCAAAAATTCGAAGACATGTGACATCCACCAATCCGCACTGGGTCCGCGTGGTGGATTACGGCCCACACCCTCTACCAGAGAGGAGGCTTGTGCTCCAGCAGTGGGGATATTAAAAGGCTGATGATGAATACGTATGAAAGCTTTCATAGTGATTCATTTCGTCTCTACCGTTGCCGACTTCCAGGCGGAACGTACAAAAAGAAGTACAAAAATTGAATCTTAAAACTTAAAACATTGAAACAAATGAAATCAATTTTACTATTTTAAAGACATGTAGAACTTTTCCGTAATTAAAAAGCCACTCTGAGCATATTTTGTGAGTAAGAATTTTTCAGCAGGAAACTTTTTGAATGTAATCCTAGTTTTAAGTAGGATACCTACTAATATTCTTATATCCTACTAATATTATAAATGCGTAAGTTTGGATGGGTAGAGCCTTAAAAATGACTCCTCTTTTTGTTAGCAGAAATGAAACCACTATTGGTTTTAACTTAGCCAAAACTTATTTTTGTTGCTTTATTACGTTATCTTAAACATTATTGCATAAAATTTTTAAAACATTAGTGTTCATAGTTGTTAAACAAATTAAGAAAATGTTAGTATGAAAAATGCAACTTCTTTAAAATCCATACAAAACGCTGATTTCATAGGTGGGGACCTAATATAAAGCGACAATCGCGCGAATACGTGACCATCATACTTATTTCTATAGCAAACCTGATCGCGTTGTCGCGTCGACAGAGGGCGCTTTCCGGTTTTTCCCTACAAATGATTGCGATAATCGCGTACTCGCGCGATGATCGCGTTCTATTAGGACGACGCCTAATGGCAAGTACTAATTCCACACGGGCGAAGCCACTGACTGGAGCCAGTTTCTCAATAAACCTCGTTAAAAGCCTCACGTAAGCCTCCCATACGTATGTTGGCCTCAACAGAACATTTCTTTCCAGGCCCCTGCCACGAAAACCAGAACTGCATAGCAACCCATGAAAGCAACGGTCTTGACATAATAACTGCGTTGATCTTGAACGACATCAACCCGCTTGGCAAGACGCGGATGGACCTCGTGCTGGAGCTGAAGAATAACGCTTCCAAGCTCTTACTTGCGATCATGGAATCACGTAATGACTCTGAAAACAACGCTGAGAGGATCTTGTATAACATGAATCCTAAACAACTGGTGAGTAGTGTCTCGTAGAACTAACACGTGGAGTTGGTGCTGGAGCTGAAGAGTAACGCTTCCAAGCTCTTACTTGCTATCATGGAATCTCGTAACGACTCTCAACGCTGAGAGGATCTTGTATAACATGAATCCTAAACAACTGGTGAGTAGTGTTTCGTAGAACTAACACGTGGAGTTGGTGCTGGAGCTGAAGAATAACGCTTCCAAGCGGCCATCATGGCGTCCCGCATCGACTCTGAAAACAAGGCTGAGAGGATCTTGATTATATGAACCCGAAGTGCAATTACTGTTTACCACAGAACAGAAAAACAGTAGAAGTCGCAAGTAGGCGGGGCCCGCGTACCCCAATTTTTGCGGAGTTCCGCATATGTCTGCTCCGCGCACACAACACGCGCATCAGTCTTGTTACAACAAAAAACTTGAAAAAAAAATACAAAAATGCACTATTGTGCTGTTTTAGAATGTAAACACGATACCAGATCCAAAAATTTATCAAATGGTGGAATATCATACCGTCGATTAGTCCTAATTTATTTTATTTCGATTAAAATTCGAAAAACAATATTTTATTAAACAAGACAAATAAAAGTTGACTTTATGTTTTACAAATTAAGTTCTACTTTCTTTTAAACTCAAACATATTATTCTCGAAGATTGCTACTATGCACATGTCAAAGTCAGCTACTTCTACTGCAGTACTAATGACCTCGTTACGGAAATATCAATCTTATCGTTAACACAATACAGCTTTAAATTGAATGTATTTAATATATTAGGTAGCGTAACTTCCTCACTAAACTATTTCGTGTGCTCATTAAACGGAAAAGGTAATAAATACTTAAAAAGAGTAGACAATAAACGACTCTATGCTCATATTACTGTGGTTTATTTTCATATAAGCGACGACTGACATTTCCTACTTTCTTTCAATAATAAATTACCAATCACACCAAGGATTTCTTAGTGTTACGAAATACAATTAACCTGTATATGTGTGAGTTTTGGGTACGCTGGTTCCGATACTAATGAAGCGCTCTGCGATTTCTACTGTTTTTTTTTCTGTTCTGTGCTGTTTACCCACGAGAGCACCGGCATTTAATAAATGATGGTTTAAATTTTTCCAACATTAGTCTTCCAATCTAACCGGATGCAGCCGAATACAATATCTTACCTAGAGTTATTTATTGTCTAGCGAACCTCCGAAATTCAGTTATTAGTTAACAAGTACAACGCGGTAGGATTCTCAGATTTTCGGGCTTCTCCACGTAACAACTGTAGAAGGTCGACAAATCACTACCGGGTCCATCAACGGGCTTTGCGAAGCATGGAGGAGTCTCAGCATGAAATATCGGGTGTAAAAAGACAGTTTCCGAAGTCGAAAGCCACATATTCAATGCTCTACCCATTATTTGGATAATTATTTTCCACTAGACCTTGGGAATCCACTGGTTCTGGAGATATTGAAGATCAAAGGCGCATTTTTTCTTTTACTTTTTTATGAAAGTAAATTCCAAGTGTTATTACTAAACTTTTTTCCAAACAAATATTACCTGAATTTTCGATTTTTTTTTTCGTATTTTCTAAATTATGCATTTGCAGTAACAAAAACGCAATGAATATCAAACGTATCCGACAAGTACCTACGCGGCTTAGAGTGAAGAGGCGGGGTTTAACTCCTCTTGCCTTTTTTTTTAGGTTGGTAAATCTCCAGCTCTAGGGTGGAGCAAGAGGGCGTGTCAGACTCTTATTGACTAAAACCCACCCCTGTTCCTTCCCTGCCCTGAATGCCCAGGGGCGCGGTAACTCTGTTTCGAATTTATCCACAAGGCAGGCATCAGCCATGACGGGCCCCGTCATGGTTTGCTGACAACTCTTTAAGGCGCGCGTGGAACTACGCGCCGTCGACTCTCGGGCCTGGTGCTGATCGGACGGCGAGCTACCAACTACTCGCTGTCCGCAGGCCCGGGTCTACGGTGGCCGGAGATCGTTTCGCGACGTCCTCCGCCCAGGGCGTCTCCTACGGTGGCTGCTGCTGAGGGCGTGAGGGCGACTCTGTTGTTGAGCCACCGTCACCTGTTCCGCCTCCTCCTTCGCGAACATTACTGCTTCGCAGAAGGAGGAGACTGCTTCCCATTCCCTCTCGCTCCGTACCATGGCCTGGACCAGGGCCGAGCGCGAGAGGTCACTGCCGCCAATCGCCTCCACGAGGACACGGCGGGGCTCCGCCCAAGCGGGGCAGATCTCCACCGTATGCTCCACCGTGTCCTCTGGGCGATCCTCGCAGTGGGGACACCCGGGCGTTTCCCTCCGCCTTATCCTATACTGGACCCTTCCGTGTCTGGTGAAGACCTGCGTCAGGCGGAAGGTGAGGACGCCGTGGCGCCTCTCCAGCCACTCCTCAAAGAGGGGGCACTACCGCCGCAATGGTGGCGTGCCTAGCGCTGAGTTGCGACAGTCGCTCTCTCCATGTCGCCATGAGATCCTGCCGGAGCTCTGTCCGCCGAGCTGCGAGGTGTCGCAGCAGCGAAGTTTCGCCCCGGCGTTTTGCCTCCTCGCGCCACTCATAGAGGTGCGCGAGGACCTTTGCCTCCAGATCCCATGGCGACAGTCCGGCAAGGAGGCTCGCCGCTAACTCCACTTGTCTGGGTTTGCGTTACATTGCACGCAATAAATAATAGTTTTTTTTTTCATATCTAAAAATATAAGTCGTTTCCCAGCAATTTTTGCGCAAAGCTACTTTGTTAGATGTACAGTATGCGTAGTTGACGACTATGTGATGTGTCTTTTTACACCCTGCAGATGGTTATTACAGTCCTTTCACAGTAATTTTACCTGTGACAGCAATCTATTGTGAACCTTACTGCGTGTCAATAAAACTCTGTGATCAATAATCAGAGGTAAAATAACTGTGAGCAGACTGTATCTACGACTGGAGTGGAGTGCCCCATATATCCATTCACCTGCACCAAGATGACCCAAGCAACTCCTCCAACGTAGCAATAAACGTGGGCCTACTGGAGTCAAACAGTATAATCCCATCAAAACATAACATGTACAAAAATGTACAAGTCTCGCAACACAGATTTCTGCCGTAAAAAATTGTGAAATCGAATGTACACTAAGTCGGTTAATCCTACCTATTTATGGGAGCAGCTGTCCAACCACTTTGTAATAAATTCATACCTTCTTAGTAAGCTAACAACATTTTATAGTAACCATATCAATATTACATTTCTATAATGCTTTAATAAATAGAGTGACTTGGCAATAGCACACGGCAACATAATCTACACAAAACAAAATCTATCTAATATTAGCGCTTTGTGCTTTTATTTGTTTGAAAGTACCTTTAAGGTATGGGGGCCTATTTAAATTACCTAGTAGATTATGTTGCTGTGTGCAGTTGCCAAGACACTATTTTTATTAAAAAAAATAATATAATATTGATATGTTTACGATTAAATGTTGCTCTTTTAAGTCATAGACCACATCCCCACACACTTACAATAAGTTAGTTATTTTTTATTTAACTACCAAAATATTCACTAGAAATGATTTTTATGGCAAAACAACGTTTGCTGGGTCAGCTAGTATAACTATAGATATAATGCCCTCTTGGTCAATGAAAATTTAGGCTTCTAGTTTTTTCCACAACGAAGTTACAGGGGGGGCGAAAATGGTCCAAATGGCTTCGAGCAAAGGATGGTACGGCCGTGCCTTTGTTTTGTTCGACTTGGCGGGGGCACATCCGTGCCGCCAGATTTAAATAATGTACCGTTGAAACCAAAAGAAGAAGGAAAATCTACGGCTGACGGACCGACCTCGGCAACTATATTCCATACAGATGCGGCTGACTTAACCCCAAAACTTACTTCCACCATTAATTGCATTATTTTTGCTGTACCTACAGGTCGATGTTGCCTGTTCCGCCTTTCATCAGGAACACGCCATGGATGCTGACTCCGATTCGGAAGACGAAGCCATCATTCAAGGCGTTTCGCCGAAGGAGGTCAGTTACTAACGAAAGTTTTGATATAATTTTTTTTTAAGTGTTAGTTGTTTCAAAAGTGGCAAGTTTTTTAAGTCTAGCATATCATACCAGTCACCTCGTGACCGAGACACAATTAAAATCTATTGTGTCTGCTAATTGGGATATGTAAAGGGTACAACGATTATTTATTAACATTATTTTGCAATATCTTGGAGTTATTTCTGTAGTTTTTAGCCGACTTCAAAAAGGACGAGGTTATCAATTCGGATGTTTGTATTTTTTTTTCTTTTTTTATGTATGTTCGGGCATAACTCCGTCATATATTTGCAAAATTCTGTTTTTTGTTCGAAAGGGCTTTATTCCGAAATGGTCCCATTTATCTGATGATGACTTTCGGAGACAGACAACGGATCTCTTAAAAAAATAACAGCAAATCCAACTGTGATTGCTGCGATCGTATGTCTATGTAGTGTTAACACAATTTAATGGGGAAAAAACACACCTAAAAAGTGAAAAATATAAACATTTTTACAAAAAAATAGAACCGACTTTCAAAAAAAGTGCAAAATAACTTTAATATCGGAAGTCGGTGTCAAAAAACGAAGACACAAAACCAGAAACACCGACATCCGAAATAAAAGTTATTTTGCACTTTTTTTTTTGGAAGTCGGTTCTTTTTTTTGTAAAAAAAAATAGGTTTAACATCTTAGTACAATTTTTAAAGTTTACAGGCGATACAACATTAGACAGTATGATTTACAAGTTAAACGAAACATATTTATATCGTTTGATATGATGTTGGACAGGTGGGGCACAACATCTACATTTTGTGTCACCAGCTGGCTGCTCACAACAAGGAGCTAGCTGCGCTGGTGAGGGCCACGCCCCATGGCGCCAACGCCGACGCTCTACGCTATTACCGAACACACACCGCTCAAATTGAAGTAAGAACACTTTTTATTTTTATTTTTTGGGGGGTGGGAAATCATCCAGTGACATCTCCCACTCTAGGGTGGAGCGGAAGGGCGTGTCAGACTCTTACTGACTAAAACCCACCCTTATTCCTCCCTGCCCTGAATGCCCAGGGGCGGGGTAACTCTTTCGAATTTATCCTCAACCCCAGGGCAGGCATCGGCCATGACGGGCCCCGTCCTGTTCGCTGACAGCTATTTGAGGCGCGCGTGGAACACTACGCGCCGTCGACTCTCGGGCCTGGTGCTGATCGGACGACGAGTTACCCACTACTCGCCGTCCGCAGGCCCGGGTCTACGATGGCCGGAGATCGTCTCGCGGTGTCCTCCACCCAGGGCGTGAGTCTCCTGCGGCGGCTACTGCTGAGGGCATGAAGGCGAGTCTGTTGTTGCAGCCTCTCCCTCACCCGTTCCGCCTCCTCCTTCGCGAGCATTACTGCTTCGCAGAAGGAGGAGACTGCTTCCCATTCCCTCTCGCTCCGTACCATGGCCTGGACCAGGGCCGGGCGCGAGAGGTCGCTGCAGCCGATCGCTTCCACGAAAACACGGCGGGGCTCCGCCCAAGCGGGGCAGATCTCCACCATGTGCTCCACCGTGTCCTCTGGGAGATCTTCACATTGGGGATACCTGGGCGTTTCCCTCCGCCTTATTCTACACAGGAACCTCCCGAAACTTCCGTGTCCAGTGAGGACCTGCGTCAGGCGGAAGGTGAGGACGCCGTGGTGCCTCTCCAGCCACTCCTCAAAGAGGGGGCACTACCGCCGCAATGGTGGCGTGCCCAGCGCTGGTTTGCGACAGTCGCTCTCTCCATGTCGCCATGAGATCCTGCCGGAACTCTGTCCGCATTTATTTTTCACAATAATAAATAAATTCCACAAAAACATTGGCTTTTCAGGTTCATAATTCATATACACCGTGTAAGGCACATAAACACAGATGTACGTGTACCAGTGATTCAGTACATGATTCTGGACCCCCTAGCGTTGGAACTTTTCGTCGGCGTTTTCCTCATTTTTTTTTCTGCTGTTTTTTTACTTCAGACTGTTCAAAATCGTTATTCCTATCCAATTCAATGAGAGTTTTAATTAAAAAGTAATTAAATCTCTAATTACTCTAAAAACAGCAATGTAAATAAAATACGTACAGCTGTTTCACTAGAGTTCATTCACGTCGTGACCTATACCTACGGGCGGCGCGACGCGCTCGGCCGGTGCCAGTATAGGTAAGCGTTGAGATCGCATTATTTACAAAACATTGCGCGCTCAAAAATTACAATTTCTGTAACGGATCATTACCGAGATTAATAGCAATCATAATTTTGTTAGTGGCATTATGTTTAACCTTTTCGCGAAGTAGTATCTTGTTCTTTAAGCGTGTATACATAATTCAGTAAGAAATGGTACCCTGTTTAACAGGATAACTTTCATTAACCATGAAAAAATAGAGCAACCTGTATAATAGGATAATTAGGGTTCCAAACGACCGAATGCAAAAACAAAACCCTTATAGGATCACTTGTGTGTCTGTTTGACCATCTGTCACAGTCTATATGCTCCGAGTCGGCTAGACCGATTGAGTTGAGGTACGTACACACATGAATATCTGTAATCCAAACACGGACGTGTAACGTAAATTAATTAATTTGGAATTTGGGTGTCGTAGAGCAGTGGTAACGGCTGCGACCTACAAGTTGTAGGTCGTGAGTTCAAACCCAAGCAGACGCTTTCATCATCAGCCTATAGCAGTCCACAGCTGTACATAGGCCTCTCCAAGGCAGGCGCTTTACATCGTATAAATTATTTCATCACCACTACTCTCAAAACGGTGAAGGAAAACATCGTGAGGAAACCGGCATGTCCTTAAACCTCAAAATTCGCAGACATGTGACATCGACCAACCCGCATTGGGCCCGCGAGGTGGATTACGGCCCACACACTCTGACAGAGAGGAGACCTGTGCCCCGGCAGTGGGGACATTGAAAAGCTGATGATGATGGGTGTCGCTTTTGGAGTGAAAATCTTTTTTTTTTTAATAAGGTTTTTTAGTTGTACCTACCGTACCACATATCAAATATTGGGTCCTTACATATGAAATTGTCTTTATTTTCTCACAAATAGAGAACCTCGTCACTTCTATGAATTAAAATATTCATTTTTATTTATTTTATTATTAATTAAAATTACTCCTCTTTTTGTTAGCAGAAATAACCACTATATTTGTTTTAACTTAGCCAAAACGTATTTTTGTTGCTTAATCTAAGTGGCATACGTTATCTTACTCGTAGTTTTTAAACATTATTGTATAAAAGTCTTAAAACATTAGTGTTCATAGTTGTTAAATAAATTAAGAAAAGAAGAACTAACATTTAGTATAAAAAATGCAACTTCTTTAAAATTCTCCATACTTAACGCTGATTTCATAGGTCCTCCTAATAAAAGGGATTCTTCTGATAACATTCACGAACTACTGATTCGCGGATTCTAAATTCAAATTCTCCACAAAAATAAGGAATTAAGAACTTTTTAATCAGTGTTTAAACAAATCACATGGTTATTTTTTTCATAAATAATGTTAAAGGTAAGGTTAGATTAGCAGTCGGTATGTAAAATAGTGGTACTGATCGGAAGCCAACCCTAACATAGTTGGGAAAAGGCGCGAGCAGATTGATTGAAAGCTTTTATGACAATACTTACTTCTGCCAGCGGCTTCGCCCGCATGGAATTAGTACTGCCCCCCATTATAAATTATAGCCTATGTGTTATTCTGATGTATAAGCAATATTACTGTAAAGTTTCATCAGAATCCGGTCAGTAGTTTTTGTGTGAAAGAGTAACAAACATACATCCTCATAAACTTTCACATTTATAATTTAGTAGGATAAACTAAAATCAATAAATAAATAGTTTAAAAAAAATAACAACAAAAAAACACACTTTCGATTGACGTCATTTTATTATATATAATGGGAATGCATAAAAAATAATTATTCCGCAATCTTTGGGAGTTCACCATATTGGATTAACCTCTGAAGGCCGCCATTCGTCAAACGTACCGTCCTTCAAGCCCCGCCCGCATACGACAAACCGGATTCAAATGTCAGTTTGACATTTTTTCTCAGTTATGACAGCATATATTTTTTGTCGGAGGGCACCTGAGACGACCAATAATGTCTATGGCCAAGCGTGTAAATGTTGCCACAGCATAAAATACATTGCGTTTTGGTAATAATAGAGGTAATAAACGAGTGAATCGCAAGAATCGCAAAACTTACTGGTGAGTTTCAGTGCTCAACGTGGTTTCGATCAATGAAACTCACCAGTGAGTTTCCGGGCTTTACAGGAATGACGTTGCATTGTCATCTAAACTGTTGGAATAACCACAATATCAGAAGCTAGATTTTCAACTTTTTTAGGGAAACTACAAATCTACGGGTAAAAACAATAAAACAAGCAGTCACAATCAAATATTAGGTTATATTGTGTAAAATAAAAATAATAAAACACAATGGTAACTAATAATCTTAGGTTGTAATCAACTATTACTTATTCATTAGCGTATTTTACTAATTTTATTATTTTATAAGCAGTGAGGCACTTTATAGTAAAATTAAAGATGCAAAATTCACTAACACAGATTAAATAAACCGCTTTAAAGTAAAATAACAGCCACAGTTCGATAAGTAAGTAGTATGGTATTAGTGATCAAGAATAGAGAAGTAATTATAATTGACTTACAGTAGCTCCTTCTAGGTTACACTCACACTTGTAGAGATCAACTTGTCGTCTCGGTGGTCCGCGTTCGAATGGCCTGGGTACAATTCTGTAAAATAACTAACTTGTCAGTAGTGTGTCGGTAGTGTGTCAGTGGTGTTTCAATATAAATAGTCATTGACATTTGGTATTCTATAAATTATTTATGGTCATTGATTTGCCACTGTAGTGCCATTGAACGCCATAATAATTGTTAGTCTGTTCTACTATATTATGTCAATAGCATGTTGAAGTTTTTGCAGAATACCAAATTTGCAACAGTGGCAAAGTAATGTCTGTTGTGTGTCGATGGCGTGTTGCTTAACTCAAAGTTACAGAATTGGGCCCCTGATCGCCCAATAGTTCCCCTCTCGAGCACGTGCGTTTGCATCACAGTTGAGTGATCAGTCAACAAAACAACTTTGACACTTGTCACGTGGTCGAAAAGAGACTGCTGAGTCAAAACGTTTCCGGAATGTTCCAAAATGGTAAAATTAATTTCTAGTATTTAAAAAAAAAAAATATATTTGAAATGTCTAACAAAACTAAATATGTATGCAAAATTTCAGCTCAATTGGAAACCGGAAAGTGGGCCAAATTTATCTTTTATGATTTTATTACATCTCACACACGTGTCAAGAATAGAAAGAATAGAATAGAATAAACATTTATTCGACACAGACACAACACAACAGCAACAAACAAAAGGTAAAGCAAATAACAGTAGGTACACAAAGATACAAGCGTGCGCGCGTGCGCGTTCAAGCGTGTTAAAAAGCAAGAAAAATCACCTCAAAATACTAATCATCCTGTTCTCTTCCACAGATAGTTCGTACCGATCGCAGTATGGAGCAAATCGTATTTCCCATACCTGAGATCTGCGAATATTTGCCGTCAGATAGTAAACACCGGGTACTGCAGAGTGCCGAGCGAGACGACCAGGGCAGCAAGGTCACCGATTTCTTCAGCAGACTCGATAACCTGTTCCATGAGATGAAGTGGCAAAAGAAGCTTAGAGGTGAGTGTGATACCTGGGCCTGCGGACGGCGAGCAGTGGGTAGCTCGCCGTCCGATCAGCACCAGGCCCGTGAGTCGACGGCGCGTAGTGTTCCACGCGCGCCTCAAAGAGATGTTTGTCAGCCACCACTGACGGGGCCCATCGTGGCCGGTGCCTGCATGCCTAGGGGTAGCGGATAAATTCTGGAAATGAGTTACGGCACACCTGGGCACTCAGGCAGAGAACAGGGGTGGGTTTTAGTCAGTAAGAGTCTGACACGCCCTCCCGCTCCACCCAGAGCGGCAGAAGTCATTGGATGATTTCCCACCACGCAAAAAAAAAAAAAGGGGTGAGTGTGATGCACAAGGTCCAGGGTCTGTCGTGACGTAGCAAGGTGGCCGACTTTTTCGGCAGACTCGACAACCTGTTCCATGAGATGAAGTGGCAGAAGAAGTTCAGGGGTGAATCCCATGCACAAGATCCAGGGTCTGTTGTGACGTAGCAAGGCAAGGTTTTTTTATATCCCTAAATTTTCTTTCATATAAATCTAGCCCTGACAATTTTTTTTTTGTTTTTTTATCGTTGCCCCACGCTAGGAATTACTCCTGTATCGTGGGTGCTTTTACAAACATGCAAACTCACATACACAAGACACCCAGACCCGAAACAACTATCTGCAGATCTTACAATTAATGTTTGTTCCTAATATGAACACAACAAAAATAGTTATATGTTATGCAAGGCTGCAAAGTAGTTTTTGGCGCGAGTACTTGTATTGAATTCTGAGCGTAGCGAGGGTTTCAAAGGAAGCAGCGTGGGAAATTCAACTTTAATACACTTGTATTAAATACTAGCACTACTAGGCAATGAATACTAGTAGTGTACTTTGATACTTGTGTATTAAAGTTGAATTTCCCACTATTCGTCACTGTCGGCAACACTTCGTCATTATCGCTGTTGACGATAAGTTCGCCTCCTGAAGTCGCAGTATTGAGCTGAACAACTACCTTGCACAGATGCGACGCACAGCCTAGTTGTTTCGAATTTGTTAAAGAGACTAGTTTAGTTGCTTTTCTATTTTCACCAGCTTTTTCACTTTTTTTTTCGTGTTGATGGCTTGTTTGTTATCATTTGACAGTGTCGCAACACAGATTACATAATTATTATTACGCAATGTGCATTGTCTTTGGTTGTTGGACCTGTCATCGGGCAATGAACAAAAGAGTTTCACAGGTTGTGGTGTGGCGAGTTGCCGCCACTCTGCAAGTTGGATGGGGTGTGGTATCACGACGTGTGTGTGTCCAGCTTTAGCATGTGATGCAAAGTGTGTAGCCGGCTTTACAGGAGCCATAGGCAATCTAAAGTGCAGCAGTTGACGTTAGAGCGCCTTACGCCGCGAGGCCGTACGCATCTCACCGCAGACTAAATTAATGTCTTATTAACATCGTCCCCGCAAATACACTAAAATCCCGAGTAATATCCCGTAAACGTTGGGGATTTTCCGGGAATAATAAATAACCCCATATTTACCGCGTCCGTGTAACTAGTGAACAAGAATAACCAGGGGTGTTGGTGTGAAGAGAATCGAGTGGCCACTCGTCGGGATCCTGCGAGGCTGCCGAAGGAAGAGTCAGGTACCGCTTTGTTTACTCGCTTAGAGTTAGGACACATACGCCGTCTACTGCCAACCACTCCCAACTTGAAGTTATACAGACAAATATAGGCAATTTTGGGCCAGCATTCACTCCAAGTGTTTGGCCGTAACAATGTCCTGCACCCTGCAGAGAACCACAGCTATGTACACGCTTGGGCAACTCCAGGTTGAATACGAGGCTTTCAGCCTCGTTGTATGTTTACATGATCAAACATTACAATTTTTCTTTCTTTCTTTCTCTATTTATTTATAAATATTATATACACACATACACACACCACACACACTCTATCGCACTGTTTACATGTTGGCAATCTTTAATATTAGGATGTGATGTGGGCCTGGAGCTCTGAAATACAGGCCTAGGCTTAGTTCAGACTCCAGATCTCCCACAAAGTACAATTGTTTTGCCATAATATCTGTCAACATACTAAGCATTAAGTAATTTTGTGGAGATATAAATAAACATTTTTATTATATCAATTTTTATTCAACCTGTGAAACTCTTTTGTTCATTGCCCGATGACAGGTCCAACAACCAAAGACAATGCACATTGCGTAATAATAATTATGTAATCTGTGTTGCGACACTGTCAAATGATAACAAACAAGCCATCAACACGAAACAAAAAGTGAAAAAGCTGCCATCAGGTGAGATAGTGGTCAAACGCGAAACTATCAAACATAAAAAAAAAAAAAAAAAAATATATTATTATATTATTTTCTGCAAAACGCCTGGAGATTCATCCTGGCACTAGCACTGGCGCACACACACATAAAATAAGAGTGGTCTAACGGTATAGAAAATTATTGAATAGAAAGGTTCGAATTTTAAAAAGTCTTTCCACGCTAGCGGATAAAATGCAGTTTTGCACTCAGATTTGGAATGACAAACTGGTCCGAGGTTGTGAGGTGACAATTATATTTATTTAACGAACGACGATGTCGTGGGCGAACTAATATTTTCTTATAACATTGGTGGTTCGCTCTTGACCACTATCCCGTTCATGCTGAACTATATATATATACTTTCGTAACCATTTTCTTCTTAGTAATATTTTTTCAGTTTATGCACCTGCCATGTTATCTGTCCACCACCCTTGGTTGACTGGTAGAGAATGCCTAAGGCATTAAGTCCGCCTTTGTACATATGTGCTGCATGAAGTTTTAATAAATAAATAATGTGGTCGACGATGGAACATGCTTGCCTAGAAGTAACCTATTCACTCTGGTAATACCCCCAGGTTGTAGCTATCAGGAAACACAGACTCCGGCAGTTTATTCCGATCCTTAGCTGTAAGCGGAATGAATGTGTTCCCAAAACGTTTTGTGTGTGTGTGTGTGTGTGTGTGGGTAGTTGATCATACACGTGTTATTGTTCCAGGACAACGCCTCCTGTTCTGGGTGTCGTCCTACATGTCTTTGTGGAGCAACATTCTGTTCAACTTCGCTGTTCTAATCAACGTCATAGTGGCTTTCTTCTATCCCTTCCAAGACGAGAATCCAAGTAAGTGTCTAAACTAAAGTTATTGCATGGCATGATTTTGCAGCTTACTGCCTTCTTCAGGGCCGTCCAAACCAGCTACGATCCGGGGCAAATACAAACTAGTAAATGGATTGGAGGGACGCAGAAACAAATAACTTACATTTTTTTAAAAAGTGTGTGTACTTATGTACGCACGTAAGAAGTGATACTTCTTTGGCGTAACAAGATAAAAAACCAAACTGTCACAAAGTTTACTAAAGGAAAACAATCATTCTTCATGAACCACAGACTATAAACAAATACGGACAGCGAATTTGCTTTGTACGTATATTCCGTGGGTCAAAAACACGTAGCGGGCAGCAAAATATAATGTGCATGCTTTGGACAGCCCTGGTCTAAAGCAAAGGTTTAAAACATCCCATCTAACCAAAAACTCGTGTAACTTTTCCCATAACCATTTTTTAGATTGCTTAGTAACAGGTTCATCATCTTTTGCCTCGTCATTTACAACTACGTGAAGGTCTGCTTCTAGTTTAAACATTAATTACCAGCTTCATCTATACTAATATTATAAAGAAGTAAAGTTTGTGAGGTTGTAGAGGGTAATCTCCCCTGCCCAGGGGTTTAGGATATAATTCGAAACAGTTACCTCGCTCCTGGGCACTCAGGGCAGGGAAGGAACAGGGGTGGGTTTTAGTCAGTAAGAGTCAACACGCCCTCCCGCTCCACCCTAGAGTGAGAGTGACAAAAAAAGAGGGTTATCTCTGGATCTACTGAACCGATTTTGAAAATTCTTTTACCAATAGAATTTTTAGGCTATAAATTTTTGAAATCCACGCGGGCGTAGTCGCGGGCGAAGTGCTAGTACCAGTATATATATATCACTGCCTGCTATTTAGTTACAGATTACCAGCCTTATTTATAAAACTCTCCAACTATATACATACTTAGTTTAAATACTGTTTAGCGGATTCTAAACTCAAATTCTCCATAGAAAATTTTGGATTTAGAACCCGCTTATCAGTCACATGCTTATTTTTTTTATACATAAGGCCCTTTAATCTGGATTCATCATCGCTTCGATTTAATGCAGCTGAAGATTTTCATGGTTTTAAATGCAAATGAGCATGCTCAAACCATTCTGTATTAATGAAATTGTCTGTGGAAATTGTATTGAATAAAAAACTTTTTTACAAAAAAAATACAAACAACTTCCCTAAAAACAAAAAATGCAAAATAACTTTAATTTCGGAAGTCGGTGTTTCTAGTTTTAATTCTTCGTTATTTTACACCGACTTCCGAAATTAAAGTTATTTTGATTTTTTTAGGGTTGTATTTTTTTGTAATTTTTATTTTTCCCTTTTTAGTTGTTGTACCGTTAAATAGTTAAGTTATGCCCGAATTGATAGCCCTAAAAATATAAAATTTTAACATAAATCAGGATGAACTCTAAAAATCTGTATACCACTTCAGAGCGTATCGGCGTGATGTTATGTTATGAAGTGGTGTAAACAATAAACAGACAGCGATTCCGGGAGGTTTGCTATAATTTATTGAAGAGTTCCGTTGTCTGTCTCCGAAACTCATCATCAGAACTATATGAAATTTAAATGGGACCATTTCGGAGTAAAGCCCTTTCGAACAAAAAAAAGAATTTTGCAAATCAGTTTATATATGACGGAGTTATGCCCGAACATACATTTAAATATATATATATATATATATATATATATAAACATCCGAATTGATAATCTCCTCCTTTTTGAAGTCGGTTAAAAAACCAGATGACGGTATTATTTCCGACTTTGCAAAAATATAAGTGCATTTTTTTTACCTCAACCAACATCCTCCAGCCCTTATCTCATGCATGCATGTCATATTCCGTGCATCTCTATTCACAATCGTCATACCATTTTTCACCACACGCAAACACACAAAACACACACAATGCACGAGGAGGGGGGAGCACAAGCAGATCGTCCGCGCCAGCGTCCGCCGGGTGCCACCTGTGGAGCGTGGACCGCGCTCTGCGTGTGGCGACAGCTGAATGTTGTGCTGGTTCTATATGTCGGTCATACGGTGTTCACATGTGCAGAGCTGGGCGAGCATTTATCCCTGGTGGTGTGGTGCGTGTCGGCTGTAGCTGGGGCGCTGGTCACGTGGCTGCCGCGTGGCGGCGGTGCGAGAGCGCTGCTCGCCAGTGGCGCGGTGCGCCTCATGTACTCAGCCGGGCCTGAGCCCACTCTCTGGTTGCTCGGCATGCTTACTGTAAGTACACTAAAGTATATATTGTGGCTTCAATTGTATCTGTGCTTCCTTTGTTGAAGATCCAAATATATATATTACACCACTAAAGGTCCATGAGGCAGTGGGAGATACAAAATCATTTTTATCTTATGTATGATCGATGTGATTGATGGCGAAACCATAATTTTTGGTTTATTTAAATATGAGCCATATGTGTGTGAGACGCGTTATCAGAAACTGAATATCGACTTTAAATATGACAACGCATTTCTGTTACACGCAACTTAGTTACTTCTATAACGACACAAAACTCGATATCTCTGTCTGGATGCAATGAAACCCTAACCACTCTCCCTAACATTAATACACTGAAAAAGTGCATTATTAAATTAAGAATGAATTTAAATTTAATTAAAAACAGCCAAAACAAATGTAACTTGGTCCAGTCATTAATCACGAAAATGGGAATACAAAATGTGATAATAATATTTCTGAATTACAATTAGATAAGCAGATACTGAGGAATCCCACTGACATAGCGAATCCTTTTAATAATTATATTATTGACTCGACAAACACCTCAACATTTAATAAATTACATAATGACTCTAATAAGGTGTCAATTCCTAATTCCATGTTTCTCAGTTTCATGACTGAAAATGAAGTTAAAAAGGCTTTAAAGAATATTAACTTACTTTATAATATTTACTTACGAAGGTTATGATGGAATAGGGTATTACACCAATTTTTGAAAAGTGTCTCAATTTGATTCTATAGTGCTAATAAACCAATAAATAAGAAAACAGAATTTTTTTTATTCAATCAATAAGTCTTAGTGCCATAAAAATGCATTTAAATTTTACATTATCAAATTACGCGCGTAATTTGACGAAAACGCTGGATGCAGTGGACGCCATATTGCTCTGTGGTCATGACGTCAGTTGGCTATGTAAATAAAAGTACAAAGCATAGATACGCTGTAGAGCAGTGGTGGCCCAGTGGTATTGGCCGCGACTTACAAGTTGTAGAACCCAGGCAGTCGCTTTACTTTGTGTAAATTATTTTATCACCACTGCTCTCAAAACGGTGAAGGAAAGCATCGTGAGGAAACCGGCATGTCCTAGAACCAAAAATTCGAAGACATGTGACATCCACCAACCCGCATTGGGCCCGCGTGGTGGATTATGGCCCACACCCTCTCACTGAGAGGAGGTCTGTGCCCCAGCAGTTGGGACAATAAAAGGCTGATGATAGATACATTGATGAGTTGACAGTTGACACTTTATTTTTTACATAGCCGTATGACGTATAACATGGCGGCTACTATCCCATGGTGTTCAAAAACAGATTAAAAAAACTGAAAACTTTAAATTAAATTCTAAAATTTATTTTGTTATTTTATGAACTAAAACTAACATTATCCGACTGCATTTTGCGTAAGCTAACTCAATAATATATTTTTAGTTTTTTTCTCATATAGAGTAAAATACCCTATGAGCACAAAAATAATTAAAGCGTACTGAATTAGTTTCTATATTGACATATTTAATTAACCTTTCTTTGTCATTAGGTACTTTGCCTGATGCCTTAAAATGATCAGTCGTGAAACCACTTTACAAAAAAAGTAGGTAATAAAAATGAAGTGAAAAACTAATTTGTCAAAAGTATTCTAAAAATGTATGCTCATTAGACTTGCCGACTATTGTAGCAAATATAACAAGCAAATGAACAGTTTCGATTTAAAAAGCAGAAGTCGACACCACAGGCAATATTTTCCCTTTTGAGCAAAATTCTAAGTAGTAATAATCAAATAAAACAGAACTTTTTTCGACTTATCTCAAGCTTTCGACTTCGTAGCACATGACATTTTATTAAAAAAGTTAGAAAGCATTGGAATAAGAGGACTAGCACTGCAGTAGATGTCGTCTTATTTAAGTGATCGGGAACAATATGTTGTCATAGATAAAGTACATGAAAACTTATTCGCTTCCTATACTTCTGACTCCAGGGAAAATAAATGTGGCGTCCCTCAAGGGAGTGCCTAAGGACCCATACTATTTATACTATATGTAATGACTTACCACTGGTGACTAATTATAACCTAAAGTAACTAGTACATAATAAACAATTACCATTAAAGTTTCTAGGTATAAGTTTGGCAAAACTTGACTCCACATGGATATGATGGCTATGGTAAATCTCTGTTTTCGAAGAACACATTCGAAAATTTCAATTTCTAAAGTAATATTATAAAATAAATAAACAAGGCTGATTATTCTATGTAATAAATTCTGTCGTGTTATAACTTAAGTTTGCTAAATTTTAATTGGTTAATCACAAAAAGAAAATCAGCTGCCCCATACATTTACGACACGGTTGGCGCAGTGGGTGAGCGTTCGGCTGCTGCACTGCGTGTCGTGGGTTCGATTCCCGCACGGAACAAATATTTGTATGACCTGCAGATAGTTATTCCGGGTCTGGGTGTCTTGTGTATGTGAGTATACATGTTTGTGAACGCACCCACGATACAGGAGTAATTCCTAGTGTGGGGCAACCTTTTAAAAAAAAAATATAATAGCATAACTCGACAAATAGTACTGAACCGCTGCTTTTTTTGCGATTTCAGGGTTGGTCCCTTAGTAAAAATTGTTCATAACTGCCTGTGTTTTCACTTAGTATTGTCGTGTATGCCTATTTAAAAACTTAAGGATTATTTTAGCCTAATATTAAAACAGTTTTACTTTCAGTACAAACTTCATTTTGTTTCTCCACAGATAGTGGTGAAAGGCATCCACTTAGTCAGTATCATGGGCAATCAGGGCACTTTATCCAAATCACCGGGCAAAGTACTCACTGACCCTGAACTGTTATACCATAGCGTATATCTCGCCTTCTGCTTCTGTGGAATATGCTGGCATCCCTTCTTCTTTTCCGTTTTAGTGAGTATCGTAGAAATTAAGAAGATATTTCAATAGACAACTAAGGATTGATTTTGGGATTGTCATTAACTTTTATCCAAGGAATAAATCTTGCTGTTTGTATTTGTCAGATAAAAGTGAACTGGAAAGACCAAGGGTAAATGTTATGTGTGTGGCCAGTTTTTTGATCCCGTAGTTATCTCAAAATAGTAACTTCGAAGGTGGATTGAAAAGTTCGCGGCCTCAAGACATGATTATAATATTTAATTCGTTCTACCTTCATTGTATTCATTATTCTTTAGTTGTCATTGTACGAAATTTCATTTCAGTGATTTTTTTTGAGAGATTTGACTTTTGATTGAGAGTTTACATCAATTTATTGTTAATATTGAATCATGGTAAACCATTTATGTATATTTTCTTCTTTCTTGATTAATAGTTATTTATTTGACTATTGGTCAAGCTAGCAATTGCCGACTATTGATTCATTTTTCAACTATTGATTGACTTAACTACGGATCAAAAAACTCGCCCTTATTATGAACAGTTGGAATATGTACGATTTTACTTTCGTGCATTGGGGTTGTATCAACAATTTTCAGATTTAACCGAAGCCTAAGAGATTATAGTGGAAAACAATCGTAAATACTCTTAAATATGAACTTTAGCCATAAATACAGGGTGGTAAAAATCTGTAAATATAGCCATCACTAAGCCGAAGTTGGCGGAAGTCTAACCTGGCAACAATATATGTCGAAATCACAACCTAGAAACCACTAAATTAGTACAACTAGAGCTCTATGTGGATGGAACCGACGACGGGAGGAATATGTGACTGCTGGGTGATGCTGATGACTCTTTTTACACCTGTTATATTTTAATGGTTTTTTCATTATACTTAGCTACTAGACACCGTGTACCGCAAAGAGACTTTTATCACTAGAAGCACGGCCGTCCCTTTGGCCCATTTCGATTTTTTTCCTGTTCGTGAAGTGATTTTTTTATTACGAGTAGAATTCTAATTTTTTATGACTTTTAATTAAATGTGATCGCGATTGATTACACGTGACTTTTATCACGTAATTGTAATATATCTCGGGATGTAAGGATGTTCGGCGCTTCTAGTGTTAAACATAATGCTCTCCGTGACTCGCAACGGCCAGTCCATCCTACTGGCGCTTTTCCTGGTCTATATCATCTCTATGTTCTTCATCTGATCACATTATTATGTTGTTTTTAGCTGCTCGACATCGTATACCGCGAAGAGACTCTCTTAAACGTAATGCGCTCAGTGACTCGCAACGGGCGGTCTATCTTATTGACAGCCGTGCTGGCGCTTGTTCTGGTCTATATGTTCTCGATCGTAGGCTACATGTTCTTCCGAGACCATTTCCTCGTCGCCGTCGATCGACTTGACGGTGAGTATTAACAATTGTTATCTTTTGTCTTGAAATAAGTAATTATTGATCTAATGTTTTAAGGGTTCAGGGAGTCCGGTCATCAGGGAGTATGGAACCGGCGAGAGATGTCGTGCGGTGTTCCACAGGGATCGGTCCTGGGGCCGCCCTTGTGGAACATCGGATACGACTGGGTGCTGCGCGCCGACCTCCCCGCTGGCGTCAGCGTAGTGTGCTACGCTGACGACACGCTGGTCTTAGCGCAGGGGAGGTCGCACGAGGCGGCGGCCGAACTTATGACACGCGGGGTTGCGACAGTCATAGAGAGGATCCGGCAACTGGGACTCGAGGTGGCATTGCACAAGTCCGAGGCCATGTGTTTTCATGGTCGTCGGAACGCGCCACCTGCGGGTTCCCAGATCACGGTAGGAGGGGTTCGCATCGGCGTCGAGGGTACGATGAAGTACCTGGGACTCGTCCTCGACAGCCGGTGGAACTTTGTCGAACATTTTCGACGTTTGGCTCCCAGATTGGACAGGGCCGGGGCCGCCTTGAAGCGGCTCCTACCCAATCTGAGGGGGCCAAATGCCTCCTGCCGGAGGCTCTACGCGGGGATCGTGCGGTCCATGGCCCTCTACGGGGCACCGGTGTGGGCGCGTTCGTTGAGGCAGCGATCAGCTCGCCTGATGAACGCGTCCCAGAGGGTCATGGCGATCCGTATCATCCGCGGATACCGCACGATCTCCCGTGAGGCGGCGAGCCTCCTTGCCGGACTGTCACCGTGGGATCTGGAGGCAAAAATCCTCGCGCACCTGTACGAGTGGCGCGAGGAGGCCAAACGCCGGGGCGAAACTCCGCTGCCGCGACAACTCGCGGCTCGGCGGACCGAGCTCCGGCAGGATCTCATGGTGACATGGAGAGAGCGACTGTCGCAACCCAGCGCTGGGCACGCCACCATCGAGGCGGTGGTGCCCCTCTTTGAGGAGTGGCTGGAGAGGCGTCACGGCGCCCTCACCTTCCGCCTGACGCAGGTGCTCACCGGACACGGCTGTTTCGGGAGGTACCTGTGTCGGATCAGGGCGGAGGTGACCCCTGAGTGTTTCCACTGCGAGGATCGCCCAGAGGACACGGTGGAGCATACGGTGGAGGTTTGCCCCGCTTGGGCAGAGCACCGCCGTGTCCTCGTGGATGCGATAGGCGACGGCGACCTCTCGCGCCGTGCCCTGGTTCAGGCCATGGTACGGAGCGAGAGGGAATGGGAGGCCGTCTCCTCCTTCTGCGAAGCAGTAATGCTCGCGAAGAGGGAGGCGGCACACGTTAGGGAGGCTCAGCAACGGCCGAGTCGCCCTAGCGCCCCCAGCCGCGACCGCCGCAGGAGACGCCAGGGGCCGCGAGACGATCTCCGGCCACCGTAGACCCGGGCCTGCGGACGGCGAGTAGTGGGTAACTCGCCGTCCGATCAGCACCAGGCCCGAGAGTCGACGGCGCGTAGTGTTCCACGCGCGCCTCAAAGAGTTGTCAGCCAAAGGAAGGGGCCTGCCACGGCCGGTGCCTGTCCGGGGGTGGAGGATAAATTCGAAAGAGTTACCTCGCCCCCGGGCACTCGAGGCAGGGAGGAACAGGGGTGGGTTTTAGTCAGTAAGAGTCTGACACACCCTTCCGCTCCACCCTAGAGCGGAAGAAGTCATAGGATGATTTCCCACCCCCCAAAAAAAAAAAAAAAAAAAAAAAAGGGTTCTGTAGTAATCTTTTTTTTTCAAACTGTCTCGTTGATATTGTGGGTGCAAGTGTGACTGCTAAAGTAGAGCCTTGGGTTCGATTCCCATGCTGCGAGAAGTTTAAACTGGTTTTCACCTGAGTAAGCCGCTAATTGAAAATACTTTGCTCTGCAGTGACCTACTAGTGATATACTAATTTTATCAATATAGCTATTTACTGAGTAAATAAATGTTCAATTGGGATTCTAGAATTGTAAGAATATATAGTTAATACTATTCAAAATTCGTTCTACGGCACCCTGCACACTAAGCGGGCCGCGATTGGTTGCGTAACAGGGCGTTTGACCGCAACTGGTCGGACGGTCGGAAATTTTCTTCTTTGGCGGAGCTTATGCGGTCAAGATCTATCTATATAAATAAAAATGAAATGGCTAAATGTGTTGCTAAGCGCAAAACTTGAGAACAGATGGACTTTGGAGGAACTTTTTTTAAATTTATTCGTTGAAGTCTCAGGGGAGGTTCTTATGAGGAGAAAAAATTGAAAATGAACGGAATACCGTAAAAAATACATTTTTCTTTATTACATTCAAACTGAACCTAGCTGTCAATACGCAGTCCAATAGGTTTTGACAGAACGACGTCTGTCTGCTAGTTCTTTAATTTACATCTCGTAAATTGTCAAATACATGCAGACGACGACGACCCCCGCTACGAGCCAGACGCGGGCTGCGCGGGCGACGGCGCCTCCAAGTACTTGAAGGACCCGGAGCAGTGCCGTCGCTCCTCACGCTTCGTGTCGGTGGGGGGTGAGCTGAGGGAACGCAGCTGCGACTCGCTCATCATGTGCATCGTCACCACGCTGAACCAGGGACTGCGGAACGGCGGTGGCATCGGGGACATACTCAGAGCCCCGGCTAGCTTCGTGAGTATTTAACCTTCGACGCCATATAGCTTATGTTATACGAAGTGTTCCTGCAAATCCAACGCCACCTCATTTGCCCGAATCAAATAAAAAGATTGGGAGCTACGAAGGAATAGATGAACTTCAATACATTGACTGACTCCGCTATCCGTAATTGTATATAATGCCAGACAATTAGTGCCTGAAGCTGGTTTTCAAATAGTCCTGAGGTTTTGAGGTGATGGCAATGGTAAATGGCACAGTTCAAAATGGTGCAAGGTAGGTAAAAGGGTCTTAATTTTTTCGTCGCTTCTCGCGCTTCGTGTAGTGGAAGGAGAGCTAAGCTGTGACTCGCTCATCATGTGCATTGTCACCTCGCTGAACCAGGGCCTGAGAAAAGGTGGCGGCATTGGGATTATACTGCTCCTACTATTTTTATGTGTATGATGTTCCGGAGATATACAGAAAAAGCAATTGTATGAAAGATCTGTAATATAATTATTTTTTATCATTGGTGGTAAAATACCTATTCTCGCGTTCTCAGGAGCCGCTTTTCGTAGCTCGAGTGGTGTACGACTTGCTGTTCTTCTTTGTGGTGATCATCATCGTGCTCAACCTCATCTTTGGTGTCATCATCGACACCTTTGCCGACCTTAGGAGCGAGAAGCAGCAGAAAGAGCTCATACTTAAAAACACCTGTTTCGTGTGTGGTGAGTTAAAATATTTACTGAGTCCATAATCTTCATCCACAGCCTAGCTTCACGCACTCCTGAGCCTAGGTATCTCTTTTCTGGTGCAAATCCCTAAGTTCTTGTGCCAGCCTCATCCACAAATAAGTTACCAACTTTACGTGGGCATCCAGGGCCTTATTTATAAAAAAATAACGATGTGATCAGTTTAACCTATTAGCAGGTACTTAATTCAATATTTTGCTCCTGAAAGTAGGATAGGGTTTTTTTTTTTTTTTAATAGGCACGCGTTTGAACGCTATCTCGCCTGATGGTAAGCGATGATGTGGTCGAAGATGGAGCACGCTTGCCTAGAAATAACCTGTTCACCCTTGACTTAAAGACTTAAAGACTCCCAGGTTGTAGCTATCAGGAAACAGACTCCGGTAGGGCATTCCACTCCCTGGCTGTACGCACAATGAATGTGTTCTCAAAACGTTTAGTGCGTGTGGGTGGGATGTCCACCACGTACCGGTTTGGCATCGCCGTACGTCTTGTGGTTGATGGAACGCTCTTGGCGGAATTAAACTATGCAATTCTGTCGCACACTCCCCAAAATGCAATCAATAGAAAACCGACAGGCTAGCAATTCGGCGTCTATGCTCAATACTTTAGAGCTTCGACTCGACGAGCCTATCATTGGCGATGATCCTCTTGGCAAGTTTCTCAATAGACTCAAAGGTATCAAGCTGGTATCTGGCAGATCCGTCCCAAAGATGAGAGCAATACTCCATACACGATCGAACTAGCGCTTATTATAATAAAGTTTAAGCAGCTGTTCCGGTGTGAAGTACCGTTCACCTTTACTAGGATCCTCTAGGCTAGGAGGAGGTGGATAGTAAAGTATTGACCAATAATTTTTAGGAGCTTTTATCGTATAGACAGCATGCATAAGAGATATTGTTATCTTGAATTTATATTGAATATGATCAGTATCACTTTCACTATCACTACAATTATAAAAAACTTTTTTACAAAAAATACAACCGACTTCCAAAAAAAGAAAATACACCACTTTTTTGAAAGTCGGTTGTATTTTTTGTAAAAAAGTTTTTCATTTTTCTCTTTTTAGTTTTTATACCCTAGAACTTAAAACCCCAATAACATGGAACGTGGAATTTCAACATACTCGTAATTGGAGCAAACCCAAACGTCATCCATGTATACGTTTTTTTTTCCATTTTTGTTCAGTTTTTCAGAAAGCGGTGAAGCAATTTTGATAAAATTTTTAGGGGACCACCTCTGGAGAATACTGTCAGATAAAAAAAAAAGAATTTTGAAAATCGGTCCACAACTGACAGAGAAATCGGTGGACATACATAAAAAAACCATACAAACAGTCGAACATAGAACCTCTCTCTCCTTTTTGCGATGTCGGTTAATAAAACAAAGTCCCCCGCCGCGTCTGTTCGCGATAAACTCAAAAACTACTGAACGGATTTTCATGCGGTTTTCACCAATATAAAGAGTGATTCATGAGGAAGGTTTACGTGTATAATTTTTAACCGTGCAAAGCTGGGGCGGGTCGCTAGGTTTAACTAAGCACATGATCAGCGAGTTTTATAGATAAGGCTGTCTCCAGATCTGGTGAGGGCCACGAGAGACCGGTAGATACGAGAAACATAGGATTGAGCAACGTGGCGACGAGAGTGGAAGCTTGTGTCGACCAGTGTTAGGGCGGAAATGAAAATTCATACACTCAGATGGTTAGATGAAATAAAAAGAGCTTGGGTTTAGACCTTAATGGGGCTCTTATTCCAGGAAAGAGTGGTACAAAGAGTGTAAAGGTGGTTTTACACCAGCGAGGCGAGGCGTGGATGGGATGGGCGACAATTAAAATCACGCTTAACCCTTTTACACCGAGAGATATCTCGTGATGGCCAGCGGAGACCGTGCGGGTCCTCGATAGCCGGTGCGATTTTAGTATATCCGTTTTACAAAGTAAATAAATACTCTATTTTTAGAGAAATAAAGTTCAATATTGTACTAACAAATATTTCAATTCTCCCCTCGCACATCCTCGCGCATCTAGACTTTTTACACCAAAGATGGGCAGGACGTAGAGAGATAATTTTCTATACAAATCTCAATATTCTCGCCCATCCACAACTCGCCTCGCCGGTATTAAACCACCTTTAGTGTATTGATAACAATTATTACACTGCCATTGTGTTCCCCATAGGGTACCAGAAAATTTGCAATTTTCAACATATTCAAATGATCGTGATCATCCTCACGTCAGAATTGAATTTTAATCATCAATTTTTGTTTGTTTGCAGGACTGAACAGGTCAGCCTTTGACAATAAGACAGTCTCATTCGAGGAGCACATAAAGAGCGAACACAACATGTGGCACTACCTCTACTTTATGGTGCTGGTGCGGGTCAAAGACCCCACGGAGTTCACCGGCCCAGAGAGTTATGTGCATTCTATGATTAAGGTAAGAAGCTGCCACAACACCTCTGCTTTATGTGCTAGTGCGGGTCAAGAATGGACCCCATGGGATTGACGACCTAGCTACGTGCTTTCTATGATTAAGGTAGGAAGCTAGTAGAACCTGTGGAATTTTCTCTAATTTATGTGCTAATGGACTTAGACCCCATGGGGTTCACCGGCCCTGGGAGTTACGTGCACTCTGTGATTAAGGTCAGAAGCGAGCACAACATGTGGCACTACCTCTATTTCGTATGTTGGTGATTAAGTTATAGACTTTTTTGTTACTGTATCCTTCCTTTTTGGCAAGTGACAGAGAGCAATAAATCTGACGGACAACGCAGAGCTTTAACCCCTAGGTGTATATACCCTACTGATGCTTCTGTAAACATGACATTTTACAGAAGAATTGCAACACTAACGAAGATGATCTGATCACGAAGGAAGGATTTTTGATAATTTATATATTAAGGACCACTCGCGCCAGAAATTTGAGGCAGACTTAGTTTATAACTCGAGGTTTAATAATAATGTTTTAAATGTAATGGGTCCAGGTTAGCAAGTAACTCGGGAGTTAATAAGATGATTGCTTGGTCCAAGTGGGCCTTAAGAGGTCAAAAATATGACATAGAAGTTCGTAATTTGTTCCTATGGATAAATCCATCGTGCACACGGATTGTACCCTAAAGCTGTATTTCTTTGTTCCAGACCAGCAACCTAGACTGGTTCCCACGCCTACGAGCTCTGTCGCTCATGGGCGGCGGAGAAGGAGAAGGCGGCGAGTTGGAAATGCGCACACTACAAGCGCAACTCGACAGGGCGCAACTAGCCGTGCACACCCTTACCGACCTTCTCACCGAGCTGAGGGACCAGGTGAGTTATGACAGAATCTAGAAAGAAAAAAATCTACTGGTTGCAAGTACTTGGGGCTGTTACTGGTAGCTAGTACTGGTAGCTGGTACTGGTAACTGGTACTGGTAGCTGGTACTGGTAGCTGGTACTGGTAGCTGGTACTGGTAACTGGTACTGGTAGCTGGTACTGGTAGCTGGTACTGGCAGCTGGTACTGGTAGCTGGTACTGGTAGCTGGTACTGGTAGCTGGTACTGGTAGCTGGTACTGGTAGCTGGTACTGGTAGCTGGTACTGCTGGCTGGTACTGGTAGCTGGTACTGGTAGCTGGTACTGGTAGCTGGTACTGGTAGCTGGTACTGGTAGCTGGTACTGGTAGCTGGTACTGGTAGCTGGTACTGGTAGCTGGTACTGGTAGCTGGTACTGGTAGCTGGTACTGGTAGCTGGTACTGGTAGCTGGTACTGGTAGCTGGTACGGGTAGCTGGTACTGGTAGCTGATACTGGTAGCTGATACTGCTAGCTGGTACTGGTAGCTGTTCCTGGAAGCTAGTGCTAGAGACTGGGTCTGGGGTATAGTACTGGAAGATAGTTCTGGTAGCTTGTACTGCTGGATAGTACTGCAGGTACTGGGGGATAGTACTGAAAGCTAGTGCTGGCAGTTATAGCTAGAAATAACTAGACTGTTGACTGGAAGCAAGTAGTGTGTCTAGAGCTGGCGTCTAATGCTGACATATCTGGTATTGGACCATAGTACTAGTAGCGTCGAAAGTGTTCGCTCAACAATTAGGGAGGCCCCATCTGACGAAACTAAGAACTGCGGATGGCAGAATCGTGACTTCAAGGTCAGAGATACTCGAGGAGGTCGAGGATTTCTACGGGCACCTATACCCAACCCGGACGGTGAAACCGGTAGAACATAGTGCAGATGACCATCGAGCCGAGTTGACGCCCCACTACACGGAGGACATCTCAGATGTCGACCAGTGGGAGATTAGGGCGGCTCTGGAACAGTTAATGAACAATAAGGCACCTGGTGATGACGGAATAACGACAGAGCATCTTAAAGCGGGTGGGGCTCCAGTCCTGAGAGAGCTAGCGAGTTTCGTTGGAGCGGAGGTGCGGTGGTTCTATTCTTCAAAAAAGGTGACAAAACCTTGCTGAAGAACTATAGACCCATTTCACTTCTGAGCCACGTCTACAAACTGTTCTCGAGGGTCGTCACGAACCGTCTCGCCAGGAGACTTGACGAGTTCCAGCCACCAGAACAAGCTGGTTTTCGAAAAGGCTTCAGTACCGTGGACCACATCCATACTGTTCGGCAAATTATACAGAAGATCGAGGAGTACTACCAGCCGCTGTGTATTGCATTTGTGGACTACGAGAAAGCCTTCGACTCCATCGAAATATGGGCAGTTCTGGACTCCCTGCAACGATGCCGTATCGACTGGCGTTACATCGAAGTGTTGAGATGTCTGTACGACGCTGCCACGATGACTGTCCAGATCCAAGATCAGAAAAGCAACCATATCCAACTGCTCAGTGGGGTGAGACACGGGGAAGTGATATCCTCGAAACTGTTCACCAACGCGCTGGAGGACGTCTTCAAGTCGCTGGATTGGACTGGACAGGGTATCAACGTGAACGGCGAGTACATCTCACACTTTGCCGATGACATCGTCATAAAGGCAGAGACGGCGGAACAGTTAAGCCTGATGCTGCACAGCCTAAATGGAGCCTCGCGGTGGGTTGGCCTCGGAATGAATTTGGACAAGACGAAAGTCATGTACAATTCACATGTCGTACCGAGTCCAATCCGCATCGAAGGGTTGCTTCTCGAAGTTGTGAAGGAGTATGTCTACCTAGGGCAAGTCATCCAGCTCGGTAGACACAATTTTGAGAAAGAAGTTGACAGAAGGATCCGGCTGGGTTGGGCAGCGTTTGGAAAACTTCGTCAGGTCTTCTAGTCTCCTATCCCACAATGTTTGAAGACTAAGGTTTTCAACTAGTGCGTCCTGCCCGTTACGACATACGGTGCCGAAACGTGGACACTGACGGTCGGGCTGGTCCACAAATTCAAGGTCGCTCAGCGGGCTAGGTTAGGAGTTTCTTTGAAGGATAAAATCAGGAATAAAGTTGTCCGGAAAAGAACCGGAGTAACCGACGTAGCTTGCAGAATAAGCAAACTGGCAGTGAGCCGGTCATGTTTGTCGAAGGACGGATGGCCGATGGAGCAGACGAGTCCTGGAGTGGAGACCGCGTATCGGCAAGCGTAGTGTGGGATGGACCGACGACCTTGAGAAGGTATAGACTGGATGCGAAAGGCGGAGGACAGGGTGTTGTGGCGCAGCCTGGGAGAGGCCTATGTCCAGCAGTGGACTGCGATAGGCTGATTTGATTGACTAGTAGCGTAGCAAGTAGTGGCTGCAGTAATGGTGTCTAGTGCTGGTTGCCAGTGTTGGACGCTAGTCCTAGATTTTTTTTTTGTGGGACAAGCCCGCCACACTATTCCCAAACCAGTGTAACTCCTGTAAGCCAGAATCTACTGTGGCGACCACTAGAAAAAATGCCGAGGCAATGAAGCTTGACCAGTTCCAGAGACACGATTAAACTGTCTTGGGTCCCGCAACGAAATTAATCAAAAAAGAACAGCGGAGGAGTAAGAAAAAGATAATTTCCACTTCCCTCCCAATCAAGCAGAAGACAGAACAAAGCTAGGCCATTAGGCACAAAGGGATATTAACAACAGGGTTAAGCCCAGTTGCCAAGCACCACAGATTAAAACACTAATATGGCTAGTACTAGATGTCAGTTCTAAATTGCAAAGGTAATCGTTGCAATTGGGTCGCGGGTGTGTCCCTGGCCCTTACACAGGCAACTGAAGGAACAACGATGGGTTTAAGTCAGTAAGAGTCTTAAGGTCATAGCACACATATCAACTCGGAAAGGGATCGTCACCGTATCAACTCGAGCCGTGCAGTATTCTTTATTTGAAACTTCCTACTGCAACGCACACTAATCCGAATCGTAACGTAATTGCCTCGCTTTGGGACAAGCTCACGAACCGCGGTGCGGTGTGTGGTCAACTTGCAGTTCTCGCGCTTACGACTCGTCGTCCTTGCGCTTGCAGTTCGTCGACTCTGCGCTTACAGTTCGTTGACCCTGCGCTTGCAGTTCGTCGACCCTGCGCTTGCAGTTCGTTGACCCTGCGCTTGCAGTTCGTCGACCCTGCGCTTGCAGTTCGTTGACCCTGCGCTTGCAGTTCGTCGACCCTGCGCTTGCAGTTCGTTGACCCTGCGCTTGCAGTTCGTCGACCCTGCGCTTGCAGTTCGTTGACCCTGCGCTTGCAGTTCGTCGACCCTGCGCTTGCATTTCGTCGACCCTGCGCTTGCAGTTCTTTGACCCTGCGCTTGCAGTTCGTCGTCCCTGGGCTTGCAGTTCGTCGTCTCTGCGCTTGGAGTTCCTAGTCACTGCGCTTGCAGCATACTATTGTTGTCGAACGTGCTGTCATGTACTTCACAAGATAACTCCCAGTCGTGTTGCGCGCGTGTTTTATTGAATTTTATGATTAGGTTTCAAACAAACCAAAAGAGATTCAAACGTGCCAGCCAGGACAACCAGCGGTCGGCGAGCCGTAGCCGAGTCGACGTACCGAAGCTGGTGATCCGCTTTGGTTACGTCCTTACGTTAGGTGGCCGCCTGCTTGACGACAAAGCGAAAGGCGATACGATGACGATCCCTTTCCGAGTTGATATGTGTGCTATAACCTTAACACGGCCTCTCACTCCACACAGAGTGGAAGAAGTTATATTATTATACCAAAAAAAAACCCACCCCAAACAAAAAGAAACGTGCTTGACTAAAAACTAACAAAAAAATACTGCCTACACCTAATTTCAAGACTAAAGAAATGCTGTTACCCACAGATGACAGAGCAGCGGAAGCAAAAACAACGTATCGGCTTATTGAACTCAACCTCAGCGTACTTACAGAACTTGCAAATGAACCTGCCGCCGTGAGCAACACGCGTGACGTCACAGCGTGCAATACTCCTGTATTTATGTATGAATGTGATCGTGAGAGCGGGCCGGTCGGATTGTGATTAGAATTAATCGTTTTTTAGGATAATTTTTGACCGGCCCTATACAATTTTTAGTTTATAATTGATATTGCGGATTTTATTATGTTTTAGGCATGTGTAAGAAGTTATGGAGTTATAATAAACTGCTACATTGCAGTTTTGTAAATTCATACATTTGTTGGTAGTTTACTCTTTCAAAAAGTTGTTTCATTGAAAACCTATACATGTTTTTAGGTAGTATTTTTAAAATTTAAATTAGAATCATTATTTCTAAACTAAAACTTACCCAGGTAAAAAATCTATTACGTCATACATAAATACATGATGAAATAGTTATTAAATTAAATAACCAAAACGTTTTTTTTAAACCCAACACATGTACACCTCCTTTTCGGGTACCTCAATACCGCACAACAATAACAATATATATATCAAAATATAAAAAGTTATAAAAAACATGTAATAAATTATTACAGCTTTAGATTTCTGTCTGACATAATTATGCTGACGTCGATTTTATCGAATAATTTACAAAAGTATAAAAAATATATTGAATCAGTGTAGTAATATGTGAATTGTTTTCGAGCAGTCGAGTATTCTTTCAACTCTGTGATAAAATAGAAAGATCTTGACTAAAATTTAAATTTTATCTAACATTCTCGAATTGTTTGAATTTCACTTTTTGACCCTAAATAGGGAACCTAATAAACATAGTCAAGTATTGTTTAATATAGTAATGTATTGTTTCACATCTCGACAGCTCAACAAACGTATATTCCTGCACTCTAAGCCGATTTCAAAACGAATACGTAATTTAGTTCTCATATTTATAAAGGTACAAATATAGGTAAATAAATAATACTTCATACAGAGCCAAACACCCATTCTGAACGCTTTCAAAATCGCCTTTTTTCAAAGATTTGGAGACTTCTGATACTTTTCAACCTATCAGGATTTTTTAATTTTGATTGCAAGCCTTTCCGTCAAAATTTTGCTATTTGGTTAAAGGCGTAAGAAACGCCCAGTTTTGCTTCAATGCGAAGTGTTATTTGTTTACCTAGTACAGGCTAAAGGCTAAACGTGTGACTAGAGTGAATAGTAGTAATTAAAACATATCTTGTTATGATATTTGAGTAGGTACGAGTATAGTTGGATAGCGGATTCGAGACCCGGTTGCTGCACTGATACATAAAAACAAGAAAGGATTTAAACAAAAAATGAATTGCGTCATTATTAATTTTGCTTCCCAACATTTTAACTGAGTTCGAAAAATTGGGAGGTTATCTTATTATATAACTAATTGGAATCAAAATAAAGTACTTATTAAATGTAAAGTTATTATATTGAGTGTGATTCGTAATCAGTGCAACAACGGGTAAATTATTACTGTTATGTAGATTTTTAATATCTTAATATTGACCCTAAATAATACTGAATCGACGTCTGTCTTCACTTGAGCTCACAATATAAAGTCATGGTAAAAAATAAGAAGAGAAAGTGGTTAGAGTAGCCATAAAAACGATTTTTAAAATTATCAATTTGACCTTGTAAACGTGGCTTTTATAAAAGCTTGACCATGACTTTATAGCCAGGCGACGCCTTATTTTTTAATAAAATCGAGATTTTGTCTTAAATATCCAAAATCATTATATTTTTAGAAACGAAATCTGAACAAATATAGTTTTGTTCGTAGATAGACTAGTTTTTAACGGGGGAGATTATTTTCAACTCTTTTTTGTTGAAAAACGTCGTTATCAAGCAATAAAAGGGTTGTTGTTTTCCATGTTTCTATAATTCATTATGTTTATATTGTTAATATTATATTTAGATAACTATATTCTACCAATGTTGTTTAAATTTAGCGTTAAATATTTCTTAAAATATTAACGTTTCTATTTCTGTGCAATCAATATTCAATAAGTATAACTATTGTTTATATTATAATAATTAGGTATAATTCTCTATTCTCAAACAAAATTACTCAACGTAATTTATATACCGAGAAGGAATCATTTTAGCTCTATTTCTGTACTTCTTTAAGTTTTCTTATTTTATTAAAATCTCCCCCCAATGTAGAAGTTTGGACATGCAATACAGCTCAAACAAGTTACCTATAATGTAGTTAGTTATCAAATTTTATTTGTAAAGGATATATGAAGTCATTAGAGGAAAGTGGGAAAAATATCTAATGTTCTGATGAATAGCACCATAAGACATGCATAGCATAGGTTTTACCGAGATAGTAAAATAAGGCAAGCTAAGTCTCTGGAATGACATCGCATCTGCCTTCGCTTATTTTGATGTTCAGAGGGAGCCACTTACCATCAGATGGGCCACCTTACCCACATAAAAAGAAAGTGCAGTGAAATGATATTTAAATTTGTTTTCTTGTAATAATATTTTGCTCTAAAGGCTTCATGTAAATTAATCTTGAAAAAGATCTGAATATAATCTATTTAGAGTCGATGTGTGGTTGAGAATGTTTAGTTTGTCTCTTGTTAGTTTGAAGGTGATAGCGTTTGTTACATTATGACTAGGTTTAAGTCTTCGAAAGTCTCGATTTAGTCTAGAAAGTGAGGCTTAATACTGATCTTACATATTTAAAAAAACTGCAATATTTTTAGTGAAATTCTTATCTGCGTACACAGTTCTAATATCGTTGTAAAATATTTATAATCGAGAATGTGAAAATTAATAAGTACCTACCCTTTTTTGTGAAATATACTTTATTTTGTTTGAAACGTAAATATACATATAATAAGCAGTTGGGTAATTAAACAAAGACTACAGAAGTTATAAAACACTAAAAAAATGCTCAATCAATATGCCAAAATACAAACTAGTTAACTGCATCAGTATTAAGTCTCCCGCAAATATATTATAATTATTAAATATATAATCCGACGTGTAAACGAAGGTTGTTCTATATAAATGACAAGTGACGCGGTTTTCAAATGGGCAATCGATTTGGAAATAAAATATCATTATAAAAAATAACTATGCATGAAACAGTGATCAGTAGAAAATATTTAAAATAATTACCAATTTTAAAATACTGACAGGTGTGTTAATTCGTCCCTGTTTCACGCTAAAGATAAATAGCTTCGTAACGTAACATTTCACCGACAACACTATAACAAGTCTTCTAAATTCTATAATAGTTAATGAGAAAGGAAAGGTATTAAAAAAAAGTTCGAATTTCATATATTTAGTCCTTTTGGAAAATCTATCTCTAAGTTAAATTACTTAAATCTAAAATTATATGAAGATAACCTATGTTATTGGTGTATGTATTGTTAAGTTTAAACAGTTTTAGCGTCTCGAAAAATATAGTATAATTTTAAAATTTTATTTAAAATATTTTATCATGAATGAAATAAAAGTTACTTATACTTGAAGATCTACAAATTATGTATGAAAAATGATTCATCTATTAATAAATTAATTTTTAAAAAGATTTTAAATATTTTTAAATCATTTTTACCTATTATAGTATGTTTAAAGTTTTGTTGATACAAATTCGATTGCATTTTAAGAACAACGTAAGTATTTCTATGTTGACTTGAGTTTTTATTAAAAAACACGCCGTGCCATAAAGGTCCGTAGTGAGATGTCAAAAATAAAACTATGTTTTTGATAATATGGAATATATGAAATTTAATATGTAGACATATTCTATACTAAATATTTAGAAACTGTTAAACCATTTGTACAATTATGTGATTTTTGGGACTACTTTTCAATAATCGTCATCATTACATATTTCGGTTTTAATTTAAATTGCTTGAAAATCGCCTAATTTGCAAACGGTTATTGTATTTCACGTTTATGTTATTTCTTTAATTTTGTACTTAAAATTTTATTTGTTGAACTAATTGCAAACTTGTAACATTCGTTTAAACTAACATTCCTATTTTCTGTTTTAAATTACTTGGCCGCAGTGATTTGGGTGTACAAAAAAATATATATTTATTAAAAAAAGAGCATTTATGTAGTGGAAATAAAATTGTCTTGTAATGACAAAAGTAAAAAAATATATAGGATATCAGTTGACAAACAATCGATCGATGGTCGATCGACGATCGATTGATTGGTGTACTAGCACCTAAAAAGATCCATTTTTTTGCGTATACTGTAAATGTAGAAAAGAATGAGGAGTGCTGTTAAATTAATAGAAATATTAGCATTAATTCAACTTAAAGAAATATACAAAATAGAAATTAATTAATAAAAATATTGTCCAGTAAATATTTAAAATAAAAATTAAGTAGATATTCGCATTCATCGTGAATTAGAAACCTCTCAAATCTCTGACTACCCTACAACTCGTGATAATACGTACTCCTCCACTGTCGGATCTAACACGAATCTTAAAACTCTTGACCAACTCTACCTAGCTAGTTCAATTTCTCTCTAGAGATCTATATTTTTAAATCATCTATTAACAAAATGTTTTTATATACTGTATTTATTGCACATAATACATTCCCTGTGTATTTTTTATATTATTTATTACATATACTATATTCCATTGTATTTAGATCTGTATTTTTGAATCTTTCAATTATGCTGGCGAAAGACAGAAGTTTATCATAATAATGTGACTATTTTCATTTTAAAACAATTTATTAGAATACTTTTAATTTAGAGATATTATTCAGTAAAAATTATGACGTACTATTTAATTCTACTCAAAAATCTTCTGCTTTTCGCAAGCATCGTGTCTTATTTGTTTTTCAAAGAAGAAAATAGTAGTGATAATGTTGTCTTTACATTACATTGTACTAACGTAGTTTATGTAAGAACTTGCGATCGACTCGGTCCGTTGTGATGCCTGCAATAACGTGTTTTTGTTTTTATGAAGAATAAAGTTACGGCACAAAGTTTTTCCTGTTTTATTTACTAGCTTTAGTCCGTGACATTGCTCGCGTGAAAGTCGAAAATCATCCCACGAGATCGTACTTTATGGATGAAAAAATCCAGGGTTCCGGGATTGGTCCAACGAGTTACCGCGGCCCATTTTTTTTTTTGTGGGGTGGCAAATCATCCTTTGACATCTCTCGCTCTGGGTGGAGCGAGAGGGCGTGACAGACTAGAACGCCACTAGAATGCAAAAGGCAATTGAAAGAACAGGGTTTTATTCAGTAAGAGTCTGACACTCCCTCCCGCTCCACCCAGACCAAGAGAAGTAATTGATATACCCTCAAACAAAAGGATAAAAAAAAACTTTTTAGGGTTCTATACCCAAAGGGTAAAACGAAACCCTATTACGACTCCGCTGTCCGTCCGTCTTTCTGTCTGTCTGTCTGTCACCAGGCTGTATCTCATGAGCCGTGACAGTTAGACAGTTGAAATTTTCACAGATGATGTATTTCTGTTGCCGCTATAACAACAAATACTAAATAAAATAAATATTTAAAAGGGGGCTCCCATACAACAAACGTGATTTTTTTGCCATTTTTATAGATAATGGTACGGAATCCTTCGTGCGTGAGTCCGACTCGCACTTGGCCGGGTTTTCTTCCTAATTGTGTTTATTGGCTTAATATCATTCAGGTCGCTAGTTCAACGGCGCCATTAAATTAAAATGCTAAGCTGCAAAACAAAACAGAAAAATTAACACAAATCTGCGTCAATGGCTTTTAAGGAAAAGATAAGACTAATTTACTGTCTTTTTACAAGCTTGCTATAATCTTCTTTACCTAATTATCAAAAGTAAGCTGTATCGGCTGTATCGTTAATTTTTGTCTAATACTAGATTTTTATATTTTCCCCTTGTGTAAATCTAAACTTATTATAACAGAAAATACAACCGGGATATAAAAAGTATTCTATGTTCTAATCAGGATCATGGTCTACCTACTGTTTTGCGAAGACTCGTGCAAATCCGTTCAGGATTTGAGGCGTGATTGACATTATTATATAAGACACAGTTTAGTCGGGGTACTTTGCACACAAAAAAAAACTCGCAACTAAATTACGTGTAAACTGTGGTTATTGTGTGTTTGTACAAAAAAATGCAGTGCGGATTACATTTACAAGACATTTAGTTGAGAGCGGTTACAAAAGGCCAACTCGTGGGTGCACCGGAGATCGCGCGGGCACTCCTTACGAGTGGCGGTAACAAACTATAATTATTCAAATCGCTACCGGAACACGGATACGCACTACCCGGCTAGTGTTGTGCTGTACCGTAACTAGTCACGTAACCAAGCCGGTAAACGACGCGTCCTAGAGGTGCGGGAAGATACTAACAGGGGTCGTGCTATAACAGCAGCATTATTTATAAAAAAATATGACCACCCATTTTCGTTACATCTGCAAAAGGAACCCATGATCAGCAGTGTTATTTTATAATACTTACTTAACTCAAATATAACGTTGTCACATTTCAAATAAAATACTGTTAGTCATATCGCCGTTATATCTACTCAAAACCATTGATAGAGATAGTATTTTAAGATAACAGTCAATAAAATTGCACAAATAGTAATTGGTGGATATCCCATGCTTATCTACCAGGTAGTATAAGTACCTACATACACAGTTGAAGATAAGCCATCTGATGCATTCCATGTTTTATTGAACTGGATTCATCATTATATATCTAAGCTTAGGTTTACCTTAAACCTGAAAAGGGTTTATCCCTACTCATAATAACTATGATGAACAAATTTTAGTATCGGACCAAACCTGAAATCGCTACCAACGTTCCCTGCATTTGTGTTGCACATATATTCACATTGTTTTCAGCCCTGTGTTCGGACCTATTCCAAGTTTCAACCTGGGACCATTTCTTTCCAGCCCTACTAAATAAATATACCTACCAATGTAGTGAAAAATTAAATGAATATTTTGATGACAAACATCCTCAACGGCCATTGCTCAGACATTGAAGTATAAAAGAATCTCGTCCTTGGTGGCACGAAATTGGTACCACTTCTGCTAGCATGTGTAGGTAATTCCGATTGAGAATACCAGTAGTACCAGAGTACCTAATCAGTCTGAATGCCTTTGTTCATTTCTTACTACAATTAAAGGAAGCGATTGAGTGGCCCTTCCTATTAATAGATTGTTCGTACGAAACCAAATCAGCAGAGAAGTGTCGAATGACGCAAAGGTGCTTGCAGACGAACGTCGCGTTTAATCGACGACGATCAGCGACTGGAGCAACTTTGGATATAGCTAACAAATATGTTCAGCATTTGGAGTTTTAGGTAAGTAAAGAAATGTTATGACGAAATTGACGAATGAGTTTAAAACGGCTACACAGAAACATTGGAAGGGCTAAACTACGGTAGGGTCAAAACGGTGAAGGAAAACATCGTGAGGAAACTGGCATGTCCTAGAACCAAAAATTTGAAGACATGTGACATCCACCAACCCGCATTGGGCCCACTTGGTGGATTACGGGCCACACCCTCTGACAGAGAGGAGGCCTGTGCCCCAGCAGTGAGGACATTAAAAGGCTGATGATGATGATGAGGTGATTAGATAATAGGGCTGAATAACACGGCAGGGTAGATAAGGTTACAGAGAAGCACATTTGACTGATTGGTAATGACAGGAGTTTTTGTACCTCAAAACGCCACGCATTAGTTAATCTACTTATACTTAGAGGTACTCGATTAACTAATGCGTGGCATTTGCTCCTCCGACTCAACCCAAACACGCTCAGATCAACTGAAATCTACAAAATCACTCGATGATTAATTTCTTAAATAATTATTGCTGAATGTCTTTAGTACCTACATAACTCTCGTATACTAGAATTTGTATGGATTTCAAGACTCAAGTGTCGTACCGGGTGTGTTTGAAAGAGTTACCGCAGCCCCTGGCACAGGCAACTGGATGAACACAGGTGGGAATTAGTCAGTCGGAGTCTTACACGCCCTTCCGCTCCACCCAGAGCGGGAGAAGTTATTTGATGACAACCCACAAAAAACAAGTGTCGCAGCTAGCGTCGCTCGTCTATCAATACCCTAAGATTTCTCGCAGGAACGCTTCCGATAAAATATATTTTATCAATATAATATGATAAGGTGTGTATCGACATCTAGGGCATATAGGTAAGTCATACCGTGCGTGACAAACATACAGACATGTGGGGTGTTGCTCTATTTATTATCGCAGTCGCTAACTGTAAGTGGAAATTATTTTTTTATATCATAATATTTTGTTTTAGTGAATGGTGAATTTCAGTAGGTACTGTGTTGCGGTGGGTGGTTAGTGTGTTTAGATGTTAAATTGAATAGTGTTTACCTTGGTATTAATACAAGTGTTTATCTAACCACTTGAGAATTGGTCTTGGGGGACTGTCTATACCTAGGTAGAATTTTGACGTTCAAAAAGTGCTGGCTCTCAACCTTAGACTATGAAAGGTGACTGATGAGTGTCAAAAGCCAGCAATCTGAAGTACCAGAATGAGAAGCCGGCTTGTATCTGTACACGCGAAATAAGCTCACACAGACAAAATGAGAAGCCAAAACGTCATCGTTATGTTCGTCGAGATCACTCACATATTTTAACGATCCTGCTTCATTTAATGTCCAATGACGTTGCGTCTTTATAGGTACAACTTACATGGTGCAATGGTGACGTCAATTCAACAATAAATTTAAAAAAAGTAGTATTTTTATTCAATAATTATTTAAAAACAAACCTATTTTCTTTATCTAAGTATCTATTCATATCGAATATGATCTACTGAATCAAATAGGAAAAATGCAATCCCTACTTAACTGATTATCCTAAATGAACAGTGCTAATTCGTCTAGATAAGATAACTTTGTATTTATACGGAAAAAAAATATCTTGATAACAATAATTGGAATTATGGAAATACCTGTCATATTGGATCTCAACATTCGCATTATGATTCATGGAAGATTCTTACCTATGTAAAATCTCAAGTAATCTAAGATATCACATACCTACTCATATCAGCTAACTCTTAACTACCTACTTCAAATTTAAACCAAGTAAAGTAACTTCTCGTCCCCCATACCACAGTGCCTCAAAACGAAAGTCTATGTATGACCAGTGCGTGGTGGCTCACAATTGGCCTCATCAGAAGGCTTAAAGTCACCCAAAGGCCGAATCAAGAATGATATCCGAAAGAGGACCAAGGTAACTGTTATATCCGAAGAATTGCCAAACTGAAGTGGCTTGATAGGCACGCGTTTGACCACTATCTCACCTCATAGTAAGCGATGTTGTGGTCGAACATGGAGCACACTTGCCTAGAAGCAACCTATTCACTCTTGACTTAAGGATTTTTTTTCTCGCCGATATTTTTATTTCATTTTGTAAACAAATATACCAAAAAAATTCTAGCAACCGAAAAAGAACCAGGAAAAACGCCAAAGGATTTACGCCAACCGTGAATCCAATGATTCCGGTCGCTGCAGTTACGTCGAGCTCGAGCGACGAATATTTCTCTCCGCCGACGACACCACCTCTTGCGCGTTCACGGGGAAGAGGCCGACCACCAACCAGTTTGGAACTTCGAGGCCCACCGGCCTCTGATAGGGTTCCCGCTGCCGGTGGAAGTGTGCAGCGCATGCGATGGACGCAATCCATTAATGAAAACGTCATATAAAAAATGTCAATAAAGTCTTTCGGCTGAAATGATGATGAGGGTGATGAAAGTATTATTAATGACCAACCATGATTTAGATGACAATTTAGAAAATACGATACGGTGTTAAAAATATACTAGACAAACAAATCCCATCTTTTATGCCATCGCTATATATCTTAGGAAAGTTGGTGTTATTTTCCAGGCAATGCGGAACTGTTCCACCTACAGACCACCGACCTGCCCTTGACGGCGCCCAACCGTATCATCGGCGGGTCCGCCACCACCATACAGCAGTACCCATTCACCGTACAGGTAACACTACTCCACTCGAAGAACAGACAAATATTCTACTAAGTTTTTTATCTCGCATTTGGCCACTACCTATCTCACCTGGTGGTAAGCGATGATGTGGTCGACGATTCGACGATGGAGCACGCTTGCCTAGAAGTAACCTATTCACTCTTGACTTAAAGACTCCCAGGTTGTAGCTATCAGGAAACAACAGCCTCCGGCAGGGAATTCTAGTCCTTTAGCTGTACGCACATTGAATGTGTTCCCAAAACATTTTATGCATATGACCGGGATGTCCAAGATGTAAAAAAAATGTTAAAAAGGCTGAAAAGCATGACTCAAGAAACCGGGCAATAATGCTTGTACGATTTCGTTTATATTATGAAACATCTGGACTACCACCGTTGGTGTCGTGATTGCATCGCTTGGGCGATTTCTAACCGTGGACTTATTTGTGTTTGAATTTAATGTTTGGCAGTAGGAAATTCTCAAAAGTAGCCAGAGTTATGATGACTGTCGGAGCAATTAGTTGTTCCCAAACATTGGAAATGTTCTATTTTGTTCTTTCTTTTGTAAAAAGTAGATACTCCTATCGACCCAACATCTGAGTCATCATCTGCCTAGCCTTTTCCCAAATATCTTGAGGTCGGCTTCCAGTCTAACCGGATTCAGCTGAATACCAGTATTTTACAAGGAGCGATTGCCTATCTGACCTCCACAACCCAGTTACTGGGTAATACGATACCCGTTGGTAAGACTGGTTGTCAGACTGTCGGGCTTCTGACTACCCGTAATGACTGTCAAAGATCCACGATTAACAGCCGGGACCAACGGCTTAACGTGCTTTCCGAAGCACGGAGGAGTCTCGGTATGTGAAGATGGTCACCCATCCATGGACCAACCCCGGCAAGCGTAGCTTAACCTGGTTTATCGTCCTGTGCGGCTGTTATTACTTTAGCCGCGAGCTCCGCAACCAAACATCTGAGTGTTAAATTGAATTGTCCTTTGTGTCTGCAGATCCTTTACACATCGCAGTTCCTTTGCGGAGGCTCCCTGCTGACGACGAGACATGTCCTTTCAGCAGGACACTGCTTCGTGGATGTGTATGTTATACTTTATTACATCTCCCATAAAACCACAAAGTCTAATGCTCCCTTGCACCACAAATCACAAAACGTATTTAACGCTAAACATATGCAAAAGTACAGTATCCAGGAAATCGTCAAACATTTAGCTCTAAACGTATTTAGCGATTAGTGTTGCAAGCGCGCCTCAAGAAGTTAGAGCGTGGACCAAAAAGTTTAATAGAAAATTCGTCTTTGTTGGGAGGGGTTAATAAACGCCCTGTACTGTACAAAGGTACTCGCTAACTCACTAACAGAAATGAAGCAAATTCGATTGTTTTTATAATTCTGGCAAAATATAGCAATGAATCTATCTCAATCTTTGCAGAAATGGCTATCTTATGAGCCCACTCCGCTACTCCGTTCGTGCGGGCACAACTATTTTGAATTCGGGTGAGTACCTAAATACACGCAATGATCTCGTACAGATTTCGTTCGTAAGTTCTCCATAGGGATCTGATCTATGCTTTGAAACGTGCAACTAGCTTCATCTTCCTAACTGACCAACTCATTTATATAAAGACGAGTAGAATCTGACCGAAACACGATTTTAAATCGAAACCGAAAATGTAACCGAATTTTCGGCACCCCTTCCAGTTTCGGCCGATACCGAAACTCCAGTCAAAACCAGTTTATTTGGGCAGAACTGGCTGAAACCGAAACTCCAGCCAACACCAGTTTATTTGGGTAGAACTGGCTGAAACCGAAACTCCAGCCAAAATCAGCAGTGGGGACATTAAAAGGCTGATGATGATGATGATGAATTGACTGATCAATTTCTCCACAGGCGGTACTCTTCACGCGGTAACTGCAATCAAAGTTCACGAAGCATACAACATTCCCATCCGCAATAACGATATAGCGGTTGTCACCATGACTACTCCGGTGGACCAGAGCAGCAGCGTCGCGCGACTGGCTGCCATTCCTTACCAGGATGCCGTGGTGCCTGATGACGCGTCGGTTACTGCTGTTGGCTGGGGGCTGACTGATGTAAGTAATTCATCACATTACTTGGGGTCGGGGCTCACTATCACTGACTCGCTTAATTTCATTCATACCATTCCCCACAGAATCGATCTTCTTTTCTTTAGTGTCCGTCTCCATCCATGCACATTTATATTTTAAACCCGACTTCAAAATGGAAGAGGTTATCAATTGATCGAATTGATCTTCGTCTTTTAAAGACGGATTTGCAAAATTCTTTTTTTGTTCGAAAGGGGATTATTCCGAAATGGTCTCATTTAAATTTCATATACTTAGATCTGATGATGAGTTACGGAGACAAACAACGGAACTATTCAAAAAATGACAGCAAATCAACTGCGATTGCTGCTATCGCATTAAAATGCATTGCACAATTTAATGGGGAATCACAACTAAAAAATGAAAAAAATTAACTTTTTTACATTTTGTTTTTTTTTTTGGAAGTCGGTTCTATTTTTTTGTAAAAAAGTTTTTTAGACACATTTGCACGTCATCTCCTCACCACATGCACATATCAACACAAACGAATCCTTATTAAAATCTTCTCTTTATAATCTTCTTCTTTTGTTTTTTTTTTTTGTTTGACCCACAAAAAAAAAGGAAGAGGTTCTCAATTCGACCGTATATATGTTTTTTTTCATTTTTTTCATCTTTTTAAAATCTTCTTTGTCGTATCGATGATTCAGAAATTATGTAAATCGGTTTTGGCCAAAATACAGCGTCAGCATTTGCCTCGTAAAGGTCTTTCAAAGTGCAGGTGTTGTTGCACAGAGAGCGTGACAAGAGCTTGTTTGGGACGGCAACTGACAAGTTGTGCCTGCAGCGGCCCACCTCTGCCCGGGGGTTGAGGATAAATTCGAAACAGAGTTACCTCGCCCCTGGGCGCTCGGGGCAGGATGGAACAGGGGTGGGCTTTAGTCAGTAAGAGTTTGACACGCCCTCCCGCTCTTTTCATCATCATCATCATCAGCTCCTCTCTGTGAGAGGGTGTGGGCCGTTATCCACCACGTGGGCCCAGTGCGGGTTGGTGGATGTCACATGTCTTCGAATTTTTTGGTTCTAGGACGTGCCGGTTTCCTCACGATGTTTTTCTTCACCGTTTTGAGAGCAGTGGTGATGAATTAATTTAGACAAAGTAAAGCGCCTGCCTACTTGTAAGTCGCGGGCCGTTACCACTTGGCCACCACTGCTCTCAAAATACTCTTTTACACAATATTTACTATACTAACCAGTCATACCAGTCATGGATACCCATTGTCATAACCCAAATAGTTTACTGTTTCCCTTTACTGTTAATATTTTCATAGAAGTTAATAACAAATTACCTCTTGATGTACCATTAACTTAGATTTAGAATGTTCGGAGTCATACAATTCTTTTTAAAAAAAAATTGTATCGCAAGACACAAAAAAAAACCTTTTTACAAATTAAAATAAATGTACTCTTTTTTGTAAGATTTATTTAGCATATCTGAAATCAGATATACCCAATTACTATTCTCTTTGGATATCCCCTTCTTTTTAGGGTTCCGTACCCAAAGGGTAACTAAGCCTCCGCTGTCCGTCTATCTGTCAGCGGGCTGTATCTCATGATCCGTCATAGGTAGATAGTTGACATTTTCACAGAATGTGTATTTCTGGCATTCCCTTTTCTCTGCTATCTCCAAAACCACTAGGCCCAAAATTTTGAAAAAAATACAGAATGTTGTTCTTTACTTATAGATTACAGGAAAACCTATATGTAGCTTAAAACTGAAGCATATGATTTGTTCGGAACCGGTTTTTTTTTTTGCTCGATCTTAATAATGGCAACAAGTAGACGCAAATAATCTTGTACGATGGTACAGAACCCAAATGCGCGAGTCCGACTCGCACTTGGCTGGTTTTTTTTTTAAGTTGTCAACCCTAGCTACGGCATTTGGTGGCCCGCAGGGTTTCAAAATCCTTATTTATCATGTGTTCTTCTATTCTTTCCAATAACTATGTTGTTTTTGTGGAGAGTCCGTATTAATTTTCTAAAGCTATTATTAAAAAAAAAACCTTCTTTGCCAGGTGGGTAATACAGTGCCATCAACCGTTCTGAACGAGGTGACGGTGCGCAAGATCAACAACGCTATCTGTGCGAATCGCTACCTGAGGCTGCAGAACTCGACCGGGGACCCGTACCCTGTCACCACTAATATGATCTGCGCAGGATTACTCGATGTTGGAGGTCAGTACCTACTCGACGAGAGGGATTGGAAGGGAGGGGGATGGGGCCCCGGGCCTAGTCCTACCGACTAAAACCCCACAGTTCTTCCTGTTATACAGGCTGTAAGTGACAAGGTACCGCAAACTACGCGAAAAGGTTACACCTAATGTCGCTAAAAATATATGTTAGTCATAAATCTCCTTCCTTAATGATCGGTTAGAGAAATTATCATTTTTAAGCGCGCAATGTATTGTAAACAATGCGATACACGCGCCGCACGCCGTAGGTATGTAGGTATTAGGCCGTTGACGTGACGTAACAAATGAACTCCAGCGACACGGCTGTGCGAAGAACTGTACTTCGTTTGTGCGGGGAATATTGCTCGCCGAACTGGTTAGTGTTTTGTAAAATTAATACAGTGACGGTCGCTGGAGATCACTGGATGCGAGAAGCACACCAGCGCTCGATGTGGCGACAAAATTGAAGTTTTGATGATGGAATTACTTTCTACAAAATTATCACAACGATTACGGGTACTTATCAAATGTACGATTGAATACGCTTGTTTGTCACATTATTTCCTTGTAGTCACGTGTGTTGTGATAAGGAAGTAAGTAGCCTATATTTCGATTGTTTTTGTTACTTTGACTAAAAACGTTTATCATGTCTCAATTATGATAATTTATATAAGTACACTATCTAAAGTGTTACTAACATAATATTATCACGCTTGTATTACCCGAAGAACTGTGGAACTCCAAGGCTCCAGTACGGCCTGCAGGGCTCTAGGGGTGCTCCAGTAGCTACAGGGTAGTGGTCTCACTCGCTGCTTGCGAGAGTGTAGTGTATGAGAGTGACTGGCTTATATGTGCAGTGTAAGAAAGAAAAGAGGGATAGGGCACTCTATATAACTATATTGGTAAAAACAGAATAATACAAGTGCCCACTTCGGCCAGGCGAGCAGAACCCCAGTCATCAAACCTAATCTTATTTAACATTCGAACGACTACTCAATATTCTCAACTGCCAGCTAAAGGCGTGCAAACCCGCTGAGTTTAGGCTGTGTCTACAATCGCCACAGTACACACACAACAATTAGCCAGTTATGTATAAGAATCAGTTCCATGTACTTAAATAGGCAGCGAGCCTGTTGCCATTAGCTGATGCAGAAATCCAGACTCCGGGTTGTTACTAAGAAATTCCAGATGAAAAACCTAATTCAAACTAAAATATATATTATAAAATGAAATAAAATAACTATATATATATATATATATATGTACTAGCTGACCCGACAGACGTTGTCCTGTCTTAGCTGTGAACTGTTAAACGCGCGAAGTTTAAAGAGTCGTTAAGTTTTGTGGAATTTTCCGCACAACTTTCATATTTTTTTCTTTCCTATAAACTTTCTCCTGACAATAACAAATACAACAAAAAAAGAATTTGCGAAATCGGTCCAACCGTTCACGTGTGAATCGATATATACTACTTTCTTCTAATCTTAATATTAGATCCAATCTTCAAATAATATTGTAGGACCCCAAGGCACCAGTACGGCCTGCAGGGATCCTGGGACGTTCTTCGAAGCCCCGGGGGATGTCACGTAGCTGGGCGACTCGCTGGCTTAGCGCGAGAGGACTATACCAGACTATACCGGCTACGGTCGGATAAGGAAAAGTGCTGAGGGCGATAAATTATATATTAACCTGTGAAGCCCCACGGCAAAATCCGGGTTGTCAAATTAAACCCCGAGGACAACCCGGGTTGACAGCCGATTTTTTTTTTTTTTTTTTTCTCTTTAATTTTTTTTTTTTTTTTGTCCGACTCACCAGTGAGTTGCGGGGCTTCACAGGTAGGCAAAAAGCATAACATCGGTGCCCACTTGCCAGGGCTAAACTTCTATCTGACATAAAACAAAATTAACCTACTCTTCTAAAATAATCCAACGACTCTCCAACAATCTTACCTGCCAGTTAAAGGCCGGTACAGACCCGCTAAAATTAGGCTGTGACTACAATCGTCACAATATCAACTGCCAGTTAAAGCTCGATGCTCACACGCCGTTATAGGCTGTGTATACAAACGCCCATAGAGCAACACGGGTCACCGGCGACCCGGAGGGGAGTAGCCATAGCGTTTTTTCCCGATACAGAATTGTCTGTAATTTTTTGTGGGGGGAAATCTGCGCCTCGCACACTTTCTCAAACTCCCACACAAAGACAATCGTCTGCCACTATGAAACTAATAACAATTAAGCGTCGCCACACACTTACCATTTCATTTCTTTGCTTTGCTTTTCTACCTAGAACAGATCAGAAAAGAATTGAAAACGAAAGGCAAGAATGCCATACAAAATGTACCGATCGTCACACACCTACCGTCGCGCACTGGTAAGAACGCCCGGTAAGAGTGCAACTGGCCGACGTCGCCGATCAGAACGTTCTGGCCGGTAAGAAAGAGGCGTGGTAGCTCTGGCGTGGTCGTTGTAGCTTCATATATCGTCACACACTTACCGTTTTCAACCCGGTGCCGGTGAGTTTGCCTCAGTACGCCTCCAGCTGTGCGCCTGAGAACATCTCCTGATTATTGTTACTCGACTGCCTTAGAAGGAGGGTAATGATAAATGATGCTTATTCAGTAAATAGGTTACAAGGAACACTTTTACACGTCAATGTTTTTTGTTAGTTTAAGCTAGATGAAGCCGGTGTTTCCTAGCTGACTACCCTGAGAAGAAACACCGAAACAAACTCAGAGGTCAAAGTCTCTTTTAAAGTGTTCAAATCCATACAACATGTACTGGTTAAATCATATGAGAACCATGTACGTTTATGTCTGGGATGAGCTTTTTGAAGAAAGCAACACACAAATTCGAGTGGACCTGTCCAGACAGTGCAAGCATTTGTCAGTCATCGTAAAGCTCAACTCAGAACTTTGAAGAGCTCAACGAACCGACGAACAATACTAAAATAAGGACATTTGAGTAGGCCGCAAAAATACTCAAACTGCCAGACAATCATAAAATCTACATGAATATAATGACATACATAGTTCTCGCATTCACATTATTCTACATGAGGACTGCAGCTTAGTGTCTGTAATGGTCTTTTGAAGAAAGAACCACACATATTTGAGTGGACCTGTCCAGTCAGTGCAAGCATTTGTCAATAGTCGAATAGCTCAACTTAAAAACCACTAAGGAGCTTAATGACTTGACGAACAATACCAAAGAAAGGACATTTGGGTAGGCCGCAAAAGTACTCAAACTTGCAGACAACATTAAAAATTACTGTAAAAAGGAGGAGAAAATAATAATAATAACACACATAGTCCTCACATTTACAATAATTAAGTAATCAAAAAAAAAAAAATTATAATACTTTACAAAGTAAATATTCATCATTACATTACATTACATTCATATTATCAATACTATACAAGTATTCATGTCAAAAACGAACATAAAAAAAAAATAAAAAAATTCATCAGTGTTTATATGTAAGTACAGGAGGTACATATGAAAACAATGGCTCATGTATATCATTGAAGCAGCTCAATCCTACGCCTTTTTGTCCTCAAGGAAGTCATTAATTGTGTAAAAAGCTTTCTGGCATAGCTTACGTTTAATAAATTATTTAAATTTATTTATGTTTAGTTCTGAATTTGGCTAGGAAGTTTATTATAGAAACGTATACATTGGCATCTAAACGAACCACCTATTTTTTTCTTGAGCCTGGTTTTAGGTACAATAAATTTGTGTTTGTTCCTAGTATTTATGCTATGGATATCACTGTATCTTTTAAACAGATTAATATTTTATGTGCATACATGAAATTCTCATAAATATATTGAGAGGGAACAGTCATAATATTAATCTCTCGCGTCAGGCCCCGCGCGTCGACATAACAATAGGTTTTTAATTGTGTCTGCTAATGAGGGACTTGACGCGTTAAATTTGTCTCTGAGGGAGTGTCTGGGACTTAATTTATAAATTGCACGAATAGCCCTTTTCTGTAAAACAAAAATTGTCTGAAAATCGACGGCATTTCCCCACAACAGAATGCCGTACGACATCACACTATGTTTTTCGAGAGTATGTATGTGTATATGTGTGTATGTTTGTATGTCTATTTCTTTGGCACGCGCTGTAGCCTAAACGGCTTGATGTATGTTAACAAATGAGATATTGGTGCGGATTCTCTTGTTTAATATCTAAACTAAAATTAGAGAATTGCTATCTTTTACTAAAAGGCTGTGCGAGAAAAGGACGGCTATAGCTATGAACTAAGTTAGAGATGTCAAACTAGTTTACGCCTTGCGCTTCGCCGTGTTTTTAGACGACATGTTTTTACGTGTACCCTTAATTTGTATGGAAATATTAGTTCAAACTAAATTTGACAGCACTAATTTACGTCCGTCTCTTTCTTGTTTTATTAGAGAGAAAAAGATAACAATAGCCTAAATTAAGTTTAGTTTGTGCACAACAGAATCAACACCATTATTAGATTGGTCTTGACCGCCGAAGTAACATAGGCTATATGAATTTTGAAACAAAAAGAAAATGCCGGTCGCAATTAGGTAGTATAGTCGTATTGTTTTTGACCTAGTCATGTGGGGTATCAAAATAAAGAGCTTGAGGATTCCAAAATATAACTCACTAAAATATAGGACATAAAGAAAAAAAAAAATTCAAAAAACCCGACTATAAAAACAAACCTCAAACGGCGCAAATATAACAACCTTATTGGGAGTTATATGTTTGAGCCGTTTGGGGTTGAAACACTAGGGCCATGGGGTCCGAGTGCTCATCGAGTTTTCCATGACATCAGCAAACTTTTAGTCGACTCTTCACGTGACCAGAGGGCTGGCCTTTTTTTCGGCCAACGAATCAGCATTGCCATTCAACGTGGCAATGCTGCCAGCGTTCTGGGCACTTTTCCCATTGACAGCGAGGTGGACGAATTTTTTGATGCCCAATGAGCTTTACTACTACCGGATTTTTTATGCCTCTTGTACATATTTTATTTATTAAGTTATTTATTAGTTTAAAAACAACTAAAAAGTTCCAAACAAGACACTTTTCAAGCAGTCTGATGCATTTGGTGGCATAAATTAAATAATTTAACTAAAAAAACTGCCACCAACTGCATCAGACTGCTTGTAAAGTGACTTGTTTGGATTTTTTTTCTTTTTTACAGTCGGGTTTCTTGAAAATATTTTTTTTTTTTGAAGTTGGTACGATGTAAAAATGGCGGAATCGACAGAGAATCATAATTTACTGGTTCAAAAATTGCCGTGTTTGTGGTGCATAAAATCAAAAGCATATCACAACAGAGATATTAAAAATGTTGCTTGGAAACAAGTACATCAACGTCAAATCATTGATCATCGTTCATTGCGATCTATTACGTACTAACGCAAAGGTATACTAGTTCGTCTCTCGGCAAGCGCTAAATCACGACTGAGCGCAAATCAAGAAAGCCCGGTGGGTGACCGGTAGGTGTGTGGCGATACTGGCGATGCGCCCGTTTTCAATTCTTTTCTGATCACCCCCCTTAGCCAAAATACATTTCTGTAAACGTTAACGCTAACGCTTGGTGCAAAATGTATGACAACGACGTTTTGCACGCAGCGTTAGACAGAGAACTGTCACGTGACTCACGCCCAGTAATGTCTTTGCCATACATTTTGCACGAAGTGTTGGCGTTAACGTTTACAGAAATGTATTTTGGCTAAGGGGCTGTTCTAGGTAGAAAAGAAAAGAAAAGAAACGGTAGGTGTGTGGCGACGCTAAGGGTCTACTACCGGCCAAGTGGCATCATTGAATCAAAAATCGTAGCATAGCCTATAAAATAAATATTAAAGAATCCAACGCCAGGTTTGTTACAAATAGGATAAAGTATTTTTACGTTGTTAAAACTGGTCTCAGAATGTTTCGTATCCAAAGTAGTAGGTAGGCAAAAGTGTCAGAAACGGTCGTTTTTGGTACTTGGTGTTTGTTGTATTTTATTTCTTCGATAGGTTAATAACAAAGAAATAAAATACAAACACCGACTTAAATTAAAGTCATTTTTAAATTTTTAGTGTATTTCCTTTTTTGGAAGTCGGTTGTTTTTTTTGTAAAAAAAATTTTTCTAACATCGCATTATTGCAAAGAATACTGAACGCAATATTAAGAACGATAGCGCATATTCCGTGGTTTATTACTATCTTCTAAATCCACGTACACTTAAATACCCACTGTTAAAGAGGAAATTCAGGCCTCGACAGAAAAATATCAAAAGCGGAAGTATGTTTATGCCGCAAGTAGGTACGTTCGGGTGTTTACCCGAACGTACCTACTTGCGGCGAGTCTAATCACGCGCTTCTATCAAAAACGTCTCAAGAGAAAAGACATACTATAAAATTTCGGAAAACTACGGAAAGTATTTCTTGACTTATCTATTACAGGAAAACCTATAAGTTTATAGTTTAAAAAAAAAACTCTTAAAAAAACTTTTTTACAAAAAAAAAACAACCGACTTCCAAAAAAAATACACTAAAAATTTAAAAATAACTTTAATTTCGGAAGCCGGTGTCAAATATCGAAGAAATAAAATACAAACACCGACGTCCAAAAAGTTTATTATTTTTCGCTTTTTAGTTGTTGTACCCCAGAACTAAAAACCCCAATAACATGAAACATGGAATTTAAACATTTGGAGAACACAAAAACGTCATCAAGATATGCGTATTTTTCGTTTTTGTTCAGTTTCTCAAAAAGCGCGTATTGCAATTTCGATAAAATTAATATGGGACCACCTCGGGAGTATATTCTTTCGGATAAAAAAATAACTTTGAAAATCGTTCCACAACTGACGGAGAAATGCGCGGACATACATAAAAAAAAAAACATACATACAGTCGAACATAGAACCTCCTCCTTTTTCGAAAGTCGGTTAAAAATATGATTCATTCGGCACCGTGTGCGCGTGAGTCCGTTGCGCACTTGGCCGGTTTTTGTTTCAAAGAAACGTCATCAATTTCTACATAGACTTAAATGATAGAAATGTTTAACAAGACCTAGTTCACGCGTAAGTTCGATTTTCTGTCAAAAAAAACTTTTTTTTTAACCATTGATAGGCTCCCGTTTGACCACTATCTCACCTGATAGTAAGCAATGATGTGGTCGAAGATGGAGCACGCTTGGTATCAAGTAACTACTGTAAACTTTAAACCTCTTTTTAGAGAAAACTAAGCGCTTTATACAGATACTGCTGTTTTACAGATTACCTAACCTAGAATAGAATAGAATACTCTTTATTATGTACACCATATAAGGAATAATGATAATGGTCCCGTATCCGTATAAAGATTCAAGTACACGCGAAATATAAAGGGCAAATAGGGAAATATAAGGGGACCTTCAATACATTCTGAGGGGACTCGCGAGCAAGTCCCCAACTACCAAAAATTATGCGTCCGAGTTACCGAAGTTTCGCATAGGTGGTAAGTTCGCAGGCGTCAATCCCTTGCAGTGCAATAAGGGTCTCGACCTGGGGGACCACCTTCATGATCGTGGGAACCCCTACGCCAGGTAAGTATGCATACTCGCTCCAGTGCTCCAGGTTCCTATAATACCATGCTACGAACGGGGGAGGGTCATTAAACGCTGGAGAAACTTAACAGCGACTTTTAATTTTTCCTGTGACGCCATCTCGGGCATCGGAAGGATGACGTCACAGTTGCATTGCGTTTTATAGTCACGTGACTCAATTTTCCGTTGGGACATGTGGGTAGGGAAAACGCGGGAATAGTTGGCAGATATAACGGTAGGGAATTCGTGTTGTGATTTCGCAATGTGAGTACAGATGGCACTTTTATGCGCTGGGATGGGATGAATGCAACAATAAATATTGGGGCCTAAGACCTAAGTAATCTCGTATTTTTTAAATATAATTTTCAATCCAATGTAACGTTTCGTATTATTTTTACAAGCTTTTATTTAACTTGCAATGTTTATATATTTGTTTATTCGGGTCAAATCTTGCAAGCTGAACTATAACCACTTTCTCTTATGCTATTTTTTACATGTTGGTTCAGTTCCGATGACAACGCATTTTTAAGGTTCCGTACCCAAAGGGTAAAACGGGACCCTATTACTAAGATTCCTCTGTCCGTCCGTCTGTCAACAGGCTTTATGTCATGAACCGTGATAGTTAGACATTTGAAATTTTCACAGATGTATTTCTGTTGCCGCTATAAACACAGAATAAAAATAACTTTTTTACAAAAAAACCAACCGACTTCCAAAAAAGAAAATACACTAAATATTAAAAAATAACTTTAAATTTCGGATGTCGGTGTTTGTATTTTATTTCTTCGTTATTTGACACCTACTGCCGTAATTAAAGTTATTTTTTTTTCTTTTTTGGAAGTCGGTTGTTTTTTTTAATGTAACATATGTATAAATACGTAAGTATTGTATTTTATTTAATTCAACGCAATTTTATTAAAAATTTTAATATAGCTCACAATACGTGGGTATTATATTATATAGTAATTATCTATACTATTATTATAAAGAGGTTTGTGAGGTTGTAGGGGCTAATCTCTGGATCTACTGAACCGATTTTGAAAATTTGCTATAATTATATTCGAATTCCACGCGGAGGAAGTCGCGGGCGAAATGCTAGTATTAAATAAATCAGAAATCATAACCTCAAAAAAAAAATCAACCGACTTCCAAAATAGAAAATACTCTAGAATTTAAAATTATTTTTTTTTTTAATTTTTAGTGTATTTTCTTTTTTGGAAGTCGGTTTTTTTTTTGTATAAAAGTTTTTTTTTCACTTTTTAGTTGTTATACCTACACCAAAACTAAAAACCTCGTGGAATTTAAACGTACTCGTAATTGAAAAAACCAAAAGGTCATCTACGAGGGCGGGTCAATAAGTCCGTGACTTTTGGAATAAAACACAGATTTTTTGATAGATAAATCATTTTATTTTTTAACGTAGTCTCCCTTGAGCTCTATACACTTTGTCCAACGCTTCTCCAATTTTTTTATCCCTTCCAAAAAATATTATTTGTCGAGGTCCTCAAAATAGGCCTTTGTTTGCGAGATGACTTCATCATTGGAGTCAAATCTTTTTCCACCAAGCCATTTCTTCAGGTTTGGGAACAAGAAGTAGTCACTCGGAGCCAAATCTGGAGAATAGGGCGGATGAGGGAGCAATTCATAGCCCAATTCATGGATTTTTGCCAAGGCAACTGCACATGTGTGCACCCTTGCATTGTCTTGGTGGAAAAGAACTTTTTTCTTGGCCAAATGAGGTCGGTTTTTTTTCAAATCGTCATTGAATCGGTCCAATAAGTTGACATAATATTCTTCATTGATTGTTCTTCCCTTTTGAAGGTAGTCAATGTGGATTATCCCGCGTGCATCCCAAAAAACAGTCGCCATAACTTTATTGGCTGACAAACCCACCTTGGCCTTCTTTGGCGCCGATTCACCCTTAGAAACCCACTGTTTTGACTGTTGTTTGGTCTCTGGTGTGTTGTGATGGATCCATGTTTCGTCCACGGTTACAAAACGGCGCAAAAACTCCTCCATATTGCGATTAAACAACGCCAAACCTTCCTGTGAAGTTGTTACACGATTGCGTTTGTGGTCGACTGTGAGCAAACGCGGCACCCATCTTACGGAAAGCTTTCTCATGCCCAAGTGATCATTCAAAATTGAAACCACTGAGCCATGCGAGATCCCTACGGCTTCCACAATCTCTTGCACTTTCAATCTTCGGTCGGCCAACACCATATCGTGAATTTTTTCGATTGTTTTGGGTGAAGAGACCTCAACTGGGCGTCCAAGACGTTCGGCATCTTCAGTGCTTGTACGGCCACAACGAAATTCAGTAAACCACTTTTTTACCATTGAAATTGACAGATGCCTGTTGACAGGGGTAGAAATTCAAAAAGTCACGGACTTATTGACCCGCCCTCGTATGTATACGTTTTATTCAGTTTTTCAAAAAGCGCGGAACAATTTCGATAAAATTTATATCGGTGGTCCCACATAAATTTTATCGAAATTGCGTCAGCCTCGGGAGTACATTCTTTCGAATAAAAAAAGAATTTTGAAAATCGGTCCACAACTGACAGAGAAATCGGAGGACATACATAAAAAAAAATACATACAGTCGAACATAGAACCTCCTCCTTTTTCGAAGTCGGTTAAAAATAGTTATTACCTACATTTTTTTTTATTGTTGATAGGCACGCGTTTGACCACTATCTCACCTGATGGTAAGCGATGATGTAGTCGAAGATGAAGCACGCTTGCCTAGAAGTAACCTATTCACTCTTGACTTAAAGACTCCCAGGTTGTACAACCTATCAGGAAACAGACTCCGGCAGGGAATTTCACTCCATAGCTGTACGCACAATGAATGTGTTCTCAAAACGTTTTGCGAACTAAAAATTTTTTGTTTTTTTATATGCGCGAGATCAGACATGGCTATATGTCTTTGCTTTTGCGAGTTTTGGGATTCCGTACCCGGAGGGTCTAAACGGAGCCCTATTTCTGTCACTCACGTGTCCGTCTGTCTGTCTGTCCGCCGTCTGTCACACAGGTTTTGCAGCCAAACGGTTGAAGATACAGTCTTAAAATTTTCACAGTATATTTAAGCATCTTGTTGACCCAAAGCCATACAAATAATCAAAAATACATTTGGTACGAAACCCTAAATGTGTGACACGTATTTGGTCGGTTTTTATCGATACCTAACTATCTACAAACTATCGTTCGGTGACGGCGACAACTCGGATGCAGAATTTGATTAGTCGCTCGACCGATCCACATATTGTATGAAGGCGAGCGGCCTGTGTTGGTAAACAAATCCGAAACAACACGACCTTAACTATTGTATATTTTAGGTTTAAAATGAGTAAATAGTAAAAATGTGTTTAAAATTACTTACACATGAAAGATAACGCCATCTTTTTGTAAATTTGACTCGGCAGATCTCTTTTTGCTGCAAAAAACTGAACAATTTTTGCAGGATGTCAATTCAGCCGCGCTACTAGATTTAGGTCTAGTGAACAGTCCGGCTGCAACTAGTTTTATTGTATGCATAGGACCACTTGGACTTGTACTTTGACAGAGGGGTACGCCTGCGTATGGCTACTCCCCTCCGGTTCGCAGGTGGCCCGTGTTGCTCTATGATAAACGCCACATGAGCTACGACCCTACGAATAGAAGCACAAACGCTAGTAGAGCTTATTATTCAAAGAAACATTTGAAGAGTCGACCGAAACCTACCTAACCCTAACCAGAAGACCCGGGCCTGCGGACGGCGAGTGGTGGGTAACTCGCCGTCCGATCAGCACCAGGCCCGAGAGTCGACGGCGCGTAGTGTTCCACACGCGCCTCAAAGAGTTGTCAGCCAAGGGAAGGGGCCTGCCACGGCCGGTGCCTGCCCGGGGGTGGAGGATAAATTCGAAAGAGTTACCTCGCCCCCGGGCACTCGAGGCAGGGAGGAACAGGGGTGGGTTTTAGTCAGTAAGAGTCTGACACACCCTTCCGCTCCACCCTAGAGCGGAAGAAGTCATAGGATGATTTCCCAACCCCCAAAAAAAAAAAAAAAAAAACCCTAACCAGAAGGCCCTACCTATGGGAGGCGTGTAACAGGCGATGAACCAGATGTTCATTTATGGAAAGCCTGAAATGAACCCCGTGAATTGTGGTGTGCCTCGTGTTTGTTTGTGTGTGTGGTTCCATTGGAGATTCATGGTGTTCGTGACGCCGAATCAGACGATAATTTGGTTCTAATAGAGTATGTTTCTGCTGATATTTGCGAGCAAGAGAGCTTCGAGATGAAGATAGCTTCGGAACAGCCTGGAATTAAAATAGAATATTGTTGAATATTCGATACTGCGATCGTACATTCCAAAATTAACAACAATTTATAAATAAAAAATTAATTAAATAACTTTAATTTAGGAAGTCGTTTGTATTTTATTTCTTCGTTATTTGACACCGACTTTCGAAATTAAAGTTATTTTTAAATTTTTAGTGTAATTTCTTTTTTGGATGCCGGTTGTTTTTTTTTTAAGTTTTTTATTTTTCACTTTTTAGTTGCTATACCCCAGAACTTTAAACCCCAATAACATGGAACGTGGAATTTACACATACTCGTAATTGGAGGCAACTAAAACGTCATCTATGTAGATACCTACACATATTTTTCGTTTTTGTTCAGTTTTTCAAAAAGCCCTGAGGCAATTTCGATAAAATTTATATGGGACCATTTTTTCAAACAAAAAGAAAAATCCAAATCGATCTAGCCATCTTCGAGTAATCGGGGAACATACTTAAAAAAAAAATAGAAAGGTTCCGACGAATTGAGAACCTCCTCCTTTTTGAAAGCGGTTAATAAACAATTTAAATTGGAACGAATTATTGTAAATCTAAACCATTCTCGAATCCACCTGAAGACTTTTTAGAAGTCTTTTTTGAAGATTATTTTTTTAATAAAATCGGTCCAGCCGTTTAGGAGGAGGAGTTCAGTGACATACACACGCACAGAATTAGACCAAATTGTAAATCTAAACCATTCTCGAATCCACCTGAAGACACACAAAAAATTTCATTAAAATCGGTCTAGCCATTTAGGAGGAGTTCAGTGGCATACACACGCACAGAAGACAACTTAAATTGGACCGAATTGTAAATCTAAACCATTTTCGAATCCACCTGAAGACACAAAAAATTTCATTACAATTGGTCCAGCCGCTTAGGAAGAGCTCAGTGGCATATACACACGCACAGAATTGGACCGCATTGTAAACCTAAACCATTCTCGAATCCACCTGAAGACACACACAAAATTTCATTAAAATCGGTCCAGCCGTTTAGGAGGAGTTCAGTCACATACACACGCACAGAAGATAATTTAAATTGGACCGAATTATTAATCTATACCATTCTCGAATCCACCTGAAAACACATAAAATATTTCGAATCATTACAATCGGTCCAACCGTTTAGGAGTTCAGTGACAAAACACGCACAGAAGAAATATATATATATATATATATATATATATTATAAAATATGTATTATATATTTAAGATTTTTTTTTATTTATTTACGAAGTTTATTATTTTTGATAAAAACTTATAAAATACTTAACAAACTGTAATTAAATCAAAAACTCACTAAATAAAACTTAAAATATGGCGTCAAAAAATTCCTCCGCATCGCTGTCGACTGGATCTGGAAGTGTACCCAAAAGACTGGCGGCATTGCCACGTTGTATGGCAATGCTTAACCTCTGGCCGAGGTAAAAGCCAGCCCTTGGGTTACGCGAAGTGTCAACAAGGCGTTTAGACAGATCCTTAAATAATATATATGAATTATAATTATATAATATATGAATTATGATTATATATTTAATATATTATATTCAGATCTAAAAATCCATATAATTTTAGTAGTAGTATATAAACAGCAAATGAACCATTGAACTGTTTGTTCAATGGTAGGTACACCAGTTTATTTGGATCTGTGTTTCTGAACTCTTACCCACCTTCGTAAGAGGTGAGAGTCCCACCGGTCTGACAACACATTCAGGATGCCACCTGAGGAGGAGCGCAAGCGCGGCATCATGGAAGCGCATCGCTTCCGCATGATCGCGGCGAACCCGTTGACGCACGCTACCGCGAACATCCCTAACGCGCTACATCGCCAGGGGAACCCCAAAAGCACCCTGCAGAATGCGTTATTATACCTACTGTCGCGTAGGTCGCTGTATCATCATCATCATCACACAAGCCTCCTCTCTGTGAGAGGCTGTGGGCCGTAATCCACCACGTGGGCCCAATGCGGGTTGGTGGATGTTACATGTCTCCGAATTTTTAGTTCTAGGACATGCCGGTGTCCTCACGATGTTTTCCTTCATCGGTTTGAGAGCACTGGTGATGAAATAATTAACACAAAGTAAAGCGCCTGCCTGGGTTTGAACTCACGACCTACAACTTGTAAGTCGCGGCCGTTTCCACTGGGCTACTACTGCTCTGCGCTGCGCAGAGCAGTGGTACCCGCTGGGTATATTTGGTCCACAGGCTGCAGGTGTAACACGACGATCTTAACAGAATCAGTCCAGTGTGCAAACCTGCGGGCCAGCATGTTGCAACGGACAGCCAGCGACCTGCGCTCCCTGTCTACGTCTAAATTGTCTTTTAAGTCATCAGTGACCCAAATCCTTAAACTTCGAAACCCAACCTAAAGGAGTCCCAGAGAGTGAGAGTTCCAACTGTTTGTAGGTTAACGTACCCGATTTAAAAACCAACCATTCACTCTTATCGGTATTGTATTTGAGCCCATGAGCCACCGCATAACTTTCACAAATTTTAAGGAGCCTTCTCATTGCACCGATAGATGGCCCTTGCAGCACCATGTCATCAGTGTAGCTGATGTTGTTAACGCAAACACACCGATGACATGACAACCGATTTTAGTGTTACTGAGCCTACCTATCAGTTTGTTTGTGTCAAAAAAAATACGGAGGGAGCTCAGACCCCCCCTGCCTCACACCACAATCCAGCCCATACATATCAGAATATGAGCCTGCCCACTTAACTGTGTTCTTTTGGTTAATGTACCAATATGTAAACAGTGAGTGAGCTTATGCCAGAGCAGGTCAATGAAGGCTAATATCACTGCCCGATATTTCAGAGTTGAGCTCATAGTAATAGTAGTTAATATTCAAGAGTATTTTAACCCCCTCCCCAAAAAGTAGCCAATTAATTAAAAATAATTCTGTATTTACGGCCAGGTACTGAAATTCGGCCTATGACCAGCTGCAGTGGCCGTCTCTTGGCTGAAATAATCATGACTGTAATTCGTGTTCTTGTCTCAGGTAAGGACGCCTGTCAAGGGGACTCCGGGGGGCCACTGCTATACAACGGAATAATCGTGGGCATCACCTCATGGGGCGCCGGCTGCGCGGAGCCCCAGTACCCTGGCGTGTCCGCTAGGGTCGCTAGTTTTACTAACTGGATCAATAACGCGGTAAGTAAAAGTTTTAGCTGATTTAGTTAGAATGTGCTAAGTCTTTGACAGAAAAACAGGATGTTGAAAACCTGCAGCCATTTTCATGATTAAATTAATCCAAACCAATATTATAAAGAGGAATCTCTGGAAACACTGCACCGATTACGAGAATTATTTCACTGATAGTACGCTACGATATAGCTAGAGTGCCATCATGCTTTTTTTCCCGCAAAAATGCACGGCTCTTTAGAGAAACGACTCGGAACGATACCGCGGGGAAATGCTAGTTTCTCATGAATAGGATATCGGAGATATCGCTTGCTTAGGATTAGGAAGTCAACCTTTAACCCAGTCTGTCCATTTGATTATTTGTCTTTTTCTGCGGCTCACTGTCACTGGTGTACCGTGGACATTACTTGGTTTACAGCGTCAAAATAAGTTTTTGTCATAATAAATATATATACTAATATTATAAAGAGTGAGAGGATAGGTACCTATAAACTGAACCGATTTTGAAAATTCTTTTACTAATATTGGGTACCCACTTAAGAAATTGGCATTTTTTTCTCACAAATAGAGAACCTCAACACTTTTAAGAATTAAAATAATCATCAATTGCTTGATATTCCATCGAATAATGACCGTCATAAACAACTGCCAATAGTAAAAAAAAACCTTATTACTTATAGTTTTATACAAAAAAAGTACCTTAAAAATTACTCCTCTTTTTGTTTGCAAAAATGACCACTATTTGTTTTTTCTTAGCCAAAACTTATGCCAGGATAGCCCGCGAAATTAAAACAGCAGTATGGTTACGCCCTCGGCCCAGTGGGTAATAAAGACTTACTTTGGGGTTGGTTTGCATGTCATGTACAGCGTCGCAGTTTCGACCAGGTGATGTGCAAAAGTTTTTTTACGTACTGAATTAAAACCACTTCCTCCTTCCTCTTATCCTATGGTGCTCAACTTTTACCTGTGTGTTGATTCAGTTCCCATGACCTGAATGCAACCAGGATAAGCTCCAGATAAAGGCACTCTTTAACGCTAAACAGCACAGACACGATATTTTGTGTACGCATTTACCAAATTATTGATTGTCTAAAAGCTTGTTTTTAAACTTTTGTTAGAGAGATATGTAGCAGCGTATCTCCTGCCCACTACCAATAAACGGCTAACCTTTCTTTCTTTTTTCCTCAGATCAATGGCGACATCCAATTCGCGTCAACTAACGGGACCAACGGCACAAACCCTGGTAACGGCACCAACCCTCCTGGCGGCACCAACCCCAGCACTGGCTCGCTCAGCAGCAAGGTCGGGTTTGCGACAGTGCTAGCCCCAATCATGTACCTAATGCTCAGTGTTTAGATGTTTCGAGATGATGCATTTAAGGTGGATGCTCCAGGGTAGCTCGCGAAATTCTAATTTTCTTACGTTTTTTGCAATTTGCAGGTCAGTGTCAGGTTGTATCTTGGTCAAAATTTAATTCGCGGCCGTAGCAAGTATGTATTTATAGAACTGTAATCATTAAAATCATCAATACAACTCTTTCAGTTAGTATTTGTAAGAAATATCATGATTTCATGAAATACTACATTTAGCACTAATACTAACTGAGAGAGTTATATTGATGATTTTAATGATTACCTATAATTGTAGAAATACATACTTGCTACGGCCGCGAATCAAATTTTGACCAAGATACAACCTGACATTGACCTGCAAAAAATGTAAGAAAATATGAATTTCGCGGGCTAGGATGGAGCTTTCACCTTAACTGATTTGCGAGCAGAGTTGTGCCAAAACACGGAGCGGTGAATGAGGACAAAATCCAATAACGAAGTCTTTTTTTCTTCAAATGCCTACGAAAAAACCCGAATGAATTATATTTTTTTTCTCGCATACCTTCTTGTTTTTCGCACAACATTGCTGGGAGATCAGCCATAGTTGAAGGACAATGTGATACTTGATTATTGACAGCAGCTAGCTGCCGTAGTCAGCAGTAGTGCATTTTATTCACGCGTAGAGTAAAAAAATATATATTTGTATGACCTGCAGTTTAGTGTGTTTGCATGTATAGGAATATTGTGAATGGAAACAACCACAGAAATCGATAATTTTTAAATTTTTGATATAATCAAATTCTTGCAACGAGTTTTACGCCTCCCATTTTATGCCGCATGTAAATACGTATTTTATTTATTTTCTTTTAGCTTGTATAAAACATTTTCTATCTTAAAATCCCCAGTAATGTGCTCTGTGATATTTTGGCCACTTACTTCAAGTTTATATTGTGATTTTGGTTTTGTAACTTTATAATAATTAAACTAAATAAAATGTAAATATTCGATTAACAGGAGTTTTTATTTTCGGCGTTTTTCAATTGGAGCAATCTTATTTTTGCAAGCAAAGGCATGTTTAGATGAGTATGAGTAAAAATCAAAAATATAATAAGTTTTTTTATCTTTTCAAAGTTTAAAATAGATAACATTGCAGAAACCTCTTCTTGACAAATGCTACTATAGGTACAATAGACGAGTTTTTAAACGACAAAGAGTTTTATGTAATTATTAATGCCGCATTTAAAATTTTGACATCTGTAATTCTTTCTATTAATAATAGAACATCCCTTTTTATTATGGATTTTTTTAAGCATATTTACTTTGCATGCAAATATAGCGCACTATTTTATATATATGACCTATGTATACCTATATTTCACAAATCAAATTTATGATTTCTCCAAAAAGTATTCAATGAACCAAAACACGATGGCGCTATCTTGTTTGGTTGAGGAGTTTCTATGGCTACCTTTCAGCTGCATCAATAGACCAGATTTATAGTACTTTACCATTGCATTGTCTACAAATAGCTTGCTACTATTATAGTTATCTGTGTCTACAGAGTTATATAAGTATCAGTTGAATTAATCGAATGCCAGGAAGTATTCGAAAATGTATGTATTACTTATTTGTGACTGGACTCACGAACGAAGCAAGACAGCACGGTGTACTACAACCACGGTAGCGCAGTGTTGCGTACAATAGGGTATTACATCCATTTTTAAAAAAGAGTCTCAATTAGATTCTATAGTCATAATAAAACACAAAATTTTTATTTATTCGGTCTAAGTCCAATAAAAACTGCATTTAAATTTCGCGCGTAATTTGACGAAAACGATGGATGCAGTGTCGGTACTGTTTAGTGACTTAAAATGAAATATTAATTTTCAATAATGAATATATAATTCTTCTTTTTTTACTAAAAATGAAATAAAAAAACACTAAACACACAATACAAACCTTACAACTTCACACTAAACCTTAAAACTCAAATCAGATAGAAACGATTCGCAAATGATTGCTAACTAACAAATGCTCAAAAAAAAAACTTTTTAACAAAAAATTCAACCGACGAAAAAGCAAAAAATAAATAAACCTTTTAAGTCTTGAGTAGCTTACTAGAGCTTATTTACCTACATAAAATATCAAATTTTTTAAAAACTAATTTTGAGTCGGCGCCAAGCCAAACAACAATCTGATTATTAAATATCAAAATTTTATATGTACGTATAGAAATGAAGAAGGCTAGATGTAGGTAATTAATCGTTTTATTATTTGGCGCCGACTCAAAATTAGTTTAGATAAAATTTGATATTTTATGTAGGTAAATTTAGCTTAATACTCAAGACTTAAAAAGTTTATTTATTTTTTGCTTCCTCTTGGAACTGAGCTGATGATGTAACCATCCTTCCATGAGGTTCCCAGGATATTGGCCAGTTGAGGTTACCTCCAATATTGTAAAGACGTCTTTTCTTCAAAGCATATAAAGTGGTATCTGTCACTAAAACCAGTTTTTAGTCTAATTTCTATTGTTTAGGAAAGGTATGGTTTCCATCATCAGGTAAGTTTCATGATGTGATGATTCCTAAATACAAATAGGTACCTGATTAAGTTATGAACGTAAACAGAAATAATATTCGTGCCCAATTTTCGAGGTTTTTTCTCAATTTTATCAGGATTCCATGATCAGATCCTGATGTCCTTGACATGGGACCACCCTTGAGGTATACCCTATCTAATAAAAAAAGAATCATCAAAATCGGTTCATAAACAACGGAGTGAGGGCCGAACATACGTACAGAAACGCTAAACGTGCCCACAATTTTCGAGGTTCTCTCTCAATTTTATCAGGATTCCATTATCAGATTCTGATTTCCTTGACATGGGACCACCCTTGAGGTATACCCTATCTAACAAAAAAATAATCATCAAGATCGGTTTATAAATGACGGAGTGAGGGCTGAACATACACAAAAAAAAAAAAAAACATATACAGAGTGGTGATGACAATACGACATTAAATTAAAGCTCGCATACCTCAAGACGTTCTCAGTCTACATACAAAAAATTATTTGAATATATCCAGTAGTTTAGTCACAGGAAATTATTTTTCATTTTTAACATTTGCTACATGATGTATCTGATAATAGGGAAACACTGTCAGGTGAACGACCCACATCGGTATAAACATCAAAACATTAAAGTCACGTTGCCAACTCGCTACGAGGACATAAACACTTTCGCCAAATTAGTATTTTCATCTAATTTAGTGAAAATTATACCTTACTTCTGAGTAATAAGAGTCATAAAGCGTGTCATCAGAGTTGGATAAGAAAGGAACGAATGCGGAAATTGCAATGCACTCATAATATTAATAGAAAATTTAGTGTGTGCGAAAGAGATAAATCTAGTTTCGTTTGTTACTTCGCTTTCTTGAAGAAATTTGCTACAACAAATTTAGGTTAGTGTGTCGCCGGCCGCGATCCTGTGATGAGTTACGCGTCCTCGCTTTGTAGTGCAGCCGCGTCTTTGATGTAGGTACTTCCCCGCCGCTCGTGTGTGTCGTGTTTTGTAAATTCATTTACGGCGGTATTAGTGCGAAATTGGACGCTTTATTTTGGTGACAGGACACGTAACGTTTTAATAGGTATTTAGTTAAACAGTGAGTGAATTGTGCGAAATTAGACGCTTAGTTTTTATTGTTTTCGTGTTTTTTTTTTTTAATAATCATGCCGCGCTACAATTACACAGCTTCGGAGTACACCGACATGATTTTAATTTATGGGGAGTGTCAAAGAAATGCCGCTTTGGCTATACGGACATACCGAGAGAGGTTTGGAAACACTCGAGTTTGTCCGACCAACGGGCGCACCATTGTCCAAGCTGTCCAGAGGATGCGAGAAAATCGATCCTTAATCCCGCATGTGGATAGTGCTCTTCCACGTGTAAAAGTGACCCTTGAGGAACGAATTTTAAATTTTAATTTAAATGCTGAAAAGTTTTTAGAACTCTTCAATGGACCTGTTTGCGAGTACATGGATGAGCTTTCGGTAACTGCGTACAGGCAGATGTGGTACCAATTAGACGGAGCACCAGCTCATTCAGTGGTGTCTGCTAGAGAGCGTTTGTCTCAAATGTTCGGACAGCAGTGGATTGGCCGTTATGGACCAACGCGTTGGCCAGCCAGGTCCCCCGACCTTACACCACTGGATTTTTTCTTGTGGGGTCATATCAAAAATGAAGTGTAGGTACTCAACAGCTGTTGATACTGTTGATGATTTAAAAGATAGAATAATCATATCTTTTAATAAATTAAAACACATGGCTGCGAATGGGGACCTTTTGTCAGACGTTAGAAATAACCTTTTACGACGGTGCAATTTGTGTATTCGAATTCATGGCGGCCATATTGAAAAACGAAAAATTTAGTGACTTTCATACCTACATCCTGATCGTGATTAATAATTTGATTAATAAATAACACGCGGTTGAGAGATGCCTGATTATTTGGTTAATAATCTGTGATTCAGTGTAATTTTATTGAGCATTAATCCATAATTAAAAGCCAAAAAATCAAGTCGCTACAGGACCGCGCGTTGTTGCCGCTCTTACGACAGGTTAGTGAACTCATATTTATAAATGGTGTTCTATTTCGTTTCTAGTTTTATGCCATTTAGTTTGTTTGAAATTTTTATTTTTTTATTTTCGATGTTAGGATTTTTTTGATAGCTTAAACTTATTCTTATGAACTAGTATTGTCCGTGTTTTCATTTATTGTCGTATTGTCTTCTCCACCCTGTATACGGTCGAATTGAGAACCTTTTTTTTCGTCGGTTAAAAATTTCGATAAACTACTATTTTGTGAATTTCTCTTCTCTATACGGTGTAGCGGAAATGCGTAGTCATATTTAAAATACTGATCCTGGCCATAGAAATGGACAACCTTCTTCAAGAAAGTAATTGCTAATTAGCAACAGTAGTTGCAGTTTTGCTATTTGCGAAGGTGAATTTTGATCAGCTGACGATGACTTTTTGTACGGTTAGTATAAATTGACTACATAGTCAAGCCTGATGATAGTTGTTCATTTTCATGGGCAAAACAGTATAAAATATGGCCATGCATTTCCGTTACACCCTGTATAAGAGTTCGTTCCCACTCGTGTCGGGCGCCGTATTTTAATCGAGTGTTGGCGCCTCTGTTCACACTAGTCGGTTAGCTGGAGCCATTGTTTGGCAGACTACGTGAGGTGACTGTACAACATGGACGGCGACGAAGCTTTTATTATGATGTATGTATTATTTCGGAAGAAAAGGACAAAAAAAAACAGCAAAAAATATTGTGGGTTCACCCAATCAAGAGAGAAAGATTTACTTTGGAAACATTTCAGAACTGAATTGAGAAGTGACGAAGTGAAGTTTGTCAATTATTTTAGAATGACGATAACTACATTCAACGATCTATTGTTACGACTATCAAGCCAGACATCCGACATAATTTGAACAGCGCCATACTTATTCATAGGCGAACGAGAGCCGACACGATTTTTAAATGCATAACACACGTTTCTTGTCGGTGCCGACAAAAAAATCAGTATAAGTGTGAACACCTTCATATAAAATGTTCTGCCACTAGAAAAGCCGATTTTCTTCCGGGCCCGACACACTATACTATTTTATATTTAATTATGTACTTTGGTTTATTGTAAAGTTAGGTATATTTTATGTATGAATTATTTATGTATCCTAGTCTATTTTATGTTTCTATATCTATTTTTATACACACTGTCTACATTTCTCAACCAACTTTCCAGTCGCAGGTCTGCTGGAAGAAATTTCTTTTGAAATAAGCAGCATCTTTGAGCTCTTATATCTGTATTTGTTCGTTTTTCTCTGTAAGTGTTTTTGTGTGTGCATAAATAAATATACTTTTATGGGATGTAAATAAAAGAGGTATGGTTAGATATCACATATGAATATTTTATTTACGAATAGTGATATAGATATATTACATGTTACAATAAATATAAGGTACAAGGTGATCGCTACTCTCGTCATAACTGCGCCGGCTGCACCGACACAAGCACCACCTGGCGGCACACCGCTGAAACAAACATACTTTCATTAGAGGGTCAACTAAAAATAAACAACACAACATTACGCCTTAGCTCCCCGAAGGGCCAGGCAAAGGTGCACCCTTAAACTATGAAAGGTTATAGACAGAGTGTCAAAAGCCAGCAATCTGAAGTACCAGAATGAGAAGCCGGCTTGTATCTGTAAACGCGAAATAAGCTCACACAGACAAAATAAGAAGCCAAAACGTCATCGTTATGTTCGTCGAGGTCACTCACACATTTTAACGATCCTGCTTCATTTAATGTCCAATGACGTTGCGTCTATAACCTTTCATAGTCTAAGGGTGCACCTACCTATATAGTACAAATAAATAAAACGTAAATGGTTAAAATGTGTTAATTTGAAAGAGTAATCTGACTGATCGTATCATAAAGCCCAAGAAATCAAAATACCGGGGAACTCTGCAGTCTAAATATTTTGTTCTATCTGGGTCAATATTGTACTAAGCGTTGAAAATTAAAGAAAGCGTTTTAATTTTTTATGTTATATGGAACGTCACCGTTCTTACTCTTATAGTAAGGACGATTAGTATTGTTATGAGCTGGGTATGAGATAAATTAATTGCCACCTATTTATTAACCAAATAGCCTTTAAACAACTTATTTACACAAACACTAATTCTTTACTGATTACTATTCTCTTCGTAACTACTTGCGTTCGCCTCCGTAGTCGAAAACAGACTGACTCACTTGCCGCCCGCTCGGCCTATTTATACAGTCATAGAAGTTGCCAGAACATTCTCGAACTAGCCCATAGTGGAATATTCTAGAAACAACTTTGAACTTCTACGCAGTACCATAATGGAATGTTCTCGATCGTAGTGGAATCGTCTGGAAACTTCGACCACATTATCGAACGTTCTTGTGATACGGTCGACGTAACAGCGTTATTATGAAACAGTCAAGATGATTTCAGCCATCCAGACTCCCTAAGCTTGTGTGGCGCTCTTTAGTGACGACCGAAGGCTGTTGAAACCTGTATCCAGTAGGCTACAATAGACTTAAGCTGGGTTACATTATTATGTTGTGTCGTGTCGCTATTTGGCGCAGTTAATTGGCTACAAAACTGCTGCCGGCTGGCCGGGCACGCTCGGCACGCTCAGCGCACACTCCGCGCTAGTGTATGTACCTCTGTCGGTGAGCGTCTCGTGCGTGACGAGGCTGGCGGACAGCGCGGGCTGGCCGGGCACGCTCGGTACGCTCAGCGCACACTCCGTCGCGCCGTCAGGAAGCTGCACCAGCTGCCAGCGAGCCAGCTCCGTGCGCGCGGACAGCCTGCCCGCCTGCTGGAAAAACAAAACAAAAACAGTAATAAATAAAAAATTACGACAGACGAAGAGAGAGATGTACATAGCTTCGAGACGGTCAACGCTAACTCTGGATTTTCGCTCAGTCATCATTTCAGCAGAAGACGTCAAATGCTGGACAATGAACATCAGCCTCCCCAAGTGTCGCCTCATCGACTGGTCCTGCACGTCTCGCAACCAGCGGACTCCCGCGATTCACCTTGACCTTCACCAGGCCATCGATCCACCTTGAGGAAAGCCTTAAAAATAAAAAGTTAAAAATAGCAGGGCTAAGACTTTAAACGAACCTCGCTGTTATTCTCGTGCTGCGCGGCGTACTTGGCCTCGTGGAAGGGCGTGAAGCCAGGCTCGGAGCCGAGCCGCAGTGCTCGGTCGATGACCGCGCACGTGAGCTGGCGCCACGGGTCCACAATCAGGTACGACTGATCGCATTCCGAGCTGCCTTCGCGACGGTCTTCAGGGGAGCCCAGGACTGGTGAACTCTGGAGAACATAAGGAGTATGTTGGTAAACTAGGCTTAAAGAACCTCAACAAAAGTAGCATCAATTCGAAACGAAGAAATGTCTGTTGTTATGCAAAAGGTGGTGTTCAAGAAATCGTCGTAATTAAATGTAACAACTTTTACTGTCCAATGATTGTTTTACATTTATATTTTTTTTTCTTAATTCTTTATTGTACACCACATCTTAACATAAAATACAGTCATTACACAGCTAGTGTACAAAGGCGAGCTTAACTCAAAGTTGAGTTTTCTGCCAGCAAACCTTTATAACATTCGAGGGTAGGATTGTGTACAATATAAACTTATATAAATAAGCCCTATATATAAAATACATAAAAAATACTATATACTAATATACACATTTATACACCAACATATACCCTAATAATATGTCATTGAAAAAGGAAGTGCTCTTTTATTTTCCTCTTAAGGACATTCAGAGAAGGGCTGTCGCGCTGGTAGTGTGGAAGAGAGTTCCAGAGACGCACTGCACTTACTGAAAAGGAGCCATTATAGCGGCTGGAAGTGTGACGCGGAGTACGAAGGAGAAGAGAAGAGGCGGTGCGACAGAATTTACCTCTCGGAACGAGGTACTCAAAGCGTTCACGAAGGTATTGAGGAGAGATAGGATTATGCAGAACAGTATAAAGAAGGGATAGGATATGGGTATCTCGCCGACGCCGAATCGGCAGCCACCCTAATCTGGTCCGAAATTCCGACACATGGTCGTATTTGCGGAGGCCAAAAACAAAGCGGATGCACAAATTTTGCAATCGTTCAAGTTTGTTTAAAAGTACCTCCGTAGCATCTAGGAAACAGACATCCGCATAGTCTATGAGCGGTAGAAGGAGAGATTGAGCAAGAGAAACCTTAGTGTGAAATGGTAAGAATTTTTGGAGACGTTTAAGAGACTGAAAGGAGTAGAAGACCCTCTTACTCACATCAGTTTAGAGTCCATGTGGACGCCCAGGTTTTTAGCGCTTTTGGAGTATAATATGGGCACTGGATCGTACACTACTGGTGGGAGCGACCGGTGATCTAATAGGTTGAGCATGTATTTGCCACCAATAATGAGCGCTTGAGATTTAGTTGGGTTTAGTAAGAGTCCAAAGGATTTAGCCCACTTGTTGATATTTTCAAGGTCATCATTGATGGCAGCCACAACCTCACCAAGTTCATCTATTTTAAAATGACGATATAACTGCAAGTCGTCTGCATAGAGATGATAGTTAGAAAATAGGACCTTAGTAATAGCGTTTATAAAAACTGAGAAGAGAAGAGGAGAGAGGACGCCACCCTAAGGAACACCCGCAGCCAGATCACACCAATCAGAGGAATCCTCACCGGATCGAACAGACTCCGAGCGGCGCCAAAGATATGAATTGAACCACTCAATTACTGGTGCAGAGATATTAAGTGAGGAAAGGATTCCCAAGAATGTCAAAGTCAACAGAGTTAAAAGCGCTGAGTAAAACCAATATAGTGAGACAATTATTTTCCTTAGCCAGTCTTATGTCGTCAGTAATTTTGACTAAAGTTTTCACAAGGCTATGACCAGGTCTAAAACCAGTTTGGTAAGGACTCAGCAGGCTATTAGAGGATAAATAATACGACAATTGCTTCTGAACAATACTCTCAAAGACTTTAGAAAGAATTGGGAGAATGGATATTGGACGGAACTGGGATGGTGAGGAAGGATTTAAAACTTTAGGAAGCGGTAGGACATGAGCCTTCTTCCAAACTGATGGAAAGGCGTTTTTGTAGAGAGAAAAACTTACAATATATTTTGAGTGGAATATCCTATTTCACTCAAAATAGGAAGAAACATTTGGAGTTGAAGGCCGTCGTCACCTACCGCTTATGTAAAGATGGATTGGATACATTTCTTAATATCTAGTTCAGTAATTGGGTGGAAGAGCATGGGCATTAAGTCCGCCTTTGTAAATTTGTGTTGCATGAAGTTTTAATAAATAAATAAATAAAGAGAAAGAAGTATTTGCTGGCAAAGGAAGATTAGAGAGATCATTGAGAGTGGAAGATTTAACTTGGTTATCAAGTATGATTGGTGACTAACGAAAGTGTGCATTAAGTGCACTGAGGTCCATCATATCAGAACTCTTGTTAGAGGCTTTGCCAATACCAAGTCCTCAAAAACAAAAACGTCGGTGACGACCTAGCTCTCTCATCATCGTATGAGGAATTGTTAAATAAGAAATATCTAAGGCTTACCTCATGCACGTTGCGACCAGGGTCGATAATAGTCGCCACAGCATCAGCTAACGCGTCGTGCACCAGATAGGTGTGCGCCCTGGTGTCGGTGATGACGTAGGTCTCTCCGGCTGCAGCCTCTTCGTACGAGGAGTTGTTGTCGGCGCAGGATACTTCGTCCAAACCACCCTCTGTGTAGGGGTGGGCTTGTAGAAGGTCTAGCTTGTCTTTGCCTGAAGAGTAAGAACAACATTAGCAACACTAAGAAAGGACATGAACTGAATGTGTCACTCGGTGGCAAGACTTGATACTACCTAAGATACACAGGGTGTAACGGAAATACTTGGTAACGTCATATTTTAAATACCGTTTCTGCCAATAAAAACGAAAAACCTTTTTTCAAAAAAAAAAGTTTGTCTCTTACTAATTTTGATCGGCTGAGGACTGTGTATGGTGGACCCAATTTCGGTTTAATGCAACCATCTCACGCGCGATTTTATGTACAAACTTTTTTTTTTAACATTCCCACACTAGGAATTACTCCTCACCACCGGACCTTGCAGATACCCACCATCAGATATTTGTTCCGTGCGGGAACGGAATCGCAACACGCAGCGCTACAGCCAATCTTATTTGGCATCCAACCCTATATTTGGCAGTGAACGCAACTGCGTTCACTAATATTTGGGTGAAACGCACATCAGACATAACAATTTGGAATTGACAGCGTCTAATATTTTGCGTTCATCATCATTCTGACCATCTAATACTTTGACGGTACGGTTGGCGCAGTGGTTAAACGTTCGGCTGCTGCGCTACGTGTCGCGGGTTCGATCCCCGTACGGAACAAATATTTGTATGGCCTACAGATAGTTGTTGCGGGTCTGGGTGTCTTTTGCATATGAATTTAAATGTTTGTGAACGCACCCACGACACAGGAGTAATTCCTAGTGTGGGGCAACGTTTCTTAAAAAAAAAAAAACAGAATTATGTTGAAGCTGTAAGAAAGAGCGATTTTCTTAGACCAACTGATGTGCGGTTGGCTATACATAGTTGCGTAAACATTGTTTAATCCTATTTTGGTGCAAGATAATCTAACCTAACTAGCCTGCATGTATACAGGATGTAACGGGAATGGTTGGTCATATTTTAAATACCACTTCTGCCCATAGAACTAAACAACTTTCTTCAAGCAAGTCCAATTCCATAAAAAAAAATTGGGCCTACCATACTAATTTTGATCAGCTGATGATAACTTTGTATGGAGTCTTAATTTCTTTTTTGGGAATTTTCTATTTTTTCTTAGAGATAGTTGTTCATTTCCATGGGCAGAACCGGTTCTTAAAATATGACCACACCTTTTCGTTACACCTTGTATGCCATAGGCAGAAGTACCTAAAATATGACCACTATTTCCGTCACAGGCCTCCCACTTCCTTTCCACCCAATTCTGTTTTCTGACGACGGTTTAAACTTTAACACGATATTCATGTCAGCCTGGGTAGGTCACTATCACATATGACGTTAGTGCACATGCATGCTAACAGCATGTCGTCAGATCAGTAAGACTCACCATGCTCGCTGGGCAGCAGGCGGCACAGCTCGTAGCCGCGGCACGGGGCCGCACGCGACACGCGGAAGCGCGCCGAGCGAGACTCCCACTCCCCACCTAGCTCTGTTGAGAGAACAACTAGGTTTTATCTATGCTCTACGTCTTCATAATTTGAGATCTGTAGTCCAATTGCGAAACAAATTTTTATTGACATGGCTTTTATTTCAACGTAATTACGGCAAGATTCCAAGAAAGCACAAAGACTACTTTGCTAAGAAAGCGTCATATGAATATTAATGTAAAATTAATGTACTTATGAAACCCATTCTTGTACATATTTTACACGCTAATACGAATTTGAAAATTAGTTACTAGAGAATAAGGTTTACATTTCTACGAATCGCTTACTCAGCAAAGCAGACATTGTGGTATTAGAATCTTACTTTTTGTTCAGATTTTTAATAGTAATAGTCTTATTGCTAGGGCGATGGGGACGAAATACTTTGTCTTCACACTGACTGTAAGTCCTCCACAGGCGTGGACGCTACGTAAATCCACACGCTACGCTAGGCGCGTAATTGTATTGAAGATACGTTACGCGCGCCTATGTTAACAGCGTCTGAGTCAACGTAGCATTTACGCAGTGTCCACGCCGCTGATATGCTCTACTAACACCTACTCAATATTATTCTTGGCACTGACCCTAACAATGCCTTACAGAAATGTGTTTGTCGAGGAGTGGTTAATCGAATAACTTTTATTATGGGATTAACGATAAATAACAGCTGTTCAGTACATTTATGTTCGCATAACATGACAGAATGTATGGAATGCTGATATTTTTTTGCCTAAATAACGCTGTTATAACACGATTGTGTCAGGAGGATGTGCCAAAAATACGGGTTTCTACATTTTCCTACCAAACCATGAAAAAGTTCTATTGAAATGAAGAAAACAGTGATGTGGTGGTTGTTTTGATAATATTGAATCGACTTTTGATTTAAACAGTTTTTTTTTAAACTCACTAACCATTTGCTTAGTTTAAACACTGATTACCGGATTCTACTCAAGTTAACATCGTCTCACCCAGCAAACTAACTGTATAAAGGACAAAACCTCCTTTAAATGATGACTGGCTCATCATTTAAAGGAGGTTTATCACCTTGAACTTTATCACTCACATCTACACTTCTTTGTAAATTAGGCCCAAAATGAGACTGTTTGTCACCCATTTCGAATTGTTTCACACAACATTGTTGTCTTCATTTTGCAAGGAATTACTTTTCTTCGGTTTCTTTAATAAATAAAACCCATACAAAAAAAAATATGTACTTTATTTTGTATTTGAATTACACTTTTTTTCTTAATTATTCATTTATTCAGGTAACAAAGACTCTTAAAAATATAAACCTTATGAACTAATTTATATACAATATTGAAGGCACGACGACAGGATAGATGACAAAAAAAAACTAATTGGTACGTCAATTCATCATCATCACCATCAGCCTTTTAATGTCCCCACTGCTGGGGCACAGGCCTCTTCTCTGTGAGAGGGTGTGGGCCGTAATCCACCACGCGGGGCCCAATGCGGATTGGTGGATGTCACATGTCTTCGAATTTTTGGTTCTTGGACATGCCGGTTTCCTCACGATGTTTTCCTTCACCGTTTTGAGAGCAGTGGTGATGCAATAATTTACACAAAGTAAAGCGCTTGCCTGGGTTTGAACTCACGACCTACAACTTGTAAGTCGCGGCCATTCGTTAGATTATCAAAAAATATTGGACACATTTTTTCTTTTGTCACAGAAACAAAAAATGAGGACGCGATGAGATATTCTGAAAATCAGTTACCGCACCCCTGGGCACTCAGGCAGGGAAAGAACAGGGGTGGGTTTTAGTCAGTAAGAGTCTGACACGCCCTGCCGCTCCACCCAAAGCGGAAGAAGTCATTGGATGATTTCCCACCCCCCACCCCCAAAAAAAAAAGACGATACAGTATGTTGAAATTTCCCATAACGTCCTACCTACACCAAAAATGTGTCACTTTTAACCTAGAAGTGACGTAACAAGCCCCCAATCCCTGGAGTTAGATGCGTTTTATCTTTGTGATTTTTTAATTTAAAAATACATGTCCAATATTTTTTGATAACTTATCTTACGGACTAAATAGAATTAATATTTTTGTACCCTGGATTCATCACTATTATTGTCCTTATGGTAGGCGCCACCTCCACAAGCGAGTGTTTCGCGGCGATATATCATCCTGCCAGTTCATTCTACAACAACTCTATAAACGTGTCGCCACATTCGCGATTCGACCAGTGTCATTGACGAGCAAAACGTCAACTTGCGGCGATTCAGTCACTCGTGAAGGTTGTGCCTTATACATCGCGGTAATCATACCAAACACATAGCATGACAGATGGAGAATACATTCTTCCTTCATGCTTCATCATTCAAGACAGTTTCCCGTTCCCCAACACGGATCCAATCTCGAAAAGATTCATAGAGGACTTGATGATATTCTGGAGGAGTATCTTTCCCGATGTCTGTAGGCCCAAGTGGGTGAGGTATAGAAGTGCGATTGTCGAGGTTGGTCGAACATTCTCGCTTGCAGGAGTGGAACCGTTATTGTTGAGGCTATGTCGCGGCTTAATCTTCTTGCCTTTAATCGCAGTGGGGTTTGAGGATGTCGTGGTTTCTGCCGCTTGGTCTCGACAACCATTGCTGCTGTCTGTAAGTCTAAACAAGAGACGTACAAGAGCATATTGGGCACTGCAGCTCGAGAATCTTCGCTTGTAGGTTTTTTGAGGTTACATCGTGTTTGAATCTTCTTGTCTTCAATAGGAGGAAAGCTGGGTACATTGACTTTGCTGGTTTGAGGATCTAGCAAATTCTGTAGCTGTGTTTCAGTTTCAAGGACAGGTGCAGAAGGTGATCGATGAAAGGGGCGGTATCGTGAAATCTTCTTAGCGTATCTTTTCTTGGGGAGCTGTGACGTATGTGCTGGCTTTTTATCCGGCAGCTCCGGAAGGGTAGTTATGTTTTTAGGTTGTGACGTCTTAGCATCACTTACTATCGCGTCATTGTCACTCTTTAGGAACTGTGACATTTGTGCTTGTCTTTTACCCGACTGTTCCACTAGGGTAATATTTTTAGACTGTAACGTCACATCAGGGTAATTTCCTTGATTTTCCATTTCGCTGACCTGTGATTCACGTTCAGTGTCCTTTCTATTTTCGCTGACAGCCGCATCGCCTCGACACACATTAGCAGTTCTCAAAGATGACTGTATTTCACTGCGTAACAACGATACTTCTTGTCGTAATTCTTCACCAATTTGGTCTGAAGTCTCAAGCTTCTTACTAATCAGTTTTACTTCAGTTTTTAACGAATTTATGTCATTTAAAAGTCTTATTACATCCACATGGTCAAAAATTGCTGTTGGTAGCTTCGATAAGTCCCGTGCTACGTATGTTGGTATATCATCTGGATTTGTTTCCTTGAATACTTTAAATATGCCTTGTAGGTTACTTTGACTTCGTTCATCTTGAATTTTGGTCTTGACAGTCCCGGTAAGTAACTTCTTAGCTTGAAGTATTTCTTCTTCTGCATAATTAGATGTGCATATTTGCTCAAGACAGAGTTCATCCATCAGTCCTATCTTGTTCTGAAGATAGGCGAGGAGTTCATGCACCACAACGGTATCAGATAGTTTTGACTGCGTCTTTGATGTAATTCTTGGTTGATCTGTAATTTATTCATGTGTGATAACAAAAATTTCGCGTTGACTGACCGTTTTCTCACGGCCCTTGTCGATATGTCGGTTATTACCCGACTGCGCGTCAGCAAAGACAGGGTTATGTTTTTTGTTAATTTGTGAAAGATGTTTTGATCAATACGTAAAATTATGTTAGTTAAACGCTTAGAAAGATTGGGTAAGGCGTTAGATGAGATGAACAAGAATGAAGACCCACTTACAGCACCATATGATTCAAGCTTCAGAGTTTAGAGAATCTCACATATAGTCCAGTCATTAAGGGTTTGAACCTGGAAATGAAGCTGACGCGCACATGTTATTTATTGCGACTTTTGAGGTAACATTTAGAATGTCAAAATAAAGGTTAGTACAAATTTTCAGCTTCCTATCTTTTATTCCGAGGTTGACCCCTTTATAAAGCCTAAGCTGCATGGACTAATAGTTATTGCAGTTAAAATTATTAAAGTTATACAGAGATGACGTTAAACGAAGTCGTATTAATTAGAAAAGTAGATGCGCCACATTAAAGACTGGTAACCGTCTCTGGCCTGGTGTTTATCGACTTGTTTTACAGTCAGTAGTCTGATCTATGAACCCGTTGAGTGTCTTATGAACCTCTGAAGTTCATAGAAAATTAAAGTCATATTAGACGGAATTTCATCATAATTGGTCCAGAGGAGAGATTAGACGCCTTCGAATCCCCCCCTCTCCCCCCGAAAACGGCGTGCCAAAAATATTTTACCCGTATTTTTCCAAAAATGTTACCAGAGGTTAAAATGAGGATGACAACCAATTATCCGTCTAACGAGATTTTTATGATATTTGGTGAGGTTTTAGTTTTTTAGCAAGCAGATCCGTGGGCACAGCTATTAATTTATAGATAAAATGCTTTCTGGCAAAGTTTTGGGAGCGGGTCTGTGGGCAAAGCGAAATATCTATAATAAAATGTGACTGACCTTCATAATTGTTAACAGCACTGTCGTTGATGGTCGCCGCGAGCATTTCATGCTCTTCCGCGTTGTGTTCTATGAACACATCCTGAAACAAAGAAACGATATTTTTTAGTCTTCAAAAACCTTCAAGAAATTCTACTAATATTATAAATGTGAGTTTGGATGGATGGATGTTTGTTACTCAATCACGAACAGCTGAATGGATCTGGATTTTTGGCACAGAGATAGACTTGTCAGGTACCGGAGAAACAGACACAAAAGAAATTCAAATTATTTATTTCTTTGCCAACATGGGTAGAGGCATATAGGGGTTCCTCTATGACAACTGGCTTTTTGTTTATTGTTGATAGGCACGCGTTTGACCGTGATGGTAAGCGATGATGTGGTCGAAGATAGAGCACGCTTGCCTAGAAGTAACCTATTCACTCTTGACTTAAAGACTCCCAGGTTGTAGCTATCAGGAAACACAGACTCCGGCAGGGAATTCCACTCCCTAGCTGTACGCACAATTAATGTGTTCTCGAAACGCTTTGTGCGTATGGATGGGATGTCCACCATGAACCGGTGGCACTTCGCCGTACGTCTTGTGGTCCTTTGATGAAACGGGCTTAGCGGAATCAAATTATGCAATTCCGTCGCTAAAATCTACGGGGGAATAGCTGTGTGTTTATTATTTATGCGCAACGGTTTACAGACTGGGATTTTATACATGTTTTGTTAATGTTCTCCATGCTCTGCCGTCACATAGTTAACTAAAAAGTAAAAAAAAATCGATTGTTTCTCGTCTCCCGCGTGCCATGGGACTTTGACACGTTAAAGACTGGAATTTATAGTGGGGAAGTACTAATTCCATGCGAGCGAAGCCGCTGGCAGAAGGTAGTAAAAACATAAACCTTCTATATTAGCCATCTAACCAACTCATCATCATCTGCCTAGCCTTTTCCCAACTATCTTGGGGTCTGCTTCCAGTCTAACCGGATGCAGCTGAATACCAATATTTTACATGGAGCGACTGCCTATCTGACCTCCACAACCCAGTTACGGGGTAATACGATACCCCTTGGTAAGACTGAATGTCAAGACTTTCGGGCTTCTGACGACCCGTAACGACTGTCAAAGATCCACGATTGACAGCCGGGACCAACGGTTTAACGTGCTTTCCAAGGCACGGAGGAGTCTCGGTATGTAAAGATAGTCACCCATCCATGGACCAACCTCGGCAAGCGTAGCTTAACCTGATGGATCGACCCGTGCGGCTGTTATTACTTTAGCCACGATCTAACCAACTAAAGATATATTTTTCATAAACCCCTGTTGGGTTCAAGCCGAGTAAGGGCCTATTTCACCAATTCTAAACGGCCAGTTTTCGACGTTTAAGCTCGCTTAAACGCGTTTAGCCGCTGTCATAAAGCTGAAGAGTTAGTTTGGATAGATATTTTTGTGTTGAATAGTCCATTAATCAAGGAAGGCTATAGAATATATAACATCACGCTGCGACTAACAGGAGCGAAGCATTATTGAAAAATGTGACAAAATAAGGAAAAAAAAATCCTTTTGAGAGCTACGCAGCAGCGTGCGCTGCGTAAACGGGTAAGTTACGCAAAAATTATGTATGACGGATTGTTCTCCTTTTAAAGTTCTAAAAAAAAGTCCGCGACAGCATATGTCTATCTTTTAAGGTTAACTCACTATAATCTCTATTATTGTTTTTATTTTTACGCTAAACTTAGTTCAGTAAAACTTAGTTTATAGAGCAAATGGTGAAATCGACCCTAAGTGTTGGTTACTTGGTCCCATGTACGAGTATATGTTTAGGTTACTAATCAATCGTCTTCAACAAATCCTAGTTTTCTAGTACTGGTCATAGACCTCTTCGAGAGTTCGCCATTGGACATAAGGCTCTTCAATAGCACGTTGTTCAAGTGAAGTGAAAACTTCTATAGGCGTGTAGACATATTTGAGATGGGAAAAATCTATTGGACTCGCGCGACACCAACCTGCTACGAGTGCTACGACGCGTAGCGACGTAGCAGTTGTAGCGGATCGCGTAGCGAATTGAACTGAAAACTTCTTTAGGCGCGTTGGGCATTTTTGTTCAAGTTTCCACTTCTGTCGGCACTCCCGGAGTGCCACTTTTTTTTTTTGCTGTCGTGGAGAACCTTCAAAAGGCGCCTGGACTTTTGGGGTAACGACCAGGGAGAGTTTTTTACCTTACTAAAACTCCCTTCCTGATCACCATCAGCACATTGAAGGGGTCCCGTGACCTCTCCGGACCGCCCTCTGTACAATGCCTGTAAGGGCACATGGTTCACGTAGCCTGAGAGCATACTGCCTTACGTTTGCTGATTTTCAATCTCCACTCAAGACCGTCAGACACCCCAACAGTCAACGAGTCTCTCTTATATGGCTAGACCATTTCGAAAATGTTCGCAAGTACTGTGTTCTGAAATTTATGCCTCGTTTATGCCTTGTAAATGGCATGGCTTTTCTTAGGTTCCATTTGATATTAGCGTAAGCATAATTAGCTTAGTGTTCCCACTGCTGGGGAACAGGCCTAAGATTTTGGAGAAGGAAAGGCCATAATCCATCACACCAACCAAGTGCTTTGGTCGATGTTAAAATATTTCCGAATTTTTGGTTCTAGCAGTTGGTTTCCTCACGGTATTTTTCTTCATCCATTTTGAGAGCAGTGGTGATAAAATAAACAAGAGGAGCTCGTGACTAAAGTAATAACAGCCGCACGGGTCAATCCATCAGGTTAAGCTACGCTTGTCGGGGTTGATCCAAGGATGGGTGACGACCATTTTTACATACCGAGATTCCTCCGTGCCTCGGAAAGCACGTTAGGCCGTTGGTCTCGGCTGTCAATCGAGGATCTTTGACAGTCGTTACGGGTCGTCAGAAGCCTGAAAGTCTGACAACCAGTCTTACCAAGGGGTATCGTATTATCCAGTAACTGAGTTGTGGAGGTCAGATAGGCAGTCGCTCCATGAACAAAACTGGTATTCAGCTGCATCCGGTTAGACTGGAAGCCAACCCCAAGATAGTTGGGAAAAGACTAGGAAGATTGAAGATTGAGATTTTTGGTGATAAATAAAAAGTAAAGCGCCTGGGTTTCCAACCCACGGCCTGCAACTCGTAAGACGGAACCGTTACCACTAGGTCACCATTGCCCCCCTAGGCGAACACTGTTCTCATCCTTAGATCCATAAGACGGGTGTCTTCAGCATTATATCTCGAGCCAGCCCCCACTGCTGCGACCTACCTTTTTTTAGGGTGAAAAGTCATCAAATAACTTCTCCCACTCTGGAAGAACGTGAGGGTGTCAGACTAACTGACTAAAACCCACTCGTGTTCTTTCAGTTGCCTGTGCCAGGGTCGCGGTGTCTCTTTCAAACAGACCCACGACCCTGGCAGGGGTGCGACGTACCTTGGGCGGCGGATGCTTGTAGTGCAGACTGATCTTGCTGAGCTCGTGGTCCAGCTCCGCCAGCTGCGCCGCGTGGCGCGTCTTGTGCACGACGGCGGGGCCCTCCGGCGCCTCGGTGCCTTCCGACTGGAATTATACAACTATTTGCTGAGAAACAAGATACTGGCGGATACTTGGAGATCCTACAACTTTGTCGACATTCAAACATTTTTCGACGAAGTAGGCAAGGTCTGAACACAATACACTTTACTATGGGTCCTGATACCCATCAGGACGAGTTTGGTGTTTCCAGGGAACCAATTGCCGACGATAGGTTGGTAGGGGGTTAGGTCGTGTATAAATTCGAAATAGAATTCCCGCGGCCCTTGGCACACAGGCAACTGAAGGCACAGGGGTGGGTTTTAGTCAGTAAAAGTCTGACACGCCCTCCCGCTTCACCTAGGGCGGGAGACGTCATTGGATGATTTCCCACCCCACAAAAAAAGAACGAAAATAAAGGTGGGTAGCGGTTATTCATTAGGTCTATAGTTCTGCCACAGCGTTTGTTACGATAGTACCCTATCATTAACGGCACCATTTCATCCGAAATACGCCCCCACTGCTGGAAGTAACCACTTAGGCATCTCGCTACTAATGCACGCTCCTTCTATGGCTTCATGCATCCTCCGGCGTAAGAGCGCACACACGAATAATTTAAAATTCATTGGAATAAGACTACAAAGATATTTCAATATATTTAAAAGAGAAGTGGCATAAAGACCCAAGAACCCCCCTATAAAGTAACTTTTTTAAAGTGATGAAAAATAGAACAAACCTTGGGCATGTTATGTAGAGGCGGTCGGTGCGTCGGTGACAACGCGGGACTGTATTCCAACGGAGACTGCGGTGAGACAGGACCCTGCAAACAAAGTAGAATGGAATAGAAAACATTTATTCGACACAGAAAGGAGCACGAGTCGATCCATCAGGTTAAGCTACGCTTGTCGGGGTTGGTCCATGGATGGGTGACCATCTTTACATATCAAGACTACTCCGTGCCTCGGAAAGCACGTTAAGCCGTTGGTCCCGGCTATCAATCGTGAATCTTTGACAGTCGTTATCGTCAGAAGCTAGAAAGTCTGTCATTTTTTTTTTTTTTTTAAACGTTGCCCCACACTAGGTATATTCCTATATCGTGGGTGCGTTCACAAACATGTAAATTCACATACACAAGACACCCAGACCCGGAACAACTATCTGCAGGTCATACAAATATTTGTTCCGTGCGGGGATCGAACCCGCGACACGCAGCGCAGCAGCCGAACGCTCAACCACTGCGCCAACCGTGCCGAGAGGTATCGTATTACCCAGTAACTGGTAACTGGGTTGTGGAGGTCAAATAGGCAGTCGCTCCATGTAACATACTGGTATTCACCTGCATCCAGTTAGACTGGAAGCCGACCCCAAGATAGTTGGGAAAAAGGCTAGGCAGATTGATTGACTTAACACAACAGCAACAAACGCAAAAAAAGGGAAGAATAGTACAGAATAATTTAATAAGACACATTTATAAAGACATGGTACTAAGGGAGTCAAGAGAGCCTCAGTCTGTGGATAGTCCTGAGCTGATAGCCACTTCGTAACTTTTATTTTATATCGTAAGAATTCAAGGAAATAGGGAAATTTCAAGTAACTAGGATGGGATTTGGACGTGATCCCACCCGTGATCTTGATACAGAGTATTTTTTTAATAAGTTGTAAGTAATTTTTAAGTTTACACTCACGCTATTAGATATGGAGGCCAGCTTGTGTTGTAGTGTGAGCATGTACTCGTTGTATGAGTGCGCCTTGTTCGGCGTGCTCGGCTGGGACGAGCCCGTAGAGTTCACATTCGTCATGCCTGGAACGAAGTAAAAAATAATTTATGATACCATTATATTGTATGCTCTAGAAGAGGACAGGCAAAAAATACATAGTAAGCAGTAATAATTTATGATACCATTATATTTTATGCTCTAGAAGAGGACGGGAGAAAAATATATATTACACAAGTAAGAAAGATTGCATGTGGTGGATGTGTGGAGTAACGAGAATGGATAAAGTGAGAAATGAGTACATTAGAGGTAGTTTAAAAGTGGCGCCAGTCACCAAAAAGTTGAAAGGGAACCGCTTGTCTTGGTATGGTCATGTGAAGAGGAGGAATGAAACACATGTAAAAGAGTTATGAATATAAATGTGGATGGATGGAGAGGGAGAGGGAGGCCAAAGATAGGATGGATGGATTGTGTGAGGAGCGATAAAGAAAAGGTAGTTAGTGATAGCGTGACGGCTGACAGGACAGAATGGAAGAAAAAACGTGTTGCGCCGACTCCAAGTAACATGGGATAAGGGCAGGAAGATGATGATGAAGTAAGAATGGATACGTAACTGGTATGAGAACACGCTTTAGGGTTTATATTTCTGTCCAGGGGTTGAGGATAAATTCCAAACAGAGTTACCTCGCCCCTGGGCACTCAGGGTAGGGAAGGTACAGGGGTGGGTTTTAGTCAGTAAGAGTCTGACACGCCCTCCCGCTCCACCCTAGAGCGGGAGATGTCATTGGATGATATCCCACCCCACAAAAAAAAGGGTTTATATTTAACTAGCGACCCGCCCGGCTCCGCACGGGTACAAATTATACACACAAACCTTCCACGTTGATCGGACTTTCTATTAGTGAAACTGCATTAAAATCTGTTGCGTGGTTGAGGGTAACTTAGCGGAGAAACAGACAGACGCGGAAAGCGACTTTGATTTATACTATGTAGAGATCTAGTATTTCTATTACTATTTGTATATGTGATATTGCTACGACTGGAGTGTGGATGACAGTTTTTTTTTTTTGGGGGGTGGGAAATCATCCAATGACTTCTCCTGCTCTGGGTGGAGCGGGAGGACGTGTCAGACTCTTACTGACTAAAACCCACCCCTGTTCCTTCCCTGCCTGAGTGCCCAGGGGTGCGGTAACTCATTTTCAGAATTCATCCGCTACCCCTAGGCATGTGGTTGACCATACAAATATTTGTCTCGTCAGTCTTTAGCACCTGCGGTGGCTGAGTTGCTCAGCCGATAAGAACGAGTCGAAAGTCCTTTTTTATTTTAGATGTGTTTGCTCTTCACTCTAGTCTAGGTCAGAGGTGACAGAGTTGAAGATGGAGCGAGCCTACCCAGAAAAAGCAGATTCACTTTAACTTTGAAGAGATTAGGGTTGCATGCGTTCGGAAACACAGACGCAGGCAGAGAGTTCCACACCTTTGCTGTGCGCATTATGAAAGACGTCGTCCAATCGCAAAATTCATTTATTTGATACCTCAACGGTTGGAAAGCAATGCACAGGTTTTTTTTTTCTTAAGATGGGAAATCAAATAACTTCTCCCGCTCTGGGTGGAGCGGGAGGGCGTGTCAGACTCTTACTCCTGCGACCCAATGGACAAAGTCTACGATGGAAAGAACGCACCCATATCTATTTACTCTAATAAAAACATTACTCAAAATCGAATATAATTTACCTGCCATATCTATATCAACAGCCCTCCTCGCCAGCGCATGATGCACCGCTCGATGTGCCACCAGCTGTCCCAAGTTCTGGTTAATTATTCCTAGATTCTGCCCTCCTAGAGCCAAGTTCTGGCCGCCTAAAGCCAGGTTCTGCCCGCCTATGAGATTCTGACCGCCTAATCCTAAGTTCTGACTTGCTAAACCTGGAACAAATGGATTATATTCTTTTTACTTATGTGAACATCAGTTCTACCTAAAGTGATATTGGGTGAAAATCACAAGGTACTCAGCCTTATGGTCACACGAAGATTGGACCAATCACTTGACAAATTCTCGATAAAGTTAGCGAGCACTCGGACCATATTGTCCGAGTGTTTGAGCTGTGCTATTTGCAAACAATTATGGTTTCCGGAAGCAAGCTTTTAAGTTGTACTACTTCGTTTAATCTCGATATGCGTCGAGCAGATCATGCTAAACCCAAAATAAGTGATTATATTCGCAGGGTGGCTGTTGTTGTTCGATTGGAAGTTCATAACGTGTGTGAAGTTCGCGTTTCGCTGCGCAGTACCCCACCCCAAAACCCCGCTGTCACATGAATATGCTACTGCTCAGCGACTCGCGGAGTGTTCCGATCCGCCATAAGCTTTAATTACCTGTAGCAGCTAGGTGACAGTAGCCAAGAATGGAAGTAAGTGGCGTGTCTTAAGCCTATTTGGCAGTGCTTTAGGCAGATGATGACTTCATGATCATAAGCTAATACCTGTAAAGTTCCTTCAACTAATCCAAAATAAAGCAAGCATAGCAAGTACCTGTATAGTTACCCAAATTCTGTCCAAGATTCTGTCCCATAAGATTCTGGTTGAGACCCATCTGCGCTATATTTTGATGCTGGAAGGCCAGTGCTTGGGGAGGCAGTGGGGGTGCTAACCCCATCATGCCGAGCTGACTCATCTGCTGACTTGCCAGCTGGTTCACTGATGACTGCAGAGCCTGCTGCTGAGCTGATGACGGAAAGAGGGGATTGAATCCTGTGTTGGCGAGAAAAGAGTGTTATTATTTGTGTTGAGCGGTTATGTTGGCCCTTTTGTATCTGTTTCAGCACTTTTTGATGAGGTACCTGGTTTACAAGTCTTCAGAAGTATCTGGTCTCGAACCAAACAGTGTAGATCACTAAAGTTCGGAGCTAAAGAACTGTTTTAAGACCCTTATTCTAGAAAAATGCCGAAGCATTGATTTCTAAAGAAAACTGATAATTTCATACTAAACTATCAGCTGTAAATAATAAATCAATACTTGGAGACGTTTCTAGAATCCTAGTTTTTAAGATATTTTATTGAGCCTGAAATTGAAAACCATCATTAATTTCCCCTAACGGGATACTTGCAAAACAACTAAAGCTTTGGGGGCTTATCATTCAAAGCGAAATAAAAATACATCGAAAACTAACACAAATTCGTATGCCTTATACTTCATAAAAGTATGATATCAGGCAAAAATGTCACTAAAAGCCTACAAAAATACTTTAAAATGATGTGCTGTGAAACAGATAAAGTAATAAAGCCAACATAAAATGTAGTGCGATGACATTTGACATCTATAGCTAAAATATTATTTACAGTGATTGAGAAAGAAGGCGATACCATCAGTTAGAGTAGGATAAGACATACAAATGTAATTGGTGATAGAACATTCGTTGATAGACCTTGAAATAAGAATAGACTGTGCAGTTTCCCACGTGGTGAATTACCTTTCCCTCTCCTAGAGAGGAGGCCTTAGTACTAGAGAGTAACAGTCAATTCCCAAAAAAAATTGGCCCTCGCATAAAACATTTTGTTCAGCTGATGATAACTTTGTACGGAAACTACAATTGTCTTTTTTTTATTTAGTCTATCCTGTCCTAATGCTGGACAAAACCCTCCTCTATAACAAAAACCCATAAAAAAGGTACAGTGGGTGGTATCGCCTTCCCTTCTAAATACAAAACACACAACACGCACAAAAAAGCAAAGAAAGAGAAGACAAGACATTTACCAATAAAATCGTTGGCTAGCATCGGCTGGTAGTACTTCTGGGGCTGGTACTGCGGCGGCAGGCGCGCGGCCATCATGGGCGCTGACGTCACAACACGGGTTAGTCACACGGGTGCAGGGTTAGGTCCCGTATGAAGGGTACGTAAGTCGCTTATACCATTGCTAAAGATATTATACGAAAATGTCGAGTAAATTACTGAATAGACTGAAGGTCCATACATCAGTCTCGGGGCTTTTGGGAGTTTGGGTAAGTTTCGGAGATCGCACTTTCGACAATTTTTTTTATAAGTTTCACACAAATATGAATCTTTTCCTCAAGCTGCAAGGTTCATATTAATGTGAAATACTTTCTCACAGTAGCTTTTTCAAATATACACATAATCTGTTAGGAATAATAGGCTCATATTCGTATGAAAACAAAGTATAGCCAAAATGCGATCTGTTAATTTTGCGGAGGTATACATTGTCTGTATACCCGGGAGGCGCGTGTCAGTCGACTTATTCTTTATTTATTTATCGTAAGTGTTAGTGTAGGTATTTTAGAATCTTTACAGGGGTTGAGCGACTTGTGTAACCTACCATACGGATATCACACAGAAACTATTCTACACAGTGGGTTGTTGCTTTTGTATTTGCCAGAAGTTTATAATACTTTAGGATTATTTATTTTATTTATCCGAGCAGAAAAATAAAGAGTGGGCTGTCTGACAAAACTTTCGCATTCACCATCTGCTTAGAAATAGACATTGATAGACCGTGCATTTAATATTCAGAAAAAATAATTAATTAAATAATAATTTTACTTCTATTTTAAATTGTAAATATTAAAAATAAAATTTCAGCAAAGTAATCGTAAAAAGGTAGCCTGTAATAGCGCAAACGGGGAACTAAATACCCATTATTCAGTTTTTTAAGATTCAAAAACTTGTAAGTAATGTCCAGCACTTCTTCTTTTCGTGCTGTGGTACATTTGCATACTGTTTGAGCTCAGTAAGTGGCCACGTTAATATCCAGGCGTAAATTTATCTTACTCTGAGTTTGTCTCATGGTATAGCCACAAATCTTAGTCTGGATATTATCAACCGCTTTTACAAATTTACCCTTTTACGAACAACTAAAAGACAAGTGTTTCAAACAGAACATTCAAGGAAAAACACAGCGAGAAAATATTGTGTTACTATTTTGTTCGTTGAAAGTATGAAACAACACTAAGAGTGTACTAGAAACACAGAGTGTTACACATAATTAATACTACAGGGTGCTTGCATAAAGAGGCCAGTTCTCGGCTTTCGGTATTGGGCTTTTATCATGATAATTTGCAGGGCAGTTCGAACTGCCCGGTACAACAAAAGGTGACAATCTATATAAATAAATCAATTGCCGAATGTATGTAAGCGGATCACTTGAGAACGCGCTGCACCAATCGAGCTAGTTATTTTTTTGTTGTGTTCGTAATAGGGAATATGCATGATATTTTTTTTATTTGTTCAATTGAAGACTTATCAACTATAGTGAACAAATATGAAGGAATTTTCAAAATTTCATCATCAGCGACGAAGCTATAAAGTTGATAATTAGCAAGAGAAGTTCGACGTATTTTTTAACGTCAAAGGACATGACGCCCATACAACTGCCATAGAAAACAGCGTTTTCAAGAGAGGGACAGATATATTTGTTTAAAGTTATTATCTCGTTTAATTTTTGATCAATTTTGATTTTGCTTTCACTGTTCGTACTCTATTTTTGTATATTCATCAATAAACCGGTTAGATAATAAATATTTTTACATGCATATTCCCTATTGTTATGACATTGTTTAAAATAAAATTTTCGAAAATCGATAAAACAAAAATATCGCACCCGAGCGAAGCCAGGGTGGATCACTTGTTTCTAATAATAGCATCGCTCATGGCATAATTTTGCTTAACTCTTGGCAAAAACAACATCTTTGAGCCCCAAGTTTTTATACGACCAACGTAAATGTAACTTGAGTACGTTTCCGTTTCGTTGTAGTGATCAGTGTTACTTTATTTATCGCTTGGTTCTCTTCGTTATATTATGCAAGTACCGACTACCTTTATGCAAGAAACCTAACCTCTTTATACAACCACTCAAAAATTCTAAATGATAAAAAAATAAAAACAAATAGTTAGAAAAAGAAAACATTCTAAATACAAAAACTAATGTAAACTCACCAGGCTGTGCGTTATTGAGTATGGTGTTGTGAAGACCGAGGTCTGGTTGCGGGTACGATTGCTGGTTCAGCAACCCTAGGAGGTTCGGCCCAGATAGGTTTTGTTGCTGACTGTACCGAGAAGAAAAAAAAATTGTTTGGTAAACTTAGGCCAAGTTTTGGTTCATTGCAGGGCTACACAGCCATACAAGGTGAGGACGACAATACAACAACAATAAATGACAACACGCAAACGCACACAAACAAAAAATAAACTAACGACATGGCTTTTCGTCGAGTATAAACATTTTATTTCTTTCTTTTTTGCTGCTTAGTTACGTTACTTGAGGTCATCGCAACACGTTACATCTTCCATTCGCCCCTCCCAACCGGCACGCAACCATACACTCCTTTTTCTATCATATCAGCAATCGATTCAGCATTTTTTTATTAGTTTGCGAAATAAATAACATAACTGAACTTGAATGCTTGCCAACAGTCTGCTATCTCTAACATATTAATTTAAACATAATTTATAATTCGTTATTTTAAGATGGAACTCCACTATAAAACACGATTTTATTTCTAATTTGCTTATGAATAGGGCTGCATTCCTACATATTAAGTCTCAAACAGCCTCAACAGATCTCAATCATAGCATGAATGTTAATGAAAATGATTCACTTACTTCATAATATTTTGCTTCAACAACATTCTCTGTATATTCTCCGCATTAGGCATCGTGTCATTGACCCCGGGTGTAGGGGTCAAATTCTGCTGCGCCGTTATGCCTAGCCCCACCCCCTGTAGCCCCATGGTCAGCCCCAACTCCCCCCCGACCCCCATAGGTGTCCCTACTTGACTCAACCCTAATAACGGGGTATGAGTATCCGTAGCTATCTGCAGCGGCGTGGTCAAGTTAGGTTGTAAATTCGAAGTATTGATCATCGGATTCTGAATAATTTGATTTTGATTCTGAACTGGTACTTGAGGCATGGTCTGTACCGTTTGGATATTCGACACTATAGGTGCTGGTACCATAGTGACAGTTACTGGCACCTCTTTCGGTACTTCTACGGGTCTTTCGACCGGCTGGATTTCGGGTCTTATTTCTACTGGGGCTGGAATCTGTGTTGGTACTGAATACTGTTGAGGTGCGACATATTCCTGTGGCGGGAGCGAAGGGGGGACTTCTTTTTCTGGTAGGCCATTGACTTGAACCTCTTTAGCCTGCTCTTTAGTTTCCGCGGGTTCTGGTATGGGCTTTTCTTCTGGAACATTCTCGCCGCGGTCCACCACGGGGCTGACTAGAAATCTGGATATCTTTCGGGTAGGTTTCGATTGTTTTTTCTCGCCGTTCTGTGATTCTGTGCTGCCGGAGCGTTCGGGCGCCATTGATCCGCCGTCTGATTGATTGGAACCTGGGTAAATAAGTTATACACGTACTTAGAGCTATCAATAAATTTCAGATGAAGAATTTCAGACAGTGTTGTGTGTGTGCAGCAGTTTCGTAAGTTTTGTTTTTGTAATCTCGCAAGTCAAAAAAGCCATTATATAGATCAACATTTCTAAATTATGCGACTAAATTCATTGTGAAGCCTCATTATCTGCTATAATGCAACAAGACTTCGCCATGACAATACAATACAGGTCTTTGAAAGTTGAGTTGATTGAGAATGTTGTTACCTATAGACGAAGCAGTGCTGATTTTCCTGGCCACAGTGTCCACATGCGCCGCCTTGGCCACCGCGTCGTGCACGGGTGGGGCAGGGTGGGCGGGCGGCTGTGCCGGCTGAGCGGGTGGCAGGGCGGGCGGCTGGGCCGGCTGAGCGGGCAGCTGGGCCGGCTGGGCGGGCGGCGGCGCGGGCTCGGGCTCGGGCAGGTCGTAGGCGAGTTCGGCGGCGATGTTGTCGTGCGAGGCGGTGGGCGTGGTGCACTCCGAGTTGTCCTGGTTGGAGTCCGTGAGGTTCTCCTCGCGTTCGGTTGTTTCCGAGTCGTAGTCAGTCTGGGGACAAGTTGGACATTCATTTATTACACGTAGAACATGAAGCCGAAGACGATTTCGTCTGATGATCCATCACTAACTCGTCTCATTCTATTTGACACAACATTTCTATTTGTTTGTGAAGTGAATTTTTACAACACATATTTCGGGAAGGTTAGCCCTTCTTATTTCATGTTTCGTCAGATAGCAGAAGAAGAAGGGTCTACTGATATCTAACGTCAGTCCTTTAAAAAAATAAAAAAAACTTACTTACTTACTTTAGACTTGAAACAAAGTTGTAAGGTCATTCACAAAATTCATTCCGCTATCGTCTAATGTATTGCTGTTGGCTGTTTATGGGCATTTCAACGGTAGTTAATACAATATGCGGCATATACCTTGTCAATGTTGAGCCTCAGCGCCGAGTGGTGTGCCGGGTTGAGCACGGGTGTGACTCCAGGGTTGCTGATCAGCTGGTTCACGATGTCCTTGATGAGCTCCATGAATGTGGCGCTCTGCCATTCTGGGAGCAGGTTGTTGGACACCTGCAAGTTAAACAAAAACATGAGTATCTATCAGCCCAGAACACACTTCCAAATTTGAAAATTTTTAATATCATTAGAAACCCATTTGACGGGCCTCTGATTTTCAATGTCTTAGCGTTTTCACTTTACATGGTAACGCGAATTCTTTAATCTATCATAGAATACTGTGATTAGTGTGATGATGGCTAGACTTGGCACACAGGCCATCATACAGTAATGATTGAAAATAATAGCTGTAGTTTACGGATATTGCTATGACCTGAAAATGGCAGATTCGAGTCCAACCTAAGTAACAAAATTGAATCAGCCTAATTTTTTATTTATCATTGATAGGCTCGTGCTTGACCACTGTCTCACCCACGGAATAGAAACAACCAGGGACTCAAACTGTAACCGCTATAAGTGTTTTTAACACTGTTTTTTTCAAACTGTTTTAAAAAGAAACCTTTATAAATGTAACAGAAACAATGATGTTACCGAATCAAAGTGTAACCTTTTATATCTGTTAATAAGTGTTAATATGTGTAACAGAAATAAGTAGCTTTAGCATGGTTTTAGACATAATTGCACGGTATGGCAACAACGCGCGCGACGGCGCGTCGTTGAGGCCGACTACACGATCATAATATTGCAGTTGCGATTCCTACTTCCTATCGTGCGCGCGCCATTTTTAGGGTTCCGAACATCCGAATGTAAAAACGGAACCCTTATACTCGTGCGTCTGTCTGTCTGTCCGTCTGTCACAGCCAATTTCCTACGAATATACTGGCCCGATTAAGTTAAAATTTGCTACACAGGTGTATTTCTATGACCCTAACACGGACAAGTAACGTAAATAAATTAATTTGGAATATGGGGGTAACTTTTGGGGGGAAAATCGGCAAATTTAAAAATAAAGTTTTTCAAACTATACCTGCGACATATCAAATTAAAGGGCTGATTGTGAGTGTCTCAAATTTTTTTTTTTCATAATTTTAAAATAAACTGTTTTAAAGTTATTAAAGAAAATAAACGAAAATACACCACGTAAACTGAAAATGTTATAGTTGTAACGCTAACATTTCTTTAAAGCTTGAGGCGTGAACGTCTTTTACACTGTTTTAAGAGGCCGTATACGAAATTTCACCGATTTCGCTGATTTACGTGATTTTAAAGTTAAAATAATGTATTTGTAAAGGTTTTAATGCACAAAATGAAAGATTATTTCAATTATGATCTAATGTATGAGCTAGTTTTTTTTTATTTTTATTATAATTACGATTAATCAACCACAAACCGACGACGGTTTTATGAATTATTGCTGTAAGGCGTTTAGAATATCACATAATTACGAATCGTTTTGACGTATAAAAGGTATGAAAAAATTTGAATTTACTGTTGCAAAAGTCGTTTATATAATGTATGAATCACTTTTTACAAATTTTATAAAAAAAAATGAGTAAAAAAATATTTAACTTAGTCAAATTTTAGAGAAAATGGGCAAAGAATTGCTTTTGATTTTGGCTATTTAGAACTCTCGTTCGTAAAATTTAAACAGCACAAAATAAACTCCAGTTACGTTGGTATTATATTATCTGTGCTTCAGTTCACCATCAATCCATTTCTCAAAAAAAAAAAAATTAAAAATTACAAAAAAATGTCAATAAAAAATCTATTAAAACAACCCAAATCTCGACTTATAATACGCAACACAAGCTTCAAATCTAGCTCATTCATTAGATCGTAATTAAAATTATCTTTCATGTTGTACATTAAAATTGACTAACGACTAATTGACTAAACTCATAGAAATGCATAATTTTGACTGTAAAATCACGTAAATTAGTGGAATCGGCCAAAATTTCATGTACAAGCCTAAATATTATAGTAGTAGGCACGCATAAGCCTCCAGAGGATACGGTGGAGCATACGGTGGAGGTCTGGTCCGCTTGGGCGGAGCACCGCCGTGTCCTCGTGGATGCGATAGGCGGCAGCGGCTTCTCGCGTCCGGCCCTGGTCCAGGCCATGGTACGGAGCGAGAGGGAATGGGAAGCAGTCTCCTCCTTCTGCGAATCAGTAATGCTTGCGAAGGAGGAGGCTTAACGGGTGAAGGAGACTCAACGGAATGGCCTCACGCCCGCAGCCGCAGCCGCCGCAGGAGACACCTTGGGCGTCACTCAGGCAAGGAAAGAACAGGGGTGGGTTTTAGTCAGTAAGAATCTGACACGCCCTCCCGCTCCACCCAGAGTGAGAGAAGTCATAGGAGGATTCCCGAACCCAAAAAAAAAAAAATGGTACGCGTAAGCGTACAACTATAATAAAAATACTAATTAAAACAAAAACACCTATGTATCTAAGTTTTAATTAATATTTTTAAAATCGTGTAAAAGTTATTAAAAAGATTTTACTTTTTTTATAAACCATTTAAAAAATATTTGTGTTTCGGAACCCTTTGCGCGCGAGTCCGACTCGCACTTGGACGGTTTTACGGAGCGAAAGGGAATGGGAAGCAGTCTCCTCCTTCTGCGAAGCATTAATGCTTGCGAAGGAGGAGGTGCAATGGGTGAAGGAGGCTCAACGGCATGGCCCTAACGCCCCCAGTCGCAGCCACTCGGGGGTCACAGGACGATCTCCGGCTACCATAGACGCGGGCCAGCGGACGGCGAATAATGGGTAGCTCGCCGTCCGATCTGCACCAGGCCAGAGAGTCGACGGCACATAGTGTCCCACGCGTGCCTCAAAGAGATGTATGTCAGCCACCACTGACGGGGCTCATCATGGCCGATGCCTGCATGCCAAGGGGTCGCGGATAAATTCACTCAGGCAAGGAAGTAACAGAGGTGGGTTTTAGTCAGTAAGAGTCTGACACACCCTCCTGCTCCACCTAGAGCGGCAGAAGGAGAAGTCTTAGGATTTCCGACCAAAAAAAAAAAATTAGATTGCTGCTAGCCTGCCCCCAAAAATATAATACAAATACTAATTAAAACATAAATACTTATGTATCTAAGTTTTAATTAGTATTTTTAAGTTCGTGTAAAAGTTAGACTTAAAAAGATTTTTATTTTTTATAAGCCATTTAAAAAATATGTGATACGTTCGCCCCTTTGCGCGCGAGTCCAACTCGCACTTGGCCGGTTTTTTAAAGAAAGGATTGATTGATCCATTGCAGCGAATATTTTAAATAGTTCGAGTACGTGTTTTGCACGGATATAGCAGACGGCGCGCGGCGACTGGATTGCGACTGTCTAATAGTAAATTTGGCAACGTCGCCTTTACCTGTTACACTTATTAACACTTTTATATCTGTTACAGATATATTACGGTTACACTTTCGTAAGTGTTTTGGGTTAACACATTAAGAAACACATATAAAAGTGTTACATTTTTGATTCTGTTATCCATTCAATATGTAACACTTATAATTCTGTAACCTTTATAAAGGTGTTTTTAAGTCCCTGGAAACAACAAGTGGAAGTGACCATGCAGGTATGCGGAAAACGATGTTAAACAATGAGGACCTTCGTCAGTTGTCATCATCATCATCTTCCTGCCCTTATCCCATGTTACTTGGGGTCGGCGCAATTCGTTTTTTTCTTCCATTCTGTCCTGTCAGCCATCACGCTATCACTAACTCCCTTTTCTTTCATAGTTGTAATAAATTTGTATGAAAAATAAATTCTATTGACGAAAAGAAGTTCATCGTCTATCTAGCAAAGCTATGAACTATAACTTCTAGATACTCACCAAGTTACTGGCGATCTCCTCGGGGTTGACGTCTGTGACGTCGAACTTGAAGGTGACGGTCTTGGACTTGGACTCCAGCTGGCACTCCACCACAGTGGCAGCTTCGTTCACCTCCAGCACAGTCAGCTTGGGCAGCTTGTCTTTCTCTCGGGAACGCTTTTTAGAACCCCGGGACTTCTTTTCGCTTGTTATTGGAGAAGATATTGCTGTACCCGCTGGAAATGAAAAAAGTCGTTGTTTTTGAGATTTTTGACAGGTTTAATTTAGGTATTCGAGTAATGTTTTGACAGTACTTCACTTAATACATCAATGTCATATAAACTTTTATAGAATGACAATCTTTCTAGTTCAATCAAATTCCAAACATCATGCATTTTAAATATTGTCAACACAATACTTTCGGAAATATGTAGAACATTTTTATTGTAACTGACTTCTGAAAAAAAATATGATGGCAACAATTTAAAAGGTTGAACATCCACCATATGAAAACACCGTAAACTTGGAAAATATGATCAAAATAACTTGAATTTAATAACAGAATAAGAAACAGCATATGACTAACCTTCTTGTTGCTGGGTCTCCGCCTGCTTCTCCTCAACAGAACTAAGCTCAGGTTGCCTTATGGCCTCCGCATGGTTATTAGCAAACTCCGTCAACGGCGTATGGAATTGTTCCTTCTGTCCACCGTTACTTTGATACCCATTTTCCACCTGATCCGAAGGCAGGCTCAACTGCTGGGGCTGTTGCACCATATCCTGGGGTATAGGCACCTGGTGCTGGACTTGAGGATGCTGTTGCTGCATGGGTAAAGACTGAGGAAGAGTTTGGACAGGCTGCGGCATCTGAACTTGAGAAGACGGCATCGTTTGAATTTGCTGTTGCATCGGCTGCAATTGGGGTTGCTGCAAAGACTGAGCTGGTTGCTGAATAGATTGTATAGCGTGTGGTAGGCTAGACCCTTGAGGAACTGATTGAATAGGCTGTGGTAACGACTGAACCGTTTGGTTAACTGTATGCATCGGCTGCTGTGGCACTGAGTGGACGACTGACTGAGGTATCGACTGCGGGACCGACGTCATGGACTGTGGTATAGACTGAGGAACCGTCATCTGCTGTGGCATCGTATCCTGGACTGATTGTGCGATCTGTTGGGGCATGGACGCGGCCACAGACGTCGGTATCGACTGCTCCATCTGATTAGATTGATACAAATTCTGCATCATCTGAACAGGCTGGCTCTGAGCTTGCTGGTACATCTGCAAAGGATTGGCAGAGTAATTCTGCACGGGTGTGCCTTCATGACTAGATATCTGCCTTTCGTTTTGCTGTACCATGTTGAAGTTCTGCTGCATTTGCATGTTATGTGGCAAAGACTGGCCTTGCATGGTCGGTAGTTGGTGATAGTGGTCGTCAGACCGTTGTTTAGTATAATGCATCTGGTCGACCGACATTTGTTGCTGCAGCTGTGGTTTCTGACCGTATTGGTCAGGCATCATGACTTGTTGTTGGTCATGGGCGTCAGCTGAACTCATCTGACTCTGTTCTGACCCTTGCCTTTGATACATAGGACGCTGGGACCTGAGCATTTCTTCAACTTTCTGCTGTTGCTGATCCATTAATTGCTGTTTCTGAAGTAACATCGCCCAGTTCTGTGTGATTATGTTTTGTTGGGTTTGTAACTGTAATTCCTGTTGAGCTAAATACTGTTGTTGCTGTTGGAAATGCCTGAAATGGTGTGGAGAGAGAGTCTGACCAGGCATTTGTAACTGTTGCTGGCTTATAATCTGTTGTTGTAAGACTAGCTGTTGTTGCGCTAAGACTTGCTTCTGCATGTCGAGTTGTTGTTGCGCTTGGGCTACCTGTTGTTGGGCTTGAGATACCTGTTGTTGTTGGACTAGGAAGGTTGGATCAACATTTAGTTGTTGTAACGTCGGTTGTTGGAACTGTTGGTTTTGATGGTAGTTCATATTTTGTTGTTGCATTTGAGTTGTTATCAGATTCTGCATTTGTTGTTGTAAAGCCTCTTGTTCCTGATTATGTTGCATTTCAACGTTCTCTTGCGGTTGTTGTGTCATTTGTAGCTGTTGTTGTTGTTGTTGTTGGGGCTGCTGTTGATTTTCAGATTCCGACTCCTTTCTTGACTGTAGAGTATCAGGCCTTTGTATGATTTGAGCGAGAATATTTTGTAGGTTTTGAAGAGATGGGTCTAACATTTGATTAGAGACGAGATTCTGTGGACCTGTGATGTTTTCTTGAGCTGTGTATTGTTCTTCGAACTGTTTCTGCTGAATGGCTGCAGCTTGTTGAGCTATTATAGTCTGTTGTTGTTGAATAATCTGCTGTTGTAAGACCTGATTCTGGTTGTTGATTTCAGCGGTTAACTGCTGGTTGAGCAGGTTTGGTTGCAGCTGCGTTTGTGAGGGGGCCTGTTCTAGCATGTTCTGTTGAACCTGTTGCTCCATTAGAACCTGACCTTGCACTGATTGTTCCAGCATTTGCTGGTTGATGAGATTCTGCTCCATCATCGCCTAAAGAAGACATTATGACTATTAGCTAACTGTTTCATAACTGAGGGATTAATTGAGCTAAGTATAGGTGTGGTTGGGGGTTGTATTTGTAGTAAAACGGCGTCACTTTAACCACTGCACTAAACACCTTATAGATCTTTTACTGATGGTTTTGTGAGAACAATATTGTAATCACATCTCCCGTCAGCTTCAAAAAACTTAATGAATTGAATAATATTATGTTGTCAATTCACATTTGGATTTCGATATGATTGAGAGATTGGAAGCGCTGAGGGACAGTGGGCTATATACTACTATTGTCGTTCTGAGTCCAAAGTTTATTTCATTCAAATGTGACTAGCGACCCGCCCCAGTTTCACACGGGTCCTAATTATACACCTAAACCTTCCTCATGAATCAATCTGTATATTGTTGAAAATCGCATGAAAATCCATTCAGTAGTTTTTGAGTTTATCGCTTTGTTTTATAAAATGTAGTGATTAAGAGTATCTTATTATCTTAATGATATCTTTTCCCATTTGCTAACATGAGATTATGCAGCAGATTTACTGATCATAATCATCACATAACCACTAGTGTCAGAATACCTGTTGCTTCAAATTCTGTTCTAAAAACGCTTTATTCTGCAAGATCTGCTGGTCGGTGGCCATGGAGGGCGAGATCCTGGCCTGCATGAAGTTCTGCTGCAGCAGCTTCATGGTGGCTTCCTCGCTGTTGAAATGCTGGAACTGCTGCTGGAGTAGCTGTTGCTGGCATTGGAGGAGCTGCGATTGGGGGTCGAGTCTGCGAAAGAGAGAAGGGTATAATTAGTTTAAAATAGTGTATGCTGATGATCATAATCAACATGATCAAATATTTTGCCTACCTTCAATCAGCTGGATTCCACTTAGCTATAATCTAAGATATGGTTTATCCCGTCGCGCGTCTAGTTAACACACACAATAGATTTTTAATTGTTTACCGCCCATGCGCTGTTCGCCAGACACGCAAGAGGTTATGTTTTTTTTTTTATACTATGTGTAGACAGACTGCCATCTGATTTGCGCTCAACGTAAACTACTTGAAAAATACTTTGCAAAAATGTATGTTATTTTGCTTTTTACAACCGTTGTCAACGCATTAACGCAGCCACTTTACAAGCTTTTATTTATCTTGCAATGTTCGTTTGTTTGTTCGTGTCAAATGATAAATTATTTTATTTATGTAAGTAGGTTTTAACAACATTTTTACACGTCAACCTTTTTTTTTTTTGTCAGTTTTAGCTAGATGAGGCCGGTGTCTGACTACCCTGAGAAGAAACACCGAAACAAACTCACAGGTCAAAGTCTCTTTTAATAAAGTGTTCAAATCCATACAATATGTACTGGTAAAATCATATGAAAAAAAAAACTTGCAAGCTGAGTTAGAACCACTTCACACCACACACACCAGCATTCTACAGAGTTGAATTTTTACATGTTGGTGGTTCAGTGCCGATGATAACACAATTTAGTTTATAAGCATGACCTGAATAGACATTCAGGATTAGCTTCAGATAGAGAAACTCTTCAACGGTCAAGAGTACTAGAGTATAGACAAAAAATTGTGTGTATGGATTTAAAAGCTTGTTTAAAAAGATGTTTTTTTAGGAGGGAGGGGAAGAAATACAAATTGTCAAAAATTGGTACGGAACCCTAAATGTGAAAAGAAAAAAAGAAAAAGATCTTTCTTTTTCTTAAAAATATTGATTTTGCACAGATTACAAACGCACATTAATTTTCAAAAGCCTAGTATCCAAGTAAAAATAAAATAAAACTAAACTATTTAATTAATGCCTAGTGATCTCGTTTCTGGTGCGGTGCACCACTACGCGCCATAGACGAAACGTAGGTCTATGACGCCTCAATCAATGACAATGACATTAGGAGATCACTACAGTTAACAAAACGGAACGTATATTACATAATACAAACGTAAAGACAAGGAATATTACATAAATGAAACTGTGCGTCGTATCCGTACAAAAATCACAACTATTTTAACAATCGCTGTCAACGCAGCCATTTCTCGTTTTCTTCTTCAGGTTGAGGCTAAAAGGTTTCGAGGCCTTCCTCCTATATTTCCTTAACAGCTAGATACTTTAACGGGATCTCATTTGGAAAGAACCAGTAATGTACAGTACTACTATTTTCTTAACGACCCTCAGCAATCATCGTCGTGCCTGCGACTTTAGCAGCTTTCCTCCCATTTTTAAAATTAATTACAGTAACTTAAAAGAGTATACAGAGAGGAGACCTGTGCCCCAGCTGTGAAGACATTAAAATGCTGATGATGATAAAAAGAGTATTAACAACTCTATATGCTTCCAAGTCGATTGAGAGCATCCGATCTGCACCATGTGCAAAGGGCAACTGAAAATCCAACGACTGACGAAACACGAAGTTTGAAGAGGGAAAGTAAGAAAATAGTTAGTAGAGAGGTAGAGTACTGTATGTAGATATAATAGTAACTTACTGTACGCCTCCTAGGGGCTGTGGTCCGACACCATTGAGAAGACCTGCTGTCACCTGGTCCACAGGTCCTGCTTGCTGCTGGTTTTGTATCATCTTCATCTGTAGGAGAGAATGGTTTAGTTGTAGAAAAAAGAATAGTTAAAACTTGTTATTGGCTGTCAATCTAATTTACTAATCCTGTTCTGTTTGTTGTAGCTGTTAGTCTTCCATATTATTTAAATAAATAAACCGTTTAAATACATACATAAACTCAACAACGTTTTCCCATAGGGTTACACAGAAACTACAGTACGCAACAAAATTAGTTTACTTTGTAAAAAATGAAGAAAGTAAATATGTGACCTAAGGCAGTTCAAAATCAGCCTTAGATGGTAACAGCGAGTGTTGCCACTTGACGTTACACCAAGCTAAAGCCAAATTTAACAATCATGTTTTATTCTATAACTAGCTGACCAGACAGACGTTGTCCTGACGCGCGAACTGTCAAGCCCCTCGTTAGCAGACATAATAAAAAACCTATTGTCGCGTCTTCTTTAGGAGACGCGAGGGGCCTGACGGATTAACTAGTCGTTAAGTTTTCTGACATTTTCCAATTTTCTGCGTAACGTTCTTAATTTTTTCTTGCCTAAGAACCTGACAATAACAAACAACAAAAAAAAATATATTAGCAAAATCGGTCCTGCTGTTCACGCGTGATGCCGTGACCAAAGGAAATAAAGAATATATATATATGTATATATATATATATATTTAGATTTACAACTCAACAAGTTGTGCAAATTAAATCAATTTCCTAATACTTTTTAAAATTTTCAGTATACAGTTGGCATTAAGTGGTCAACGACATTATAAAGAAATAACGTGCTTTGCATGCGCTTAATTTATGGTTACCAACTGTAATTTAATTACCTACTAGGTAACAGTTAATGATCCACTATATTATTGCACTCATAATGTATAGAATAGTTTTCAAAACGTATAATTTAATTAACTTTGAGAAATAATGAGACAGACAAACTATTTTAATACTGTCACAAACAAAAATGCTTTAGACTTCGAAGTCGTTTTTGTCGTGAAATAAGGACTGCAACATTGAGAAAAGTACTACTTCAATCTTGCATACGTGTAATGTATTTATTCTCGATACTGTACAGGTAAAAAAAGGGGACAGCTTATGTTACGCTGTCCCCTTTTTGTACCTGTAAATGATACTCTTTTGTTATGCTGCATAACAAAAGAGTAACATTTACGGTAAAAAAAATCTTGTTACTAAAGAGTCTGTCAGATTACTCTCTTTATCAAGACCAGGATAATCACCTCGCCACTTAATAATAAATCTAACATCCAAGCCTACCTTATGAACTACGTGGCCATTGACATCGACCATACTCAATGTGTGTGTGTGTTCTCAATGTGTTCACTGACCTGCCTCAACTGCTGTTCGTAAAGCTGCTGTCTGTTCTGTTCGATGATCACCTCCTGGTTGAACAGCATCTGCGCTTTCTTCTCGCTCCTCTCCCTGAGAACGAAAGGGGTAGTATGAGTATACAAAGTATTGTTGAAACGCTCGCCTCAACGAGGGACGTGGGGTGCAACGCGCCGACCGGTGGCCGCTCGAGAGCGCTACACGGATCTGTTGTCCGTCTCATAGCACGACTACGCTTACGCATTTAACTTATTGTTGTTCTCTCGATGCATTTCATTGGTATTTTTATTTTCATTACATAATTTGGTTGTTGACTAAAAAAATCTAATTAATCCATCGGTTACGATTACCAAAAAATCTAATTAATCCATCAGTTACGATTACCAAAAAATATTGAAAACGTATTTTTTCTTCTGTCACGTAAACAAAAAATGAAGACGATACAGTGGGTTGAAATTTCGGATGACGTCACACTTAGGTTAAAATTGTACCACTTTTTACTTGAAAAGCGACAAGCGGGCACTCCTGAACTTTGATGTGTTTTTTCGTCGTGCGAAATTTCAACGCACAGTGCGTTGAAATTTCGTCACGTCAGACTTGGAGTTAAAATTGTACTATTTTTTACTCAAAAGTGACGTAACAATTCCTAAACTTTAATGCGTTTTATCTATGTAATTTTTCGTTGATTTAATAAAGCAAAAAATACGTGTTATTATTTTTTTTGATAACCTAACTTACTGACTAAATAGTTTTTTTTTTACCCTGGAATTATCATACACAGAGAAATGGCCTGAGTCCCATCAGTGGGAACATTTAAAACGCTTATTTATGTACATAATTATCGTGTTACACAGTCTACTCGCGGTTTATTTAAGTCCACGAGACCTATCGTCGCGATCAAGTACGTTATCCCTTTGTATAGTATGTAAAATAGCTGAAAAACGAGACATAGATTTGACTGCTATTTTGGCCGCGTATTGAAAAATGCTTTGATGTTTTGCGTGTAGGTAATGGACTTTTTATGTACTTTTTAATGTCTTTGAATTCAGAGAAGGTGCGAGACACAAATAAACTTCTTTATTTTTTTTTTTTTTTCAAAGAATTTAAGGACAACAGCCGGTCGATTCTGTTAACAGCTCACCGTGAAAACTTAGGTGGAGTGAGCGTGAAGTAAACTGTCATTCCGCCTCGATTGTATGGATTGACATCCCAATTCACGTTCACTTCACTTAAGACGCTATTAGCTGCCAACGACCTTGAGTAGTTAGCTTGCGTGTTCTGAGCTGAGCTCACGTAACGCGTTGTATGTCCACCCAGGAAAAGGACTCGCCCATCAAGGAGCGCTGTCCGAAATTAGACGCATTAGTAATTTATTACACATAAATCAACAATTAGTATTAAACTAAAACACTGAGACTAAATTATAAATAATTAAATGATCATTAAAATGGTGAATGTTTCATAAAAATACGCTTTATAGTTTTTTCGTGATTCTCACTTTTTTATCAGAGTTAGACATAACTTTACAAATTAATTACACTATGTTGTAAAAATATAATTACAAATATTCTGAGAGCAAATTACGACGGAAATTGTCGAGAGTAACATATATTTTTTTCAAAGAAATAAGACAAGTCGTTTAGGCGTGAATTTCTATTAAAAACCATTAAAAGTATTAACTGCGCCTTAAGTTATCACGGTGAGATTTTACAGAATAGCACTACAGCTACTGTAATAATCTAATAAGCTCGTGCCAATCTGGATTCAGACCTGGCCACAGTACTACCTCTGCTCTCCTGAAAGTGACTGGGGACATTAGAAAGGCTATGGAGGATACCAAGGTTACTGTTTTGGTGTTAATTGATTTCTCCAATGCCTTTAATGCCGTCAGTCACGATATTCTCCTATCAATCCTTTCACATCTTATGGTTTCTTCCGAGGCCCTGGAATGGTTATCTTCTTATCTTCGGGGACGTCGGCAGTCGGTGCGCGTTGACGAGAATTCGTCGAGTTGGCGTGACCTGGATGCTGGCGTTCCTCAAGGCGGTATTCTTTCTCCGTTATTATTTTCCATCTTCATAAATTTTATAACTCACTGTCTTCGGTGTTCGTATCATCTTTACGCCGATGATCTTCAATTGTACACAGCTGCGCGGGTGGAAGGTTTGTCAGACGCTGTGGAGGATATAAACCGGGATTTGGATGCAATTCGTGATTGGTCTGGTAGATTTGGGGTGTCTGTAAACCCCTCAAAATGTCAGGCCATAGTTATTGGAAGCTCGCGCATGATGGGTAGAGTGGTGGTTAGCTCTCTTCCTCCTATTATTTTCAATGGTGCCGTTATCCCCATCAGCCCTAGCGTAAAAGATCTCGGTTTGCATCTTGACTCGACGCTTGGCTGGCAAAGTCAGGTTTCAAGTGTCAGTCAAAGAGTCAACGGAACTTTGCGGTGTCTGTACCGTCTGAGGGACTTTTTGCCCGCGAAGACGAAGACTATGCTTGTGCAGACTTTAATCTTCCCTATAATCTCTCAATCTCAAAAACCTTATTTATTACTTTATATATATATATATTTATTGGTAGTTATTGTATTAAATATATATGTATGTTTATTATTAATATATATAATTTCGTTCACGTTTTTTTTTTTAATACGAGTATCTCTACTTGGTGTTGCTTTGTTTGTTTTTTTTTTATGCACCTGCCATATTATCTCTCCACCACCCTTGGTTGACTGGTAGAGAATGCCTAAGGCATTAAGTCCGCCTTTGTAATTTAGTTGCATGAAGTGTAAATAAATAAATACAGCTGTTTTGAGTTGTGCATAACAACAGATTGGTATTCTGTCTGCGGGTGGATTATCTTTGTAATTATTTTGTTCTTTATTGATCCTTTACTAAACGGGCCTATACAACTGCCCGTAGGAATGAGTAATCCTACTAATATTATAAATGTGAAAGTTTGTGAGTGTGTATGTTTGTTACTTCTTCACGCCCAAACGGCTGGACCGATTTGGAAATTTTGTATTTAGATAGCTTATAGCCTGGATTAACATATAAGCTACCTTTTATTCCGGTCTACGCGGGTGAAACCGCGGGGCGCAGCTAGTCTAATATATAAAAATCTCGTATCACGGTGTTTGTGGTTGCACTCCTCCGAAACGGCTCAACTGCTTTTAATGATTATTTTTGGTATATTTGGTAGATATGAGAATAGGTTGTAAGGTATTTTTCACCCTCCTAGATCTTATCAAATCCCAGGAATACGCTGACGAATTACTGCTATTTATATACCACGGCGACGCAATGCTCGCCCCTCCCCCAACAGATCATGACGTTTTAACATTTGACATGCTTTGATTGACATACAGCTGTTCATACGCCTATCGTGTCACTACTGACGACGGAGACGGCCGTATTGACAGATTTGCATTTTTTGACGCACTAATATTGAATTGATGCCAAAGCTAGTATACGCTCTGGGCGTTTTTCCTGCGTCAGCGCTGACGCAGCGTATACGCCGCGGTAAAGCATAATCAGTAATGACATCGCCACGTATACAATAAATATTTTGAGGTCGGTATACGCTTATGCAATACGCTAGCCTATTGCAAAGGTCGTTAACCGTTGCGGAAATCGTAAAGTATCGTGTCTTGGTTTTCACGACTCTTCTCGCGTTTATACAACAGACGATCAATATTGTTTGATGCCGCACGTGTTCAGAAAGTAAGACATACTGTGTTTGTTCGAGTGTTGACGATTGGTTATTTTATTGCTTAGTAGCCATCTGTAAATTAATAATAGACTTTTAAATCAACGGTAGCTCTGTAAGTTTATAAAGTTTTTAAATCTACGTTTGATTTAGTTTGTTTGTTACGGTCAATGATGTCTTCATTCTACAGTCGATTAAAGGCAAAAATGAATGAATTCGGAAACTTGAATGAATTACTATTTCACTTATCACTTTTCTGCCCTTATCCCATGTTACTTGGGGTCGGCGCAACACGTTTTTTTACACACACACAGGACAGATCCTGTCAGCCGTCACGCTATCACTAACTCCCTTTTCTTTCATATCACTCCTCACAAAATCCATCCATCTTTTCTTTGGCCTCCCTCTCCCACTCCATCCATCCACATTTATATTCTATTGAATGAATGAATTACTATTTCATTGGATATAAAAAAAACCTTGAAGTCAATACTAACATCGTAACGGAAGAATTGTTTGAGCAAGCGGACACATGGCTTATTTTTCAGCCGGGTAAAGTTTTACTCGAAATATGAATTCTCTAATTTAGGAAAAAGTTATTAACGATCGCAAAGCAATAACGTTTATTCGACTTACGCGAGCGAAACGAGATCTTACATTGCAATAAAACTTGGAATTATTATTATTGTTGTTAGAAAAGTCAAAGTCAAAGCATTTATTTCAAATAAACCATTTACAGGCACTTTTGAATTGTCACGTCGCTGTCGGTAAGTCAAAAAGATGAAGCTAATTGCACATTCCAAGGCGTAGATCTCTATGGAGAAGAACGTGCAAGAAACTCCATGGACACTCTTTTTAACCATGTTATGCGTTACAAAAATGTTGGTTACATTTGTTCTTGTTGCTTCTATTATGCGAGAACAATGTTGAACAAAAATTAAAAACATTTCAAGAAAAAATAAAGGATTAAAACAAGCCTGTGGCAGTTAAAAAAGAAATCATATAATAGAAACCATAATAATAACTTTTCAGTAATTGTAAAACATCTTTATCGTGACATAAACAACACACGTGGTAATAGGTCATTAACATTTATTAATTTTCCTTATAAACAAATAGTTTGTAACATCATCACCACACATTGAAAACTAAAATTGCAAGAAAACCCAAGCTTTCAAAAAATACTTTGTGAATTGTGAAATTTTATTCAATTTTTTTTTTTTGGTAACCCATAAAGCATTCACCGCTCAGTTTTCGATTTTCCTTACAAACAATAGTTTTTAAACTGACCACAACGTATAATTTTTTTTTACCTTTCATTCACCGCACAATTTCCGAGTATCCTTATTATTGTATTACAAATGATTTTTAAACTGAACACAACACTGAAAACTAAAAATTGCAAGAAAACCTGGAGTCAAAAATACTGTATGAATTTTGAAACTTTATTCACTAATACTTGATGAATCTTTCATTCACCGCACAATTTTCGATTTACCTCATAAACAAATAGTTTTTTTTTTAAACTGAACACAACACTTGAAAATTAAAAAGTAAAAAAAAATAAGAAAATACCCGGGCTGTCAAAAAAACACTGCATTAATTTTAAACTTATTATTTTCCAACAGTTTATTAACTAAAAATACCTTTAATTCGCGCAGTTCAAAACAAAACCCACGAAAATTCACATCACATAAAAACAATGAAAACTCAATAAACAGCAATAAATTTTAATACAACCTTCGTTAAAGGAAACCGTCCTAATTAAACTGAACGCCGCCGTATTACAACTGAAATAGGCTCACGCGAGGTCACAAAACATTTCAACTTGGTTACGGTTCCCATGGTAACCGGGGTAACAATTTCTACATAGCGATGATATTTTAGATAAAACTTAGGATTTGTTGAGGCTAGACGTAAGGTTTTTGTATGTAAATAGAGTCTATTTATATCCTATAAGGAGCTCGTGGCTAAAGTAATAACAGCCGCACGGGTCGTCCCATCAGATTAAGCTACCCTTACCGGGGTTGGTCCATGGATGGGTGATCTTTACATACCGAGACTCCTCCGCGCCTCGGAAAGCGCGTCGTTTGCCCCGGCTGTCAATCGTGCATCTTTGACAGTCGTTACGGGTCGCCAGAAGCCCAAAAGTCTGACAACCAGTCTTACCAAGAGGTATCAGTTTACCCAATCTGGGTAGTGGAGGTCAGATAGGCAGTCGCTCCCTCGCGCAGTCGGTTAGACTGGAAGGCTAGGCAGATTTTTGTCTAGTTACAATACAGGGTGTAACGGAAGTAGCTCGCTGTCCGATCAGCACCAGGCCCGTGAGTCGACGGCGCGTAGTGTTTCACGCGCGCCTCAAAGAGATGTTTGACAGCCACAACTGACGGGGCCCATCATGGCATGGTAACAGAGTTACCGTTCCCCTGGGCACTCAGGCAAGGAAGGAACAGGGGTGGGTTTTAGTCAGTAAGTCTGACATGCCCTCCCGCTCCATCCAGAGCGGGAGATGTCATTGAATGACTTCCCACCCCAAAAAAAAGGGTGAAACAAAGCTTCACAGGATAGTTCGAAAGAGTCACCGCGGTCCTGGAACGCAAAGGGCAATTGAAGAACCAAGGCCCTCCTGCTCCACCCAAAGCGGGAGCAAAAGCGGACGAAGTCATCTGATGACTTCCCAACCTCAAAAAAAAAAAGATATTAAGGAAATGGGTGGTCACACTTTAGATACATGGTTCTACCCTTTGAAATGGGTGGTCACACTTTAGATACATGGTTCTACCCTTTGAAATGAGCAACTTTCTTCAAGGAAGTTATCATCATTATCATCAGCCTTTTAATGTCCGCACTGCTGAGGCACAGGCCTCCTCTTTGTGAGAGGATGTGGGCCGTAATCCACCACGCGGGCCCAATGCTGATTGGTGGATGTCACATTTCTTCGAATTTTTGGTTCTAGGACATGCCGGTTTCTTCACGATGTTTTCCTTCACCGTTTTGAGAGCAGTGGTGATGAAATAATTTACACAAAGTAAAGTGCCTGCCTGGGTTTGAACTCGCGACCCACAACTTGTAAGTCGCGGCCAAGACCACTGGGCCACCACTGCTACTCCAAGATAAGGAAGTTATAGAAAAACAAAAAAACAAAATTGGACTTTACGTACAAAATTACCATCAGTCGCTCAAAATTAGTATGGGAGGCCCAATTTGTTTTTCGGAATAATTTACGACCACCCAGTTCTGTTACACCCTGTTTATCTGAGCTTGCTCGCTCCATCGTAGACCGCATCCATCGGTTACCATCAGGCGAGTTCTAGGCCAACAAGCTCATCAGGAATAAAAAAAATCCTGAGCCATTACTTCATATTAACGAATATTTTCGTAAGAATAATTTTTAATTGAGAGATTTAGTTTCGCGGACAATGAACTGACATTTAAAAACCGTATGTCTGAATAAACGACAATGCAGCATTCACATCTTTTGTGTTTAATTTCAGAACTCGTAAAATTATAACGAAAAAGTTGCAGAATATTCTACACACGACAACAAAGTCACACCGAAAAAAAATGCAAACTCACCTTGATCCTTTTGGAGGTTAATCAGTTATCACTTTCACAATATAAACATGAACACCGCAACACTTTCACTACAACTTTTAAACCATTCATGAACACCGGTTTTCATCACAGAAAAAAATGTCTGCCACACCCACACACGAAAAACCGAAAAGTTTTATTTCAAGAACAATTAATTAATAAACCTTCAATCTTATCGTTGATAGCATTTGCAAAACAATTATAGGTATTAAAACGCGATGCGCCCACACCGTACGCGCAATGTATTGTGACGCACTGCGCTCGCGACGAACGCTGCTAAACAAATAACGAAATTAGTAGATATAAACAAATATGAAGTTTATAAGTGTCATTATCCATTCACCAAAATGATAAGTGTGGGACGAGACGAGTCAGTATAAGGCATACATCCTGCTCACCGGAACGGGAATTGGGGTACTGACAACATATTTTATGTGACACGGAACTGATTTCTGTCATATTTTTAATTTCCCGTAAATGTCTCGAATATTTCCGCATAACACAAGCACAGTATAACCTCACTTATTATAAAGAAGTCAAATTGATTGTAGAAAGAATATCTCTGTATAAATAATTCGATAACTAAAATTCTTTCACGATTACAAAGTTACACCTATCACCGAGTGCCATTATTTTTTATACCTAAAAATATGACTCATCCGCCGTGGGATAAATTATAATATGTCAGTTAGACGTATGTTTGAATACAAGCAACAACTTTAGGCGAATCGTAAAAAAATTACTGCGTTTTACAACTCGTAATACCGGTTTCGATACAGTGCATTGGCTTTTCTTTCGCGTCAACATTCGCTCATGACTGACGTGGAGCAGACCCTTAATTATACGCCAGTCATTCACCGAAGGGTGCTTGGGGACTATTTATAACTTCGGTATGTTCATTATTTATTTAGAACTTACAGAAGGACGTCAAAGTCGTGGGTGGATATGTTTCAGCAGAGACAACGACCGGTCAACTAAATTGGATAAGGAGTATCGATGGATCCATACCTTTTTGGGATAATGTTGTGAAATAACAAAGGTCTTGCAAAAACCACACAGATGAGTCATTTCAAATTTAGTTATATATTTTGCTTCTAAAATAACAGAAATCGGTATCCAGTGACTTTGTGGTGCAGTATTCGTGATCAAAATGTATATGGAACTAGCTTCGACCAGCCGCTAAGCCCGCGCGGAGTTAGTACTTCGCCCACTATTAATTATAACCTATGTGCTATTCCAAACTATAAGTAATCTATATCTGTGCAAAATTTCATCCAGATTCGTTCAGCCGTTCTGCCGTGATTGAATAACAAACACCCATCCAATCAAACTTTCGCATTTATAATATTAGTAGGATTGAGGCTCAACTTTATGTAAGGCTTCGTATGTCTAATCCCGCTAGTCAGTCTTCAGAACCAAGGGTTCATTCAACCATTTCATGAGCGAAATGAAAATAAATCAATAACTTAAAAGTCATAAATTGCTAGGCTTCGTATGTCTAATCCCGCTAGTCAGTCTTCAGAACCAAGGGTTCAAACAACCATTTCATTAGCGAAATGAAAATAAATCAATAACTGAAAAGTCATAAATTGCTAACTAATTTAATCAAAACTCTACCTAAAAATATGACAACCAATCATAATTTAGGCTCTGAATACATAACTATATTTATGCTCATACTGTGACCTTTGCATATATAAACTGATAAAGATATAATCTCAGCCTTGAATGGAACCGTTATCTTTTAATTTGCAAACGTTTTCTATTTTAATTTAGCGGCCATGTTTGTTTTTTAAATGCTGAGTTAATAGAGATTAGGATACGTTGACCTAAGTGGCAAGGACCTCGGAAAGAGCTTGGTTAGTAAGAGAAGTCTTATAGTAAACTCGTTTTTATTTAAATTAAAATGTACCTACGAGACAATGATAAAGCTTCTCAGTTTTCATACGTTCCTGGGTTTTTTTTTAAAGGATACATACACGGCCATACAATAGTAATCCGTTGTGGTGTTTTTAATTCTTTTTTATTTTTTTTATTTCCTTTTTTTCACAATCTGTCTCAGTACTATTGGATATTACGTAATTTTTTTGACGTGTTTAGATGTCTTGTTCGGTATGTGTCCTATGACACATCCTATTTACATATGTTGCTTATGTAGCTATGTTTGTCTGATGAAGTCTTGAGGTATTTTGTACTTAAGCCTTCTGGCCCCTGTCCCATCCATAAGGTGCCTTGCCAGGATGTTTGGGTGATGCGTAATTCGCTCCTTGTATGACTTGATGTAGTTCTTTACTTCTTCTTTGACTGTGGGAACCGTCAGATCATAGTGTAGGGCCTCATTTGGTACATACCATGGTGCGTTTGTGATCGTTCTTAGGATATTATTTTAATTCTTATCATCACAAATAAATGCAGTTTTGTCAATTAGTTTGACTAAAAACCCTGTTATAATATTTTGATGCAATGCTTTTTAATCAGTGTTTGTAATCACAATTTAATTTAATAAGTACTTATCAAATTAAAAATCATAAGCGATTAGAAGATTCCCGAAGGTTTCGGCAACCCAGACATGATAATATTGTCTGATGTTTGATTAGTGCCAAAAGAACTACGCCCATTTGAAGCTCTGTCTTCAGACATGGTTTATTCGCAATATCTCTAGATATATGTATAGAATATAATGATATTATATTTGATAATGATAAATAGAATAGATTTAAGGGGTATCGTATTACCCAGTTACTGGGTTGTGGAGGTCAGATAGGCAGTCGCTCCATGTAAAATATTGGTTTTCAGCTGCATCCGGTTAGACTGGAAGCCGACCCCAAGATAGTTGGGAAAAAAAGGCTAGGCAGAACAGAACAAATAGAATAGATTTACCATCTTCTCTCGTATTCTCCATAGCACTAGTTTCTGCCACCGCCTTCGCCCGCGTGTAATTAGTACTTCCCCCACTATAAATTATAGCCTACGTGCCATTTCAGACTATAATCTATCTCTATGTCAAACATGTAGACCCGTTAAGGTGGATGCGCCAGGGTACCCCGCAAAATTCAATTTTTCTTACGTTTTTTGCAATTTACAGGTCAAAATGATTCGCGGCCGTAGCAAGTACGTATTTACAGAACTCTAGTCATTAAAATCATCAATAACACTCTTTCAGTTAGAATTGATGCCAAATGTCATGATTTCATGAAATTCTTACATTTGGCATCAATTCTAACTGAGAAAGTTGTATTGATGATTTTAATTATAAAATAAAAAATTGAACAAGATACCACCTGACACTGCCCATTACATACCACCTGCAAATTATAAAATTATAAAAGACGTAAGAAAATTTGAATTTCGCGGGCTACCCTGGAGCTTTCACCTTAAGTCGTTCTGGCGTGATTGGGTAACAAAAATCAATTCCCCATCCAAACTTTCGCATTTATAATATTAGTAGGACGAAGCCACGGGGTCTCATCTCGAACAAAGAATATTTAGTTCAAATAAATTTCAATAGATGGCGTAATATGCATCGATTTCTTATTGATGTGTAACATTAAAATTTTGAAAAAAAATATGGTAAAAACTAATTTGTTATTTAATAAACTACCCTAAGTATACAATTGTGGAATAATTGGTTCCTCTTCAAGTTTAGATGTTTATTGGAAAGAATCCTTAGGCATTTATATTTCTTGTACCAATAGATGGCGGTGTTTGAAGTTTTAGAGTTTGTCCAATCGCCTCTTTAAAATTTGTGTAGTGACACATTTTGAAACAGTAAAACTGTTATGAAGTGCCAAAAATACTATAAAGTAATTTCTCAATGTGTGAGAAAGACTTATGTAAATTCATTCAACTTGCAAGCCGTCGCTGCTAACACCATCTAGCGAAGTGTAGAGGACGGGCCCGAACGAAGAACAAAAGTTGCATGTGCAAGTCAAAAACCCGTAGCTACGGCGGTACCGTTTCTTTGTATGGGATGAGGCATCTGTACGCTAGTATTATACTATCTGTGGTAGGACGAAGCTAACCGTCCAGCGAGCGCCAGACATACATTTAAGTATGGCTCGTGAAGGCTATTTTACTTCACCCCAAATAAATATACAAGCAACAAAAATATCTAGTGGCCTTTACACAATAACGATGAACTATTGCGTCATAGTAATTACAAGACGCGTTCAGGCGTGCATTTGATCGTTCATATGCGTCGGGGAGCCAATCACGCATGCTCAAGTATTTTAGCGAAAAAATTAGCTGTTTAGCCCGATTCCAACAATGCCATTCAACATTGGTTAAAAAGGATTTTTTTTTCATTCAAAGGCTCGCGCTTGTCCACTATCTCACCTGATGATAAGCGATGACGTGGTCGACGATGGAGCACTCTTACCTAGAAGTAACCTATTCACTCTTGTCTTAAAGAGCCCTAGGTTGTAGCTATCAGGAAACACAGACTCCGGCAGGGAATTCCACTCTTTAGCTCTACCCACAATGAATGTGTTCCCAAACTGTTTAGATTCATATAAAGATAATACAAAGATAAATATGGTGGATGCAGACATCCTTGTTCATTGCATTTGTAGTTATGAGAAGTGAAATACCTATCTATTCATTTTATATCAGATCGCACTTTAATAACTGCAATTTTTAGTTATCTTCATACTTTTTATTACATTATTTTGAGCGATTATATTGGAGGTATTTTTTTTTTTTTTACGATTATGACCATGAATGTATCATTATTCTTGTGATGTAAAAAGTGAAACTTATTGCTACAATCACCAAGCATTTTGGCTGATATACAAGGTGGCGAAGACAATAAATGAACACTGGCATTACTCATTATAATGAACAACTTTTACTATGGGACCAACCCTGAAATCGCAAAAAAAACAGCTGTTCCCTGTGTCGGACTAACGCCAGTGCGGGGCCTATAGCAAGGGCCCTTCTAAATCTTTGTAAAATAATAACGAGTTAAAACTTCTGTGACTTATTTAATACCTTATCCTCTTTGTTACAAACGCAACATAGGATTCTATAATCTTTATTTTCTACGCTTTGCTACGATTTTTTGTTCAATGAGGGCACCACTTGGCGGATATATACGCCTTAATAATGAGTATTGCCAGTGTTTTCATTCATTGTTGTATTGTTGTCTCCATCTTTTATTTTAAGTAAACAGGAGAACGCTGCCTGTGCTGCTAGAAGAGATGTGCAGCCTATTATTCATTTACCCAATTTAGAATCGAAGTTTTAATAACACGAAACAAAACACAAGAACATCAGGCGCGATGTAAGTTGCGTTGCGATTCGCGTTCTGGATAAAATCAAAAGATCGAGATTTTCTATCTAAAGAATTTTAATCTGGAGTGCAAAAAAATCGGGTTTTCCTTTTTTATGTAAATCTGAACGAAACGAAAATGAAAATGCTAAATACAACCAGCTGGATTCTTAGGATCGCGTGACGACCATTCGTTCGTCTTCGAGCCGATGTCTCCGAAATAATCGGTTGCGCTCAATGCCGTTAGACGTTCCTTCAAAGAATTATTCGTTGCTATAATCGTTCGTGAAATACTTTTTTGTTTTATATCGATCGATCTTTGTGATGTTTGCTGATGTGATTTTTTTGGTGTTATTTTTAGATAGCGGGTGATTTGAACGTGTTACAAAGGTTACTCATTTTAGTAGGATCGAGTCTTTGTTTTGTTTCATTACGAGCTTTTATTTATACGATAACACCATTTTGGTATGTTTAATGAAAAACTTATCTCCACAAATGGCTCAATTTTTTTTTTTTTTTCGGCTGGCTATATAAGACCATATATACTCCCGTTTCACCCTTCGGGAATTATAGGAGCTATATCATGTATTGTGAAGTTCAGGCCTGGCATAGCATAAGGCGTTCATTTGCCACGAAAAAAAGGCAGATAGAATCCCGGGACCGGACAGAACAAACTAGAAAACAAAGAATTATTGGCCAAAAAACATTTTTCATTGGACGCATACCAATGCGGCGGATTCGAAGCGTGATGGAATCTCACACGTTGCGTGTTTGAACTGCATACAACGACCTTAACGAGGTTTCTATACGCGAGCCTTCGAGTGGAATGTAGGGCACTCAGTATTTACATCATAATGTTGTGCGAACATCCTGATTCCTTCACTGACAAGGCTATATCGACGTAGGTGTAGTAGATGCCGACACCAAAAGTCGTACTAAATACTTTAAATATTTATTGCATTCCACAATGTATGAAATTGGAGCAAAAATTAAAAAAAAATTGAGTTTTTGATTTCCTACATTTTAGTGATTGGAAATTGCCTTCTCAAGCTCTTACTCTCCTCTCTCGAAAAACATTACCTTCCCTCTGAGGCTGTCGGGTAAAAAGTCGGTGATTGATCACTACCTGCAGCTGTAATGATTCAGATGATGATGATTCCACAAAGTAAACCGTAGTGATTTCCAAGATTTTTACACAAAAACAGTATTGCTGTACTTATTCACATCTGGCTACTTCTAATATGTTTTGAAAACCAGCCTGTAGTGGGTCTAAAGTCTGGTTTTCTATCATTAAATTGATACGATGAATCATTGGTCAAATGATGGGTCCAGGTTGTTAGGAATTGGATCAATAAAGTTATAAATCATTTTATTATTCAGTATTCATGAATGAGTGCAAACATTGCAAATAACAGATATTATTTAAAGTAGAGCACACGACGACATATAAGTCAAAAGATACATTTCCAATGTAAACTGAACTCTCATTGTACGGAAAGCATAATTATGTAATCCAAGGCGAGCTTATACTGGACAATAAACCCAGAATAAGTTGACCTTGCATTGTATGGAAAGCCTATACAACGTAAGTTCAACTACCGACTGGTAATGTACCTTTCGACTTGATAATTGTCTGTCTGTTCATCATTAGATCATAAAAGCATAGATTGAGTACCAAGATAATTGATCAAGATTAAGACATTAGTTATCACGTCTACTATTTGTTCGATATTGTAACAATAGATCCATTACCTAAGAGCTATTGTCTGGACGCAGTGATCTAGAAAACGTCAGTTAAGTTTAGATAAATTCACGTGTTTTATCGAGTTTAAATGTCACTCAGATGACCTAGATTCTAGCTTTAAGAGTTCACTCATTTTTTCAGTCTAATTCCTAATAAGAATGAAAATGAGAATAGTTCTCACAAAGATGAGGTAATTTAAGACAATACGCGTACAATTATGACAGTCGAGGCGTCGTCCTAATAGAATACAATCGTTCGCAGTCATTTATAGAAAAAAACCGGAAAGCGCCCTCTGTCGACGCGACAACGCGATCAGGTTTGCCATAAAAATAAGTACGATGATCGCGTATTCGCGCGTCGGTCGCATTATATTAGGACGACGCATTTCTTTAGAAAAGGTGTAAAAAAAAAAAAAGTCAATATTTATGCTTCAGATGTCTTGTTCTTTCGAATCGACGGTTTCCTAACTTTTGAAATACTTTGGGCCCAGAAGTTAGCTAAATTAATGGCAGCGTCAGCAGCGTTCCTCAGGAGGACCTGACTGGACTGTGGAGGACCATAGTGCAGGTTTATAGGCACTTGAGGTATTCCAGTATGTAACTCATGTTCTGGACAGGATCGCACTCACATTGTGTATCTGACGGGTTTATAAAACTCCATTTTGCCAAGTTGTATTTGCAGCGGCCTACCGGGTGCGCCACCGATTCAGTTCTTTTTTAGGTCCGAAAGACAGGTGTTCCTAGGAGAACGGAGTGACTGGCGGGCGTTTTTGGGGGACTGTCTTTATGTAGAACTTTGACGTTCAAAAATTGCTGGCTCTCAGCCTAGTTTGAATAAATGACTTTTGATTTTGATTTTTTGGAGTTTTAAGAAGTCAGAGGGTGGCTGGTGATGTTCTTCCCATAGTTTGCTTCTCATTGTATGTGGCTGATCTTGGATGACATGCAGCGAAGAAAACTCTTACGGTTCTTTAAGTCTATACAGGGCTTGCGTGTTTAGAAGGGTTGGGGGGTGGGAGTAATATGACTATTTAGATCTGAATATAATTGCGCAAGTGACTTAATTATTTAGCAAGTCATTCATTCATGATAATTTACTACATTAACCTTATTAATGACAGTTTCACGACTTATTTATCGAAGTATAGTCGTTAAACTATTATCTATTCTATTATGTTTTTGTTATTAATACGATAATAGGCACATGGCACGTGGTTTCTAGTAGGTAATTGTCTATGCGTCAATAACTATCTAAATCTCATGCCATAAACGAATTTTGCTTGAAATGGACCTTTTTAACTCCCGCCGTAAAAAGAGGGGTGTTGTTCTAGTTAGACCGCTATGTTTGTGTGTCTTGTCTGTCTGTGGCACCGTAGCTCTTAAACGGGTGAAACGCTTTGAATGCGGTTTTTTTTTATTTGAAAGTTTTCTAGCGATGGTTCTTAGACTTTTTTTATAAAAATCGGTTCTGCCGTTTCAAAGTAATCAGCTCTTTGTGTTTATATTGTTCGCTTTTCTTTTAAGCGTTAGGTTTTTTTTTTGTGTTTTTAATTTAATTGGTATCTTGTCCATTCCACCATTCAATACATTTTAGAGGGAAGATTGTCACTTCTATAGCGGCGTCAGCTGCCTAGTTCAGATCGTCGAGGGTGCAGGGAAGCACATTTGGGACACTCCAGCAAATGATATTTGACATGTAAAAAGACGAGGCTTTCCGAAGTCGAAAACCACATATTCTACCCATTATTTGGACAATTTTTTGCCACTAGATCATACCTGGGAATCCACTGGTTCTGGAGATATTGAAGATCAAAAAGCCGAAGTTTTTTTTTTATTTTTTACGAAAACGAATTCCAAAAGAGTTCACTAACTTTAAAAAAAAAGTGTTATTTTATTACTAAACTTTTTTTCCAAATCAAACATTGCCTGAATTTTCGGTTCTTAAAAAATTACGCATTACAAAAACGCAACGATATCAAACGTATCCGAAATGTACCTACGCGGCTTAGAGCGAAGGGGCGGGGCTTAATCCCGCCCCCGCCCCCCCCGCCCCCTCGCTCTAAGCCGCGTAGTTTTAGGTTGTAAGGTGGAGGTGTAGGTTTGGCTTTGTACAATAAGTGCAGTTTTTTAAAGGAATTTACTACGGCTTCCTAGAGGAAACTTGTTATTACCATGGACAAAAGCGGTACCTAAAATATGACCACGCATTTCTTTTACACCCTTTACATACGTAACTAATGGACCAAAGACTATACAATGGCTAGTATGACTAAGTATTTATTTTATTATCTACACTGTAGGCAAATATAACATGAAACACTTCCAACCGATAAGGTTTCTTACTCAAAAACAAAGTAGGATAAATCTACATGCAAGCTATATTTTACTTCAAAAAGGTGCATGAACTAGCCCAAATTGCGCTCCAGTTTGTTTGACCATGTTTTCTTGCGCAAAGTTTACGTCGCTATTTTTCACTCCAGGGTCGTATGAGTCTTGACTGCAAATTACAGACAAGTTTGCTTTAATGACTAATAGAGTAAGATCCCAGAGTCTGCAGACATTACTTATTTTCTGATTAACAAAATTTATGGGATTGAGTACTATTAGTTTTGACTTTGAACGTAAGTATACCTGCTAGTTTGGACCGATGGCCAATTTAACACTACTCCACACACACTCTACACAGAGGTCACTAGTGCTGCATGTTTTGGGGCACTGAGGGCAGGACAGGAAGTGCAGCATGGTTTGCAACTCGCCTCCACATGCAAACCGTGCTGCCGTTTCGTCAAGGTAGCCCCACATTGCGAGGTTGGAGTTACACTTTCCTACTTGACTCAGAATACAGGACTTATAAGAGGTGCTTTGACTGACCTGTTAAGACTGATAAGCTGTGACTTGAGCAGTTTGAAGACGATCCTGGCGTCTTCTTCCATAATGAGGCCAGCCTTCGCCATGTCGTTGGCGACTTCCTCGCAATCGTCGTTCTCCATGTCGAACTCGAATTGGATTGCTTCGTTCTCTTTGTGGGTGTAAGACCTGGTGTGAAATATTAATGCGTTAAATTAGCCAATTACTTATTTACCAATAATAAAATAAATCGTTTCGGAGGAGCTCGTAGCTAAAGTAATAACAGCCGCACGGGGCGATCCATCAGGTTAAGCTACGCTTGCCGGGGTTGGTTCATGTATGGGTGACCATCTTTACATACCGAGACTCCTCCGTGCCTCGGAAAGCACGTTAAACCGTTGGTACCGGCTGTCATTCGTGGGTCTTTGACAGTCGTTACGGGTCATTAGAAGCCAGGCATTCTGACAACCAGTCTTACCAACGGGTATAGCATTACCCAGTAACTGGGTTGTGGAGGTCATATAGGCAGTCGCTCCATGTAAAATACTGGTATTCAGCTGCATCCGGTTAGACTGGAAGCCGACCCCAAGATAGTTGGGAAAAGGCGCGAGCAGATTGATTCCCCCATCATCTGCATCATATTAAATGATGCAGATGATGGGGTTTCGGCGTATTTGGTGTCGAGGTGGTTGCCTCCTCGAAAAGTATTTATAGTACCTACTGCACAGACGTTAATCTATTTCGATATGCTTGGCGAAGATATTAACTCACCGTTTCTTAGGGTCGATGATCTTCAAGCGGAACTGTATCTTAGTGATGTCGGAGGAGGTGACGAGGTCGCGGCTCACGATCTCCAGCCGGAGGCCGATGTCTTCGCCGAAGAACTCGTGGTTCAACAGGTCTTTCACTTTTGGCCTGTTGTGATAAACGCGATATTATTTCAATGTAGCAGCAGATTGGATGTTCTAGCCACTGATTTCTGAAACCCTGAATAATCCCCGGTTCCCAAAACCTTTTCATTTGTTCTAATGCCTAATCTTATATTAACTTGTATGATTTATTTATTGATATATTTAAGTCGGTGTTTGCTAGCCAAGCTAAGCTGTTTTGATATTCAAAAGGGCTTATAATATTTGCAGTATTTTTCTTTATTAGATATTCATTCAATAGATCCCGATATAAATAAAAAAAATCACCGTTAAGTTCCCTTGATTTGTATGTAATTCAACGCTGTTTTTTTGTCGGCAGTAAAGTCTACTCAGTGATCAGAAATTCTGCCGTTTACAATAAAACCTTCATCACCTTCATCCTTGGTTTCTTGTTCCTACACAGTACGAATAGTGCCATTCCATTTTCACAACGGTACAATGATGACTTTTACAGTTCCCCAGTTTAAAAGGCGTCCAGGCTTTCAGAAATCGGGTTTTTAGAAGTCGCAGAAGAACTGTTTGTCTACATCTGTGCACGATCTATGACAAACTATAGAGCGACTCAGTGTGACTAATAAGACACCCTTATTCTACTAAATAGAACTTCTAATAAATTGATAGTCACTGAAAAAACTAGCTCTAAATCAATTTTTTTAAGGCTAATGTATTAAATTATGGTCAATAACTTTTAACAAAATCTAAAGGCTTGATTGTGTAGTTTGCTTAAAGCACTATAGATCATTCCAGCGCTCTATGGCTTGTCTCAATTTAAATTATTAAGGTAATCGCAAACTAAGTGGATAGCGATGATTTTTAAGGTAGGTATGTAGTTGAATATAGTGTTTGAAATAGTAAAGTATTTAAAAATGTCACCGCAAGCGCTTCTAATGTGCGATTACCCTTAAAGTTGGCTACGTTAATTAGTTTAACACGAAATATATTTATACTATTTATGTCCATTTAAATCATGTTTTAACACGTAAAGCTACTAAATATACAGAGAAAAGAAAGGAAAAACACACAAAAGCAACTCCACTTCTGACAATCTTTGAAACACAAATCGAACTTTGTTATCACAACAAGATCAACATTTTTTAAAGGTAGTAAAAATTACTATTTTTTTCTACACAAATTATAGAATTTTATCCACATTTACGCACAAAAGCTAAGCTTAAATTTAAAAGGTACTTCTAGAACACGAATAAAGGTATTTTCTGGCGAAATTTAGCCAATTTTGACAAGTGTAAAGCAATAATAGATTAAACAGTTATTCAAATGAACCACATTACCTGAGCCTAGACCATGTGGCACTATGGGGAGATGATAAGTATTGAAATTGGGCTTTATTTCTTTCATTTTAAAGTTCAAAATTGCACTTTTCAAGTGTGTAACAAAGTTATATAAATACGAAAAACGGGTTTCAGTTTTTTTTTTACAAAAACTCGTTTTTCTTACTTATGGTTTCAAAGTTCAAATTACAATGATTAACTCGCAATTGAGAAATGCAATAATGATTTATAGTAATGTCTTGTTCGCATTAAATTTTCGTTTATCAATAATAAAATAAAATGTAAAAATATTTTAAATTGATGCGGTACAAAGATGACAATTGTTTTCGGTCTTAAATTGTTGTTGGTGTGCGTACCTGTCCGTTTTATTAGGCTTAATACACGACTCGATGATATCTCGGACCTCCGGGATGGTCACCTTCTCCAAGCTTTGTGGTTTGACACCCTACGGAGAAAAAAAAGCATTTTAGCAAGAGTCAGTGACAGGAATTGAATGTTGTTGTCCGATCTTCTTCTTCATCATATCGATGATTCTAAAACTAAATCTCCTTTGACGAAAATTCAGCCACACCAACAGCGTTAGCATTTGTCTTGTAACGGTCTTTCAAAGCGCAGGTGTTGTTGCACAGAGAGAATGACAAGAGGTGAGAAATTATTTTGGGATGTAGCTCCATAATCGTATTGTAGCTCATTGGAGTACCCCGATCTGAATAAGTTGTACTTGGCCGTAGTCGGTTCCCCCGATAAGACTGGTGATGTGTCTGGTGGGCTATTGCGACAGTCGCTGTTGGGGTTCTGTATATTATTGTTTACGCGGATAATTGTAATATCACGTACTGAATACGTCAGTTTGAGTTCGTTTGTGGTGGCAAATTGTAAATTAAACGGTACAGATTCCGTATCGAGGGTGCGTTCACAAAAATTCAAACTCACATACACAAGACACCCAGACCCAGAACAGCTGTGTAGGCCATACCACAGATAATATAATACTAGCGTACAGATGCTTCATCCCATACAACGAAATGGTACCGCCGTAACTACGGCTTTTCGTCTAGCACAAGTAACTTTAGTTCTTCTTTAGGTGGTGTTAGCAGCGACAGCTTGCAAATTGAATGAATTTACTTAACATCTAACCAATATTTTCTCACACATTGAAGATTTATTTTAGTATTTTTAGCACTACATAGCAGTTTTACTGTATCGAAATGTGTCACTATTCAAATTTTAAAGAGGCGAATGGATAATCTCTAAAATTTCAAACAGCGCCATCTATTGGTACAAGAAATATAGATGTCTAGGGATTCGTTCCAATAATCGTCTAAATTTTAATTATAAGCCAATTATTCCACAATTTTATACTTAGGGCTGTTTATTAAATAAAAAAATACAGTTTAGACCATATTTATTTTCAAAATATTAATATTACTTCAATAAGAAATCGATGCATATTACGCCATCTAATGAGATTTATATGAACTAAATTTTCTTTGTTCGAGATGAGATCCAGTGGCCATACAAATATTGGTTCCGTCCGGGGATCGAACCTGCGACACGCAGCTGAACGCTCAACCACTGCGCCAACCGTGTCGACAAAAAAGTTCCAAGTGTTACCAAGCTGCTACTATTGTTATACCAGTTTGAACACTACAACTACAGTGATAAGGTTCAGTTCTCACCGACACTACTTTCTTGTAGATCTGCGCGGGCCCACTGCACTCGCTGTAGGGATACTCCCCGGTGGCCATCTCCAACATGCACATGCCGAACGCGTACACGTCTACTGACTCGTCGTAGTGCTCCTCGTACATCTCTGGAGCCATGAATTCTGGGGTACCTTTGGGGCAGAAGAAAAAACATAATTAAGAAAACAAAAAAGAACTGTCTCAACAGCTCAACGCTACTTACGGATTTTCTATTTGTCGTAAACCCTATAGCCTGGATCTAGTCAATCTATCGCCGTTGAGAATGGCTGTGTTCGAGGTCACACAAAAACGATTAATCGCTGAGCTCTGTCGTGAAATCATAATCAGCCTTAGGGTCAGCTCACACTGAGCGATGAAGATCACATGATGCCACGTTGTAACTGTACGTTAAGGATTTTTTTTTACTGCACATTAGGTACACATTTTAGTGAGAGAATTCGAACACACGCCGCCACGTCACACTGCACCTCGAGACAAGCGGCGGCGGCGTAACCGTTCCCCACGAGTAAAGAAACAAGTGACTGCTTCAAGAATCTTCGTGTCTTGGTGTGATCTGATCCTTAGTAAGTTCAACTAACCTATAACGGACTTTGCGAAGCTCCTGTTCTTGAGTGTGGCAAGTCCCAGGTCCCCGATCTTCACGCTGCCCGTCGTGCCGGTGATGAAGATGTTGTCGCACTTCAGATCTCTGCAAATCAGGGAAACATCGTCAGATATTTAGACTTGATTAATCCAGAAAGAGAGCCAAAAGTAAATAGGAGAATTCATAGAGTTGAAGAAGAATAGATTACTAACAACACTTTGCACTCTAAAACAAAAGGTCCTAATTTAACATTGCTTATTTTCACCTTTACAAAAATATCTACCACACTACCCCATAGTTAAGGCATTACAAAAACATAATGACATACAATGGAGTCTATGTCAGTATTAATCAATTTTGGACTTTGAGAAGTGCGTTCTTGTGCTAAGTATAACAGAGTAAATCTGTTATAATACCTGTGTATAATAGGCGGTGTTCTCGAATGCAGAAAGTTTAATCCCTTGAGAATCTGGCGACACCACGACTTTAGCACTTTCGGGTTGATGCGCTTGAACCTTCGGAGATACCTGCAATCAATAATATAATGTTACTAGCTGACCCGGCAAATGTTCTGCAATTGAAAAATGGGGGGTGGGGATAGGAGGGAGAAAAATACTTTATAAAAATAAAAACATTAAAATCGGCCGAGCCGTTTCGGAGGAGTGCAACCACAAACACCGTGCGCCCCACATCGGGGACGCAACAATAGGTTTTTAAATGTGTCTGTTATTCTGGGGCCTGACGGATTACAAGAAGGAGCTACTCTGTAGTAGGTGGAACGACACTACCAAAAATTATGATGAAAAATATTTATTGTCATATTTTACGGTTTGGTAATAAAAAGCAATTATTTTTCTAGGTCAACAGAGGAACACTATAGAGCACATTATTCATCTATTGCAACATCATAGGTGCGGCTTTTTGGTGTTGAAACTGGCTGCCAGGGTCGCGGGAATGTTTGTAAGAGTCACCGCGACCCTGGCACAGGCAACTGAAGGAACACGAGTGGGTTTGAGTCAGTAAGAGTCTGACACGCTCTCCCGCTCCACCCAGAGCGGGAGAAGTTATTTGATGACATCCCACACAGTACATCACATCATTAACCTTGCCTACTGCTGGGGCACAGGCCTCCTCTCTGTAAGAGGGTGTGCGCCGTAATCCACCACGCAGGTCCGATGCGGGTTGCTGGATGTCATATGTCTTCGAATTTTTAGTTCTAGGACATGCCGGTTTCCTCACGATGTTTTCCTTCACCATTTTGAGAGCACTGGTGATGAAATTATTTCCAACCCAAACAAAAAAAAACCTTCATAGTAGAAGATATAAGCACATTTGCGCCTTTACCAAAAGATTCCATACAAGATCTTCATAGAGGCAAAAGCTCAAGTGGCTGCCAAAAAGTTGGGGATCCTCGCAAAGGTGAGACGGTACTTCACGCCGGAACAGCTGCTCCAACTCTATCAAGCGCAAGTTCGATCGTGTATGGAGTATTGCTCTCATCTTTGGGTCTCTCTGCCAGATACCAGCTTTATGCCCTTGAGTCAATTAAGAAACGAGCCAAGAGGATCATCGGCAATGATAGGCTCGTTGAGTCGAAGCTCCAAAGTCTTGAGCATAGACGCCGAGTTGCTAGCCTGACGGTTTTCTATCGGTTAAATTTTGGGGAGTGTGGGACAGAATTGCATAATTTGATTCCGCCAAGCCCGTTCCATCAGCGGACCACATGACGTAAGGCGATGTGCCACCGGTACATGGTAAACATCCCATCCACACGCACAAAACGTTTTGAGAACACATTCATTGTGCGTACAGCTAGGGAGTGGAATTCCCTGCCGGAGTCTGTGTTTCCTGGTAGCTACAACCTGGGAGACTTTAAGTCAAGAGTAAATAGGTTACTTCTAGGCAAGCGTGCTCCATCTTCGACCACATCATCGCTTACCATCAGGTGAGATGGTAGTGAAACGCGTGCCTATCAACGATAAAAAAATAAAAGAAAAAGATGTACTTACGCCTTAAGCGTGCCGCTGAGCATAAGTTCAGTGATGAGCACAATGTTCTTCTTCTTAGCCACCGTGCCCTCCCAGTAGTTGTAGAAGCGAACGATGTTGGGATGCTGGAGCTTCTTCAGCATGTCGGCCTCCTCGCGGAAGCGGAGACGCTCCGTTTTATTTAGCTTTTTCTCCTGGAAGAACAAGATCGTTTGGTTAGTTACGCAGATATTTGTGCTAACGTCCTCAAGGCTAGAAGAAATCTTATTATGGCCATCTCACATTAGCTCGGCCTAAACAGAGTGAGCATAGTTTTAGTCAAAAACCACGCGTGCATGTGCAATCATGATGTGCAAGGCGGGCGATCATGAGGGATGAGGGGCCCTGCCCAGGGGTTGAGGATAAATTCGAAAGAGTTACCTCGCTCCTGTGCATTCAGGGCAGGGAAGGAACAGGGGTGGGTTTTAATCAGTAAGAGTCTGACACGCCCTTCCGCTCCACCCTAGAGCGGGAGATGTCATTGGATGATTTCCCAACACCCAAAAAAATAAAAAAAAGGGATGAGGGGCTGCGCTTGCGCTGGCCGGCCGCCGCCAGTAGCTCTACGAGGTACCATTTTGCACTGTATAGCCTATTTATTGAGGAAGGTTACATCACGCTACGACACAGTAACCATAAACGCGGGTGAAACCGCGAGCACAGCTAGTTATTTATATTAGGACGATACTAACCAACAGTTCGCACCAAGCGACGGCGACTCCAGTCTGCGTGTCGAGACCGTGATAAACCGTCTTGAACGAGCCCCGACCCACTTCCTTGTCGTATTTGAAAAACCTGCAAGTAGTTTACACGATTTGAATAAGTATTTAGGTCAATTCAGCCTGCTTGGCACCATTTTGCGTCGCTATTTTGATGGATCTTTGCAATGACCAATCCACTCTTTACACGAGGCTGACTTAGGAACCAAATAAGATTTCATTATCTTTTTCTTTGGAGATTTTTAGGAGTTCACAGTCCCACACAAAATAAAGCTAGTTATTTTACTCGTAAAATGGTATAAAAAAGTGTGTGTGTACTTATGTACGCACGTAAGGAGTGATACTTCTTTGGCGTAACAAGACAAAAAACCAAACTGTCACAAAGTTTATAAAAGGAAAACAATCATTCTTCATGAGCCACAGACCATAGCTAACTTCAGGTTGGATCGGTTCTAGCTAACTTCAACCTGTGAATTTTGTGTGACAGTGATGCGCGCGCATCTTAAAATTTCACTCTCATAATTTTTCCATAACGCACCTAAAGAAGTATAACTTCAATAAACGAGAAGAATTAAATGGACGAATACCAAGACCAAAGTTCGAGACTACAGTGCGTGGAAGAAACCTTGTAAGTCTTTCTATCCTGGTACTATCCAAGGCATGCCTATCTTACGAATCAACATAAGCACATAATCATAATCAGCCTTTTAACGTTCCCGCTGCTGGGAAATAGGCCTCCTCTCTATGAGAGGAAATAGGCCTGAATCCACCACGCGGGTCCAGTGCCGGATTGGTGGATGTCACATGTTTTCGAATTTTTGGTTCTAGGACATGCCGGTTTCCTCACGATGTTTTCCTTCACCGTTTTAAGAACACTGATGATGAAATAATTTATTCAAAGTAACTGCCTGGGTTCGAACCTAAAAACTACGACATGTAAGTCAGGCCCTGGGCCTGCAGTCTCAACATTGATAGCGATCGCTACGTCCTAACGATCTGTCACTACGTCGGAAAAATAATTGATTTTCTTGAAATATGTACAGAGACCAGCAGATCAGACGATCAGTTTTCATAAAAAATAGTGCTTGCAAGTTAAAATTTACGCCGTCTCTGTACATATTTCAAGAAAATCAATTATTTTTATGACGTAGCGACCGATCGTTAGGACGTAGCGATAGCTATCACTGTCGAGACTGCAGGCCCAGAGCAGTTACCACTAGGCCACCACTGCTCTACAAATAACATCATCTTGCTAACTGACCGACTTATTTACAATGGGTTAGTGACCAAACAATTCTAATTAGAGCATCAGTTAAATTACCAAAAAATATTAGACACGTATTTCTTTTTTGTCACATAAACAAAAAAATAAAACGATAGTGTGTTGAAATTTCGCATGACGTGGCACGAGTTTAAATTGTACTACTTTTTACTCTAGTGACGTAACAAGCCCCCACTCCTGAACTTTGATGCGTTTCATCTTTGTAATTTTTTATTGATTTGATAAAGCAAAAAACACGTGTCCAATATTTTTTGATAATCCAACTTAAGGACTAAATAGAATTATTATTATTTTACCCTGGAATGATCCCTATTCAAAAGTGCCTGTAATTTTTTATTTATTTAAAATAAATGGTTTGAACAACAAGGTATAAAATACTACAAACCTGCCACAAGGTGAGACTCCTATAGGTTCTTCCTCATCTTCCTTATCGTCTTTTTGTTTGCCTTTCTCTTCCAACTTCTCTAGCTCGTAAATAGGACCGTACACTAAGCCTGGAATATAATTACGTAAGTTTTGATATATAATAATATAATAAATTTGGATGGGTAGCTATTCGAATAAACAGAGAATATAAAAAGGGAGTTAAGTCTAATACAAACGCGGAAAAATCCCGCTGCGAGACCTCAAATAATTTGGTATAGTGTCAACAAAATGGCGCTGATTTTAGTAGCATCTTATCGTGGACGTGGTTGTGAATAAAAATAGGTATGTCATTACCATTCTGTGGTTCCTGCGGTTGATCTTCACCAGATGGATCTGTCTTCGATATTCGCTTCTCCGTCGCTGTGGCTATTTCGATGTTTTCCTCCTGTAATAGACATCCAATTCACGATTATTACCATTTTATTAAAATCCCCAATAAAATGTCTATTTTCCCTGGAGGTACATGCAGTGATTTCAACAATCCCACTAATCGACAAATATTTTACATATCATAAAAGTACCAGTAGCCACTGAGGCAAAGCAATCCCATTCATCATGAGCAGTGATCTGAAACAACCTAAGATTGATTTTTCGTACTTACATCATGATATCATAACATGGACATGCCATTTTTCCCGAAAACCGGAAATGGTACCGGAATTTTCATTAATTTCGTTAAAAACGATAATTTTTAACTTCCGGAAATTCGGAGGTATATTCACATTAAGATGGAAGCGCCAGGGTAGCTCGCGAAATTCAAATTTTCTTACATTTTTTGCAATTTGCAGGTCAGTGTCAGGTTGTATCTTGGTCAAAATATGATTCGCGGCCGTAGCAAGTATGTGTTTATAGAATTATAATCATTAAAATCATCAATAAAACTCTTTCAGTTGGAATTGATGCCAAATGTAGTATTTCATGAAATCATGACATTTGGCAACAATCCTAACTGAGAGAGTTGTATTGATGATTTTAATGATTACTCTGTAAATACGTACTTGTACTTCCACCTTAACGTATAACATAAAATACGTTTGCCGTCAATTACCTTAAATCAATCTACCTACTCCGATCACTGATCATAACTCATCCTTAAGACGTGCACAGTTGTTGGATATGGCCTCCCCAAGAGACGCAACAACGATCTGAATTCATCGGTACTTAGTGAAGGAGTTTTCTACCACGAAAATCTTAACAACACATAACTGGTACCAAATTCCAACAGTAAAAGAAAAAATAGAAAAGTCCAGTGAGGCGTACAAACAAAGGCACATACAACTCAGAAATTATCTGGCCACAAACACTGTTGAATTCCAACAAATGCATGTGCCGATTGAAAAGGACAAGGTTAGCCTCAATCTGATGATTGTACGAAAATGTGAGATGACACATCACTGGATGTGAAAATCAAAAAAATCTTAATAAAAAAAAACATACCAGGTCCTGTTCAGAGATGAAGGCGTCGTCCTCCAGCCTGGCGACCAGCTTGTTGCCGCTGTCGTCCAGCTCGGGGTCGCAGAGCGCGCCTTGGCCGGAGCTCCGTCGATGGAAGCCACCCACGCCGACTGCTACTCCTACTACGGGTTGACTAGCCTGGAGAGGTAGAAAGAAAATACCTTTTTACAAAAAATACAACCGACTTCTAAAAATTGAAAAATAACTTTAATTTCGGCAGTCGGTGTTTGCAATTTTTTGTTTCTTCGTTATTGGACACTTACTTCCGAAATTAAAGTAATTTTACAATTTTAAGAAGTCGGCTGTATTTTTTTGTAAAAAAGTTTTTTACTTTTTAGTTGATATACCCCAGGAGTAAAACTAAATATTAAAGTAATGCCTGAATAACCCTAATAACATGGAATTTGAACATTTGGAGACAACCAAAACGTCATCTGTGTATACATATTTTTTGTTTACTTATGTTGTTTTTCAAAAAGTGCTGAATCAATTTCGATAAAATTTATTATAAATATTTTTTTTTTCGGAATTAGCTATGACTTATTTGAAGAAAGAGCTTCATTTCTATGTGTTGAAGAAGCAGTATTTAAAATATCACCTGCCATTTCAGTTACATCCTGTATAATATCGGCGGTATCCAAGATAAACTTACAAGATAGCCACTTTATTCTTATTATGGTGGGAAATCATCAAATGACTTCTCTCGCTCTGGTTGGAGCGGGAGGGAGTGTCAGACTCTTTACTGACTAAAACCCACCTATGTTCCTTAATTTTTTTTTGCGTTCCAGAGCCGCCTAATTCTTTCAAACAATCCCGCTACCTTGGATTGTAAGCAAACCTGGGCTTAAAATATAAGCCTGAAATCTCTATCAAGCTAAGACAGCTCGCGCCTACGCTCTATGAGAAAAGGTCTGTACTCGGCTAGTATTTCTTTTTTCGTACTTAATAATTTTAATTACATGAAGTGTAATGCACTCACGGTAGCGATACTTTCAAGTGTGAGCGTGGATTACAAAGGTGTCACAAATATACTGTTTCCGTGTGATAACAAACACAATAATGCTCCAATTTTTGTAGACATTTTCTGAGAACCATCGAATTTGTCTATAGTAGACGACACATAGTGTGTCATAATAATGTGTCATTCGTCAATTCTGTTTACGTTAGAAATGCATAGGTATACCTTATCGTGTGTGTAATAGAGGGGTGCGTCAAAACGTAGGCATTTTGATGCACCTCCTGTTACACATCTTCACTATGACTAATGCAATAACTCAATAAGCCAAAATTTGTTTAACTGTAACAAGTTTAAGTGAGTTTACTATCGCTGACGATCTCATTACGATATGAAGATATCTCTTCTCTTAGTGACTATTCAAATCTTCATTTGAGTTTTTACACTACACTTAACATAAAGGCACGGGGTTTCATCTCCAACAAAGAAAATTTAGTTCAAACAAACAAACAATAGACGGCGTAGTATGCATCGATTTCTTATTGAAGTTTAAAAACTCATATTTAAAAAAATAAATGGAAAAAACTGTATTTTCTTATTTAATAAATTACCCTAAACATATAATTGTGGAATAATTGGCTCCTAATTCAAATTTAGATGTTTATTGGAACGAATCCTGAATATTTCTTGTACCAATAGATGTTTGAAGTTTTAGTTTATTCATTCGCCTCTTTAAAATTTGTGTAGTGAAACATTTTGAAACAGCAAAACTGTTATGAAGTGCCAAAAATTTTATATAGAAATTCCTTAATGTGTGAGAAAATATTGGTAAGACTTTATGTAAATTCATTCAACTTGCAAGCCATCGTTGCTAACACCATCTAGCGAGGTGTACAGGACGGGCCCGAACGAAGAACAAAAGTTGCTTGTGCAAGTCGAAAGCCCGTAGTTACGGCGGTACCGTTTCTTTGTATGGGATGAGGCATCTGTACTACTCTCTACTGTATTATATTATCTGTGATAAAGGTAATTTAATGGTGAAACATGCCATACCACACACACCTATCCACATAACACACAACACACATAACCTACTCGCTTTTCGACGTACTTTAAAAACAGTTTCCATTAAATGGCCAGTACAAACAAAAACTTTATTCGACGAGTAAGATCAAAATGTCAATAACCTGCATCTTTACAGAACATTACAACTAGTCATATGGGTTTATTGTATCCTAATTATTTACAGACAGCGTCATCTACTGGTTACCCCCTTTTTATGCCGGTTCCAGGTTATCCACTGGTTTTTCTAAGATATTTTAACACGCTATTATTATCTTAATCTGTAACTAAATGTAAAAAAAAATCTTAGCAGATAAATTTGACCCACTTCTTAGTTTCCGATTGAGCTGAAATTTTGCATTCATGTTTAGTTTGGATGACAATGCATGGTTAGCTAAGTGACGTCATTCTAAATACAATATGGTGGATTCCCAAACTTGGCAAACTAGTTATTTTTTATGCATTCCCATGTTAGGGGTATCACATGCAAGGTTTCTTTTCATTCATTCATTTCATTTTTTTTATTAGTTTATTTTGAACTATAACATTTTGCTATACCGTGAAGGGTGCTCAATTGATACAGTACACTACTGACTACTACCTTTTTAATTTTTAGTTCTTTCAGTCCATCCAAAGGTTGTCTAATAGATATCGCTGCCGTTGTGAACTTTTTTTGGTGTACAATCAAGTTTATTTTATTCCATTCTTCAGCTGTTTGTACTCATCATCGTCACAACTGCGTTACACGCAAAACCAAATATTATCGTTCAACGCTCTCCTCAGACCGATTGATCTCAACACTCTTACACATTGTCATATATTTTGAGGAAAACATCTAGATGTCTGATCTCGATAACGTAGAGATGGATATCATCTGTTATCGATATCAAGGTCTATGACAAGGTGCTAAAACTTTCTTTTGAGTGTTCTGAATAATACGGAAGTATATATTGGGTTTACGAGTATTTATTGCAATCATGTTTTTGAAACTGTAATTTTTGTGTGATGTTAGGTGAATACAAAATGATTCATCGACTGTCAAGGGTTTTTGCAAAATGCAGCCGTTATTTTTCTAAGGGTTACGCGTTTCTTAATATTATTAAAGCCACTAGGAAGAGGTAACGGGAGGGCGTTTTTGGGAGACTGTCTTTATATAGAACTTGGACATTTAAAAAGTGCTGGCTCTTAGCTTAATTTGAATAAATGACTTTTGTTTTCGATTCTGCTGCATGTATGTGCTGGTTTGACTTATTCGCTTTTTCAAAGGTGAAATAATGGTTTCTTTCTTCGTCTTGATTTACAAACAAGCAATAAAGCTATTGTCTTACGATTCAGCCGTCAATTCCTTTCCTCTTGACTTGCTTTATTTACAAATTTTATAATATTTCCCAATACCTCAAAAAAGAAGTCGTTATTCTTACTACTGATAAATCGATTAACCACGGTAGGATCGTCCCCATAAAACTACCTTTTGCTACAATTTTTCTAATATTTTGCACTCTTTTTAGAAGACACCTCAAAAACCGGCCAAGTGCGTGTCGAACTTCGGACTTTTAGCGTTCCGTACCAAATGAGAGAATAATGAAAAAATAAAAACAATCTGATGTATCAATATATGTATTGGTATTTGTTAGTACAATATACATAACTAGCGACCCGCCCCAGCTTCGCTCGGGTACAAATTATACTTAAAAACCTTCCTCTTCAATCACTCTATCTATTAAAAAAAACCGCATCAAAATCCGTTGCGTAGTTTTAAAGATTTAAGCATACATAGGGATATAGGGACAGAGAAAGCGACTTTGTTTTATACTATGTAGTGATAATAACCATTAGCACCAAATTCAAGCTCATAATTCAATGGGAAGTTAAAAAATTATTTGGAAGAAAATTTTGTGACAGACGACGGACAGACAGATAGACAGCCGGACACGTGAGTGACAGCAATAGGGCTCCGTTTGGACCCTTCGGATACGGAACCCTAAAAATGAAGTCATTGCTCTTTCTACTGATTTAAATAGATAAACCACAGGAGGATCGTCCCCATAAAACTAACATTCACTACAATCTATTACTAGTTGAAGCCACGTGTAGCAATAACATAAAATTTAAGAGATTACTACAATGTTTACTGGACAGTTTAACGCGAACTAGCATCATAAACTTAGCTATATACTTCACACTACTGTAACAATTACACCGTTAAGATAAACTATTGAATATTGATGCAAATTTTATTGTTCCATTGGATTCTGAGAAGAGATAGATTACAATGAAAATATTTCGTTTGAAATCGTTTTGATAACTAACACACAGTTATCGGTAAGGATTAGATTAATAAACCCTTCCTATATCTGGGTATATGAACTGAGGATACACCGACTAAAGGCCGTAAAATAATTTATATTGACTCAGTGATGCAGCCTATCCATAATTACACAGATGTCGTACATGTATTACCTAGGATACTCCACCTGCGCTTGTCTCAATTTACTTGAGGCCGTCATATATATTTATTTATTTATTTTTAAATAGAACGGCCGAAGCCAATTACACTATATAAACATATTATTATTATCGGGTAAGTGTATCTTTTCTCAGCTCTTTAGCTGGTTTTGACTACATTTACGGGCTAAGCCAAGTAAATGTGTGTGGTGTGTAAAATTTTAATGTTCGTGATTTGTGTGATGTGGTCCTACTTCGTTTTCTTCTATCTGCATGAATTTCCTAACAATTCTGCACGTATTTAAAATCGCAGCCTTTTGCATAGTTATGTATAGGGTTTTCTTAAGGTCTAATAATTTTAAGCTATGTAGGAGATGATTTGGGATAACACCCGTGGTGGAAAGGACTATGGGAACTACATATACTTTTTCCTGCCGCCATATCCCCGTTATTTCATCTTTGCGTTCTGCATATTTACTTATTTTTTCAGTGATAGTCTTCTGTATGTTGTGTGTGTTGGGGACTGCGATGTCTATCAAGTAGGTAACTTTATTTACTTTGTCTTGTAAGGTTATATCCGATCTATTATAATGAATGGTCCTGTCTGTGAGAATGGCACGATCGAAGTAGAGCTTATGTGTGGTATTTTCTAGGATGGTGTGTGGTACATAATTGTAGTAAGGAGTGTTAGTGTTTTGTATGAGTGAGTGTTTGAGAGCTAATTTTTGATGGATGACGTTTGCTACCTGATTATGCCTGTGAGTATAGTCGCTCTGCGTGAGTGTTGTGCAGGCGCCAGTAATATGCTGAATGGTTTCTGGCTGGATGTGACATTTGCGACATTTGTCATTTGTTACAGTAGGATCTTTAATTATATACTTCCTGTAATTTTTTGTATTAATAATCTGGTCTTGAATAGCTATTATGAATCCTTCAGTTTCAGGAAATAAGTTACCTATTTTTAACCACTTATTGGACGCTAATTTATGTATATGGGATTGCTCTAGGTCATGAGGGTGCCTGTCGTGAGGAACTTTCTTCTTCCAGTCTTCAATTTTTTGCGTCTGTGGATCGTCACTGGAAGTGCCTTCTGTATCTGTCTTCTGTATATTTTTAGTCGATTGGTTAATCGACTAAAAATATTTTTTCACACAAAGTCTCGCACTAGTAATATACATAAAGCTATAGTAACAAACGATTTTAATTACACTCCACTCTGTTTCCGCCATTTATTATTATTATTTTCGCTAAAACTCAATGATTCTGATAGTATCATCTTCCATTCATTCGCAAACATATCAAGATCTGTGTTTGAGTTCAGGAGAGCGTTAATAGCGGCTAATGTCCGAGGAATAGGTGACTTGATGTCAATGTACAGTTGATCTATCTCACTAAGGCAGGTTGGTCTTGGTTGTGTGTGCATTCACATGCATATTTTACTGTACCACCACTACACCACTTCTCTAGAGGTGTTTGTTTATGAGGACTAAGTGTATTGAGTAAGTACTCCTCGAGTGTTCTGCTAGAGACGGGAAAATAGCGATTGCCTATGCAACATTAAAAACCCAAAAAAACTGTCATCATAAAATATTTTTTTTTCGTTATTAACCAAGAACATTTTTTACAACCATTTGTTAATCATAAACATACCAACACAAACCATCGCGGGTTTAACAGCGGTATGTCAGTCGCATCAACTCGTTACCACAACATACTTTTAAATAAACAGTAGGTACTTAGCAATACATAGCCCGTCATTAAATAAAAAAAGACACTTTTTAGATCGTATTGCAATCCAGAAAGTATCCTTTCAGCACTCTTGAGCAGTTCTTTGCATTTATTGCATTACAGATTTCCAGGGGTAAATTATTCAAATAAGATGGTAGCATGCATTCCCAAGTCCTCGCTCCATAAACATTATTAGATTTAGGTACGATAAATGTGGGTAAGTATGTCAAACTACGCAACGATTTTAGCCTTTCGTATTTACGGATATTACTTAAATTATGGTAATTTTCGCTTATAACACACACAAACGTACCTTATCAAAGACATTTACAATTTGACAGTGCTTAAATAAACCCGTGTCATTATCTTGGAACTCATGTTTTATTCTTGTGGGTACAATCGTTTTTAAAATGCGTAATTGTAACTTGTAAATGTCTTCGACGTCAGTCTTGTATGTACGCCCGTAGCTACTTAGGCCATAATCAATTACGGAATCGGCCAGTGCCAAATACAATGTTAAGTGTTCTATAGGGTAGTTTATACTTAAGTGTTGATAACTTTGCCAATATAGGCCTAAGCTTACACATACACGATCAATGTGTGGCCGCCAGTGGAAATTACTATCTATTGTAATACCAAGGTACATATGATGAGTCACCATCTCTAATTTCTGGCAACTACACGCTATGACAGGTTGGTGAAGACACAGATGCTCATGGACAATGACACAAGGCACATGTTTTTTTTTTTTTGCGTTAATTAAAAGACCAACGTCGTGAGCCCACTTACATAAGAGGTCGAAGTTACCCTGCATCTCTGTGATTCGCGTATGTCTTTGTGTGCAGAAACTAAACATGTATCATTAGTCAGTATGTGATTATTAGTCGTAGTACTCACAACGCTGGTGGTGAGAGAGTTGAGCATATCGAAGGTGTTGCTCTGCTGCGTGTGTATGATGGCCAGAGCGTTGTACGGCCGCGGACCCACCAGAGGTGCCTTCATTACTCCCACTTCACTGCCGACTACCACCTGGGGACAAGCGTTATATTTAAGTAAACAAGGTCAGAAAACATTGTGGTCGATCACGAAAGGGTTATATTGTGAAATATCTTGTTGGTATTCCCCGTAGAGACAGGTGTACAGTAAATCTCATCACTCATAATCTTATATCACCAGTAATATTTTCTATTAATATTAGCGGGCGGACTTAAGTATAGATTAAAAAGACCTACATAATTATATAAATGCACTCCACTTCTATTTTAGGACTATACAGGGTGTAACGGAAGGGTGTGGTCATACTTTAAGAACTGCATCTGCCCATCGATAAGAATAACTTTCTTCAAGAAAACCTGAAGAAATATTTAAAAAAAAATTTTACTTCCCATACAAATATTGATCAGCTGATGATAACTTTGTATAAAAAGTTCAATTTTTTTTATTTGGGAATTTTCAATTTTTTCTTAGAGTTAGTCGTTCATTTCCATGGGCAAAACCGGTTCTTAAAATATGACCACACCTTTCCGTTACAGCCTGTATAAGGTACATCTTATCATCATAATTATTATACCTAACGAATGTTGTTCACTGCTGGACATAGGTCCTGTGCCTCTCGAGTTAAAGGATTCTTTTTCTAAACTAATATTATAACGTAACATAATAATCATCAGCGTTACAATGTTCCCACTGCTGGGACTCAGGCCTTCTCTCTGAGGCTGGACCGCAATCCACCACGCGGGTCCTGTGTGGGTTGGTGGATGTCACATGTCTTCGAGGTTTTGATTCTAGGACATGCCGTTGATCACGATGTTTTGCTTCACCGTTTTGAAAGCAAGCGGTGATGGAATAAATTACACAAAAGTAAAGCGTCTGCCTGGGTTGGAACCCACTATCTACACTTCGCCAGTCGAGGCCGTTACCACTAGGCCACCGCTTCTCTTCTTTGTCAGTAAGATGTAATCTATGTTAGTATTAGCCCGCTATCACTAATTCGTATCCCATAAAACTGCGCGGCTCTGTTGGGATCGGCGAAAAGAGCGAAGCAGCAAGATAAAAAAACTAGTATTTACTACATACATTACTTACGTCTTTTTCCCACGGGGGATACTTAAAAAATCAGAAACTACAGGATACCGCACAACGGTCCTTACGTACTCCTTTCGCTTCGTCCATTTCCGTACTGATATTAAATTAAATATTTCTATCATATTTAAACCAGGATGACCACTTAATATTGATTTACGCTTTTGACATCCTTTTCCGTAACCAACCAGCGTCACTAATCCAACATAGGATAAATTCATGTGAACGGTGGATTTGTGACGTTAAAACAATGTTGACCCAACTTAAGAATAACATTGTTTCCATGAATATGTTTAATTGTATAAACTTACGTACGCACAAAATAAGAAAACTGTATGTAGCCAGAGCAAATAAGGACAGTAAAATATCTGGAATTGGTAAGTACCTATTGAGTTGTTTCACCAATATTTTTTATAATATTTTCTTATTTGGGCCATTGGGTGAAATCCTTCCAGGTATTATTTTCTCCGATAATCTAATTATATAATAAAAAACTTTTTTACCAAAAGAAACAACCGGAAAAAGACGGTATTTGTATTTTACTTCTTCGTTATTTGACTTCCGAAATTAAAGTTATTTTTTAATTTTACTGTATTTTTTTTTTGGAAGTCGGTTGTTTTTTTTTTTTTAAGTTTTTTATTTTTCACTTTTTAGTTGTTATACCCTAGAACTAAAAACCCCAATAACATGGAACATGGAATTTAAACATTTGGAGTACACCAAAACGTCATCGAGGTAAACGTATTTTTCGTTTTTGTTCAGTTTCTCAAAAAGCGCTGAAGCAATTTCAATAAAATTTGTATGGGACCACCTCGGGAGTATATTCTTTCGGATAAAAAGAAAAAGTATTTTGAAAATCGGTCCACAACTGACGGAGAAATCGACGGAACTACATAAAAAAAAAGAACATACAGTCGAACATAGAACCTCCTCCTTTTTCGAAAGTCGGTTAAAAATCAAAATCTCGTGTCACGGTGTTTGTGGTTGCACTCCTCCGAGACGGCTCGACGGCTCGACCGATATGAATGTTTTTTTTTTTTTGTATATTTGGTAAATGATAAATTTGATTTTTATGAATGGTAGGTATGAGAATAAGTCGTAAAGTATTATTCTTTAAGAGGCCTCTTACAGTCCACTAGCGCCGCCAATCGAAAAAATGTCATAACTCGTAAATAGAATCAAAAATACAAAATATGTTCTATTATTAGTGTGGAAAAGGCAATAACGTAATTGTATAACACCTTATCAACACTTGAAATATAGCTGTTTAGCTAAATCGTGCATTCAAAACATAAACGGCCGTTTTTGTTACAAATGCACGATTTAGCTAAACAGCTATATTTCAAGTGTTGACAATGTGTTATAAAATTACGTTATTGCCTTTTCTACACTAATAATAGACCACATTTTGTATTTTTGATTCTATTTACGAGTTATGACATTTTTTCGATTGGCGGCGCTAGTGGACTGTAAAAGGCCCCTTAATTGCAGAACAACGTTTGCCGGGTCAGCTAGTATGTTTTTAATTTTATGAACATACTTGCTAAGGTCTAACTGGCCGTGGATCATCGTCCAGTCCAAATTCACAGCGCTTAAATTGCAAACACCCGCGTTCTATAGTCCTCAAGGATGGTACTTCTTTACTCGTGTTCTTGACCAAACACAAAAAAATAATCTCATCCAGACATTCTTGTTTACTTAACTTAGTTTAAACCACGTTTATAATTAATTGTAGTACAGAATTATGCGATAATCAAGTTTTGTCAAAGAAGCCATACATAACGAAATTGATAAAATTACTGTAATTAAGTTATTATTCGTAAACTAAAATAACAAACTGATAATGTTTTGTTGACAATAACACTTTGCAAAAATAGTATTAGTTTTACTGCTACCCTCAAATATAAATACTTATAGTTATAGTACGACAAGACTTATTGAACAACCTTTGTACTTGAGGTTGATACAATTCGGCTTTCTTTATAATTCATCTCTATTATCCGTCATTCTACTTTCCTGGGATAAGCCTAGATATTCTTAAAATTACATTATAATATTGACAACCGACATATCCTAAAACCAAAAGCTTCGAAGACATGTGACATCCACCAGCCCGCATTGGGCCCGCGTTGTGGATTACGGCCCACACCCTGTAACAGAGAGGAGGCCTGTGTCCAACTGGATGCTTATTAATTATTAACTAGTATAAGTGCTAAATGCCCTAGAAGGACAAAAACAGATCTTTTTGATGATGTTGAATGCCGCGTCGGTTGCTAGTACTACACTTTTAAAGGTGTGTAGTACTAGCAACCGACGCGCGACGTGCGTGTATGACCAGATGTATAAACGTAAATTAAAGAAAAGGAGTATGTAAGGATTGAAGGAGCAGCGTAGTAGAAGGTTGTGCCAACCCCCATGGGGGAAAAACCGGTCAAGTGCGTGTCGGACTTCGCACATTTAGGGTTCCGTACCAAATGTATTTTTAACTATTTGTATGGCTTTGGGTCAACAAGATGCTTAATTTTAAGACTGTAGCTCCAACCGTTTGGCTGTAAAACCTGTGTGACAGACGACGGACAGACAGGCATACGGACACGGTGAGTGACGGCAATAGGGCTCCGTTTGGACCCTTCGGGTATGGAACCCTAAAAAACCTACCTATGTTTTTTTACTATTAGTAAGACGAATGGTGTCGATTGGTGTAATAACACCCTAACTCACCTGATAGTAAGCGATGATGTAGTCGACGTTGGACCTACATCTTTTTTTTGTTTTTTTTTTTTTTCAAAATATTCCCTATGTTCTTAAGTAACCCAAGTCTTACTTTAAAGGTCTTCTCCTTCCCGTGCACAGTCTTCTCCTTGGCAGAGAGAACGTTGGCGGATTCCAGATGGTGGCCCGCTGGTGGCTGCGAGATCTGGTGCCCGTGGCTGTGCAGTCCTGATGTCATCTGAAGGCACAAACAGGAAGGTTAGATTAGAACGAATATCTTTGTGAACACTGCGCACTACTTTTTAACCGACTTCGCAAAAAGGAGGAGGTTCTATGTTTGACTGTATATATGTCAACCGACTTCTCTGTCAGTTATGGACCGATTTTCAAAATTCTTTAAAAGTTTATTCAAATTATATTTTTCTGATTTTTTTTTTCTGAAGTAGTATAACCCCAGAGGTGGTCCCATATAAATTTTATCGAAATTGGTTCAGTGCTTATTGAAATAATCAACATAAACAAAAAAATGTGTATACACAGATGACGTTTTGGTTGTCTCAAAATATGCTCAAATTCCATGGGGTTATCCATTTGGGCATAACTTTATTATTTAGTTTTACTTCTGGGTTATAAACAACTTTTTTACAAAAAATACAATCAACTTCTAAAATTGCAAAATAACTAGACGGCATTAGCATTAGACGGCACGGTTGGCGTAGTGGTTGAGCGTCCGGCTGCTGTGCTGCGTGTCGCGGGTTCGATCCCCGCACGGAACAAATATTTGTATGGCCTACAGATAGGTTGTTCCGGGTCTGGGTGTCTTGTGTATGTGAGTTTAAATGTTTGTGAACGGACCCACGATACAGGAGTAATTCCTAGTGTAGGGCAACGTTTAAAAAAAAAAAAAAAACTTTGAATATAATAATTTCGGAAGTCGGTGTCAAATAACGAAGAAATAAAATACAAACACCGTCAGCTGTGTATACACATTTTTTGTTTATGTTGATTTTTTTTTAAAGTTCTAGTACAGTAAGCCCATATGGCCCAGCCAGTGTAACGGCTCCGACGTACGTGTCGTAGACAGTGGGTTCAAACCCAGGCAGGCCCTTTACTTAGTGTAATCGTAATCCACCACGCAGGCCCAATGCAGGTTGGTGAATGTCACATGTCTTCGAAGTTTCATTTATAGGACGGTTTCCTCACGATGTTTTCCTTCACCGTTTTAAGAGCAGTGGTAATCAAATAATGTACATAAAGTAAAGCGCCTGCCCGTGTTCGAACACACGTCTTACAACTTGTAAGTCGCGGCCGTTACCACTGAGCCACCACTGCACAAAAGTTGGCCGGTTAAAAGAAGGTCGGGTAACCCCCTTTTTTTGTGGTGGTGGGAAACCATCCAATGATTTCTCCCGCTCTGGGTAGAGCGGGAGGGCGTGTCAGACTTTTACTGACTAAAACTCACCCCTGCTCCTTCAGTTGCCTGAGGGCCCAGGGGCGCGGTAACTCGTTTCGAATTTATCCCCGACTCCTGGGCAGGTCAGGTAACCCCTTAGACGTGTAAATACAAAGGATAGGAAGCTCTTTGTAGTGGGACAATGCAGGCTAGACGGCTAGTAGACATGTGATAATTATTACCTTTATATTAATCTTATCTATTTCGGGTTCTAACAGCTTTATCAAATCTACGATCTAACCGACGCTGTTGTCTAATTTAATGTTAGATCTTATTATTGCATAACATTACACCTTTGTTCTTCGACGGGGTTGGCAGAGGGCTAACAACCACTTTTAATCAGGTAATATGAATATGTGATCTGTAAGAACATTTATTTTAGGCTTTGGATTTTGCTTTTAGGGTTCCGTACCCGAAGGGTAACCAACGGGACCTTATTACTATACCTCCGCTGTCCGTCCGTCTGTCAGCGGGCTGTATCTAACGATCCGTAATAGCTACACAGTTGAAATTTCCACAAAATGTGTATTTCTGTTGCAGCCATAACAACAAATAAAAATAAATTAAAAATTAAAGGAGGCTCCCCTACTAGAAACGTGTTTTTTTTTTGGCTTTTTTTACTCGATCTTAATAATGGCAATAGGTAGACAGTTGAAGTGTTTACTAAATATGAATTTCTGTTGCTGCTATAACAACAAATTAAAAATTAAAGAGGGCTCCCATACAAGAAACGTGATTTTTTCAGCTTATGGTACGGAACCCTTCAAGTGCGAGTCCGACTCGCACTTGGCCGGTTTTTTATTTCATTGTTTTATATAAAGCGCACACGCTTTTCCAATTCATCAAATCGGATTTGCCAGCTATATTAAGAAATATAATAGAGAGTAATTAGTCAGTAAGTCTGACGGACCCCTCCGCCCACCCCAGGGTGGAGGACACCCATGAGGATATCCACACGATAAAAAAGGGATGGCTATGATAAGCTTGATAATAGATAAACGGTATTGTTGTGTTAGTAAGGTTTTAATTACTAAGTACCCACATATCAATTATTATGAGATTGAACGACTGACGTAAAAGGCAACTTGGCCATTATGCATAGAGGACAGGCAGTAGTATTTTCCCGTCTGTAAATATTCGCTGGCCTTATCATGCAGCTTGATGATGAATCTTATAAATCCATATCAATCAGTCATAATCTTTTCCAAAAGCAATCTCATTATCATAAAACGATTCAATTCCTTCTAATGAATAATGATGTAGCTAATTTTGGCACCATTTGTGGTTAAGGTTCCATAAAGGGTACAAAATCATAGCATTCGTAAGTCTAGCTACGAATTATTTGAAACTATGGTTTCTTGTTTAATCTGTGGTGCTTTGAAATACCAACATACAGACAAAATTACAACAACACAACATCACGCCGGTTTTTTCCCGGAAAAATAGGCAAAGGTTTTCCCACACTATTAGTAAACCCACAAAGTTGAAGTTTTGGTTTCTAGGAGGTACCTTGTATTATATTTTAAAACCATTGCTACAGCTTAACCTGGAATTGAATTTATTACATTTACGAAAATGCCTATTTGTTACCAAACATCATAAACCTCACTATGTCAAACTAAAAATAGAAACAATAAAAACTCTATCTGTTTGATAAGATACAATGTACAGAAATAGCTTCCCAGAAGTAGTTATGTTAATGCCCTCTTACTTTGAGTTTTGTTGTTAAATTTTTATTTACAAAGAAAATAATCAACTTAATTTAAAGGTAGTTTACCATAATCCATATAATATTTAAGCAGCACTTATTTCCTTGATAATTCAATTAGGTACCGACTATTATCATAACACAGGAAAAATACCATAAATAAAATGCATGTGTGATTGATCGACTAATTTAAAACTGCAATAAATATTCACAAAAACACAAAAATTACTCATTCCCGCTCAAAAAATAAAATAAATAAATATCATACCAATTTCTTACAAAACAATAAATTATCACTGTCACTTAAAAACCACAAACAAAACTCATATCCACACTTGTCTTCCTTGCACAAATAAAAAAATAATTAAAAAAAAGAATTGCGAAAAGCGCGCGCAATCCGTTCAGAATACGTTTCAAAACAAACCACAATGAATGAATGAGTAATAAATATATCATTCACGCCTTATACACGTTCGTCTAGTAAACCACTGGATAATACAGTGACGATATTTTAATCTGTACTCAATGGGAAACTGATAAGGCGTCATCACTTATCAAGTGCATAGTGTGATGTAACGACATTCCATTCAATGTTAAATATCTGGTAAGGAACTATAAACAAAGGAGTTGCGCAGTTTTGATAACTTGCTAAAATAACTTGAATTAATATTTCATCTAAAGGAAAAGAGAACATGCGCGCACGCACTCGTACACGTTGCACACACGCACATTGCATTCGAGCATGCGTGCGCGCAGCAGTTACGTTATCGCACAATATGACAGTAATTTTTATCTGTATCACTTGAGGTGTCAAGCCATCTGGACAAATTTTTGAGAATTACGGTTAGCAAATTGAGAATTTGGAGTTAAGAACGTGTCAAATTCTACTGTCATGCTCTGGCATTACAGTAGAATTCAAATCATGCCACCAGTCATGCTCTGGCATGACTGGTTTTCGAAATATTTCAAACTCTTAATTCAGAAGCCAGATATAAGTTTGGTTGAAGTAGTAAAACATTTAAGTAGCCAACCCTGAACGATGTTAGTTTTACAGCCTGAAGTCAACGATTCTTATTAGAATTCGTCTGTACGAATATTCTTTAAACCCCTAAAAGGGAGACACCGGAGAAGATTCATCTAATCTCTACACCACCTTTGTTTGACTGGTGGCGAATGCTCAAGTCATTAGGTACATTTAGATATATTTCAGGTTGAAAATGAAAACAGCACTTCATTCACACTCAATGCAACTTTCCAAGAGTCTAACCAGAAGTCTTGACGAACCTGGTAACAGTTGACACTTACCAAGAATCACCCTAATTCCAAAGAAAGTAGTGCGCTTCTTCTTTAATGCACCAAATCCATGAAAAACTACTTCCACTGTTTAACAACTATCTATTATATCAAAGCTGACACTTAAGTTCGCAGTTACGACTTAGTAATGTTTACAATAGTTAGATAATAAACTCCTTACACGTTTTAGGTTATTTTCTAGTACGACCGACATTAAACACGGTCCAATGATTTCTAAGCTCTGATAAAAATCGATACGATCTTATAAGGCTTTTTATAAGAACTATGCAAATATGCATTGGAAATAAAGACTAGTTTTTTAAACGCCTAGCGTTTGCAGTTTTTATTTTAAATCAATTTTTCATATCGACGTTTTCGATATTGTGAATTTTAATGTGCCATATCAAATATATGTCAACTTTTAAATCACTGTTGTCATTTTGGTCAGCCAATCGCAGCAGCTGAATGAGAGGTGACGGCAGATTAATTGATTAGACTTCAGCTACCAGGGTAGCCCCTGGTAAAGGAGGAGGCATCTGAAAAAGATACGTTTTAAGGATCTATTTCGATTTTTATGTCAATGAAGTTAACCCGGGTGTTTCATTGAAAACCAGAACAGCTTTTGTTGAATTTAGGGTATAATAGAACAGCCTTCAAAAATAGCTCTCCATGAAAGAGTGAAAAAAATATTGTCATTCATCAATCATGTTTGTAAACAGAGAAAGGCCACTAACGAACAAACTTTTCAGTCTATACTTATATCATCCTCCTCACAAACAGGCGCACCCCTTCCTCTGTTTGTCCAAAATAACTTGATTTTATTGAGTTTTTGTGGTAGCGGCCCCGACTTACGAGTTGTAAGTTGGGTTCAAACCCAGGCCAGGCGCCTTACTTTGTGCAATTTATTTCATCACGACTGCTCTCAAAACGATGAAGGAAAACCTCGAGAGGATATCGAATCAAAAATTCGAAGACATGTGACACCCATCCCCTCTCCTAGAGAGGGCGCCCGAATCCCAGCAGTGGGAATATTATAAGGCTGATTATGTTGTTTCGTTGAGTCATGGATTTGACATGACCAGACAGAATAATACACAAAAATAAATATGATATTCGAATGAAATCTAGTTTTCAAGATGTAAACAAGACCTTCATTAGATTATCAAGATCAAGATAAGCAGTGTCCTTTAAACGAGCTAACACATTAATGGCCCCCCACTAAAACCACCTCATGTTTTAACGATTTCATAATATGTTAAATTATGTCACTAGCTTTATCGGCTTCTCTCTCACTGTCCCAGTGGTATTTTAAGATTTGGCACCCCTGGCCAAATATGAATGGCCATTCCATGGATGCAAATTATTGGGCCATTACATGTAGATGTACCATCGACTCGAAAAAGAAGATATCAAGAACACATTAATTTTTTTCCTGCCGCGTAGTCTGTATTTCCTGATAACTACAACTTGGAGATCTTTAAGTCAAGAGTGAATAGGTTACTTCTAGGCAAGCGTGCTCCAACGTCGACCACATCATCGCTTACCAACAGGTGATATGGTGGTCAAACGCGAGCCTATTAATAGTAGATGTACCTACCATCGACTCGAAGAAGAAGATATCAAGTTCTTATGCCCCGGTATGGCCCTATTGGCCCAATGGTACGCCATTGTACGCTCCTTTGACCTATTCAACAGGAACCGTGCATTTTTTTGGGATAAAAATAGCTAATGACACTCAGCGGTAGTAATAGAGTGAGATCCGAGAGTCGCCAGACATTACATATTTTCTGATTAAGGCCAGGTTCACACTGTGCCGGACCGGATGTTCTGCCGGCGCTTCGCAGTGACAAAACGCTCGGTTAAAATGTGTTTTGCCGGATCCGGCATAATGTGAACAGCTTCATTTAAATTCTTTAGCCACTAGCTCTTCCGGCAGTTTTATACAAATTAGTTTTATTGTGCCAGAAAAATAATTACATTTAATCGTGTATAAGCTTTTAAGCAAACAATGCCTGTATTAGTTTTGCCATGCCGGTAAATCTGCCGGTCCGGCGTAGTAAGAACGCGGCCTAACAATATTTGTGGAATGAGTACTGTTAGTATTCAATTTGAACGTGCGCATATCTGCTAGTTTGGGTCGGCGCTAAAGCTACGTTTCAACGTTCGCTTTTCTTACAAGTTTGAGTGCTGATTTTCATGCCCATTTTGCAGAATATTGTTAAATAATTCATAATTAAAAAAATATATTTTACCGCCTAGTTATTATTAAAGTCTAAGGGCTGGTTTGGGTCGAGGCAAAGACCATGGCTATATGGTTATTGGGTCGTGGGTTGCCGATGGATGCGAGACGCACAGGACCGGTCGTTATGGCGACACTTGGAGGAGGCCTATATCCAGCGATACCGTCTTTCAGCTGAAATGATGATTAAGGGTTGATGTTGCCAGTTATAATAATAGCTTAAGTAATGTCTGAGGGCTCTGGGATCTTGGACTATAACTTTTTCTATCTATGAAAGAATCGTCGTAATCGGATCGGTACCTATTTCAAGAGAAAACAAATCTTACTTCTAATAAGTTTAGATTATGTAACACGGTGGCCTTTTGTTATGAAAACCGATATCTTTGGAGTGTGTGACGTACGAGATTTGAAGATGTGTATCGAAAGCCTGATTTGGTTAGGTATACTTGATCTAGTGTAGCTATAGCTAAATAGGCTTGACACTTATTAGAAGAGGTCTTATCGATTGGTATAGTCCATTTTTTATTTATTTATTGTTGATAGGCACGCGTTTGACCACTATCTCACCTGATGGTAAGCGATGATGTGGTCGAAGATGGAGCACGCTTGCCTAGAAGTAACCTATTCACTCTTGACTTAAAGTCTCCCAGGTTGTAGCTATCAGGAAACACAGACTCCGGTAGGGAATTCCACTCCCTAGCTGTACGCACAATGAATGTGTTCTCAAAACTCTTTGTGCATATGGATGGAATGTCCACCATGTACCGGTGGCACTTCGCCGTACATCTTGTGTTTGGCTTGGCGGTATCAAATTTAATTTGAAAGTGCATTATTAGTTTTTCTTTTCTGTGTCGAACTGGAATCACCGACATAATCTTGGGGTAAGCCAGCTGAAAGCAGACTGGACATGCTTGTCAAAAGCTAAGGTCGAAAGATCGCTAACCGTTGGAGAAGACGACTATGAGTGGAGACCGCGTATCGGGGCCTAGCTGGGATAGACTAGATGCGGAAGGTGGAGGACTAGGTGTTGTGGAGCAACTTGGGAGAGGCCTATGTCCAGCAGTGGACTACGAAAGGCTGAACTATTAATGTATTTTCTATAGAAAGATATATTCGATACTAAAACGTTTTGGCTCGCCTGCCCCGTCTAACATTCCTGAGAGAATTCCGGATCGGATATGATTCAACAAAGATATACTTACCTATAAAAAAAAACCTCTTACCTCAGAAATGACTGTTTCTAAGCTACCGTCCTACCACATATTACGTCCTACATTCATTATTTATACGGTAAAAGCCCTAATACGCACATACCCCATTTACCGGTTGAACTTAGAACCGACAAACACTATATGAACCAGGGATTATGCTTATGTATTAATTATAAAAACTTTTTTACAAAAAAAAAAACAACCGACTTCCAATTTCGGAAGTCGGTGTTTGTATTTTATTTCTTCGTTATTTGACCGAAATTAAAGTTATTTTTTAATTTTTAGTGTACTTACTTATTTTCTTTTATGGAAGTCGGTTGTTTTTTTTTGTAAAAACAGTTTTTAATTTTTCACGTTTTTGTTGTGAAACACACTACTAAAAACCCCAATAACATGGAACGTGGAATTTAAACATACTCTTAATTGGAGAAAACCAAAACGTCATCTATGTATACGTATTTTTCGTTTTTGTTCGGTTTTTCAAAAAGCGCTGAAGCAATTTCGATAAAATTTATATGGTACCACCTCGGGAGTATATTCTTTCGGATAAAAAAATAATTATGAAAATCGGTCCACAATTGACAGAGAAATCGGTGGACATACATATATTTCTTTGTTCGTCCTATAAACGTTCCGAAACCTTTGATCAGTTTGAAACTTGGGTAGGTTGTTCTGGGGACGCCTGCAAAATCTACACAAATAAAAAAAAAACGCATAAAAACGCGTGCAAAAATAGTGTATAATAATAAATGTATATTTTTTAACCCATTAATTGTCGCATGAAATGACGTATTAACCAAGCCAAAAGCAAAGCTCATTAGGGAAGTGGTCTCGCGAGCGAATGCTACTGGGGTCCTAAGTTCCATAGCCTAAAGGTTTATAGGGTTTTTCCTTTAAGGGCCTTCTCGCGGTCCAGTGGCGCCCTCATTGAATAAAAAATCGTAGCATAGCACAGAAAATAAATATTAAAAAATCCAACTTGACGTTTGTTACAAAGAGGATAAAGAATTTTTACATTGTTAAAACAGGTCTCAAAATGTTTCGTATCCAAAGTAGTAGGCAAAACTGTCAGAAACGGCCGTTTTTGGCACTTTTGCCTACTACTTTGGATACGAAACATTTTGAGACCTGTTTTAACAACGTAAAAATTCTTTATCCTCTTTGTAACAAACGTTAAGTTGGATTTTTTAATATTTATTTTCTGTGCTATGCTACGATTTTTTATTCAATGAGGGCGCCACTGGACCGCGAGAAGGGCCTTAAACCTTGAATGGAAGGAAAAAACGATTGCGCCAATCCCAGATAAATGACAAAGGGATTGCGAATACAAACAATCCGCACATCATATCCTATGGGAGTGTACTCTTTGGCAAACTGAACGCAATATTATGTTGGATAGTATTCAGCCTACGCTACGTCTGGAGTTGTCTATTACACGGACCTTGTGGAAACTAGAACGAATTTCGGTGCGTTCAAACGTTTTTGGCATACCTATTATTGGAATCAAATGTAACAGCTCACAGTTTTAGGACCCATTAATATTAGTGTTTTTAACCACCAGTGGTGCTTGGGAACTGGGCTTACCCAAGTTGTAAATACCCCTTTGTACCTAATGGCTTAGTTTTGTTCTGTCTTCCGCGTGATTAGGAGGGAAGTGGAAATTATGTTTATCTTACTCCTCCGCTGTCTTTTTTAACCGACTTTCGAAAAAGGAGGAGGTTCTATGTTCGACTGTATGTATGTTTTTTTTTGCCTGTTTCTCCGTCAGTTGTGGACCGATTTTCAAAATCCTTTTTTTATCCGAAAGAATATACTTCCGAGGTGGTCCCATATAAATTTTATCGAAATTGCTTCAGCACTTTTTGAGAAACTGAACAAAAACGAAAAATACGTATGTTTAAATTCCACGTTCCATGTTATTGGGGTTTTTAGCTCTGGGGTATAACAACTAAAAAGTGAAAAATAAAAAACTTTTTTAACAAAAAAAAACAACCGACTTCCAAAAAAAAAAAAACACTAAAAATTAAAAAATAACTTTAAATTTTGGAAGTCCGTGTCAAATAACGAAGAAGTAAAATACAAACACCGGCTGCCGAAATTAAAGTTATTTTTTAATTTTTAGTGTATGTTTTTTTTTGGAAGTCAGTTGTTTTTTTTGTTAAAAAAGTTTTTTCTGATTAATTTCGTTACGAGACCCTACTGTAAGTTTCTCTGGGACTCGTCGAACTTCATTGCCTCGGCGTTTTATCTGGTGGTCGCCACTGTTGATTCTGGCTTACAGAAGTTACAGTGGGAATTTGGGAATAGTGTGGCGGGTTTTTCCCAACAAAAAAAAAAATGACAAAGGGTCTAGTACTAGTTCTGTACCCCCTTCCTGGCAATAGGACCGCCTCAGTAGACATGGGTCTTGCAAAGTAACAGACACATTGGCACGAAGACATGTGTGACATACTACTCGTATACAAACACCCCTTTTTCACACTTTTATAGCTTCACCTGTAACTATGTAAACACATCTTAGAAGTTAAAACCCGGTTTCCGATTAAGCTAAAATTTTGCGTATATGTTTAGTTTGGATGACAATGGTGTTGATTCTGTTGTGCACAAACTAAACTTAATTTAGGCTACTGCTATCTTTTTCTCTCTAATAAAACAAGAAAGAGACGGACGTAAATTAGAGCTGTCAAATTTAGTTTGAACTAATATTTCCATACAAATTAAGGGTACACGTAAAAACATGTCGTAATTAAAAACACGGCGAAGCGCAAGGCGTAAACTAGTTTGACATCTCTAACTTAGTGCATAAAAGATAGCAATTCTCTCATTTTAGTTTGGTTATTGAACAAGAGAATCCACACCAATGCATGGTTAGCTAAATAACGTCGTTCTAAATTCAATATGGCGGACTTCCAGATAGCGGACTAATTATTTTGTGTGCATTCCCATGATATATGAGTATCAAAATAAGTGTTTGCTGAGAAAAAACACGAAAAATAAAATCTTTTTGAGAGTGCCTCCGCAGCCGGCGCCGTGGCCCGTGACCCGAAATTGCAGTCGGCGCTGACTTACAAAAAAAAAAAGCGAAAAATCGGGTTTGCAAATAAAAACTTATATTATGCAGTTAAAATGTTGCAAAAAGCCACAAACAATAATAAAATACTATTCTTTGCATTAAAATCTTCAAAAGGAAGTCCCTAAAAAATACAAAAAGTAAACGTGTGCAAGCCAGATTTGAACTTGCAATCACAAGCGTAGGTACGTGATGATCTAGCCTCTCGGCTGTGCTCTTATCTGACGAAACAGCTGAAAAATAGGTGTAATGTGCTAACGACAGTCGTAAGTAAGGAAAGCCGACGGATTCGTCTGCAGGGTTTAAAGGAACCTAACACGAAGGTTCGAACCTAACCTGTACGTGTCGGGGTGCCTTAAGTTCCCGAGCCCGCTTCGCTCGCTCTTGGATTAAATACTAAAAAAGAACAAAGAAAAAAAAAACTGACCGAGTGCATGTCGGATTTCGCACATTAAGGGTTCCGTACCAAACATTGGTATTTGTTGGTAAAGTATACGTTATAATAAACATTATCACCAAATTACAAGTTCATAGGTAAAAGGGACACCACCAGCACAGGCCCGTGAGTCGATGGCGCGTAGTGTTCCACGCGCGCCTCAAAGAGATTAGTGTCAGCCACCACTGACGGGGCCCATCGTAGCCAGTGCCTGCATGCCTAGGTGTAGCGGATGAATTCTGAAAATGAGTTACCGCACCCCTAGGCACTCAGGCAGGGAAGGAACAGGGGTGGGTTTTAGTCAGTAAGAGTGTGACACGCCCTCCCGCTCCACCCAGAGCGGGAGAAGTCATTGTATGATTTCCCACCCCACCAAAAAAAACATAGGTCAAAGGGAAGTTAAAAAAATCTTCGTAACAAAATTTTATGACAGACGACGGACGGACAGACAGACAGACAGACGGACACGTGAATGACAACAATAGGGCTCCGTTTGGACCCTTCGGGGATGGAACCCTAAAAATTGTAACACAAAACTGCAACTTTTTTTGTATAGGTATAAAAGTTATTTTTCAAAAACTGGAAACCACCTAACACAGAATACCTAGATTCTGCTTTTGCAATTTGGCTCCGTTTAGACCCTTCGGGTACGTAACCCTGATAAAGAAAAAAGTACTGCCGGTTTCCAGTGGCGTTATTTTTGGGTGCTCCTACCCCGACTGCGGAAGCACTCTCAATGTATTTACGTTAAACTACAGAAACCAAACTATCGTGTAGAAATCCTCACGGATGCCTACCCCCGGGGGTGGGCCGAGGAGCCTGTCAGACTCTTACTGACTAAAACCACGCGGTGTTCTGCAGCTACCTTTGACCGGGGTGCTGGAATGCTTGCACATTTCGTCACGCTCTGCGGCCAGGCATTGGCGCGCATGAACATTGCGAAGCCTTGGAAGGACTCCATGCGTGATGTTATTGACGCATGACTTTTCGTATGAAACTAATACGCAATGCGCATTGACAGGTATTACTTAGATCTGCATGCAGTCAGGTATACTGATCGTCAATAAAATGCGTCATGCCGTGACGTCACAATTTTACCCGACACGGAAAGAATTATGAATATTTGTTTACAATTTTTTTTTTTCAAGGAAAAGGATTATGTGAAATTGTTGCTAGTGACCTAAGAGAAGGTAATGAAATAGACAAGATAAACAATCATACAGTTTGTAAAGGGTAGCCAAAGTAATAAATACGATGGGCAAAATTAAATAAGCATTTAAAGAATTTTCATGTGACAAAATGTTCATGTTAAAAAACTTTTTTTACAAAAAAAACAACCGACTTCCAAAAAAAAAATACACTAAAAATTAAAAATAACTTTAATTTCGGAAGTCGGTGTTTGTATTTTTCTTTTTTTTTATTTTTCTTTTTTTCTTCTTCGTTATTTGACACCGACTTCCGAAATTAAAGTTATTTTTTAATTTTTAGTGTATTTTTTTTTGGAAGTCGGTTGTTTTTTTTGTAAAAAAAGTTTTTTATTTTTCACTTTTTAGTTGTAATACCCCAGAACTAAAAACCCCAATAACACGGAACGTGGAATTTAATAATTTGGAGAACACCAAAACGTCATCGAGGTACACGTATTTTTCGTTTTTGTTTAGTTTCTCAAAAAGCGCTGAAGCAATTTCGATAAAAATTATATGGGACCAGCTCGGGAGCGTATTCTTTCGGATAAAAAAAAGAATTTTGAAAATCGGTCCACAACTGACGGAGAAACAGGCGGACATACATAAAAAAAAAACACATACAGTCGAACATAGAACCTCCTCCTTTTTCGAAAGTCGGTTAAAAATATAATTTAATTTGTGGTCTACTAATTGAAAGTCGTGTTTCGGTTGAAATGATGATTACTTTGCAGTACCTTTTCATAGATGGTGTTAGCTACAAAAAATTGTGTGTTAGGGAAAAAAAGGAAAATAAATATGAAAACGTGTTAATTTTATGGATGGTGCGAGCGAAATAAATATTTGATTCTGTTTTCAAATATTTGATATTTTTCTCATCAGGTGAGCAAGTCTGGTGCACAAAAACTTGTAATGCACACAATATCAATGACAGATTTTCCGTGCAAATACGTTCGCTATTAGCTTGCACACTCAACACTTTTGTTGAGTGTACTTCAAAGTAAAATATGTGCCAAAAACTAGTCTGGACTATTATATTTTTTTTTGTGATTTGGTATGCTTTACATAATTGAAAATAACTTCAAGAAGCTCAAATAAGCCAACACTCGGATCTAATTATATAGGTGCAAATACGGATTATTTAAAAACATACAAAAACACCTAACTTATTATTAAAAACGTATCGTTACGGTTAAATACACGAATCGAAAATCTACGAATTTTGTAGCACTTTTATCAGTGATATTTAAGAATGTTTTTGTTCATCAAATCATAATATTTTCAGCAAAATGACGTCCACTGCTTACCATTGGCCTTTGTTCATTTGGTCTAAAAATCTACCTAGATGGTGCAGTACCATATTATCTGCGTCGCACTTAGCCAGACCGTTGACCGCAGCCAAGTAATAACGTCACAAAAAACCTGGCCTAGTTATTATCTATCCAGTACTTAGCCGCCTAGCACAAACCCCTAGGGTGTTTTATAAGGTTTTTATAGTGTTTTAACCTATTCATGGCCCTGAACTTTACAGCCTAAGTTTGTTCCTATGTTACTAGCCAGCCACTTCGGTAAGTCTATTATTTTCTATTTAGAATATTACTGTATAGTTCATGGAAAAAATTTGTCTGTAGTTACAAGATTGGGACAAGCCCGCTGCCACACTATTCCCAAACCACTAAAATTCTGTAAGCCAGAATCAACAGAGGCGAGCACCAGAAAAAACGCCGAGGCAATGAAGCTCGACGAATCCCAGAGAAACGATTAAACTGTCTTGGGTCCCGCAACGAATTTAATCAGAAAAGACAGCGGAGGAGTAAGAAAAATATAATTTCCCTCATCTGTAGTTACGATTAAAAAAAGCTTCTTTTATGCTGCAAAATGAGAACAGAAAACCTTAAAAAACCCTATAACCTGTTTTTATTTTGTGGGGTGGGAAATCATCCAATGACATCTCCCGCTTTGGGTGGAGCGGGAGGGTGTCAGATTCTTACTGACTAAAACCCACCCCTGTTCTTTCCCTGCCTCAGTGCCCAGGGGAGCGGTAACTCTCTTACGACTTTATCTGCTACCCCTAGGCATGCAGGCACCGGCCATGATGACCTCATCGTAGACCTCATCCATCGCTTACCATCAGGCGAGGTTTTTTTTTGTGGTGGTGGGAAACCATCCGTACATGGTAGTAGAAACAAAAAAAAAGGTAAAAAAAGGGCCAAGTGCGAATTTCGCACATTAAGGGTTCCGTACCAAATATTGGTATTTCTTAGTAAAGTATACGTAATAATAAACATTATCACCTAATTTCAAGTTTATAGGTCAATGGGAAGTTAAAAAATTATTCGTAACAAAATTTTGTGACAGACGACGGACGGACAGACGGACAGGTAACAACAATTGGGCTAAAAAAGTATTTTGTGCACTATTCCTAATGTTTTTTTTAAACTTCCAATGACCACACCACAATTAAAATTATCATTCTTACTAATAAGGGATGTAAATGCAGGTTTCTTTTAAGAATTATTTGCTCATAATTGTTATGTACTTTATTTATGACGTCATTTCTCAGTATTTAATGAGAAATTTACTAACAAAATTACAATAAACTGACTCATACAGTCGCAATTTGCTATCTTGATTAGGTCAATATGCATTAAAAGTAAATAAACACTTTTATTATTATATTTTATGACTAAAAGATTAAGATAACTATCTTCCTTATGTTAGAAGTTTTACCAATATGGCGAACAAAACTCATTATAAATAATTATATTAAATAAACTATCAATAAAAACTTGGAAAGTTCCTATTTGAAAGTTATTTAACCTTCGTTTTAACAGAATTTAACGACATTGTTATTCTGGATATAATCAGATCTAATGACAAACAAAAAATACAAACTACGTCCAAACATGGCTAGTGAAAAGGTTACTTGTGAATTCAAAGACCCCTCTGTCGACATAGTTGACGATACTATTATTTTCCTTCTTTTCATGTTGATTGACTACTAAATTTTGTCCGACCAGCTACATAGACAGCTCTATCAATATTGGCATCATTTCAATTCTAGCAGGTGGTAGTGGCTCAGGTGACACCCCATTCCCCCATTCCAGCAAATTGAATGTACCCGCATTGTTTACAACTGAATTGATAACAAACTATTGATCTTTGGAGACATAAAACCAATAGCAGAATACAAGTACAGGAGTAGTCTACATCAGCGGCAGCGACCTCTCGCGCCTGGCCCTGGTCCGGAGCGAGAGAGAATGGGAAGCAGTCACCTTCTGCGAAGCAGTAATGCTCGCGAAGGAGGATGCGGCACGGGTGAGGGAAACTCAACAGTCGCCCTCACGCCTCCAGCATCAGCCGCCGCAGGAGAAGCCCTGGACGCCCCAGGGACATCCCTAGCGCGGGCATCGCCTATTAGGACACATGCCCTAAAAAGCGTTGTTCAGAGGGGGTTCCGAAGTGGTATTTTAAGAGGTCACAAGAAGAAAAAAGTAGAAAAGAAGTAGCAACATTAACCTGCCAAGAAAACAATTGGCTCTGTCCAGGGGTTGTGGATAAATTTGAAACAGAGTTACCGCGCCCCTGGGCACTCAGGGCAGTGAAGGAACAGGGGTGGGTTTTAGTCAGTAAGAGTCTGACACGCCCACCCGTTCCACACATAGCGGGAGATGTCATTTGATGATTTCGCAAACCCAAAAAGAAAAAAGAGTTCACGGGACCACGGGACCCCGGGACGGTAAATGTGCCGATGGTGATCAACGGGGTGGTTTTAGTCCTACACTCCCTGGTCTTTCCCTAAAATTCCATTCTACTAAATTTCTTCGAAGTTCTGCATCGTCGAAGTGCATTAATTCTGTAAATAATAATGCTTTAGCTTTAGCAATGAAAGCAGTAGTCCATCAGGAAACTCTTCAAGTCAAGAATATTATTTGTTTGCACTATGATGACTTAACAATATTTGCATGACCCACAGTTACCATGAAACACGTAACACCTTGAACGGGTCATGATTTTTTAAGACTCTTTTCCTTCACAACAGTTTCAAATGACTGCTTCTACAAGTATCATAATAACATTGTAGCGCCCCTTGGCCATCAAATACTGTGCAAATATTATCGAAAAAACTTCCGAATACTCAACCATCACAACTTGAAATTCTTAAAAGTATATCCGTCGCTGTAATGCTCCATAAAGTGACAGAGACCAAATGAGACTATATGACGTCTTATAGGCGTCTGAATATCCGGCCGAAACATGTGCGAATAGTATCGAAGTTATCAAACACACCTACTTATGTAAATAGGGAAGAATTTTCCGTAACTAGTTGTCAAACATGACATGGCCATTGTTTGTACAAACGTAAATCAATTTGTACTAGATCGTGTAGTTGGGATGGTGTTTGTACAGAGCCGGCGAGGAGTATAGCCTAAATACCGGTCGAATACTGCGAATATCCGGCTTGATTGGTGTCGAATATTTGATTGATTCGCTTATATATATATTTGAAGGGTTAGCTTATATTATATTCTAGTTCTATAGCTATTGTTTTGTAAATAAAATGATTATCAATGAAATAGCAACAAAAGAGATTTTCTTTTTTTTTTTCAAAAAAGAGATTTATTGCAGACTCCAATATCCGGCTTAACATTAGTATTTAACCTTCGACAAATCAGTAACTTATTATTTTCCAAAAATTGCGTTGAGATCACGTATTTTGGACACAAAGCCGAGCAAAAAAAGTCTATTATTGGCCTATTAATTTGCGATGTCTTAAATCTATTGACTATCAACACCGTTCTGTTTGGCGCGAACATTGTCACATGACAATATGATGATTTAAACATTGGATTTATAAAATTTTTGCTTACAATTTGGGATTTTTTTTGTTAAGAATTAAAGACGTTAGTAATATTACGAGACGTAGTATCATTAATATACGTAGAAAGGTCTAAGTTTCCAGCCTAACCAAAATAGATTAATCAGACATACAAAACTTTCATGCCACTAAATTACTGGACTTTTCTATGGGTACACAGAAAAACCAACCTGCATTGGGCCCGCATGGTGGATCACGGCCTCTCACAGAGAGGAGGCCTGTGCCCCAGTAGTGGGGGACATTAAAAAGGCTGATGATGATGACGATGATGAAGTGATGACACAGAAAAAAAGAATAAATTATTTATTTTTCTCCAAAGATATATCTATATAAATAAAAAGGAATGTTGCTACTCTAGAATGGCTCGACCAATTCAGCTAACTTATTTTTTTGTATGTTCCTTAAGGCCCACGGAAGGTTTTAATACTAAAAAAAAAAAATTAAAGTTGATTCTTCTGTTTGTGGCGATAGCTAAGACAGGGACAACGTCTATCGGGTCAGCTAGTATTCTAATAAAGTCAACCTGTCAAATAATTTCGAAGTGCGTAAAATTTTGTAGTTTGTAAAAGAGAGGAACACACTAACACTAAATTAAAATATCAGGAGAATGATGATGAACGGATATGAGCATTCCTTAGTACGTGTTTCCAAATTATTTGGACTGGAAGTTGACCTAATATGACGTATTTGGCCAAAAGGCAAGGTCGATGACACATCGGCAAATTCTATTCATCCTCGTTCAGCTAGCGTTTACAGGTCAGTGATCAATACACTGTGTAAGTATACGTAAGCATATACAGTAAGGTGTTTAATTTTTTCTAAAGTTTGATTTTCATGTGACTGAGTCTCACTGGCACAAAAGAAATATACGCCAAATTTCATGAAGATTAAAGAATATTTAGGGGCTGTACATGTTGGCCACTTTTATCTCACACTAGTGAAATACGTATTATTAGGCAGGTATGATATGATGTGACAAGGTTATTATTAATTTCGTATGTGTATAGAAAAAGAAAAGAAACGAAAAGATCGACTTAGGTATAATAAATTCGACGTGCTAAAATCTTCGTGAAAGAACTTCGTCTTATTTCTGACGGATTCTCGACTCGGAGCATAAACAAATCCTATTCTTTTATATTGGCTCCTATTTCTGACTGAATAAAATCTGTAGATGAGAGGATCTCGTACCTCTTAGACACGATTTCACGTAAATAAACACTTTTTCTTTCTTTCTTGCTTTACAAATATCTAAGGATGAACTTATCCAATCAACCGAGTCCTACTAATACGTGAGGTAATTGGTTTTATCTAAAACAATAAAATTATTATATTTTCATATTTACCCGACAAATATCACCTAAAGTTGTGAAAACTTTTCCCATATTACGAACTAAGTCTACGACAGTTTTTGATCCCTTTAACAAAAGCTAGTAAGTGCACTGTTTTTAAGGGCTTAAATTCTCGGAGGTTGCCCGGCAGTTCTCAGTACAAAATTTACATTTCTGCACAGATCATCGCACTTTTACACATTTCAGTCCGTTAACTAGGCCTCTTTTTACCCATATCTGTACTAAGACCTCACAACACTTCTTTTTCGTGAACACCACAATAACACACAATAAAGTCCTCAAAAACACTTCATAAAAAAAGAATCAGGTCTATTTTTGACCATGTCTCTAAAGCCCAGCGCAACGCCACAATTTCGCACGCAAACAACTGGAAAGCCACAAAAACACTTCAAAGCCTACACTGATTTCTTCCTCCACAAATTGGAGTCGTTTAGATCCTACAGTCTCAATCCTAACTGATCAAAGTTACCGTGTTAACTGCGTGACCCTGCAGTACTCAATTGACCCAGCTGAGGACCTCCTACGCTCTTTTGTTATGCCCAATTGGTAATGCATTGTCTTGCTTGAGCTGCGATTTTGAAATTTGCAAGGTAGGTTTGATTTGGGAATTTTGGCAAATGCAAAATTTTGATACCCTTCTTGCCTACTCAATTATGTGGAATTAGACGGAGGGTTGTGGGAACCCTATAGATGCGAGACGCACAAGACCGGTCGTTGTGGCGACACTTGGAGGAGGCCTATGTCCAGCAGTGGACGCCTTTCGGCTGAAATGAATATGACGTGGAATTATGAAAAGCTAAAATTTTTCATCATCATAATTTCAGACCCGAATAACCCACTGCTGATAGGCCTCATCTTTCTACCGCCATACTTCCGGGCGTTCCTCATCTAGGTGTTCCGCGACTTTGACGATACTTTTACGTAAGATATTTTTTCTCAAGTAACAGTATTGATGCGAAATTAGGCTGATTAATCAGTCTCATAACGTTCCCACTGCTAGCACAAAGGCCTCTCTGTGGGCGAAATTGCGTTGGAATAAATAATTAAGCCGAATTAAATATCCCAAAGTACTGAATCAATTTCCAAGTCTTGTATGACCTTGTGAAGGTTATGACTAGACGTTCAATGACCTAGTGAAAGTCGCAGGTAGTTATTTAATTTAAATTGGTACTGACCGTAGAACCAATCTTTTGAGGAATATCCAGTATCCAGAATAGGATCTAATAAGCTCCAGAAGGATGTGGAATCTTCAGGGAATACCAATAGGCCTTCGAAGTTGTGATAATCAGAAATTCAAGACAAGTTGATCCATAGGCTCACAAACACAAACTGCGGTTAGAATTCTGGGTTCTTCTGCAGTTTGGTTATACCAAGTTACTTAAAAGTTCACAGGAAATGAGTTCACAGAGAACTTATTTTTAAGCCATTAAAACATTTTTTTCGTAATAAAAGTTATGAAATCGACTGAAGGATAGAGTTATTACTGTGCTAGGTTGTCATGCAATAGGTCGCTAACCCGTCGCTGCACTGCAGTTTTATTGTTTTTACGAGTGGCTGTAATTTTGTTTTAAGTGCCGAGAAGAGTTTTCGCACTCGGTGTAATTTATTTTTGATAGGCTCGCGTTTGAGCAGTATGCGCTGATGCTGCTGATGGTAAGCGATGATGTGGTCGACGATGGAGCACGCTTGGCTAGAAGGAACCTATTCACTACCTCCAGGTTGTAGCTAGCAGAAAACATAGACTCCGGATGGAATATCACTCGTAAATTAGCGCGCTGCAGTAATAATGAATTCGGAAATTTTGTCGCTAATGAAAAAATATTTTGATCAGCAGCAGGAGTGAAAAAGTGTTCTCAAGTTAATCTTAGCCACCACCCACGTTGATGAAGGACATTATAAGGGTACCGGGAAACCTGGATCTTACAGTCCGAAATAGGCAGCAAGCAGTGAAGGAAAGTAGTGCCTTATCTGCATTTAACCTGACATATTCATGAGTGCCACACATTTTATACGTATGTGTGACGTCCACACGACATTTCAACGCACTATATCGTCTTAATTTTTTTGGATACGTGACAAAAGAAAAATAAGTAAGTATCCAATATTTTTAGGTATAATAACTGACGGACAACCCCATTGGCATGATAATAATGCTTTTACACGCGGTTCCTATCACCACATACTCCCATACTGGTAGCTGTCTCAAGTGACAAACTAAAGTGTTAAATCTAGTCCACAAATTGCACACAAGGACTGGGTAGCTCGCCTATTGCCTAAGAGCGGAACAGATTTTCTTCAATTGACTCCACAAATTGGATGAAATAGACGAATAATAATTCTGGACTTGGATTGTGACTGGTTTGATAACGAAATAAAAAACGTAACTGAAAAAGTTGAGGGTCTTTGTTGGATGCCAAAATAGTATATGAGAAAGGACGTAAAAATATCATTCAAAAAAGTTTCTGTGACCTAGTTTCGTAAAGAAAATGGACAGTAATGTCCTCCTGTCTGCTATAACAAATACCAAATAATAATGTTATTTTTCCAGTGCGTAGTTACTGCATTTCTTCCTACCTATTCGCGAAATTGTTGCTTTTGGAAAACTATGATTACGAATAACTTCGAAAACCAGCAACATTTAATCTTAAACACGACGTTAGATTTGACATTACTGAATTAATACTAGTGTAGAATAGCCAAAGACTCACCTGTCCATAGCGAGACGAAGCTAAATGCACGTTCCTGTTCTTGAGAGAGAAGTCAGGCCTCTTCCCGAGCCCATAGTTGCTCTTGTTCTGTGATATGAATTTCTTTGGTCTGTCCAGTCTTTCCGTGGAGCCCGTCTCACTATCCTCTTCGGTCGGTCGTTTCGAAGTAGACGGGATGCCTCTGTACGCCCCCCTCGTCCCCCTGATAGTCTTCTCCGGAGACTTATCCTGCTTCCGCGTTATCAGATTATCTTTTCTCTGCTTATTGCTTCTTAAGCTCACATTTGAAGCCATATTGTCCATTATGGCGCTCAAAGCGACCTTATCAATCCCTTATTATTATAGTTATCATACTTCTTGTGATTAATTAAATTATTGAATTGATTAAATAATTGAATAAATAGTGATTTAAGCTTCACAGATAGCGTTTAACATAAATTCATATCGTTACTTGCGTTTATGAGAGTATATAGTAATAACTTGAAAAAAATAATAGTTACAATGGATTACACTAGTTAATTAATATAAATAAATAGCTAATTCCGTCTTTTGTTTCTCTCTCGCTTGGTTGGCATCTTCCGCTAGTCACCGCTCCGAACTGTCTTTATTATACTAGTGAAAAATAATAATTAAATATTATCTAATAAAAAAAAATAACAGTCTTCAGGAAGATTTTGGAAAGTTTTCTTGCAGGATTTTTTTAGATGTTATCTGAAACAAGAGAAGAATAATTTAAGAATACGTGCCCAAAGCTGATGATATGGCAAATCGATAAAAGTGCCCAAGCCAGCACAAGAATTTGTTAAAAATATTAAAATCTCCTCACACTTTACTCCTCTTACTATGTTTGCTAACTAAAACGTCTGTCTCAAAATCAAACGTCACGTTCTCATTAATTAGGAATCTCTTTGTGTCGAAACCACCAATGACAGTCCACTCATAAATTTTCCATCTACCCTCCAATGCCATACATACTACATACGCGTGCTACAACTTTCTCACACATTAATACAAATTAATGACGTCACACGTCCTTTATCAGCTCTTCACGCACGTTATCAGTAGAATCAGTGTAGTACAAGATAATCAACATAACATTGAGTAACTTCTGTTTATTTACTCGTAAACATGCGTGCATAATTACTAATTAGCGAGGAGTGTTGGTGCTTTTGCTTTTGACACACTCTAGTTTGTCAGCTCCATCTTTAAACTGAAACTAAGGCTTAATTCTGTAAGGAAATTGGGTAGAACTATTAAAAAAAGACGGTGTTTCTGGTTTTGTTTTTCCTTTTTTTGACACCGACTTCCGAAATTAAAGTTATTTTGCACTTTTTGTTTTTTTGGATGTCGGTTCTATTTTTTTGTAAAAAAGTTTTTATTTTTCACTTTTTAGTTGTGATTCCCCATTATATTGTGTTAACAATGGATATCTAGGCGATAGCAGCAATCGCGGTTGATTTGCTGTCATTTTTTGAAGAGTTCCGTTGTCTGTCTCCGAAACGCATCATCAGATCTATATGAAATTTAAATGGGCATAATATAATAATATAAACAACTCCCTATCGAACAAAAAAAGAATATTGGAAATCCGTCTATAAAGGACGAAGTTATGCCCGAACATACATAAAAAAAAATACAAACATCCGAATTGATAACCTCCTCCTTTTGGAAGTCGATTAAAAGAATCAGCTAAGTGCTAGTCGGACTCGCGCTTAAAGGTTTGCGAACGTATTATATTTTTTATACAGCAAACTCCAAAGTTAATGTTCCAAGAAACCAAGAATACCACCTACTAGACCTTTGCATTCCAAGCACAAGAGAATAAAAATATTCATGCTGGGGAAAAGTCTCGACGCAATGGGTGCCTGGAAATGGACGCCACCGAGGTCAGCGACGAAAGAGATGTCGAGACGACCTGGACGCGTATCGCGTGGGCTGGTTTGAGGAAGCACGGGAGAAGAGTTCCTTTGACCAGCCCAGCAGTGGGACACTGTAGGTTAGTTAAATAAAAAAATATGGGTATTCAGGTGCATCTAGTCAGACTGAAAGCCGACCACAATATTAGGAAAAGGCTAGGCAGATTGATTGTAGGATCAGCAATAAAATGACAGCATTAACAAGTAGTTTATTGATTAATTTTCTATTGTTTGTCTTATCTAAGGAATGTGTTAGATTGTGAATTTCAAATCTATGTTTGTGACTTAACAGATTATAGATTTCTAGTTAGATTTACAGATAGGTTAGTAACTATGTACTAGGTTAGTAATTACAAAGTTTAAACAAACAAATAAAAAATTTACAAGTGGCATAAAAAAAGGGAGGCGTAAAACTCATTGGGCATCGAAAAATTCGTCCACATCACAGTCAATGGGAAAAGTGCCCAGAACACTGGCAGTTTTGCCACGTTTAATAGCAATGGTGATCAGATAGTAATACTTATTCACAGATCAATCATCATCTTCCTGCCCTCCCATCCTCCATCATCCCATGTTACTTGGGGTCTGCGCAACACGTTTTTTCTTTCCTTTCTGTCCTGTCAGCCGTCATGCTATCACTAACTCCCTTTTCTTTCGTATCACTCCTCACACAATCCATCCATCTTTTCATCTTTCTTATTCACAGATCAATCATCGTTTCATAAAGATTTTAAACCTTAGAAAATAGATAGAATCTAAGTCTAAATCAGTAGAGAACTTATTGATTTTGTTTGTTTGAGTTTTTGAGGAATGCATTGCATATAAGGATGTTTTGATGTTGAAATTGGATGATATTGAGAGTCTAAGAGCTTAGTTAATGCGAGAAGCACTGGACTGGTTGAAGTGGCACCTTGGGGAGGCCTATATCCAGCAGTTGACATGTTTGAATGGTTTTCAAGTATCTGGTTTCTGGACATCCTGTGTGAGATCAGTCTAGGATCAAGTTTCCATAACATGTGGAAAATACATGACTAATATCTTAGTGTATTCTAGGTTATCGGTTTAGTTTCTAGTAAGATGATCTTGTATAGAGCATATTTAATATTAGGCAATCTATAAATATGTAGATAATAGGACTGCCAGCACCATCTAGGTTGAGATGAAAGAACTTAGATGAATAGGAACTGAAGATTAATGATATTCAAATGATTCAAACTGCCAACAACTTGTGAAATGATAATAATATGAGGTTTGGCAGTGAAGCAAGTCACACAACTAGAAAATATTAAAAACTCTGTAGTCACACTACTTACTCTTAGGGTGTAACTTGGAGTATTTATTTAAATTAAACCATTTACAGGCAGTTTTTAATTGGCAAGGAGTTGGTCTATCAGAAAGGTATAGGTAGTTGCCTGAACAGTCTGGAATTATAGTTTTTCATACCCCCATATGAGTGCTTTTAATGCGTCAGGCCCCTGCATCGCCACCAACAATAGGTTTTTAATTGTGTCTGCTAATGAGGGACTTGACGCGTTAAACTGCTTACCTCCACAGGTTCAAAAAGTGTGAAGTTGTAACATAAACAAAGTCAGAGCTAGGCAATTCATGAGTATGCTAAGCAAATTTACAGGATGTTAAAACCAATAAACAAATGTGAGTATTCAAAATTAAAATTCATAAGCCTTTCGAGAGATCGCCAATTAAATAATAATGAACTTTTGATACAAATTTCTTATAAGAATGTTACATTCTGGTTCATTTCCCTTTACTGCTTCTTAGTATTGAAGCTTGAGAAGAAGGAATGCAAACTCGACATAACATCATTTCCAGAATACCGCAACTTTATCATATCTATATTCCATAATTTATTATGAATAAAAGAACAATCCAATTTATTAGACTAATTAACCTAAAACGAACTTTGACATACAAATCATAACACCAATTCAACAAAGAATTATAATCTCATTATCACATAGCGAGCAAACGGGCTGAGATTAACAGGTCAAGATATCAATGGATAACAAATTACATTCTCTAGAACAATGATTAGATGACCAGACATACAATAAAGAAGCCACAAACATTTGATAGTATCAATGTCAATCAAACATATCACTATCACAGCACATTATACTTTACAACATCTACATATTGACATACATACTTTGCACAGATTTCTTACTAGATTCAATCAGCTATTTGACTACCAAGACTTTCACTTGGAGACAAAATTAGCGTGCAAAGATGACAGGTAGCACTGATTACGTTATTTACTAAACTGGACACGAACATGTTGCATTGTTTACAGCGCAACGATTGCACGATCAAACGATCTTTACGATGTTCCCAAAACATGGGCGACCGCCAACGGAGGGTGAGTACACTCCCGGCTTAAACCCACCGCTCGAGTTCATGACGCACTTGACGACAAAAAAACTATGCAAACGACACTGGAATAACGAAAACTAGGTGCCGGCATGAAAAACTACACACGATAGAACACGACTAGGACACACGGCGACTACACATTCCACACATTGTTATACATACATTCTACACCTGTGTCGCGACGACTTATAATACCAGTAGAACTGAAATCCGCAGACAGCGGCCGTTCTAATGCAGTAAATGGCGCATAGCTGAATCAAGCTGAATAAATAGAATAAAAAACTGAAATGACAGCACGTCAAGCTCACAAAACCAATTTCCAGTCGATATTAGGCGTTTTATACCTCGGTATCGGCATCTTCGGGCGGGGGGACGTTTTTAACGACACTGAAACGTTACTTTAGCTAAATTGATATTGGATTCTATAAATACTTACAAATAAAAATCTGGAATCACACCATTGTTTTTTCTTCTGCACAATCAGTAGGTAATCGATGTTGCTATACTAGAAAAAAATATTACCGTGAAAAGTGGGTCATAATCGATCACTTGCATTTCTTCTTTCACTTTCACTTCAAGAAGCTGTTCTGTTCTCACACGTCGAGTACTGCTGCTTATGTGGTATTACTGATGTTTTGTTATGTATTGTTTACCTAAATGTTCAAACAAGCCTTTTTATTTTAAATTATGCAAACATAGCAAGAAACAAGGTTCCTGATTCAAGTTCACATTTTCAATTAATGACAAACATACATGAAATGAGTTAAATCTAATTAAAGCTTTTTTTATTCCACAAAATCACTAGGTCACCTAATCTAATTATCTTCAAGTGCGGTTATTCACAGTGGGGTAAATCGGATAAAATCACTGAATGTGGTAGTTTATTATTTCTTTCGGTCACACTGAACGACATAAATTCCTTTACATGCAAACAAAAGTGACTAATCCTTTTCGTAAAAGTGCGCATGAATGCATTCTGTTACACTATATTGAGACTGAATTTCATTGTTATTAATTTTTTTTTTAGTTTTTAATATTAGACTAATGTTTGTAGAAAAATATTCACTAAAAAATGACTGCATAACAATAAAAGTGCGCTGCAGATTATTGTGTAACTACGTACGTCGTGCACCCGTGCGCAAAGGAATGGAGGCAAATCAAAATAATTCGTTTAGAAATGAAAGAAAAATGAAGTTACTTTTTTCTAATAATAATCAAGCTATTTTATGTTTTTGTCATATTCTTTATAATTATTTATAATAATACAATTTTGTAGAGAAATATATTCTGTTTGATGTATTTGTAAAATTAGTTTTTCTATCTACGTAAAAATGATAATTACACGATTTGGTTTAATTTTGAGTTTCCGAACTGAAAATTGTGATGTCGATTGTGTACATGGCATAAATTCAATTTCTATAATTTTTTACGTGAATTATGATGTGAATAAGTGAATTAGCAGCAATAAATTAAATAATGGCGTTCGTAAGCGCTGTAACCGGCGATGACTGCACGAAGAAGTTCATGGACGTCCTTCAAAATGATTTCAAGACATTAAGTTTGGAGACCAAGAAGAAATATCCTCAGATAAGAGAGGTTTTTATCATTCAACTATTATTTATAATTGCGAAACCTAATTGGGACTTAGCAGCATAAACACAACAATGATTTTAATCTATAAAGTACTTAGTAGTAGTATGTAAATACATTGAAAAAAAAAAACAATATTTTACTCATGTATTTCATTGAAATTGTCCACAAATTAATAATATAATCTTGCCGGTGTACAAAAGCGGCACTTACAGTCGTAATCTACCATTTCACCGCTCAAACAGATTAAAACCTGATAGATACCATTTCAATCCATTAGAACATTTTTATGACCTTATTTATGGGTGGAGTTATTACTGTAATTACTATTTCAAACATTATTTTAACAAATAAAAGCCTGTTCTTTATAATTTTAGTAATAATTTTTTTATATTTCCCATTAAATATGATGAGAATGATCAATTATTATGAGCATCAAAGTTTTAATTACATTCGAAACAAATTCTCTTTTTGACTATTTCTAAAAGAATTTTTCATTCTCATGATTTATAATAGTCCTCATTATCTTCCTTCCCTCATCTCATGTTACTTGGTGTTGTGTGTTTGTGCAAGCCCCACACCCCTTCTCGTCCTTCTTTCATTCTCCCCTGTCAACTTTGACGCTATCATTCACTGACTTCTTTAATAATTTCCAAGTAACAAATCTGAGCGTTTTAGTACATGGCTAACTAATTGAGCAAACAGTTTCAAAAATATTGTGATAGAAGTGAGTCTGATGCAATTCCTAAGTTTTTGTTATAAATAGCATACAGTTAGCAATACTTGTATTGAGTAACCTGTCTGTTAGTATTAACCCATTATAACACATGATATGTACATAGTGTGTATATATAATTAGACTAGCTTCTACCAGCGGCTTCGCCCGCATGGAATTAGTACTTCCGCCGCTATAAATTATAACCTATTTTTTTTTCATAAAACGTTTCCTATGTTACTTTTAATACCTCCAAGAATATATGTACAAAGTTTCATGATGAGCGATTAAGTAGTTTTCGCGTGAAAGTGTAACAAACAAGCTTACATTCACATTTATAATATTAGTAGGATAACACAAAGTCGGGTTAGTTACATTGTCCTTAATATGTTGGGTGTCTTCCCCTGGATTAGCAGAATAACTATTAAAACAATGGAAAATCCAGGAAAAACAAAATTTCTGAAGTAAATTTATTTTGTCATACTTTTTGTATGGAACAGCTTTTTAGGGTTCAGTACCCAAAAATTCCAAACGGAGCCCTATTTCTGTCACTCACGTGTCTGTCTGTCCATTGTCTGTCACATAAGTTTTACAGCCAAACGGTCGGAGCTACAGTCTTCAAATTTTCACAGTATAAGCATCTTGTTGGTCCAAATCCATACAAATAGTCAAAAATACATTTGGTACGGAACCCTAAATGTGCGAAGTCCGACACGCACTTGGCCGGTTTTTTGATATAACAGGGACAAATGCCAGTAGCTTTAATCACTGGAATAATTCCAGTTAGTACCTATATCTAGCAAATAATGTCAAATAAAGTCTTTTCACTAAGCACAGTTTAACACTACAGAGATACCTTAACCCTTTACACCCAGGCTGAAACAAGCGTGAGTTTTAATTTTTTAAATTCCGAGGCCCACAGGACATTTAGTTGGCCGTACCGTCCCCGCGTTTTTTTTAAGTGATTTCAGCACCCTCACGGTTGATTAAAGTCGGTTGCGTTTGCAAAAATTAAACAGTTTGGCGCTAGAATTTTTTGAAAGTCAAACTCATAGTTTCAGCCCGGGTGTAAAGGGTTAATTATGTCTCATTCTTGATACCAAAGTATTTGAAGTTTCCTTAATTCTTCCCATATATTAATAAAGAATAAAGTGTTATTTTTATATTAAAATATTCCATATTTTCTTCCCAGGCATGTGATGAAGCTATAGAGAAACTGTGCCTGGCCTCCAACAACCCTCAAGCCTCTCTGTATGGAGTTGTAAATCAAATTCTATACCCTCTAGTGCAAGGCTGTGAATCTAAGGATCTGAAGATTATAAAGGTAAGTCTATGCTACTCCTACCCCCCATGGCAAAAAGGAGTGATTTTTGTATGTAGACAACTCCTTTTTTTTATTGTCATATGAAAGAAAGAAAGAAAAATAATTTATTCTGCACAGATTTATATATACACATATCATCCAATGACTTCTCCCGCTCTGGGTGGAGTGGGTGAGCGTGTCAGACTTTTACTGACTAAAACCCACCCCTGTTCCTTCAGTTGCTTGAGTGCCCGGGGGTGCGGTAACTCTGTTTCGAATTTATCCACGACTCCTGGGCAGGCATAGACCATAACGGGTCCCGTCAGGTGTTGCTGACATCACTTTGAGGCGCACGTGGAACACTACGCGCCGTCGACTCTCGGGTCTGGTGCTGATCGGAAGGCGAGCTACCCATTACTCGCCGTCCGCAGGCCCGCGCCTACGATGGCCGGGGATAGTCTCGCGACCCCCGACGCCTGGGGCGTATCCTGCGGCAGCTGCTGCTGGAGGCGTGAGGGCGACTCTGTTGAGTCTCCCTCACCTGTTCCGCCTCCTCCTTCGCGAGCATTACTGCTTCGCAAAAGGAAGCGACTGCTTCCCATTCCCTCTCGCTCCTGACCATGGCCTGGACCAGGGCCGGGTGCGAGAGGTTGCTGCCGCTGATGTAGACTACTCCTGCACTTGTATTCTGCTATTGGTTTTGATGTCTCCAAAGATCAATAGTTTGTTATCAATTCAGTTGTAAACAATGTAGGTACATTCAATTTACTGGACCTAAGTCCAGAAGAGCATGAATTACCCGCATTGCATCAGAATAATGATGGTTCCCAAAATGTTTTTTTATTTTTTTTATTATATGAACTGTGGGTAAGTCATGTCAAACCCCAATGTACTGCAGTTTAATTAATATGACTTGCAAAGGGACATAGTATGACTAGTTCTCAAAAAGGCTATTTGCTATACAGATACACATTTAGTTTTTCCTTATTATTTTCTTTCAAAATAAGATGAAACATATTTAGTTTCAAATATAATATACCAATTAAATTTCCAGTTCTGCCTCGGAACAATACAACGTCTAATCGCCCAGCAAGGCATAGACGCTAAAGGCGCCAGACATGTGGTGGACTGCCTCTATAACCTGGGCCAAGGTGGAGTACTGGAGTTGAAGCTGTTGCAGACTGCTGCCCTGTTGATGACCACGTCAGATCTGGTACACGGAGATACGCTGGCTAGGGTGAGCTGAGAAAAACTGTTTTTTTTTTGTTTAGTGGTATTGACTGCACGTAAAGCCTTGGGTTTGATTCTGGTCGGCCCAAATTTATATTGGGGTTTTTATAATGGGTTTCTATTTAGGGTGGGATAGCTGGCAAATGTAAACTTTTTTTACACTTTCGTGAAATAGAGGCGTTATATTATCTATTAACGAAATTTTCTCATAGATTTTTCACTCTTAGGCTACCAGCCATACATCATGATATTTTGAGCCAAAATAAAGTTAACCTTTTTGAGGTGATACAGCTCATCTATTCTAGTCAAAACACAATGTACAAGGTTATGTTTCTCTTTTAAAAGGTAGAGTAAACGACGGTGTCTGAGCTGTGATTAACTGTGGGACAGACACAACTTTCATCCTACAGCTTTTACTATCCTTTGGTCGAAATAGGTACAATACAACTAATTCTATAGTGGTTACACCATGGATGTTTACTGTATACCGGAAATACGATACTCCAGATAGCAAAACACACCACATTTCCGTTATCTGCCAAATCAACAATATTTTGAAGTGCTGAACCAGATTGAAACAATTATTGATTAGATTAGATCACAGAAGATTTCAATAACACAGTTTAACAATTATTATTAAGTAAACTTTTGGAGTGAAAGTTGTTGTTAAAAAGTGGAGTAGTTTTCAAAATGACACCGGTGGGTACCCACGGGCGCGAGTGTTCGAAGATGTTTAGATCTGAAAGGGAAAGGCTACTTGGGGTAAAGTTATTTATTTATTTAAACTTCATGAATTATAAAAGTAATGTAATGCCATTATTATTCTCTACTAGACAGCGAAAACATCCATTTTATTTATTTTCTTTCACAATGCCATAAAAATAGTTAACTTAATGTTCATGAAAATATGAATCCTGTTTTTTTTTTTTTTTTAATCTTATTTTAATTAATTTTTATTGCTTATTGCTTATTATTGCTTATTTAATACAGGATGTAAATGAGTGGTTATATTTTAGATACTGATTCTGTCCATAGAAATGAACATTTTTGCCATAGACGAGTCCGAAAAAAAAATTGGACCTCCCATATTAATTTTGTTAAGCTGATGATAATTTTGTACGAAAAGTCCATTTTTTTTGAGAATGTGCTATGATTTTATTAAAGAAATTTGCGGGTAAAAGCAGTATCTAATGTATGACCAGCCATTTCCGTAACACCCGGTATCTGTAGTCAGTAGTAGAGAAGGGAAGCGCAAGGGTAGCCCGCGAAATTCAAATTTTCTTACGTTTTTTGCAATTTGCAGGTCAGTGTCGGATTGTATCTTGGTCAAAATTTGATTCGCGGCCGTAGCAAGTATTTATAGAATTATAATCATTAAAATCTTTAATACAACTCTCAGTTAGAATTGATTCCAAATGTAAGTATTTCATGAAATCATAACATTTGGCATCAATTCTCACTGAGAGAGAAGTATACATACTTGCTACGGCCGCGCATCATATTTATAGAATTATAATCATTAAAATCTTCAATACAACTCTCTCAGTTAGAATTGATTCCAAATATAAGTATTTCATGAAATCATAACATTTGGCATCAATTCTAACTGAGAGAGAAGTATAGGTTGTATATTGGTCAAAATATGATTCGCGGCCGTAGCAAGTATGTTTTTATAGAATTATAATCATTAAAATCATCAATACACAGTATTGGTTTGTTTAATTTATTATCAGCCCCTAGGGGCTGCTAGCACCACCGCCACACTGCCACAGCTAGCAGTCCACTGGTGGAATATCTCCAATAGCTCGCCATTGTATGATCTTTGACTACGCTCATCCAGTCGATACTATCTATCTTACGTAAAGCATCGCTCAATCTAGTTTCAGGAAGTCTTACCTACGTTCACCCATTCGCAAACTTCAAAACTAGTAGAAACAAAATTGTAACACAAACTCAACTTTTTTGTATAGGTATAAAAGTTATTTTTTTAAAACTGGAAACTACCTCGTACGTACGTAAATTATATCCACTTTTCTGTTGTCTACCATATCCGTTGTCTTTCTCTATCCATTGTATTTAACAAAAACCAATATTTGGTATCTTTGTTCACCAGACAATGGTGATGTGCATGCGCATGGTGTCGCCGTCGGAGAGCCGTGACGTCAGCACCAGCCATGCTGCTGCCGCTACCGTGCGTCAGCTGGTCGCTCTGGTCTTTGAGAGAGCTCTAGCTGAAGCTGAAGGTAAGACCACCTGTTTACCCCACTACCCCAGAAGGAGGTCTTTTTTAGGGTTCCGTACCCGAAGAGTTACCAACGGGACCCTATTACTAAGCCTCCGCTGTCCGTCCGTCTGTCAGCAGGCAGTATCTGATGATCCGTAATAAAAAAAATAAAATAAAAATAAAATTCCTTTAATTCAGATAACATGATCCATACAGTGCAATTAACTCGGTATTAGAAAAAAAAAAAACATAAAACCAAAAAGATAAAATTTAAAATTCATTCAAAATTAATAATCATAATATAGAATAGAATAAAACATTCAAATTTAAAATAGGATAAAAAATAAAAATGAAATCATTCAAAATAAATAAAATAAAATAAAATAAAATAAAAAAACATTCAAATTAAAATAACATAAAAATAAAAAACATTCAAATTACCCGCGTAATAAAAGACACCCATGTCGGAGAAGAGATCCTATCTGCTACAGTCTTCAGAATTCCGTTGCAGCTGCCACGCATTCTGCAGATCAGGGAAAAAGTTTTCTTGCGAATGACGGCATGAAAGCCATCAAGTTCGATATAGCGCGAACATCCCCGATGCACTACAGAGAACACTAAAAGGTAGACAGTTGAAATTTTCGCAGAATATGTATTTCTGTTGCCACTATAACAACAAATAATAAAAATTAAATTAAATTAAGAATTAAAGTAGGCCCCCATACAATGAACGCAATTTTTTCTCTGTATGGTACGGAACCCTTCATGTGCGAGTCCGACTCGCACTTTGCCGGTTTTTTATATTTTTGTTAAAACGTTGCCCCGTTCGTGCGTAAGTACGTATCAGAACAAATATATAAGTATGTTTATCAGTTGTCTAGTACCCATAACACAAGCTCTGCTTAGCTTGGGACTAGATGGCGTTGTGTGATAGTTGTGGAATATTATTATTATTTCGTTTATTTATCTTTTTGACATATTAAATACATTTTTAAATATTTCTTAAAAAATAATATATAAAAAACATTTAAAAATATTAAAAAAAAATATATAAAAAAAAAATAGTAGCCCACCGGTATCGGGAACAGGGTCCAAGCTACCGGCCGGTCAGGGCTCCAGAGAAAGGAACCGCCTGACAATGCGAGCCGTGTCCAGAAGTACTGCTTTCTGAATCAAGTCCTTGATCCAGCCGCCTAACGAGAGCCTCCTCCTTATTATTATTATTATTAAATAACGGAACTATTTGAACGAATCATCATCATTATTTTTTTACCACTGCTTATGCCAATCGATTTTGGGTCTTCTTCCATAGCGGTTTAGGATAATTTTATAAAATTCTTGTGTACCTATCGTATCGTCAAGAAGAGGTTTTTCCTGCAGTGGGTAAATTACTGTGCAGTGGGTTTTATACAGTGCCGTTTTTTTTTTTTTTTTTTTTACACGTAAACGTTGCCCCACACTAGGAATTACTCCTGTATCGTGGGTGCGTTCACAAACATGTATACTCACATACACAAGACACCCAGACCCGGAACAACTATCTGTAGGTCATACAAATATTTGTTCCGTGCGGGGATCGAACCCGCGACACGCAGCGCAGCAGCCGAACGCTCAACCACTGCGCCAACCGTGTCGTTTTCCTAATATAGTAAACAGAAATTCATGCTACTCCAAAAGTATGGAGAAGAAAATGTTACGCCGACCCCAAATACATTGAGATACGGCGCGAGTAGTGTTCCACACGCGCCTCAAAGAGATGTTGTCAGCCACCACTGACGGGGCCCATCGTGGCCGGTGCCTGCGCATTAGGGGTAGCGGATAAATTCTCAACATTAGTTACCGCACCTCTGGGCACTCACGCAGGGAAGGAACAGGGGTGGGTTTTAGTCAGTAAGAGTCTGACACGCCCTTCCGCTCCACCCAGAGCGGGAGATGTCATTGGATGATTTCCCAACCACACAAAAAAAAAATACATTGGTATAAAGACAAGAGAATGACGATGATATATTCTAGTAAACACATTGAACAACCCCTGTTTCAGATTGTGTAAGTTATTAGCGACATTATTAAACTTTTTGGTTACAGGCGCTTTAAAAGTAAACCCAGCTGACGTGAGGCCCCAGACAAACAACAAGGCGCCTAAGGACCTCAAACCTTGTGCTGTCGATGCATATCTCATACTACAGGTAAGATATTAATTCTTCTGTTACAGAAAACTTACCAAGTACTGCTTTTTTATCAGTCGACTAATAAATATACTTCAAATAATACAGTATAGGTGTGCCAATGACAAACTTTAGATCATGACACATTCTTGGAAACTGAATGATAACACTATCAGCATTATTTATAAAACTCGTTAAACATATTCTTAGTTTACTACTGATTAGTGGATTCTAAATTCAGGATAACCTACGTCACATCCATCACATTCAGCTGTCTTTAGGAAAAGACCTCCTTTAAATGAGTAGCTTCTTTCGAGTAGAAAATATCGAATTAAGAATCTGCTCATCGTGTATAAACTAAACACATGGTTAATTGTATAAATAAATTTATAAATCCTTGTTACAAAAAAAAACCATCAGTACCTAACGTGTCTTTATTTATTTATTTATTTAAAGGATTGCCAACGTTGCATACACTATAAAATTAAGAAAACATTACATAAAAATTGTTTAAGTGCTGCAACACACGCGCACGCGCTTTAGTCGGCGATACACACGCCTGTAGCTGGCACAAAAGTACGCAAGTAGGTTGCATGCCAGTGTGCCGTAACAGGTTCGGATTAGTGGATGTCACTATGGTAAAAAGACAAAAAAAGGGCAGGTGAATGATGACTAATGGCATGTAAGCTACCTGCACACTTTTGTGCCAGCTACACGCATGTGTGTCGCGCCTTTTGATGCTTTCAGCAAAAACCTTTACTAACCATATAAAAATCGCACAAATCTTACTATTATCCATTACCTTAAAAAAAAGTTGCTGATAATCGATAGCATAGCATAACATAGCATAGTCTGCCTTCTTTTAATTATTTTACCACTGCTGAGACACAGGTCTCTCTGTGAGAGAGTGTGGGCCGGAATCCACCATGCTGGCCCAATGCGGGTTGGTGGATATCACATCTCATCGTTTTGAGAGCAACCATCGATAGAGTTAACCTAATTATTTTGCCACCATACATCACTATAAACTGTGGTAAAAACTTTGTTTCCAGGACATAATCCAGCTAATAAATGGCGACTCAGCCCACTGGCTGGTCGGTATCTCTGACGTGCCAAAGACCTTCGGACTTGAACTACTGGACACGGTCTTAACCGACTTCTCCCCTATTTTCTTTAAGGTAAGTTTACTAAAATAAGGCCCTTTTTTTGTGGGGTGGGAAATCATCCAATGACTTCAAGGCGTGTAAGACTTTTACTGACTAAAACCCACCCCCTGTTCCTTCAGTTGCCTGTGCCAAGGGGCATGAGAGCGTCTCTGTTGAGAAAATAAGCCCTTATGATATGATATCTCACAATAATTTACAAACGAAATTGAGCTGTATGTTTGATCGAATAAAAGTTACAATTCATCAGCATCATTATTTCATTAATTAATCATTTTTAATTGTCAAAACTCGACCTTACGTCTCAAGAATAGAGATCAATGGTCGTATGCACCTGGAGCGATTCCTTTAAAATAATTAATTGAAAAATTACATTTCTTTTGATTACAGATACCGGAATTCAGGTTCTTATTGAAAGAACACGTATGTGCTCTTATCATCAGGCTGTTCTCCCCAAATGTCAAATACAGGTAAGATAGAATTATATTGATCGATTGGTGCAAATGCTGATAGATTTTGTCTAGTATTGAAGTTCTATAGCTTTTAATGTTTTGCCTAAACTACATTTAATTGGTTAGACCCTCATTATCACCAACATCATTCTATTGCCATTATCCCAATTTAATTAGTCTGTGCCATATGGCTTTTTTTCCACACTTCTCTTGATGCAGTTTTATTTCCCCTTAGTTGGGTGTTAAAAAAAGTAGGGGGTAACGTGTACAATAACACTAATTATATTTAGTCGGTAAGTTCAAAAAATATTAGACACGTATGTTTTGCTTTATCAAATTAATAAAAATAATGACAAAGATAAATGCATCAAAGTTCAGGAGTGGGGACTTGTTACGTAACTTCTAAGTAAAAAGTGGTATATTTTTGATGTAGGTGTGACGTTACGCGGTATTCCAACGAACTCTAGCGTCCTCATTCTTTTTTTAGTGACAAAAGAAAAATACGTGTTCAATAGTTTTTGGTAATAACTGACTGACGGAGCAAATAGATTTTTTAGTCATCTACCCTATTATACAGGCTGTTATTTTTTAGACATCTACCCTATTAAACAGGCTGTTATTTTTTTAGTCATCTATCCTATTGTACCTACAGGCTGTTATTTTTTAATCATCTACCCTATTAAACAGGCTGTTATTTTTTTAGTCATCTATCCTATTATACAGGCTGTTATTTTTTAGTCATCTACACTATTATACAGACTGTTATTTTTAGTCATCTACCCTATTATACAGGCTGTTATTTTTTAGTCATCTACCCTATTATACAGGATGTTATTTTTTAGTCATCTACCCTGTTATATATAGGCTGTTATTTTTTTATTCATATACAGGTTATTATTTTTGTGAAAGTAGTGAAGCAAACTTGCCACCACCCCTTGTCCCCCAGGGCCGCATTCACAGCCCTACACATCCCAGGGGCCGCAGCAGCAGGTGGAGCGGCCAGCCCCGCGGCGGCCGAACGGCCTCACTTCCCTGTCACCATGCGACTGCTGAGACTCGTGTCCGTCATCGTGCACAAGTACCATTCTGTGCTGGTGAGTTGTAAACAGAGAACACACAACTGTGATAGTTACTGAATATAGTCACTAAACATCACGGCTGTGGGTTTTTGATATGTTTCGTTGCTAAACCGCCTATTAAAACCACATTCTGTGTATAAAGAAATCGAAACCATGTTTTTTTTTGTTCAAAATAATAATAATAAGTTTATTTTATTTGATTTTTCACAGTCTTACAAGAAATTTCCAGGCTATATTTTCACAATACAAAAGAATTAAACATCTATAGCCGAACTAGGCAAAAGCCTGAATTTCAGCTATCAGTGCCAATCCCCTCAAATATTAAATATTATTGCTAGCCATTGAGCAGAATTGTTATTTAACATGTAATCTTAATTTGAAAATAAAAGCAAAATCAATGAACTAAAAAGTAAGTCACAAAATCATTAAAGCTAAATTATAAAACATTAAAAGTACATAATAAAACCATTCATTCGGAACAATAAAACATTAAATTATTATCTAAAAATAATAACATGATTACAATTAATTCGTTAATAAAAAATCACCAGAAAAAAATTGAAATAAAAAAATAAAGTCAGTGAAGTATTTAAAATTAAATCTTAGGAGTAAATTAATTAAAAATAAAATATATATTGTAGTTAAAAAACACGCTTATAAATAGTCTGTTATCTTTGGGAGTCCGCAATATTAAATTTAGAATGACGTTATTTTATTTTTTATATTTTTCTCAGAATATCCTTTGATTAGATACGAGACTCGTACCCTTTTTCATTTGATATCATGAGCATGCATAAAAAGTCATCTTGGGGAGTCCGCCAGAATGGATTTATAAGTTTACTACGTAATAAATAAAGCTACAACTTACCTACTACACTACTACTACTACTTAGCTAACCATGCATTGAATAGAATAGAATACTCTTTATTATGTACTCCATATAAATTACAATAAAAATATGAGGAAAACATTTCATTGGGTGACATAATGGGCGGCCTTATCGCTAAAAGCGATCTTTTCAAGACAACCTTAACATCACAACAAACATGCATTGACATCCAAACTAAATTTTTTAGCAAAATTTCAGCTCAATCGGAAACCGGCAAGTGGGTATAATTTAACTTTTAAGATTTTTTTAACACAGTTACTTATAGGTGACGCGATTAAAAGCAGATTGTTGGCCTAATCGTATTATTGGATATACAGTATATAACAAAAACCCTGTCCGATCCTGAAGGGTATTACTTGGTATCGTACTGCCTACACATATACGTAATCATTTAATGGATACGAGATTACGAAAATCTTATCAAAAGCAACACTGAGCGCTTGACAAAGTTCACCTACTGTTTCGTTTCAAAGATGCCGCCTGGGCGAGACAGAGTACCTACAGCGCGGCTAGTGCAGGGCGGTATCGTTTGAAATAAAAATAGGTAAAAATGAAAAGATTTCGCCGGCCGGTTAGAGTGTTGTCAACCTATGAAAATTTGCCATATTGGTGTTAAATTTCTAAAAAATTAAAATAAAGCATTATAGAATGTCCTAATTGGAATCGGTGGAGTAAGCCCGGGTGGAAGGTAGTAAGACTAACCGATGAGACGAAATACTGAAGTACCTTATTAGTGACACTACTGTATTAATAAAATAAATAGTACTTATTCTATTCTATCTATACCCAGGTCACAGAATGTGAGATTTTCCTGTCGCTCACCATAAAATTCCTGGACCCAGACAAACCAATGTGGCAGAGAGCTTTGGCTTTGGAAGTTCTGCATAAAATGACGATACAACCAAGTGAGTATATTACGAGTATTATGAGCTTAACGTTCGGTAACGCGACAATAGGTTTTTAATAATTAATATTAATAATTTTTAATAATTTTTTTTTTCGCACGGCCTCACTGGTGAGGCTTTGAGCGATGACGTGGATAAGTTATTAGTTACAAAACATTTTTTAAACAAGCTTTTACACCGGCTATCATAATTAGATGTGTACACAAAATTTCGTGTCCGTTCTGTTCAGCATTGAAGAGTTCCTTTATCTGGAGCAAATCCTGGATGTCGATTCTGGTCATGCTTACCATCAAATTGCATTGTCTTCGGAACCGTATCACCGGGTAAAAATTCAACTGCGTAAGATAAGAGAAAGTGGTCATATTTCAGCTTGCAAGATTTGACCTCAACCACGGGGTCTCATCTCGAACAAAGAAAATTTAGTTAAAAAAAAATCAACAGATGGCGTAATATGCATCGATTTCTTAATCAAGTTTAAAGTAACATTAATATTTTAAAAAAAAATATGGTAAAAACTGTATTTTCTTATTTAGTAAACTATCCTAAGCATAAAATTGTGGAATAATTGACTCCCAATTAAAAGTTAGATGTTAATTGAATGAATCCTTTGGCATTTATATTTCTTGTACTAGTAGATGGCGCTGTTTGAAGTTTTAGAGTTTATCCATTCGCCTCTTTAAAATTTCTTTAGTGACACATTTTGAAACGGTAAAATTGTTATGAAGTGCCAAAAATACTATAAAGTAATTCCTCAATGTGTGAGAAAATATTGGTAAGACTTTATGTAAATGCATTCAACTTGCAAACCGTCGTCGCTGCTAACACCATCTAGCGAGGTGTAGAGGACGGGCCCGAACGAAGAACAAAAGTTGCTTGTGCCAGACGAAAACCCGTAGTTACGGCGGTACCGTTTCTTTGTATGGGATGAGGCATCTGTACGCTAGTATATTATCTGTGCCCGAACATACATACAAACATTGCAAGTTAAATAAAAGCTTTTAAAAATACAGGCCGTAACGGAAATAAGTAGTCATATTTTAGATAGCTCACGGCTAAAGTAATAACAGCCACACGGGTCGATCCATCAGGTTAAGCTACGCTTGCCGGGGTTGGTCCGTGGATAGGTTATATACATACCGACTCCTACACGGTGGTGCATACGGTGGAGGTCTGCCTCGCTTGGGCGGAGCACCGCCGCGCGCCGTGTCCTCGTGGATGCGATAGGTGGCGGCGACCTCTCGCGTCCGGCCCTGGTTCAGGCCATGGTACGGAGCGAGAGGGAATGGGAGGCAGTCTCCTCCTTCTGCGAAGTAGTAATGCTCGCGAAGGCGGAGGCGGGACGCGTGAGGGAAGCTCAACGGAGTGGCCCTCACGGCCCCGGCCGCTACCACCGCAGGAGAGGTACTGGGCGTAGGAGGTCGCGAGACAATCTCCGGCCACGTAGACCCGGGCCTGCGGACGGCGAGCAGTGGGTAGCTCGCCGTCCGATCAGATGATATCCCACACTCCCAAAAAAAAAAGCTATGACGAAGTAGTGCAGTTGCTGGATGGGCACTTCAAACTAAACAAAACACAATACAACAAAACTCAATACAATAACAAGACAATAAACAACAACAAAACAAAAACAATATCCAAATACAATATACCCAATACCAATATACTTAATTCCTATAGGCAGAAATAGTATTTAATATCACTACGCATTTCCGTAACACACTGTATAGTGCAATTTAGGAGTGGCTGATCTCCAGCAGTGCCTGAATTCATTAGACAGTTTTACAACAAGAGATTTCCCCCACAGATCTTCTGAAAGCTTTCTGCGAGTGCTACGACATGAAGCCACACGCGACGAACATATTCCAAGACATAGTGAATGCTCTCGGCGCATACGTGCAGAGCTTGTTCGTCGCTTCTAACGTTAACACTGCAGCTGGTACGTATTCCACAAAAATTGTACTGTCGTAATACATTTTAAGAGAGTATCACATGTAGAGGTTCTTTCGCCAGAAACAACCCTGATCACTCTATTGTGTTTTCGTCCGTTTATATGCCATGGTAGACTATCTATTTGTTCGTCTATTTGTACCTGGCACCATGTCGCCGTGTAATCGTGAGTTGTGAGTGCGGTGCCCATGTCCAGAACATGACTCAGGGTGGTATTAAATTTATTCTAGATTTTTGTACAATGTGAGTTTGATCAAAGATCTAGGACGACTTCGTCAAATGTGTCATCAACATTTAAAATCAAAATGGCTGCAATTTAGATTTTGTCTTTCTTTAGTAAACGGTGATACTTTCATAACAATGTAATTGAATGTTGAGTCATTTATACGTAAAAAACGCTTTTAGGAATGTTTGACTTCGACTTGTAATTATTTTTATTTATCTTGAATGCTTTTTCCACTTCGCATTTCGATCCATGGCTTCATCCAAAGCTTTTCTTGTTTTATTTTTTCTTTTTTAATAATAATCTAATGACAATAGCAGCACATAAAGTTGCTCCACGTTCCTCAATTTTCTCAGACTACGTAAAATCTTGGACAAAGATATTGGACAAGTGTAATGGGCATCCGTCAAAGAAATTTGATCAAATATATAGGACATAGATATTGGACAAAGATTTAGGATAAATGTAATACCACCCTTACATAGTGGTATGCCCCAAGTGTCCATACACCTGGACTATGGAGGACTTGATGAATGCTACTGACGCTGCAACGAATGTGGCCAGCTTTTGGGCCGAAAGTATTTGATAAGTTCAAAACCATCGATTCGAAAGAAGATAAAAAAATAAAAGAAAAGATGATGATGATGATTATGATTATAAAAAAAAACACTGTTCACAGGGCTAGGTAAGCCCGTAACACACAAATAGACAAACCAATTGCGTAGGCATAGTTTCAGGATCCTGTTGGTATACTTTAGGTACGGTATCCAAAAACCCAACATGAATACAGTTGTCAAATAAAGTGTCTTTTGAGGAACGTATAACGTGCGTACAGCTAAGGAATGGAATTCCCTACCGGAGTCTGTGTTTCCTGATAGCTACAACCTGGGGGTCTCTACTAGAGCGAATAGGTTACTTCTATTCAAGCGTGCTCCATCGTCGAATACGTCATGGCTACCATCTGGTGTGATAATGTTCAAACGCGAGACTAATCAATTACATAAAAAAACATCACATTTTACATTAAAATAAACAAAATTTCCTGTCAAGTAGGTTTCATTAAACCTCTGTATATTTTCCATCACCAATGCGTGAGATCTACATCAGTTCGGATTTCCCCCGCCACATAGTCAATATCCGGCAGCATTATATCCTCATTCAGGTTACTGTCTTTGTACACGATGAATCTGCTGTCCTGCTCACTCTCCTTGTAGTCCTCCTCTTCTTCAAGGTCTATGCTTAAATCTTCGATGTTAACTGGGATAGCCGGAAATTCTTTCGTGGAGTCAATCGCTTTTATTACATATTCTGGAATGAGATTATAGAAATATCAATGGATAGTAAAGAAAAAAAGAAAAAGATTTTTTTCGTGCCTCGCATAGAATAACAAAATGTTTGCAAGGCATGATATCAAGTGATAATAATAATAAAAAAAACAACATAGTAAATATATGGAAAAGACCTGTACCCAAAAGAGCACCTATCTCAGCATATGCTGCGATATTTATAAAATAAACTGCTGACCCAGCAAACGTTGTTCTGTGATTAAAAAATGGGGGGTGGGGGTAGGAGGGTGAAAAATACTTTACGACCTATTCTCATACCTACCAAATATTAAAAAAAAACCATTAAAATCGGTCGAGCCGTTTCGAAGGAGTGCAACCACAAACAACGCGACACGAGATTTTTATACAGTGTGAGTCTTTATAATGTGCACATATCAAAATGAGGGATTTTATACTTAATTTTATCGAAGGAAAAAATAGAAAAAAATCTAAATAATTTAGTTTTTTTTTTAAATTGATGAAAAATAAAACAGCTTTTTGCAAAAAAAACATGTTTATTTTCAATTGCGTTTAGTTCTTTTTCACAATTTTCATTTTATGAGGACGCCTAATTACTTCCAATTATTATGAAGCTTGTTTCATCGCGATAGAACAATATTTTAAAAGCTACACCGTTTTGTTTTCGCTTTTTTTTATATAAAAAATATTTAGATTTTTTTATATATTTTTTTCGTCGATAAAATTAAGCATAGATTGCCTCATTTCGATATGTGCACATTATATAGACTCACACTGTATATTAGAAGATAACGCAGCGCTGGTATAGATGTAGGTAGAAGGTCCCTTGGACGAGTGCACCAGGATATCAGGCCGCAAGGAAAATTGGCGAATGATAGTGAGGCGAATCACATTGACCTCTGTAGTCGGTACGTGGTGATTACGACAGCTCTCAGTCAAGAGTGTCACGACAGAGAAGAATAGAAATAGGCTCGTCCCTATTAATATTAGCAGCCTGTTACGCTCCCACCTAATACCGCTTCTCATGCAGAGATGGCACTAGCATCAATCTCCATGCTGCGCTATTACGTAGGATTAAAATATATCTGGCCATAGATGTAGGTACAGTCACGAGCAAAAATATGTACACAAGCAAACTTTGCTTGTAATATAAGCTCGAGTATTTTAAAACCGTCTATTTAAAATACTCGACCTTACAAGTAAAGTTTGCTTTTTTTCTGTGGGGTGGAAAACCATCCAATGACATCTCCCGCTCTGGGTGGAGCGGGAGGGCGTGTCAGACTCTTACTGATTAAAACCCACCCCTGTTCCTTCCCTGCCCTGAGTGCCCAGGGGCGCGGTAACTCTGTTTCGAATTTATCCACAACCCCTGGGCAGGCATCGGCCATGACGGGCCCCGTCATGTTTGCTGACAACTCTTTGAGGCGCGCGAGGAATACTACGCGCCGTCGATTCTCAGGCCTGGGCATTATGTTCGCGCATACATACCTATCAGTAATTGATTCAAAAGCTTTTAGGTACATTAGAGAGCAGTGGTGGCCCAGTGGTAACGGCCGCGACTTACAAGTTGTAGATCGTGCTGCTCTCAAAACGGTGAAGGAAAACATCGTGAGGAAACCGGCATGTCTTAGAATAAAAAAATCGAAGACATGTGACATTCAGCAACCCGCACTGGGCCTGCAGTCTCGACATAGTAAACGATTGCGTAACGAGCGAAATCGCAAGGAGGCAAACTTTTATGTCCTTTAATATTTTGACAAGTTAATTGAGTAATTCAGTAAAATTTAAATAAATTACAAGTTTTCATGAAAATTAGTGCTTGCAAGTTAAAATTTACGCCGTCTCTGACTCTGTACATATTTCAAGAAAATCAATTAATTTTTCATGTTATGATCTATAATTTTTCGTCACAAATGAGAGAGTTTTTTAACGGCTATTAATTTAGCGATCGGTAGCTAACGTAAGTTTCGCTATCAATGTCGAGACGGCAGGCCTAGGGCTCTGTAGGCTAGTAGGCTAGGAGGCCTGTGTCCCAGCAGTGGGAACATATTAAAGCTGATTATGTGAATAGATTCACTTACTCGTACTCTTCAAACCCTCTCTCAAGTTCCGGTCATCGGTGTCATTACCCTCCCACGCGTCTTCTACTGTTTCGTTCAATTCAGCCAACCTCTCCTCGAACTCCACCATTTTGAGGTACATGTCCACGAGGGGGCGACACCGTTTTATACACATCCTGTAACTTGGGAAGCGGTTTGTACGGTAGTTGTTTGGGCAGCCAAGACGTTCTCTACAAGTAGAAGATCAGCAGGGTGAGGTTTTTAAAGCTCTGTGTATCCTATTAGATTATAAACTAGCGACCAGCCCCAGCTTCGCATGCGTAACAATTATAAACCTAAACCTTTGTCTATTTGTGAAAACCGCATAAAAATTAGTTTATAGTTTATTAGTTCAGTAGTTTTTGAGTTTATCGCGTACAGACACGACGGGCAACTTTATTTTATAATATGTAGTGATGTGAAAGTTTGTGAGGATGGATTTATGGATGTTTGTTACTCTTTCACGCTACGTACTGTTTGGATCAGAATGTTGGGCTGTGAAAAAGACGGATGAAAAAAGATTGCATGTGGTGGAGATGAGAATGTTGAGATGGATGTGTGGAGTAACGAGAATGGATAAGGTGAGAAATAAGTACATTAGAGGTAGTTTAAAAGTGGCGCCAGTCACCGAAAAGTTGAAAGGGAATCGCTTATCTTGGTATGGTCATGTGAAGAGGAGGGATGAAACACATGTAACTAAAAGAGTAATGAATATAAATGTGGATGGATGAAGAGGGAGAGGGAGGCCAAAGAAAGTATGGATGGATTGTGTGAGGAGTGATATGAAAGAAAAGGTAGTTATAGATAGCGTGACGGCTGACAGGACAGAATGGAAGAAAAAAACGTGTTGCTCCAACCCCAAGTAACATGGGATAAGGGCAGGAAGATGATGATGTTACTCTTTCACGCAGAAACTACAGACCGTAATTTTGAACGGATTGGATAAATTATTTCTATTTTAGATAAAATTTATAAAAATAATAAATCAAAATGAGTCTACTTTCCTAGACAACCCATCAAAGTTAGCTCTTGGCCATATTGCCTTTAACAAATAAACATATTACGTGCAGTTCTGCTGCAAGAACACGAAGGTCCACACAGGTGCTACATTTTCCACGCACACTCCTGGCGAGAACCGCCGCGTGCATCGCATCTTCACCAGCTTGGCTACGGCTGGATGCTGCATGCTTTCCACTGTCATGAGAAAAAATAATCATCATTATGAGCCTTTAGAAGACCAGAGAGTCTAGACAAAGTGCTATTCTATCTGTGATACGATTGTCAAATATTCAGATATCGGGTTGAAATGTGCTATCTAAATGTCACGGGATCAATCCCAAACATTTTGGCATTTCGACAATCGCTATATATGGTCACTTTGTCTAAAACCCCAGTGCTAGACACAGGCCTACGAGAATTTCCACGTGGTTTGGTCGTTCGGCGGCAGCGACCTCTCGCGCTCTGCCCTGGTCCAGGCCATGGTACGGAGCGAGAGGGAATGGGAACCTGTTACCTCCTTCTGCGAAGCAGTTATGCTCGCAAAGGAGGAGGCGGAACGCGTTAGGGAAAGTCAACGGAAACGCCCCAGGAGCCGCCGCAGACGATGCCCTGGGCGTCGGGGATCGCAAGCCGATCTCCGGCCACCGTAGGCGCGGGCTTGCAGATGGCGAGTAATAGGTAGCTCGCCGTCTGGTAAGGACCAGGCCTGAGAGTTAACGGCGCGTAGTGTACCACGCGCGCCTCAAAGAGATGTCCGCAATAACTGACGAGACCCATCGAGGCCGATGCCTAGAGAACCCATAAAATCAGAAACCACCAGTCTTTCCAAGGAGTACCAGTTACAAATTGTTCACAATATCTGTACACTTGGCGTCGATGACGTCATGGCGGTATCGGCAACGAAGATGCAAACCGTACTGACGCGAGCGGGCGAGCGCGGGTAGGAGAAGGGGGAAGCGAGAGGGGCGTCGGATTCCAGCGAGGTGCAGAGATATTGTGACCGGCTTGTATTGGGTTGTGGAGCTCAAATAGACAGTCGCTTAATGTGAAATGCTAGTACTCAGACGCATCCGGTTAGACTGGAAGCCGACCCCAAACTATTTGGGAAAAGGCTAGGCAGATTGATTGAATGCAGTCCAATCCCTTGCTAAGGCATTATTGAACTGTTCACCATACTGCCGAAAACCAGCTTCAGAATTCTCAAAACGTTTTGAGAACACATTCATTCTGCATACAGCTAAGGAGTGGAATTCCCTGCCGCAGTCTTTGTTTCATGTTAGCTATAACGTGGAGGTCTTGAAGACAAGAGTGAATAGGTTAGCTTCTAGGCAAGTGTGCTCTATCGTCGACCACATCATCGCTAGTGGTCAAGCGCGAGCCTAATAATTTCAAAATAAGGAGTATGCATTAGCTAGGACGAACTGAACGTCTACTTACAAAATTTTTGATCGACAATACAACTGACCAGGCCGACTATTGACAAAAGTGTTACAGATAGCGTTATTATAAACAGTTTTGTGCACATTTTCATTGCGTTAATATTAACACAAGTGACAATGATTGTCAATAAGCATAGCCTACTAGATTGTTTGAGATCTTAATATTCTTACATTAGTATGACATTAATTTTATTTGAATGAAGTTTGAGTTTCCTTTCGACCTTCATGATGTACACAGAAATCCTGCATCGCGCAAACAGAGTTCTCCGCGCGATTTGAACATACAACAATCCGAAATCAACCATCGTGCAGTTGCCCGGACCAGACACAACACCCGTCGTCGGAGGATCCTCCGTTTTCGCATACCTCTAACGTACTTACATTATTTCAAAGGTTTCTTCTACTTATATGAAACACTGTAAACTATAGTGTCCAATAACAATGTTTCATGATCATCATCAGCCTTTTAATGTCCACACTGCTGGGGCACAGGCCTCCTCAGTTAAGATTATAAAAAGCAACAGTTTTTCCTACTTTTATCCAGACCGTACGACGTCTATAGGAAAGTTTCTCAGGCGGGAATCTTATTCAAAGTTTTTGTTTCAAGGGTCATCAGGCATACCACAACAGTCAGGATTCTACTGGAAGGGAGTCTGGCTACCACTCTGCGTCACATTCGACCCTGGCACTGCTAAATCTGTGTAGTAAGTATTCTATTTATTTTAACACTTTACGTATAGAGGAGGACCTAATGCCATAGGCTATACAAAACGCCTTTATTCCGTTTATTTACTCCTCTTTACAAATTAATTATATTCTAAATATTTTATAAAAACATATTTTACAAAAAAAATACATTTAAAAAACTTTTTTACAAAAAAAAACAACCGACTTCCAAAAAACAAAAATACTCTAAAAATTAAAAAAGTTATTTTTTAATTTTTAGAGTATTTTTGTTTTTTGGAAGTCGGTTGTTTTTTTGTAAATTAGTTTTTTATTTTTCACTTTTTAGTTGTTATACCCCAGAATTCAAAACCCCAAGAACATGGAACGTGAAATTTAAACATACTTTCTCGTAATTGGAGAAAACCAAAACGTCGTCTAAGTATACATATTTTTCGTTTTGGTTCAGTTTTTCAAAAACCGCTGAATCAATTTCGATAAAATTTTTATGGGACCATCTCGGGAGTATATGCTTTCGGATAAAAAAATAATTTTAAAAATCGGTCATCAAATGACAGAGAAATCGGAGGACATACATAAAAAAAACATACATACAGTCGAGCATAGAACCTCCTTTTTCGAAGTCGGTTTAAAATAGTAGTTCGGCGGGACACCTATTTTTAAATGTTTTCTTTCATGTCTCCCGACAGAGAGCAGAGTCCAAGCTACCGGTGGTTAGGGCTCTAGAGACAGGAAGGAGCCTTCTCTCACAAACTGCAATTTGTCCGTCTGAAACCGTGTCTAACTGAACAAATAAATTAATCTATGTGCAGAAATGCATCATGTATTTTCTACCGTACGTCACTGCACTCCCAAAATGTAGGTAGAGTTCAAAGTGCAAATATACGAGCCTAAAATCATCTAGGTATATGCACCGTACACTAACAATAGCGCAAAATCATTCTAGAACTTTCTTGACTGTCTCATTTGAAACGTCAAATCATTTAATGACATTATTTATTTTCCAGTATAGAAATGCTGGACCGCACAGAAGCCCCGATTATTCAGGATGGGTATGGCATTTCAGTGGCGTACGCTTGCCTCATGGAGATCATACGGTCTATCGCCATCAGTGTTGAGGGCGAGGAGTATTTCAGGTAAATATTCCACTTTACTCCAAAATATCTAACGGTTAAAGGATGTCCTGAACTTCCGAATAGTCAATAAAAAATAAAGAAACCTTTCTATCTCATGTATTGTTGTTTACAAAAAAAACATCTTCGGTGCTAAATAACAAAGAAACACAGAATTCCGAAATTAAAATTATTTTGCACTTTTTAATTTTTTTTTTATGGAAGACGGTTGTATTTTTTTTTATAGAGTTTTTTATGAAGTCTGTTAAATGGATGATTGGGTCAGTTTGGAAATGTCCTCAAAAACTAGTATGTTCTTTAATACTGTAAACCTTTAATAAGTTTGGTAGATAAACAAAATACTTAATTAATTTCGCATCTTTTAGGTTACTAGCGACCCGCCTCAGCTTTGCTCGGGTACAAATTATACATTTACCCTTCCTCATACTGACAGGGCCCATCGTGGCCGGTGCCTGCATGCCTAGGGGTAGCGGATAAATTCTTAACATGAGTTACCGCACCCCTGGGCACTCAGGCAGGGAAGGAACAGGGTGGGTTTTAGTGAGTAAGAGTCTGACACGCCCTCCCGCTCCACCCAGAGCGGGAGATGATGTCATTGGATGATTTCCCACCCCACAAAAGCTTCCTTATGAATCACTCTGTCTATTGGTGAAAACTGCATGAAAATCTCTTCACTAGTTTTTGAAATTATCGCGTATAGACACGGCGGGGGACTTTTTTATAATATGTAATGATTATTTGTTTTGTGAAGCAATGAATTTAATTTGCAGACTTCAAGAAATGTATGAAGATATACAGAACGACACAGAAGAAAGAGAAATTAACTCAAACAAGAATGGCAATCACAAAGGTAAAGCTAATCCAACTTCCTACTAATATTATCCTACTTCTTACTTAAAATTATAAATGCGAAAGTTTGGACGGATATTTGTTACTCAATCACGCCAGAACGGCTGAAGGGATCATCATTCTCCTGCCCTTATCCCAATTTATTTGGGGCCGGCGCAACATGTCTTTTTCTTCCATACTCCTCTATTAGTCGCCATCTCTGTAGTCACCTCCTTTTACCCATATCCTCTTTCACACAGTCCATCCATCATTTCTTTGACCTTCCTCTACTCTTATAGCCATCCACATCCATACACAAGACTTTCCTCACGACATTTTCTTCATTCCTCCGCATCACATGCCCATACCACGACAACCGATTTCCACACAATTTTTTAGTCAGCGGTGCCACTTTCAGACTTCCTCTTATAATATACTCATTCCTAATTCTATCCATGCGCTAACAGCACCGCTCGCATCGCATTCTCATCTCAGCCGCATGCAATTGCTTTTCATTCATCCCTTTTGTGGCCCAACATTCTGAACCATACAAGACAGCAGGTCTGACCATTGTTTTATAAATCTTCCCCTTAAGTTTAAGGGGAATGCGGGAGTCGCAGATAGTCCCGGCGATAGATAGAACGGCTGAAGGGATCTGAATGAAATTTGGCAGAGATAGATTATAGTCTGTAATAGTACATAGGCTATAATTTATAGTGGGGGAATTACTAATTCCACGCGGGCGAAGACGCTGGCAGAAATTAGTTCGATTTAATTTGAAGGAAAGCCACAGCATTTTTGGTACAATTTTTTTATAATGCAACTTTTTTTCTGTTCATAAGATACAGACAGCAAGACGGACAAAATAATAACAAACAATTCACATAATGGAGAAGCTGATCAGAACTCCAACGTGGTGCAGAAGATAGAAGATGATGTAGAGAATAAGGAAAGGGAACTTAGATTGCAGGCAAGTAACGCAATATAAACATTAAATAAACTTCTCAAATTCGGACTGGGACTATATTTAGGAAGGAATAGCGATACTAGAAGGGCCACCTCGACTACTACAGTTCTTTTGTGTGAGTCTCTCACTAAGAATAGAGTATTTGACTCTATTTTTATTATTTGTATCAAATGTTTATAATATCGTTAATGGTATCTTTATCGTTTTAAAACACCGTTATTCAAATGGCATAGAGAAAAATCATTCTATTCTGTGACTGAGTACCTTAACTTTAAATATTTCCAATGGTATCTTAGTATTATAATTTGACAAATGATTGACATTCTTATTTTGAATATTTATTATCTATAATTTATGTTCCAATTTAATTAATATAAATAATTATGTTCATGCTAGTTTTAGCGAATTGTTTTAGAAACTGATAAAATTTCATTTCATTACTTTTTGTTGTTTTTCACAGGTACTTAAATCGTCATGGTGCGGCCTAGTTTGGGGTTTATCAGTACTAGCTGAAGCGAGCATAGGTGAACTGGAGAACATACTCCGTGCCATACAAACTCTGGCTAGAGTTAGTGGAAAGGTAATTAAATGGCCAATACATATTCTGAAACATCAAAAACTATTCGTGTAAGGACTTTAAACACACAACACAACACGAAACATGTCATTCAAAAACTCACATAAACTTCCAATTATATCCAGATTTTGCAATGACATTTTTGCCCAAATTAGTTTTTCTTTATTTTTGTATTAATAGGCCTTAATTTGGCTTGCATAAAAGATTCTCCTCTTATGTGCGTCCGGTGCATCCTATGCAGATAGCCTTTCTACTAATTGAAATCTCTACAGGCATCACATACAATACGAGCGATTTTCCTATACCGCCTATCGATTTCATAAAGTATCTTTCGCCTAACCATACCATTTTCCACCCAGGTGGGCCACTCAGTAGGTCGCGATGCCTGCGTCAGCGCACTCTGTCGCTGCGCCCTCCCAGCGCAGTACGTGGTGCCAGCGCTCGGAGCCCTGGGGGCGCTGCCGTGTCCCTGGCGCCGCGAGCCTCCGCCGCCGCCCGACCCTGACTACCGGCACCAGGTCGTGTGGGTGGGCACTCCGCTGCCGTCTGCGTCACTACCCACAGGTGAGAACCTCTGGAAAACAGAATATCTCCTCCATTCTGGATCTAGCTATCTTTTAGGAAATATATTTGTGGAAGCAACCCGGGCCTGCGGACGGCGAGTAGTGGGTAACTCGCCGCCCGATCAGCACCAGGCCCGAGAGTCGACGGCGCGTAGTGTTCCACGTGCGCCTCAAAGAGTTGTCAGCAATAGAGACGGGGCCCATCATGGCCGATGCCTGCCCGGGGGTTGAGGATAAATTCGAAAGAGTTACCTCGCCCCTGGGCACTCAAGGCAGAGATGAACAGGGGTGGGTTTTAGTCAGTAAGAGTCTGACACGCCCTTCCGCTCCACCCTAGAGCGGAAGAAGTCATAGGATGATTTCCCAACACCCAAAATATAATAAAAAATATAGGTTTTTTTTTGCAAGTTTTATGAAATACAACACAATACAACCTGGGAGTCTTTAAGTCAAGAGTGAATAGGTTACTTCTAGGCAAGCGTGCTCCATCTTCGACCACATCATCGCTTACCATCAGGTGAGATAGTGGGCAAACGCGTGCCTATCAACAGTAAAAAAAAAAAATTCGACGTCCTATCTTAAGCATGGAGACCGCATCAAGGACAAAAATGATCCTTGTAGAACACTTAACTTGAGCGTAGAAAATGGAGAGCTAAGTTCAAAGTTAGGTGCAGTTTAACGAGTCTTAGCTTTTTATCGTCTCATAGATTATTGTGGCAGCATTTGAAACAGAAGCCGCTCTATATTCAGGTTTCAGTTTCGGCGAAAAAACTGGTATAAGCTGGAGTGTCGGTTTCTTTTCGGAATATTTGGCTCGACCGAAACTGTTTTTAGGGTTCCGTACCCCAAGGGTTCAAACGGAGCCCTATTGCTGTCACTCACGTGTCCATCTGTCCGTCTTGTCTGTTACAAAATTATGTTTCGAAGAATTTTTTAAGAAACTTGAAATTTGGTAATAATGTTTGATAATACGTATATTTTACTAACAAATACCAATATATTGATAAATCAGATTTTATCATTGTTAATTCCCTCATTTGGTACGGAACTCTGACGAAGTCCGACACACGCTTGGCCGGTTTTTCATTATTTTTTATTATTATTGATAGTGTCACGTCGACCGTATAACACTGGAACGTTCGAGAATGTGGTAGAAGTTTCCACTACGTTCGAGAACATTCCATTGTGGTACTGTGTAGAAGTTCATAGATGTTTCTAGAATATTCCACTATAGGATAGTTCGACAATGTTCTGGAAACTTCCATGACTGTATATAGGTACATATAGGCAGGACGGGCGGCGAAGGAGTCAGTCTGTTTTCGACTACGGATGCGAATACTAGCGATTACGAAGAGAATAGTGATTATTAGCGAATTAGTGTTTGTATTAATAAGTAGTTGAGTGTTGAGTTGCGTTAATAAAGGATATTTGGTTAATTAATCGGTGTAAAATAATTTATTCCATACCCAGCTCGTAACAATAGCTTCGGATTTGACCACTATCTCTTTGAGCTGAAGGTTGTTATAGAGACCTGCAAACTGTCTGTCTCGTTCGTCTGTATGTGTAATCATCGTTTTATTAATGTCTTTAGTATTTTATGAATATTAGTGCTGCTTTTTCAATGGTCTGATAAAACTTCAAGACATTTTTTTTTTAATTTTTACAGTTTCAGTTTCAGTTAAAAACCGTGTTTCAATCGTACACTAGTATGTTTTGATAATGTACTCACTTTGTTACTCAGGTCAACAACAGTCCTTCGTGATGGTGACCTCGCGACATGTCACCGCTATGAAAGCCTTGCTATGCGCCGCTCAAAGAGACGGTGATACAATACAGCAAGCTTGGTTACCAGTTCTTACTACGCTACAGCATCTGGTAAGTCTATGAAAACACTGGTAATACTCATCATTATAAACAACTTTTAGTATGGGATCAAACTTAAAATCACGATTAAAAACAGCTGTTCAGTACCTACTTTTTCGCGAGCTATGCAAACAAATAGTTGGACGCAGTTGAATGTGATGAGGAGGAATGAAGAAAATGTCGTGAGGAAAGTCTTGTGTATATAATAATAATAATATTCCACAACTATCACACAACGCTATATGTATGGATGTGGATGGCTATAGGAGTAGGGGAAGGCCAAAGAAACGATGGTTGGACTGTGTGGTAAAAAGGGGGTGACTATAGAGATGACGCCTGATAAAGGAGTATGGAAGTAAAAGACATGTTGCGCCGACCCCAAATAAATTGGGATAAGGACAGGAGAATGATGATGGATGTAATTGAATACGGAACAGTCTTTTTTTGATTTCACTATATTTTTATGAAGTGCCTAATGAAAAGTGACTGGGAGTTTCTCGCCTGTGGGGAACTCTGCTTTTTGGTTCTACCTGGTACTTGAAGCATCTTCGCAATCTTTCAGTATTTCAGACTAATGCAATTTCAAGTGAACTTGCAAACACTCTAAACCCATTTGTAAATGTTTACGCGATAAAAGGAAAAGGTAACGGCCCGCGACTTACAAGTTGTAGGTCGTGAGTTCAAACCCAGGCAGGCGCTTTACTTTGTGTAAATTATTTCATCACCACTGCTCTCAAAACGGTGAAGGAAAACATCGTGAGGAAACCGGCATGTCCTAGAACCAAAAATTCGAAGACATGTGACATCCACCAACCCGCATTGGGCCCGCGTGGTGGATTACGGCCCACACCCTCTCACAGAGAGGAGGCCTGTGCCCCAGCAGCGGGGACATTAAAAGGCTGATGATGACGCGATAAAACATAACACCAGGTACGTCGATTTCTATAGTAACATTCTCTTTGTATCTAGGTATGGATCCTAGGTCTGAAACCATCAACGGGCGGCAGTATGAAAGCAAGCCGCGCCAGCGCTGACGCGAATGCCGTCATGAGCACCTCCGCCGTCATGGCTGATCTGCCTGGTCAGTATTACCTATATGTTATATGAACATGTTTCGATGTAGCTATCAATGTGATTTGCACATTTCTATTGATTGTAAACTAGAGAAGTCAACTCGAAAATAGCTTGGCTATTTTTAGTGTAGTCTTAGTTTTAACTTAGTTAAAATCGTCTAAAGCATCTTAATGATATGTCCCCTCTTCCATCTGGTCTTAAATCAACGGTAGTTGTTGTCAGCCAAGGCATGATAACAGTTTGTTAATGCATGTTTGGGTGGACAAAGTAAGAGCAGCTATACTTATCCCTATTCTAGAAACTATTAAATCTTTAAATCATCAAACACTGTCTATAGCAGCCTATACGCTACCTTGCAAGGCAGTCTGCGTTGCAAATTAATTATGTGTTTTAACCTCCATTTCCAGAGCTCTTAATGCAAAATTGACGCTTACTGCTAACACTAACTGACCCTTGACAATATCTAACTTACTAACACCCTGAACAAGATGGCCGACCCTGAACAAAATGGCCGCCTATTATACAAGCTATAAACTGATAGGTGTATAATTCAGTTTGTATACCGGCAATGTTTGCAGGTCAGCAAGTTCCCGTGGCCGAGTCACTCGGAGTCATGAGTGGTATTACTGAGTATTCTAACATTCTTTTTAAACGTATACATTTGGAAGTTTCTATATCAATTCATACGCGAATTATTGTCTTAATTTTACAAATAACTGTGTTGAAAAAATTATTTCAACTATTGAAAATTCCAATCCTAGTTAAAAGATTTTCGCTGCTTACCAATTTGTTATTTGGGCTACGATATTTTGTGCTTCTGGTCGGCTTTTAAAGTTTATTGCTGGGCATAGGTGTTAAATGGGAACTATATTTAGTAAAAGGTAGTTATTTTGTTAATTTTTTTCTATTAAATCAGTTTTCTTTTATTTGTGGTATCTAATTTTTCAGCCGAGAGAAAGAAATTTCCTCTGTCTGCCTTTATGGGATAGATATTATTTGGGGTCACAAATTTTACAGAAATTAAAGCATCGACTTTTTCTTAATTCGGTTCATACATTTGATTTGACTCAATAATTAAAATAACATGTCTAAAAAAGTTCCAAATGTATACACATTTAGGGGTTTTGAAAGCTTATACACAGGAGCACTGGGATGGAGCTTGCTGGCCGTTTGTGTGTCTTTATGTTTGTCGTACACGTTCCTATAAAGATCTGTATTCAAATCAACTCGTCTGGTTTGCACACCGATGTACTGTAAAGGCACCATTATTTCAGTACTTTCTACGTATCCTTGGCAATCAACCGCGCTACGTTAATAGCGGGGTATGGCATAATTATCTATTTAAAATATGTAAGTTAAAAATCATTTATTTTCCCAAAAAGATTAGTCCTGAAAGTTACTTAGAGCTATCTTGGATTAAAGGTCTTATAGTCCGAGAGGCGAGCGACAAACGCTAACGAATCCAGATGACTAACGGTAGGCTATTTCGCCACACCATAAATGTGACGTAATATAAAATAACAACTTTTAGAAAATGCTTGTAGTTTTTTGTCGTTCGCCTCCCGTCTATTAGAAATGCTGTAAGTATAGGGTTGCGTTGCAACAGAATGATGAAGTTGATTTGATTACAATCTTTATAAAATCGTTGAAATAACAAAGCTAGTTGTGAGGTCTTGTGTGTTTTAGTACATTTATCATTTTTATACTATATTATTTATTATCCAAATACACACTCGCTAAGCACTGAAACGCTTTGTTACATGTTTTTGACAATTCAGAATTTGTTTTTTGTATAAAATGTTTTTTTAAGTAAATAAAATGTATTTTAAAGAACCGATTTTCTAAAGCCAGCTGCAGATCAAGAGCTAATTTAACGTAGTTCGCATAGCTAAGGTATTTTTCATACTTGTAAAATATTTTGCGGTAAGTATGAAAAGTTTTTCATACTTATGTGCTGAGGTGGTTACCCCAGCTATGTGAGCTAATCCAAAACTAACTCAGCCTAGCTCTTTGTCTGTAACCGGCCTTAAGTCAAACAGTATAAAAATTAACTATCAAACTGTCAAATGACGTGGAGGACTGTTATTATTTAAGACAGCAAAACACAGCAGTTCGTTGGTATGATTTTGTGTTAAAAAGTATATCAATAAATGGGTGTTATCTTCATGCAATAATAAAAGTTTAAATAAACAGAGTACAGCGCTTTCAAAAACATACCATTTATCCATTCATACATCAAGACAATCTCCTACACTTTTCACTCTAACGATTTGTACCTTACAGCGCTTTCAGCGATGTTGTCGCGTGTGTTCGAGTCTTCTAAGAACTTGGACGATGTAGCGCTGCATCATTTGATTGATGCGCTGTGCAAGCTCTCCAATGAGGCCATGGAGCTGGCTTATTCTAATAGGGTAAGTAGATTATGAACTTTGAAACCACTTTAAAGAATCCAATAGGCGTAAATAAAAAAAATGATACATCAACATCGAGCTTTAGAAAGAGTTTCATACAGGTTATACAAAACCGTTCTTCTAAAACTAGATTTGCCATTTTTACGGGCTACAATATTTTATATGATACAACAAATAACACTAAATATATATGTATATGGTCGAATTGAGAACCTCCTCCTTTATTTTTCATCGGTTAAAATAAATCTTTTTCTAAAGACAGCATCAAAATTGGTTATTGGTTAAATTAAGCAGTACTTATCATTTTATATTATTATATTAGTATAAGGAAGAGTGGGGGCGTGGCGGGGACGTCTCGCTATCTCTTTATAGGTGCGTAACCTAATGGCGTGACATCACCGTTTTCTGTGAATTGACAGTTACACCTTCCACCAGATTTGAAAGGTTTCTAGCACAATTTCGAATGGATTTGAAAAATTCTTTCTTTTTTCGATTTAGAAGAAAATTATTTTTTAATCAGTCAACTACCCTATTGCCAAAGATTTTTTCAGACCAACATGTATGTGATATTATCTAATAGATAACTGGTGGCAAGATAATCAAACTTAAAAGGAAGTTACTGAAATGTTTCATAGATAGACATAAAAGTTTCATCCCTTAAATTCATAATTGTCCTCAATTAAGAAAATTATAGCAACATGATTTCAGTTGAAACCTCGTGTTTTTTTTCAGGAACCATCATTATTCGCGGTGGCAAAATTACTCGAAACTGGGTTAGCGAATATGCACAGGATAGAGGTTATGTGGAGGCCCATAACCAACCATCTGTTAGAGGTAAGTTTTTAGGCAAGCTCCACATCTTTAGCAACAAGTTCTAGATATGTTTTTTTTAAGGTGCCGTACCCAAAGGGTTAAACGGGACCCTATTACTAAGACTCCGCTGTCTGTACGTCTGTCCGTCTATCACCAGGCTGTATCTCATGAACCGTGATAGTTAGACAGTTGAAATTTTCACAGATGATGTATTTCTGTTGCCACTTTAACAACAAATACAAAAAAAAAAACAGAATAAAATAAATATTTAAGGGAGAAACGAGCAAAAAAATCACTTTTCATTTTTTTTTGCTCGTTTTTGCTCGATATTGATAACGGCAACAAGTGGACGCTTGAAATATTCACAGAATATTATTTTGCCGTTTTTAGATAATGGTACGGAACCCTTCGTGCGCGAGTCCGACTCGCACTTGGCCGTTTTTTTTTTATGCTTACGGAGGTCAAGTTTCCAGAAAAATAAACCTGCAAACAATACGCGCCAAGACGTGAACTATGTTCCGGTTCCTGTTCTGGCTGTAAAGGAAATACGTGGTCATATTTCAAATACAGCTTCTCCCCATAGAAATAAACAACTTTCTTCAAGAAAGTCATAGGCATTTAAAAAAAAAAAATTGGATCTCCTATACTAATATTTTGATTAACTGATAATAACTTTGTATAAAAAGCTCTAGAGGAGCTCGTGGCTAAAGTAATAACAGCCGCACGGGTTGATCCATCAGGTTAAGCTACGCTTGCCGGGGTTGGTCTATGGATTGGTGACCATCTTTACGTACCGAGACTCCTCCGTGCCTCGGAAAGCACGCTAAGCCGTTGATCCCGGCTGTCAATCGTGGCTCTTTGACAGTCTTTACGGATCGTCAGGAGCCCGAAAGTCTGACAACCAGTCTTACCAATACAATACGTATTACTCAGTGTCTGGGTTGTGGAGGTCAGATAGGCAGTCGCTCCATGTAAAATACTGGTATTCAGCTGCATCCATCATGATAGTTGGGAAAAGGCTAGGCAGATTGATGGAACTTTGTATAGAAAGCCCATTTTTTTGGGTACGTTATAAAGACCCTAAATCCAACTATTTCACCAAGGCCTCCACAGGTGTTGGTCTAATAGGTTTTTTGGTGATATTATTATTTGAATTACATAAATATGTGTCTAATGTGATGTTCCCAGGTGTGCCAACACCCTCACATAAGGATGCGGGAGTGGGGTGTAGAAGCTATAACGTATCTAGTACAGGCTGCTTTTCAGTACCATCACAACAATCCTGTTCTTGTTACTGAGGTAAGTGCTTTTTTTTTGGGGTTGGAAAATCATCCAATGACTTCTCCCGCTCTGGGTGGAGCGGGAGGGCGTGTCAGACTCTTACTGACTGAAACCCACCGCTGTTCCTTCCCTGCCTGAGTGCCCAGGAGTGCGCTAACTTATTTTCAGAATTTATCCGCTACCGCTAGGCAGTTAGCTGAGGTAAGTGCTTAATGTGTCAATATTACTGCAAAAAAGAAATCATTTATCACCTGTTTGTTTGATTTGCTGTAAGAAAATCCAAATGCTGGGTTAAGCTGGGTGAATCTCATGGCGGTTTGCAGAAACTAATGACGGAGTGCTGCCGACAATGATGAATCATGGGAAATTCAACTTAAATGCACTAGCATTAAGGTACACTAGTACGACTAGACAACGAATACTACTAGTGTATAAAGAGGGAACAGGGGCTGCGATTCTCCATACAAATGCCCTTTTTTCTTCCTGAATAATGCCTCTAGAGCAATCATTTTTTTTCATAAAGTCAAGGTCTGCTGTTGACACGTCCCTGTCTTTTCCTTTTTTTTAGCAACTAATAAGTAAAGAAATTATGACCCTCCAAACATGACAAAAAATGGCCTTATTTTTACCGCCATTCTTAGAAGACTACCTGACCAATTAGAAAAGTTTTAACATAAAACATTTAATAGGGTCCTAGACATACTCTTTCTTAAAAAATTGGTGCCAAAAATAATTGAATCGGCTCAGTTTTCGAGGAGAAAAAAGGCGAATACGAAACGTCTATCTCGTCAAAAATTTTGTGATAAAATCGGTCTGAGCTGTGCAGCTGCCCCTATCGCACTCTACAGGGGCAGGCTTGAGGGAGCACGATGGCAATAGTTTCTTCAAATACTTATTTTGTAAATTCCTCGCAGGCCCTGTTCCCTTTTAAAGTTGACATTTCCCACGATTCGTCATTGTCGGCAGCACTCCGTCATTATTGTCCAGGAGATTCACCCAGCTCGCCCTTGTCACTGTGTAGTTGTATTTAATGTGTGCAACAAAGAATAATAATAATAAAGAAGCACACCTTCAACTTGATGATATCAGATTTTGATTAACTGCAAAGTCTTTGAATTGCTATACTTTTATTTTGTTAAACCTACACTGTCCCACTGCTGGGTAAAAGTTTTCCCCAAGCTTAAACTTAATACAGCTTATCAATTGTTATGAAATCAGTCTTTAAAACTCTCGCATTTTAGATTTGTAAATGTTTGCTCAAATCAAGAAAGAAATGGTGTTGATACTGTAATTTGTTTCGTTTCTACATTCTTCTTAGGGTTCCGTACCCGAAGGGTAACCAACGGGACCCTATTAGTAAGCCTCCGTCCGTCCGTCTGTCTGTCTGTCAGCGGGCTGTATCTCATGATCCGTAATAGCCATCAGTCATCTTCCTGCCCTTATCCCATGTTACTTGGGGTCGGCGCAACACGTTTTTTTCTTCCATTTTGTCCTGTGAGCCGACACGCTATCACAACAAGTACCTAATAAAAATAAATTTAAAGGGGCTACTAGAAACTTGTTTTTTTTTTGCTTATTTTTGCTCGACCTTAATAAAGGCAACAAGTAGACGCGTATAATTTTGTACAAATGGTACAGAACCCTTCATGCGCAAGTCCAACTCGCACTTGACCGTTTTTTTTTTCAACTTGTGTTTCTCAGGCCCGCGAACGTCTACTTCTGGAGCCGCTGTCAGAACTATGCGCGGTACGGCAATGTGACGTCAGAGCACGACAGCTGGAGTGCGCAGCCAGGCTGCTGCACTCACGAGGAGACCAGCTCGGCGCAGCCTGGCCGCTGATGATGGAGATCATCTCGGCCATATCATCGCACCACAGGTCAGTAACAAGCAGCAGGGCAGGTTTCATCAACTGCATAGCTGTTTTCAACTATGTTGGAGTCGTACTCAACTCACTCGCTCGGAGAAACTGCCATTTTCATCTCCACGTCCCAGTTACTGGGCAACACGACACTCCTTGGAATAATTAATAACCTTTAGGGATGATTTTTCAATAGTCAGATAATTTTTAACTGAAGATTTAATTATGGCTGTTTGACATATTTGCTATACAATAGCTGTCAAACCGCCATTTTTATTCCTAAGGTAACAGTTATGTGATTATTGAAAAATCAGCCCTTAAGGTGGATGCTCCAGGGTAGCCCGTGAAATTCAAATTTTCTTACGTTTTTTGCAATTTTCATGTCAGTGTCAGGTTGTATCCTGGTCAAAATTTAATTCGCGGCCGTAGCAAGTATGTATTTATAGAACTGTAATCATTAAGATAATCAATACAACTCTTTCAGTTAGTATTAGTACCAAATGTCATGATTTCATGAAATACTACATTTAGCACTAATACTAACTGAGAGAATTATATTGATGATTTTAATGATTATAATTGTAGAAATACATACTTGCTACGGCCGCGAATTAAATTTTGACCAAGATACAACCTGACACTGACCTGCAAATTGCAAAAAACGTAAGAAAATTTGAATTTCGCGGGCTAGGGTGGAGCTTTCACCTTAAACGTGTTGAATTATGGGATCAAAATGGTGCCGACTGCGCAGGTTCCTCTTCTGTCTTACACGCTTTCCCGACTCATATGTTCCTCAAATGATACCTTTTTGTAATTTTTCATAGTTATTTATCGACTATTAACTAGACTAGTTTTCAGGTTTTCGGGCTCTTTTAGTAAATGATAAATGATGTTTATTCAGTAAATAGGTTACAAGAAACACCTTTACACGTCAATTTTTTTTGTCAGTTTAAGCTAGATTGTTTCCTAGCTGACTATCCTGAGAAGAAACACCGAAACAAACTCAGAGGTCAAAGTGTCTTTTTAACTATAAAATTACAGTGTCGACAATGGACTGCCGTATATGACAGCATCGCTTCTTATGAAACTTAAACTCAAATTATGTGTCTATAAAGCCATCATCCCTCTAATATGTTAATTCGTACCTATTTGATTGTTCCAACAGCGAGCAACTGATCCGCTCAGCATTCCAGTGCGCACAAGTAGTAGCGGGAGACCTGCTGGGCTGCGCCGGTCCCAGGTGTCTGCGACAGGTGCTAGCTGCTGCTGCTGCCTTCGCAACTCAGACCAAGGAGCTGAATATCAGTCTTACTGCTGTTGGGCTCATGGTAAGTACAGCTACATATATGTCATTAGTCTGAGTGGATTCTTTAGAATGAGTAAAACCCCTGAAGTGTCCTTAGGTTTTTCGGCGGAGTGACGGCATGGACGGCTCTTCAATAAGGGTTGACAGTGTACCTGTGGTAAACCCACCCCTGTTCCTTCAGTTGCCTGAGTGCCCAGGGGCGCGGTAACTCTTATTTCGAATGTATCCAACCCCAGGCAGACTTGTGATAAAACATTTTTTTTTTTGGGCTGTGCAATGACATCTCCCGCTCTGGGTGGAGCGGGAGGGCGTGTCAGGCTCTTTCTGAATAAAACCCACCCCTGTTCCTTCCTTGACTGAGATTTGCAGATATCCGTGGCGGTGACCACTTACAATCAGGTGGGCCGTTTGCGTGTTTGCCACTCTATACCTAAAAAAAAAAACAACAAAATTGATAAACACTGAAGAGCATGCAAAGTCAGTCATAAATATATATTTTTTTAATCAGAAATAAGTCAAGAACCGAAAAGGCGTGATTTAAACCGCTGTTCCATTCATTACCGCGGATTATGTAAACACGAATGTGAGGAGAAGCTGATTTCATTTTTAAATATTTTGCTAAATCCGCTTACTCGCTAGTCACGATACTATCAATAACTCTAACTTTCATTTTTGTCCATAGTGGAACATATCAGACTACCTATATCACAATCGAGACAAGCTGGTAGCAGCGCTAGCGAATGACACGGCTGTGTGTCCCGAAGTGCCCAACCACGCCGAGTTGCCGCCTCTAGACAAGCTGTGGATGTGTCTTTATATCAGACTTAGTAAGTACCTACCCCAATACCAGCATCATCCTAATCCTAATAATATTATAAATCAGAAAGTTTGTAGGTATAGTTATGTGAGTATGTGTGTGCGCACGGGCAGACGGCGTGAATAAAAGTACCGTTTAGTACTCACGGTAGGTATATTCATCATCTTCCTGCCCTTATCCCATGTTACTTGGGGTCGGCGCAACACGTTTTTTTTTTTTTTAATAGAGTTGAGATAGAAATATAGATGTCTAAGGATTCGTTCATCTTTGGATTAAGAGCCAATTATACCACAATTTTATGCATAAGGCAGTTTATCAAATAAGAAAAACTTTTTAACAAAAAATTAACAAAGAACTAAAAAGCAAAAAATAAATAAACCTTTTAAGTCTTGAGTATTGAGCTTATTTACCTACATAAAATATTAAATTTTATACAAACTAATTTTGAGTCGGCGCCAAACAACAATCTGATTATTAAATGTCTAAATTTTATATGTACTAATGAAGACAGAAGTGCATGGAGAGTTCCAAACCAAAATCGTTTGTACAGGGTTTCATCGCCTTAATAATACGTCTTGAACGACATAGATGGCGCTAGTATAGTAGTTGGATTGGAAAATATACATCTCTCGTTAAAGAACATTATCTCTTTTTTTTGCTAGTTACAATATTACTTAATTTTAACACAAATTCTCCTACGACATTACAAACCTTATAAAGCAAAACTCGTAATAACTAGGATTCGAACTCGGTGGCATAAAATTTACCGATACCATAGCCACTGGACTATTGCGTCATTACGCAATGAGTTGAAATTATCCTACTCTTTATTATATCGCAGTTGTTTAGCGACTTTAACCTGTATCATAAATCTCAAAAGAATTGAGGGTAGTTTAATATTGACTGTATAAAAATTAAATATTTTTGTTCAATCATAACGTTCTTTACTATCTTTGAGTGAGTTCAGTTACGATTGCATTTAACAATTTTTTAATATTTATCTTTACCATGAGTTCGCGTTCTAATATTGATATGGCTACGAGGGCCCAAATAATAGCATTGCATAATCAAGGCCTAAATTATTCTGAAATTTCGAGAGAAACTGGCTTAAACGTAAGTAATGTTTTAAAATCACTGTTCGTTATTTATTTTATTATCCATGGTTATCGATACACGAAAATAATAAATAATATATTTCCCTTATAGGTAAAGACTGTCACTTTATGGATAAAGCGGTTTCAAGAAGAGGGTTCGTTGGAACACCGCAGTAGATCTGGCAGAAGACGCCATATTGACTCAGACCAGCGTCAACTTATGGTGCAAGGTTATGAGGAAAATGGCTTTACACCAACAAGATATTACGCAGAGTTGTTTGATACATCTTTGCGGACGGTGTATCGTGCTCTTCATAGTGAAGGTCTGCATTATCGTCGACATGCTATTAAGCCATTGCTAACCGAAGCTAATAAAAGAGCACGATTGGAGTTCGCTTTGAAATACAGACATTTCGACTGGAGCAACGTTATCTTCAGTGATGAAAAGACTTTCAAGTCTCTACAGCACGGGCGAGTTAGGTTGTGGCGTAGGAATAATACGCGTTATGATAGTGATCACGTTGTGCCCAACTCTGAATCCGGTCGTATAACAGTGAACATTTGGGGATGCTGGCATGGGGGCTGCAGGACCAGGAGAACTTACTGTAATACCCAGTCGTGCAAACAGTGTTAACTACTTAGATGTGCTGAATGACGTCATGTTACCCACTGTGCGGAATGTTTTTCCTGTAGAAGACATGCCAGTAATAACGTTCGTGCAGGACAATTGTCCTATACACCGTTCCATAATTGTGCAAGAGTGGTTTAGCCAGCAATCGGACATACGAATTATTCCTTGGCCTGCGAGATCGCCAGATTTAAACCCCATTGAAAATTTATGGGGCGTTATGGTTCAAAAGTGGGACAATAGGAACGAAAGGACTAAGGAAGCACTGAGTACTCACTGCATGGAGGTATGGGATTCTATACGGGGTCACAATTTATGTGAAAAATTAATAGACTCCATGGGTTCGCGGTTGCAAGCTGTAATCGATCAAAATGGCGGATACACGAAATATTAAAGAATATAAAGTGTTGACTATTGAATTGAGTAATAATGATTGAGTAAAAATGAAAAGACCGGGGTAGCTATAATTTATATGATAAATTACAGTAATCAAACTTGGTGTAAGTTGGATAAATTTATACATTACTTTATAACAACAAAATGTTATTACACTAATGATTTTGATTTCTTATATAATATAAGAAATTAAAATAAAAACAATATAAATATAGATTCCTTTCCAACATAATAAATTATTTATTTATTATTATAAACAACTCGGTCCCAAAATGACAGCTATAACCCGGTCTTACAATTGTTATTGATTTTAGGTTTAGCTTCAATTTCTTCCTCCTTCTGGAACGAATACTTAAGCTATGAACCTTAGTCATAACATAATGCACAAATCAATCATTATAGTCAATACCACTAAACATAATTATGCAAAACGTAAATTTTTTATAATTTATGAGTAGGTAAAATATTTACAGAACTAAGGTTGCATATACAGGGTGGAGAAGACAATACGACAATAAATGAAAACACGGACAATACTAGTTCATAAGAATAAGTTTAAGCTATCAAAAAAGTCCTATCATCGAAAATAAAAAAATAAAAATTTCAAACAAACTAAATGGCATAAAACTAGAAACGAAATAGAACACCATTTATAAATATGAGTTCACTAACCTGTCGTAAGAGCGGCAACAACGCGCGGTCCTGTAGCGACTTGATTTTTTGGCTTTTAATTATGGATTAATGCTCAATAAAATACAAATACAAAATTACACTGAATCACAGATTATTAACCAAATAATCAGGCATCTCTCATCCGCGTGTTATTTATTAATCAAATTATTAATCACGATCAGGATGTAGGTATGAAAGTCACTAAATTTTTCGTTTTTCAATATGGCCGCCATGAATTCGAATACACAAATTGCACCGTCGTAAAAGGTTATTTCTAACGTCTGACAAAAGGTCCCCATTCGCAGCCATGTGTTTTAATTTGTTAAAAGATATGATTATTCTATCTTTTAAATCATCAACAGTATCAACAGCTGTTGAGTACCTACACTTCATTTTTGATATGACCCCACAAGAAAAAATCCAGTGGTGTAAGGTCGGGGGACCTGGCTGGCCAACGCGTTGGTCCATAACGGCCAATCCACTGCTGTCCGAACATTTGAGACAAACGCTCTCTAGCAGACACCACTGAATGAGCTGGTGCTCCGTCTAATTGTTACCACATCTGCCTGTACGCAGTTACCGAAAGCTCATCCATGTACTCGCAAACAGGTCCATTGAGGAGTTCTAAAAACTTTTCAGCATTTAAATTAAAATTTAAAATTCGTTCCTCAAGGGTCACTTTTACACGTGGAAGAGCACTATCCACATGCGGGATTAAGGATCGATTTTCTCGCATCCTCTGGACAGCTTGGACAATGGTGCGCCCGTTGGTCGGACAAACTCGAGTGTTTCCAAACCTCTCTCGGTATGTCCGTATAGCCAAAGCGGCATTTCTTTGACACTCCCCATAAATTAAAATCATGTCGGTGTACTCCGAAGCTGTGTAATTGTAGCGCGGCATGATTATTAAAAAAAAAAACACGAAAACAATAAAAACTAAGCGTCTAATTTCGCACAATTCACTCACTGTTTAACTAAATACCTATTAAAACGTTACGTGTCCTGTCACCAAAATAAAGCGTCCAATTTCGCACTAATACCGCCGTAAATGAATTTACAAAACACGACACACACGAGCGGCGGGGAAGTACCTACATCAAAGACGCGGCGCGAACGAAAGTTAGCGGTACCTGCGGCTGCACTACAAAGCGAGGACGCGTGACTCATCACAGGATCGCGGCCGGCGACACACTAACCTAAATTTGTTGTAGCAAATTTCTTCAAGAAAGCGAAGTAACAAACGAAACTAGATTTATCTCTTTCGCACACACTAAATTTTCTATTAATATTATGAGTGCATTGCAATTTCCGCATTCGTTACTTTCTTATCCAACTCTGATGACACGCTTTATGACTCTTATTACTCAGAATTAAGGTGTAATTTTCACTAAATTAGATGAAAATACTAATTTGGCGAAAGTGTTTATGTACTCGTAGCGAGTTGGCAACGTGACTTTAATGTTTTGATGTTTATACCGATGTGGGTCGTTCACCTGACAGTGTTTCCCTATTATCAGATACATCATGTAGCAAATGTTAAAAATGAAAAATAATTTCCTGTGATTAAACTACTGGATATATTCAAATGATTTTTTGTATGTAGACTGAGAACGTCTTGAGGTATACGAGGTTTAATTTAATGTCGTATTGTCATCACCACTCTGTATAGTGAAAGTTATTATAACATAATGTAAATAACACTAAATAATAGAAGAATAGCACAACACAGTTTTGATTTAGAATACTTATAATATCTATTATACAGTTTTACTTTGTTAAGGTCTTCTATTTTGTAATAGAGTTATTCAGTTATAAATTTTACTTGTATTTCTCCTTAACAAGTGAATTAAATCATTGTTAATTGGATGTAAAACTGCTAGGTTAGGTTATACATTCTATAAGAAAGAAAGACATAAATTGTATTCTTCTTTGAGAATTAAATGTCTTGAAACTATAATCAATAAAATAGTTTCATTTCTTATCCTTTACGAGAATTAAACTTAGTAAATCTTAAGCTGTAAGAAAAATATATCTAAATCTTCTTACATAAATGTTTTTTACTAATAATACTAATACGGTAAGTATTAGTATTATTAGTAAAAAACATTTATGTTACCAATTATGAAAGTAATTTATATAATATATATTTATATAATGTTATATATAGTAGTATATGTATACTTGTATATTATCCCTATATTCATTTATACATCATACACCTCATATTTTTTATATTATTTATAACAAAAAATAAAATAAAAACGTTTAAAAATACAAAAAATAGAATATAAATTATATATTATAATAATTAAATTTAAAAAAAGTCGACAGAGAGCTGGGTTGCGAACCGGTGCCCTGTTGAACGATCTATGTTATTCTGCCATGCTTATCCACCTGAGCTACTGATTATTTATTCTGGAACGTGAAAATAAGAGCTACTTTGTGAATGTAGGGATTTTTATTATTTATGATCGACGCCATCTGTAGTCGAATTAACCGATATACCAATTGGCTTATTTAGTTTGGTTTAGATGGCGCTGTATTAAGTACTCGGAAATAAGAAAATACAGTAATTTTTGTTTATTTGAATATAAATATATTATTATTACTTAGTAATTATTTTAGGTATTAAAAACCTTATTATCTGCCTCTGCATAATAAGGTTTATAAGCTTTGCAGTGTTATTTTCATGATTGAACAGCGCCATCTAGTCGTCTCATGAAAGTCATGATACGTAATGCAAAACCTCACAGTCAAAAGTCGACCTTAGGCTCTCCATGCAATTTGTCTTCAATAGTACGTAGAAATGAAGAAGGCTAGATGTAGGTAATTAATCATTTTATTATTTGGCGCCGACTCAAAATTAGTTTATATAAAATTTAATATTTTATGTAGGTAAATAAGCTCAATACTCAAGACTTTTTGTGACTCGCATCATCTTTTAACACTCTGAGGCTAATTTCTAATCCTTCCTCTTGCACTGAGCTGATGATGTAACCATCCTTCCATGAGGTTCCCAGGATATTGACCAGTTGAGGTTACCTCCAATATTCTAAAGACGTCTTTTCTTCAAAGCATATTAAGTGGTATCTGTCACTAAAACCAGTCTTTTATATCTAACTTCTATTGTTTAGGAAAGGTATGGTTTCCATCATCAGCTTAGTTTCATGATGTGATGATTCCTAAATGCAAATACCTGATTAAGTTATGAAAAGTAAACAGAACGTGCCCAATTTTCGAGGTTTTCTCTCAATTTTATCAGGAGTCCATTATCAGATCCTGATTTCCTTGGGACCACCCTTGAGGTATACCCTATCTAACAAAAAAATAATCATCAAGATCGGTTCATAAATGACGGAGTGAGGGCTGAACATACACAAAAAAAAAAAACATATATACGGTCGAATTGAGAACCTTCTCCTTTTTTTTCGTTGGTTAAAAATACAGTTCTTGCCATATTTTTTTCAAAATATTAATGTTACTTAAACTTCAGTAAGAAATCGATGCATATTACGCCATCTATTGAAATTTATTTGAACTAAATTTTCTTTGTTTGAGATGAGACCCCGTGAAATAACTAAGGTCACGAAAACTATGATGTCCTTTCTTACCCATGTAAAAAAAAACTATATTGTTTGTTTTTACCCTCAGGTGAATTATGCACAGAACCCCGCGCTCCAGTTCGTCGCGCCGCCAGCCAGACGTTGTTCAGCTGTATAGGTGCCCATGGAACCCTGCTCAGCAAGCCAGCTTGGCGAGCCTTGCTGGCCGTGTTGTTCCCGATGTTAGAGCAGGTAAACCAATTATTTAAGCCACCGATGCTACAATATGGTATTTTCCTGTGTTTATTTTTGTACAATATTTTATACGAATCAACAAACAACAATAAAAATAAATCTTTTTCTGAATACAGAATCAAAATTGGTTAGTAAATGAAACTACAATTAGCATTTTCAACATTGGTATGAGGAAGAGTGGGGGCGTGTTGGGGACATATTGCTATCTCTTTTGCACGCGCGTAACCTAGTGGCGCTTACGTCACATGTCAGTTCGTACATTCTTTTTAAGGTTCCGTACCCAAAGGGTAACCAACGGGACCCTATTACTAAACCTCCGCTGTCCGTCTGTCCGTCCATCCGCCTGTCTGTCAGCGGGCTGTATCTCATGATCCGTAATAGGTAGACAGTTGAATTTTCACAGAATGTGTGACCCCTACTAGAAATGTGTTACGGAACCCTTCTTGCGCGAGTCCGACTCGCACTTGGGTGGTTTCTATTACTTGACAGCTTCCCCTTGTGATTTGAAAGGTAATTAAAACAAAAAAACTAAAGTCAGTTACTTTTTGATACAAATAATTTAAAAAAATGATTCAACAATAGTATTCGTCAAACTTCACTCGGCGTGTGGGAATATCACCAACTTCCAAACTGACAAATAAGTAGGTACACCGTACAAGTAGCGGCACGTAAGTCTAGCGCTGAACGATAATTGCTGCGCATGGGTGGGTGGCGCGCGGGGAACAGAATGCGACTGGAGAGCCAATCGGCGCTACGCACGCTCGCCCTTCATCCCGCTAGCCCCCTCAGGTACCTTAATTTTTACTTCTGCGCAATAACGGTCATCGCTAAAGTTTCGTGCCGCTACTTGTACCATACTCCCCTCAAAAATATTCACACAGCTTCCACACAGTTATAAAAACCATTAAAGGGTTTAATTTAATGTCGACTTTAAGTACACCCCTAAAAAATATTCACACAGCTTCCACACAGTTATAAAAACCATTAAATGGCTTAAATTATTGTCGACTTGACTGTACCTGCGCGCAGTTGCACTCGCAGCTAACTTCGCACACGACATTAAGTTTGACGAATACTATACCCCATTGAAGCCTGGCCCTGGTCTCCACTGGGCCCAAACAATATCAGGAGTTCACCATCGACTCGAAAAGAAGAAATAGTTATTTATGCAGTCGTCTAATATCGCGTTCAGAGGGGATTTCTTTTAAACCACTCCATTCTGATATTGATTACCTGTGTAAAGTTGACTGCCGTTTCTTTTCCCAGCGCCAGTTTCTGATATTTTATAACTATCTGTGCCCCGGCTGGTCACCGTGGAAGAGTATGACCACAACCCTCCAAACACCACTTCAAAACCAAAAATTAAAAACCATCACTTAAAAATTGCTACATATAATGTCAGAACACTCTCGACCACTGAAAAATACATAGAATTAATGTACGCTATTCGAAATATCAACATAGACATACTTGGCCTAGCGGAAATTAGAAGAATGGGATGTAAAATAGAAGAATATAGCGACCATATACTCTGCTACGTAGGAGAAACACCTGGTATGTATGGTGTGGGTTTTCTCATTAAGAAAGAATATAAGAAGAATATTATAAATTTCTGCGGACTATCGGAAAGAGTTGCAATTCTTCAGATGAAATTCGACGATACAGACCTATCAATTATTCAAGTATATGCACCTACGAAGGACTCAGATGAAGAGAATATAGAAAAATTCTATCAAACGCTACAAAAAGCTCACAATCTATCGGAAAACTGTAAAAATGTCATGGTATTAGGAGACTTTAATGCCAAGATAGGACAACCAAAAACCAACGAAAACCTAATCATGGGCAAATACGGATACGGGAAAAGGAATGATAGAGGTGAAAGGTTAGTACAATATGCCCTTGAATTTAAACTATCCGTCATGAATACGCACTTTATAAAGAAAAACAATCAAAGGTGGACATGGATATCGCCAGACGGAAAAAATAAAAATGAAATTGACTTTATTATGTCTAATTTTCCTAAAAATATCACAAACGTAGAGGTTCTAAACAACGTAGAGTTCCCGTCAGACCACCGAATAGTAAGAGCAACATTCATCCTAAAAAACCCAAAAAAATCTAGGAAGCACTTCCAAAACTCGATGACATCACTGAAAACAGACGTAGAAATAGAAACATATATTTCAAACCTAAAAAGTAACATAATAGACATAACAAACATCAACAAAGAGAACATACAAGAGACCTACGATAAATTTGAACTCTACATAAAAAACAGCTTAAAACTAGAAACCGCAAACAAAAGAAAAGAAAAAAGTTACTATTTCTTCAATGAAACTACTAGACTTTTAATTCAAAGACGCACCGAGCTTATAAAAACCAAGGACAAATCACAAGAAATGAAAAAAGAGCTATCAAGTCTATTCAAACAAACTAGCAAATCAATAAGAGATAATTATAAGCAGCATAAGAGAAAAATTATAGAAGATAACATAACACATTATAGAAGCGCCAAACGAGCTTACAAACAACTTATCACTCATACTGACTGGATCAAGAGCTTAAAAGATGGACATAAAGAAACAAAATCTAGAAAAGACATTATATCCTGCGCTACAATCTTCTACAAAAATCTATATGCTACTAACCTGCAGGTCGCAAAATCAGCTATAGAAACAAATAGACTAGAAACAAGCACGAGCGAAACGACTATTATAAAAGTAGAAGACGTTCTCAAAAATATTAAAAAACTGAAGCGAGAGAAGAGCCCTGGGCCTGATGGTTTAAAGAACGAAGCGTTGATAGCAGGAGCAAAACTACTCACCGTACCACTGACACGCTTATTTAATATGGTTCTAATCACAGGAAAAATACCGGAACAATGGCAAAAATCAGACATAACACTGCTGTACAAAAAAGGAGATTCACTCGACATAGGTAACTACCGCCCAATAAGCCTGCTCTCAAGTGTGTACAAACTATTTACCTCTATCTTAAATGACAAAATTAGTCCCCAAATAGACAGTATGCAGCCAGTAGAGCAAGCGGGCTTTCGTTCCGGTTTTTCGACTATGGACCACATCCATACACTAGAACAAGTCATAGAAAAATATATGGAGTTCAAGAAAGACCTCTACATAGGTTTCATTGACTATACAAAAGCATTTGATAGTCTCTATCATAACTCTATCTGGCAAACTTTGAATGACTGCAACATAGATCCGATAATAACGAGAACCCTAAAACACATATATGAGAACAGTGTGAGCAGAGTTAAACTAGAAACTAGAGGTGATGAGATCAGAATAGGTCGAGGTGTCAGGCAGGGAGACCCTATATCTCCGAAACTCTTCATAGCGGTCCTGCAGAGTGTATTCATTAAACTGAATTGGGTCTCTGAAGGCATACCAATCAACAACACACGTCTCACACATCTTAGATTTGCTGACGATATCGTAGTCTTCGCCGAAACCCATAAGAAGCTAGAAACAATGATATCCCAACTGAACACAGAAAGCAAACACGTAGGCTTACTTATGAATCTAAATAAAACAAAAATAATGACAAACAGCAAAAGAGGAAAAATCATGTTAGACGGTGTTGTTCTGGATTATGTGAACCAGTATATATACTTAGGAAAGCAGGTATCCTTTTGTAAAACAAATAGTGAAGATGAAGTCAATAGAAGAATTACATCCAGCTGGAACAAATACTGGGCACTTAGGGAAATACTGAAGGGTAACTACGACCTGGATATGAAAAAGACGATCATGGACACTTGCATTCTGCCTTGTTTGACATATGGCTCCCAGACTTGGACATTTACAAACAAAATAAAAAACAAAATAACAACTTGTCAGAGGGCAATGGAAAGAAGCATGTTAAACCTAAGGAAAATTCACAAAGTAAAAAGTCACGTAATAAGAAAAAAGACCAAACTTACGGATGCCCTACATCGAGCATTAAAACTAAAATGGCACTGGGCCGGCCATGTAGCGAGATACACCGACCAGCGTTGGACTCTTAAGATTACTAAATGGACCGGCCCACAAGGAAAGAGAAACGTGGGAAGACCACAAAAACGATGGGTGGACGATATAGTATCGGTGGCGGGCAAAAACTGGATCGGAACAGCACAGGACAGAGAAAAATGGAAGAAATTGGAGGAGGCCTATACCCTATCAAGGGATTTCTGTAAAAATATTTAATATTATAAAGATGCATAAATTATAACTAACACTAGAGTCATTTACTAACATTAGATTAAGAACACTTTTTTTTGTAAATATTTTGTAAAATTTTTATAGAAAATTAAAAGGCTTTTTTATTTTTTATTTTATTTATTTTTATCTGTGCCCCGCGGTTTTACCCGCCTAGACCGGAATAAAAGGTAGCCTATATGTTAATCTAGGCTATAAGCTATCTACATACCGAATTTCATTCAAATCGGTCCAGCCGTTTGAGCGTGAAGAAGTAACAAACATACACACTCACAAACTTTCACATTTATAATATTAGTAGGATGAGATACGAATAAACGAGTTCCTTTGTTAATTGGTTTATTGGAGAGACAAGTTCAGGTAACAAATGCGAGTCTGAATCGGGCGCAAATGGTTCCGAACGAAATTTTCTTTTTTGCAACATGTTTTATGAAAATCATGGATTTAATTCTTATAGGTTTTTTGTGTGTAATGTATAAGTAAAGAATTATTTTCTATATTTTTTTCAAAAATGTAGACTGACATATTTTCGCTCAGGCACACGAGTGATCCTATAAGTGTTTCGGTTTTAACCGACTTCGAAAAAGGAGGAGGTTATCAATTCGGGTGTTTGTATTTTTTTTTAAGTATGTTCGGGCATAACTCCGTCATATATTGACGAATTTGCAAAATTCTTTTTTGGTTCGAAAGGGGTATATTCCGAAATGGTCCCATTTAAATTTCAAAAAGATCTGATGATGGGTTTCGGAGACAGACAACCGAACTCTTCAAAAATTGACAGCAAATCAACCGCGATTGCTGCTATCGTATGTCTATGAATTGTTAACACAGTTTAATGGGGAACCACAACTAAAAAGTGAAAAATAAAAAACTTTTCGTCGGTGTCAAAAAACGAAGACACAAAACAGGAACACCGACTTCCGAAATTAAAGTTATTTTGCACTTTTTTGGAAGTCGGTTCTATTTTTTTGTAAAAAAGTTTTTTCATCACGACTTACTAAAAAATTTTTTTTTTTTGTGGGGTGGGAAATCATCCAATGACTTCTCCCGCTCTGGGTGGAGCGGGAGGGCGTGTCAGACTCCTACTGACTAAAACCCACCCCTGTTCCTTCCTGCCCTTAGTACCCGGGGGCGAGGTAACTCTGTTTCGAATTTATCCTCAACCCCCGGGCAGACGCATACAATCTTAATCTCTTCAAAGTTAGAGTAAATAGGCTTCTTCTGGGTAAGCTCGCTGAGACAGAGTCGACGATGGCCGTCGACTCTGTCTCAGTCACCTCTGACCTAGACTAGAGTCAAGAGCAAACCCATCTATACATATAATAAATCTGTAGAAAAGTCATTTTTGTACATTGAAGAAATTGAAACAAAAAATAGCCAGCGTGTGAAAAGATAAGTAACAGAACCCATTTCCATCATTTTTGAAATTTTTGTCTGTTTGTCTGTTTGTCTGTTTGTTTGTGCGCACATCACGTAAAATCTACGAATTCAATGCTGACAATGTTTATATACAAAAATTATACGCAACTTGAGGATTAACTTAGTTTTTGTTTCATCGAAATCGGTTCACTCTATCAAAAGATATGATTAATTTAGTGAGTTCAAGAAGTAAAATATTACGTTACGCAATTAAGTATAGTACTTGCAACGACATCTTAAGACTAAAAATAGAACTAATGTTGATAGTTGAAATCTAAATCCGATAGATGGCGTTGTGCAAATGACGTCATTTTCTGAATCGCGGTGTTAAGATTTTCCGCGCGAGGATGACGTCCACCGTGTTTACTAGGCAAATTGGGTTTCGTTAGGTGTCTTAAAAGTTCTTGCGTGTGTCGTAAAAGTTCTTTGGTTGCTTGGTTTATCGATTTTCTAAATTGGTCGAAAAAAAAGTATTTGCTTATCTTATTGGTTTCGTTTGGTCAACTTTGGTCATTGGTTTGAAGTACGAAGTAAAGATTGTATTTGATTTACTTCGTAGTTTGAATCCAATAGTGCCAATCGTTATACAGTAAGTTAGTGTTGCCAATTCGTTGAGTCACGACCACGAACAGACGATACGTTGTCACACTAGACTGTTCGACGCACCGATCTTTTAAGTTTGTAGGCTATTCAGTCATAAGTGTTGTTAGTTTTGTTTATTGCTTTAATTTTCCTTGAAAATGCCTCAAAGAAAAAAAACTAACCTTTCGCTGCGTAGCCGAAATGCGAAAAGGATGAGACTTTGTAGGTCTCAGGAATCGGAAGAAGATCGTGAAGCACGGTTATCTGCTAACCGAGAGCACATCGCTCTTTCACGTGAATCGGAAACGTTCACCGAAAGGGAGTCACGTTTAAGTTCACAAAGAACACGGACCGCGACTTTGCGGTCTCAAGAGAGTATCCAGGAACGCGAAGACCGGCTGTCTGCTGATCGGGAGCGCCACTCTCTCTCACGTGAGTCAGAGACATTCACAGAAAGGGAGTCGCGCTTAAGTTCGCAAAGAACTCGGACCGCGACTTTGCGTTCTCAAGAGAATATCCAGGAACGCGAAGTTCGGCTGTCTGCTGATCGGGAGCGCCAGTCTCTCTCACGCGAGTCAGAGACTTTCACAGAAAGGGAGTCGCGCTTAAGTTCGCAAAGAACTCGGACCGCGACTTTGCGTTCTCAAGAGAATATCCAGGAACGCGAAGTTCGGCTGTCTGCTGATCGGGAGCGCCAGTCTCTCTCACGCGAGTCAGAGACTTTCACAGAAAGGGAGTCGCGCTTAAGTTCGCAAAGAACTCGGACCGCGACTTTGCGTTCTCAAGAGAGTATCGAGGAACGCCAAGCACGTCTGTCATCTGACCGAGAGCGACACGCTCTCTCGCGCGAGTCTGAATCTCTCTCCCAAAGAGAAGAACGATTACAAATAGCTAGACATAACTATGTAGGTGTACAAAGAAACAATGAAAGTTATCTTGCATCTGAAAGGGAAAGAATAGATGAACTAAGACGAGCAGAAACAGCAGAACAACGTCAATCTCGCCTAGAAATAGAACGAGCTCGATACCATATGAATAGAGAAACAAATAGCGGAGCTGATGAGTCCATGGAAAATGACGATGCAAATATTTTATTACCTTGGGACAATAGGGAAAAATCAGGGTTCACATATTCGTCTAGAATTAATTATGCTGGCTTTACTTTCGTGGGTGACATGAGAGAAATTTGTAATTTTTGTCATGCTTTGAAATGGAGGAAAGAGACAGATGGAATGTGCTGCTCAAATGGAAAAATTGTTCTTCCAAATTTCCAAGATCCACCACACTTACTTAAAAGTCTCCTGAATGGCGATCATCCCCAGTCGAACCGTTTTTTGGATAATATTCGTTTATATAACAGTGCTTTCCAAATGACTTCCTTTGGGGCAAAACAAATAACGGAAGGACCGTTCATGCCAACCTTCAAAGTACAAGGTCAAGTTTATCACCTTATTGGATCTTTGCTGCCAGAAAATGAACCCAAATTTCTCCAAATTTATTTTGTATCCGATTACACGCAACAGCTCAATGTTAGAAATCACAATTTTCCCCAGCTCAATGCTGAGCTTTTGGGTCAACTTCAAGAATTGCTGCATCACGTTAACCAGTACGTTCGTGAATTCAAAGCTGCATTGGAGTCAATTCCACAAGGCAGCAATGATTTCAAAATTGTTATAAGTGCCGATAGACGTCCTGTGGGTGAACACCGTGGAAGACACAATGCACCCGTCGCAGATGAAGTTGCAGTTGTTTTAGTCGACCAGGAGTGTGAGAGACGTGATATCGTGTTGCGTACACGCGACGATCGCCTTCAACGCATTTTGGAAACCCACCGAGCTTACGACGCCCTGCAATATCCACTAATTTATTGTCATGGTGAAGATGGGTACAATTTTGGGCTGTACCAAGTGAACCCTACTACGAGAGTCACTAATTATCAAAAAAAAATATCTGCTCAACAATACTATTCCTACCTTTTACAAATAAGGCAAAACAGTTTCGTATATTTGCAACGATTTCGTGGTTTGTTCAGCCAATTTATTGTGGACATGTACGCAAAAATAGAAACTGAACGTTTAGTGTATATTCGCACTAACCAGCGACGGTTACGCGCTGAAGAATACGTGCACTTGCGGGACGCCATGCAATCAGATAATAACGTCGAAAACTTGGGTCGATTGGTTATTTTGCCATCCAGTTTCACAGGCGGTCCGCGGTATATGCACGAACGAACGCAAGATGCTTTTTGTTACGTCCGTAAATACGGCCGGCCGGACCTTTTTATAACATTTACAACAAATCCAAAGTGGACGGAGATTTGCCAGGCACTTCTCACAGGACAGGCGTCATACGACAGACATGACATTATTGCTAGGATTTTTCATTTAAAACTCAAAGTCTTGATTAATCTACTTACAAAGGAGAAAGTTTTCGGTTCAACTCTTTGTTTTATGTATAGCGTCGAGTGGCAAAAGCGTGGTTTACCCCACGCGCACATTCTTCTGTGGCTGGAAGAAAAAATTCGTCCCGATGCTATAGACAGTGTCATAAGTGCAGAATTTCCGGACTATAATGCAGATCCGATTTTGCATGACATAGTAAAAACACATATGGTTCACGGGCCATGTGGCCTCTTAAACAGGGAATCACCGTGCATGAAAGATGGTCAATGCTCAAAAAAATACCCCAGAGCACTGAAAGAACTAACTATGGCTGGGGAAAATGGGTATCCGCAATACCGGCGAAGATCACCGTCACAAGGTGGTTTCACAGCTACTGTCAGATTCCGTGGACAAGAAATAATTCTAAATAATAGTTGGGTGGTACCGTATTCTCCAGTTTTGTCAAACGCTTTTCAAGCACACATTAATGTTGAAATTTGTAATAGCGTCGAATCTATAAAATATATATGTAAATATGTCAATAAAGGTAGTGATCAAGCCATGATAGCACTAAGAAATAACAACCAATTTGATGAAGTGACAAGGTATCAATCTGGCCGATACATAAGCTCTTCGGAGGCAGTTTGGCGCATTTTGAGTTTCCCTATTCATGAAAGGTATCCGCCAGTCATCCATCTTGACGTGCACCTGGAAGGCGGGCAGCGAGTTTACTTTCAGCCAGAAAATGTGGCAGAAAGAATGAACAACCCAAGACAAACCACCTTGCTCGCATTCTTTCGCCTTTGCGAAAGAGACAATTTCGCTAAGTCTCTGTTGTACAATGAAGTGCCACATTATTATACTTATAACAAGCAGCAAGGTGTTTTTAATCGCAGGAGACGTGGAACTGCTGTAGAAGGCGAGTCCGGCATTTTTAAAGAACACGTGATTGGAAGAGTATACACGGTGCACCCAAATAATGCAGAGTGTTATTATTTACGCCTTCTTCTTCACACAGTGCGAGGACCTACTTCTTTTGCTGAGCTCCGCAAAGTGGACGATATAGAATATCCCACATTTCAAGCTGCTTGCCGCGCACGGCATTTATTAGATGGCGATCAGCATTGGGATGATGCTTTAGCCGAAGCATGCGTCAGTGATAGTCCACATCGTTTGCGCCATTTATTTGCCATTTTGTTGACATTTTGTGGCCTATCGGACGCTGGGCAGTTGTGGCAAAAATATAAAGACGCGTTTGCCGAAGATTTTTTGAGACAGCAAAATATAAATAGTGAAACTTCTGACCAAGTACGTGAAAGCTGCCATAATAGGGCTTTGCTGGCTATACAAGATATAGTTACAAGTATAGGAGGGAACCCCCTCAGTCAATACGGCTTGCCGACACCGACAGTTGGTGGGGAACGAATTAATAGGGAGTATACATCTGAAATAAATTACAACCCCGAAGAGTTAGCAGAAATATTGCGAAATGGCTGTTCAAATTTGACGACAGAACAACGTCAAATCTTTGATAGAGTATGCTGTAGTGTAGAACATTCATTAGGAGAAATGCTGTTTTTAGATGCACCTGGTGGAACAGGTAAAACTTTCCTCACTAAAGTTATCTTGGCTCAAATAAGGAGCCAAAACAAAATTGCCCTTGCCGTCGCTTCCTCAGGAATAGCTGCCACTTTATTACCAGGAGGAAAAACTGCACATACAACATTTAAAATACCAATCGACTTGGACCGCACAGAAAACCCTGTTTGCAACGTGTCTCGCAATAGTGATAAAGCAAGGGTTTTACGCGATTGCGCCCTTATCGTTTGGGACGAGTGTACGATGGCAAATCGTAAAGCTGTGGAAGCTGTAGATAGAACGTTGCGAGATATAAGACAAAATGACCGACCGATGGGAGGCTTAACGGTGCTATTCTGTGGAGACTTCAGGCAGACACTCCCTATAATACCCAGAGGAACGAGGGCCGATGAAATAGGTGCCTGTTTAAAGAGCTCTATTTTATGGCGTAGTGTCATATTAACTAATTTGAGCTTTAATATGCGAGCATATTTGGGAGGTGACGCAAACGCGCAGGTTTTCTCAAATTTACTACTTCAAATTGGTAACGGCACATACCCGACTCAAGAAGGAGGTAAAGTAACTTTAGTCGAAAGCCTGTGTTCTTCTGTTGCCTCACAGCAGGAACTCATTTCCTCTGTATACGGAGATCCATCAGAGATCTCGAACCATGACGCTGCTTGGCTATGCCAACGAGCTATTTTGGCACCTCGCAACGACCAAGCAGCAGCAATAAATTCTCAAATATTGGTACATGTTTCTGGAGAAAGTAGGGAATATTTATCTATTAACACGGTTTTAGAAGAAGGAGATGCCACCCACTATCCAGTAGAGTTTTTAGACTCTCTAAATACACCAGGTCTTCCAGCACACAAAATTTATTTAAAAGTCGGAGTACCAATCATTCTACTCAGAAATTTAAGCCCACCAAAACTATGCAATGGAACTCGGTTGAGAGTAACAAATCTCCAACGAAATGTCATCGAAGCCGAAATCTTAACAGGTTGCGGCTCCGGTGATGTTGTTTTCATTCCCAGGATACCCATTATCCCCAATAATTTTCCGTTTACTTTCAAACGTGTGCAATTTCCTGTAAGCCTCTGTTACGCTATGACTATTAATAAAGCCCAAGGCCAGACGTTATCCGTTGCGGGTGTAGACCTTACTTTTGATTGTTTTTCACACGGCCAACTCTATGTTTCTCTATCACGTGTTAGCAACCCAAACAACCTTTTTGTATATGCTCCGGGTAATTCCACCGCTAACATAGTATATAGAGAAGCATTAACGTAATCAACTATACCAAAGTCAGGACTCTTATCTAAATCATCAAAAAGGTGATATACTCTTATCTAAACGACGTTGTTTTGTTCTCGACAACCACGCGAACGAAGTCGCGGGCACAGCTAGTCGTAAATAAAATAAAAAATATTACACCGCGTAAGGCACATAAACGCACATAAGTGTATCAGTGATTCAGTACATAATTCTGGACACCCTTTTTATTTTTTTTGGTGGTGGGAAGTCATCCTATGACTTCTCCCGCTCTGGGTGGAGAAGGAGGGCGTATCAGACACTTACTGACTAAAATTACCCACCCCGTGTTCTTTACCTGCCCTGAGGGCCCAGGGGCGCGGTAACTCTGTTTCCAATTTATCCACGACCTCTGGGGAAATTTTTCGTCGGCGTTTTCCTCAATTTTTTTAATTTTCTGCAGTTTTTTTTAGACTGTTCAAAATCGTTATTCCTATCCAACCTAATGAGAGTTTTAATTAAAAAGTTATTAAATCGCTAATTACACTAAAAACAGCAATGTAATTAAAATACGTACAGCTGTTTCGCTAGAGTTCATTCGCGTCGCCGGCCTAATACCTACATACCTACGGCGCGCGGCGCGCTTGACCGGCGCGGGTGTAGCTAAGTAGATACATAGAGCGCTCAAAAATGACAATTTCTGTAACCGATCATTACCGAGATTAATGACTATCATAATTTTGTTAGTGTCATTAGGTGTAAACTTTTCGCGAAGTTTGCGGTATCTTGTTCCTTACAGCCTGTATAATAAAAAAAATGTTTCTAACACTACCTTTTATTTTTAGGTTCAAAAGCAATCCAACATAGCGAGTTGCGAGAAGGTTGACACTGGAGATCATATCTTAATACATCACACTAGAAATACAGCGCAGAAGCAGTGGGCAGAAACACAGGTATGGAAAAACATTCTTTATTTTCTTGATGAGTTATTGAATATCGTATACGAATCGTTAGATCGTAATTTTATACTGCTGCCCTTTTTGTCTCGTGCCTTTTTTTTTTTTTTTGGGGGGGGATGGGAAATCATCCAATGACTTCTACCGCTCTGGTTGGAGCGGCAGGGCGTGTCAGACTCTTACTGACTACAACCCACCCCTATTCGTTCCCTGCCTGAGTGCCCAGGGGTGCGGTAACTCATTTTCAGAATTTATCCGCTAGCCCTAGGCATGCAGGCACCGGCCACGATGGGCCCCGTCAGTGGTGGCTGACTACATCTCTTGTTCGGCGCGCGTGGAACACTACGCGCCGTCGACTCACGGGCCTGGTGCTGATCGGACGGCGAGCTACCCACTGCTCGCCGTCCGCAGGCCCGGGTTTTGTCTCGTGCCTGCCGAGCTTGGAGTCCTGGGTTCGATTCCTAGGTAGGGCAAATATTGTCATTGGGTTTTTCCATTAGAGATTTTTCAGTGGCAGCCCGGAGTTAAAGGCTCAATTACACCTTCCGATTTCAAGGGACCTAATTTAGGAACAATCTCACTAGGAAGTAGGCAGCTAGCGATTACACTATCCACTATTGGACTCCAAATCGGAATCCTAAATCGGCAGTGTTGCCAACTCTTACAAATTCAAGCCACTAGACAGAATATCAAAAGTCTCTAAAACTGATTCTACCAGGAGCGGACCAAAAAAAGAAAAAGAGCGGACTCAGATTTTTTTTCTGGGAAATGGACCTTGGGACATGTTATTTTATTTTAAACACATATAAAAATACTAACAGCCCATTTGCAGCGACTACACTATCTTAAATCGTACACAATTTAGGAAATCAAATCGGACACTAACTGCTCTAACTGCTATTACACCTTCCTGTTTCCTAAAAATTTAGCGTTATTTGTTTGAACTAAACTGTATATACTTCCTTAGGTGCTGACCCTATCAGGCGTATCTCGAGTCTTCCACTCCAGATTCCAGTTACTTACCACCGTAGGAGACTTCAACAGATCCTGGACTGCATTATTGGACTATATCACTGACTTCGCACTCAGGAGAAGTCATGAGGTGAGGGGATTAACTAACTAACCTTTTTGAAGAGTAGTCAATTTCCTAATAGCATTTACTGTTGGCATTTGGTTGGGCCAACAATAAATGCCATTAGGGTTAAAACTTACAATATTCTGAGTAAAAACGTAATAACTTTAGTTATAAATGTCTCAGAACTGTAGAATTCTGATTTGGATGTCTTGATTTGTAAAAGGCTATGAAAAGATTCTAATATTTGTTTGTTTATTCTATTACTTTCTATTATTAACCTTTGAGTTTAAAATATGTGAAAACGCAGTGTGACAATTAATAAAAAAAATGGCCAAGTGCGTGTCGGATTTCTCACATTAAGGGTTCCATAACAAATAATGGTATTTGTTAGTAAAGTATACGTAATAATAAACATTATCACCAAACAAGTTCATAGATCAATGGGAAGTTAAAAAATTCTTCGGAACAAAATTTTGTGACAGACGACGGACGGACAGACAGACGGACACGTGAGTGACAACAAAAGGACTTCGTTTGGACCCTTCCGGTAAGGAAAGTTATTTTATAATAATAATAATATTCCACAACTATCACACAACGCCATCTAGTCCCAAGCTAAGCAGAGCTTGTGTTATGGGTACTAGACAACTGATAAACATACTTATATATTTCTAAATACATAAATATTATAGATAAATTACACCCAGAACCAGAACAAATGATCGTGCTCATTACACAAACATTTGTCCTGGGTGGGAATCGAACCTACGACCTCCGGCATAGCAGTCAGGGTCACTAACCACTAGACCAACAGGCCAGTTAATTTTGCAAGTTATCTTGTTTTTTACGAAAAATCATCTCGTTTTTCCCTAAAAAACAAGATGATTGGTGATTGTTTTCGTTATGAGTCTATAATTATATTTAGCATATCTGTTTTTACGGTTTTATTAGAGTAACAGATTTGTCTGATCCCTGTTAGCTCTGAAGTGAAAAGAAATAGTTATTTATGATACTAGTGCGGTAAGTTTGTAAATACCAATTTCCGCACGTGTGTCATACAACGTTTTTCAACACATTTGCGAGAAAACAGTACAATAGGTAATGAAACAAACTTGTGTTTACATATCAGTCGGAAAGTCCCAAGAATCTTTGACGTGTCTAATATGAAAATGGCGCGAATTTGCAAATCGCGCCACGTGCGCGTGGTGAAAATTAGAACTACATCTTTCGTTTCATTTTCTACTGAGACAAACGTATTAAATAAAAGCACTTCCAAGGATGTTCGATCATTCAGCTTATTTATTATCGTAATGTGAAACTCCTTGGTGGTTTTTTTTTTAAATAAAAAAAACCGTAAAGGATACGCACGGCGTTATACAACGGAGCGTGCGGTAAAATAGTTACTTAGATGAGAGTACCTATTTTATCGCACGTTCCACTGTATGGTCCGTAATTTTTAACTTTCGGACAATTTATACAGGCTTCGTAAATGCATTTTTTGAGCAAATGTGTTCAAAATTTTTTTTTTTTGACCCTATCAAAATAATATCCTCCTAACTACTATTATGTATCTATTTAGGTATGTCTTAACTTGTATATAAATCTAATTAATAATGCCTTTTACTTGTAGGTGTCAGTAGGCGCCCTCAAATCATTCCAAGAAGTAGTATCAGCAGCGGGGCGGGCCACCGAGGTCGAGGCTTCTCTACAGAGGAGAGTGTGGGCCGCCGCGTGGGCTGCGTGGAGCAACATAGCGGCTGCCTCGCCTTCCGACCCCCCACGTAAGTTTATATGTAGTTGTCACCGGATAAGCCCATATGCATGTAATTTTTAGCAATAAAATAAAGTACAGTACTATAAACTCAAGAAAAATATTTAAGAATAAATTCAAGTACTGCTCAAAAAATTATTTAACTCGTAGAATTTTCTACTACACTTCAAACATTCGTGACTGTCAAAGCTGTACTATGACGTCACTTACCCCGTTACGCCTTGTTTATATCTTATTTCCTGTCCTTAAATGAATAATTTTACTAATTTGTATGTGCTTTGTCAGGCAGAAATTGCAATTTCAATATTATAATAAAATATTAGTGAAATTTAAAGTACTTTTTACGAATTAAGTGTTACTTTGACTCATATATTTTTTCGTCACTAACGGCATTATTGAGAACGATAAGTTTTGAGTTTACGTTTAGTTTCATCAAAAATATGCAACTTAAAATAATGAATTGTAAAATATGTGATGAATTAAAAAAATCAAACAAGTGCACCACATTGTTTCTATGGTCCAATACATTTAAAAAATACAATAATATATACAATAATATATACAATAAATTTAAAAAATAAAAATATTTTGAATTACTTGCATATTCTCTCCGTAAGATTGTAACAAATCTTACCTAAGTGTAATTTCTTGATATATTATGAATAGATCGTTTCAAATACCTTAAATATCATCCAAATTTGATCATTTTCAATGTATTCTAGCCTTAGTGAAAATAAAGAGCTCACAATTTTACGCGAGGTTTCATAAAGTAACAGTCATCATCATTCTCCTGCCCTTAACCCAGTTGGGGTCGGCCCTACATGTCTTTTTATTCCATTCTTCTCTATTAGTTTCCTATACTAACAGTGTTGCCTACGGAAAGTTTTATTATCCCAAAAACTCGTTGGTTAGCTAGTAAGAACACCGCGAGAAGAATGAACATTTAGAAAAGAGAGAATGAATCTTTAGTATTTTATTTTGTTTAGACTTTGAAATAACACATATGAATTATCACAGAAACTGAGTTTATATAAAACTATAATTAAAAGTAGTACAGATTACATGACATGTGTAACAGACGTAAATGTTCAGCTCAGAGATAACACATCTCGAGACTCCTATCATCATAATAGCAGTCCTAGAACTAGGTTTTTCGCACTATTCTATTTTTTTTAAATAAAAACTTAGCAAGCATGCATACTGATAGGGTCGCAGCCATTTTTTTTTTTGTGGGGTGGGAAGTCATCCAATGACATCTCCCGCTCTAGGGTGGAGCGGGAGAGCGTGTCAGACTCTTACTGACTAAAACCCACCCCTGTTCCTTCCCTGCCCTGAATGCCCAGGGGCGAGGTAACTCTGTTTCAAGTTTGTCCTCAATCCCTGGGTAGGCATCGGCCATGACGAGCCCCGTCATGTATTGCTGACAACTCTTTGAGGCGCGCGTGGAACACTACGGGCTGTTGACTCTCGGGCCTGGTGCTAATCGGACGGCGAACTACCCACTACTCGTCGTCCGCAGGCCCAGGACCACCGCGGCCCTGGCTCAGTCACTGAAGTAACACGGGTGGTTTTAATCAGTAAGAGTCTGACACCCGCTCCACCCAGAGCGGGAGATGCTATTATCCCACCCAAAGAAAAAAAGTGTGTGTATACTTATGTACGCACGCAAGAAGTTATACTTCTTTGGCGTAACAAGATAAAAAACCAAACTGTCACAAAATTTACAATAGGAAAAAAATCATTCTTCATGAACCACAGACCATAGCTAACTTCAGGGTGTCGGTTTTTTGTGACGGTGTGCGCGCGCATCGTAATAATTTACTTTCATAATTTTTCCCTAACGCGCCAAAAGAAGTATAACTTCAAAAATAACAAGCTCTCAACTCCTCTATCAGCATACAGCAGTACACAGACCTCCATTACCAAAATTTATCACTTTTATTCAATTCTTCACAGCATCCGAGGACGGTAAACCTGTAGAAGTATACGCGCCGTCTCTGAACTTTCTCACGACGCTGGTGCAGATCTTCCCGCTCATCTTCCAGCAGATACGACCTACGTGAGTATATTTTATTTAATTTTACTTTTATTATAAGTTTGATTTATCGAAAAAATATTTGATATTGTAGGGTCGGTTATTACAATAAAATTGTTCGCACACTCGTTTTAAAAAAAATGGTTTATTGTCAATGACACAATTTATCACAGTTTTACTAAAGTGGAAGTTAATAAATAAAAAAGTCCGGAGTCTGTGTTTCCTGATAGCTACAACCTGGGAGTCTTTAAGTCAAGAGTGAATAGGTTATTTCTAGGCAAGCGTGCTCTATCTTCGACCACATCATCGCTTACCATCAGGTGAGATAGTGGTCAAACGCGTGCCTATAAGCAATAAAAAATAAACGTAGTGTCTATTATAATCGATGTCCACCGAGCAAAGCGACTGAGTTAGCGAAAACACCTGCTGATGGTAAGCAATGATGTGGTCGACGATGGAGCACGCTTGCCTAGAAGTATCCTATTCACTCTGGTCTTAGACCTCCTGGTTACAGCTATCAGGAAACAAAGAGCACCGGCAGGAAATTGCACTCCTTAGCTGTACGCACAATGAATGTGTTCCTAAAACGTTTTAAATTTGACTGACGGACCAAACATCTACCCTATTGAACAATCAGCCCGCGCCTTTTCCCAACTATCTTGGGGTCGGCTTCCAATCTAACCGGATGCAGCTGAATACCAGTATTTTACATGGAGCGACTGCCTATCTGATCTCCACAACCCAGTTACTGGGTAGTACGATACCCATTGATAAGACTGGTTGTCAGACTTTCGGGCTTCTGACGATCCGTAACGACTGTCAAAGATCCACGATTGACAGCCGAGACCAACGGCTTAACGTGCTTTCCGAGGCACGGAGGAGTCTCGGTATGTAAAGATGGTCACCCATCCATGGACCAACCCTGGCACGCGTAGCTTAACCTGGTGCGGCTGTTATTACTTTAGCCACGAGCTCCTATACATACATATGTAACAGGTGAATAAATAGCCTCTCAACTGTGGGGTGATGTCCGTATTAAAAATAACGTTCGCATTATAGTCTGTCTTAATCTGCTGAAGATTGAGAAGACACTCATTGTAACTGGGATATGAATGCGACTTTACTCCATTTGTATAGGTATTAACTAAAGGTTAACAAAAAAATGTCACTGGAGTCAAACAGTCAATGACGCCTGGTTAACCGAATAAACGTAATACCTGTTACTTCGGTTATCGTGCTACGTTAATGTTTAATCTTCAACTTTTAATAGCTAAACGAATGGAGTATTGTTATAAACGTTTTTAAAGACCGCCCTCTGAACTAAACATAAGTGTATAGGTTTTTCTCATCTTTCAGGTTTACTCCAGCAGACGTTACAAAGCTCGGCTCCTGTCTATCACACGTGTGCAGTACGGAACCATCAGCTGCAGCGTCAGCGTTAGATTCCTTGGCTCAAGCGGCGCCCGTCAGTCTACATGCGTTGCATTGTTTAGATATAGTGCATAAGGTATGATCACTAAATTAATCCCTAATCTTTTCAAAGTTAGAGTGAGCAGGCTTCTTCTAGGTAAGCTCGCTCGACCTACCTACCTACCTAGACTAGAGTCAAGAGCAAACCCATCTCTAATAAAGATATTTAAAAAAATTAAACACTTCACCTTAGTGTTCCTTGAACCCTTGAATCTTAAAAGGAAGGTTGAACAAACATCTTTTTGGTACCATAAATTGTTCCAACAATCGCTTTCTTTCAAGTGAGATTGAAAAATCGATGACCCGGTGAAAATCGCGGCAGTCCGCTGAATAGCCCCAGATTGGTTGCTGTGGCAATCCAATGAGAAAGTAGAGTGGACATCATTCGACTTATGATGATGTTTACATACTTTGTTTGGATGGTGTAGTATTTACTTCAGATGTAAGAGAGGTGGGGCCACGCTGTATGGTCACCACCCTTGACTTCTTCCACTTTGGGTGGAGCGGGAGGGCGTGTCAGACTCTTACTGACTAAAACCCATCCCTGTTCCTTCCCTGGCTGAGTGCCCAGAGGAGCGGTAACTCTGTTACGAATTTATCCGCGACCCCTTGGCATGCAGGCACCGGCCATGATGGGCCCCGTCAGTGGTGGCTGACATCTCTTGTTCGGCGCGCGTGGAACACTACGCGCCGTCGACTCTCGGGCCTGGTGCTGATCGGGCGGCGAACTACCCATTACTCGCCGTCCGCAGGCCCGCTGCGACCCTAATGATCACCGTGTCACACATTTTTATTTTTTACTGAAAACGTAGTTTTTTTTATTAATTCATCTCCAGGAAGCCCTTCAACGCCACGATCTCCTCCCCGCGTTGTTCAGTGCTCTCACTTCCCTGGCGGCGTCGTGCAGCGAGCGTCCCGGCGGAGCAGCTCCACGCTGCCTGGCCGCCGCCGCCGCGCTGTACCGCGCCGCACCACAAGCTGCACGAGATGTCTTACCGCATTTACTACTGGTAACTATCTTTTTGGTCCATAACAGTCACATCGTGGAAAGGCCCGGAAGGGAAACGCCACAGAGGAAGACCGTATACGAGGTGGGAAGACGACATACGGGATACAGCTGGCCGACACTGGATACAAAAGGCCCAGGACAGAACCAAATGGGAGTCTTCGGAGAAGGCCTTCACCTGCGGAGGGGTACTTGCAAATTATCATAGAAAAAAAATAGAATAGTGTAATATAGTAAACATCATCTTGTAAACTTGTAAAATTGCCAGAAATATAAGGCTTTTTATTTTATTTTTTATAACTATCTTTTTTACCCGACTACGGCAAGGCCAAAAGGTGGGTTATGGTTGTAATCCATAATGTGTGTACGTATGATCATCTGGTTCATCAAATCATATTCTAAACTGCTTGTCATAATTTGACAAATGAGCTCAATATGACACTCTCTAGAGGACATGATCATGAATTAAAATATTAATTTTGGAAAGGTGCCGTGTTGAGTATCAAATTGTTCCTCTTGCTTGAATTCACTTGATAATTATACCAGCCTACGTTGTCCCACAACTGGACAAAGGCCTCCAACATATTTCTCTCTGTAAGTATTGTCTTCTCCAATCAACTTATCAAGAATAAATCCAGATCATCGTGGCAGCGTTTTTAACTATATTTTTTATCAAAATCTATAATAAAAATCTAAAAGTGATACAGCTTGAAATTTTGCCCTATGGTTCCTTATATGACGAAGGTAAACAATGACAAAAGATTATGAATATTTATTACCGAACTAGCTGACCCGACAGACGTCGCGTCGTTCTGACAGCTAACCCTAATATTGACAACTAAGAACAGTTGAAGAAAAGTGTGGTTTTTACGGTGATAGGAACCTTCCTGACACTTCAACGAATAGTTTAAATAAAAGTTCATCCAAATTGATCCAGCCGTTCTCTAGTTTTGCACTTAGTAATTCATTTATATTGATACCTATAGATATTTTTTCTCATTAGTTTGTCCACAAGCTGACACTATTGACATTTTTGCGACAAAAGCCGATATTGATGTCTAACTTCTTTATATTCATACAATTAATTACATTTCTAGGCGTTACACACAGCTGTACAGAAATACGGACAAGACAAACGACGCAAATCAGCAGAACAAATGGACGAGGTTGCACAGATCTCATCACTTTTATTACAGGTAAAACAAATTATTACTACTTTTCACTAAAATCCTTTATGGTCACGTTATCGTCATTAATAACATCGTGAGGAAACCGACATGTCCTAGAACCAAAGCTTCGAAGACTTGTGACATCCATTTGAACTTCGTCTGCATATGTATGACATAGAGTTGCTTGTTCTAATGTATGAGAATTATCTCGAAATTAATAAACACTTGATGTCTGTTAAAATAATAACCTTTTTACTGTTACAGGTATTAGGTACAGGTTTGCCGCTAGCGAGGGAGCAGCCTGAAGAGTATAAAGAGTTCTGGGAAACATTACCCAAAGTGCTGGAAACGTTCCTGTTTGAACCACCGTAAGTTATATATTCATAATCTATTCAAACTCCTGCTTAAATACATTACTGTTTGCGACTAAGCCAGGGCAAAGGATCCGACTTGAGTAGACAAGACTGTGGAAGCGTGCATGTCGGAACCCCGGCTCCAACCTGGTCGCAAACCTGTCTGCAAGTACGCAGAGCTAAAGAATAATTTACAAACATTTTGAACAACTTACCCAAGGTTTCCGAAGTCTTCGTCCAGGGAGCAATCTGGTTAAATGTGTGTAAGTCAGATTTAAATTAGGTAGTATAGTGCTTGTCAGTAGGTATTCCAGACTCCAAAGGGTGCCGATGATTCCACAAACGCGTAGTCTCTCACGAACCAACCAAACTTCCAAGTATTTTCACAAAATAACCCGTCTCACCACTACATCAAATGGGGCTTTAATCAAATTTAGCTCGATAGCAAACAATTAGGACCAAAACAAATAGATTCAGCTAGATTAAATCCCAAGCCCAGGACCTACATTTTTAACACCAACAAGTGACAGATGACAGAAAAAAGTCATAGAGTATAAAAAGGTGTGAAGCGTCACCTCTCAAGGTTGCGTTCGGAAATGCACTCGGACCGAACAATTACAGGTGGTAGCCCAGTGGTAGCGGCCCTGACTTACGAGTTGTAGATCGTGGGTTTAAACCCAGGCAGGTGCCTTACTTTGTGCAATTTATTTCATCACTACTGCTCTCAAAACGGCGAAGGAAAACATCGTGAGAAATTCGGCATGTCCTAGTAAAAAATCGAAGACATTGACATCCGCCCGCACTGGGCCCGCGTGGTGGATTATACCCCATTACCTTTCCCAGAGAAGAGGCCTGAGTCTCAGCAGTGGGAACGTTATATGGCTGGTTATGTTATGTTAATGTATTCAGAAGCATCATCATTCTCCTGCCCTTATCCCAATTTATTTGGGGTCGGCGCAACAAGTCTTTTTCTTCCATACTCCTCTATTAGTCGTCATCTCTGTAGTCACCCTCTTTTTAACCATATCCTCTTTCACACAGTCCAACCATCGTTTCTTTGGCCTTCCCCTACTCTTATAGCCATCCACATCCATACACAAGACTTTCCTCACGACATTTTCTTCATTCGTCCGCATCAGATGCCCATACCACGACAACCGATTTTCACACAACTTTTCAGTCAGCGGTGACACTTTCAGACTTCCTCTTATATACTCATTCCTAATTCTATCCATGCGCGTAACACCACACATCGCTCTTAGCATTCTCATCTCAGCCGCATGCAATTGCTTTTCATTCATCCCTTTTGTGGCCCAACATTCTGAACCATACAAGACAGCAGGTCTGACTATTGTTTTATAAATCTTCCTCTTAAGTTTAAGGGGAATGCGGGAGTCGCAGATAGTCCCGGTGACGTGCCGCCATTTCATCCATCCAGTGTTAATTCTGTGCTTAACATAATAATGTATTCAGAAGCATGATTTCAAAGCATCAAACTAAAGGAAAAAAAATGACTTTATAAAGTAAATGCTAATAGGCTCATGAGGTTGTTGACATGTGGGATGTGACTCAACGATCATTGCATCAAGCTAACGGTTTAATAGCCACGAGCCTCGATCAATACCTTAACATATCTGGGGTGGCGGATAAATAGAATTACCGCGGCTCTTGGCACACAGGCAACTGAAGGAACAGGGGTGGGTTTTAGTCCGTAAAAGTCTGACACGCCCTCCCGCTCCACCTAGAGCAGGAGAGTTATTGGAGAATTTCCCACCCCCACAAAAAAAACCGGCCAAGAGCAAGTCAGACTTGCGCGCAAAGGGTTCCGAGCAAATCATATTTTTTTCAGGTTTTTTTTAAACTGCCTCCAACTTATAGGTGTTCCTTATATTTTAGGCGCAGTGGTTTCGGAGATAAGGGGAGATGATGGTCATTTTTCATCTATTTCTTTAAATAACTTCAAAATTATATATTTTAAAATTATGAAAAAATATATTCGAGACCCTCACAATGTGCCCTTTCATTTGATATGTCACACGACACAGTTTGAAAAACTTTGATTTTATATTTACGACTTTTACCCCAAAAGTCACCCCTATATTCCAAATTCATTTATATAGGATACACCTCCGTGTTTGGGTCACAGATATTCATGTGTGTACCAAATTTCAACCCTACCGGTCCAGCAGATTCCGAGAAAATTGGCTGTGACAGACGGACAGACAGACAGTGACACAAGTGATCCTATAAGGGTTCCGTTTTTAAATTCGGACTTTAGGAACCCTAAAAAAAAGAGGCTCTCGTTAAGGACTTGATTCAAAAAGCGATACTTCTAGACACAGCTCGTATTGTTATAGAGGGAGATCGGAGAGCCGCTAGATTTTCCTCTGGCGTGTCTGGCGGACAGCGCATGGGCCGTAAACAATTAAAGATCTATTGTGTCTGCTAACTAGATGCGCGACGGGTTAACAAAATTTGCGAGATCGAGAATTGTTAGTATTTACTTTGAACATATTCATACCTGCTAGTTTGGGCCGACGGCCAATTTTTGTTGCGTTGATGTTGATAATTCAATCATAATCATAACAAATATATCATCATTCTCTTGCCCTTATCCCAATTTATTTGGGGTCGGCGCAACATGTCTTTTTCTTCCATACTCCTCTATTAGTCGTCATCTCTGTAGTCACCCCCTTTTTACCCATATCCTCTTTCACACAGTCCAACCATCGTTTCTTTGGCCTTCTCCTACTCTTATAGCCATCCACATCCATACACAAGACTTTCCTCACGACATTTTCTTAATTCCTCAGCATCACATGCCCATACCACGACAACCGATTTCCACTCATAACAAATATATATTTATCGTTTTTCTCCTCAGTGTGGGAGGCGGCCGGGCAGCGCGTCAACTAGTGATAGCAGTTCGAGAGCAAGCCCTTCGAGCGAGACCGCGGTTACCCCCCCAACATCTAAGAGCATTGCTAGCACTTATTAGAGCAGGATCTCTACACACGCAGCCACCACAGCCTATACGTAAGTCCATTGACGGGGCCCATCGTGGCCGGTGCCTGCATGCCTAGGGGTAGCGGATTAATTCTGAAAATTAGTTACCGCACCCCTGGGCACTCAGGCAGGGAAGGAACAGGGGTGGGTTTTAGTCAGTAAGAGTCTGAAACGCCCTCCCGCTCCACCCAGAACGGGAGAAGTCATTGGATGATTTCCCACCCCCCCAAAAAAAAAAAAAAAGCCTATACGTAAATTTAATAGTGTTTGACTCATTCTTTATTATTATTGATAATATAAGAAAGATGACAGACTCTCTTTTCTTTTTATTTAAAGTGTTCAAAGAGTTCACAATTCTATCAACAGAAAATGAACAAGAATTGAAAGAGAGAGAAGAGTTCGCGCGAACGTGCTTCGAGACTCTCCTGCAGTACTCCATGCTTGAAGATATCGACTCTTTTGCTGGAGTAGAAAGTAAGTATTTTGTTGAATGGTTGGTCTCATAGTCAAAACGGTTCATATTCCTGAATTCCTCCACCGCCTTAAAGTTTGCAAATGAATTACAAATCGCCCTACAACTGTATCCTATATACAGGGCTGGCTGGCCTTACTCCCATGTAATATTTAAATGAAAGGAACGTAGATGGCTGGGTAGAGGAGCTCGTGGCTAATGTAATTACAGACGCACGGATCGATCCATCAGGTTAAGTTACGCTTGCCGGGGTTGGTCCATTGATGGGTTTTACACACCGAGCATCTTTACATACCGAGACTTCTCCGCGCCTCATAAAGCATGTTAAGCCGTTGGTCCCGGCTGTCAATCATGGATCTTTGACAGTCGTCAGAAGCCCGAAAATCCGACAACCAGTCTTACCAATGGGTATCGTATTACCCAGTAACTGGGTTGTGGAGGTCTGATAGGCAGTCGCTCCATGTAAAATACTGCTATTCAGCTGCATACGGTTAGACTGGAAGCCCAAGATAGTTGGGAAAAGGCTAGGCAGATTGATTGACGTAGATGATTTAAATCATACTTTGTTCCAGACGACACGGACCCCTTAGCGATAGTAGCTTTACTGGACAGGTTCCAGGAAGTGATATCAAAATATACGCAGGACGAAGACAACACAGAACCACTGCCGAGGTAAGCTAATAGCCAATACATAAAATTGTGAGAAATACGCGGGAAACTTGAAATGCCAACATTAATAATACGGGTTCGTATTGCTTACGATCTGTAAGTGTTAGATTTTTTTGACACGCCTTCCCGCTCGACGCATAGTCGGGGGAAATTATTTGATAATTTCCCACCCCAAAAAAAACGGGTCTTTGTGGCCAAGGCACGTGGAAGATTCAAACATGTACATTTTACAAATCGTCTATTAAGTCGCTCCTTCATAGAGTTCAATAACTTTGGCACGGGGTGTCATCTCGAACAAGGAAAATTTAGTTCAAAGAAATTGCAATAGATGGCGTAATATGCATGGATTTCATAATGAAGTTTAATCCGTCAGGCCCCTCGCGTCTTCTTACGGGTTTTTAATTGTGTCTGCTAATGACGCTTGACGGGGTAATAGGTATTTATATTTAGAAAAAAATATGGTAAAAACTGTATTTTTTGTTGAATAAACTGCCCTAAGCATAAAATTGTGGAATAATTGGCTCCTAATTCAAATTTAGATGATTATTTGCCCTAAGCATAAAATTGTGGAATAATTGGCTCCTAATTCAAATTTAGATGATTATTGGAACGAATCCTTGGACATCTATATTTCTTGTACCAATAGATGGCGCTGTTTGAAGTTGTAGAGTTTATTCATTCGCATCTTTAAAATTTGTATAGTGACACATTTTGATACAGTAAACCTTTAATAAAGTGCCAAAAATTCTATAAAATAATGCTTCAATGAGTGAGAAATTATTGGTAAGACTTTAAATAAAATTCGTTTAACTTTCAAGCCATCGCTGCTAACACCATCTAGCGAGGTGTAGAGGACGGGTCCTAACGAAGAACAAAAGTACTTGTGCCAGACGAAAACCCGTAGTTACGGTGGTACCGTTTCTTTTTATGGGATGAGGCATCTGTACGCTAGTATTATATTATCTGTGACTTTGGTGACAAATCGAGAAACAAAATCTACTTATGCTTGAATGTGTGTTTTCTTTTGCAGGCACCAACTATCAGAGATTTCGTTCGTGCTAAAAGCAGTGGCGACCCTTACAGAGTCCATGAAGAAGGCGCCGCCCGGCAAGGTGGACGCTGTAGCGTGGCAGAAGTTAATAGGTTGGTATAAAGTGAGGGACGTTCTGTACCGGAATTATTACAGAAAACAAATCAAAAGCAGAAACAACGACTTCCGAAATTAAAGTAATTTTGCACTTCTTTTGTTTTTTTAGGAAGTCAGTTCTATTTTTTGTTTTTATATTTTTAATTTTGGTTCGCAGTAATTGTGAGTCGTTTGCTGTTAGTTATTGAAGAGTTCCATTGTCTATCTCCGAAGATCTTCATCAGACCCTAATGTATTATATACTACTACTTTCCTTGAAAAATATGTATTTGAATAACGAAAACCCCATCCAAATCGGATCAGATGTTTTCGAGAAAATCGTGGATAAACAAGCATATATACATACGGTTCAAATAAAGAACCTCCTTTTTTAACAGACTTCAAAAAAGGAGGAATCACTGTTGAGTGATTCGATAGCGCATGTCAATGCCATATACTTTTAATTTTGGGACACTCGTTATCGCTTATAGAATGTTGTCTAGAGCCCTCAGCTCTAAGCTATTTAAGACTTAAGTATCGGACAGCCTTTTAGTCGCGTTAGCTATTCTTGCTTTGGAGCGCAATAAATCTGCCTATTCGGTTTCCAGTCTAACCGGATGCTGTGACCAGTATTTTACATGGAGCAACTGCCTATCTGACCTCGAAAACCCAGTAACTGGGTTACATACCACTTGCTTTGGAGCGCAATACCAGTAATAAGTATCGTTTCCAGGTCTGTACCCCGCCCTGGTCCGCCTGGCAGCCAGCGCGCGAGCGGCCGGCGCCGGCGCAGCGTTGCGCGAGGCGCTGCTGCAGTTCTGTGGCCTGCTCGCCGCGCCGCTATAGCGCCGAGTGCTCTACACCATACACATCTAGAGCACGAGGCTCTAGTTAACCCTGGTAACATTCATAAAACTCTTCAGTAATAGCCATAAAAAGAAAATTAAACTTTTTTCGCGTTTTCTGGACAATCTCACATTAAGGTGTATATAGCCGCCAAGTGGCGCCCTCATTGAATAAAAAATCGTAGCAAAGCGTAGAAAATAAAGATTAAAAAATCCTATGTTGCGTTAGTTACAAAGAGCTTAGGTAAAGTTAATTTTTATGGTGTTGAAACAGGACTCAAAGTGTTTCGTACCCAAAGTAGTTAGCAAAAGTGTCAAAAACGCCCGTTTTTGGTACTTTTGCAACATAGGATTCTTTAATCTTTATTTTCTATGCTAAGATACGAATTTTCATTCAATGAGGGCGCCACTTACGGGGGAGGTAGGCCCTTAACGCTTCCTAATTCAAACAACATGAACAAGACATAAAATCAACCTGGTAGATTATATGGGATCATTGTCTTTATTTTTATTAACACGCTTTTATTAGCCTGTAACAAACTATATAAAAAAAAGTGGGTGTGTACTTATGTACGCACGTAAGAAGTTATACTTCTTTGGCGTAACAAGATAAAAAACCAAACTGTCACAAAGTTTACTAAAGGAAATCAATCATTCTTCATGAACAGACTATAATAGCTAACTTCAGGGTGTCGGTTCTAGCTAACTTCAGGATGCCGGTTTTTTGTGACGGTTTGCGCGCGCATCGTAAAAATTTACTCTCATCATTTTTCCCTAACGCGCCAAAAGAAGTATGACTTCAAAAATCTTTGAAGTTAAATTTGACCCACTTCGTTTGGATGACAATGCATGCGTGGTATGAGCAGCGGTGGCCCAGTGGTATTGGCCGCGACTTACAAGTTGTAAGTCGTGAATTCAAACCCAGGCAGGCGCTTTACTTTATGTAAATTATTTCATCACCACTGCTCTCAAAACGGTGAAGGAAAACATCGTGAGTAAACCGGCATGTCCTAGAACCAAAAATTCGAAGACATGTGACATCCACCAATCCGCATTGGGCCCGCACACCCTCTCACAGAAATGAGGCCTGTGCCCCAGCAGTGGGGACATTAAAAGAAAAAAAAAAAAGGCTGACATGATGACAATGCATGGTTAGCTAAGTGACGTCGGCCAGGGTCGCAGGTGTGTTTGAAAGTGTCACCGCGACCCTGGAATGTAAGGGCAACTGAAGGAACACGGGTGGGTTTTAGTCAGTAAGAGTCTGACACGCCCTCCCGCTCCACCCAGAGCGGAAGAAGTTATTTGATGATTTCCCACCCAAAAAAAAAAAAAACGAAGTGACGTCATTCGAAATCCAATATGGCGTATTACTTATTTTTATGCACTCCCATGATCTGGATATCAAATGAAGGGTTGGCCTGGAAGAAAACGAAAAAGCCTGTTATTAGTTTATTTTTATTTTTATTTATTTAATCATTTATGTACACACAGAGACACAGTAACAATAGACATTATAAATATAATAAAAAGGAACTGCTATTTCTTAAGAAATTTCTACCAGCAGACCTACGAAAGGAGAAATGTAGACAAAAGTGTGTAAGGCCGGGACTCCACCAAAGCGGAGACGAGCGGAGAGGAGATGTTTTTTAAACAACCAATAGAATTGTGTTATTCATACATCTCCTCTCCGCTCAGCTTCAGTGGAGATCGCTCTGCGGAGATGTGTAATATTTGTATGGCGCGATGGAAGCGGAGATTTGAACTGTGCGCGGACAACGCGCAGTGGAGACGTGAGATGTGAGCGGCGTGCAGTGAGCGATGTCACCCTCCCCCCTCTCGCCCGCTATATATCGTGTAACTTTCGTGTCAGAATGCGTACTGAGCACTCAACACCTCGCACCCGAGCTGAAAAACATCTCTTTTCGCACAGCACACCGCACACATCTCCGCTTTGGTGGAGTCCCAGCCTAAGAAACAGAAAAAATAATACGAGATGTCTTATACTTAGGTATCAATTAAACCTACACATATAATCTAATAATAAATAAATATATACCTAATACTGTAAATATTTTTTTTCAACTATAAATTTTATTTTCAGTGTCGTCATAACTCGTAAGAAGTTGACAAGACGTAAACACAGAGGGCGCATCGCTACCGATAATTATGACTAGATATAAAACATGAATTGTATGAAGTAATATATAATAACAGAACCGTTTATGTTAAGTTATTCGTTAGCTAGATTAAATTTTATAGATAGAAATATTTGTTGGGGAGAGATATGTTACATGGTACCGTCAAACGGGGTGAATAGGAACGTTGGGGTAAATAGAAACAAAAATTTGAACGGGTTTTTCACGTTATTTAGTACTCAGATTTATTTATGAATTGTTGTAAAAACTAAATCGATGCTTTACTAGAAACCAATATTACGGTATCATAGTGCAAATCCTAATCAAAGTTTTGTTTCTATTGACCCCTTCGTTTCTATTCACCCTGTTCTTAGGTATAAAAATTTGATCTAACAAGATTTTTGAATAAGTTCTTGAATTGAGAAATATATTACAACTTTACCTTTAAAATATTTACCAAGGCCTCCACACAACATCATTACCTACATTTGTGGTATTAACTTGCAGTTTCAGAAACGAAAATTGCGATTAGTTGAAAGAATCGTTGACAAGCGATCACAGAATTATTGGTCATATTAATTTTGCGATAGTTAACGTTCTAAAAACTGGGCATTATAGCTCGTGATAGCACAAATTAGAGAGAGTAAACTTAGGGTTAATACCCTACATTTGAAGTACTTTTAGTACATCGTATGTCCTTGGGAAATCGATCTCCGAAACAACTAAAAATATGGACAAATATACCAGATTTCTTGTCAGGTACATATAATAACAACGTGTAAGACTAACATCTCAACTCAGCATTGTTGATTAATTTGATTATTAATAAGAAACAACATATTAATTTAACTTTCTTTATTTTTCAATGATATTTTGGTTCCTATACATAATAGTCCATAAGGGTCTTATTACACCTTTTACAAGAAGTACACCCTAATTATTACTATTCTAATTATTTTCTCCACTCGACTCAACCTCGACTCGGCCTCTCTCAATCTCATTGGTACCTTGTTACTTACTGATTTTAAACTCCGTGTCTCGAGAGTCTTACCTGTTTTAATGGCGATTGAGTCAAGTAGAGTAGAGAAAGTTTCCTCCAAAATGACTTAGAAAAACCAAAACGGACCATTATGTAAAGATACCAATAAAGCATTCCTTAATAAAAATCGGTCAATGTATAAGTTTATATAATTTGTATATAACGGACTGTAATTTAAATACATAGATATTATAAATATATTTATGAAAAATCTCACGCAGGCATTGAACATAAAGTGTTGCACAGTATTTAAGGAACCATAATGAATTTTTATCTTGGTATAAATTATACTAGAATTTGAGGGTAGAAAATGAGGCCTAAACGAAAATTACAATAAATACATTATCAACATCTAGCCTAACCACGGTTGGCGCAGTGGTAGCGATTGGCTGCTGCACTGCGTGTCGCGGGTTCAATTCCCACACGTAAAAAATATTTATATGGCCTGTAAGATAGTTTTTTCGGTTCTGGGTGTCTTATGTATGTGAGATATGTTTGTGAACGCACCCACGGTACTAATTATTAAAATAAGTAATTCCATGTATGGGGCAACGTTTTCAAAATGAGAAAGAGAATATTTTTTGGGGTCGGCTTCCAGTCTACCCAGATGCAACTGACCAGTATTTCACATACAGCGACTACCTATCGGACCTCTACAACTCAGTTAGTGGGCAACACAGTAACTGGGTATTTAATATTGTAATGCTATTTATCTGTGGTTCACTTCCTATCTATTTATGTGCTGGTTCGACGTGGCTCGTGACAAGAATAAGTGAATAGAAAAGGATTAGGGGGAGGCCTTTGCCCAGCAGTGGGACACGAGACACGATAGGCTAAGAAGAAGAAAAAAAGAAGTGTTATTTATACCATGATACATCTCTAGCAGCTACGAAAACATGACGGCACTCGCTAAAAAGCAAAATGGTTTATAAATCACAAATAAATTCTAGATTAAATTATGAAAGAAAAGGCATAAATAAGAAGAGTAGCGGATTTTTGTAATTATTTGTTTATGTGAGGCTTAAGATTGTGGCAGACATACATATTAAAAAATTCGGCGAAGTCCGGAATTTGCACATTTAGGGTTCCGTACCAATTTTTGACAATTTTTATGGCTTTGGATAAACAAGATGTTTTACTGTGAAAATTTGAAGACTGTAGCTCCAACCGTTTTGCTGTAAAACCTGTGTGACAGACGACGGACAGATGGACACGTGAGTGACAGCAATAGGGCTCCGTTTGGACCCTTCGGGTACAAAACAATAAAAAGAGATTTTTCAAGCTTTTCTCAAATATAGATAGGAAGTGCTTAATTTTTGATAAAAATATCAAAAACAAAATCTTACTCAGCAACTATCGTAAAATTCACAAAATTTCAGATTATTAGGTATTCACAAATTATGGAAATATTTTTATAATATTAATAGATATAAAAAAACCTGAATTTTCGAAAATTGCGCCTTGTATGAAAGACTAGTAAAAAAGTGCCGCAGTGTAGGGTTCCATAGTCAGATCAGCTATATGCCACATGCCTACCTAGATTCAAATCAAAATACATATAAAATTACAAAATTAAGTCAAAAAAACACACACCGCTGAGTTGGTATTTTTGCACACTTTGAATACAGCTTACCTTACACAACGCCTTAATATTAAGCCTCCTAAGCAATCGAATCAGTGAGCTGTTACCGATTGAAATTAGTAATAATCAAAACATTTTTCATAACGTGCAATGTCAATAGTGAAATACCAATAGTAGCGATTCTGTTGTCCACTGACCAATATGCTATTTAAAGGATTTCTATCTCTTTGTAACAGTTACAATAACAGAAACTTGTTACTCAAGTATTATCCAGTTTATTTTTTGGCTGCTAGAAAACTCGCATTTTTGTCTTGTATAGGTCAAAGGAAATATAGGCATATTATTCGTTTTATTTGTTAGTGTACAACAGAACCGTTGCCAATAGCCATATTTTTTAGCTTTATAATTAAAATAGACGCAAAATTATCTTGAGAGGTCTACCAAGGTCTTTTAGAGCAAAATAAGTATTTTACACGCTAGAATAAGTCATAGAGAATATAGAATGAATGAGAGACAAAAATAGAGTTTTTCATTTAGTCGATGGCGCTAGTGGACTTGGCTGATAGAAATATTTTGCGTGTGTATTATGTATATAGGTTTTATATTCTAGTACTGCACTTTAGTATTTAACCTCCTGAGGCCTGGAAGGAGAAGGTTAAAACATCTTCTCAAAGTCCGAAACAAAAAGTAGATTTTCTATTGATAAAAATAAATATACCGGTAGACAAGTTAGGTTTTAAGCAGGCACCTAGCATTATTCATATAAGTTGTCCTAATTATAAACGTTAAAATGAGTGTTGTTATAGATTACTATAGGACCCTAGCCACTAGGCTCAAGGGACATTGATGCAAGGCATTGCATTTACCTCTCTTCTAGAACAAAGCAATATCTTAGAGCAAGATTTACAGACAATAGGGATGAGGTCTGGTTATGAAAATTATAGTTATATTTAGTCAGTAAGTTATGATCAAATTGATAAAGAATTACAAAGATAAAGCGTATCAAAGTTCAGGATTGGGGGCTTGTTACGTAAGTCACAAATGTGAAGTCACACGAAATTTCAATGCACTGTATCGTCCTAATTTTTGTTTACGTCACATAAGAAAATATACGTGACGTTTAGTTTTTGGTAAATGTAACTTACGGAATAAATATACTTTTTTAGTCATCTATCCTTGAACATAATAGGCAAAATTATAAAATTCATATTCGTTAAAACGCTACTTTAAAACGACATTTACCTATATCCCGCTGAAACACCCGCGTGGACCGGGATAAAAAGCCTAAGTGTTAATCCAGGTTAAAAGCTATCTACATACCAAATTTCATCCAAATCGGTGCAGCCGTTTGAGCGTGAAGAAGTAACAAACATACAAACACACACAATCACAAACTTTCGCCTTTATAATATTAGTGTGATAATAAGTTAAGTAAAGTCAAAATATGTCTGTGAATCTTGCTCTTAGCTATTTAAGCTTATCCGATAAAATCTATCACGTCAAAAATAGGGAGAAACATAATTTAGTATCAAGTCTTTCTGTCCTCCCGCTAGAATCTTAATAAGCTAACACTACTCACTTTACCTCTCAAGATAATTCCGCGTTCATCACATTACAATAATCTTCCATAAAAAATGTGAATATAAGAATTGTTTTTTAACTAGATGTGTTAAAAGTATTTGTCGTCATTGATAGATAATTTAATTATTTATTTAAAGTAGACATATCTAGTGCCAATATACCACTGTCGAATTTTTTTTAAACTTTTTTTTTGTAGATAGGAATATTGGAAATACTTTGCAGTGCCAAAGCACTTTTTCAGCACTTTAGATAAGTACCTATAAATTCGGTGAAAAATCTAGAAGATAATGACTGTTCACTCCTGGACATAGACTGTGCCACCCGACTTTGGGACTCTATAAATATAAACCCACCCACCCCACTGCCCCCACACACATCCCACTGCTGGGACGCAAGCCTCCTCTCAATGAGACGGTGTGGGCTCTAATCCACCATGAATAGCCGGTGAAATAGACTAGAGGACTTTTCTACAGAATATAATATTCTGTAATTCTATGACTTTTCCCAGCAGTGGGTGCAGTCGGGCTGTGAACCAAATATTGAGATAAACCTCTGACTTCATCCGACTTAATATTATAAATGCGAAAGTTTGGATTGATTTGATATTTGTTACTCAATCACTCAAGAACGGCTGAACGAATTAAGATGAAATTTGGCACAGATATAGATTATAGTCTGGAATAGCACATAGGCCATAAATTTATAGTGGGGGAAGCACTAGTTGCACGCGGGCGAAGCCGCTGGCAGAATCTAGTACTTCATAAATAAATTATTATTTATCAATGACGATACAAAGCTTGTACCTCGATGTATTGCATGTAATGTAAGTACATCTGTTTTTTAAATATTATGTTTGTGTGTGAAATTGTTCAGTATTTTTGTAAGTAAGGCGTCTAACTCGGGCTGAGATCTACCCACTGGCCACTGATCAATATATATACTGGCAAAAATGTATGGACTGATAGAGATATTTAAATGTTGTTAATTTGCTTGTTAATGTTTTGAGGGATGAATGAACAACTTTCACTGTGAGATCCATATATGAAATATGTAAAACAAAAAAGCATTTTGTCGAGTTATATGAATATAAATGTACTGAACACCTGATTTACATGAAAAATTGCAAATGAATTAACAAGTCACCTAGTACATTCAGAAGTGTACTTTTATTTATTAAATATCTACATAGTATAATACAAAGTAGCTTTCTGCGTTTATCTGTTCCTCCTCTAGCTTCTAAACCACGCATCGGATTTTGATGCAGTTTTTACTAATATAAAGAGCAATAAATGAGGAACGTTTGTGTATATAATTTGCACCCGTACGAAGTCGGGGCGGATCGCTAGTAGGTAATAAACTTATTAACTTTAGTGGCGCTAAATCCACCTTCTACTTTGTTCTAAAAATATGAACTGTCGTCATTGTGTGGGTCTCAGTTAGAGCTACGAGCCTTAAATAGAGACGTGTAGCGTTGAAAACAACGCGTAGATGACGTGTGTGCGGAGTTATATTGTGTTGTTATTATCAACGAAATAAACCATATTGTATCATACATTATACAGGCTTTTATTTTGTTTACTTTTCCAGTTTTCCCTGAGTAATTATACAGGATAAGTTTAACTAGTCACGTACCGGCGATACAGACACAATAGAAAATTTATTGTTCGCGATGCACCAGTGCGTCGCCGGTAGGTAGGTACCTGACTAGTTCAATTAGCTCGTGAAACTCTGACAGGTTATGATTCGTGTCAACAAAACAAAAAATACCTGAACTCTAATGTCCTAAGTGTCCTAAAAATTTGGTTTCGGCCAAAATTTGGCTGAATATTCGTCTCCACCGAAACTAGCGTCTTTGAGCTGAAGGTTGTGATAGAGATTTATAAACTGATTGGTTTGTTCATCTGTGTGTATTCATCGTTACACTAATTCACTTAGTTTTATGAGAGTTAGGGCTGACTTTTCATTGGTCTGATAACTTTCTAAGACAACATTTTTAATTTTGGGCCGTTTTTCCCTCACCAAGTGAATTTCGGGTTCGGTTTCCACTGAAACTGGAAGGGGATCCAAACATTCGGTTTCGACTAAAATCGTGTTTCGGTCGGACACTAAAACTCATAATTTCATCCAAAGGGCCTATAGTGTGAATTTTTTAACGCACTCTACTTAAACGTTCGCCTATGTAAAATCGTATAGAAAATAACCGGCCAAGTGCGAGTCGGACTCGCCACGAAGGGTATGTACCATTATCTATAAAAACGGCAAAAAAATCATGTCTGTTGTACGGGCGCCCCACTTAAATATTTTTTATTCTGTTTTTCAGTATTTTTTGTTATAGCGGCAACAGAAATACATCATCTGTGAAAATTTCAACTGTCTAACTATCACGGTTCATGAGATACAGCCGGGTGACAGACAGACAGACGGACGGACAGCGGAGTCTTAGTAATAGGGTCCCGTTTTACCCTTTGGGTACGGAACCCTATAAATGAGGTTACCCGTTATAGCCACCAGGCAGCGCTTATACAGTTTTAGTACAAATTGATGTTTACTTTAACGCCATCGAGTAGGTACGTAAAACTCACACTCGGGGTACCTACAAGTCTAGATACGACATGACTTGGAACGGTGACAGAATGGTCACACGTGGCATCTGATGACTGAACGCATAGTAGTAAATCTCATATTAAAACGGCAGCGCACACTCCATGCGCATTGGAAAGCTTGGTTTTAAAGCGACAAATGCTACCGGCTCCCAGCCTATACGGCACAAGTACTTTCCGAAGCACCCATGTCCGGAGAGTACTTGTGTCAGCCGGAAAGTAAGGGCGCCATGCCGTCCCTCCAGCCACTCCCTCAAAACGGGTCTTACCGCCGCTATAGTGGCGTGCCCTGTGCTATGTGCGTAAGTCATTGCTCCCACTCCACCACTATAGGTTCTGGCGGAGCTCAGTCCTGTACACCTCGCCTCGACACGACGAGGCATCAGATGCTCGCCCCGCTCCAGCGCGTCCCTGCGCTGCCAGGACTTCAGCGTCAAGATCCCAGGATGGTCATCCAGTCAAGAGGCTCGCCGCCTCGAAGGAGACCGTACGGTACCTATCACCCTAAAGGCCATTACTTTTTGAGGTTCTTCTCAAAATAACATTGTTGCGGGCCGACCAGACCTTACTCCACTTGTTTCTATAGGTACCCTATTCCTCTTGTTACGTCCACGATCAATCTACCTAGCGACTTCCCAACTATGTTGGGGTCGTCTTTCTTTTGATTTTCTTTTTTTTCTTAAAAAAACGTTGCCCCACACTAGGAGTTACTCCTGTATCGTGGGTGCGTTCACAAACATGTATATTCACATACACAAGACACCCAGACCCAAACAACTATCAAGATGTAGGTCATACAAATATTTGTTCCGTGCGGGAATCGAACCCGCGACACGCAGCCACACCTGCTAATTCATCCACGATGATACTCCACTAATAACTTGCTAATTAATATCAAGGGAACGATTATATCTTAGTTGGTACGAGAAATGAAACAAGGAATGACACAATCGGTATTAAGTAGGTACCTAGTTTCTGGTATCCTATAGGAAACGTGATAGCGTTGTGCCGTAAGATATCGGATGGAAATATGATATGTTCATAGGGTACCATATAGTTTCATAAGTGTCGAGCTACAGGCAGGTCAATGCGGAAGGTTTAAAGTACCGAATAAAGTTATCGTTATCGTATCCAAAGTAGTAGGCAAAAGTACCAAAAATGGCCGTTTCTGACACTTTTGCCCACTACTTTGGATACGAAATATTCTGAGACCTGTTTTAACAACGTAAAAATACTTTATCCTCTTTGTAACAATCGTGACGTTGGATTCTTTAATATTTATTTTATATGCTAAGCTACGATTTTTTATTCAATGAGGGCGCCACTTGGCCGGTAGTAGGGCCTTAAGGCGCAGTTATACGACTTTTAAAGGTTTTTAATTGATGAACATCACGTCTTAACGACTAGTCTTATTTCTTTGAAAAAAATATATGTTACTCTAGACAATTTCCGTCGTAATTTGATCTGTGAATATTTGAAATTATATTTTTATATCATAGTGTATTTGGAGAAAATTTAGGAATCACGCAAAAACTATAAAGCGTATTTTTATGAAAGCTTCACCATTTTAAAGATCATATAATTATTTATAATTTAGTCTTAAGTGTTTTAGTTTAATACCGGTTGTTTTATGTGTAATAAATTAATAATGCGTCTAATTTCGGACAGCGCTCCTTGATGGGCGAGTCCTATTACTGGGTGGACGTACGACGCGTTACGTGAGCTTAGCACAAAACACGCAAGCTAACCACTCAAGGTCATTGGCAGTTAATAGCGCCTTAACGACTGAATGGATTTGGATGGGCCCACGGGATAACCATGTCCTGGAGTAGGACATGAGATATTACCTACTTATTATACCGAGAGTATCTTCCTTTGGGATATTTTTTAACTTTCACGCGTGCGAAACCGCGGGCACAAGCTAGTCAACCATAAAAGAAAACTTTCTAATTTTAGGATGCTGTACTAATAGAAGCAAAACGCGATGCAGACGCCGCCGGAGTTAAAATAAACTGTTTGGTTCATCGAACCCTAACCTTACGTTCAGCCATAAATAGAAGCACAGCTTCCTTGTGAGATCGGAGATGAATTCGAGATTTCCAGTCGAAAAGATTTGATCATTTGCTTCGCTACATTTTATCTAAACTACCTGGTATCAAATTAGGTACGCCTAGGTATCTTCATTTATATGTCTAACTAGCTTCTGTCAGCGGCTTCGCCCGCGTGGAATTAGCCTCTTAAGGGTTGAATTTCCAAAAACCCTTTCTTAGTGGATACCCACTCATCACAAAGAACACACCCTCCAAATTTTACGTCTCTTGGACCAACGGTTTAGGCTGTACGTTGATATATCAGTCAGTCAGGACCTTGAATTATTACAGGGTGTAAGGTACATGAACGCACATACGTGTACTAGTGATTCAGTACATGATTCTGGACCCCCTAGCGTTGGAATTTTTCGTCGGCCTTTTCCTAATTTTTGAAAACAATTTTTTTTTTTCACTTTAAACTGTATAAAATCAATATACCATATCTACCCCAAAGACATTTTAATGAAAAAAATTAATTACTTAATTATTTTTTCAAGACCAAGATGAGAGAAAGACAAAACATTTCGAGCTCTCTTTTGCTCAAAGTTGTCTAAAAAACGGTTTTATTCGATCTGGAACGAGTAAAACTTTTATTTATTTTTCAATAAAATTAGCTCTGTAGCTAAAGGGCGGCCCATTTTGTGTTTGCCCGGAGCGGGCTGGGACCGTATAGCTAATGAAAATGACCAAAAGCGATCACTCAATACGAAAGAAGCAGCAGAACAGCAGTCACTCGAACGTGCTTCAAAATGTCGACCGAAGCAAATCAGCAAATTGAGTGCGCATTTCCTCAAGTGATCGGCAAGCCGTGTTTGGTTCACAGAATTCCATTGTAAACCGTGGGTGCCTGTTCCATATTCTTATTGTTAATATGGTTATTCATCATTCATCAATGCTTTTGTACCTACTAAACCTTTTTAAGTATGTAGTAAACATAGTGGTGGGTTATGTTGCCAGTTGTCCTTGTTTTAATGAGGAAAACTATAAATAATAACATGTTTTCGGTTTTCCTTCATGTGTGTGTTTATTTGATTAACTAGTCTTTTGAAATCCTCCAGTCACATGGATCGGTGTCACGTCAATACATCATACAATCTGAGTTAAAACTCTCAACTCTTGATTCGACTGCTAAGCGTCAGTTTCTGGGTTCGATCAATTGCGCGTTGAACGACCTATCAACGCGTTTTTGGGGTTTTGCATTAGGAATTTCTCAGCAGTAAAACAAGTCCGCCACACTATGCCCAATCACTGCAACTCCTGAAAGCCAGAATCAAAAACCCATAAAGTGGCGACTAACAGAAAACGCCGAGCCAATGACGAGCCCCAGAGAAACGATTAAACTGTCTTGGGGTCAACGAAATTAATCAGAAAAGCAGCAGTAGCCCGGAATCTGCCCAGTTTATGGCTCTAACTAGACTCACCCCCTATAAGTACCGACTGCGAAATAAGGATGGTTCACCCCAGCCCAACCCGTTTGGTTTTATGGTTAAAATTCCTATCTATCGAATTAGGATAATGGTGCCATCAATTCCAATTTCCAGAACATTTACTCACCATAATTAATTTCTTACGATCATACCGTCCGCAACAAGGCCCATTTACGGCTAGTCGTCATCTCCTTAAATGGCGGTGCAATGATGTCATGCGCCTACTCGCAAACAAGTCATGGTCTTGGACCCATTACTTTCAATCTTGTCCATGTTTTGTGGATTACGTCAGGCCTTCAATCATAACTGTGTGGGTTGTCCTGTTGTTGAACATGTAATGTACTTATACAACATACGGTAAGTAGGAATAAGGCTATTTTGTATGTTCACACTTCACAGGTGGTGACTGAAATAAACTTTTTGTGCATTATGAATTTTTGATACGAGATTACTATTTACCTACTACCAACCAGAGTACCAGACCCTACACATACCTTTGCCTCATACCTACCGTCAAAAGGGGTAAATAGAACTGCCCAGGGGTTGTGGATAAATTCTAAACAGAGTTACCGCGCCCCTGGGCACTCAGGGCAGGGAAGGAACAGGGGTGGGCTTTAGTCAGTAAGAGTCTGACACGCCCTCCTTGGATGACTTCCCACCCAAAAAAAAAAAAGAAATGGGTGAATAGAAACAGTTGTTTTTGGTGATTTTTCAAAATGTGCTGAATCAATTTCAATAAAATTTATATAGATCTATAGTACCTACTGATCGATGAGGACCATCTCCGGAGTATACCTACTCTTTTGAATAATAAAAGAATTTTGAAAATCGGTCTACAATATTGACAGAGAAATCGGTGAACATACCTACATGCATGCAGTCGAACATAGAACTTCGCGTTCGGTCATTTTTGTTCAAGTTTCCAATTCTGTCGCCACTCCCGGAGTGCCACTCTTTTTTTTTTTTGGGTGGGAAATCGTCAAATAACTTCTCCCGCTCTAGGAGGAACTAAATTACATTATTCGGTACCTACCTACAAACGGGGTGAATAGGAAAGCCGCGCCCGTGGTGACTAGAAGAAACAAAACTATTACCTACCTATGTATTAATTAGCATTTTCATTTTAATACCTTAAATGGTTTGTAACAAAGTATATAGTATTTTTAACCGACTTCGAAAAAAGGAGGTTTGTCCAACTGTTTTTTTTTTGTATTATCTAGGACGTACTTACTTAACTACGGAAGATAATGAAGACCTAAGCCACTATATGACAGACAACGACCTACACGTAGGTAGTTGCGCGAGACCAATGAATAAGCTACTTACCTACCTACTTATCAACATTCAATCACCTTTTCTAAGAAACCTATCAGCTTATAGCAGGTAGTACCCCTACCTTTAGCTATAAGTGTAGTGTACATGCACTCAGGTGATGGGTAACCGCGCCCCTGGCACTAAGGTTCGCCGTCCGATCAGCACCAGACCCGTGAGTCGACGGCGCGTAGTGTTCCACGCGCGCCTCAAAGAGATGAGTGTCAGCCACCACTGACGGGGCCCATCGTGGCCGGTGCCCGCATGCCTAGGGGTAGCGGATACATTCTGAAAATGAGTTACCGCACCCCTGGGTACACTCGGGCAAGGAAGGAAAAACGGGTGTGTTTTAGAGTCAGTAAGAGTCTGACACACCCTCCCGCTCCACCCAGCGTGGGTATATAATTATTATTATCCCCTCGGCATTCAGGGTAGGGAAGGAACAGAGGTGGGGTTTAGTCACTTAGAGCAGGTATAGAAGTCATAAGATGATTATCCCACCCCCAAAAAAAAAAAGGAATGATGGGTATAGAATACGTGTGGTACACGGTATCATTTATCATAGGATACCACATGTATTGCACCAGAATACGGATAACTAATAGTCATTTCTGATAAGTTATATACGAGTATCATGTAGTTGACCTTTGTAGTTAATCGGCAACCGATTAGACTCGTGTTCTACCTATCTTCAATGCACCGATAATGATTAACTTTTGTGAGAGTCTGATATTGATGAATGTCAATGAAATTTGTCCTGATGTTGTGTGGGCTTTACTCAGAAGTTTATTTTTGTATCGTGGCTCATAATATTGTGTATATTATGTTGGTGGTAATTAGTAGGAAATTAAACAACAAAGTTCAACATAATTTTTTGCTTTATTTCATTTTACCGGAATGTATTGGTGCAAGTGCTCAGTGAACAAGTTCAGCTTAGTACTCCTCGGCTCCCTCACCTTCACCCTCGGCGGAGTCCATGCCGACCTCTTCGTAGTCCTTCTCCAGAGCGGCAAGATCCTCGCGTGCCTCGGAGAACTCTCCCTCCTCCATACCCTCACCGACGTACCAGTGCACGAACGCGCGCTTGGCGTACATCAGGTCGAACTTGTGGTCCAGACGCGCCCAGGCCTCGGCGATGGCGGTGGTGTTGGACAACATGCACACGGCACGCTGTACCTTAGCCAAGTCTCCGCCAGGCACGACGGTGGGGGGCTGGTAGTTGATGCCCACCTTGAAACCAGTAGGACACCAGTCCACGAATTGGATGGTACGCTTGGTCTTGATGGTAGCGATGGCCGCGTTCACGTCCTTGGGCACGACGTCTCCACGGTACAACATGCAACACGCCATGTACTTGCCGTGGCGGGGGTCGCATTTCACCATCTGGTTGGCGGGCTCGAAGCAGGCGTTGGTAATCTCAGCCACCGACAGCTGCTCGTGGTACGCCTTCTCGGCAGAGATGACGGGTGCGTACGTGACCAGGGGGAAGTGGATACGCGGGTATGGCACCAAGTTGGTCTGGAACTCGGTAAGGTCGACGTTGAGGGCGCCGTCGAAACGCAGGGAGGCAGTGATGGAGGACACGATCTGCCCAATGAGACGGTTCAGGTTGGTGTAGGTGGGGCGCTCGATGTCGAGGTTGCGGCGGCAGATGTCGTAGATGGCCTCATTGTCTACCATGAAGGCGCAGTCGGAGTGTTCCAGGGTGGTGTGGGTGGTGAGGATGGAGTTGTAGGGCTCGACGACGGCGGTGGACACCTGAGGCGCCGGGTAGATGGCGAACTCCAGCTTGGACTTCTTGCCGTAGTCCACGGAGAGTCGCTCCATTAGGAGAGAGGTAAAACCAGATCCAGTACCTCCACCGAAGGAGTGGAAGATGAGGAAGCCCTGCAGGCCAGTGCACTGGTCGGCGAGCTTGCGGATGCGGTCGAGGACTAGGTCTACGATTTCTTTGCCGATGGTGTAGTGGCCACGGGCGTAGTTGTTGGCCGCGTCTTCTTTACCAGTGATAAGTTGTTCTGGATGAAACAACTGTCTGTATGTTCCAGTGCGGACCTCATCTGTTGGAAAAAAAAATTTGGTTAGTTATGGTACTACTTATTATTTTAGCTTTCGAGAGACATTAAAGTTTTAAGTTATGTTGTTCTTTTTTTAAGTGTTCAGTGTAACTTCTGATAACTTACCAACTACTGTGGGTTCCAAGTCGACGAACACAGCCCTGGGGACGTGTTTGCCGGCACCGGTCTCACTGAAGAAGGTGTTGAAGGAGTCATCACCACCGCCCACGGTCTTGTCTGTGGGCATCTGGCCATCGGGCTGGATTCCATGCTCAAGGCAGTATAATTCCCAGCAGGCGTTACCGATCTGGACTCCGGCTTGTCCAACATGTACTGAGATGCACTCACGCTGTTGGCAAAAGAAAAGATTTGTCAGATTTAGTAAAACTTAAAAATGTATGTGATTTTTTTGTATCAGGTGGTCCAACTAATAGATCTTTGCTGCCAATTAGATATAAAAACTGATACTATAACTTCAATATTAGAATGTTCTTAGCTCAACAGAAAAGCTGCGCTTGGTAAGCATTTTAGAATAAAACTTTTACCAGATCATCTTATTGCAGCTACTAAACATCATATCAAGAAGCCATTGTAATTCCCTAACTCCCTAAAATTCCTACATTACGTTCTGTGCCTACACCATGTTAAGTATTGAGATTAACTAACGCACCAACAATTACAATTACACAGCAATTTTCTCAGCATTGTACTTAAAGAGAAAGGTGAAAGCCAGCAAGTACCAGCATAAAGTACAGTTGAGTGAAAGCTTCTGCCTGGCACCGGCGCTATCGATCGATGGGGAAACCGTCCGGCCGGCGCCATATTGAAAGGTGGGATGAGATCGTGGTAATTTATAGAACCTACCACAGTGAATTTTTGTCATAACGAGAAGATTTTTATGATGAGAACTTTTTGAGCAGAGAATCGATTGAAAAGCAACTAAGTTCGCTTTTAAAAGTTGAGTATGTTGAAATAATTCCGATTTATATAAAACATTGTTGATTCCGCGAAAAGGTGATCTTATCAGTGTTGTTGACGATGACTTCATTCATCATTAAATATTCGAAGTTGTTTGAACAAGTGGAAAACTGGTTAAATATGTAACGAAAATCCATAATATTGATGGCAAGGTCGTGGTAAACGAGTAAATAAGATGATAATTCTCAAAACATGTGACACTAGGCAAGTACCTACCTGTGTACTTGTACCGTAACCTCGAATGAGGTCATCGACACGTCACCGCGAAATCGATACTGAGAAACCGTATTAAAAACAGGAAAAGTCGAAGAATTATTTTAAAATACATGCGGGTAAATGAATTTACTCTGATTATTCTGTAAATAAATCGTGAAATGAGCAGTTTTTATAACAAAATTACTTGGGCGTGGCGTCAACCGGCGTGGCATCCTTGAATGCGATCACGAAAAGTTACAATGAACAATCGACTGTGTGTCAAACAATATTACGTCTAGCACAGAAAAAGCTCTAAATCTCGAAAAATAAATGAAGATCACAATTTGAAAATGTTATGGATATCATATTGAGAAGTCAATACTACTAGAACATTCAAAGTGACGCACAGGAATATTGAACTTGGTTGGTTAACATGCCGACAAAATGGTGGCGTGTTCCACCCGGTACTTAGTTTTCGAAACACGTGAAAATAAGTGATGAAAGACCCTGAATCCCTGAAATAAAGATAATTAGAACAATAATAAAAGTGTACTCACCATTTTGAATTGAGTTTTGTTGAACTTAACGTAGAATATAAATTAGTTTAAATATTTCAGTCGTCGTTCAGCGCGACCGGTTAAGAGGCTTGCCAAACGAATGTGATCGACGAAAATTCCGTTGAAGCCGCTTTTATAGTGTACCCGCTGCGGGGGACCGACGCTTCCCGAGCAGCTCTCTGATTGGTAGATTCAACTGCCGCATGGGCGGACTAGCCAATAAGGTCAAAGCTGCATTATATCACCATTGCGGGAATATGTGGGTTGGTGAATCATTCAAGTTAACGCCATTTAGGGAAGTAAGTAATGTCGATATCGATATTAACTATAAAATTTTCATGATAAAATCATGAATCACTGAAATTACGGACATCTAGTAATACCGACCAGAATAATTGTATGTAGTGCTCATATAAGCGGTTGTTTTCTTTCAGTAGTTTTATTTCATTTTATTGCTAATCTAGATGACGCAGAATTGATATTACATACTTGCATTTGGAAATAAGCATTACTCTCTATTTATAGCTGATCTGTTTTGCGTCTGATACGCAGTCAACGAGTCGCACTTTTTCATCAAAAAGTTCACAATAAAGTAATATAATAATTCTGTTGTCAAATGCGTAACGTCTTTTTACTGACCAACTTCAATAATCAGGAGGAACTGTGTTCGTCTGTAGGTTTTTTTTTCTTCAAAATAGAATAAAAAGCTGCGAAGCAGATTTTTTTGGTATGAAAAAATATGGTATTGAATTAGAAGGGTTTGATAAGCACAATAAGGTGGAGTGGTGTCATATATTTCCCCCTTATCAAAATCTGTGAACTGTTTAGCACCAGTTTAAAAATAATGGCTGGCCCTTTTTATCAACTGAAAATTTTGTTAATCGGTTCAAAGATTTTTATGAATAAGGAGCTATACGTAATGAAGAGTATTCTCTCAATTTATCCATGTGCTAGTCACATTTGTTCTGTTAAGTCACCCTAACTCACAAAAAAAAACAGCAGCCGTAATAGGACATGAAAATCCGCGACATATCAAGAATTTTTCACCAGCTGACTACATTGGTTCAGCCTCCAAAGTTCCCAGCGGACCAACAACCGCCTTGGCCCATCTCATCTATGTACAAGCATGAAGTCTCATCATAGATGAGGAAGCATCAAAAACACCAAAGAGACAATCACAAAAAAGGGTGTGCCTAATGATTCCTACTCTTTGTCCAACAGCATTTATGTACTATGAGGAATTTTGTGACATGGATGAGTTCAGCTAGAAGCTAATATTCATTGGTAACTAATGGAATCTTCAACTCTATAGAGAAGGAAAAGAGTATGATGTGAAGTTTAAATTACTTCACTTTTATATTTTATCATCTATTGCTATCAAGAAATGATAGATACCATCTTAGTATCTACCTAAGCCTTAGTTTGTCCTGCCCAGGGGCACTCAGGGCAGGGAAGAAACAGGGGTGGGTTTTAGTCAGTAAGAGTCTGACACGCCCTCCCGCTCTAGGATGGAGCGGGAGATGTCATTGGATGATTTCCCACGCCACAAAAAAAAAGCCTTAGCTTGTCAATAGCTACAAATTTGAAGAGCAAAACGTATGAGGCAGGCTGGTGCTGCAAATTTATTTTGTGTATTAAGGCAATTTATTAAATAACTATAGTGACCCGCCCCATCTTCGCACGGTTACAAATTATACACCTAAACCTTCCTTATAAATCACTCAGTCTGTTGGTGAAAACCGAGTGAAAATCTGTTCAGTAGTTTTTGAGTTTATCGCGAACAGACAGACGCGGCGGGGGACTTTGTGTTAAAATATGTAAGATGTTTCAGTATATTTTTGGAGGTCAGATATTTAATCGCTCCATGTAAAATACTGATACTCAGCTGCATTTGGTGAGACTGGAACCCGTCCCCAACAAAATTTATGAACAGGCGAGGCGAGGCAGATTGATTTTATCGATGAATGCGGATGACAAGCTACAACACTAAAAAGATCGTTATTTTCGCGCTATGAGTGTGTTCAGCCGGCGACTCGCACACAAAGAGACAATTTGTTTTTGTGTGCAATACAGTCTGGAACGTTTTTACCAACAATTGCGGTATTCAAGGCAAAAGTTGTTGAATCATTAGATTTATTTTGTCAAAACGAATAGATTTTCTTCAATTTTTGGAGCTAAAAACAAATATTATTCGTTATTTGTTGCAAAATACAGTCGGGCGGATTTCCTACACACACAAGTAAAGCGTGTCCATAGAGGATAGTCGCTATGGAGCGATGTTCAACCTTTTTTTTCTATTATTAGTTTGTACAGGCAAACTGCGATCAATATTTTTATTCCTCCAAGCACGCACGGCTGAAATTTTCAGGAGTGCTGCTGACTCATTTTAAACTGTGGCATAATATTTTAAATAGGTATATGACATGAACCTTTCATAGTCTATGCGTCCAATATTTTTTGCTAATCTAACATAAAGGACTAAATAGAATTATTATTTTTATACCCATACATCCTTACTGACGTATTTACTTTTCAAATCTCTGGTTCTAGGTAAGTAGGTAGGTACAGCCAAGTTACCATTACCACCAAGGTTCTACTAATTGAATAAACAAATGAATCAAGTTATTGAGAATTTCTTATTTTAAAATTAACAATGACCTATTTTAAATGAACAGAAACTTAGGTATTCAACATGAGAGACAAGAATTGTTGTTACTTAAGTACTTATTCTGGTAATAGCTTACACATTTATAGATGACCTAAGTTTTGTATAAATTGGTATTACTTAATTATTTTTAACCGACTTCAAAAAAGAGAAGGTTCTCAATTCGTCTGTATGTTTTTTTTTGTATCTTTGTTACGCGATAATTCCGCCATTTGTGAATCGATTTTGATGATACTTTTTTGGTTTGGTAGGTCATACTTCAGAGGTGGTCCCATATAAATTTTATCGAAATCAATTCAACACTTTTTGAAAAAAATAACTTATACAAAAAATATGTATACACAGATAACGTTTTGGTTTTCTCCAAATGTTCAAATTCCATGTTATTGGGAATATCCATTCGGGCACTTCTGGGGTACAACAACTAAAAAGTAAAAAATAAAAAACTTTTTTACAAAAAATACAACCGACTTCTAAAAATTACAAAATAACTTTATTTTCGGAAGTCGGTGTCAAATAACGAAGAAACAAAATATAAACACTGACTTCCTAAAATAAAGTTATTTTGTAATTTTTAGAAGTCGGTTGTATTTTTTGTAAAAAAGTTTTTTTTTCTTTCATTATGAATTTAGTGTCAATGTGGGCTATAAGTAATGTCTACGAGTACCTACAGAGTGTAACGGAAATAGTAGATCGTATTTTTAGCCGACTTCAAAAAAGGAGGTTCTGTATTCGACCCGTTTGTCTTGTAACCTACCTATCTTGTTTGTCCGCGATTTTCTCGAAAACTTCTAATCCGATTTGGATGGGGTTTTCGTTATTCAAATGCATATTTTTCAAGGAAGGTTTAATTTTATAATAAATTAGGATCTGATAAGATCTTCGGAGATAGACAGTGGAACTCTTCAATAACTAACAGCCAATGACTCGCGATTGCTGTGATCGTATGTCTAATGGCAACCACAAATAAAAAACTTTTTTTTACATTTTTTTTTTTTAATGTGTGTTACCTCATAACTTTTTACTGCGTGAACCGATTTTGAAGATTTTTTTATTTCAAAGCTGTTGCTTTACATGTGGTCCCATTTTAATTTGGTGAAGATCTGATGAAGAACTTCGGAGAAACACAATGGAACTCTTCAATAAATGATAGCAAACCTTCCAGAATTGCTGCAATCGCATGTCTGTATATTGTTTTCACCACTTCACAACATTACATCACGCTGATACGCTCTGAAGGGGTATACAGATTTGTACAGTTCAACCTGATACACCCTAATTTCACCAACTGTGTTCAAATTCCCTATTTTTGGGGCTATCAATTCGGGCATAACTGTACTATTAATTTAGTTTTAGAATGGGGTACAACAACTAAAAAGTGAAAAATAAAAAAACTTTTTACAAAAAAAAATACAACCGACTTCCATAAATAATACTAAAAAATGCAAAATAACTTTAATTTCGGAAGTCGGTGTCAAATAACGAAGAAACCAAACTAGAAACACTATACTTTCGAAATTAAAGTTATTTTGCATGTTTTAGTATTATTTATAAGTCGGTTGTATTTTTTTTGTAAAAAGTTTTTTTTTTTTGAAGTCTGTTCTATTGATAAGTAAAAAATTTGGCTTATTAAATTACAAAGTTTATTCAAGTACATACGAAAGTAAAAGTTAATTCCCAAAAAATAAATGGCTTCAGCTGATCAAAGTTAGTAAGTATAGGAGTTTACAATATTTTTTTTTTGGATTTGCCTATCATGTTACTTTCATAAAGAAAGCTGTTCAAATTTATGGACAAACGCAGTATCGCAATTCCGTTACACACTGGGAAGGAAGGCCATCAAAACAATGGATGGACTGTGTGAATAGAGGAACTCCTTTATAATACAAAGGCCGACCGATATGACCCTTTGTCCTGTGTCTTATTCAAAAGACTTCTATCACCATTCTCTTGCTTTTTAACTGACTTCGAAAAAGGAGGTGGTTCTATGTTCGACCTACACGTGTCTTTTTTTATTTATTTATGTAGGTCCAGAACTGTCAGTTGTGGACCGATTTTAAAAAAATCTTTTTTTATCTGAAAGAATATACCTACTCCCGAGGTGGTCCCATATAAATTTTATCGAAATTGGTTTAGTGCTTCAAAAAGCGCTGAAGCAGTTTGAAAATCGGTCCACAACAGACAGAGATATCGGTGGACTTAGATAAAAAAAAAAAAAACATAGGTACGTACAGTCGAACATAGAACATCCTCCTTTTTCGAAGTCGGTTAATAAAATACAAATTCCGACTGTCGAAATTAAAGTAATTTTTTAATTTTTAGTGTATTTTCTTTTTTGGACATCGGTTGTTTTTTTTGTAAAAAAAATTTTTGTAGGCTAACAGACAAAAATAATAAAAAACAGTAGTACTCTGGGAGTGCCGACAGAAGTGAAAATTTGAACAAAAAATGCCCAACGCGTCTCGTGATCTGCTACGAGTGCTGCGTCATAGCTCGTAGCGAATCGCGTAGCGGTGTCGGTAGCGGTGGTGCGCGAGGTAAGATGTGACGCGAGGTCAATTGTTTTATCTCATCTCAAAACTGCTAACGCGCCAAGTTCTCACCAAAAAAAAACTTTTTCCCCTAGAGAAAAATATGCTATTTTTCATTCATCCCTGCTTTGGTACTCTCTAGCAAGAGGAGTGAAAAGCATAATTTTGAGAATCGCTGTCCGTCAAAAAAATCATAAAACAGTTTTTAATATTTTTTTAATTTACTGAAAGGAGTGCTTAATTTTTTTTCTGATCAAGAAATTGTTCCAGATGTCAATTTCATTTCATAAAAATTAGTAATTGATAAATTAAATTTAGCGCTCTCTAGCGGTATGTGAATAAACGAACTAAACAGTAAGCTGACTGACGCCAGTATTATATTAGTGCTCACTGCTCTGTATAACTGACACACCACAACTAGCGACCGCCATATTCTGGTATCAGCGCCATCTACACTTCCATTTTAAAAACAGTCTTACGAATCTGTCAACTCTAGAAAACAAAGTCTACCGCCGCGTCTATTGAACTGATTTTCATGCGGTTTTCACCAATAGATAGAGTTATTCATGAGGAAGGTTTAGGCACAGATAATATAATACTAGCGTAGTTTAGGTATATTATTTGTACCCAGGCGAAGCTGAGGCGGGTCGCTAGTTATTAATAGGTATGTACCAAAATGGGGTTTTGGCGGGATATTTTCGAGAGAAGTTCAGTGGCTGTTATTATTCGCCAATTGATTCCTAGTGGCTAACGTGATGTAAAATTGGTGTAGTTTTGTGTCTGAAGTGGACAATAAAATGCGGAACCATTAAAACAGGCGCCTATCTCGATAAAATGAAGCTGAGAATTTATTGTAGTATTGACTACCGAGAAGGCTGAGTCGACACATTTGCTGCAAAAACATTAGAATGTGTTGTAATGAACTTGAATGAAATGAAGGTAGGTAAATACTTTCTAAACTTGATACTGGCTAAATGCACAAACCGTGCGAAGCAAAATTTAAAAAAAGTTCCACAATGATTTTTTTTTTTTTTAACCGACAAGAATTTACGCAATTTATGTTTTCGTATTTGACACAATTAAATAAATGTGTTTATTTTGAACTTACCTAGTTGCTCCGGTTGGCATAATATAATGTCGATATAGGAAATCATGCATCCGTATCTGGCTGAGGTGGGTGACGCTTCTCCTTACCCTTTCTCCGGTGTTGTAGGTTAGTACCTACGTTGGCTTACTTGAATTGGTATGTTCTTTGAATAAATAATTAACTCCAATTAGATTGTAAGAACAACGCAAGAGATCGGGATTCAAAAATATTGCATAACTTGTTTGATTAGATACTTGTTGGAAAAACGAGCTAAATGATGGTTTACCTACATATTGAAAATCAGGAGAATAAAATCACAGCTACATAATTCAAAACATTCAACCTAAAATCATGTTAGGAGTATTTAATAAATTATACAGAAAAAACATAACAGTAGAAATAAAATTGATACGATTTTCATTTTCCAAGAATTTTCTTTCCAGAATCAATGACGCGAAGTTAGCCAATCGTGACGTGGGCGTGTTTCACTCGATACTTGATATTTCCGTTCAACTTTTCCCGCGCGTCGTTCAACTAGTGCGCGCGCAAGTTCATTCCGCGCGCGAACGCATTCTCGCGCAGTTTGAAAACGAACTGTCGAATTAAAAACGAAAAAATAATCTATCGTAAATATTATTATTCGTTATATTGTGTGTCTAAAGTGTTATTTGAAGTTCTTTGTGAATATTAGTGGAGTGTTGTGTCAGTGAACTTAATTTAAAAAAATCGGTAAGTGTTGATTTAATTTTAAATAATTCTAGTAGATTTTAACCTTCGGAAAATCTATGCAGGTATTGTAAAGGTGCTCAATTTTTCTTCTAGATAACTTGTATAGCCTTTTAAGGCTGCGTATAGCCGTTATCTTGGCAAATATGGCGTAAGCCGAGTCCTACCTAGAACCTAAGTCGTCTAGGTAACTAAGTGCGATCTAAGTTGCCCGCGGCTAACTTTCAAGAGCACAATATTGTGAGTTGCATTGATTTAAGATTAAACTTTCTACTAACAGTATTGTACCTACCTTAGACTTACGTAGTTCTATTTATTAGGCACTTAGATCCACATTAAAATTTGTAGATACATTGAATATAAGTGTGATTTTGGCGTAGGTACTTAAATGGTCATAGATTATGAAAAACATATGGTATTAAATTTGAATGGACTTTTCTGATTCAAATGAAAATAACAAGATATATTAAAAAAAAACAAATGTTGCTTTATGTAACACTTGATAAACCAAGAATAAACAACACTGGTTTTTGAATGAAGCATTTAATTTATTCTAAACACTTATTTTTTATGGTAGCTGGGTAATATAGAAACACACATAAATCTTTATTTTTATACGCTTCGTTTACTTATCTCTGTTATACCTACTTACGAACATTTTATTGTTACATAGGTTTAAAAAGATAACAAGCATGTACCTACATATGAAAAATGTATTTAAAATAAAATTATTTGTGCCGGAAGACGTCCATTGCAGTGGTTTGCGAGAGGCCTGTGTCCAGACATAGGCCTCTCCCAAGCGACGCCACATGGCATATATAAATTAATCTTAGCAAAATTTGTAAGGGTTTGCGTAGAAGGCAGATTTCTGATCCCTATGTGCCTCTTAGGGCTAAGGCCGAGGTATCTCGTTCGACGGTACGGTTGGCGCAGTGGTTGAGCGTTCGGCTGCTGCGCTGCGTGTCGCGGGTTCGATCCCCGCACGGAACAAATACTTGTATGACCTGGGTCGGGTCTGGGTGTCTTGTGTATGTGAATTTACATGTTTGTGAACGCACCCACGATACAGGAATATTCCTAGTGTGGGGCAACGTTTTTAAAAAAAAAAAAAAAAAATCTAAAAGATTTGTATCAGAAACGAATGTTAAGCCTTTCTATACTATAATAACCTGCAGCGAGAACCAGATTTCTCTCAGGGTTACTGAGGTCGTGTAATGAGAATTTAGACTCTTATAGAGTCACACCGCAGAAATTCACGCCTGAAGCAATCGAAGGGATAGGGACAGGGAGTGTCATAGTTTAGTAGAGGTGTAAGACTATATCGACATGGAACAAATATCACATATCGCACAAGCCCAGACTCAATAACGATGGGGGAAAAAAAAAAAATGCTGTCATGGGGACTGCCGACAGAAGTGAAAACTGTGTGCTACGTGTCGTAGCACTCGTAGCGGTGTCGGTGTCGCGCGAGTTCAATAGTTTTTTCCCATCTCAAAAATGCCCAATGCGCCTAAAGAAGTTTTCACTTCAAAAATCTGTCTGAGGGTCGTCTAAACCTACTTTGATCGAGTTGACCCGATCTGCGAATCAAACCCAGGTACCCAAGCTCAACACTTGCGCTTGAGACATCCATTAGAACACTACACCAGTGCTATTCTGTATCTACATTGCACCGTGAGTACTGTTGAGTCTGTGGGTGTGGGCTCCGAGTGTGTCTTGTTGTGTAGTCTTAGTTACTGTTTTTTAAATTGATGTTTTATACGTAAAATAAATCTTTTCATCGAGTCAAAAAAAAAGGCAGTCAGTTGTCTGACTCCCTTTACACTTTTCTCAATCATATTTGAATCCTGTTCTATATTTTTGCACAACCCTCTAAAAGTATATTTGACCGACCAGTCACAATGGTCCTCATCAGAATGCTTAAAGTCACCCAAACGGCAATAGAGAGGGCAATGTTCGGAGTTTCCTTGTGTGATAGAATCAGGAATGATGATATCCGCAAGAGAACTGAGGTTATCGACATAGCCCAAAGAATCGCCAAACTGAAGTGACAGTGGGCAGGGCACACTTGCAGAACAGATGGTCGATGGGGCCGAAAAGTTCTGGAGTGGTGACCGCGTACCGGAAGACGCAGCGTTGGAAGGCCTCCTACAATGTGGACCAATGACCTGGTGAGGGTCGCGAGTAGCCGATGGAAGCGAGACGCACAGGACCGATCGTTGTGGCGACACTTGGGGGAGGCCTATGCCCAGCAGTGGACGACTTTCGGCTGAAACTATGATGAGACGAAGTGTACACGGCACCTAAGCTATCATGGGGACATGTTTGCATAGTAGACCAGCTGTGCAGTATTGCTATTCTGTTTATCCATCGCACCATGGAAACTGAAGTGAAGTGAATAATTGTAATTCAATTCCACTTGATGCCAGGGATTGACAGCACACTCCGAGGTCACATCACCTAAGTTTTCACGGGTTTTTAGTCAGTTAGAGTCTGACACAGAGCGGGAGAAGTTATTTGATGACTTCCCACCCCATAAAAAAAATGTCTAAAGTAGACGAAGAGTCTTTTACCATGCCATACCTGGTATTTACCGTATCGAGGAGTGACGTCAAAAGTCGTGACTTTGCTAATTGATAGCTTCACTAATCAGTACTTATGGAGATTAATGACCCTGGTGCAAGTAGCCGCTGCATACTAAAATAGGATAATGATGGAATATGGTATCCACACGAGTCCGGTGGATGCTAGAAACACGGGACCGGTATGTGGCGACGTTGGGGTAGGTATGGCCAGCAGTGAACATCTGGGCTGATATATCTGCGCTAGTTTGGGGTAAAAGGAAAGTACCTATTGCTTTGAACTTTGACACTTATTACGGCCAGACACCATCCTTTTTTTTTTGGGGTGGGAAATCATCCAATGACATCGCCCGCTCTGGGTGGAGCGGGAGGGCGTGTATGTGAGTATTTTACATGGAGCGATTAAATATCTGACCTCCAAAAATATACTGAAACATCTTACATATTTTAACACAAAGTCGCCTTGCCGTCTGTTCGCGATAAACTCAAAAACTACTGAACAGATTTTCACTCGGTTTTCGCCAATAGACAGAGTGATTTATAAGGACGGTTTAGGTGTGTAATTTGTAACCGTGCGAAGATAGGGCGGATCACCAGTTATTTAATAAATTGCCTTAATACACAAAATAAATTTCCAGCACCAGCCTGCCTCATACTTTTTGCTCTTCAAAGCAGCTATTGACAAGGTAAGGCATTTTTTTTTCGTGTTGTGGGAAATCATCCAATGACCCGCTCCATCGTAGAGCGGGAGGGCGTGTCAGACTCTTACTGACTAAAACCCATCCCTGTTCCTTCCCTACCCTGAATGACGATATATCTGCGCTAGATTGGGGTAAAAGGAAACTACCTACCTATTGCTTTGAACTTTGGCACTTATTACGGCCCGACACCATCCTAGGAATCCTACTAATATTATAAATAGCAGTGAACAAGAGCAGTGGTGGCCCAGTGGTATTGGCAGCGACTTACAAGTTGTAGGTCGTGAGTTCAAACCCAGGCAGGCGCTTTACTCGTACTTTGTGTAAGTTATTTCATCACCACTACTCTCATAACGGTGAAGGAAAACATCGTGAGGAAACCGGAATGTCCTAGAACCAAAAATTCGAAGACATGTGACATCCACCAATCCGCATTGGGCCCGCGTGGTGGGTTATGGCCCACACCCTCTCACAGAGAGGAGGCCTATGCCCCAGCAGTGGGGACAATAAAAAAGGCTGATGATGATGATGATGATGATGGTGATTATAAATATATATATATATATATATTGTGAATTCCACACGGGCGAAGCCGCTGACAGAAGCTAGTTGTTGCTAAAAGTAAACGTGTATTTAATTAACGTCTACTTATGTGTTAGTAACATTAATGTTAATTATACACGTAAGCGTCAATAATACAAAGTTATCAAACCGCCAAAAGGCAATTAATAAGATCCGTTCACCACAATGTTTACTCATAGAACATCTGAGCTACGAGTCTCAATATTATTCATTATTACTAATTAACAAGAAATAGCAAAACTGATGCGTTTTTCCAATTTTTATTCAAAATTCATTTCCTAGACTTATTTAAACACTAGGGCCATGGGGTCCGAGTGCTCATAGAGTTTTTCGGAATATCAGCAAGCTGTTAGTCGACTCTTCACGTGACCGGAGAGCTGGGCTTTTCTTTGGCCAACGAATCAGCATTGCTATTCAACGTGGCAATGCTGCTAGCGTTCTGGCCCTGCAGTCTCGACATTGATAGCGATCGCTACGTTCTAACGATCTGTCGCTACGTCTGAAAAATAATGGATTTTCTTGAAATATGTACAGAGACGGCGTAATTTTTAACTTGCAAGCACTATTTTTCATGAAAACTGATCAACTGATCTGCTGGTCTCTGTACATATTTCAAGAAAATCAATTATTTTTCCGACGTAGCGACCAATCGTTAAGACATAGCGGTCGCTATCAATGTCGAGACTGCAGGGCCTGGGCACTTTTTCCATTGACAGCGATGTGGATGAATTTTTTGATGCCCAGTGAGTTGTTTTCATACGCATTTGTACATGTTAGGTATTATTGTTAGTTTGTATATAAATATTTTAAAAATACATAAAAAAGTATATTTGACTTATTTTAAATTGTTAAATAGCACGAAACAATTATAAAACATTTTTTTTTAAATTTTCTAGTCTGTCTCCAAAAGTTAACCCATATTTTAACATTTGTTTATTTACGTTACACGTCTGTGTTTGGGTCACAAAAGTTCTTGTGAGTACCAAATATCAACTGAATCTGTAACTCCAGTAGACTCGCAGCAAATGGGCTATGACAGACGGACAGACAGACGCACGAGTGATCCTATAAGGGTTTCGTTTTTGCATTCGGATGGTTGAAACCCTAAAAACATATTTTTATATTATGTGGTCATTTTTCTCCCTGTTTGGGCTAAGGCCTTCCTTCTATCCTTTCATCTGTCACTGTCCTGAGTAGCCAAGGACCACTTTTTTATTATAGGATACCAGCCCATCCCTTTATCTCGGTCTGAGAATATGAGACATCATTTTTCCAATCTTACTGCAGAAATCTAATCAGATTTATTGCCACTCCTTGGCACAGGTGTTCCCATATTTCCCATTTCTCGCCACCATGGTTTTCATCTTTCCAGTTTCTCATTTCCTTGTAGGTCTATGTTATTTTATTACTACGTTTCCTGTCGCCCCCACGACGACAGCTGTTTGGACAAGGTGGGCAGGTCCTTAGGTGTGTAAGGCCATATTTATATTGACACCTACACCGATGTTTTCATTGCGTGGGTGGTTTAACATACACAAAATAAATACTAGAGAAATGAGTAACCGGGGTCATTTGGTCTCACGCTATAGACCAAATGATCCCGGTTTCTCATTTCTCAAAGACCATTCAGGCTCTCCGCAGACAGGTGTCACGTGGGTGCCACATAGTTCCTGTGAAAACGCATCGTCGCATTTTTGTCGCATTTTCGCATTTGTCTGTGGCAACCTCCTGTCAATCTTATGTCAATGAAACTTATATGATTAGTTGTTGTTCCTTTGTTCAATAAACACATTAGTTACGTCAAAAATTTGGCGTAATGGGGGATTATTGATCCCTCAAACACCCAGTGCGAGTGAGTTGCTCCTGTGCAGACCCAAATTTGCTGGAGTGCCCCAAATGCCCGTTTACTTGAACGCCGTATACGCAATAAACGTGGCCAATTACTCGGCCCAAACAGTATGATTAAAAAAAATACCGTTTTAATTCATACTGATTGTGATGAGACTGGACCTAGACACTGGATCATAGGACTCAGTTTGAGATTTCGTGAAATCGTTTTTATTCAGTGTTTAATTTTAGGAAGTCCTCATGATTTTACTGGACATGTTTGTAGTCACGTAGTACCAGAGTAGGTATATTCTAAGTGGGCAGGTCCACTTAGAATATGTTCCAGTCACCAAACCTATTGAACACATAAATAAATGGGGTTTTTACTTGGTCATAATGAATGAATGAATTATTAGTCAATCAGTAAGCATGAATCGACGACCCATTTAATCTTAATGGTTTAAACTTAATGTTTATAATAAGTACTTACGTAACTATTTACGTATCTATAAATAACATATCAGTAAATTTGTGTTGAGATTTAAATAAATAATCTCTAAATCCAAAAGTTAACGTTTATTTTTCCTGGAACATTGTCGCAAAAAGGACCAAATAGAAAAGGTCAGACGTCAAGCACATCTAGAGAAAAACACTCCCAAGTCTGTTCCAAAATTGTAGGTATTTTGTGTTTAGAAAATTACCATCGTTAAATTTTCAGGGCCATTTACTATTTTCCACGAGGTCGATTGCCGTTGTTATTTTAGACATTCCTAACAATATTTTAAAAAACAATTAAAATGTTCGGGTTTACTATAAGTACCTATCATTTTTATTTTGATCAATCAGTCTCACAATTTTCTCGCAATCAATCATGGAAAATTTGACCAGAATAACAAAAACAATTGACAATTTATTACAAATAACAACACATCTTAGGTCATAATTCCAGGATCCTACGAGCCTTGTTCTCATTTACACAATCTTTGCATTGCCACAGATTGCTCACTCGCTATTTTGGTGAATTACAAAACGTGGTATGAGAACGTATTGGAAACCGCAAGGAGTGCGTCAGCATAAGATCATCGTATTTTCGAATTTGTTTATGCAAAAATGTTATTTTATTTTGTGAATATAATGTTTTTGTCATAATTTAAGATTCATACAGCCTTCGGCAGCTGTGACTGGCTGACCGCAAGGTTTGTGAGTCAGAATTGGAGTCATTCATGTTACCACAGATGGTTTTTTGTCCTGTTATGGTTACAATGACCAATGTGTAGTAATTAGTAAGTTTATATGTATGTATGTTGGGCATTTACCTATGTAATAACAAGTGACCTTTGGTACAAAACAACTGAGTCAAATGTTTCTTTTTCATTGACGTTTTCTCTTATTTTGCTAATTGACTGCAACGTCGGTACATTGTAAGTATTGTAACTTTTCATGATTCGTTTGACCATTAGGTAGGTAGGTACCTATTTTACTTCGAGAGTTTAATATTCTTTTCAGCTCAAGCCCCGTATAACATCTATACCCGACTTACTATCAATCTTTGCTTAGTCTTATGTCAATGTGGCGATTTCTTTGAAATGGATCAGCTTCAGCTGCTCATTTTAGTTAGGCACAAAATTGGTCCTTCGGTACACGATACCTCTGCTTTAGTCCTCAGCAATAGTGGTGGCCATAGAAGTGGCTAAGTATTGGCTATTTAAATTAAGATTGTACTATTGACACGAAGAAGAAGTTCAAACATGCAATGTACTTTTTTATCATTTTCAAGTTACACATTCACACAACTCAAAACAATTTTAGAAACCAACCTAACATTCTCACCACCCAAAACTTGATAACTTGCTAAACAAAACCCAGTGCTTTCTCAAACTGCACCCAAAGTAGACGTCCTCAATTCTCATTTCTCATACCCGCGCTAATCACGTCAGGCACGTTAAAAACAATATGTTACCGATTCCGTATGTAAACACTGCAATGGCGATGACATCAGCTAACCAGGCCGCTAATATTAAAACTTGGCACTCTTCCACTGCCGACCATCGACATGGATCATACTAGGATTGAGGTATTAGAATTTGTTACACTTTACTCTTGAAATAACGGAAATACGGGTTGGAGAAGAATTTGTATGCAGATCAAACAAAAACATGGTTGGCCTTATTATTTTCTTTTTTCTGACCGCGGTTGCTCCCGCGTAAATTATTATATTCCAAGGGAACGTGCTATCGGGATAAAAAGTGTCCTATGACCTTATCCAGGTCAAAACCTACCTGTGTGCCAGGTTTCGAAATTCGTTCAGTCGTTGAAGAGTGATTGATAAACGAACATCTACCTACTACCTACCTACCTGTCACACTTTTAATATTAGTAGTAATATAGTATTATTTGCAAGACTCACTAATCTAGGCGTCCTAAAATTTAGTGGTTCTCATAAAAATGTCTGACAATCTAGTCAAAATCATCTGCAGTATTAGATGTAGACATACGCTAAGACCATATACAGCATTTAACAGTCTTTGGAAATCCGTATTACCTGGAAATACTCCATCAAACCCAGTTAAAATCAAAACAACATTATTATACAGTCACCTGGGTGACTACTGGTCCTTTGACATTGAATAGTGACAGCATCATTGTGTATTCCTAGAACCAGCTCTCCATTGGCGTGAGAAATAGGCCTATGTCTATCGTGTGACGTCAGCTTCCTGTGTCATGGCGGCCATTGCCAATCGTCATCCCTTCCATTCGTGTGATTGAGGAAAATAATACTATTTTGCCAAGAGGATGTCAGGATCACGTCATTTAGTTCCTTTTAAATAATTATGTGAAGGACTTTAGGCCAAACATACGCACATAAATGATGAAGGTACGAAACAGAAGGTTTAAGTAGGTGCGATCTTTCAAATGTCATGTCAATTTTAAATGTCAACATTGAAGAATAAGATGAATGCTTGAACGAACAAGTGATGGAAAAACAAAAGAAGAGTAAAGTCGGAATAAAATATTACAACAGCATAACATCGAGCCTGTATTCCCCGAAGGCTTAGGCAGACCACCAACCAGCCACCAACCACTAACCAACCACCAATCCACCAAGTCAACAACCACACTACCAACCAATCATCCACAGCCAACCAACCAACCATACAACCAACAACCACACCACCAGCCAATCATCCACAACCAACCAACCATAATAACCAAGCAACCAACCAACCACCACCACGACCACCAACAAAACATATAGGTATCGCCAGTAGTATATAGCAAGAGAGTAGATGTTTATGTAATTCTTAAAAGCTTAACACAATACGTTTTGTGCGAAATATTCTTTACAAATCAATTGACGTGTGTCTGTGTCAAAGTGATGGAGGTGTATGTAAGTGCCGAAATGCAGTGCCAAATCAAGCATATGGAGTTAGAAAGCCGGAAAGTTTTCTTTTTTATGTGACAAACAAGAAAAAAAAAGGTAAATAGTACTATAGACATCTACAATACCAGGGTGACACAGTTGCATCGTCGTATGCAGATTGAGTTAAACAACATTGTCGTATCATAAGGTACCTTATGATCCGACAATGTTGTTTATTTATGGATACAAGTCGGCTTGGGAGACTATAAATAAGAACGTAAAATGATGGTTGATTCAATGTCCTTGCTGTTCACGAGGTGAAACAACATTTGACTCTAAAGCTAAACAAATGAAATCATATCGTGCCGTCATGTCATCAAATATTGCTATTGACGAATTTCTCTGAAACACTTTTGGCGATTGTCCCAAAACACTAGATTTGATGTTACGCCAGACTCTCCATTAAAAATTTGAGGCCTCCGGGGTGTTGTTATAAGAATTGAAGGTGAGAAGTTCAATAATGTTGGAAAGACTTCTAAACATCTTCCACTGAATAAATCATAAGATGGAAAGTGATGATAGGCAAGATGGTAGAAACAGAACACATAATAAATAGTACTATGAAGCGTGCAATGTTTATTATATCAAAGTGGTTGCACAAAGCTGCGAAATACTCAGTCCTCCGAACGATTCTGACGCGCTTTCCGAATTCCACTTTGATAAATTAGTCGTTGAAAATAGCTCTTCGAACTGCAAAACAGAAGTGGGATCGACGCTTTACAATCGCTACCATTGAAGAGCTTATTTAGATTCTGTTATTCAACAATATTCACTTCACGATTCCTATCACTGTCAGCTACATATTAGTATTCTTTCCTCAGGACCATTAAAATATATTTATGACCTTGCGAATTACGGCGTTACTTTTTTCCTCGAATCCTCAAAAGGTCATTCGGTGTCTAGTCTTGTACGTGGAATACATTAGTTAGCTCTGCTATTACGACTCAAATAACTATTTTGTGTCAGGGCCTTCTCGAAACTGTGGATAAACATGTTACATGTTGGTTGAATTATGGTTATGACTATGGTGAACGAACGATAGCCCTTTCGGTCTTTGACTCGAAGGACCACAATTTAAGATGTAGTTTTGGAAATGATTGAAACATTGAGAAACAAATACAATCTTTAAAGTGTTTATACAAAAACATCGAACAAAAATACAAGTCTTAAGTCAAATGTCACTAATAATATTATTACGAAGGCAAAAAACACAAACACGTCTCTTACGGACAAAAATAAACCTGCTACCAAAGACACCATAATAATATAAGCGTAATTTTAAACAACTACTAACTCGGAGACTAAAAGCGACTAAAACGGTGACATTACATAAATAAACACTGATTCAAAAGACGAAAGAACAAAGAAACTAGAAAACATAATGCCAATTCATGTGTGTTCCCCGAAATGACGTGTTGGACTATAATTAGTGATACTATTAGTTTATTTCTGTTACCTGCGCGCTGCGCCTGCGCTGCCAACTGGGGCTGCTCGTATCCGTGGTTTGATCAGGAAGTTACATCATACGTCTGCAGTCTGCACTAGCCTGGTCTAGATTTGATACTATGGTTTATTTTGATCACGTTGTTCCACTTCAAACTTAAAGATTTGAGTTTTTAGGTAACAGGTGCAGATTTCTTAAAACCAGAAGAAAACAGCTCTAATGGGATCTTAAAATTTTTCCTAAGGACCAGAAAAGTGAAGTCTCGAAAAAACAAGTTTCTTTTAAGTACTGAAACAAATAAAGTACGATTTTATTGCCCATTTTTGATCTACGAACTATTATTGAAACTAGATTAGATGAAGCTGCTTCCAGTGCGTCAAAATATATTAAGGTGTTCTGAAACATACGGTCAGCTCGTGGGCATAATCCAGCAATCTACTTTTCAGTATACGTGCGGGAATTTTGGCACGGCTTTAGTGAAATTGTGTTTTATTTTGGATAAATTGTTTCAACACACAAACGGTTATTTTTGGATTTCGCCGGCGAGGGAATGATAGAAATTCGGAATGCGTTTTTCATTTGTTCTGATTTTGTTGGTAATGTATTGGATGTGAGAGTGACTGTAGTCCTTGGTGCTATATTATGCAAAAAGAGTAGATGAATACAGGCTGAAAATAAACCCTTTCTGTCTGACAACTAGTACTTAGAAGGAAATAAACTATGTTTTGTTAGAGTCCCATGCAATCGTGCGAAACAGCTTATTGCCACAACCGGGCACAGATCTAGAAACTGGGCTTCTTCTTATTCTTTAGAATCAATGGTTTGGTATGGGCACTTGGGGCCCAACATGGCCGGTGCCTGCATGCCAAGAGGTAGCGGACAAATTCGTAACAGAGTTACCGCTCCCCTAGGCACTCAGGCAAGGAAGGAACAGGGGAGTCAGTAAGAGTCTGACGCGCCCTCCCGCTCCACCCAGAAAAAAAGGGGCATTCCATTTTGGACTCTTGACTTGCACTCATTATGGGTATCAGACAAGTCTATGAATCCCTATTTTGCCAAGTTGTATTTGCAGCGGCCTACCTGGGTACGCAAGTTCTGATAAAGTGCTTTCCATATAGGCCACTGGGCTGCTACTGAGGCATTCCAGATGGAAAAACCAAGTAACCCTTTGTCCGATCCAGATGACTTTCAGGTCGGGCCAAAACTAGAACCTTAATAAGATCAACTAAATCAAAAGAAGTCTAATTCATGCAATAGACTCGGAAGACCAATTTACAAGAACATTTGATTGGTTCCGAAGTAAATGACATTAGACGTGTGAATTGGTAAAATGAGAATTATTTTAGTCATTTTTGTATATAATTTATTTATTTTCATAGTTATATATTTCTAGTTAAAGATATTAATGATGTGCCCAAACAAGCGTTGTACAGGGAGGTTTCCGTGGTGGTCATTTAAGAGGTCACGGGACCCCTTTTTTTGCAGACGGTGATCACCGGGGTAGTTTTAGTGAGGTAAAATCCCACACTCTTTAGTCTTTGCCTTAAAAGTCCAGGTGCCTTTTGAAGGTCTCTCCCGATAAAAATAAAAGATTTAGATTTTAATATTGAATCCTCTACATTGCTACAAATGCTACATCTATATCGTGTTTAATAACTCTGTCACATAAATCCAAAAGTGATCTATTGTTAGCATTAAGTTTTTTTATCAGAGATTCTCAAAATCACAATGGGAAATGCCAGTAACTTTATGTAGGTACATATTTCTATTCTATTCATAATCTTATTAAATTCGTCTAACGGTTCCATTCATCCGACAGCGTTAAGATCGTGAACGATAAAAAATCCATTAAAATGAAATACTTCCTATCAAGAAGTTTGCTATTACCTATCCAGATTCCTCGTAAGTCGTGGGTGTACCTTTCATAAGCAGAACTGCTGTGTTTGGGGTCATAAGTTGGTCGACAAGTATCATTGAGTTTTCTGATAGGAATTTCTCTCTAGCAGTTTTGAGTCTGAATTTTCTGCCCTATAGATAGAAATAGGCTCCATATAACATAGAACTGACTAAATCAACTCTGCCTACCTCTTCGGGGAAAACGTAGACACGATATTATGTTATATCGGAAACCAGTCTTTCATGTTCTGCATGCACTAAATTTAATTTTTGCGGAGGCAGACTGGCAGATAACCTTGGCTTTGTTTGTAAGCGCCACAGAGCAAATTATCATCTATCATACTATTTACGACTCTTTTTAATTAAGTGACGTAACCCCTATTTGAATGGTTAATGAAGTTTAATTTTTTCGCTGAAAAAATATGTCCAATAAAAAGTATGGTCTGAGGCGTTTAAGTGCACTTTTCGTCATTTATGGTCAACCAACGGTAGTCTATTATGTCATAGTAGCATGTAATTTACTGTTTAATAAGTGATAATATTTCTACTGATAATATCTATCCAAATATATAAACAAATTCTTGTAACACCAAGGATAAACATCAAAATTTCCCAATGTACCACAAGGGACTATTTTGGGACCTGCAATAAATATTTTTATTTATTGCAGGATGACTGGTATTGTTTATCGTATAGGTACAAATTCCGAAAAAAACATTATTTTATTAAATCATCTGAATTGGCCGAAGACTCTCAATTTAGTGAAAACTACACTAAATAGCTACAGATCTCGTTTCACGTTGAATTCCTCCATCGTCCTTCCTTATGTCGTCTTGTTTAATTGTCAATTTATCACAATCATAATAATTGACAATGATTAAAACAATCTAAGATAAAGCAGTGTAAAGATGATGACGACGGTGATCTCATTGATGCGCATACGCATACAACCTTACAAAATGATTCTTAACATCATATTAGAATTTATAATTAACAAACACACTAGCATATAAATGTCAAGATGTTTGGCTGTGAAAAAAATGCATACCTAATATGGATCCCAAAATATTCCAAAAACAGTATAAAAAGATTAGAAAATCGCGATTTCGCGGTTTCGACGGTCGTCCGTCTCGGAACCGGTTTTCTGATATATTCTGTGGGTATACAATGAAGTCATAAAAATGTTATGCTTGCTATGTTATACTGGATTATCTCTGAAGCGTTATATTCTTTCTTGTTTTAGTAGAGACCAATTAAAATTGTAAAAAATCAGTCTGTCTTAAATTTCGTGCAATCTTTTAGCTTCCTTTGGGTCCTTCTTTTTTTAGGAGTTAACTTTGCAAAAAACAACTGTTTCTTCAACTTTGAATTCTTGCCCTATTTAACTTTACTTTCACGATAATGGTAGTCAGGGTTGCTGTTTCTTCATTTCTTGTTTATTTTACAGGTATTTCTAAGTGGCTTATTCGATTTCATTAGTTAATAATTTAATACACATATTATTATACCGGAAGTCCCGAACACGTAGCGTTGGAAGGCCCCCCACAAGGTGGACCGATGACCTGGTGAAGGTCTCGGGAATCCGATGGATGCGAGAGGCTTGGGGAGGCGTAACTCCAGTAGTTGACGTCTTTCGGCTGAAATGATGTTGATGATATATCCTTTGGTTAGTCAGGATAAGAAGCAAGGCTTCCAAGAGTCAAGTTAAAAACTTTTCAAACGTTTTTGTTCGTACATTATCTGTTAATTAAATCCAACATGAAGGTGTGTTGTCACAGTATTACTGTTTAATTATTTACAATCGATCACCTCCACCCACACCGACACTTTAACACTCATTCATAAACCGTTTTTACGAACCGAATCTCCTTGAGATCACCTACATAGGTGCGAAGACAAAGACAGACATATCAACAAAATTCTACGAGAGACAGAGATAGAAGATTATTTGTAAAGGTGTATGCGTAGGAGTTGTTCGCACATCCGCCGGTCTATTTTAGACGTTTCTTGAAAACTCCCATAGCAACTAAATATGTTTTAACGATCGAGTTTCATGACAGATCTAGTAGATACTTTGTTAGTTTCTATTATTCATTTAGTTATTTTTATGATTCTTAACCCTCGTGAAAAGGGACTGCACGATTTGGTGGTTATTTTTTGAAGTGATAGAAATAATATTGAGACAGCTGTTTCTTCAGGAAAATGAAGACCGTGACGAAGAACGAATTGACATACAAATCGATTAGTAAGCTACACATCATTTGAGACATTCTTTTCACTATATGAAACATGAAATGAGATTTTTGTAGCTAAGTTTTATTTTACCAGTCCTTGATCTACAATTCATCATCATCATTATCATCATCATCAGCCTTTTAATGTCCACACTGCTAGGGCACAGGCCTCTCTGTGAGAGCGTGGGTCGTATCCACAATTGCGATGAAGAAACTTTGAAAAACGATGAAATAAAAATTGCTCCAACTCTAAGTTTCTTTAGCAGAATGAAAGAAACCTACATTTAGAGAAAAGCAAAATAGCAGAAACTTGTATTTATTCATGAATCATGACAAACTCAAGCTAAGGGAATAAGGCTTCTGATATTTAAGGAAAATCGTAATAGGTATGTCTGCATCCAGTCTCAAGGAAGTTTTCATTTTAAAATTCCCGATAAACATTTCAGTAATTCATTCTCATTGCTGAATATAAAACTATTTTCGATTATAATTCAACCTTCGCAGCTATTTGGGGCATACCAGAAACTGTACATAATATTTGCACATATGTATGTGATCTTAAAATTCTGGAGCAAAGCAGAATAGATAAAACCTATTATAATGTAAATATATAACAACGGAGAGACCACACTGTGTTTTAAACACTAATTTTCAAGAGATGCTGTTTACCGAGAAAATTGTTCACTCTTCAACAGTAATTTCATAGTCATGAATCATTTTTACGTTATAGGTATACCTAATTATGTGAGTCTTCTGCGATATTGGCTCGAACTAGGTATAAGGAAGTACTTACATAATATATGAGAGAAAAAGTTGATCAAACCACAATTTGCAAAAGAAAAACTCGGAAAGGCGATATAATTTTATTTACTTTTTATTTAAAGAGAACAACGAACAGCTACAATATAAAACAGAAGTTACAGATCAAACATAACAATATTGTTGGCCATAACGCTGTTCACAGATTAGTTGTGGGATAAATGAAGTGAAATAATCACTAGGATGACACACGTAATGAATACATGTACATTTACGTAACTATCGTGTTAAAGATAACAAAAAAAACAAAGTTGGATGTACAAGAGAGAGGCAGGGATACCTAACTAGAATGCGCTAGGCGTACTTAATTATAAACTATATTATCTGTGATTATAAAGATTATTTGCACCATATAATTACTTCGGTACAAGAGAAGAGATACAGTCAGTCCGTCAGTCCAATGATGCAATGATGCAACGGAGTCTGAAAGAAGAAAATAAACCAGTAATATTCATAGTCACAACCATACGTTAAGCCACGTGCCAGTAGCGCAAGCACGTGCATACATATGTTAAAGCCGATAAAATAATCGTAATCGTACAAAGTACTTACCTGGTACAATGCGACTATGCAAGTACAATGAACATAATTTAAGTACCTACATTACATGCTGTTCTTGAACTTCAGGAAATTCATGATAAAACAGATGACGATACTGTTTAACCACCACATATGGCGATACTTAGTAGACAACTGTAGCCTCACAACCTTGTGAGGCTACAGTTGCCCAGTTATTGTTGTTCAGTTGTTGGCGGTGTGGCCCTTTATCAGATCACCTATTCACCTGAATAAGTGATCAGATAAAGGGTCACAGGAATCCGCAGGATGCAAGGCATAACAAGAACGATCGTTTAGGGAATGTTTGCTTTATTGACATCAGTGTAATCAACAGTCTTCGGGATGAAGATGGCGATAATTGGATATAATCTGTTGCATCCTGGGCAGTCCCACTACCAGCTTGCTGAGTGGCTTATCACATGGTTCGGGCCAATAAGAAAGAAGAAGACATTGTATCGATGGTACAAGTTGTTGATTCAATAAATAATGATCTCCCCTATGCAGACGCCAGTGATTCTATTAAAGCAATTCACTTTAATCTATTAGTAATAGGGGCTGGTGAGTGGTGACAATAGAGGAAACGAGGCGTTGATTGACGGAAAACGATTTACTTCGTCACTGATTTGTGTCCTTTGTGTGTGGAGACTTGTTGATGGGGTGATGCTTGAGGAGGCCTATGACTACGATGATCTTACGGCTGAGATGGTGATGATGATTCCGACAGAGAAGATTCTCTAGACGGAAAATGTATATGCAGATTAGACACTAAAATAACGATCTCATTTCAATCTATTAAAGTATTAGCTAAAAGAAATAACAGTAGGTAAAGAACAATCATTTCCACACCATTAACATACCCATATAAAGTAGGTACTTAAAGCTAATAAGCCACCAATATAACACCAGGTAAATACTTTAATAGCCAGTGGTAGGACTAGACGTAGGCGGGCGGTGGCATTCTGATACCCATCCGCCCACCAGCAGGCCCGAGTATCGTAACCAGAGGTACTGCACTTACGCAATATTTGTTTTGAAATGGATTTGGTAAAGGTGGGTCAGATTTTGTGAGTAATCCAAATTATAGCAGTGATTCAGAACGGTTTTTTGATAAGTTTGTGGAAAGTGCTTGAAGAAAGTCTTATAGGTTTTAAGTGAAATTAGCGAAATTGTTATCTATTGGGAATGGCCCATATTCAGCTGTGGAAGATTCAGGGATTTTCTTATCCCTGTACAATGATAAAGCAGCTGTTATGACGATGAACGAATGTCTGGTGCCTAGGTTGGGCAAAAAGCCACCAAACGAGCAATGAAAGCAAACTCTAACGTGAGGTGAAAATTTAACAACTTGAAAGAAGTTCACGACCAATCTTTCTCTACTGAGGTACATTACGAAATATCACGCTTGTGTGCTCCGTAGGGTTAGGCACTAGGCAGGCTGTGTTACCAGTACACCCACATTCTCACATTTCCCCAGTTACGTTCAAGACCCCCATAATAGAGGGCGAATTTATCTGCCAGATCTGTTCCAAAACCTTAAATTTTGCATAAGCATTATTTATTCTTAGACCACAAACCTGCACATTCGGTGTAATAGCTCCAACCTATTCATCAACCTGACCCTTGACTCGATTAATATTAATCGACTCTAACCGGACTATTGTCCAATGCTCGTTCATATTTATAGTTAATTCCAAACGTAGGTGTACGATCATCAAGTCAAGTGTTGACAAGGACATTACGAGCACAGTCTGATATAAAATATGATGGATGTGGGCGCAGTGGTGTTCCGAAAATCATTATCATTAAACCTTTAGGATCTACTTCTACAGTAACCATAAAACAGACCACTTACTGGTCATGAAGTGATTGCAATCTCATCATCATCATTTTCTTTCCCTTATGCCAGTTGCATTTTGATAGGTTCAGCTTCAGCATGCCTTCTTCCCGGGCGTGCGGACGGCGAGTAGTGGGTAGCTCGCTGTCCGATCAGCACCAGGCTCGAGAGTCGACGGCGCGTAGTGTTAAACGTGTGCCTCAAAGAATTGTCAGCAATCATGATGGGGCCCGTCATGGCCGATGCCTGCCCAGGGGTTGTGGATAATCTCGAAACAGAGTTACCGCGTCCTTGGGCACTCAGGGCAGGGAAGGAACAGGGGTGGGTTTTAGTCAGTAAGAGTCTGACACGCCCTCCCGCTCCACCAAGAGCGGGAGATGTCATTGCATGATTTCCCGCCCCACAAAAAAAAAGCATGCCTTCTTCCAGACATCTCTATTAGTCGTCATCTCAGTTGTCACCCCCTTTCTAGCCATATTACTTCCACACAGTGCAACCATCGTTTCTTTGAATAATTATAATCTGATACTTTTTTTTTTGGGTGGGAAATTTTGTAATAACTTCTCCCACTCTGACTGGAGCGACAGGGCGTGTCAGACTCTTACTGACTAAAACCCACCTATGTTCCTTCAGTTGCCTGTGCCAGGGCTGCGGCCATCATCGTCTGTTTGGCCATTTTCCAACTATGAATCCATCCACCTACTGTTTATATATGAAGCAAAGCCCCGCAACTCACTGGTGAGTCGGACAAAAAAAAAAAAAAAAAAATTAAAGAGAAAAAAAAAAAAAAAAAATCGGCTGTCAACCCGGGTTGTCCTCGGGGTTTAATTTGACAACCCGGATTTTGCCGTGGGGCTTCACAGGTTTGTACTGGAAGGTTTTTAAGAAGTTCTGGGGCAGCTTAAAAATCGCGCCAATCACCGATAAACTTACCAAAAACCTCAGATGGTAGGTATGGATATTTTAGGACCATGTTGTTAAATAGCTGCCAGAAATAAAAAAAAAAAGGTGGAGGGCGCCCGCCAATGACCTGGTGGTCCAAAATCGACAGAAACCTCAAGTTAGCCCAATTGCCATCGCCGACAACCCAGGATAGTATAACCTGGCGCAGTGGACTAAAATGTTTTATTAAGTTGGTTTAAGTAACAGTCATTGACACACATGAGGACGCCGAGGTTTCGAACTATTTCTAAACATTCGTTCCTACATCGTAAGGAACCCTGGGAGAAATGATATCTGATAATGCCATATCATATGCCTGAGAATCGATGCACGCCATCAATAAAGTTCAAATAGATGCAACTAAACGTGATATCTTGCTGGTATAAAGTAGATAACGATAATTTATTCAAACTAATAAACTGTGTGGATTACATTTCAAGTGTAGTGTTATCGTCATGTGGAGAACTACGAGTATTAGCGACAAGTGCTCTACTGATATCGGCAGTGAGGTATTTATAGTAGGCCTCATCATTTCTATCCTGCACATTTAGATAGCTTATATTCACATTCACTTCCTGTCTGTAGGTACTAACCTGTATTCACTGGTCTATGAGCATCCCACGACTTTTCTCCTTTATTTCGTGAAACTTCGTTAAATTGCACATCTATCATCTATGTCTAAGTTACTGTAAGGCCGGGACTGCCATTGTGTCATTCTTGACATGTGTCGTTCATATTAAACACTAGCTTGTGCGTTTTAATTATTAATTAATTAATATGAGTATGGAGACTATAAAGCTGCTGCTTGTAACAAGAGAGTGCCTAATTTCAGCATAGGAAACAGGTTGAAGATCCTTGCTAATGCCAGCGGCTTCACTCGCGTAGGATTTGCACTTCCCCCACTATAAATTATAGTCTATGTTATATATATGCTGTACCAAATTTCATCGAGATTCATTCAGCCGTTCTGGCGTGTCCATCCATCCAAACTTTCGCATTTATAATATATTAGTACCTAGGCTAGGATACGAGTATCAAAAACCCAATCTTCCAGTGATTCCAATAGAGAGTTTAGTTAGCTTAGCAGGTGAAACTAGCTAAACAGTGACTAACCCAAGTTCAAATCAAATCGAACTATGAAGTCATCCACAGAACTGTCCGGAATAGAAATGAATCTGCTCAATTCAACAGAATTTAATCTTGCATCTGAATGCATTACGTCATTCATATTCCTAACCTGCAATATACTTCCTTTTACATTCAGAAAGTTATTATTTATCCTTAATAAGTCTTGAGATAAGGTTGTAAAGGCGTTCAACAAACTTGACCCAGCCGATGCCATTATATGACATCTGGCGAGGTCAGTTTGCGATACGAATGACCTCTGAGTATGATGTCATAGTTTTAAAGCTTTTATTTTTAAAGAACAAGTTTTTGTTATTAGTTGCTCTTTTAAACTTGATGCTGTCATTTGGAGCTGAGAAGAATATGTCATGGGAGATATAAGAAGTGGCGAAGGATTAAACAGGATTATAGCTGTGAGCTAGATGTAAATGGAAGTGGAGGCCTTTGTTCTGCAGGAAGATAAAAGCTAAATATAGAAAGGCAACAGCATTCCATCTGTCAATTATGAATTTACGATGACATATTCTGTGAAATCTGCCTGCCAAAGCTTTTGACATTCATCATCTTCCTGCCCTTATCCCATGTTACTTAGGGTCGGCGAAACACGTTTTTTTCTTCCATTCTGTCCTGTCAGCCGTCACGCTATCACTAACTCCGTTTTCTTTCATATCACTCCTCACACAATCCATCCATCCTTTCCAAAGCTTTTGACATTGTCCTTCCAAATTCCCGAAAGCATACGTTCCTTTATGCAAGGCAGAAATTCAGCACTCTTCTTCTACAAAGAGCTTAAAATTATAGTCTCCGTACTCATATTAATTAATAAAAAATTAAAACCCAGTTACATTCATTACATAATGTCACTATACTCAACTGTCAGCCTTGCGAGAAACCGGTCTGTATGTCCTCTGTCTTTAAATAGGAAGTTGTTTATCACATGCGCCTGAGCATTATCTAGTTTCCTTGCAAATATCTATACCAGTGCCTGCTTTGTGCTTACATTTTAAAAGAAGATGGTTAACATCCTTTTAAATATTGGCTTTATTTTTGGGTGTTTGCATTCCCGACATCCTTTTGCTTGGATCTTTTTCTTTTTTAGTGTGGCGTTTGTTTTCACCTCTGCTTTACCCTTCAGGGACCACAACCGTGATGTTATGTTTGTTTTTGATAATGGTGGAATGAATTAGCGTTGTAAATGATGTTAACGCTACAGTGGCTGACCTTAAAGGGGTCAATTTAATTAGCACGTACAAACAAACGGTTCGTCAGCATCGTGAACGACTTGAATCGTTTTAACATAATCATAATCGGCTTATAATATGACCAGTGCCCACAGCTGGGATACAGGTTATACAGGCCTTAGTTCTGCTGGAGGAAATACGCTGTAATTAACCACGCAGACACAGGGTGGATTGGTAGATGTCACAAGTCTTCGAATTTTGGCTCCTAGTACCTATATGCCGGTTTCTTCACGATGCTTTTCTTTTTAGTAGTGAGCTATCTGTGAATGAGTTTCTATGTCTACTCCAAAAAGCGTTGCGTAGTGGATACTGTTCTAAAAACTGATGATAGTATTGCCGATGTCCTCTGTGGCTAGGCGTCGATTAATTCCTTCCGAGGTGCAATTCCTGTATTCTATAGAACTTTCACATTCTAATCTCAGTCTGACACCCACCCCTGTTCCTTCCCTTTTTTTTTTTTTTTGTGGGGTGGGAAATCATCCAATGGAGCGGGAGGGCGTGTCAAACTCTTACTGACTAAAACCTACCCCTGTTCCTTCCCTGCCTGACTGGCCAGGGGTACGGTAACTCTGTTAAGAATTTATCCGCTACCCCTAGGCATGTCAAACATACCTGAAAACCTCTGATTTCTCCAAGAGTTTACTTTATTTTGACACGTTTTAGCCATAGATTGTCGCTGAGATGTGAAATATCGCAATATTTGACATCTTGGCGACATTCATTGTCAAAAACTTTCCAAACGTTTTATATAAGAATATGTAGAAGAAAACCACTTCAGAGTGCTTGTTTGCACCCGCCAAATTAAACTTTCTCTTTTATCCAAAGTTGGTTGAAACCTTCTTTCAATCACAATTAAAATCACTTAAAACGTGACTCCTGCTACTAACTGTATATTCTAATGGCTGTGACGAATTTCGTGTAATTACTGCTGGTGACTAATTCTTTGGCAAGATGGGTGTCAAGATTACTGCTAATTGCTTACATGATCAATGAACTCTGTTACTCTGTTAATAAATGTGAAGAAGGTACTGTTTGTGTGGATGGGAAGTAACCCTTTGTTTTGCAAGTCATGATTGATTGAAAATCTTTGCTCATTTTTTTCATAGTTTAATCCAGACCTATCGTACCCAATTTCCAGGATACGTTAGGATCTTCCTCAGATAGCCGAGATAAAGTGGCATTCAATCAGCGCTAACGATTGTCTTAAAGATCAAAATGCGTGGGTGTGATGGACATGCATGAAGTAACGAAATGTCATGAGGTCAATAAATAACAAATACTTTGGACTTTCGACAATTATTGTGATCGCAAATAATAACGCCACTTTGTCAAAGTGTTGGCTATTTACAAAAAAAATGGGATTAGTATCTATGAGGATGATGACAATGTGAAAGTTGTTTTCAACGTATTTAAAATAGCCTAGTCCATTCTGGTTAAAAACTTAAATATTTATTACAACAACAACCTGTTTCCTCTTGTTTTAAACAAAATCTTCGAACATACGAATAAATTCTCACTAAAAACAAACGAAGTCCGACTGTCTGATTTAGCAGGCATCCACGAAAAATTCATTCACACAGCTTGAAATTCCGCACACATTCTGAATCCCCAATCATTTCCACGAACGAGAACCGAACCCCATACCTACCAACATAGAACCGACATCACTAAAGAAAGCCCTTTATTGTAAAACCGAGTTTAATTACCATATGGACGAAAGAGACAGAGCTGTAAACGTTAGAGGAGTGAAAGAGAAAGAAGTACGAGCAAAAATAAATGAAAAAGCAAGCAAACTGCAAGATGATGTCATGCGTGTGAGTCAAATAGCGGTCAAGGGTACATGTAAGATAACGCAGAGCAGAAAATATAGGTACAAGAAGTATCGATAACTTGCAGTTGAGAAATCCTTGCGGTTTAATGAAGCTGCGCCTGCGACTCTGCCTATATTTGGGCTGAGTGACGTTGTAGAGTGGTATCAAGTTTGATAGGGTTTGAAAGGTTGCTTAATTGACGACGTTCTTCTTTTTGCTGTGGCTGTCTATCTCTGCAGTTAGTCAGCTTCGCATATTCATCTCTGTTTTTCGCTAGGTGTAATTCTTCTTTATTAGTTCTTCTCGCGAGATTTCTAAATTCACTCTGTTCTCTTCTTCTTTTGGTTTACGAGTATCTGCAATTAGTAAAGGTTGGCCGTCAACTCGTGAATATTTTTTCGAAAACTTTGTGAGCTGATAAACTAAAACTTTCTTGTTTAGCTTTACTTTTTTGTTTTCGTCGTCATCATTGATTTATGTGGTAAAAGTTACGTAGGTTACTTTACCTCTCATCATCATCATCCAGCTGGAGCACAGGCCTCCTCTCTGTGAGAGGGTGTGGGCCGTAATCCACCACGCAGGCCCAATGCGAATTGGTGGATGTCACATGTCTTCGAATTTTTGGTTCTAGGACAGGGGTTTCCTCAAGATGTTTTCCTTCACCGTTCTGAGAGCTGTGGTGATGAAATAATTTACACAAAGTACAGCACCTACCTGGAATAGAACTTAGAACCTACAACTTGTAAGTCGCAGCAAATACCATTGGGACACCACTGCTCCTACTTTACTTCTACCTCAAATAAATAAATAGCTGAACGTTTCAGGTGAAGGACAGCCAAAGACAAAGTAAGAGATCATGAGTTGTTAAGTTCTCATAGATCAATTACCACCGTTACCTACCAGATACATAACCTTCGATTTCTAAAATGAAAAATAAAAAAAATTCTAACATTCCAATTACAAATAGCCGCATGCGGCGTGCCTTATCATTAGTTATTATTAAAAGACAAATTATTTAATCAAAATAACTTCATAATGACAAAAAAACCTGCCAGTACTTATTAATACTATTTTTATGTTTACAACATAAATACATACGTACATAATAATAATTATTATAAAGAATGTGCTTATCAGATAATTGCAGTAATTCCTCTTGGCTACTTAATGATAATGGTGTTCAGTTATATAATGGTCTTTATTGTACGTGTTTTATAACGATGGATGTACAATGACATTCGTCAGGATCAGAGGAAATGCTGTCTTACTCGTAAATATCCTCACTATCATAACCACCATGTCCATTGTTGGATCAGGGACTGGTGATGTTCTACGCCCTGGCTATATGTCCCAGCTACATGTATAGGGTCTAACAGTAATGCGTGGTCATATTTAAGTTAGCTTCTGCCCATGGAAATGAACAACTAGTTTCAAGAAAGCCAGACAATATTCCCAAAAAAATAATGGAGTTGCCGTACAGAATTATCATCAGCTGATCAAAATTATTTATTTATTTATATGGGAGGACTTAGTTTTTTTTCAGTATAGATTGTTAGTTTCTTGAAGAAAGATTATTGTTTCTATGTACGAGTATATCAGATATCAGAGCATATAACAGAGAGCATAGAGCGTATAGCAGAGGAGCTCGTGGCTAAAGTAATAACAGTCGCACGGGTCGATCCATCAGGTTAAGCTACGCTTGCCGGGCTTGGTCCATGGGTGGGTGACCATCTTTACATACCGAGACTCCTCCCTGCCTCGCAAAGCACGTTAAGCCGTTGGTCCCGGCTGTCAATTGTGAATCTTTGACAGTCGTTACGGGTCGTCAGAAGTCCGAAAGTCTGACTTCCAGTCTTACCAAGGGGTATCAGGCCTATCCTATCGTATTATCCAGTAACTGGGTTGTGGAGATCAGATAGGCAGTCGCTCCATGTAAAATACTGGAAAGTAATCAGTTGCATCCGAATAGACTGAAAGACGAACAAAAAAAAAAAAAGAATAAAAAAGATAGTTACGAAAAGGCTAGGCAGGTTGATATCAGAGCATTATGATCCTGTGTTCTGTCCCTGGGTAGCCTTTGAAATGCTCATGTCAGCTTATTTAAAATTTCAATTTCTAAATAAAGAAATCACCAATACACAAGGAACCAGAAAAACTAGTCATTAACATGGGAATACCGTCCAGTTTTGACGCAGAGAGTTTTGCGAACCCATGACGTAGACACGCGTACCTAGTCACTATTCATAAAGCATTTCGGTCACTCTATAGGCTACGTGATCCAAAGCACATAGACTTTTAAGACGAAAAAAATCACAACTCACTGTAAACTTTTAATGGACCTAATTTTCATTTCTGTCACGTAAAGCCAGTTTAACTAGCCTGTAGCTTTGAAGTTTATACACATGTACACATAGTATTATTAGTATTCTTAAGTCTGTCTACGACGCATCGTAGAATTAGACTTTAATACTAGACTAGACCTACCTAAAGGCTTACCTTTACTTCGGTACTGTGAAGGTTGTCTACGGCTTGCACGGCAGCAAAATCTAATTTTACTCATCGAGTCCTCATTGAGTTTGCCGTGACATCAGCAAACATTTAGTCGCCTCTTCACGTGACCAGAGGGCTGGCCTTTTTTCCGGCCAACGAATCAGCATTGCCATTCAACGTGGCAATGCTGCCAGCGTTCTGGGCACTTTTCCTATTGACAGCGATGTGGACGAATTTTTTGATGCCCAATGAGCTGTACTCCTACCGGATCTGTTATGCCGCTTGTACATATTTTATTTGTTAGTTTAGTATAATATGTACCTTAATTGTAATCAAATAATAATACTTTAATCTTTTACAACAAAAAAAAAATACTCTTGTGCATAAATAATCCAACATTTATAATTAGGTACTTACCTATAAACATACATAAAATATTCAAATCAGGCAATTTTAAATAGAAAATAAAATATTATTCCATTTATTTTATAAAATCAGAATGCGTTAATTTCGACTCTGTACTGGGCTGGGAGGTGAGGGTGACAGACATTTCTCTATTTTGTGTGGCATCTCGCAGGTCACCTCTGAGGTTGTCGGCTGCTTAAGGCCGTACTAGCGGCCAACTTCCTACGCCACTTGGCCGGTAGTAGACCCTTTCCCGGACTTGAAAAATAAAGACCTGTTAAGCACTTTTTTTTTTCAAGTCCGGTTAAGTATAGTACCAAACCCTTTATATCGCTACTACAATCGACAACCCTATTTTCAAGTAAGCGTGGGTAGTTGGCCGATCAGCAGTGAATGGGTGACGCAACCTGCTACGCCTACTCGTTTACGATGCAGTCTTATTTGTATTGCATTTTTGTACAATGACATTCATGGATTTTGTACTTACTGAAATATTTATGAGCTAATAAATTCCATGGTTAATATTGATACCGGTAACTCCCACATGGTTAAAAACGGTATCTGGATAGTGTATTATTCGTTGAGAGAACTGTTATTGAAGCTTTTTGGCTACTTGGTTAAGTACCTACATTATAGTTGAAATTGACGCCAAGATAGTTCAGCCATACATAAACGGAGATCTTGATCATGATAGTTTCTCTCCTTCATCATCACCATATTTGAAGTTTTGGTCCACCCAACTGCTGAGTATTGGCCTCCATCCTTCTGTGCATGCTCCCTTGGCCTGTGTGAGTTCCATCCAGGTTTTTCTCGAGACATAGCTGTTGGTCTACCAACGCGAGGAGCGTTGGTAGACCAACAGCTATGTCTGTTTGTGTATGTATCTATTTGTTATTTTAGGGGATAAGACGTGGTCGGTACAATTCATACGGCTGTCTTTTTTCTCAGCAGCTATTTTCATCTTTGGACGTCAACGTCGTTTCTTTTACATTCTACAATACGTAGTGGCTACCATCTTGTAACTAAATACGTATTGCCAGTACTTTTTATTCATATTTGCCAAAGAAACTGGCAATAGCGTACTTACCTATCCTACTCAGTTATACAATGCCATTTGCATAGCATCCCATGTTGTACATCCAAGCTACTGTCAAAATATTGACATGACCAGCGCACACGCATCCGATGAACTCATGTCAGTCAAATTTTCACACTTCTAAACCACTAAAATACATAATTAGGGACTGCTATACAAAATTACACCTTGTGTTCTCAGGGGAAAAGTTGATTTACGCACAATTTGAGTACATTATTTAGCATTGTTTACCAATCTAGTTCAAACACTCGTTCTTTTCGTTGTGGCTCGGAACACGAGGCTAGTCGCTTTTTAACCGACTTCAAAATAGGAGGTTCTGTATTCGACCTGTGTGTATGTATGTTTGTTTGTTCGCGATTTTTTCGAAAACTACTGATCCGCTTTGGATGGGGTTCGTTTTTCAAATGCATATTTTTCAAGGAAGGTTTTAGTCTATAATACATTAGGATCTGATGAAGATCTTTGGAGTTAGACAGTGGAACGATTCAATAACAACAGCAAATGACTCGCGATCGTTTGTCTATTGTATTGTATTGGGAAACCACAACTAAAAACTAAAAACCTTTTTTACAAAAAATAGAACCGACTTCCAAAAGAAAACAAAAAAAGTGCAAAATAACTTTAATTTCGAAAGTCGGTGTTTTTGGTTTTGTTTCTTCGTTTTTTGACACCAACTTTCGTAATTAAAGTTATTTTGCACTTTTTTTCTTTTTTAGTAGCATATTCTTTTACAGCGGGGGTGAGGGTCGGGTTACTACTGCAAAGCGAGTACCCCGCCTTGGTGAGATAGAACAACTATTGTTCTATCTCACCAAGGCGGGTTAGTTTCGGATGTGTGGGTAGGTTCATGTACACATTATTTTCTGTGTGCGTAAGATCAGAGCGTTCGGTGTTATAGATAAGTTTTTTACAAAAAAAAAACAACCGGCTTCCAAAAAAAAAACAAACTTTAATTTCGGAAGTCGGTGTTTGTATTTTATTTCTTCGTTATTTGAAACCGACTTCCAAAATTAAAGTATTTTTTTAATTCTTAGTGTATATTTTTTTGGAAGTCGTTTGTTTTTTTTGTACAATAGATTTTTATTTTTCACTTTTTAGTTGTTATACCCCAGAACTAAAAACACCAATAACATGGACCGTGGAATTTAAACATAGATCAAGGTGTGTATTTTTCGTTTTTGTTCAATTTTTCAAAAAGCGCTGAAGCAATTTCAATAAAATTTATATGGGACCGCTTCGGGAGTATATTCTATCGGATAAAAAAAAAATTGAAAATCGGTCCTCAATTGACAGAGAAATCGGTGGACATACATAAAAAAAAACACATACAGTCGAACATAGAAACCTCCTCCTTTTTCGAAGTCGGTTAAAAATAGCTTACGCACACAGAAACAATGTGCAGGTGAACCTATGTACACAGACACACATCCAAGACCAACCCAACCCGACTTCGTGAAATAGAATATTTATGTACCGCACTTCACAGCTGCCAATAAATTGGAATCGAACTATATACTAGAATAGATTGCTATAAGAGGCCGAACACATCAAAAGGGTATAACAAGAACGCGCGGTTGGAAATGCCCTAATTTCGGTTAATTATCTACGGTGAACGTTAATTGGGTTTAAAATAGATGGGCCTAGTTATTTATACGTTTTTTTGAATGGTTGTATCTGTCTTGTTGAAGGAGAAGAAGCATTAATTCTTCAGACTATTTGTGTTACTTACGTTATTTGTGGTGTGAATATAACTTTAGGAGAAGCATAACTTTCTACAGAGGATTACAGATTGTATAAAGGCTTTTGCAGACATATTATGCGAGTGTCAGTGCGACAACGATGCGACAGCGGGTTTTTATGGAAGTTGCTGTGCCAATAGAACAAAAAGGTATTTGAAAAAGAGTTGTCGTATTGTCACGTCTCACCCGTCTGCCCCTAAAACTCCCCTTAGACAAATTTGTTGACTATACATCGCTACTGTACTAGACAACACTATCCCGCGGCTGTAGAGTTACATATAAAAGACTTCGCTGTTTTTGTTATTTGAAATTTGCATTGTTCAGAACATGACTTCATCAAAGTTCTTCATGATATGATATTCCCTGTTATTCCACACAAACAGTGACTCCCCACAACCAAAGACTAAGACTTTGTTGTTTTCGTTATTTAGTATTATTCAGAACATGACTTCATTAAAATTATTCATACCTCGATAGTCCCTTATGTTATTCTACCTACATAATATGAAGTAACTCTCCACTACCAAAGGGTAAGATCATGCCCTTCCAAGTACCGTCTCTTTGTCATTTCCATGACATGTCATCTCATAGTAGATATTACTCATCTCAGGGCTATGAGTTGGCGACGAGGTACATCACCCTTTAAGGAAGAACGCGTCATTACCATGCAGTAAGTATTTATATTTGAAGCACGAAATGATTTCTGATTAATTAAAGGTACCTATGTGATTAGCCTGACTCGGTCATCGAATGTGAATGTCAGTAGGTATTGTTGTACACTGGGCTGAGGGCTACGACCACACAGCCGCTGAGGGGCTCGTGGTTGAATGGGTTAAGGAAAGGTTAAGTAACGCTTGCCGAGGTCGGTCTATGGATGGGTGACCTACCATTACACACCGAGACAGTCATCCGAAACACAGAAATATAAAAAAAAACAGAGTGACACTCCGGGAGTGCCGACAGAAGTAAAAACATGAAAAAAATGCCCAACGCACTTAAAGAAGTTTTCACTTCAATCTGCTACGGTGTCGGTGTCGGTGTCGCTGGCGAAAATGCCCAACGCGCCTAAAAAAGTTTTCACTTCAAAAAACAGTATATAAAAAAATCTTGTACATATATCTTTGATCGGAAAGCATGTTAAACCGTTGGTCTTAGCGTTCATCGTGCAGTTTATAGAAACCCGAAAGTCGCAGAATATCGAGAAGATTCGCTTGCGATAAGCGATGCGCTACGACTCGTAATGTCGCAGCACTCGTAGCGGGTCGGTGTCGCGGGAGTTCAATAGTTTTTTTCTGATTTCAAAAATACCAAACGCGACTAAAGAAGTTTTGACTTCAAAAAACAGTATAAAAAACATTTCTTATAGGTACATATATCTTTGATCGATAAAGCATGTTTCCACAACAAGTGCACTCATCAGTCGCTCGACCACTTCAAAGGAATGGCGGTGTCGTCCTTTACAAACGACCTTATCAGATGCACCTGCCTTGTAACCCAAAGGACACCGGAACACTATGTCAATCATTAACTGAGTTGTATGTCAACATGCTTTGTTATGCAATGAATATGCAGGGCATGCGCATAATGACACATGTCGCTTGAATTGTAGCAGCCTGTCGCTACACGGTGTTGGAATACTAAGTGCATTTATAATAAAATCGAATCGGATGAAATAGAACTTAGTGTAATTAGGTACATTGATAAAGGATATCCATCCGTACCTAGCCATTACGTCTACGGAGCTTTAATAATTAATTTATTAAAGATATGAGAACGATTCCGAAAAATATTTTTGCAACACACTTTCGACGACTTGTTCTTATTGCCCCTTTCTTTTTCATCCTGTTTATTTCTTACAAGTGCTTTTTTCCTAGATGTTCGCACAAGTGAGTTCACACCAGTTTAAAAAAAAAAAAAAAAAATTACCCGAAGATAATTGCGAAGTGATATCGCCAACATTAGAAAAAAAAAAGTGTGTGTGTACTTATGTACGCACGTAAGAAGTTATACTTCTTTGGCGCAATAAGATTTTTTTATTTTTTCCTATTGTTGATAGGCACGCGTTTGACCACTATCTCACCTGATGGTAAGCGATGATGTGGTCGAAGATGGAGCACGCTTGCCTAGAAGTCACCTATTCACTCTTGACTTAAAGACTCCCAGGTTGTAGCTATCAGGAAAAAGATAAAAGGTAAAAAAACCAAACTGTCACAAAGTTTACAAAAGGAAAACAAACATTCTTCATGAACCACAGACCATAGCTAACTTCAGGGTGGTGTCGGTTCTAGCTAACTTCAACCTGTGAATTTTGTGCGACAGTGATGCGCGCGCATATTAAAATTTCACTCTCATCATTTTTTCATAACGCGCACAGAAGTATAACTTCAAAAATTTGGTGGTTATTATAACTTATTAGCTAATTCGGTTAAAGGTATTACATACAATACAAGATACGCCTTTCCTTGCAGTCTGGTAATATAATAATAAATTAAGTTGTGATTTTTTTGTTTTCAGAGAGAGAGAGAGAAGGATATAAATTTTATCGTCCCTGTCTCCTTGCAGCGGTTCATGTCTCGGGTTCGAAACCCAGCGCATGCAACACTTTCTGTATATTTTTTGTTCGTAACTGTGTTTTTTTCGTTTTTTAATAGTAACAAGAAACCTACATTATTAAGTAATAGTTGTAAGTTTTTGAAGAAAAATAATTATTAAGTACTTAACACTTTTTTTCCATAAAATTGAAGTTTTTTTACCCGACTGAACGTGTAAAAGAGGGTAATGTTTTTTGAAAGTTATCTGCCATTGCAAATTACTCCCTAAAATTTCTTTCTATACAATTCCTGAATCGCGCAAGTAAAGTTTTCGCACCCCTTAGCAAGCACAGTTCACCCTCCGCACATACATCGGGGTCCGTAGCCTCGAGGTGAACCAGTGCTCGCCAAGCTGGTCTAATTTGGCGGTTACTTCAAAGTTGGATATAGCATGCCCGAGTTCAACCGCTCTGGGTGAAGTTGATCAAATTAGTTTAACCCGATAAACACCCTGGAAACAGGACACCTACGAGGACGACGATTAATAACTTCACGGTTAATAGCTCTTGATCCCTTTTGCTTACCGCCTTTTGCCGACCTCGGCAAGCGCAATTATTAATCCATTTTTTTTTAACTGAAAAGAATAATTATGAACACATTTGTATGATTCTAGACATCATTTGAGACTAAAATAATTATAGAAAAAACATACATTTTACTTTTACCAAACGCTGGTCGCTGATCAACTAACACGCACACATTCAAAACGCTGTATGTGAATGACTACGGAGGGAGTCCTACATCGCGCAATTAAAGTTTTCGCACGACTTTGCATATCTACCGCGACCCTAATCTAAAACATCGGGGGTCAATCGCCTCGAGGGAACCCAGTACTCGCCAAGCTGGTCTAAGTTGGTGACCATTCAGATGTACCCAACCCATGAGGGCGGTAAATTAGTAATACTGTACAGAGGCAAAAGACTGAACAGTAATCTGTATTACTGTTCACAGTGTGTGTGCTGTGTGTGTGCGTGTGCGTGTGTGTTGTATTGTGTTCTGTACAGACACTGTCGCCTGTCGCCGGAGAACAGGCCGCACCACCTCCGAGGATGATGTAATAACACGGGTCTCGACCCCCCCTTTTTTACAGAAATGTTCACCTTTCTTTGAGTTTTTACCAAAAGAGTAATAAAACTTGTCTATTACAAATAAAAATAATTATGTTTTGATGCTTACTTTGAAAGTATACCCCCATTATAAATAATAAGCGTAACTAACTACTGAAGTACTGTGTTCTGTGTTATAGTAATAATAATTCATTTATTTCGTGTTGCACAGGGTAGGACCCTCTGTTCCTTCCTTTTACCTTATCGGGGGCAATATGGCCAACACAGGCTGAAAATATTGTAGGTATGTAAACAAGTAGGTAGGTAATCAATGTGGGTGGCAAACATTTTAAGTTTATGTATGTACCTATATGAAAAAAAACTTTTTTACAAAAAATACAACCGACTTCCAAAAAATAAAATACACTTAAAATTAAAAAATAAATTTAATTACGGAAGTCGGTGCTTTTATTTTAATTCTTCGTTAATTGTCACCGACGACCCGTTGGCCCGTGTTGCTCTATGATCAAGGTGCACGTAAAAGAATCTGCGCGCCATAGAGCCGTTATACATTATTATTTCATGTCAAAATAGCTTTGTGAGTTTATCTTGATACAAATTGATACAACTTGATACAAAAGTGTTAATGAAAATTTATTTAATTTTTTCAATTAAGTGTGTTGAAAAACGTCGTTTGATGTCGTTTATCGGCTACATAACGACCTGGCCTTCAGCTCGGGCGTGTATTCTGCTTCGGCTGCAATGACAAACTTTGCCCACTTGCATCATGTAAAAATATATATATTATTAGTTATAAATATAATATATAATTATATTCGAGGAAAAATAAGCGTAATGGGCTAACTTTAAAACTAAGTACTTACACCTTTTTTAACAAACTTCGCATAAAGGAGCCTCCTCCTTCTATGTTCAACTGTATGTATGTTTTTTTTTTTATCCCGTACCGTTTTTTTTAACCGTAAGAGCGAGGCCCCATTAGTGCGTTGCGCTGCGTTGCGTCGTCGCTGCGTCGTTTTCCATATATTTTTTATGATATGCCCCATTAGACCGTTGCGTCGTCGCGCGCGACGTTTCAACCGTGATCCGCTGCGCTGTCGGAGCTCCGGTGCGACGCCGCGGACGACGGACAGTGTTCCACTGCTTGAGGGGCAAATGAGACTTGCGTGGTGTGCGCGTTATCCTCTTGCGCTGCGACGTCGTGCGTCGTCGCAACGCAGGTGTGGCATACAATGCGTTGATCCGTTGCGACGACGCAACGCAACGCACTAATGGGGCTTCGCCCTAAAGGATGCTCGATTTTACCGCACGCCAAACAACGGATCGTGTGGTAAAATAGGTACTTAGGTGGGAGTATCTATTTTACCGCACGTTCCATTATAGGGTGCGTAAATTTTAACTTTCGAACAATGTATACAGGATTCGTAAATGTATTTTTTAAGTAAATGTGTTGAAACAGTTATTTTTTAATTTTAAGTTCATTTTATTTTTTGGAAGTCGGTTGTATTTTTGTAAAAAAAAAATTTTTTCATATAGGTACATACATAAACTTAAAATGTTTGCCACCCACATTGAATACCTACCTACTTGTTTACATACCTACAATATTTTCAGCCTATGTTGGCCATATTGCCCCCGATAAGGTAAAAGGAAGGAACAGAAGGTCCTACCCTATGCAACACGAAATAAATGAATTATTATTACTACCTATACCTACACAGTAACACAGTACTTCAGTAGTTAGTTACCTACGCTTATTATTTATAATGGGGTATACTTTCAAAGTAACCATCAAAACATAATTATTTTTATTTGTAATAGACAAGTTTTATTACTCTTTTGGTAAAAACTCAAAGAAAGGTGAACATTTCTGTAAAAAAGGGGGGGTCGAGACCTGTGTTATTACATCATCCTCGGAGGTGGTGCGGCCTGTTCTCCGGTGACAGGCGACAGTGCCTGTACAGAACACAATACAACACACACGCACACGCACACACACAGCACACACACTGTGAACAGTAATACAGATTACTGTTCAGTCTTTTGCCTCTGTACAGTATTACTAATTTACCGCCCTCATGGGTTGGGTACATCTGAATGGTCACCAACTTAGACCAGCTTGGCGAGTACTGGGTTCCCTCGAGGCGATTGACCCCCGATGTTTTAGATTAGGGTCGCGGTAGATATGCAAAGTCGTGCGAAAACTTTAATTGCGCGATGTAGGAATCTCTCCGTAGTCATTCACATACAGCGTTTTGAATGTGTGCGTGTTAGTTGATCAGCGACCAGCGTTTGGTAAAAGTAAAATGTACGTTTTTTCTATAATTATTTTAGTCTCAAATGATGTCTAGAATCATACAAATGTGTTCATAATTATTCTTTTCAGTTAAAAAAAAAAGGATTAATAATTGCGCTTGCCGAGGTCGGCAAAAGGCGGTAAACAAAAGGGGTCAAGAGCTATTAACCGTGAAGTTAATAATCGTCGTCCTCGTAGGTGTCCTGTTTCCAGGGTGTTTATCGGGTTAAACTAATTTGATCAACTTTACCCAGAGCGGTTGAACTCGGGTATGCTATATCCAACTTTGAAGTAACCGCCAAATTAGACCAGCTTGGCGAGCACTGGTTCACCTCGAGGCGACGGACCCCGATGTATGTGCGGAGGGTGAACTGTGCTTGCTAAGGGGTGCGAAAACTTTACTTGCGCGATTCAGGAATTGTATAGAAATAAATTTTAGGGAGTAATTTGCAATGGCAGATTGATAACTTTCAAAAAACATTACCCTCTTTTACACGTTCAGTCGGGTAAAAAAACTTCAATTTTATGGAAAAAAAGTGTTAAGTACTTAATAATTATTTTTCTTCAAAAACTTACAACTATTACTTAATAATGTAGGTTTCTTGTTACTATTAAAAAAAGAAAAAAACACAGTTACGAACAAAAAATATACAAAAAGTGTTGCATGCGCTGGGTTTCGAACCCGAGACATGAACCGCTGCTAAGGAGACAGGGACGATAAAATTTATATCCTTCTCTCTCTCTGAAAACAAAAAATCACAACGTAATTTATTATTATATTATGCATGGAAAGGCGTATCTTGTATTGTGTAATTAGCTAATAAGTTTTAATATTATTTTTAATTCTAAAATTAATTAAGCTAAGATCATATTCAGTAACCACCAAATTTTTGAAGTTATACGTCTTTAGGCGCGTTATGAAAAAATGATGAGAGTGAAATTTTAAGATGCGCGCGCATCACTGTCACACAAAATTCACAGGTTGAAGTTAGCTAGAACCGACACCACCCTGAAGTTAGCTATGGTCTGTGGTTCATGAAGAATGATTGCTTTCCTTTTGTAAACTTTGTGACAGTGGTTTTTTTATCTTGTTACGCCAAACTTCTTACGTGACACACACACTTTTTTTTTTCTAAAACTACTATGTTGCCGATATCACTTCGCGATTAAAACTTTTTTTTCCAAATAAAGTTTCATAATTATCTTCTAAACCGCTGGACAGATTGACAATTCACATAATTTCGACAGCCAAAGAACCGGCCAAGTGCGTGTCGGGCCACGCGCAGTGTAAGGTTCCGTAGTCACCCGATAAAACATGCACACTCGGGAGCTACCATAAACAAATATCTTTTTCAATTTGTTTTTTGGTTTGTTTTCTTGGCGTGATTAATATAATATAGGTACCCATGCCTCGGACAGACAGACGGACAGACCGAAACAATAAGGGTTCCTTGTCCTTGTTAGGACTACGGTGTTCTGCGTGTTCTGCCTAGCCTTTTCCCAACTATCTTGGGGTCGGCTTCCAGTCTAACCGGATGCAACTGAATACCAATATTTACATGGAGCGACTGCCTATCTGACCTCCACAACCCTGTAACTGGGTAATACGATACCCCTTGGTAAGACTGATTGTCAGACTTTCGGGCTTCTGACGACCCGTAACGACTGTCAAAGATCCACGATTGACAGCCGGGACCAACGGCTTAACGTGCTTTCCGAGGCACGGAGGAGTCTCGGTATGTAAAGATCCACCAACCCACCACCACCCATCCATGAATCAACCCCGGCAAGCGTAGCTTAACCTGATGGATCGACCCGTGCGGCTGTTATTACTTTAGCCACGAGAACCCTAACAAATACGGTGGCTGTGAGATGCCATTGTTTGAAGCGAAAAAAAGATTTTTTTTTTGTGACGTGGTCATGGCGGTTATCAAACTAAGGACGTTATATATACGCTACAAATACTAAAAACAGAATTAAATAAATATTTAAGGGGGCTCCCATCCAACAGACATGATTTTTTTGCCGATTTTATAGATAATGGTACGGAACCCTTTGTGCGCGAGTCCGACTCGCACTTGGCCGGTTTTTTATATACAGGATGTAACGGAAAGGTGTGGTCATATTTTAAGAACTGCATGTGCCCATCGGTATGAACAACTTTCTTCAAGAAAAGCCGAGGAAAATAAAAAAATATTTTTTTACCTTCCATACAAATTTTGATCAGCTGATGATAACTTTGTATGGAAAGTTAAATTTTTTTTTTGCGAATTTTCTGTTTTTTCTTAGAGAAAGTTGTTCATTTTCATGGGCAGAACCGGCTCTTAAAATATGACCACACCTTTCCGTTACACCCTGTATAATATTATGATTATAGCCAGCTACCAGTACTCTCCTTAAATCATACGAACCTTAAAATCTTGGCATTTAGTAGCCCTGACACAATCTACACATTACCAGATTTGGAAGGCAGCTGTTCTAAATGATTATGCATACTTAGCGATACGCCTAAGGTAACATTAATGGTCACAGGTTCGATTCCACTTTGAATTGCAGCCAATGTCTAGATTTTGTTGAATTTAGATAGGTGAGTTATATCAATTTAGGTAATCACGGGTCAAAAACCGGCCAAGAGTGAGTCGTACAGGCGTGCAAAGGGTTCCGAACAAATCATATTTTTTCAGGTTTAAACTACATAATTATAGTACTTCATAGAGGTTTTCCTGTAATCTTTAAGTAAAGAACTACATTCTATGGTTTCGGAGATAAGGCCAATGGTCATTTTTCGTCTATTTTCTTAAATAACTTAAAAACTATATATCCTACTAATATTATAAATGTGAAAGTTTGTGAGTGTGTATGTTTGTTACTTCTTCACGCTCAAACGGCTGGACCGATTTGGATAAAATTTAGTATGTAGATAGCTTATAGCCTGGATTAACATATAGGCTACCTTTTATTCCGGTCTAGGCGGGTAAAACCGTGGGGCGCAGCTAGTATTTTTATAAATTTTGGAATTATGAAAAAAAAAATTTTAAATTCTTACAATAAACCCTTTTTAAACTCCACACCACTTACAGAAACCGTCGCGTCGTTTGTGAACCTGCGGATTGCAAACGAGCATCGAAATACCTGAAATCAGAATATGCAAGCATTGTAATCAAATTACTCCTAAAAGCAATGATCACTGTAATGATACTGACCAGCAGTTAATGAGTACTGGATCGTTGGATTATTCAGTAAAATAAAGTACTTATCATGAAAAATAATTCCATGTTCCATCGTCCTAAACAAGCCTGCCATTACCTCAGCGCTCCAGTAACTCAAAGCCCCAGTATTGCCATCAATCAGACAGACAGACGTTTGACATTTGAAAAATGAAAGGCATCACCCACGCACCTGCGACCAGATTACGTTTCACCGCCTAATATGGAGCGACCTGTACCGAAAGGAGCTTGGGGTATGGATTAGATAAGGTGGTGCTTGCTCTTACCATACCATGTATCTGACCTTGTTTTATGCTATGCCATATAGCGACCCGACTCGGCTTTGTGCAAGTGCATTCGTTTATCGCTCTTTTTAGTAGGTAGTGAAAATAGTATCAAAATCCGTAGGTTTAGAAGAAGTAAACTGAGAAACTGGCACAGGCAGACAGCGACTTTGTTTTTTTCTTGAGAATTTTATTGTAGCGAAGTTTGCCGAGAAGGCTGACTCGACACATTTGTTGCCAAATACTGCAAACAACATTAACATTTGTTACATCTGCATTCTAATGGAAAAATAAGTAAAATACACTATGTAAGACTAGGCAATATGGTTAAAAGACTTTAGCCTTCCCTTCGGGGTTAATAAAAAAAAAACTATTTTGATTAGCTGATGATTACTTTGTTGTAACTTTTTTTTGGAAACTGACTATGACTTACTTAAAGAAAAGAAAGTTGTATATTTTCAAGGGCAGAAGCATTTTAAAAAATGTGACCAACCATTTATTTCTGTTACACCCTGTGTAAGGAAAGTCTTGTGAATGAGGGGTATGTAATATGTATGTAGGTCTAGGTATGCCGTATGCAGCATACCGCTTACCGCTCGTTCTTCCTCCATTGGCAAGTTTTGCTAACAGCACAACGTTTCTGAGGTGCTCTATACGTGGTAGATTTAATACTCAAAGCAAGGATTATAAAACTCATTTGGACTTAGTTAATAGAGTTATTATTTACCCATTTTTGTACAGACAGATTAGGAAGTCAGAATGCAATTTACATTCTAATTTGGATATGTTAGAAATATAAGGAGTTGTTCTGTTATTTCCTTATTACTGTTAAACAATAATCGTCAAGAATCAAGGCTGTATATAACATTTATTGTGAAACCATTACCAGAACACATTGCGCTAGTTGCAATTGAAAATGAAAATGTCGTGAGGAAAGTCTTGTGTATGGATGTGGATGGCTATAAGAGTAGAGGAAGGCCAAAGAAACGATGGTTAGACTGTGTGAAAGAGGATATGGGTAAAAAGGACCTGACTACAGAGATGACGACTAATAGAGGAGTATGGAAGAAAAAGACATAATGTTGCGCCGACCCCAAATAAATTGGGATAAGGGCAGGAGAATGATGATTGCTCTAGTTGCAATTGCCTTCACGCTATGCAAATGTATGCAATCCGTAACAGCAGCATTGATAGCTCGATGCCGCTTTAAATGACCCTGATTAGGTTTTTTTATTAACATTGATAGAATTGCGCTTTACCACACTTATCTTACCTGATGGTAACCAACTCTGAAATCGCGAGAAAAAAATCAACTCTTCTGTTCATTTTATCGAATAATGCAAACATAAATGTATGGTCCCATAGTTAAAGTTATTAAATGATAAATGATGTTTATTCAGTAAATAGGTTACAAGGAACACTTTTACACGTCAATGTTTTTTGTCAGTTTAAGCTAGATGAGGTATTCATATAACGATGAGTATTAACAGTGTTTTCATTTATTGTTACATTGTCGTCTCCACCTTGTGTGACACCACAATTTATTTACTTAAGGTGCTATTAACTGCCAATGACCTTGAGTGGTTAGCTTGCGTGTTCTGTACTGAGCTCACGTATCGCGCCGTACGTCCACCCAGTAATAAGACTCGCCCCTCAAGTAGCGCTGTCCGAAATTAGACGCATTATTAATTTATAAACCAACAGGTATTAAACTAAAACACTTAGACTAAATTATAAATAACTAAATTATCTTTAAAATGGTGAAGGTTTCATAAAAATACGCTTTATATTTTTTGCGTGATTCTCAATTTATTTAATTTATCCGCGTTTGACATAATCTTACAAATTAATTACACTATGTTATAAAAATATAATTTCAAAGATTCTAAAATCAAATTACGACGGCAATTGTCTAGAGTAACATATATTTTTTTCAAACATATAAGACTAGTCGTTTAGACGTGATGTTCAATTAAAAACCATTAAAAGTCGGATTCCTGTCCTGTATGACATTCATTAAACGTTCCGTTACTCTTGTTGCAGCTAACACATAGAAGTCAGCATGGCGACCAAGTCGTACAGCAAGCACAAGGAGTACAAAGAGTACTCCAGCAGTGGCACCATACCACCCTACACAGATGAAGCATTCGGTAAGTCTTACAGATATGTATTCCACCATCAGGGTCCATACCCATACCATAACCGTTTACAGGGTAGGTCAATGTGACTGTGACCTCTGTGACCAATACGGCAATACTAGTGTCTATTCTGTGAGTGGTACCCGACCCGAATGTTTGGCCTGCTATGAGATTATGGCGCAGCTGTGGGTTTAGGTACCATGCAAAACTCACAGCTGAGTGCTATTTTGTAGCCAGAGAACAATAACATCACCTGTATTCGTAGGAAGAGGTATAGTACTCATACATAATGTGGATGTACGAGTTCTTAATAAATCAAGTTAATTTCAGACTTTTTAAAACCACATTTAAAAAAAATACAATTTTACAAATAACAAAAATATACACTAAAGGATACACACATACGAAAACTATCTGACCCAGCGAATTTCGTACCGCCTCTTTTTTAATAGTTATTCTGCTATTCAGGGCGGAAACAAATTCAACAAATCAAAGATCATCAAAATCAGCCCAGCCTTTCTTGAGTTACAAATGGTGTAACTAACCCGACTCTTTGTTTAATATGTATAGATATAGATGACGCACGATGAGTGGTCATCCAGTGCCACATCATTGGACTGTCCAATCTGCCGGCCACGAGAGCCACCAAGCTGTTGGACAGCTCGCGCACTTTAAACTCATCAACTAAACGCATCAATTTGCCCATCCTACTACCACTATTACACACACTGTATGAATTTCCTTAAATGAGGATGTTTTCAGAAGCAGCCTACCTATTTTCTATAACGTAGTTTTAATATAGTGGTCGAAATGCGAGTGCGTATTGCTACTCTGGCGACTCCAGACTAGTTTTCTTCGAAGCCATCCTAATTTCCTCATTCTAAATCTTTCTAGACATGATCAAATCCGAGCTGATTCCGAAGGGCAGTAAGCTGGACTCGCTGGGCCGCGGCGGAGGAGGAGGCGCCCGGGAGTACCACTACGAGTACAAAGAAGAGAAGCACCCATCCGGCAAGTACGACAGAAAGGATCTGCATACTGTTGAGGTGAGGATATCATCTTGGTTACTTCGTCTTCTTTTATGAACAACAATGGCTTTCATGACGTGATGGAAAGAAAGCAGTGGTGGCTCGAACTCAGGCGCTTTATTTTGGGTAAATTATTTCATCACCACTGCTCTAAAAACGGCGAAGGAAAACATCGTGAGGAAACCGGGCTGTCCTAGAACCAAAACTTCGAAGACATTGTGACATCCGTCTACCCGCATTGGGCCCGCTTGGTAGAATAAGGCCCACACCCTCTGGCCTCTGAGGCCTGTGTCCCAGCAGTAGGAACAAGAAAGGGCTGATTATGCTTATGCTCTTGATGGAAAGAAAGATTAACCACATAAGCCGGGCAATTCTGCTGTGGTAATCCAGAGAGCAGAAAGTCAGAAAAGGCGGATGCGAAAAAATAACGCGTAAAGCTGAATAGCTATTTAGTGTTTGTGAAATAACTCGATTCTCGTGTTGCAGATGAAATCGAGTATATAATTTTTTACATATTAAATATTGGGTTAACAGATGATAGTTAGAAAGGATTTCGGGAGTCGGTCCCGATCTAAACATGGCGCCTAGAATCGAACAGTACGCAGGAAAACACAATGAAAACATATTGCTTAATGTCACGCCGTGGTTATCAGGGGGGTTAGACAAAATACTTTTCTGTTAACGTTAACACTAACGCTTCGTGCAAAATGTATGACAACGACATTACTGGGCGTGAGTCACGCGACAGTTCTCTCCGCAGGTAATGTCCTTGCCATACATTTTAATTTAATAAAGAACAGAACAGTAATACATATATTTTTTTACATTGGCCCCAAACTAGGCAAGCCTGTATCTTGGGTACCGGGAATTTTGCACGAAGCGTTAGCGTTAGCGCTATTATAAAAGTTATTTGGCTAGGGGGGCTGCTCTGTTAACTTTTTAACAGGATAACATTTTTAACACGCTTTAATAAAAGCGTGTAATGCTAATAAGCCTGTTACTTAGTATGTAAAAAAACCTTAGAAGTTAAATTTGACCCTTTTCCCGGTCTCCGATTGAGCTGACATTTTGTAAACCATAGTTTAGATGCCAATTCATGGTAAAGCTAAGTGATGTTACCTCAGCATGGACTATTTTCATTATAGTTCGTGGCGATCCGTTAGCTGAGTGGCATTTGCAGTGAATAGAATAGACTGGAAGATAGTTCAGAATCCAACGAAAATCGTCGATAAACATATCGGGTGTAAAAAGACAGTTTCCGAAGCCGAAAGCCACATATTCTACCTATTATTTGTATATTTTTTTTCACTAGACCATACCTGGGAATCCACTGGTTCTGGAGATATTGAAGGTCAAAGACCCATTTGTTTTTTTTTTACTTTTAACGAAAATGAATTCTAAGTGTTATTACAATTTTTTTTCCAAACAAACATTACCTGAATTTTCGATTTTTTTTTCGAAATTTCGTAATTACGAATTTGCAGTTACGGAAACGCAATGAATATCAAACGTATCCGACAAGTACCTACGTGGCTTAGAGCGAAGGGGCGGAGTTTAACTCCACTTGCCTGTGTTCGCGTTACATTGTGCGGAATAAAAAATAGTTTTATTTTTCCTACCTAAAAATAAAAGTCGTTTCCCAGCAATAATTTTTGCGCAAAACTACTTTGTTAGACGTACAGTATGCGTAGTTAACGGCTCTGTAATGTGTCTTTTTACACCCTGTATAAAACAGTTTTACTGAATTCTAGTTGTTTAGTGAAAATTATTGGAACTGTATCTACGATATCCGTTGTTTGTATCTGCATTTTTTTTTTCTTTATAAACAGACTAATGATCGCCCCGGCTCCTCACGGGTGTAAATTATTAAATACACGAACCTTACACTTTACCCGGGCCTGCGGAGGGCGAGTGGTGGCTGACAAACATCTCTTTGAGGCGCGCGTGGCACACTACGCGCCGTCGACTCACGGGCCTGGTGCTGATCAGACAGCGAGCTACTCATTACTCGCCCTCCGCAGGCCCGCGTCTACGGTGGCCGGAGATCCTATACGTTGGAAATCCTTACAATAAGCCCTTTCATTTAATATGTAGCACATTACAGTTTAAAAACTTTTTTTTTTAATTTTCTAATTTGCACTCCTAAATGACCTTACTCCAAATTATTCACAATTATTCCAAATTCATTTATTTACGTTACACGTTCGTTTTGGGTCATGTGTGTACCAAATTTCAGTCGAGTAGATTCAGAGTAAATTGGCTAATTGGTTGTGACAGACGGACGGACAGACAGACAGACAGACGCACGAATGATCCTATAGGGTTTCCGTTTTTACATTTTAAAAAGGGTTTGGTGACGCAAAAAAAGAAAAAAACTAGGTATAATTTATACTCGTGCAGCTCAGGGAACATCTATACGCTGAGTTAGTTGAACCCAATAGTTTCTCTCTTAGAATGTATCATTTACTTGAATACTTAATATTGTAAGGCACAAAACCAGTTTGTAAATTCAAACAACATTCTCTACTTTTCCGATCATAATTATTTAAAATGGTGCGGAAGTATAAATTTTAATTTTAACCACTTATAGCTTTAAACCCCAACTTATAGATCCGTTAGTATAATTAGCAAGCTAGTGAGTAATGCACTAAGCTAACAGTGATGTGATGATGTCATTTTCTTGCATTTCTGATGTATATAGTTGTTTTATCGCTGGGCGACCATTAAAGCAAGTTTACGATTAAAAATAACGTCTGCTACGTTACAACAAGTTGAGCGAAAAATTGTGTTGAAATTTTGCATGTAAATGTCGTATGGGAACCTTCTGTTTAGCGTTTCTACAGCGTAACAGAACGTTAATACTAGGCCATTCTATGAAGTCTGTGAAACAACTCCGGTAAAAACATCTTTTTCCCAGAATTTCTTCAATTTCAAAGCAAGCAGACTGTATAATAAAATTAACAAAATTCTTGCAAATGTTAACTTGTGTAGGCTTTTAGGACTTGATTATGAAGAAACGGAAAAACTGCTTACAATCTTATCCTAGTCTAGCGTTTTTTCATAAATACATACCGCCACCCTTCCACGCACACATTCGTACATCCATCTTTATACGTACACATAATACACACACACCATCACCACTTACACGACACCTTCCACTTCACACTCTTCACACACTAACAAACACACTCACGAATTTTTTATTTATTTTATTAGTGCCTTTTCTTGTAACCTATTTTTTTTCTTACAATAGTCCTATAATTGTGATAATTCCAATCTCGGCGAGGGGGGCCAGGGGTCCATAGCATAGGGTATCCTTGTTTGGATTCCTGACTCCTACAAACCTTTGTACCTACCTCTTTTTTTTAATATTTGTAACACCTCTATATTGTAATATTGTACTTTGTGGAAGAAAATAAATCTTTATTATAATTATTAGGGGTACGTTTGACTACTTACAACATTCGGGGAAAATTCCTAACAGTTTGGCTGAGCTGGGAACCAAAGCCACACTTTAGACCAGACTGATAAGCCACGGACAGTCCGCTTGACTAAACTAATCTCTAACTAAGTTTAAAATAAAGTTGCTGTGTACGCACACAGACAGACGCCTGTCTGTTTAGATTCAGATCAACAATAGAAACAGTGATAAAAGTGGAAGGTTTTTTTTTTGTGGGCTGGGAAATCATCCTATGACTTCTCCCGCTCTTGGTGGAGCGGGAGGGCGTGTCAGACTCTTACTGACTAAAACCCACCCCTGTTCCTTCCTTGTCTGAGTGCCACCCCTAATAAAAAAATAAAATAAAAAAGAGTACCAACGGATAAGGTAAAATTAGATTTTCTATTGTTTCTGTTTCTCCGGTAACTGACTCGTTAAAAGTAAGTAGGCGGCCCATTCCGTGGTTAGTTCTGTAGCCTGTAACATGGTGGTACTTAGCTTACTGTCGAAGGGGCGCAGCACGGTCTTTTTTGGAGTTTCGCCTTTTGTAGAGGATCATAGAAATATAAAAAACTTCTTTCTTATATCTATGTGGAGGATTAAGTATAAGACCTGTTTCAAACTTGACATCACTTACGGTGATTTTAATGACCATGTTCTTTATTTCCAGGAGTACACAATCCCACCGAGGACTACTCCAAAGTCCTCCGAGTCCAGCTCGTATTACTACGAGCGGGAGGAGAGGGATCTGCCAGCGATCACGTCGGGTCAGCGCACTTATAACTATGAGTCTTCTCCCGCTTCTACACCAGGTAATAATTAATACAGATCCTATCCCGCAGAAAACTAGATGTTTGCCGAGATAACAAACATATTATACAAATGTTACGCTCAAAGACCGAAATCACTCAATAGTCCGGTCAATCTAGGCCAAAAAATGAGAGTGAAGGTACATAAAGTCCCAACAAGCTGAAAATCAGTAAAATTGTTTAAAACATAATTATAAAGATTGTCTAAACCTCTCTACCTCAGACAAAAATTGTAGATCATAAAATTATCTATAAAAAATGTATCAATACTTTTTTCTTACGAGCCACCGTTTCTGAGATATAACGATTCAAAAAGTTATAAAAGTTGTTATCGTCATAATATGCACACGTTTCCATAGGTGGCGTGGCCGCGTGGTGTACTCCAGTTTCCATAGGTGTACTCCACGGCCTACCCCAGTAGGCCTACTCCACGGTTCAGTTGTGATCCTGTTTAATGTAAAACTATTGCAAAATAACGCAAATTTTCAAAGATTGGAAAAGATAAAAGCGATGTACTCGTAAATTAAAAAAAAGTGGTGAAGTTCATTCGCCTGATTCGTAAGTTTTAATTTCTTCTTGTTCTTCTTCTTGATCTTCTTCTTGTTCTTCTTCTCCTACTTCTTCTTTATCTTCATTTTGGATGCAAGTAAATTGTGTCAATAGCGATGTATCGCATGACACTTCGTCGGAATCAAACGAATCCTCCATTGTTTGTGATTCAATATTAGAGCACGACCAGCCTTGACAATTTGTGCATGCCAAAGTACAAAACAGTCCGACTTTTTGCAACCACATTTAGCACTGTATCCCTTTTTGCAGTTGCAAAAAATTGTGTTCAGCAGTTTTTCCGGCGCAGGTGGAAGTAAAGTTTGAACTGGCTCTAATATATTGTTGACCAACTTCCAACCCCAGATAACCAAGCCACACTTGAACTTAGTAATATACCCGAAAAAGATGTTGATGAGCAGCAACTGAGGTTGGAGGAAGACAAGCTAATTGAACTTGATTTTTATTTTTAGTATTTTTAACGAAACATGCATATCGATGCTTATCTAAACAGGTAGTTTTTTTAGGAGCTCCATACATGTTTTGTTCTCACGTTAAAAAAAACGCGCTAAGTACACTACCTCATAGGTGGCGTGGAAACGTGTGCATATTATGACGATAACAACTTTTATAACTTTTTGAATCGTTATATGTCAGAAACGGTGGCTCGTAAGAAAAAAGTATTTAAACATTTTTTATAGATAATTTTATGATCTACAATTTTGTCTGAGGTACTTTTATGATAAAACTTACCGTTTTGCTGAAAATCGCGAAAAACTCATTTTTTTTACCTTTGACCTTGAATAAATTTTTTTCCATACACGGGAATGATGGGGAACTTTTAGACATTGTTTATAATTATGTTTTGAAGAATTTTACTGATTTTCAGCTTGTTGGGACTTTATGTACCTTCGAATGTCTAAATTGACCGGACTATCAAAACGAAAAATTAGTTTACAACGCGTTGTGGTTTCTTTCAACAGTTACTTCGCGAATTTCGCGTCGTGACACTTAAAAAACCAGCCAAGTGCGAGTCGGACTCGCGCACGAAGGGTTTCGTACCATTATCTATCAAAACGGCAAAAAAATCATGACTGTTGTATGGGAGCCCCACTTAAATATTTTTTATTCTGTTTTTTAGTATTTGTTGTTATAGCGGCAACAGCAATATAAAATCTATGAAAATTTCAACTTTCTAACTATCACGGTTCATGTGATACAGCCTGGTGACAGACGGACAGCGGAGTGTTAGTAATAGGGTCCCGTTTTACCCTTTGGGTACGGAACCCTAAAAAACAGCCATAACGCGTTGTGGCAATGAAGAAAACCCATGATGCGTTCCTGATGCATCGCGAAATAAATGTATTTTACGGACTATTTCATTAATAATTTTCTAGCACCGGCAGGGGCCCATAGACCTTCCATAGTTCTAGGTAACCAGTGCAATATAACGACCCAAAACCCATAGCCCAATATATTTTGCTTTCATATTCTACAATAGTCCCCCACCAGACTTAGGTGCATTTGTACAGTGCGTACAGGGCAAAGAGAATTAAACAGTCAATGGTACAAGGTCAGATAAGTTTGAACTAGAAGTTACATTTTCCCATCCCCGTCGAGAATTCTTCTTGATGATTTGCTACACCATAACTCAGTAGTTTCTTAAACTGAGCTGCCCACAATAAGCATTTTAGGAATTGAAGAAGTTAAAAATTGAAACGGCTACTACTAAGCTCCTACGTAATTTACTTAGCAAACTTGTGACAGACTAAGTTTCAGATCCTTGGCTACAAGACACTTCATCACTATCACTACATATCTATATAATATAAAAAACAACAAACAGGATAGACAGGGCAAGCTAAATAAAACCGTTTAAAATGAATCCCTATTTCCCATGGTCACGGCATCACGCGCGAACGGTTGGACCGATTTTGCTAATTCTTTTTTTGTTGTATTTGTTATTGTCAGTAGAAGGTTCTTATAAAAGAAATAATTAAGAAAAATGCGCGGAAAACTAGAAAATTTCAAAAAACCTATCGACTATTTAAACTTCGCGCGTTTGACAGTTCACAGCTAAGACAGGACAACGTCTGTCGGGTCAGCTAGTCTATTATAAAACTATTCCCACGCTGCATCTGTACGCGAAAAACTCAAAAACTACTGAACGGATTTTCATATGGTATGGTTGGTGGACAGTGATTCATGAGGACTTTTATTGTATAATTTAAATCCGTGCGAAGCTGGGGCGGATCACTAGTGTATAATATAGTACTTTATCTTTCCGCCATCTTCGTTGATTTTTAACAAGCAAATTCTCTCTATTGTTCCAGGATACTCCAAAGTGAAGAGTTCGAAGGTTACAAAGGACTTGACACAGAATGTAGAAGAGCTGGACTCACTCCTCGATGATCTGCAGAAGGACCAGGAGAGGCAGCTGTACAAAAGTAAGAATCATGGTAGGTCTTATAGGGTACAGAGTTGGAGATGGGCTGTGGTCAAAGTGTGACGTCGAAACAGTGTAATGACTCTAAGAGTCCAAGGAATATTGTGATATCTGAGGAGATCGCATGAAAAACGAACATTGTCAGCAGACCGGCTGGTCCGTCGAACATACTTTTAAAAGGTTGTTAATTTTTTTAGAATAGTGTTTAAAGGACAATCGGAACTTTTGTATGGACACCGTACCCAGTGCTGTATGAAGTTGTGCTTTAAGCTACTTGAAAAGTCATAGTAATAGATTTATTTATTTCATTATACGGGACCAACAGTCAAACATGTGCAGGGATAGAATTATGACTAATTTTATTTAGTAGGATAATGGTGCCGATTCTGTTGTGCACCAACTTAATTTAGGCTATTCCTATCTTTTTTTCTCTAATAAAACAAGAAAGAGACGGACGTAAATTAGAGCTGTCAAATTTAATTAACCTAATATTTCTGTAAAAATTAAGGGTACACGTAAAAACATGTCGCCTAAAAACACGGTAAAGCGCAAGGCGTAAACTAGACTGACATCTCTAACTTAGTGCATAGCTATAGCCATCCTTTTCTCGCACTGCCTTTTAGTAAAAAGATAGCGATTCTCTAATTTTAGTTAAGTTATTGAATAAGAGAATCGACACCAATATCATCAATGTAGGTAGCAGAAGATGTTTTAATTTTGTCTTATGGGAGCAAACCTGAAACCGCGAAAAAAAAAATAACTCGACAAAATGTTCTTAACAGGCGATTTTTTTTTACAATTTCAAATTTTGTCCCGTATTATAGTAAAAGTTGTTCTTAAGGGTCTACTATCGGCCAAATGGCGCCCTCATTAAACAAAAAATCGTAGCATAGCATAGAAAATAAATACTATAAGTAGTAGACCAAAAACGGCCGTTTCTGACACTTTTGCTTACTACTTTGGATTCGAAACATTCTGAGACCTGTTTTAACAACGTAAAAATACTTTATCCTCTTTTTAACAAACGTGACGTTGGATTCTTTAATATTTATTTTCTATGCTATGCTACGATTTTTTTTCCACTTGGCCGGTAGTAGGCCTTAATGATGTGTGTTGCCAGTGGTTTCCTATATTGTCGTATTATCGTCGCCACCTTGTATAATATGTATACAGTTATTAATAAAGTCATGATTACCAACTCTAATCTCATAGGATGTTCCCTACTTGAAACCTGAGAACTAAGACTACGAACACTGTTTGACCATAGCTTATAATATGCAATTGCTCTTAAAACAAACGTGGTAAAAGTTTTAATAATTTTATAATGTCCATTGTCATTAGGGAAAATGTTAATGAAGATTAAAGTTAATGATTACTTTTCAGATGGCTACACATCTGACACGGCTGAGAGTTCGTCTTTCGACTACAGGAGAGCGTAAGTAGAAACTTTTTTTAAACATAAGGTTAGGATGTTTTACACAGTTAGCTTTAGCTCGCCTGTCCTTTTCATGACTTTTTGAAAAGACTTCCCGGATTCTACCATCATCATCATACAGCCTTGGGCTAATCCATCCTCTCTTGCCAACAGTCACGATATCATTCACTCCTTTTTCTTTCATATCATTCATCACAATCATCATTCATCCACATTAATTGTATTCATCACTCTTTTCTTTTAAGTCACATGCTTTTCATCCCTCCTAAATTGTTTCGAAATCTGCCTTCCCAGATCCTACCACATACAGTTCTCGCCAAACTTCTTGGCCGCTCTGAAGTTCGCTACAATGGCTGCGCAGTAGTAAATCTCATACTCGCGCTGCGCCTTGCGCATCGGAAATTCAACTTCAGGGCGGCCAAGATGTTTGGCGAGAACTGTAATAGACTTATAGCAAAACTTTCGTACCTAGTCTAAACAACGTACCTATTGCCTACCCGTTATCCATACAATAAATTATTCGCCTGCTAGCAAAACTTTCTGGGTTCGCACGGGCACGGGGTGTCATATCGAACAAAGAAAATTTAGTTCAAATAAATCTCAATAGATGGCGTAATGTGCATCGATTTCTTATTGAAGTTTATGTAATATTAATATTTTGAAAATAAATATGGTAAAATCTGTATTTTCATATTTAATAAACTGCCCTAAGCATAAAAATGTGGAATAATTGGCTTGTAATTAGACGATCATTGGAACGAATTCTTAGACATCTATATTTCTTGTATCAATAGATGGCGCTGTTTGAAGTTTTAGAGTTTATCCATTCGCCTCTTTAAAAATTGAATAGTGACTGATTTTGATACAGTAAAACTGCTATGAAGTGCCAAAAATACTATAAAATAATTCCTCAATGTGTGAGAAAATATAGGTAAGACTTTAAGTAAATTTATTCAGCTTGCAAGCCGTCGCTGCTAACACCATCTAGCGAGGTGTAGAGGACGGGCCCGAACGAAGAACAAAAGTTACTTGTGCCTGACGAAAACCCGTAGTTACGGCGGTACCGTTTCTTTGTATGGGATGAGGCATCTGTACGCTAGTTTTATATTATCTGTGGCACGGGTGTAAATTATATATACCTGCAAACCTCGCTCTTATTATTAGTGAAAACCGGAGAGACAGACAAAGGCGGAAGTCATTTTGTTTTATTACTAGAGATGAAAGAAAACCACCCATAAGAGAAGACTCGATGTCCCCACTGTATCCGTCAGTTACCCATATATAACCATAAACTTCTACCCTCCACAGCACCCCAGCCAAGGCCCCCTCTAGCGGGTACTCAACCCTGAAGCGAGAGGAGCGCCTGGAGAGCTCCTCGTGGGGCTCCAGCCCTCCGCCCCCCACCGTCACCAGGGCTGCGGAGATCCGGCAGGAGGTCTATAGGGAGGAGAAGACTGGTAAGATATATCAACACCTGCCTACAGAAAATCACCTGGGTATCTCAAAATTTGTAAGCATCGCTGTCAATGGGAACAGTGCTCAAAAGTGCTGATTCTTTACAAGTGCCAGCCTCTGGTCGCGTGAAGAAATCTATCAACCACTCCACGTTGTCTTCGTGAAAATCTTACTGAGCACTTTGACCAGCCCTAGTGTTTCTACCACAAGCGGCTCGAACATATAACTCCCAATGAAAATGTTATGTTAAATAATGTAATCTCTTTATTTCCAGAGTCCCGCGTGGTACCATCACAGATCTCTCCCGCGGTGCCTCAGATGGTTCCTGCGCCGATGTGCCACCACTGCCACCAGGCGCCATCTACCGGCACTGTAAGTTACTATACAATTACTTACAACTACTGTCTGATCGAACTTTCGGCTTCGGTCAAATACCGCCGAAAATATCACCTTCGGCTTGGTCCGAAATGGCCCGAAGTTTTGACCTTGAAGGTTTCTAGCATTCGCCGAAAGTAAATACGAATGATCTCGAGCATGATCAAAACGTCGTCGTGTTTTGTTTGAAAAGGAAAATTTCCGAACAAACAGATTCAAATAAAGTGATCGAGAACTCGCGCATGCTTTTGTTTTGGTATTTTTTTTTCTTTTTTTTTCTATTTGTTTTGGGGTTTTTATCTAAACATATGTCAACCCCATCGTGCTTTTACGATATATTTTTTTCTGTGACAGTTTTGTCAAGCACTTGTTTCTTTTTTGCATAATGATTAGATCCAGCTCACACCGACGCTGTGTGCATGTTATAAGATAGCATTTGTGACGCCACTAACGAACCAAACACCTGCCAAGGGGTTGAGGATAAATTCGAAACAGACTTACCTTGCCCCTGGGCACTCAGGGCAGGGAAGGAACAGGGGTGGGTTTTAGTCAGTAAGAGTCTGACACGCCCTTCCGCTCCACCCTAAAGCGGCAGATGTCATTGGATGATTTCCCAAGCCACAAAAAAAAAAACGAACTAAACACAAATCCTACATCGCGCGATTTGAACTACAACAGTCCGAAATCAACAATCGGCAGTTGCCCGGACCAAACGGCGATTGACGGCACGGTTGGCGTAGTGGTTGAGCGTTCGACTGCTGCGCTGCGTGTCGCGGGTTCGATCCCCGCACGGAACAAATATTTGTATGACCTACAGATAGTTGTTCCGGGTCTGGGTGTGTTGGTTGTGTATGTGAGTTTATATGATTGTGAACGCACCCACGATACAGGAGTAACTCCTAGTGTGGGGCAAAGTTTAAAAAAAAAAAAAACACAACACCCGTCTGGTCGGAGGATCCTCCCTTTTCAACGGAGGTTTGTGGGACTTTACACCTTGTTCCACTTGCCTCCAATACAATATAGAACGATGTAAAAGAGCGCGGTTGGCTGTGCCTTCTCAAAATTCAAAGTGTTGATTTTTTAATTCATAATCAATTTCTCTACCCAGCTACCCCGCGGCGGTACTCCAATGAACAAAGTGACAACTACCGTCAAGACCTACACTTACGAGGTGCCGGCCGACCAGGACCCGGCCACCGTGCCGATACCGGCGCATGCAGAGCATCAGCACACTTACGTGAGCTCCGAACACAACAGGACCTCGTAAGTAGCTTGTTTGGTAATGTTGGTGAAGTTGGTCAAATTACCAAACTTGTCAAACTCGCTCAAATTGGTTAATTTGGTGTTTCCTTAAGCAAGACAGACGTTTTGAGCATGTTTTTGCAAGTTTGGTAATGTTGATATAGCTGGTCAAGTAGCCAAACTTACCTGAATTAGAAAATATGGTAGTTATTGTGGTTAGATAGACGTAATAAGCAAGTTTGGTAACATTGGTAAAGCTGGTCAAGTTGTCAAACGTACCAGAATTAGATAATAATGTAGCTATTGAGGTTTGACAGAAGTTTCGAATAAGTTTTGGCAAGTTTGGTAATGCTGGTTTTGCTGGTCAAATTGCCAAACTTGTCAAACTCGCCAAGATGAGTAAATACTGTGTTTATTGTGGTTTGACACACGATTCGAAGAAGTTTTGGCCAGTTTGATAATATTGGTTATGCTAGTCAAATTGCCAAACTTGTCAAACTCGCCAAGATGAGCAAATATTATGTTTATTGTGGTTTGACACACGATTCGAAGAAGTTTTGGCCAGTTTGGTAATATTGGTTATGCTAGTCAAATTGCCAAACTTGACAAACTCGCCAAGATGAGCAAATATTGTATTTATTGAGGTTTGAGACAGTTTTGGCAAGTTTGTGGATATATGGAGGATCATACAAGTCAAAACAATATGAAAAAGGAAAAACACACATAAACAAACACAAAAAACACACAATACATTTTGTGTGAATTTTGGTGATATCGAATGTTTGCCAAATAACCAAACTTGCTAAAACTATGCTGTGCGTACTATGCACCTAGTTAGTGTGGCATTTTTTTCTACAGCAGGAATTTGTTTATATGAAGCACACTTACTATAGTGACCATTGTCGCCAAACTTACAAAAACCTTTAAAATTGTAGCACATCGGCCGGTTCACCGCCTCCTGCCAAGCTAGTGGCGGCCCCCGGGCCGGGCGCCTGCCAGCACTGCACACACTGCAACTCTTCCATCCGGGAGTACCGCACTGTTACTACCAGCGATGGTATGTGTTTTATTATTATTATTCAAATAATCTGATCTTAGTGGAAGAAATTGGCTGCTCAAATGTCTGGGCCTGCTTGAAAAGAAAGGTCTGTTGTCACTTTAAATCGCTCTGTAATGTCTATTACTAAAACCGGCCAAGTGCGAGTCGGACCCGCGCACGAAGGGTTCCGTACCATTATCTATAATAACGGCAAAAAATGAATATTTATTTTATTCTGTTTTTTAGTATTTGTTGTTATAGCGGCAACAGAAATACATCATCTGTGAAAATTTCAACTGTCTTAACTAAGCTATCAGGGTTCATGAGATACAGCCTGGTGACAGACGGACACACAGACAGACAGACGGACGGACAGCGGAGTCTTAGTAATAGGGTCCCGTTTTACCCTTTGGTTACGGAACCCTATAAATCGACTTACCCAGTTCAGTCTATTATTGAAAATTGATCTCTTTAATCCTCATTATTTTGTTTTTGAAAGAAAGAAAATATTTCTTTAACACGGTATTCACAACAACAAAACCTACACCTTACAGAAGGGAAAAAACAACAAAAGGGTGAATAGATTAATACTTTATTGTAGGTACACCAAAACATTTAATAAACTTGTATAAATGAACTTAAATGTCAAGAACAAATATTGCAGTTTCAAATAGTTTCCTGTAAAAGATACCCAACGATTGGAAAAATCAGCCATAAAATTAATAAATCTAGGTCAGGACTCACTATTGTTAACAACGTTTCAGACCGCACGAACGAGCGCATGGTGTACCCCGCGCCCGTCAACGAAACCAAGGTCGTACCATCGGAACCACACAATGGACACGGCCCTTACGTAAGTACACGTTACAACCTGCATGTAAAACTGGATGTAAAGAACGAACCAAGGTTGAAGGTCACTTCAAAATCACCTGTCAAAATTTGACCTTGAAAATATAGGTGAAGTGAGCTCTAGGGAAGCAAATTTAATTTACGAGTAAGTCAGCTTGAATTGAACGGTCACTCCACCTGAAGCTATGGATTGACAACAAACTTACCTCATCTAAGTGTTTACTAAGAGATTGTTACTGAATAGACCGATAGTTGGATTGACAGTTCACTCCAAACAAGTTGACGCAGTGAGATTTACAGAATAGCTCTGCTTGAGTAATATTTACAATTTCGTAACATACCCATCTTTTCCGCAGGGTCCATCAACATACAAGTTCTCCGAGACGACGTACACCGCACAGAACAGCACACAGCGCTACCCGTCAAACTCCCCCCTGCCCCCGCACTCGCCCCCGCACTCCCTGCCCTACACGCTGCACCCCGCGCCCTCCCCCTCCCCCGGCCCCTTCCCGCGCCCCTCCACCCCTTCGCCCGGCACGCAGCAGCCGCCCAAGAAGTTAGATGACCTGATGGCTGACTTCCCTGAAGCTGTGAGTACATCGAAAGAACAGCTGGTTGCTTCATTCAGACTAAAGACTGTTTGTTTTAAATATTATTTTTTTCTTCATTGTTATTTCTGTGTACCAGCATGCGTGTATCGTATACTGTTGCTTAATAAATTTTATTCTTTCTTTCTTAAAGCAACGACGATGATTTGATTCAATTTATCCCTAGTTTTTCAACTGGGAACTGTTCTAATTTTCATTTTCTCTCTCCCAGCGTTTCCCAACTCAACCAGACGGCGTGATCCGGCGCAACGTGCACGTGACGCACGAGAACTCCACACAGAGCTCCACACTCAACAGGGACGTTCGGGACACAAGGGACACGCGGGACGCCGCCCCCAGCCCGCCGGCGAAGTCCCCGCTGGTGGCCAACAGCCGCAACGTGGCCGGCCCTGCGGTGTACTACCCGCCAGGACATACGCCCTTCCAGAAGAAGGAGGGTGGCGGTTATCAGGCTAGCAGTGTGAGTAGCTTTTATTTTTTACTATTGTCCTGACTTGATACCTTTAGATTAAGGCCAGCCAATTTTGAAGGTGCCCCCATAATAGTATCTCTATTACAGGGGGTGAGCCTGAGCAGTCTTATTTTTTTTTAAATATAGGTTCAGTATAGAGGAGCTCTTGGCTAAAGTAATAACAGCCACATGGGTTGATCCGTCAGGTTAAGCTACGCTTGCCGGGGTTGGTCCATGGATGAGTGACCATCTTTACATACCGAGACTCCTCCGTGCCTCGGAAAGCACGTTAAGCGGTTGGTCCCGGCTGTCAATCGTGGATCTCTGACAGTTGCTGTGGGTCGTCAGAAGCTCGAAAGTCTGACAACCAGTCTTACCAAGGGGTATCGTATTACCCAGTAACTGGGTTGTGGAGGTCAGATAGGCAGTCGCTCCATGTAAAATACTGGTATTCAGCTGCATCCGGTTAGACTGGAAGCCGACCCCAAGATAGTTGGTAAAAGGCTAGGCAGGCATTTATAGGCTCAGTATCTCACCTGATCCACCGGAGCTTACATAGAAGGAACCTATTCACTCTTGTCTTATGCTAAGGAGTTGAATTCCCCGGCAGAGTCTGTGTTTCCTGATAGCTACAATCTGGGAGTTAAATCCTGAAATCGTTCCTCCCAAAAGATATCGCCAGCTGCTGTTCGCTGACGGCGACCAAATAGGAGTGAGAGTATTTATCGTAACAGATAGAAATCACAGGTATTCGTAGATACTAGATGACAGTTGTTCCTGTGATATCACATACCTACCTGTTAAAAATATCATTCATAATTCACAATACTCAATCACAATCACTACACTCTTCAGTCTCAGTAGGTACTCAATAACATGTAACAACTATTCGTGTTATCTGTTGTTACTTCTACGTATATATGTCTCGCTCACACCCGCTTGGTTGAATCTTGCTAAAACGAGAAGCACCTACTATTATTATCCGAAAATTCAAATTGTAGTCTTACAAGAAGATAATCAATCTTGAAAAGTGACAACTATTTCTAGACGTATTATCTTATCTGTTCCTAACTTTCAGTTCGGAAACACTGCAAGAATAATGCTAACATTAGTACGTGGTTTATTTACCGACAGACCGTGCTGAGAAAAATAACAGGCATCTGTTATGATGAATAACTTGTATCTTGTTTGACCTGTTATAAACCAAGTCTAGACCAAACTCAAATGCGTTTGCTGTAGATTGTTCTCATAGAAAATTGATATAACGTCACTTGCCTTAGTAACATTTAACTGATAAGTTCATTTCTTTCCCCACAGGCAATGGCACAAGGCGGCGGCGCTTACGCCTCTGGACGTGGAATGTACGAATACGAATCAGGCTCTCGAAGCAAAGAGAGTCATTCTGAGAAGAAGGTGGCTGTCCCCATCTGCTTACCTCTCTGCTGCGCCATGCCTTGCGTGATCATGTAAACATCTGTCAATTTCTTACCTTCGATAACTGAATTAAGAATTTGTAAGTTGGGTATTTAACAAACTCTACTTTGGCTTGAAATCCTGTCAAACTTTGACATTAAAGGAGGCTTTGAGATGTCGTGTACTTAACTCCAAATTCTAAATTCTTAAATCAGCCCATAGTCTTATTAAGATTCCATCCGTAGGTACCAAACTGCTAAACTTTTTGGTAAAAATGGAATGTCTCATTAAGTCTATGGTCAATGTTGATATTATTTAGTGTTAAGCTTTGTACGTAATTTTAATGAGTTTTGACAGCTATTGGAACTGTACACAATTTTAGAATGTCCTTGGTTTAAAAATTTAAGATCATTATAATGAAAGCTCTCTTTGATGATGCTATAACAGAAAAATGTACTAAAACGTGGAAATTTACATTGACCTTGTTGTCAAGGTCAAGGTCGTATTTTGTCAAGGTCATATTATGAAATTTATTTTTTAGTTTTGACAGCTGTATATCGGAACAATAAATGTTATTTAAAGTAAAATATTAAGTAAAGTAAGTTGTAAGTAGGTATCTATACGCTTCTCCTAAGAAAGTGTATTAGAGCTTGCAAAAACGAATACTTCAACGAATCTCAGAGGAAAATGAAGGAAAATAATTATAATTATCATAATTTGTCAAATATTATTAATAATGTATAAAAGATTTTGAACAATAACTTTGAAAAATTGTCGATATATAAATAGTTTATGTCTGTACTCAAACAAGCTAAAACTAACATGGTGCCATTAATTATATTTTAAACTATTATTAAGCCAAATACTGAGCGCATTTTTGTACAAAGTTATGAGTACAAGAATAAATTAGCCCTTTTCGTTACAAAAATATGTAAGTCCTGTCAAGCAAGATATATATACTATCGATGCTGCCATCTTCAAATTGGATTTTTTTTATAACATTGCGCTCAGTTCTATTGTGTATAGAGCGATATTGTAATTTTTCTTAATAATAAATTTTATTAACTAGAATCCTCGTTTTATTTACGACTAACCTACACCAGGGTTCGTCCGCGTGAAAGTTGGGATTCATCCAAGTTCAAATCTATATATTGAAATTCCTCAAAATTGGTTCAACGGTTTAGGCGTAAAAACAAAACACAGACAGACAGTTACTGTAACATTTTAAAACAATAGTCAGTATTCAACAACTGTTGTTTTATTAGATGATTCGGGCAAAACAGGTGGTACTGTAGAGCCCGGGAGGCTCTACAGTACCACCTGTTACAGTACTAATGCTCATGCGATGCGTAGCCTAGCGTCATCTCTGGATTAAGATCTATACAAGGACATCTTTGTTGAAGGGTCCGAAGGGAGCTCTATTGCTGTCACTCATGTGTCCGTCGTCTGTCACAAAATTTTGTTGTTTATGCTCGGAGATTGAAAATAACTCCCGGACAATAGTTTATTTATGTGGTTTTTTATTGTATATTTTTCATTTAAGATCAGTGTTGTTGGTTGAAGCAAACGTTTTATTATTATTAGTAGTCAGTTTAGGCATAAAAATTTGCCAATCGCCCACTGTCTGCAAGACTGTAAATGCAGCGAAACTGAAACTTATTTCATTCTTGCAAACTGTTCACATTCCACCTGTACAATTTTTTTTTGTCTTTTCTAAATTTGATTTATTTTTAACTATCCCTATTTTTTCGAGACAACTTTGGCATAGCTAAGCAGAGCTACATCACAAACTTTATACAAAACTGAAAGTGAAACTGTAATTTTAATAATAATAATATAATAATAATAAATATACTGTTGAGTTTAGACTGTGGCGCACGAACACTCGGGGCATACGTAACTGCAGTTTGACGCGCGTGGGCCGAACCGACTCGAACTAACGCCGCGCCGCGCGCGTGTGTTCGCTGCACGTAAATACCTATTTCGCTTGGGACACCCGGCCTTAATACAGTTCGTCGACTATCATTTTTTTCTTTTTCACAATATGGCGTCTGGTTGTCGCCATAATGTAATGTTGAGCGCCACAAAGGAACAAACATACATACATACATAGGCTGATACAATTATTTTCTAATAAGTTCCATCAAAAACCCCAAAATAAACTCAGTTATATACAAAAATTATCCATAAAGTATTTTATTGCTTGTGGATGGCTATAAGAGTAGGGGAAGGCCAAAGAAACGATGGTTGGACTGTGTGAAAGAGAATATGGGTAAAAAGGGGGTGACTACTGAGATGACGACTACTATAGGAGTATGGAAGAAAAAGACATGTTGCGCCGACCCCAAATAAATTGGGATAGGGGCAAGAGAATGATGAAAGTATTTTATTGCTTGCGCTGGGTTTTGAGCCCCTGACATCGCTGATATAGATAGAGACATGGATGATAAAATTCTCTCCCACTCTCTCACCGAGAACATCAAAATATGTACAATGGTAGATTTTGTCGGTAGTTGATCATTTGCTTTGGATACCTACCCGCTTTTTATCAAGGTGTTAATTTTTTATTTTGCTCGGAATCTGAAAATTTTTGTAAAAAGGGGGGGTCGAGACCCGTGTTATATTACATCATCCTCGGAGGTGGTGCGGCCTGTAGCTCCGGTGACCAGGCGCGATGTTACTGTCAGTCTTTTCTCTCTGTACAGTATTACTAATTTACCGCCCTAACGGGTTGGGTACATCTGATTGGCGCCAACTTAGACCAGCTTGGCGAGTACTGGGTTCCCTCGAGGCGATTGACCCCCGATGTTCTAGACAAGGGTCGCGGTAGATATGCAAAATCGTGCGAAAACTTTAATTGCGCGATGTAGGACTCTCTCCGTAGTCATTTACATACAGCGTTTTGAATGTATCAGCGTTTTATGTATGGTCACAGATAATATAATAATAGCGTATAATATAATAATAGCGTACAGATGCCTCATCTCATACAAAGAAATGGTACCGCCGTAACTACGGGTTTTCTCTGGCACAAGTAACTTTTGTTCTTCGTTCGGGCCCGTTAACTACACCTCGCTAGATGGTGTTAGAAGCGACGGCTTGCAAGCTGAATGAATTTACTTATAGTCTTACCAATATTTTCTCATACGTTGAGGAATTATTTTATAGTATTTTTGGCACTTCATAGCAGTTTTACTGTATCAAAATGTGTCACAATTCAAATTTTAAAGAGGCGAATGTATAAACTCTAAAACTTCAAACAGCGCCATCGATTGGTACAAAAAAATATAGATGTCTAAGGATTCGTCCCAATAATCGTCTAAATTTGAATTACAAGCAATTTCACAATTTTATGCTTTAGGGCAGTTTATTAAATAAGAAAATATAGTTTTTACCATATTTATTTTCAAAATATTAATATTACAACTTCATTAAGAAATCGATGCATATTACGCCATCTATTGACATTTATTCGAACTAAATTTTCTTTGTTCGAGATAAGACCCCATGGTATGGTAATGTAATATTACAAGTGAAATGTTTGTTTTTTCTTTATTTAAGCATCAAAAGCTGTCTAAAATCATACAAATTTGTTCCTGTTGATCCTTTTTAATTAAAAAAAGACCAAAAATAATTGCGGTTGCGCGGTTTTGAACCCATGACATGAGCTAAGTTTTAGTTGACATTATAAAACACGGAGGTTGACGATCCTGCATCTCATCTGTTACGAAGCGGAGAAGTATAAATATAAATAAATACTTTTTGGATATTTTTAGGGTTCCGTACCAAAAATGTAAAACGGGACCCTATTACTAAGACTGCGCTGTCCGTCCGTCTGTCACCAGGCTGTATCTCATGAACCGTGATAGACAGTTGAAATTTTCACAGATGATGTATTTCTGTTGCCGCTATAACAACAAATACTAAAAAAGAGAATAAAATAAATATTTAAGGGGGCTCCCATACAACCATCGTGATTTTTTTTGCTCGTTTTTATAGATAATGCGGAACCCTTCTTGCGCGAGTCCGACTCGCACTTGGCCGGTTTTTTGTTTTTAGGCCAGCTTGGCGAGCACTGGTTCACCTCGAGACGAAGGACACATATGAGCGGAGGGTGAACTGTGCTTGTTAAGGGGTGCGCAAACTTTACAGGAATTGGATAGAATACAATTTTAGGGAATTTTAGACATTGCCATCTCTTTGGGGTAGACGGGCAAAAAAAAGTTGTTTTTTTTTTTGTGTTCTATATTTACTCAACATCACTATCCCTCATAATACCATTTTATTATGCCTAGCCTTTTCCCAACTATCTTGGGGTCGGCTTCCAGTTTAACTGGATGCAGCTGAATACTATTTTATTTTTATTTTTTATTATTACTCCCAAAAACACTGTTGTTTTTATCCGACTTCGAAAAAGGAGGACGTTCTATGTTCAACTGTATGTAGGTTTTTTTTATGTCCACCGATTTCTCTGTAAGTTGTGGACCGATTTTCAAAATTCTTTTTTTTATCCGAAAGAATATACTCCTGAGGTCCATATAATTTTTTTCGAAATTGACTGAACAAAAACGAAAAATACGTTTACTTATATAGATGACGTTTTGACTTTTGGTTTTCTCCAATTACGAGTATGTTTAAATTCCACGTTCCATGTTATTGGGCTTTTTAATTCTGGGGTATAACAACTAAAAAGTGCAAAATAAAAACATTTTTACAAAAAAAAAATAACCGACTTCCAAAACAGGCTAAAAATTAAAAAAATAACTTTAATTTCGGAAGTTTGTGTCAAATAACGGAGAAATAAAATACAAACACCGACTTCCGAAATTAAAGTTATTTTTTAATATTTAGTGTTTTTTTCTTTTTTGGAAGTCGGTTATTTTAGGTAAAAACAGTTTTTACAATTTTACTCGTCAAACTTTCTAGTTTGTTGGCGAGAAGCGCTTGATACATACAAATAATAAATATAATAAAAACTCCAGTATTTTACATGAAGCGACTGCCTTTCTGACCTCCACAACCCAGTTACTGGGTAATACGATACCCCTTGGTAAGACTGGTTGTCAGACTTTCGAGCTTCTGACGACCCGTAACGACTGTCAAAGATCCACGATTGACAGCCGGGAGCAACGGCTGAACGCACGGAGGAGTCTCGGTATGTAAAGATCATCCATGGACCAACCCCGGCAATCGTAGCTTAACTTGATGGCGTTTGAAAGATACATATATTTTACATGTTATATTCAACGCTATTTTAAACCCGAGACATTAACCGCTGCTAAAGAGATATGACACGATAAAATCTCTCCCAATCTCTCTCTGACAACAAAAATATCATGTGTCACTTGTTACAATGTAGGGTTCTTATAGGTCTCATTCAGCATCTTTGAGACCCTTTTTTTTCGGTGGGAATTCATCAAGCTTCGGGCGCGGGAGGGCGTGTTAGACTCTTAGTGACTAAAATCCACCCGTGTTCCTTCAGTTGCTTGTGCCAGGGCCGCGGTGACTATTTCAAACACACCCGCGACCTTGGCCTTGAGTGAGACCCTTTTTTTGTGGGGGTGGGAAGTCATCCTATGACTTCTCCCACTCCGGGTGGAGCGGGACCGCGTGTCAGATTTTTACTGACTAAAAACCACTCCTGTTACTTCAGTTGCCTGATTGCCAAGGGCCGCGGTAACTCTATTTCGAATTTATCCACAACCCTAGGCAGGCGTCGGCCCTGACGGGCCCTGTCAGTTATTGCTGGCATCTCTTAGAGGCGCGCGTGGAACATTACGCGCCGTCGACTCTCGGGCCTAGTCCTGCAGGCGTATTCGCTAACTCAGTTGACATCAATTTGACGACATCAATTTAGGCACTTTGCCGTACATAGCTGCTTTGACGTATAGGAAAACCGTAGTGCCTATTATAATCGATGTCCACCGAGCAATGTACTGGATAGTGCCTATCAAATTGATGTCAACTGAGTTAGCAAATACGCCTGCTGATCGGTAAGCGAGCTACCGACTCGCCGGCTTGCGACCCCCGACGCCCAGGGCGGCTCCTGCGGCGGCAACCTTAAGTGAGATCCTGACATCAAAATGGTAGATTTTATCAGTAGTTGATCATTTAAATGATAATGCTTTGTTGGAATTACTTACCTACCCGCTTTTTGTCTAGATGTCAAATTTTTATTTTGTAGGTGAGGGTAGGTATGTATATTATTATGTACTTGTTTAGTATTTACTGTACGCCACATTTAAATCATGATTTAGTATTTTTAACCGACTTCAAAACCAGGAGGAGATTCTCAGTTCGAGTGTATTTTTTTTTATGGCCTACGGCCCTAATAATCATGTGATTAGTTTAAAAAATGTTTTGCAGGTTGTAAACTCAACAATTTCTACCCAGAAGACGGATAAATAAAGTACTGACTAATCATTTGAAGGCGGTTTTGTCCTCTAGACGCCCATGTTCGGGTCACAGATATTCATGTGTTGTGTTAATTTCAACTCAATCAGTCCAGTAGATTTTGAGCAAATTGGCTGTGACAGACGGACAAACAGATACACCGAGTGATCCTATAAGGTTTCCGTTTCTATATACATATTATAATGTACTCTGTGGGTTTCCGTTTTTCATTCGTACATAATAAAAATTTGACACCTTGATAAAAAGCGGGGTAGGTAACACACTATTTGTTGTTTTTAACCGACTTCGAAAAAGGGAGGTTCTATGTTCAACTGAATGTAGGTACTTATGTTTTTTTTAAATTAATTTTTTTATTTAAGTATTTTATTTTTTTTATTTATGTCCACCGATTTCTCAGGTAACTCCTCCAAAGCATTATCATTTAAATGATCAACTACCGACAAAATCTATCATTGTATTTGATGTCCTCGGTGAGAGAATGGGAGAGAATTTTATCGTCCAAGTCTCTTTACGTCTCGGGTTCAAAACCCAGCGCACGTAATAATTACTTTTTGGATATATTTTTTTTAAACTGTGGTTATTTAGGTGTTTTGATAGAATCTGAAAACACAACACAGTATTTACATACTTACTAAAATACGATTCCTTGATAATTCCTAAAGATTAAAGTAAAATAATGAAATAATTGTAAATAGAAGAAAAATAAGTAGTAAGTAAGTACCGAATAAGTAACATTTTTGTATAAAAAATTCCAACTTTTTCTACCCGACCGCGCCAGAGATAAGTTAATGTTTTTTTATAGTTATTTATAGTCTCCAATTGCAAATTACTCCCCAAAATTTCGTTCTGTATAATTCCTGAATCGCGCAAGTAAAGTTTTCGCACCCCTTAGCAAGCACAGTTCACCCTCCCCGCACATACATCGGGGTCCGTCGCCTCGAGGTGAACCAGTGCTCGCCAAGCTGGCCTAATTTGGCGGTCACCTCCAAAACACGATTACTACACTGGAAACAGGACACCTATGAGGACGATGGTTAACTTCACGGTTAGTTCTTGAACCCTTTTTATTAAAAAAAATCTGTTTTCGTTCCCGACTTTATGGGATGTAGTAAAGTTTCTTATTATATTTAAGAGGGCAAAGGCCTCCCTTTAAGTATAAAAAATTACATTTGAAACCATAACTTTAATTTCCGTAACAGATGAGATGCAGGATCGTTAACCTCCGTGCCATAATGGTGCGGATTCTGTTTTGTACGAACTAAACTTGATTTAAGCTATTCCTATCTTTTTCTCTCTAATAAAACAAGAAAGAGACGGACGTAAATTAAAGCTGTCAAATTTAGTTGAACTAATAATTCCATACAAACCTGTGAAGCCCCATGGCAAAATCCGGGTTGTCAAATTAAACCCCGAGGACAACCCGGGTTGACAGCCGATTTTTTTTTTTGTATTCTCTTTAATTTTTTTTTTTTTTGGTCCGACTCACCGGTGAGTTTCGGGGCTTCACAGGAGTGTACACGTAAAAACATGTCGATTAAAAACACGGTGATGCGCAAGGCGTAAACTAGTTTGACATCTCTAACTTAGTTCATAGCTATAGCCGTCCTTTTCTCGCACTGCCTTTTAGTAAAAGACAGCGATTCTCTAATTTTAGTTTAGTAATTATTAAGAGAATCGACACCAATGTTAACTAAAACGTAGCTCATGTAATAGTTCGAAACCGCGCAAGCGCAATTATATTGCATTTTATTTTTAACTGAAAATAATCAATATTAACACATTTGTATGATTTTAGACATCTTTTGGGGTTAAAATAAAGAAAAAAAAACATGCAACAACGCTGGTTAGACTTACACGCACGCACACATTGAAAAAGCTGTATGTGAATGTGAATTATTACGGAGAGAATCCTACATCGCGCAATTAAAGTTTTCGCACTGCTTTGCATATATACCGTGACCGTTTTCTATAACATCGGGGTCCAATCGCCTCGAGGGATGCCAGTTCTTGCCAAGCTGGTCTAAGTTGGCGCCAGTGAGATGTACCCAACCCAGTGAAGGCGGTAAATTAGTAATACTGTACAGAGAGAAAAGACTGACAGTAACATCGCGCCTGGTCACCGGAGCTACAGGCCGCACCACCTCCGAGGATGATGTAATATAACACGGGTCTCGACCCCCCTTTTTTACAGAAATTTTCAGAGCATCCAATGACTTCTCCCGCTCTGGGTGGAGCGGGAGGGCGTGTCAGACTCTTACTGACTAAAACCCACCCCTGTTCCTTCCCTGCCTGAGTGCCCAGGGGTGCGGTAACTCATTTTCAGAATCCGCTACCCCTAGGATGCAGGCACCGGTCACAATGGGCCCCGTTAGTGGTGGCCGACACTAATCTCTTTGAGGCGCGCGTGGAACACTACGTGCCGTCGACTCACGGGCCTGGTGCTGATCGGACGGCGAGCTACCCACTGCTCGCCGTCCGCAGGCCCGGGTCTACGGTGGCCGGAGATCGTCTCGCGACGTCTTACGCCCAGTACCTCTCCTGTACCCAACCCGTGAGGGCGGTAAATTAGTAATACTGTACAAAGAGAAAAGACTGATAGTAACATCGCGCCTGGTCACCGGAGCTACAGGCCGCACCACCTCCGAGGATGATGTATAATATCACAGGTCACACGACCCCCCCTTTTTAGGGTTGCATAGTCTTAACACCAATGACAATTATTATTTTAGTCATTGCCTAATAAAAGAAACCCTTATAGTTTCGGTCTGTCCGTCTGTCCGTCCGAGGCATAGCTAAGAGACTATTAGTACTAGAAAGCTACAATCTTGCATGTATATTTTTTTTAAATCATTTAGAAGTACCACGAGGTCCACGAGGTACCACCTCACCTTATTACGGGGCTCCGTCGTCTTTCCTTACTTACGACCGTCGCGTCCACAGAGTACATTATAATATATAGAAAGTCGCGTCGTTAGCACGTAACACCTCCCTATTTCAACTGTATTGTTAGATGTAGGTAACCATAGACGAGAGGTTAGTAGAACAACTGATTACAAGTTCAGGTTTTTGATCAAAATACTGGATTATATCAGGTTTATGATAACATAATGATATAATTTTGTCCTCCGGTTTTTGATTAACAGCCTAGTTTTTTTATCAAAAACCTGATGTTGTTGACATATATAGATGATATTTTTGTTGCCTTCAATTACGAGTATGTTCAAATTCCACGTTCCATGTTATTGGGGTTTTTAAATCGGGCGTAACTGTCATATTTAGTTTTAGTTCCGGGGTTTAACAACTAAAAAGTAAAAAAATACAAAACTTTTTTACAAAAAATACAACCGACTTCCCAACTGTGCTGTGTGTGTGTGTGTTCACCAAAAGTACCAAAAAGGGCCGTTTCTGACACTTTTTCCTACTACTTTGGATACGAAACATTTTTAACAACATAAAAAATCTTTATCCTCTTTGTAACAAACGTGAAGTTGGATTTTTAATATTTATTTTCTGTGCTATGCTACGATTTTTTATTCAATGAGGGCGCCACTGGACCGCGAGAAGAGCCTTAACATACGTGCTAGAAAATATTGTAAAAAAAATGTAACTCATAAAAACCAAAAGTTATAGATTTTTATTTTTATAAAATATGCCAAATTTAACACTAAATATGGCAAATTTTCATAAGTTGACAACACGTGGAGTGTTGTCAACTTATGAAAAGGCCGGCGAAATCTTTTCATTTTTACCTATTTTTTAACCGACTTCGAAAAAGGAGGAGAATCTATGTTCGACTGTGTGTATGTTTTTTTTTATGTATGTCTACCGATTTCATTGCCAGTTGTGGACCGATTTTCAAAATTATTTTCCTGCCTAGTCCTCGTGGGAGGCGATCGGCGGCAGCGACCTCTCGCGCCCGGCCCTGGTCCAGGCCATGGTACGGAGCGAGAGGGAATGGGAAGCAGTCTCCTCCTTCTGCGAAGCAGTAATGCTCGCGAAGGAGGAGGCGGAGCAGATGAGGGAGACTCAACGGAGTCTCCCTCGCGCCCCCAGCCGCAACCGCCGCAGTAGACGCCGCAGGCGTCGGGGGTCGCGGGACGATCTCCGGCCACCGTACACGCGGGCCAGCGGACGGCGAGTACTGGGTAGTTTGCCGTCCGACCAGCACCAGCCCCCCTAGACAAATAACTTTTATAATAGCGCTAACGCTAACGCTTCGAGCAAAAGGTATGGCAACGACATTACAGGGCGTGAGTCACGTGACAGTTCTCTCCACAGGTAATGTCCTTGCCATACATTTTGCACGAAGCGTTAGCGTGAACGATAACAGAAAAGTATTTTGTCTAACCCCCGGGGGTCGAGAGTCGACGATGCGTAGTGTTCCACGCGCCCTGTCAGGCACCACTGACGGGGCCCGTCATGGCCGATGCATGCATTTTTTTTTTTTTTTATGGCATCGAACATTGCCAGAGATAAATTGTTGCAGAAATCTGTATCCAATAATTAGTAAACCGTGCCTCCCAAACTAGGGTAGCCTGTATTTTAGGAGGCAGTGTTCGGCTAAGAGATTATTTTAATTAGATTTTACAGTTTGTGGGATGTGTTGATCTGCCATAAAAACAATAACTTATACAAAGATAAATAGGAGCATTTGTATGCGAAGATTAATTGATTGTAGGTATGTGTCTGTGGGGGTGTGTGTGTATGAATGGGGATATGTATGTATGAATGGGGGTGTTTGTGTATGAACGGGGGTGTGTGAGTGTATGATTGGGGGTGTGTGGATGTGGGAAGGGGTGTATTTAGGTTTGAATATGTGAGAAATTGAAAGTGTTAGGCGATGTATGTGAGCAAGGATTCTGTTTGTGTGTAGTCCTGTTGAAGAAGCCATTCTGTTAATTGCGATTTAAGTTCATTTTTGTTTAGGTCTATTATGTGAAGTATTTTATGGATTTTTTTGTAAACGTAAGTGCTTAAAATGTAATACCGGTGTTTAGCGAAAACTGTATTGTGGCGGGTGCCCAAAGGAAGGTTAGTACAGACTGTTGTCAACATTACCTGACCCACCCTAAAATCAAACGACTTTGGACCCTCTGTATGTAACATTAAGGTTTATTTAATTTATATGAGCTTATCAGACAACTGCTCGAGGATTTGATGAACAAATACAATAATAATATAGACACGCAAATTTGATCTTTATAACGTTAGCATTAGGTTATATTTTATAACTATTTGTTATAATATGATAAGTGTAATAGATTATTTTAATGATTTAGTTCAAGTAATTCTGGTCTCGTGGTCTGTGTGTAAGACTGAGAAAAACAAGGGTCGAGATCAAATCCTGCGACAAAGATATTGTTTTGCTTTCAATATAGAATTTATATTCCAAAACTATTTCTTGTATTATTGTAAAGAACTACAGACTATAGATAAACTTTTTAAAATGGTAATATTTTCACATAACTTGTAATAAGTGGGTAGTTGAAAAATAAATATTCGTATTCATTATAAAGAACTGTGAACTTAAAGTTTTTTAAATTACCCACCCGTTTACAAGATAAGTTATTAGGCGAAAATCATATTGGTCGTTCTTTAATATTGCAAGCAATATTGTAGAAATGAAAACAAATTTAAAAAAAAACTGATGTGTAGGTGGACTGTGTTTTCGAACCCACATGCTGTTCGTCGTCAATCCAGCATCAAACCGCTAAGCCACAAGAACTTGTTGGGAATACGCGAAATTAAAGATTGGGTTGTAATTATGTAGTGTGACTTAAAAGCTTTTCAACTTTAATGTTAACGAGATAATGATTAAAATAGCTTAACAAAAACATATATAATGCCGGTGGCTCCGACTATGTTGGGTGGGTTTACCTTAACGTAACGTGTTAAAGATCAAATTTGAGTGTCTGTGTTATTATTGTATTTTTGTTCGTCGCATCGAGTCCTCGTGCACTTGTGTGATAAGCTCATATAAATTAAATAAACCTTAATGTTACAGGCAGAGGGTCCAAAGTCGTTTGATTTTAGGGTGGGTCAGGTAATGTTGACAACAGTCTGTACGTTTATTAGGATCAGAAGGGGGTATACTGGAATGTCTTCTGAGAATTGATTGTAGGACATAGAGCGGACGCACTGTTAGAACCCTACAGTCCAAGTATAATTGTGTGGTAGGATAACGGTAGGGTTTACGAGTTATTACCTTGAGGATGGCTCTTTGTGTTCTCTCAACCCTCAAGAAGTTTATTCCAGTGGCACCGCCCCAAACTGTGATACAGTACCCAAGGACCGACTGGCAGAGAGCATAGAAAATCATCTTTAGAGTATCTTGGTCCGCGGAGTATCTAAGGGACTTAAAGATGTGAATAAGCCTCAAGGTTCTAGTGGTGAGGGCTTCAAGCTGTTTATCCCAGCGCAAATTTGCGTCAATTTGTATACCTAGATATCTTACTTCCTCAGGTCTTTTCAGTTCCGGACAAAGACACTGAGTTGAGAGTTGTGGGCATGTGTGCGCCTTTACCGAAAAGGTGTGCTCTGTTAAGTTATTTTTGCGTATAGCAAAAGGGATATAGCAAGTTTTTATAAAGTTTAGGGTCAGAAGATTTGAATTTAGCCATTTTGCTATATTGATTAATGCTGATTCTGCATTATTTTTAACACTGTCCCAACTTGGACCGTAGACTATGATTGCCGTATCATCAGCATATAGGCGTAAATCTTGGCGTTATTGAGGGTCATATTACAGAGGTCGTTAACATAGATCTAAAATAAGATTGGGTCCAAGATGCTTACCTGAGGAACGCCGTAAGACACCGGTTCTTCATCACTAAGGTGTTCATCAATTTTTACTCGTTGGGTACGGTTCTGTAGATAGTTTTTAAACATATCGAGGGCGATACCACGAACGCCGACTAGTTCCAACTTTGAAATGAGCAGTGGAACAGAAACTGTGTCAAATGCCTTAGAAAGGTCTAGGAAGATACCTAGACATTTTGTTCTACTATCTAGTTTCCCAGCAACTAGCTGCGTTAGATCCAATATGGCATCCTCAGTTGATAATCCTTTACGAAAGCCATATTGATTGTCTGCTATGATATGATGTTTATCTAAGAAGTTAATCAAACAGTTGCTAAGGATCCTCTCGAAGATCTTTGAGAGTGCAGTTAAAACCGAGATAGGTCTATAGTTATTGACACAGTTTCTGTCCCCTCCCTTATAGAGTGGGTGAATTATAGCTCTTTTTAGTGTATCCGGAAAGATACCTTTTTGAATGCATTTATTAATGATAAATGTTAATGGCGGCATTAATACGTCACGACACCGTTTTAGTACTTGGGGCGAAATTCCATCCCAGCCAATAGCACAATCATCACGTAGTTGGAGTATGAGGGACTCCACCTCGGATTCATCAGCCTCCAGTAGAACAAGAGAACTGGATGGTGCGAGATGGGCTTTGTTTCCGGTAAATGATGCGGTATTGTTAGGCAAGGTTGGGGAATTATGAAACTGCGATAGGATTTTATCCGCTAGATTTTTACCTATATTACTAAAATAGTTGGAAACTGTATTTATGGAGCATTCGGGGTTGTCTCGGATTTTTAGCAGTTCAAGGGGAGTAGATTTCAATTTTTGAGTATTGGTTATTTTTTTATAGTCTTCCAAAGGGCTTTAGGGTTATTTTTTGCTTTCTGAAGTTCACTTTTCTCGTACGCTATTTTTAATTTTCTAAGTAAACCATTACAAAAATTCCGATAGCGTGTGTATGTTATTTTAAGAATAAGATTTTCGGGTGATTTTTTTGATTGGGTGTGTAATTTATCTCGATTTTTAATGCATTTTAAAAGCCCTTGGGTTATCCAAGGCTTCATAATTTTTAGTTTCCTAGGAGTTTTTGTTTGTGTGGTGTGGTTATTTATAGCTGTCATTATAATGGTTATAAAGTTGTTCATTAATTTGTTAGGATCATGGATGTTATAAATAAACGAAAAGTCTACATTTCGCAATTCTAGCTGAATCGCATCGAAGTTTACGCGAGTAGAAATATGATGACTCTTACGTCCGGGGTTAGTATTGGCAATCGACAGTAGGATCGGTTTATGGTCTGTAATGTGAGAGTCCAGAACCAGGGTTGTGACAGGTACGAGTAAGTTACTCTTTACTAGTGTATGGTCAAGGCAGTTGGCAAGCCGTGTGGGAAACAGGTGAGTTGGAAGCAGCCCATTTGAGATGCTGAGGGTTAAATATTCGAGACTCCGATTGTTTCTACCGCTTGACTTTATATCTACATTTAAGTCGCAAACGAGAACAATATTTTGCCAAGCGGAAAATTTAGTGTATATTTTATCTAAGCTATTTATGAAGTAGTCAAAGCTTTCTTTGCAGTTATAAGACGGAGATCGGTAAACTGTTACGATAGCAATTTTTTTGTTATCTGTTTGGCATACTAGACAATTCCCACCCTTAAAGGTAGGTTCCCACACAGATATTTGAAGACTTACTCTAGTGTATATGATAATCCCATCGTTTTGGTTAGAATTTGTTTTAGTCGAGTAAGATTTAAAACCCTGCAAAATCGGTAAATTACTAACTTTACTGAGCCAACATTCCGTCAAGATTACGACATCGAACTGAATTTTAGTTAGGTGAAGAAGCACCTGTAGTTGATTAAAATTTTTGTTGATACTGCGTATGTTTAAATGTAAGAATTTTATATCGCTTTCAGATGGTTTTAGAAACTTCAGACAGTCTTCAGGATTACAAGTAAATGAGTTACCTATACTTAACGAGTCAAGCTCGTTGTTTATATTATTAAATATAGCCATTGGTGGTAGTGCATGCCAAAAGGTCGCGGATTAATTCCGCTCCGTTGAGCTTCCCTCACGCGTCCCGCCTCCACCTTCGCGAGCATTACTGAAAAAAAAACTGTGATTAGATGCAAATTGAACGCGGTGCGGTGCGGATTTATTTCCGCGCCAATTTTTTGTACAGTATAATGTAGTACCTATGTGGCTAATTGGCTATGTCCGCACTGCGAAATAAAATTCGCGCGTTTTACTCAGTCGAGCGCCGGCGCTATTGGCACTTTGACAGCATGTCATGCGCTTCGTCTCCCGGTGGGCTTTACGATTTATTTACCTCCGTCAGTTACTAAATATACTCTGGATTGTTACAGTAGTCAAATGGTAGAATGGGGAAAGGTGGAATAGATTAATTAAGATAACATTAATTAAAATGAATGGTTATTATCAGCGACGAAATGACAGAGGTGGCAGAGTATCCTCTCCTTCCGGTGTGCCATAAGTGGCCATAACTCAAAGAAATTAGGGTGCACTTCCAATTATTTTGAAGAAACTAACAAAAGAGCACCATATTTTTTTTTAATAAGATTGAGTATTAAGAGCAAGAAAGCTTATTCTGTTTTTTTTAATGATAATGACAAATGATAAATAATTTTATTTTTGGAAGTAGGTTATAACAACACTTTTACAAGACAATTTTTTTTTTAGCTATATGAGGCCGGTGTTTCCTAGCTGACTACCCTGAGAAGAAACACCGAAAGAAACTCAGAAGTCAAAGTCTCAGAAGTTAAAGTGTTCATATCCATACAGTATGTACTGGCACGGGGTCTCATCTCGAACAAAGAAAATTTAGTTCAAATAAATGTCAATAGATGCATCGTTACCATATTGAAGTTTATGTACTTAACATTAATATTTTGAAAAAAGATATGGTAAAAACTGTATTTACGTATTTAATAAACTACCCCAAGCATAAAATTGTGGAATAATTGGCTCCTAATTCAAATTTAGATGTTTATTGGAATGAATGCTTATGCATTTATATTTTTTGTACCAATAGATGGCGCTGTTTGAAGTTTTATTGTTTATACAGGCTGTAACAGAAAGGTGTGGTCATATTTTAAGAACCGGTTCTGCCCATGAAAATGAACAACTTTTTGTAAGAATAAATTGATTTTCCCAAAAAAAAAAATTGGACCATTCGCCTCTTGAAAATTTGTATCGTGAAACATTTTGAAACAGTAAAATTGTTATGAAGTATCAAAAATACTATGAAATAATTCCTCAGTGTGTGAGAAAATATTGGCAAGACTATAAGTAAATTCATTCAACTTATAAGCCGTCGCTGCTAACACCATCTAGCGAGGTGTAGAGGACGGACCCGAATGAAGAACAAAAGTTGCTTTTGCAAGTCGAAAACCCGTAGTTACGGCGCGGCGGTACCGTTTTTTTGTAGGGATGAGGCATCTGTATGCTAGTATTATATTATCTGTGACAGAGGGTAGGTAAACACAGTATCACAAAGTACTTCTGCTTCAGTAGTAATTAACGCTTATTCTTTTTAAATGTGGGGTATATTTAAAAAATAAGCTTAAAATTAAAAACACAAGTCTATTTGTAATTATTATTGACAAGTCTTTTGGTAAGAAACTCAAAGAAAGGCGAAAATTTCTGTAAAATAGGGGTCAAGATACCCTTGAGCCGCGGATACATCTTCTCGGAGGTGGGTTCTGTACAGATTACCAACATTACCATCCTAGCTTTTGAAACCGCCAGCCAGGCTGGTAAGTATTGGCTTCCCTCGAGGAGATAGGACCCCCGATGTTTTAGAAAAGGGTCACGGTATTTAAGCAAAGTCGTGCGAAAACTTTAATTGCGCGATGTAAGAATCTCTCTGCGTAATCATTCACATACAGCGTTTTGAATGTGTGCGTGTAATTAGATCAGCGTTTGGAATTTAGCAATTTGATTGTAGCTCCAACCGTTTGCCTATAAAGCCTGTGTGACTGACGACGGACAGACAGACAATCGGACAGACGGACACGTGAGTAACAGCAATAGGGTTTCGTTTGGATCCTTCGGGTACAGAATCCGAAAAAGTATGTTTCATCCAATATTTTCGCCTCAAAAAAAGTCTAAAATCATACAAATGGTGTTCTTTTAATTCTTACCAGTTAAAAAAATGCAAAAATTATTGCGCTTGCGTGGTTTCGAACTCATGACATGAGTTAAGTTTTAGTTGACATCTTATATAGTATACAACTAGCGACACGCCGAAAAAAAAATTGCTCCTTCGCACGGGTGCCATTTTTTTTTAGATTTATCCAAATTTTCTTTCATAGAAACCTTGACCTGATAATTACGAACACAACAAAAAAAGAATCAGCCAAATAGGTGCAGCCGTTCTGTAGTGATGCGCTTACATACATTCAGCAATTGATTTTTATTTATCAAAAAAAAAGATTAGTCTATGGTCGACATTATGGCACGACGGTTGACGATCCTGCATCTCATCTGTTTCGAAAAGTTATTTTTTCATTAGTAAATGAATAAACTTTTTAAAAATTATTAAAAAAATAAACCATCCAAAGAAAGAAAGAAAGAAAGAGAGGTCTTTGCCCTCTCTTAAATAATAAGAAACCTTACTACACCCAAAGAAGAAGGCTAAAAAATGCCCCACGTCTGACAGCAAAGAGACACCTCAAAATATCGCAAAACAATAATAAAAAAGAAAAACATAATTCCAGTTTCAATCCTTACTGGCTAAGATACGAAAAAATTGCTCTGAATATTCGTTCAGGAGTAGTATACAATTTAGTAAAATCTGGAGATTTTAGTTTTAGAACGACTAGAAATACTTTAAAAACATATGTACTTCTGCTTTTAATCCTAATGTAAAAGTAAATTGCTTTGAATATTAAATAAAAAGCAGTTTATTATTTAATAAAATCAAACAAGAGCTTTCGTTACCTAGGGGCACGGGAGTCGAGCGCGAAGCAACACTGCCGTACCATCCTTTTCTGGAACCATTTCGCTGCATTTTCAGGCCCCTATTTGAGAACCTCTGGATGGGACCAGAACGCTGAAATTTCGTCATCTAGTAAGGTATAATCACACACATGAAATCCAAAATTTCAAGTCGGTAGATCATCTAGTTCCAAAGCTAAGCGAAAGCAAAGTTTCGAATTTTCGACACTGACACACTGACTCACTGATCATCAAAATAGAAATGGTACTTCCCATTGACCTAAAGCGCTGAAAGGTACAGAGGTAGAGGTTAACGCCCACATAGAGAAAACACTATCAAAACTAGGAACATGGAAGATCTGTACTACACGATGACCCGGATGAGAAACCGTAAGAGCACACCCAAACTATTAGTGTTATTGACCGACTGTCTATGCAAAATTTATTCTGCGTAGTGGGACTCTGCTTTTAATATGAATATAAAGTGAAATTTCTGCAAAAAGAAGTGAAATCCCACCAAAAACATTCCATAAAAAAGTAATGAAATTATCTAAAAATCAAACATTTTTTACACGTTAGTTGGTACAGGTCAATCGCCAAAGAAACGATGGTTGGACTGTGTGAAAGAGGATATGGGTAAAAAGGGGGTGACTACAGAGATGACGACTAATAGAGGAGTATGGAAGAAAAAGACATGTTGCGCCGACCCCAAATAAATTGGGATAAGGGCAGGAAAATGATGAGTTGGTACAGGTCAACGGCCAAGTCACATAACAAATATAGTAAGGAACTTTAGACTTGGGTCAACTATGTCTAGAGATTTCATTACTTTTTAGGGATAATAAACAAGCAGCTCCATCGAGACTTGGCTATTTTTTTACAGAATTGTTCTGGTGGGATTTAGAATTGTTCAGAAAAGTTATATTACGTCCGCTATGTTATTCTAACTACAAATAAATTGGGATAAGGACAGGAGAATGATGATGATGATGTTATTCTAACTACATTAACATAACATGTAGTAGGTACTTAACTCTCCACTACTAAATGTTAAAAAAGGGCTATGACTAGGCGACGAGGTACATCACTCTTTAATCCGTTTTTAACAGTGTCTGCTGTTCCGGGGCCTGACGGGTAAGGAGGTCCACGTTATTAACATGCAGTATTTATACATGAAGCACGAGATGAGGTAGCCCGATAGGTATCCTCAAACGTTATGGGTTAGCAGTGGCGGGGCAGGATTTAAATATAATGTGGGCAAGGACGATAAGACGGTTTTTTTTAATAAAAAAAAAACTTGAACATTAACATACAAATCAATGACTTTGAAATACACAATAATAGCACATTCGACCGGCGCAAGTGTTTCCTATACTTTGATTGGCTATTGAGAAGCGTGATAAACAGAAATGCGTAGGCGACGCTGGGCTGCGTTCGCGCTGGAGCGAACGAAGCGAGCTCGAAAATATTATCACCTCGAAGTGGAGACGTTAACTTTTGTTTTACCATCCATACAGTAAGTAATAACAGGGTGTTAGTGATAGCGTGACGGCTGACAGGACAGAATGAAAGAAAAAAACGTGTTGCGCCGACCCCAAGTAACATGGGATAAGGGCAGGTAGATGATGACACTAATAATAGCAACTTTGTTAAGTCGTACAGAAAATCATAAGAACGATGAGATATTATGGAATAGCGTGTGAAGCGACCTCGAAGGCTCGGGTTAACATTTCTTGCGTCTTGCACTGACATAACCAAGAGAACCCAGGCTGCAAGACAGCGAGCGAAGCGAGCTCAAACATTTTGGAATCAAGTCTCGGATTGAGTAAACACGTTTTAGTCACGTCATTTTTGAGTCGCGAGGCCCCCAGCAGGTGTATACACTAACTTAGTTGACATCAATTTGAGGTACTTAATAATAGGCAATTTGCAGTATATTGCTGCTTTGATGTTTAGAAAAACAAAAAAAAAAAATTACAAAAATATAGAACCGACTTCTAAAAAAAGAGAAACTTTAGTTTTGGAAGTCGGTGTTTCTGGTTTGTGTCTTTGTTTTTTGACACCGACTTCCGAAATTTAAGTTATTTTCCTCTTTTTTTGGAAGTCGGTTCTATTTTTTTGTAAAAAAGTTTTTTATTTTTCACTTTTTAGTTGTGGTTCCCCATTGAACTGTTCTAACAATTCATAGACATACGATGACAGCAATCGCGGTTGATTTGCTGTCAATTTTTGAAGAGTTCCGTTGTTTGTCTCCGAAGCCCATCATCAGATCTATATGAAATTTAAATGGACCCATTTCGGAACAAACCCCTTTCGAAAAAAAAATTTGCAAATCCGTCTGTAAGTGACGGATTTATGCCCGAACATACATAATGCAAACATCCGAATTGATAACTTCTTTCTTTTTGAAGTCGGTTAAAAATGTACCACGTAGTTCCTATTATAATCGATGTCCACTGAAGTGGAAGACACTTGCAGCCTGCAGGTGTATTCGCTAACTCAGTTGACATCAATTTGATAGGCACTTTGCCGTACATTGCTGTTTCAATTGACGTTTATGAAAACCGAAGTGCCTATTATAATCGATGTCCACCGAGCAATGTACTGCATAGTGACTATCAAATTGATGTCAACTGAGTTAGCGAATACGCCTGCAGGACCGCGAGGCCGTAGGCGGTGGCCCGCGTCGCCCACGCCTTACCCCGCCTATGCATGTGTGAAGTTAGCTGCGAGTGCAACTCCGCGCAGTTACAGTCAAGTCGAAAATAATTTAGGCTTCATAATTTCACTATGCGCATCGCATGCGCACAGTGAAATTATAAAATAAAATAAATTCTTAAGGATTATAAAATAAAATAAATTCTTAAAGATAAATTATAAAATAAAATAAATTCTTAAAGATTAAAGTAAAATAATAAAATAATTGTTACTTTATGAAGAAAAATAAGTAGTAAGTACCAAGTAAGTAACATTTTTGTTTATAAATTCCAACTTCTTTTACCCGACCGCGCCAGAGATAGGGTTATGTTTTTTTTATAGTTATCAGTCTTAAATTGCATATTACTCCCCAAAATTTCGTATAATTCCTGATTCGCGCAAGTAAAGTTTTCGCACCCCTTAGCAAGCACAGTTCACCCTCCGCTCGTATATCGCGGTCCATCGCCTCGATGTGAACCAGTGCTTGCCAAGCTGGTCTAATTTGGCGGTCACCTCCAAAACACGATTATTACACTGAAAATAGGACACCTATGAGGACAACGGTTAACCTCACGGTTAGCTCTTGACCCCTTTTTAACCGACTTCCAAAAGGAGGAGGTTATCCATTCGGATGTTTATATTTTTTTTTTATGTATATCCGGCATAACTCCGTCATATATTGACGGATCTGCAAAATTCTTTTTTTGTTTGAAAGGGGTTTGTTCCGAAATGGTCCCATTTAAATTTCATATAGATCTGATGATCGGTTTCGGAGACAAACAACGGAACTCTTCAAAAATTGACAGCAAATCAACCGCGATTGCTGCGATCGTATGTCTATGTATTGTTAACACAATTTAATGGAAAACCACAACTAAAAAGTGAAAAATAAAAAACTTGTTTACAAAAAAATGGAACCGACACAAAACCAGAAACACCGATTGCCGAAATTAAAGTTATTTGCAGTTTTTTGGAAGTCGGTTCCATTTTTTTGTAAAAAAATTGTTTTCGTTCCTAACTGTATGGGATGTAGTCAAGGTCCTTATTGTGTATAAGAGGGCAAAGGCCTATCTTTCCATTTTTCTTTCTTTCTTTGGAACGTTTGATTTTTTTTATAATTTATAAGTAACTCTGTAGAATTACTTAGAAAAGCATATCTTTACTTTCCGTAACCGATGAGATGTAGGAAAGTCAACCTCCGTGTCATAATGTCTACTAAAACGTAGCTCATTTAATGAGTTCGAAACCGCGCAAGCGTAATTACTTAGTATTGCATTTTATTTTTAACTGAAAATAATCAATAGGAACACATTTGTATGATTTTATACATCTTTTGGGGTTAAAATGTAGAAAAAAAAAATGCAACAACGCTGATTAGACTTACGCGCACACATTGAAAACGCTGTATGTGAATGTGAATGATTAGGTACGGAGAGAGTGCTACATCGCGCAATTAAAGTTTTCGCACTGCTTTGCATATATACCGTGACCGTTTTCTATAACATAGGGGTCCAATCGCCTCGAGGGATGCCAGTACTCGCCAAGCTGGTCTAAGTTGGCGCCAATCAGATGTACCCAACCCGTGAGGGCGGTAAATTTGTAATAATAATAATATTGGTCGTTCTCGGGGACTGATATTAGTTCCCGAGATTATCTGACCCGCGTCACAGAGCGTATTGACTTCCTGAAGCAGAAGGTCTATGTATGGGCAAATCGTATTCGTCGGTACAAGCGGCGAGTGGAGTGGTACACTCAGAATCGCACTTTCCAAAGCAACGAAAGGTGGGTTTATAGGGCTTGGGAGCGACCGGACCAAGGTGTGTCTGATAGGCATCTACCGGATGATGACGCTATGAGTTCATTCTGGCGCAGCATCTGGTCGGCGCCTGTCAGGCACACCGAGGGTGATTGGACTCGAGAGGTCGAGCGCGCGTGCGACCTTATACCAGAAATGGGGGCAATTACCATCAGCCCCCAAGATGTAACTCGTGCAGTCCGTCCGTTGCCTAACTGGAAATCTCCAGGGCCGGACGGGCTGCACAATTTCTGGATCAAATGGTTTCAAAGGTCGCACGCTCGTTTGGCAGCTCAGTTCCAGTCTGCCTTAGAGTCAGGGTCGCTGCCCCAGTTTCTTACGACAGGAATAAGCCACCTGCTCCATAAATCAGGTAGAACTGCGGAACCTAAGAATTATAGACCGATCACGTGTTTACCGACGGTCTATAAAGTTCTTACATCCATTCTGAGAGCTAAAATTAACATCCATATTGATAAAAATCGTATCATGTCAGCCTCCCAGAATGGATGTTGGAATGGGTCCCGTGGTACTAAGGAGCTGCTCCTCATCGATATTGCTATTAGTCAACAGGTTCGTCGTTCTCGAAGAGATCTGTAGACATGTTGGATAGATTACAAGAAGGCCTATGACTCGGTGCCATATACATGGCTCATGAGGGTGCTGGAGTTGTACAAAGTTGATGCAACTCTGCGCACCTTCCTGATGTCGTGTATGGGGCAGTGGAGTACAGTCCTTCACTATCCAGGATGTCGGCAGATACAGGAAAACAGCGAACCGATAAGGATCGAGCGTGGCATATTCCAGGGCGACAGTCTGAGTCCACTGTGGTTTTGTCTGGCCCTCAACCCTCTCAGTACACTACTGGAGAGTTCGGGACAGGGCTATCGGTTGAGAAGAGGTGGTCAGGTCATATCACACCTCCTTTACATGGATGATCTGAAACTCTTTGCCCCCAACAACTTGCAACTGATGAAGCTACTGAAGGTAACAGAAACTTTCAGTAGCGCCACCAGGATGGAATTTGGTGTGGACAAATGTGCAGTCATGCATGTAAAGCGAGGCGAGATTATGGAATCCGTGGGAACTCAACTTTCGGATTCCATACATTTTAGATCCCTCTGCTTAACCGAAACCTACAAGTATTTGGGTATGTCGGAAGCGTTAGGCATCAATACTGCTGACGTGAAACAGTCGCTGAAGGAGCGCTTCTTTGGCCGCCTGAATAAAGTACTAAATAGTCTTTTATCAGGCGGGAACAAGGTGCGCACCTTGTTCCCGCCTGATAAAAGAATTCCGCCTTCAACGGTTGGGTCATGCCGGTATTGATGTAGGTACTCTTTCGGCATACTCAAATGAACTCAGACGGAACTTGACGCCCTGGATAGGAGGGTCCGCACACTGCTGACCGCAAATCGGATGCATCACCCACGATCATCGGTGATGAGGCTGTATATCCCGCGGAAATGTGGGGGTCGTGGTTTCTTAAATGCTAAGACCCTACACAACCGCGAGGTATGCAGCCTTAGGAAATATTTCCTAGAAACCGACGTGGGTATGCATCGAGATGTGGTCGCTGTGGACAAGGGCCTCACCCCGCTCTCCTTGGCAAACGAGAACTGGCGCAAACTTAAAGTACTGGATACTAATGACCACAGGGAAGTATGGCATAGCAAGGAGCTTCACGGACGCTTTTACCGGGTCCTACATGGACCCGATGTAGATCTCTTAGCGTCCGTATCCTGGCTGCACTTTGGTGACCTATTCGGAGAAACCGAAAGTTTTGTCTGTGCGATTATGGACGAAGTTATGATGACGAATAACTACCGGAAGTATATTGTGAAGGACGGTACGGTTGACATCTGTCGGGCATGCCACCGGCCCGAGGAATCAATCCGACACATTATATCTGGTTGTTCTCGTCTAGCTAACGGAGACTATTTGCATAGACACAACCTTGTAGCCAGGATTATCCACCAGCAACTTGCTCTTAAATACAATCTTGTGGAATCTGAAGTACCGTACTATAGGTATGAGCCCGACCCAGTTCTCGAAAATGGCAATATCACGTTGTATTGGGATCGATCTATCATCACTGATAGGACTATTGTTGCCAATAAGCCTGATATAGTAGTGATAGATCGACAAGAGCGTCGCACAATGATTGTTGATATTGCTGTCCCTCATGACGAGAACCTCGTGAAGGCTGAGAAAGATAAAAAAAAAGTATCTTGATCTGGCTTGCGAGGTTGTCGACATGTGGGAGGTGGATACAGCAGTCATTGTGCCGATAGTTGTGACGGCCAATGGCTTAATAGCCAGGAGCCTCGACCGACATCTTAGGAGGCTCTCGTTGGGCAGTTGGATCAAGGGCTTGATTCAGAAAGCAGTACTCCTGGACACGGCGCGTATTGTTAGGAGATTCCTTTCTCAGGAGCCCTAACCACCGGTAGCTTGGACCCTATTTCCGATACCGGTTGGCAACTACTTTTTATATTTTTAAATGTTTTTGTATTTATTTATGTTTTTCTAAGTGCCTAAATATTTAATAATAAAGTATGTATATAAAATTAAATAAATGGAATAATAATACTTATAACAGGTTATATCTCACCTCCTTTACATGGATGACTTGAAACTTTTTGCCCCCAGAAATCTGCAACTAATGGAGCTACTGAAGGTAACTGAAACCTTCAGTAGTGCCATCAGGATGGAGTTTGGTGTGGACAAATGTGCGGTCATGCATGTAAAGCGAGGGGAGATTGTGGAATCCGTGGGAACTCAACTCTCGGATTCCATAAACCTGAGATCCCTCTCTCCAACCGAAACCTATAAGTATTTGGGTATGTCGGAAGCGTTAGGTATCAATGTTACTGACATGAAGCAATCGTTGCAGGAGCGCTTCTTTGGCCGCCTGAAGAAGGTATTAAATAGCCTTCTATCGGGCGGAAACAAGGTGCGCGCCTTCAACGGTTGGGTCATTATGGTATTGATGTACTTTTTCGGCGTACTCAAATGGACTCAAACAGAACTTGACGCCCTGGATAGGCGTGTCCGTACACTGCTGACTGCATTTCGAATGCATCACCCACGTTTGTCAGTGATGAGACTGTATATCCCGCGGAAGTGTGGAGGCTGAGGCTTTTTAAATGCTAAGACCCTCCACAACCGCGAGGTATGCAGTCTAAGGGAATATTTCCTAGCTGCTGACGTAGGTATGCATCGAGATGTAGTGGCGGTGGACAAGGGCCTTACTCCACTCTCCTTGGCTAACGAGAACTGGCGCAAACCTCTAGTGCTTGACACTAACGATCGCAGAGAAGTATGGCAGAGTAAGGAACTTCACGGGCGCTTTTTCCGGGCCCTGCATGAGCCCGATGTAGACCAACTAGCGTCCGTAGCCTGGCTGCGTGTCGGTGACCTCTTTGGGGAAACCGAAGGTTTTGTCTGTGCAATTATGGACTAAGTTATCATGACGAAAAGCTACCGGAGATTTATTGTGAAGGACGGCACGGTTGACATATGTCGGGCATGTCATCGTCCGGGAGAATCAATTCGCCATATTATAATCTCTGGTTGTTCTCGTCTAGCTAACGGTGAGTACTTGCATAGGCACAACCTTGTAGCCAGGATTATCCATCAGCAACTTGCTCTGAAATACTCTCTTGTGGAATCGGAAGTGCCGTACTACAGATATGCGCCCGACCCAGTTCTCGATATTTAAAGTCAAACGTCAGCAGGTGGTTGTAGATTATGTAAATAATGCTCTTTCAACTGTAGTTAACTGGTTCAATATCAATAATCTTCACCCTTAACGAGGAAAAAAAAAATACATAAAGTTCACACTACCCAATGTAATACAAGTGAACACTAGTGTGTCAATAAAGGGTGAAGAGTTGAAACCCGAGGATTCCACAGTGTTCTTAGGTTTAACTTTGGATGCGCAGCTTCAGTGGAGCCCCCATATAGATAAACTGTCCAAAAAACTTAGTTCTGCAGCATACGCCGTAAGGAAAATTCGTGGTTTAACTGATTTAGAGACGGCTCGTTTAGTATACTTTAGTTATTTTCATAGTGTGATGTCGTACGGCATTCTGTTGTGGGGAAATGCCGCCGATATTCAGACAATTTTTGTTTTACAGAAAAGGGCTATTCGTGCAATTTATAAATTAAGTCCCAGACACTCCCTCAGAGACGAATTTAAAGAGATTAATATTATGACTGTTCCCTCTCAATATATTTATGAGAATCTCGTGTATGCACATAAAAATATTAATCTGTTTAAAAGATACAGTGATATCCATAGCATAAATACTCGTACTAGGAACAAACACAAATTTATTTTACCTAAAACCAGGCTCAAGAAAATAATAGGTGGTTCGTTTAGATGCCAATGTATACGTTACTATAATAAACTTCCTAGCCAAATTCAAGAACTAAGCTTAAATAAATTTAAATCATTTATTAAACGTAAGCTATGCCAGAAAGCTTTTTACACAATTAATGACTTTCTTGAGGACAAAAAGGCGTGGGATTGAGCTGCTTCAATGATATACATGAGCCATTGTTTTCATATGTACTACTTACTGATGAAATTTTTTTATATATATTTTTTTAATATTCGTTTTTGACATGAATACTTATATAGTATTATATTATATTTTAAATTTTTTTTTGATTGACATTTTATTATTATTATTTTTTTGACTTGAATACTTTGTTAAGTATTATATTTATTTTTATTTTTTGATTGACATATTATTATTAGTATTTTGTTTGACACGAATATTTACTTTGTAAAGTATTATATTTTAATTTTTTATTGATTACTTAATTATTGTAAATGTGAGGACTATGTTATTATTATTATTTTCTCCTCCTTTTTACAGTAATTTTTAACGTTGTCTGACAGTTTGAGTACTTTTGCGGCCTACCCAAATGTCTTTTCTTTGGTATTGTTCGTCAAGTCATTGAGCTCCTTAGTGGTTTTTAAGTTGAGCTATTCGACTATTGACAAATGCTTACACTGACTGGACAGGTCCACTCAAATACGTTTGGTTCTTTCTTCAAAAGACCACTACAGACACTAAGCTGCATGGTCCTCATATAGAATAATGTGAATGCGAGAACTATGTATGTCGTTATATGTATTCATGTAGATTTTATGATTGTCTGGCAGTTTGAGTATTTTTGCGGCCTACTCAAATGTCCTTACTTTGGTATTGTTCGTCGGTTCGTTGAGCTCCTCAAAGTCCTGACTTGAGCTTCGCGATGACTGACAAATGCTTGCACTGTCTGGACAGGTCCACTCGAATTTGTGTGTTGCTTTCTTCAAAAAGCTCATCCCAGACATAAACGTACATGGTTCTCATATGATTTAACCAGTACACATTGTATGGATTTCAACACTTTAAAAGAGACTTTGACCTCTGAGTTTGTTTCGGTGTTTCTTCTCAGGGTAGTCAGCTAGGAAACACCGGCCTCATCTAGCTTAAACTGACAAAAAACATTGACGTGTAAAAGTGTTCCTTTTAATCTATTTACTGAATAAACATCATTTATCATTCATTTATCATTTAACAATACAGTTGAAATAGGGAGGTGTTACGTGCTAGAAAGACGCGACGGTCGTAAGTAAGAAAAGACGACGGAGCCCCGTAATAAGGTGAGGTGGTACCTCGTAGAACTCGTGGTACTCTAAATGGTTTAAAAAAAATATACATGCAAAATTGCAGCTTTCTAGTACTAATAGTCTCTTAGCTATGCCTCGGACGCACAGACGGGCAGACCGAAACTACAAGGGTTTCTTTTTTTTAGGCAGTGACTATAATAATAATTATTGTCATTGGTGTTAAGACTATGAAACCTTAAAAAGGGGGGGTCGTGTGACCTGTGATATTATACATCATCCTCGGAGGTGGTGCGGCCTGTAGTTCCGGTGACCAGGCGCGATGTCACTGTCAGTCTTTTCTCTCTGTATAGTATTACTAATTTACCGCCTTCACTGGGTTGGGTACATCTCACTGGCGCCAACTTAGACCAGCTTGGCGAGAACTGGCTTCCCTCGAGGCGATTGGACCCCGATGATATAGAAAACGGTCACGGTATATATGCAAAGCAGTGCGAAAACTTTAATTGCGAGATTTAGGACTCTCTCCGTTATCATTCACATTCACATACACGTTTTCAATGTGTGAGTGTAAGTCTAATCAGCGTTGCTGCATGATGTTTTTTTCTTCTATATTTTAACCCCAAAAGATGTCTAAAATCATACAAATGTGTTCCTATTGATTATTTTCAGTTAAAAATAAAATGCAATACTAAGTAATTACGCTTGCGCGGTTTCGAACTCATTACATGAGCTACGTTTTAGAAGACATTATGACACGGAGGGTGACGTTCCTCCATCTCATCTGTTACAGAAAGTAAAGATATGCTTTCTTATGTAATTCTATAGAGTTACATAAGAATTATAAAAAAAAACAAACGTTCCGGAGAAAGAAAGAAAAATGGAAAGAGGAAAGGGAGGCCTTTGCCCTCTTATACATAACTTTTACTATATCCCAAAGAGTCGGGAACGAAAACAGATTTTTTTTAATAACAAGAGGGTTCAAGAACTAACCGTGAAGTTAACCATCGTCCTCATAGGTGTCCTGTTTCCAGTGTAGTAATCGTGTTTTGGAGGTGACCGCCAAATTAGGCCAGCTTGGCAAGCACTGGTTCACATCGAGGCGATGGACCACGATATACGAGCGGAGGGTGAACTGTGCTTGCTAGGGGGTGCGAAAACTTTACTTGCGCTACGCTAGTATTATATTATCTGTGCTTGCGCGATTCAGGAATTATACGAAATTTTGGGGAGTAATATGCAATTGGAGACTGATAACTATAAAAAAAACATAACCCTATCTCTGGCGCGGTCGGGTAAAAAAAGTTGGAATTTATAAACAAAAATGTTACTTACTTGGTACTTACTACTTATTTTTCTTCATAAATTAGCAATTATTTTATTATTTTACTTTAATCTTTAAGAATTATCAAGGAATCGTATTTTAGTATGTAAATACTGTGTTGTGTTTTCTGATTCTATCAAAACACATAAATAACCACAGTTTAAATAAAAAAATATCCAAAAAGTAATTAATTAAGTAATCAAAAAAAAAAAAAAATATTACGTGCGCTGGGTTTTGAACCCGAGACGTAAAGAGACGGATGATAAAATTCTCTCCCACTCTCTCACCGAGGACATCAAATACAATGATAGATTTGGTCGGTAGTTGATTATTTAAATGATAATGCTTTGGAGGGTTTACTGACCTACCCCGCTTTTTATCAAGGTGTCAAATTTTTATTTTGTACGAATGATAAACGGAATCCTAGGATCACTCGGTGTATCTGTCTGTCCACCTGTCACAGCCAATTTTCTCAAAATCTACTGGAACTCAGAACAGCCCCTAGCCATATTACAATTCTATTATCGTTTACGCTAACGCTTAGAACAAAATGTATGGCAATGACATTACCTGCGTAGATAAGTGTCACGTGACTTATCGCACTCGTGACTCGTGACTTATGTATTTTGACTGACCTGTTGGTCTAGTGGTTAGTGACCCTGACTGCTATGCCGGAGGTCGTGGGTTCGATTCCCACCCAGGACAAATGTTTGTGTAATGAGCACGATCATTTGTTCTGTGTCTGGGTGTAATTTATCTATAATATGTATGTATTTAGAAATATATAAGTATGTTTATCAGTTGTCTAGTACCCATAACACAAGCTCTGCTTAGCTTGGGACTAGATGGCGTTGTGTGATAGTTGTGGAATATTATTATTATTATTAATATGGCTAGGGGGCTTAGAATCTTCGGGTACGAAACGCTTAAAAACGCTTGACTCATTTTCAAAATCTGTCAGAAATCCTTGATGAATTACACGTGTGCGAACATCTAGGAAAAAAAAACCCTCTGAATTAAACAGGATTCTGCACCTTAACAGTTGGAGTAATAAGGACCAGTTTTGTAGTAGTTGAGTTGAAAAATATTTCACATTGTTTTCCGGCTATTTAAATTAATTATCAAAACTCCGCAGACCTAATGGCTAGGTACGTATGGATATCCGTTATCAAAGACTACTATAGTATACTGGGTATAGACAGGCAACTCAACCTTTTTTTTAAGATTACGAGGTCGATGAACGCAGCGCCATCTATGATCTAGTTAGGGGAACTAATGTGTCTCACTGTGTGTGTGTGTGGTGTGCGTTATGTGTGTAGTGTGGTGTGCGTTATGTGTTTGTGTGTAGGCAAATCGCTGTATACCTGTACGTTGTACCGTATACATATAGATAGGTACTTATATTTCAAGCAGCTTTATGGGAAGAATTTTAAAGGAATTCGATTATGAAATAAACAAATACTTTGTATATTTAATTAAATTTATTATTAAAATATGATATTTATATATATATACATATATGATATAATTATATTTATTGTTTACACATTCAATAGATGATTTTATGTTCTCCGTTTTCTCCCTTTACGATTCAGGTAGTGCCGATTAGTCTTTTCTTTCATTGGATCATTGCTTTAGCCAGTAAGGATTGAAACTGGAAGTATATTTTTCTTTTTTATTATTGTTTTGCGATATTTTGAGGTATGTCTCTTTGCTGTCAGACGTGGGGCATTTTTGTGCCTTCATCTTTGGGTGTAGTAAGGTTTCTTATTATTTAAGAGAGGGCAAAGACCTCTCTGTCTTTCTTTCTTTCTTTGGATGGTTTATTTTTTTAATAATTCATAACTTTATACATTTACTAATGAAAAAATAACTTTTCGTAACAGATGAGATGCAGGATCGTCAACCGTCGTGCCATAATGTCGACCATAGACTAATCTTTTTTTTGATAAATAAAAATCAATTGCTGAATGTATGTAAGCGCATCACTACAGAACGGCTGCACCTATTTGGCTGATTCTTTTTTTGTTGTGTTCGTAATTTTATCAGGCCAAGGGTCAATTTTTTTTTCGCCGTGTCGCTAGTTGTATACTAAGATGTCAACTAAAACTTAACTCATGTCATGAGTTCGAAACCACGCAAGCGCAATAATTTTTGCATTTTTTTTACTGGTAAGAATTAAAAGAACACCATTTGTATGATTTTAGACTTTTTTTGAGGCTAAAATATTGGATGAAACATACTTTTTCGGGTTCTGTACCCGAAGGATCCAAACGAAGCCCTATTGCTGTTACTCACGTGTCCGTCTGTCCGATTGTCTGTCTGTTCGTCGTCAGTCACACAGGCTTTATAGGCAAACGGTTGGAGCTACTGTCAAATTGCTAAATTCCAAACGCTGATCTAATTACACGCACACATTCAAAATGCTGTATGTGAATGATTACGCAGAGAGATTCCTACATCGCGCAATTAAAGTTTTCGCACGACTTTGCTTAAATACCGTGACCCTTTTCTAAAACATCGGGGGTCCTATCTCCTCGAGGGAAGCCAATACTTAACAGCCTGGCTGCGGCTGGAAAGCTAGGATGGTAATGTTGGTAATCTGTACAGAACCCACCTCCGAGAAGATGTATCCGCGGCTCAAGGGTATCTTGACCCCTATTTTACAGAAATTTTCGCCTTTCTTTGAGTTTCTTACCAAAAGAACTTGTCAATAATAATTACAAATAGACATGTGCTTTTGACGCTTATTTTTTAAGTGTACCGCACATTTAAAAAGAATAAGCGTTAATTACTACTGAAGCAGAAGTACTTTGTGATACAGTGTTTGATAGGTACCTTAGGTACTATAGGGACCTGGAGCAGCTTCTCTTAATGCTGGTCCCTGGAGATCCCTTTTACATTCCTGGGGGTTTGTCTTACTCGCTAGCGGTGCGAGAGTGTGGTGTATAAGAGTGACTGCTTATGGGTGTTGTGTTATAAAAGAAAGAGGACTTGCACACTAATACGTTATATTGAATAATAAAATTAATACAAGTGCCCTCTTCGAGCGGGCTAGGAGAAGTCTACCTAAAAACTAAAATCTTCTTTTTTTATAAATTCTCAATTGGCGTTCCAAGAGTTTCTAGAATGTTCCAAACTTCCAACGTGCCAGTCTTCACCACAAGGTTGCCAACATAAGGTCGTCACATGAGCTACGCCCCTACGAATAGAAGCGCAGACGCTAGTAAGTCTTCTATTCAATTAAATATTTGAAAAGCCGATTGAGACCTACCTAACCCTATCCAGTTTTTCCCTGCCTAGGTGAGGAGTTATGGAGATGCAGAAGTCCATCTATGGATAACCATACTGCACCCCGAGTGATGTGGTCAACTTTCTTTTTATTAATTTGAGCCATTCGGCACACCACATATCCTGGCAATGCACATGGCTTCAGTGAGGTAAAACCTCACTAAAAGCCACACTGCTCTGCTAAATTTTCTGACCTAAGATGCTCTAGTTAGCATCTACCCAGAAGGGGTTTACAAAAAATAAAATTCAAAACTGTAATAATTTTAACTCCATTGGACGTTTATGAAGACCAGGAGAAAAAACGACCACTGTTATGAACACCTACTCACTGTTCCTGAACTTCCCCCAGAGTGCTCCATAAATATAACTTGAAGTATACTCTCTAAATGAATAATACATAAAAATTGTCACGGGCTCGGTCACACCATACAGAATCAACTCGATCCCACTTTGCGAAGGCATTATACCCCATAAACAAAGCTGGTATAAACCGACAAAAAACCCAGACACATCTTTCCCTAGGAGAGAGGATCGCAATTCCCTCTACCTCCTAACCATAGTAACATCTTTATTAAAATCGCACTCTGGAGAAACTCATACCTATTTCTCACTAATAATCGCCTACCAAATTTTTTTTTCCATAGTATGTGGTCACATCTCCCATCAGTCTTCAGTCACGTCCGTGCAGCTCATCATATCGATTACATGAAACACACAAAAACACAACGATTAATATCACATAAAAAACAAAACAAATGAGAACCTCCTACTTTTGAAGTCGGTTAAAATTTAAACTTTTTCTATATTGTCAACCGTAGTATCGTTGACGTACCAGATATCTGACAATTATTTGTCATGTCAAATGACATCTGACACCACTGTCTATTCTCTAAAAATCTTTTTAAAAATAAAATAATTTTCAAAAAACAATTTATAAATTTTTTCTTAAATTTCCAAAACTTATATTTACTTACAGAATATTGCTTTAATAAATAGTTTACAAGCAATTCTTGACCTCTTTCGCATATTTTTATTTTTATCGAAGAATTTGGGTCATCGTAATTATTACGTCCATACCTTATATTTATGGTCGAAAACTTGTTTGTCACGTTGCTATGACAATACACGTCAGCTAGAATAAATAACATTGATACAAAAATAATTTTATATTTAGCAAAGAAATGGAAATTATCCTTCTTCGTACAATATGGGAGGGCCCATATCTCCTCCTCCAGCCTATTCTGTGAAAAATGCTGTTCCACTTGTTGTGAAATGTTGTGATGTTGTGAAGTGATATTTATGATGCAATTTTCATCCCGATAGATATCCGCTGGACCATCACCTATTGGAACAATAATAGCAGGATTTTGCATGACTTCCACTGGTACGCACAGCTCTTTGGACTCCACCGCCATTTCGAAGCTCTCCTGCTCACAAACATCAGCAGAAATATACTCAACCTGAACAAAATCATCGTCACAAGAACCATGTGTCTCCGACGGAACTTCCACCTCACAGCTTTCCATGTCGACGACATCAGCCGAAACAACTCCCAAACAAATAAAATTTTCATTCGACTCGTGCTCGCCAAATGTTTCTTTTACTACAATTATCTCTTGTTTCTCTGAAATATTATTACTAGGAATAATTGTAAATAACCGACCCGATTCTGTATCTTCATTTTCATAGCTTCGGTCATCATCGCCTAGACCGCAGTCTTCATATTCCTGGACATTATTGACTAGGCGCAGCTCTGGTCATCATCGTCCTCCTCCTTTGCTTTAATTGTTGAGCTAGAAAATAATATTATTTGATTATCCTCGCTCACATTATCCTCGGACTGTTCATCCGCCTCGGACACAACGTCCGGCCTCTCAAGATTATAAAAACACTGATTGATTCTCTGCTTGCAAGACACACACTTGCATGGGAATTCTCTCCTAAGCTCCGCGCACAGCGTGTCAAATTCCATCTCATACTGGAACGTATATTTAAAAAAATAATGCGCAGCTCCTTTTAACCAAATACCAAGAATTAATGAATAATCGCTTTTTCGCCACCCCTTGGCAATGGCCATCGACACAAACTCGTCGATAAATTCTTCGAGGCACACCTCATACGTGTGTCCCGAAAAGTAACGCATTTTCCTCTTTTAATATTATTTAACACAATAAAAATAGAACCACTCAGCTTGGAGTATACTCCTCTTATCCTGATGCTGTCACTGCATCAGTCCTCAGTTTGTCCACCGCACACCGTTACCGTTGCCGTCACTCTTACATACGGCGTTCTTTCCCGGCGCTCGCCGCCACTTATAGGGACCTGGAGCAGCTTCTCTTAATGCTGGTCCCTGGAGATCCCTTTTACATTCCTGGGGGTTTGTCTTACTCGCTAGCGGTGCGAGAGTGTGGTGTATAAGAGTGACTGCTTATGGGTGTTGTGTTATAAAAGAAAGAGGACTTGCACACTAATACGTTATATTTAATAATAAAATTAATACAAGTGCCCTCTTCGAGCGGGCTAGGAGAAGTCTACCTAAAAACTAAAATCTTCTTTTTTTATAAATTCTCAATTGGCGTTCCAAGAGTTTCTAGAATGTTCCAAACTTCCAACGTGCCAGTCTTCACCACAAGGTTGCCAACATAAGGTCGTCACAGTACCTACCTACTTGTTTTTGGCATGTAATCAAACATTAACAGAAATATTTGTAGGTAGTTATTAGTTTTTATGCATTTATAATTATATTACAATTAAGGAGTGCCTCTGCAGCCGGCGCCGGGCCCCGAATGAGCTGCAAGCGCCAGCAATGTTACTTCAGGATTCCATGTTTTTCTGAGAATGTTTCTCAAAAGTTACTTGAATTTACAAAAAGTCTTATAAGTAGTTAAAATGTTCCAAAAAGACGGTAGCGAGGCGACGGCGTAGTAGGGCGCGCAAGCCTGTCCATTAAAGTGTACCTTAACCCAACCTTTGTAAGACGACGACGACGATGCTCCCGAGGTGACCGAGGTAGAGCTGAGAGCGGCGGTGCGTAGGCTGAATGCCAAAAACACCGCCCCAGGAGCCGATGGCTTTCATGGGAAAGCCTGGGTCCTGGCCTTGCAAGAGGCTCTCGGGCCTCGACTCAGAGGGCTTTTAAGCGCATGCTTAGAGAGGGGCCAGTTTCCACGTCGGTGGAAGACGGGGAAGCTGGTCCTGATCAAGAAGGTGGGGCGCCCTGCGGACTCTCCGTCCGCTTACCGGCCCATTGTGCTGCTCGACGAGGTGGGCAAGCTCTTTGAAAGAGTAATTGCAGACCGCCTCGTCGGGCAGTTGGTGCGGGTGGGGCCGGACCTGGCGGAGAGCCAGTACGGCTTCCGCAGGGGGCGCTCCACGGTGGACAGTCATGCGCGTAAGAGCCCTCACGACGGGGGATGCAGTGGCCCGGGGTAGGGTCGTCTTGGCGGTGTCTCTGGACATCGCCAATGCCTTCAACACCCTGCCCTGGAGTTGTATAGTGGAGGCACTCCGGTATCACCGGGTGCCGCCCTACCTCCGTCACGTAGTCGAGGCGTATCTGACAGACAGAGCCGTCATCTACCCCGGTCATCAGGGAGTATGGAACCGGCGAGAGACGTCGTGCGGTGTTCCACAGGGATCGGCCCTGGGGCCGCCCTTGTGGAACATCGGATACGACTGGGTGCTGCGCGCCGACCTCCCCACTGGCGTCAGCGTAGTGTGCTACGCTGACGACACGCTGGTCTTAGCGCAGGGGAGGTCGCACGAGGCGGCGGCCGACCGTATGACACGCGGGGTTGCGACAGTCATAGGGAGGATCCGGCAACTGGGACTCGAGGTGGCATTGCACAAGTCCGAGGCCATGTGTTTTCATGGTCCTCGGAACGCGCCACCTGCGGGTTCCCAGATCACGGTAGGAGGGGTTCGCATCGGCGTCGAGGGTACGATGAAGTACCAGGGACTCGTCCTCGACAGCCGGTGGAACTTCGTCGAACATTTTCGACGTTTGGCTCCCAGATTGGACAGGGCCGGGGCCGCCTTGAAGCGGCTCCTACCCAATCTGAGGGGGCCAAACGCCTCCTGCCGGAGGCCCTACGCGGGGATCGTGCGGTCCATGGCCCTCTACGGGGCACCGGCGTGGGCGCGTTCGTTGAGGCAGCGATCAGCTCGCCTGATGAACGCGTCCCAGAGGGTCATGGCGATCCGCATCATCCGAGGATACCGCACGATCTCCCGTGAGGCGGCGAGCCTCCTTGCCGGACTGTCACCGTGGGATCTGGAGGCAAAAATCCTCGCGCACCTGTACGAGTGGCGCGAGGAGGCCAAACGCCGGGGCGAAACTCCGCTGCCGCGACAACTCGCGGCTCGGCGGACCGAGCTCCGGCAGGATCTCATGGTGACATGGAGAGAGCGACTGTCGCAACCCAGCGCTGGGCACGCCACCATCGAGGCGGTAGTGCCCCTCTTTGAGGAGTGGCTGGAGAGGCGTCGCGGCGCCCTCACCTTCCGCCTGACGCAGGTGCTCACCGGACACGGCTGTTTCGGTAAGTACATGTGTCGGATCAAGGCGGAGGTGACCCCCGGGTGTTTCCATTGCGAGGATCGCCCAGTGGACACGGTGGAGCATACGGTGGAGGTTTGCCCCGCTTGGGCAGAGCACCGCCGTGTCCTCGTGGATGCGATAGGCGGCAGCGACCTCTCGCGCCGTGCCCTGGTTCAGGCCATGGTACGGAGCGAGAGGGAATGGGAGGCCGTCTCCTCCTTCTGCGAAGCAGTAATGCTCGCGAAGAGGGAGGCGGCATACGCTAGGGAGACTCGAACACAGCCGAGTCGCCCTAGCACTCCCAGCCGCAACCGCCGCCTGAGACGCCAGGGGGTTCGGACGCCGCGAGACGATCTCCGGCCACCGTAGACCCGGGCCTGCGGACGGCGAGTAGTAGGTAACTCGCCGTCCGATCAGCACCAGGCCCGAGAGTCGACGGCGCGTAGTGTTCCACGCGCGCCTCAAAGAGTTGTCAGCCAAGGGAAGGGGCCTGCCACGGCCGATGCCTGCCCGGGGGTGGAGGATAAATTCGAAAGGGTTACCTCGCCCCCGGGCACTCGAGGCAGGGAGGAACAGGGGTGGGTTTTAGTCAGTAAGAGTCTGACACACCCTTCCGCTCCACCCTAGAGCGGAAGAAGTCATAGGATGATTTCCCACCCCCCAAAAAAAAAAAAAAAACCCAACCTTTGTGACGTCCCTGGGCGAGTTGACATTGGGTATTCTTCCAGATTTAGGATTTCGCGCGTAGGTATTTTAAAGGCTAAACGGGCAATATTTTACTGCAATGGCTGCAACATAGTGCCCGGCAGCATTGCCAGCAATACCAGCCTGTCTATCCAATATTGCAGTAATGTTCCGGCCATATAGCCACACATGTTTGGCCACAGATAATATAATACTAGCCTAGCATTCGAAAATACTGAAATATTGCCAGGTCAGTTATATTGTTGAATCGTTTTCCAATGGAACCCTATAACTAATCCGCTGCCCATCCGTCCGGCAGTCTGTCTTTCAGCGGGCTGTATCTCATGATTCGTAATAGCTAGACAGTTGAAATTTTCACAGAATGTACATTTCTGTTGCCGCTACAACAACAAATAATAAAAAAAAAAATTAAAGGGGGCTCCCCTACTAGAAACGTGTTTTTTTGGTTTATGGTACGGAACCCTTCTTGTGCAAGGCCGATTCGCACTTGGCCGGTTTTTCTTTTAAAACAGTAAAAGCCGCTACGACGTGTGTCATTTCTTCAGCCATTGTTGCCTAATTGTGTAGCCCGTTTACGTGTGCGAATCATGGGCCATAGAGTTTATTTGGTTAAACCAACAACTGTTTACTTTACACAATACATTTACAATAAACTCTTTCGTAATATATTACATGGCCCAGCCGTTAGACTATGAAATGTTATAGACGGAACATCATTGGACATTAAATGAAGCAAGATCGTTAAAATGTGTGAGTGACCTTGACGAACGTAACGATGACGCATCGGCTTCTCATTTTGTCAATGTGAGCTTATTTCGCGTGAACAGATACAAGCCGGCTTCTCATTATGGTACTTCAGATAGCTGGATTTTGACACTCCGTCTATAACCTTTCATAGTCTAAGGCCCAGCCATAGATTGTTCAGCCATAAGCTGCAATTAAAATGATTTCGAGTTGGCCGAGAAATAGTTACCAATAGTACAGCCACACATTGTCGGGCAAGTAAATCCCGTTTAGAAGCATCTTACAACAAACCCGACCGCAACGAAGCAATCTTTCTTTCCTTTTCGCCCGCAGGCTGACGCAAAAAAAACAGGAAGTAAAGTGCATAGTAGGATCAGAATCAGAAGTATCCGGTCCTGCGGACGGCGAGCAGTGGGTAGCTCGCCGTCCGATGATCCGATCAGTACCAGGCCCGTGACTCGACCGCGCGTAGTGTTCCATGCGCGCCTCAAAGAAATTATTGTCAGCCACCACTGACGGGGCCAATCATGGCCGGTGCCTGCATGCCCAGGGGTAGCGAATAAATTCGTAACAGAGTTACCGCTCCCCTGGGCACTCAGGCAAGGAAGGAACAGGGGTGGGTTTTAATTAGTGTCCGACCGAAATTTCGGTTTCGGTTTCGGCCAATTTCGGCCAAAAAATCAAGTTTCGGCCCGAATTTCGGTTTCGGCCAAAAACGGCCGAACCCTTCGGCCGCGCCGAAACTTACAACATCGTACCTTCGGGTCGCGCTCGGCTATCGTCGGGCGCGCTCGGCACGGCTGTTGATCTCAGTAAGTATGTCAAAAACACTGTTTTTATTTTTAATTAGATAATTAGTTATAAAAAATAAAAAGTATAAGTATAGATTTGTTACTATATTATACTTGTTGATTTGTTATCATAACCTATGTTATGCACCTTACATAATAAAAAAAAAGGTTCGCTAAAATGATTACCAAAGGTGATCAATTTGATTATTTTGATTATCTAATTATATTTGAATTAGCCATTCGAGGCTAACTGATTGTGATATTTGTGAGTATAATTAAAATGTAAGTAACTGAAAATAAATAAACATAATATATGAGCATCATATTTTAATAATAAATTTGTTTTATTATAAACCACCATTAAAAAATCGCTAACTTTGTGTTACAAATAATGTATTTTTTTCACTTTATAGGGTAGTTAAATTTTCAAATAGAATCTCTGTAACTGTGCTGAAATTTCATTGTGATAAATCTTTGAAAGTAGAAACCTGTAATTATAGGTCGGCGAGATATTAATTTTAGAAAAAAACGGGCTTACTAACATTTTTTCGACTTTTAAAGGACTTTTTTTTTATAAAAGTCGGTTTCGGTTTCGGTTTCGGTTTCGGCCGAAACTACAATCAAACCCAACCTTCGGTTTCGGTTTCGGCAAAATAACATGTTTCGGTCGGTCACTAGTTTTAATCAATAAGAGTCTGACATGCCTAGATGTCATGGATGATTGCCCACCAAAAAAAAAAAATGTGTCAGTAGTATAATAAAGTTATAAAACTAAATAGTTTGTGTTCCTATTAGTGTAATAAGTGTGTAAAATGAGACAGTCAGTTTACAAGGTTTTGTAACTGAACACTGTGGACTTATCGAGAATCTGGATTTTGACTCGGGGGAAAAGTACCTACTCCATGCAATTTAGACTGAAGGCGGAACAAAATGAAAAACAAGAACGGCACGTTAATACTATCGACGAGTTTGTTCAAATAATTTATATTTTAACGAAAACTAACTTTTTAGTTCGAAACATATCCTTCGTTGAAGCGCTTCTTGCTTAGAAAAATCTAAATCATTATGTCAACATTCGTCGCAATAAAAAAATATCTTTTCGAAACAGATGAGATGCAGGATCACAAATCTCCGTTGGTACCATAATGGTGCCGATTCTGTTGTGCACAAACTAAACTTAATTTAAGCTATTGATATCTTTTTCTCTCTAATAAAACAAGAAGAAGACGTACGTAAATTAGAGCTGTCAAATTTAGTTGACCTAACGTAAAAACATGTCGACTAAAAACATGGTAAAGCGCAAGGCGTAAACTGGTTTGACATCTCTAACTTAGTTCATAGCTATAGCCGTCCTTTTCTCGCACTGTCTTTTAGTACAAGATGGCGATTCTCTAATCTCTAATTTTAGTTTAATTATTGAATAAGAGAATCGGCACCAATTTCAATTAAAACTTAGCACATGTCATGAGTTCGAAACTACACGTGCAATTATTTTTGCAATTTATTTTTAACTGAAAAGAATCAATATGAACACAATTGTATGATTTAGATCTTTTATAGCTAAAATATTGGATGAAACATACTTTTTACTTTTGCAACAGAAGCTGGAGAAAGTTGGCTTGAAAATCAGCAGAACCAAAACTGAATACATGTTCTGCGATTTCGGCGGTCTCTCCAGTTCTGAAGCTGTAGTGCTAGATGGCGCGCTTCTCCCAGTCTGCTCCGATTTTCGGTATCTCGGTTCACTCGTGCAAAGCGATGGCGAAATAGATCGGACTGTTAAGCACAGAATTAACACTGGATGGATGAAATGGCGGCAGGTCACCGGGACTATCTGTGACTCCCGCATTCCCCTAAAACTTAAGGGGAAGATTTATAAAACAATGGTCAGACCTGCTGTCTTGTATGGTTCAGAATGTTGGGCCACAAAAGGGATGAATGAAAAGCAATTGCATGTAGCTGAGATGAGAATGCTAAGGGCGATGTGTGGTGTTACGCGCATGGATAGAATTAGGAATGAGTATATAAGAGGAAGTCTGAAAGTGGCACCGCTGACTGAAAAGTTGTGTGGAAATCGGTTGTCGTGGTATGGGCATGTGATGCGGAGGAATGAAGAAAATGTCGTGAGGAAAGTCTTGTGTATGGATGTGGATGGCTATAAGAGTAGGGGAAGGCCAAAGAAACGATGGTTGGACTGTGTGAAAGAGGATATGGGTAAAAAAGGGGTGACTACAGAGATGACGACTAATAGAGGAGTATGGAAGAAAAAGACATGTTGCGCCGACCCCAAATAAATTGGGATAAGGGCAGGAGAATGATGATGATACTTTTTACTTTTACACTTATCCTATGAAGCTGAAATATATAGGCAAACACTCATTTTACTTTTAATTTTACAATTCCAAATAACAAACGCTGTTCCACACGCACACATTCAAAACGCTGTATGTGAATGACTATGGAGAGACATTTCAACATCGCGCAATTGAAGTTTTAACACGACTTTGCTTGAATACCGTGACCATTTTCTAAAACATCGGGGGTCAATAGCCTCGAGGGAAGCCAGTACTCGCCAAGCTGGTCTAAGTTGGCGGCCAGTCAGATAAGCCCAATCCAGATAATTATAGACTGAAACTAGTTAAATAGCACCTGGACAGCGGAATACAGGACGCACCACTTCCGAGGTAGATGTGTGGCTCACTCGACCCCTTTTTAACCGACTTCGGAAAAGGAGAAGGTTCTATGTTCGACTGTATGTTTTTTTTTATGTATGTCCACCGGTTTCTCTGTCAGTCTGTTGTGGACCAATTTTCAATTTTTTTTTTATTCGAAAGAATATACTCCCGAGGTGGTCCCATATAAATTTTATCGAAATTGCTTTACCGCTTTTTGAAAAACGAAAAATATGTATACATAGATGACGTTTTGGTTTCCTTCAAATGTTTAAATTCCACGTAGGTACCTTGTTATTGGGGTTTTGCGTTCTGGGGTACAACAACTAAAAAGTGAACAATAAAAAACCTTTTTTCAAAAAAAACAACTGACTTACAAAAAAGAAAACACAATAAAAATTTAAAAATAACTTTAATTTCGGAAGTCGGTGTCAAATAACGAAGTAATAAAATACAAACACCAAAACCACCACCACGGCAGTATATTCTTTCGGATAAAAAAAGAATTTAGAAAATCGGTCCACGACTGACAGAGAAATCGATGGACATAGATTGAAAAAAAAACATACTTATAGCCGAACATAGAACCGCCTCCCTTTTCGAAGTCGCGTAAAAAAGAGGTAGATAATTATACCACTGGCGCGCGCAAATTGTTGCAGACTTTAATTAGCCAATTGTAGCATTTGATTTAGTCGGGTAACAGGAGCGAGCGAAGAATTGTGTCCGTGGCGTGACAATAATAAATATTTATGATGCCAAGTTGTGTGACTGATAACTTGATAAGATTTTTAAAACTATGGTTCCAAGATAAATTTAAGAGTGAAGGAATTTCATACCATAATTACTATTCACTTTAGCACAGATAACAAAACTAGCGTACAGATGCCTCATCCTATACAAAGAAACGGTACCGCTGTAACTACGGGATTTCGACTTGCACAAGCAACTTTTGTTCTTCGTTCGGGCCCGTCCTCTACACCTCGCTAGATGGTGTTAGCAGCGACGGCTTGCAAGTTGAATGAATTTACGTATTAAAGAAATCTAAGAAATCTGCCGAAATTTAAGTTATTTCGCACTTTTTTTGGAAGTCGGTTCTATTATTTTGTAAAAAAGTTTTTATAAATGTTACATTGCCAAATACCAAACGCTGATCAACTTACACGCACACATACAAAACGTTGTATGTGAATGACTATAGAGAGCATCTGTCTATATTTTAAGGTTAACTCACTATAATCTTTTTATGATTTTTAGTTTTTACGCTAAGCTTAGTTCAGTAAAACTTAGTTTATAGAGCAAATGGTAAAATCGGCCCTAACTGCAAAGTCTGCTTGAAAAGTAATTTGTTTGGAGCTATTTAGTGGTTTCAGCTGTCGGGTTTTTTGAAATTTTTCAAGTTTTAGGGTTTCGTACCCGAAGGGTCCAAATGGAGCCCTATTGTTGTCACTCACGTGTCCGTCTGTCTGTCTGCCCGTCCGTCGTCTGTCACAAAATTTTGTTAGGTACGAAGCATTTTTTAACTTCCCATTGACTTGTGAACATGAAATTTTGTGATAATGTTTACTATAACGTGTACTTTACTAACAAATACCAATATTTGGTACGGAACCTTTAACGTACGAAAACCGATACGCAATAGGCCAGTTTTTTTATTTCCTACATTTTAGCGAAATATATTTTTTAAATCGCTTTCCGGACTATAACTGTTATAGTGCAAACCCCACATCATCATGTTACAAAAAAAAAACGATCACATTATTACCTAATAGTGGCCGCCATTTTTGTTTTTTTTTTTCAAAACTCATATAGCCTATGTCACTTTGGCGGCCAAGACCAATCTAATGATACCTTATTGTTTTATTGAAATCCATACCGGCCACGTAGGCTGCAGGACGTGTCAAAGAAATAGACATACAAACATACATACTCTCGTAAAACATTACACTCTTTCTGGGGTAGCCGGGTAAAACATAAAATATACAAAAAGTATTTGAAAATATAAAATATCCAAAAAGTATTTAAAAATATAAAATATCCAAAAAGTATTTAAAAATATAAAATATCCAAAAAGTTTAAAAAAAATACAAAATATCCAGAAAGTATTTAAAAAATATGAAATATCCGAAAACTATTTAAAAAATATAAAATATCCAAAAAGTATTTAAAGCATGCGCTGGGTTTTGAACCCGAGACATGCACGGCTGCTAAAGAGACATAGACGATAAAATCATTCTCACTCTTTCTCTGACAACAAATAAAAAATTAAGTATGTTCAAAAAACCCGACCGTAAAAAACAACTAAAAAATGCCAAATAAGTCTCTTTTTAAGCAGTCTGATGCAGTTTGTAGCACTTATTTTAGTTCCACTATTGATTTCATGCCACCAACAGCATCAGACTGCTTAAAAAGAGACTTGTTTGGAATTTTTTAGTTGTTTTTTACACTCGGGTTTTTTGAAAATATTTAATTTTTATGAAAGAAAATAGATTAGATAGATAGAATTTTAAATAGATTAGATAGAGAATAGATAGAATTTTTTAAGAGAAAATATTTACTCGTTTCTTTGGAACGTTTGTTTTTTTTTTAATTTATGACTACAAAGAATAGTTGAAACCATAACTTTAATTTCCGTAACAAATGAGATGCAGGATCGTCAACCTCCGTACCATAATGTTAACTAAAACGTAGCTCATGTAATGAGTTCGAAACCGCGCAAGCGCAATTATTATTGCATTTTATTTTTAACTGAAAATAATCAATAGGAACACATTTGTATGATTTATGACATCTTTTGGGGTTAAAATATAGAAAAAAAAACATGCAACAAACAATGCTGGTTAGACTTACACGCACACATTGAAAACGCTGTATGTGAATGTGAATGATTACGGAGAGAGTCCTACATCGCGTAGTTAAAGTTTTCGCACTGCTTTGCATATATACCGTGACCGTTTTCTATAACATCGGGGTCCAATCGCCTCGAGGGAAGCCAGTACTCGCCAAGCTGGTCTAAGTTGGCGCCAATCAGATGTACCCAACCCGTGAGGGCGGGCCGGTAAATTAGTAATACTGTACAGAGAGAAAAGACTGACAGTAACATCGCGCCTGGTCACCGGAGCTACAGGCCGCACCACCTCCGAGGATGATGTAATATAACACGGGTCTCGACCCCCCTTTTTTACAGAAATTTTTAGATCATCCAATGACTTCTCCCGCTCTGGGTGGAGCGGGAGGGCGTGTCAGACTCTTACTGACTAAAGCCCACCCCTGTTCCTTCCTTGCCTGAGTGCCCAGGGGTGCGGTAACTCATTTTCAGAATTTATCCGCTACCCCTAGGATGCAGGCACCGGTCACGATGGGCCCCGTTAGTGGTGGCCGACACTAATCTCTTTGAGGCGCGCGTGGAACACTACGTGCCGTCGACTCACGGGCCTGGTGCTGATCGGACGGCGAGCTACCCATTGCTCGCCGTCCGCTGGCCCGGTCTACGGTGGCCGGAGATCGTACCTCCAGTACCTCTCCTGTACCCAACCCGTGAGGGCGGTAAATTAGTAATACTGTACAGAGAGAAAATACTGACAGTAACATCGCGCCTGGTCACCGGAGCTACAGGCCGCACCACCTCCGAGGATGATGTAATATAACACGGGTCTCGAACCCCCCTTTTTAGGGTTTCATAGTCCTAACACCAATGAGAATTATTATTATAGTCATTCCCTAATAAAAAGAAACCCTTGTAGTTTCGGTCTGTCCGTCTGTCCGTCCGAGGCATAGCTAAGAGACTATTAGTACTAGAAAGCTGCAATTTTTCATGTATATATTTTTTAAATCATTTAGAAGTACCACGAGGTCCACGAGGTACCACCTCACCTTATTACGGGGCTCCGTCGCCTTTCCTTACTTCCGACCATCGTGTCGTTAGCACGTAACACCCTCCTATTTCAACAGGTATTGTTAGATGTAGGTAACCTTATACGAGAGGTTAGTAGAACTACTGATTACAAGTTCAGGTTTTTGATCAAAATACTGGATTATATCAGGTTTATGATAACATAATGAAATAATTTTGTCGTCCGGTTTTTGATTAATAGCCTAGTTTTTTGATCAAAAACCTGATGTTGTTGACATGTAGATGATATTTTTGTTTCCTTCAATTACGAGTATGTTCAAATTCCATGTTTCATGTTATTGGGGTTTTTAAATCGGGCGTAACTGTTATATTTAGTTTTAGTTCCGGGGTTTAACAACTAAAAAGTAAAAAAATACAAAACTTTTTTACAAAAAATACAACCGACTTCCAAAAACACTAACTACAAACACTAAAAATTAATAAAAAATAAATTTTATTTCCGAAGTCGGTGTCAAATAACGAAGAAAGAAAATACAAACACCGACATCCGAAGTTAAAGATATTGGTGCCGATTCTCTTATTCAATAACTAAACTAAAATTAGAGAATCGCTATCTTTTACTAAAAGGCAGTGCAAGAATAGGACAGCTATAGTGAAGAACTAAGTTAGTGATGTCAAATTAGTTTACGCCTTGCGCTTTACCGTGTTTTTAGTCGACATATTTTTACGTGTACCCTTAATTTATATGAAAATATTAGGTCAACTAAATTTGACAACTCTAATTTACGTCCGTCTCTTTGTTCGACAAAAAGATAGCAATAGCCTAAATTAAGTTAAGTTTGTGCACAACAGAATTGGCACCAATATTTAATTATCACTGCGTGATTACAGCATGGAACAAAAACCCTGTCCGATCCAAAAAAGACGTATTCCTGGTTTAACATGGTTTGACGACACGGTTGGCGCAGTGGTTGTGATCGGCTGCTGCGCTGCGTGTCACGGGTTCGATCCCCGCACGGAACAAATATTTGTATAGCCTACAGATAGTTGTTCCGGGTCTGGGTGTCTTGTGTATGTGAGATTTCATGTTTGTAAACGCACCCACGATACAGGAGTAATTCCTAGTGTGGGGTAATGTTATATACGTGCTAGAAAAAATTGTAAAAAAATGTAGCTCATAAAAACCAAAATTTATAGATTTTTTATTTTTATAAAATATGCGAAATTTGACACTAAATATGGTAAATTTTCATAAGTTGACAACACTCCACCGGCCAGCGAAATCTTTTCATTTTTACCTATTTTTTAACCGATTTCGAAAAAGGAGGCGAATCTATGTTCGACTGTGTGTATGTTTTTTGTTTATGTATGTCCACCGATTTCTCTGTCAGTTGTGGACCGATTTTCAAAATTATTTTTTCATCCGAAAGAATATACTCCCGAGGTGGTCCCATATAAATTTTATTGAAATTGCTTTAGCGCTTTTTGAAAACTGGACAAAAACGAAAAATACGTATACATAGATGACGATTTGGTTTTCTCCAATTACGAGTATGTTTAAATTCCACGTTCCATTTTATTGGGGTTTTTAGTTTTGGGGTATATATAATAACTAAAAAGTGAAATATAAAAAACTTTTTTACAAAAAAAAAAATCAACCGACTTCCAAAAAAAGAAAATACACTAAAAATGAAAAAATAACTTTAATTTCGGCAGTCGGTGTCAAGAAACGAAGAAATAAAATACAAACTACAACTGAAAAGTCGGTTGTTTTTTTTTATAAAAAAGTTTTTAATTTCAAACGATACCGCCGATTTCTATTAAGTTGTGTTAACAATACATAGACATACGATCGCAGCAATTGCGGTTGATTTGCTGTCAATTTTTGAAGAGTTCCATTGTCTGTCTCCGAAACCTATCATCAGATCTATATGAAATTTAAATGGGGCCATTTCGGAACAAACCCCTTTCAAACAAAAAAAGAAATTTGCAGATCCGTCAATATATGACGGAGTTATGCCGGATATACATAAAAAAAAATACAAACATACGAATGGATAACCTCCTCCCTTTGGAAGTCGGTTAAAAAGGGGTCAAGAGCTAACCGTGAAGTTAACCATCGTCCTCATAGGTGTCCTGTTTCCAATGTAGTAATAGTGTCTTGGAGGTGACCGCCAAATTAGACCAGCTTGGCAAGCACAGGTTCACATCGAGGCGATGGACCACGATATACGAGCGGAGGGTGATCTGTGCTTGCTAAGGGGTGCGAAAACTTTACTTGCGCGATTCAGGAATTATACGAAATTTTGGGGAGTAATATGCAATTGGATACTGATAACTATAAAAAAACATAACCCTATCTCTGGCGCGGTCGGGTAAAATAAGTTGGAAATTTATAAACAAAAATGTTACTTACTTGGTACTTACTACTTATTTATAAACAAAAATGTTACTTATTTGGTACTTACTACTTATTTTTCTTCGTAAAGTAACAATTATTTAATTATTTTACTTTAATCTTTAAGAATTAATCAAGGAATCGTATTTTAGTATGTAAATACTGTGTAGTGTTTTCTGATTCTATCAAAACACATAAATAACCACAGTTTAAATAAAAAAAATATCCAAAAAGTAATTATTACGTGCGCTGGGTTTTGAACCCGAGACGTAAAGAGACGGATGATAAAATTCTCTCTCACTCTCTCACCGAGGACATCAAATACAATGGTAGATTTTGACGGTAGTTGAGTATTTAAATGATAATGCTTTGGAGGTGTTACTGACCTACCCCGCTTTTTATCAAGGTGTCAAATTTTTATTTTGTACGAATGATAAACGGAATCCTAGGATCACTCGGTGTATCTGTCTGTCCGCCTGTCACAGCCAATTTGCTCAAAATCTACTGGAACTCAGAACTGCTTAGAATCTTCGGGTACGAAACGCTAAAAAACGCTTGCCTCATTTTCGAAATCTGTCAGAAATCCTTGATAAATTACACGTGTGCGAACATTTAGGGGAAAAAAACCCTCCGAATTAAACAGGATTCTGCACCTTAACAGTTAGGGTAATAAGGACCAGTTTTGTAGTAGTTGAGTTGAAAAATCTAATATTGGTTTCTGGCTATTTAAATTAATTATCAAAACTCTGCAGACCTAATGGCTAGGTACGGAACTACGGATAGATATCCGTTATCAATGTACCTACCTAATTACACTAAGTTATATTGATACGTTATATTTCATCCGATTCGATTTTATTAAAAATGCGCTCAGTGTTTCAACACCATGCGGTGACAGGATGCTACAATTCTGTGCGGATCGCCCAGAAAACACGGTGGAGCATACGGTGGAGATCTGCTCCACTTGGGCAGAGCACCGCCGTGTAGGAGTGGAGGCGATCGGCGACAGCGACCTCTCGCGCCCGGCCCTGGTCCAGGCCATGGTATGGAGCGAGAGGGAATGGGATTCAGTCTCCGCCTTCTGCGAAGCAGTAATGCTCGCGAAGGAGGAGTCGGAGCGGGTGAGGGAGACTCAACGGAGTCTCCCTCGCGCCCCCAGCCGCAGCCGCTGCAGGAGACGCCACGGGCATCGGGGGTCGCGGGACTATCTCCGGCCACCGCAGACGCGGGCCAACGGACGGCGCGTAATGGGTAGTTTGCCTTCCGACCAGCACCAGCCCCGAGAGTCGACGATGCGTAGTGTTCCACGCGCGCTTGTCAGCCACCACTGACGGGGCCCGTCATGGCTAATGCATGCATGCCAAGTGGTCGCGGATAAATTCGTAACAGAGTTACCGCGCCCTTGGGCACTCATACAAGGAAGGAATAGGGCTTTCTTTTTTTTTGGTTGGGTGGGAAATCGTCCAATGACATCTCCCGCTCTGGGTGGAGCGGGAGGGCGTGTCAGACTCTTACTGACTAAAACCCACCCCTGTTCCTTCCCTGCCTGAGTGCCCAGGGGTGCGGTAACTCTGTTAAGAATTTATCTGCTACCCCTAGGTATGCAGGCACCGGCCACGATGGGCCCCGTCAGTGGTGACTGACAATCATCTCTTTGCGACGCGCCGTCGACTCACGGGTCTGGTGCTGATCGGACGGCGAGCTACCCACTGCTCGCCGTCCGCAGGCCCGGGTCTACGGTGGCCGGAGATCGTCTCTCGACGTCCTACGCCCAGTGGGTAGCGGCCTGCGGTGGTAGCGGCCGGGGCCGTGAGGGCCGCTCCGTTGAGCTTCCCTCACGCGTCCCGCCTCCGCCTACGCGAGCATTACTGCTTCGCAGAAGAAGGAGGCCGCTTCCCATTCCCTCTCGCTCCGTACCATGGCCTGAACCAGGGCCGGAAGGAACAGGGATGGGTTTTAGTCAGTAAAAGTCTGACACTCCCTCCCGCTCCGCCCAGAGCGGGAGAAGTCATTGGATGATTTCCCACCACCCCAAAAAAAAAAGGTTCCTACAATTCTAGTGACATGTGTCACATGCGCAAGCGATGCGCATTGTGAAATTATGGAGCCTAAATTATTTTCGACTTGACTGTAACTGCGTGGAGTTGCACTCGCAGCTAACTTCACACACATGCATAGGCGGGGTAAGGCGTGGGCGACGTGGGCCACCGCCTACGGCCTCGCGGTCCTGCAGGCGTATTCGCTAACTCAGTTGACATCAATTTGATAGTCACTATGCAGTACATTGCTCGGTGGACATCGATTATAATAGGCACTACGGTTTTCATAAACGTCAATTGAAACAGCAATGTACGGCAAAGTGCCTATCAAATTGATGTCAACTGAGTTAGCGAATACACCTGCAGGCTGCAAGTGTCTTCCACTTCGGTCGACATCGATTATAATAGGAACTACGTGGTACATTTTTAACCGACTTCAAAAAGAAAGAAGTCATCACTTCGGATGTTTGCATTATGTATGTTCGGCTCCGTCATTTACAGACGGATTTGCAAATTTTTTTTTTTGTTCGAAAGTGTTTTGTTCCGAAATGGGTCCATTTAAATTTCATATAGATCTGATGATGGGCTTCGGAGACAAACAACGAAACTCTTCAAAAATTGACAGCAAATCAATCGCGATTGCTGTGATCGTATGTCTATGAATTGTTAGAACAGTTTAACGGGGAACCACAACTCATCATCAGCTTCCTGCCCTTATCCCATGTTACATGGGGTCGGCGCAACACGTTTTTTTCTTCCATTCTGTCCTGTCAGCCGTCACGCTATCACTCACTCCCTTTTCTTTCATATCACTCCTCACACAATCCATCCATCCTTTCTTTGGCCTCCCTCTCCCTCTCCATCCATCCACATTTATATTCATAATCTTTTTTAGTTACATGTGTTTCCTCTTTACATAACCATACCAAGATAAGCGGTTCCCTTTCAACTTTTCACAACTAAAAAGTGAAAAATAAAAACCTTTTTCCAAAAAAATAGAACCGACTTCCAAAGAAAGAGGAAAATAACTTTAATTTCGGAAATCGGTGTCAAAAATCGAAGACACAAACCAGAAACACCGACTTCCAAAATTAAAGTTTCTCTTTTTTTGGAAGTCGGTTCTATATTTTTGTATTTGTTTTTGTTTTCCTAAACGTCAAAGCAGCAATATACTGCAAATTGCCTATTATTAAGTACCTCAAATTGATGTCAACTGAGTTAGTGTATACACCTGCTGGGGGCCTCGCGACTCAAAAATGACGCGACCAAAACGTGTTTACTCGTTTTGTCCTATCCGAGACTTGACTCCAAAATGTCTGAGCTGGCTTCGCTGGTTGTCTTGCAGCCTGGTTTATCTTGGTTATGTCAGTGCAAGACGCAAGAAAAGTTAACCCGAGACTTCGAGGTCGCTTCACACGCTATTCCATACTATCTCATCGTTCTTATGATTTTCTGTAAGACTTCACAAAGTTGCTATTATTTCTTAGTGTCATCATCTTCCTGCCCTTATCCCATGTTACTTGGGGCCAGCGCAACACGTTTTTTTTCCATTCTGTCCTGTCAGCCGTCACGCTATCACTAACACCCTATTATTACTATTAACGTATGGATGGTAAAACAAAAGTTAACGTCTCCACTTCGGGGTGCTAATATTTTCGAGCTCGCTTCGTTCGCTCCAGCACGAGCGCAGCGCAGCGTCGCCTACGCATTTCTGTTTATCACGCTTCTCAATAGCTAGAAAACCAATCAAAGTATAGGAAACACTTGCGCCGGTCGAATGTGCTATTATTTTGTATTTCAAAGTCATTGATTTGTATGTCAATGTTCAAAGTTTTTTTATTAATAAAAACCGTCTTAGTACGTCCACATTAAATTTAGATCCTGCCCCGCCACCGCCAAGCCATAACGTTTGAGGATACCTATCGGGCTACCTCATCTCGTGCTTCATATATAAATACTGCATGTTAATAACGTGGACCTCCTTACCCGTCAGGCCCCGGAACAGCAGACACAATTAAAAACGGATTAAAGAGTGATGTACCTCGTCGCCTAGTCATAGCCCTTTTTTAACCTTTAGTAGTGGAGAGTTAAGTCCCTACTACATGTTATGTTAATGTAGTTAGAATAACATCATCATCATCATTCTCCTGCCCTTATCCCAATTTATTTGTGTAAAAAAGATGGAATTTTATAGAAAATAAATGTTTCAAAATACCTACTTTTTTTTTCAAAAAGTTACAATTACCGTCAAACGGGGTGAATACGGACGCCGGGGTAAATAGAAACAAAACTTTGAAGGGGTATTTCAACACGAGTTTAAGAGTATCAAACAAGAGTTTTCGTTATCTGAGGGCACGGCAGTGCCGGGCCAAGTCGAGCGTGAAACAACACTGCCGTACCATCCTTTTCTGGAACCATTTTGCCGCATTTTCAGGCCCCAATTTGAGAACCTCTGGATGGGACCAGAACGCTGAAATTCGTCATCTATCGAAACATCTATCGAGCGAATATTCAGAGCAATTTTTTCGTATGCTAGCCAGTAAGGATTGAAACCGGAAGTTTGTTTTTATTTATTTTTTGCGATATTTTGAGGTATGTCTCTTTGCTGTCAGACGTGGGGCATTTTTGAGAATAAAATAGAATAGAATAGAATAGAATACTCTTTATTGTGTGTGTGTTTATTATGTGTTCTTATTATTTAAGGGAGAGCAAAGACCTCTCTTTCTTTCTTTCTTTGGATGCCTGTTTTTTTTTATAATTCATAACTTTATAGATTTACTAATGAAAGCATAACTTTTCGTAACAGATGAGATGCAGGATCGTCCACCGTCGTGCCATAATGTCGACCATAGACTAATCTTTTTTTTTTGATAAATAAAAAACAACCGACTTCCAAAAAAAAAAATACACTAAAAATTTAAAAATAACTTTAATTTCGGAAGTCGGTGTTTTTATTTTATTTCTTCGGTATTTGACACCAACTTCCGAAATTAAAGTTATTTTTAAATTTGTAGTGTATTTTTTTTTGGAAGTCGGTTGTTTTTTTTTTGTAAAAAAGTTTTTATTTTTCGCTTTTTAGTTGTTATACCCCCGAACTAAAAACCCCAATAACATGGAACGTGGAATTTAAACATTTGGAGAACACAAAAACGTCATCAAGATCTGCGTATTTTTCGTTTTTGTACAGTTTCTCAAAAAGCGCTAAAGCAACTTCGATAAAATTTATATGGAACCACCTCGGTAGTATATTCTTCCGGATAAAAAAAGAATTTTGAAAATCAGTCCACAACTGACGGAGAAATGCGCGGACATACATAAAAATAAAAAAAACATACAGTCGAACATAGAACCTCCTCCTTTTTCGAAAGTCGGTTAAAAAATCAATTGCTGAATGTATGTAAGCGCATCACTTCAGAACGGCTGCACCTATTTGGCTGACTCTTTTTTTGTTGTGTTCGTAATTGTCAGGTCAAGGTTTTTATGAAAGAAAATTTGGATAAATCGAAAAAAATAATTGCACCCGTATGAAAGGGCAATTTTTTTTTCGGCGGGTCGCTAGGTGTATAATATGATGTCACCTAAAACTTAGCTCATGTCATGAGCTCGAAACCACGCAAGCACAATAATTTTTGCATTTTTTTAACTGGTAAGAATTAAAAGAACACCATTTGTATGATTTTAGACTTTTTTTGAGGCTAAAATATTGGATGAAACATACTTTTTCGGGTCCTGTACACGAAGGATCCAAACGAATCCCTATTGCTGTTACTCACGTGTCCGTCTGTCCGATTATCTGTCTGTCCGTCGTCAGTCACACAGGCTTTATAGGCAAATGGTTGGAGCTACAGTCAAATTGCTAAATTACAAACGCTGATCTAATTACACGCACACATTCAAAACGCTGTATGTGAATGATTACTCATTACGCAGAGAGATTCCTACATCGCGCAATTAAAATTTTCGCACGAGTTTGCTTAAATAAAGTAACCCTTTTCTAAAACATCGGGGGTCCTATCTCCTCGAGGGAAGCCAATACTTACCAGCCTGGCTGCGGCTGGAAAGCTAGGATGGTAATGTTGGTAATCTGTACAGAACCCACCTCCGAGAAGATGTATCCGCGGCTCAAGGGTATCTTGACCCCTATTTTACAGAAATTTTCGCCTTTCTTTGAGTTTCTTACCAAAAGACTAAAAAAACTTGTCAATAATAATTACAAATAGACATGTGTTTTTGAAGCTTATTTTTTAAGTATACCCCACATTTTTTTTTAATTTTTTTATCTTTATTTGTTTTATAGAGGGTTTAATCACAAACTGATTATGCCACCCTCATCGGTACAAACAATTATTAATTATGTTCTAAAACCTATTTTAGCTAATTTATACAAGGATCTTGCATCCTTTGATAAAGGAAACGCAAGAACACTGTTACATTTACCAACATCCATTGATTTGGGTAAAACTAAATTTCTTTCGGCCTCTTTCCGGACGCATTCCATCAGTATATGATATGTATCTTCTACTGTACAACACTCCGGACAGTCTGGTGGAGTAACTTTACCCATAAGGTTTACCCATAAGGTTTCTTATTATTTTAAGGAGGGCAAAGACCTCTCTTCGTTATTCCTATCTTTATAGATTTACTTATGAAAGCACAACTTATCGTAACAGATGAGATGCAGGATCGTCAACCGTCGTGCCATACTGTCGACCATAGACTAATCTTTTTTTTTGATAAATAAAAATCAATTGCTGAATGTATGTAAGCGCATCACTTCAGAACGGCTGCACCTATTTGGCTGATTCTTTTTTTGTTGTGTTCGTAATTATCAGGTCAAGGTTTTGATGACAGAAAATTTGGATAAAACGAAAAAAAAAATGCACCCGTGTGAAGGGGCATTTTTTTTTCGGCGTGTCGCTACTAAACTTAGCTCATGTCATGAGTTCGAAACCACGCAAGCGCAATAATTTTTGTACTTTTTTAACTGGTAAGAATTAAAAGAACACCATTTGTATGATTTTAGACTTTTTTTGAGGCTAAAATATTGGATGAAACATACTTTTTCGGGTTCTGTACCCGAAGGATCCAAACGAAGCCCTATTGCTGTTTCTCACGTGTCCGTCTGTCCGATTGTCTGTCTGTCCGTCGTCAGTCACACAGGTTTTATAGGCAAACGGTTGGAGCTACAGTCAAAATTGCTAAATTCCAAACGCTCTGATCTAATTACACGCACACATTCAAAACGCTGTATGTGAATGATTACGCAGAGAGATTCCTACATCGCGCAATTAAAGTTTTCGCACGACTTTGCTTAAATACCGTGACCCTTTTCTAAAACATCGGGGGTCCTATCTCCTCGAGGGAAGCCAATACTTACCAGCCTGGCTGCGGCTGGAAAGCTAGGATGGTAATGTTGGTGTTCTGTACAGAACCCACCTGCGAGAATACATCTCCTCGAGGGAAGCCAATACTTACCAGCCTGGCTGCGGCTGGCAAGCTAGGATGGTAATGTAGTGGTAATCTGTACAGAACCCACCTCCGAGAAGATGTATCCGAGGCTCAAGGGTATCTCGACCCCTATTTTACAGAAATTTTCGCCTTTCTTTGAGTTTCTTAACAAAAGAATAAAAAAACTTGTCAATAATAATTACAAATAGACATGTGCTTTTGACGCTTATTTTTTAAGTATACCCCACATTTAAAAAGAATAAGCGTTAATTACTACTGAAGCAGAAGTACTTTGTGATACAGTGTTTGATAGGTACCTTAGGTACCTACCCTCTGTTTACTTTTAAATTATCGGCGGCAATATGGCCAAAATCTAGTAGGTCTAGGTACCTACCTACTTGTTTTTGGCATGTAATCAAACATTAACAGAAATATTTGTAGGTAGTTATTAGATTTTATGCATTTATAATTACATTACAATTAAGGAGTGCCTCTGCAGCCGGCGCCGGGCCCCGAATTAGCTGCAAGCGCCAGCAATGTTACTTCAGGATTCCATGTTTTTCTGGTAATGTTTCTCAAAAGTTACTTGAATTTACAAAAAGTCTTGTAGTTAAAATGTTCCAAAAAGCCGGTAGGGCGCGAAAGCCTGTCCATTAAAGTGTACCTCAACCCAACCTTTGTGACGTTCCTGGCCGAGTTGACATTGGGTATTCTTTCAGATTAAGGATTTCGCGCGCATGTATTTTAAAGGTGCTTCTAAACGGGCAATATATTACTGCAATGTGTGGCTGTAACACAGTGCCCGGCAACATTGCCAGCAATACCAGCCTGACTATGCAATATTGCAGTAATGTCCCGGTCATATAGCCACACATGTTTGGCCACAGATAATATAATACTATAGCGTAGCATTTGAAAATACAGCATGTAACAAAAACCCTGTCCGATCCAATAAAGGCGTATTCCTGGTTTATCATACTTACTAGAAAAATAGTAAAAAAAATGTAACTCATAAAAACGAAAAGTTATAGATTTTTAATTTTTATAAAATATGCGAAATTTGACACTAAATATGGCAAATTTTCATAAGTTGACAACACTCCACCGGCCGGCGAAATCTTTTCATTTTTACCTATTTTTATTTCAAACGATACCGCCCGTGCCTGCACTAGCCGCGTTGTAGGCACTCTCGCCCTTTATAGTTATTATAATATCATACTCTCTCACTTTGACTCTCGCTCAGGCGGCTTCTTTGATAAGTTTTTCTGTAGGACTATGTCGAGCGCTCGGTCACACACAGTATAAATATGGACAGTATGGAAACTAAGCCTATTTGTTGAGATAATTACCTGCGCTCCATTAGAGAGCTAGGGTTGTCACTGTTAATGTTTGGAAAAAATTCTATGTAAGATGCTTTATAGTTGCCGCGTAATTTGAAAAACATTAAGATATTCCACAAAGGCCCGTACCCTTTTTTTAACCGACTTCGAAAAAGGAGGTGGTTATCAATTCGGATGTTTGAATTTATTTTTTATTTTTTTTTTATGTATGTTCGGGCATAACTCCGTCATATATTGACGGATTTGCAAAACTATTTTTTTGTTCGAAAGGGGTTTATTCCGAAATGGTCCCGTTTAAATTTCAAAAAGATCTGATGATGGGTTTCGCAGACAGACAACGGAACTCTTCAAAAATTGACAGAAAATCAACCGCGATTGCTGCTATCGTATGTCTATGAATTGTTAACACAGTTTAATGGGGAGCCACAACTAAAAAGTGAAAAATAAAAAACTTTTTTACAAAAAAAATAAAAACTTTTTTACAAAAAAATAGAACCGACTTCCAAAGAAAGTGCAAATAACTTTAATTTCGGAAGTCGGTGTTCCTGTTTTGTGTCTTCGTTTTTTGACACCGACTTCCGAAATTAAAGTTATTTGCACTTTTTTTGGAAGTCGGTTCTATTTTTTTTGTAAAAAAGTTTTTATTTTCACGTTTTCGAGGGTGTTAAAGAGAAGTCAAAATGCGCGGCACTCGGCCGATAGCCAGTTAACCCTGCGGCAGCGCTGAAAATGCGTGTGATGTAAATAAAAACCATTAACATTTTAAAAAACGTATTTATTTTTCATAATTAAATCATTGTACCTTTCAAGATCAGCAGGGAGTTTAAAAATATAATGTAATATGCTTAGTTATTGATAAATAATTCATCCCAGAATAATATAGGGTTTATTAGACAAGAAATCAGCGTACAATATTATTTGACATACAGCACTACAATGACAACTATAGAGTTACATAAATTTAGTCTATTACATTCTCCCCAACCTAATTTGTGATGTAATCCCCAAAGTAACTCGGAGGTCGGCGTTCTCTGGTGGAGCGGCGCGGGCCTTCAAGCTCGTGTGCGCTTGAAGCCGGAACTTGCCTTTCATCAGCAGAGCTGCATGGTACGTCTTCAGGCTCTCCTACATCAGTCGGCTCCTGTTCGGGTGAAAGCTCTTCAAATTCAGTTGCATTAGGTGCATTTTCAGCAGATGGCGCCAACTGTCTATTGGACACAACCACATCTCTTCCATTCGATAACCGAACATGGGAATGTAGCGGGTTGACCTCCAATAAATCCACTTCATCAACTATCGGATCATATTTACTTGATCTGACATTATTTTTAAGCAGAGCTTTCTTACCTTCAGCTAACCAGGTAGGCATCGATTGCCCATTTGACGATCGTCTCGGGTGGGAAAACATTCTTTCATGGGGTGTACACCCAGTAGACGTGCAAAGTAATGAACGAACGGAATGTAAGGCCTGTGTTAGGACGTTTTCCCAGGCTGTAATGGGTAGATTAAGAGTCTTCAAAGCTAGTTGAATGGTTTTCCATAATATACCATTGTACCTCTCTGTTTGTCCATTACCCTGTGGGTTATATGGAGTCGTATAGCTCGTGGCTACGCCCAGATTATGTAGAAAGCTTTTCACTTCAGCAGATATAAAACTAGATCCCCGGTCGGAATGGATGTAGGTTGGTATTCCAAAAATTGCAAATAATGCAGTCAACTTCTTCTTTACAGTACTGGCACTCAAATCAGAGCAAGGAAAGGCAAACGGAAATCTGGAAACTTCGTCAATTACTGTCAGGATATACTTATTCGGCGTCGAACTTGGCAAAGGACCTTTGAAATCTATTGAAAGCCTTTCTAAAGGTGCTGTCGCTTTTATCAAAGTGCCAGATGATCGCATAAATCTCGGTTTTATCTCTAAACAGGTAGGGCATGCAGCTGTAACACGCCTCACATCCTCGACAGAGAAAGGAAGGTTTTTCGATCTCACCCAATGCACCATTCGAGTAACACCTGGGTGGCAGAGATTATTATGTAACTGCTGTAAATTGTTTATCGATGTCGAAGCTAAAATATTATTAACTCGAGATAGAGCATCTGCTACAACATTCTCCTTTCCTGGGCGATATACGATGTCGAAATTAAAGTTGGATAGTTCTAGTCTCCATCGCTGTATCTTGTCATTTTTAATTTTGGAATGTCTAAGTTTTTGATCAAACATAAATGCAATAGATCTTTGATCAGTTATCAATTTGAAATTACGACCTATCAAGAATTGTCTCCATTTTCTCAAACTTTCAACCATGGCAGGGGCTTCCTTTTCTATAGCGGGCTGGTTCTTTTCGCTATTTGAGAGAGTTCGTGAAAAAAAAGCAACTGGTCTTCCTTCTTGAGACAAAGTCGCCGCCAAAGCGTAGTCGGATGCATCTGTCTCCACTGTCAGGGGTATTTTACTGTCTATTATGTCGATAGCGGCTTTTGCTATTTCTGTTTTAATTGATTTGAATGCATTTACAGCTTCGTCTGTCATAGGATAAGATTCATTAATAACAAGTGGATGTATGTTTGCGGAGAAATTCGCGATCCATTTGGCATAATGTGCAAACATACCCAAAGCTCTCTTCAGGGTGGCAGAGTCAGCAGGAACCGGCATTTCTAAGAGGGGTTGCAGCCGCTCTGGATCGGGTTTAATCATCCCACTGGAAATTTTATACCCTAGTAAATTAATTTCGGTTTTTGAAAATTCACTTTTACCAATATTAAGTGTCAAATTGTATCTGGTGGCTACCTCTTTGAATCTACGTAGTTTCTCATCATGGTCGGCTTGATCTATGGCAAAAACAGTTATATCATCCAAATATATGTAAATACCTTTAAGTTTCTCATTCTCTATGATGCTTTTGATAGCTCGTTGGAATGCTGCCACTCCATTCGTGACTCCAAATGGAATGCGCCTAAATTGATATAGGTTTCCACATGCTTCAAAAGCTGTGTATTGTTTATCTTCCTCTTTGATTGCGAATTGATGATAGGCGCTTTTCAAATCAATTTTGCTAAATATCTTATACTTAGCAACATTTTTCACAATATCATCGATTAAAGGGAGTGGAAATGCGTCTAACAGCGTAAATCTATTAATAGTTTGAGAATAATCAATCACCATTCTTTTTCTATGATGTTCACTTGATGTAACAAGAACTTGGGCTCTCCATGGTGAATGACTCGGCTCAATAACGCTGTCCGACAAAAGCTTTTGTATTTCATCTTCAATAAAATGTGAATCAGCCTCGGAGTATCTCCTCGATTTGATTGCAATAGGCTTATCAAAGGGCAACAAATTATTAAATAGACTCACAGGTTCAACATTAGCCTGTGCTACAGCGCAAATCTTTAAAGACGGCTTCTGTCCTCCAAAATTAATTTCTAGACCCTCATGTTTTATAAGTACGTCGTGGCCTAGTATCACATCTGAGCAGAGACCATCCATGATCAATAGGTTGACGTTAAGTTTCTGGTTTCGTAGTTCTAGCGTCAGAGGACATAAGCCCGTTACTTGAGATGTAAGGTTTGACTGGGCCATTGTGATCTTTTGCTCACATGGTATCTTCAGTAACTTATAGTAATCGACCAACTTTTTGTCGATGAAACTAGCAGTGCTGCCTGTGTCGATAAGAGCTCGTGCTAGGATATTGTTGTTTATTACGGCTTGTACAGTAGCTTTACTCAGATCACTGGCAGCGGCGGACGTAATACATGACAAAGTTTCCTTAGAGTTATCATCGGTGAAGAGTGCAGCATTTTGTTGAGATTTGTTTCTGCACACTTTAGAAAAATGTCCTCTTCTACCGCACGATAGACATGTACTAGCAGCGGGACAATTTCGCCTTTGATGTCGTTTATTTCCACAAAAATAACACGTATCTTGTTTGGCCGATGAGTTACGAGTTACGGCTATGACATCATCGGAACTCGTTGGAGTATTCATTGTACTCGGAGTAGCAGTAACAGAGTTGACTAAAGAAGCACTTCCTTGTTGGTAAGCTTCATTGTGTATCTGAGCTAACTCGAGCGATCGCGCTTGTTCATATGACATGTCTAAGGAGAGAGTACGATATTCAAGAAGTCTCTGGCGAATGGCAGGTGAGACAAGACCACAAAAGCATCTCTCACATACTCACTTTCATTTTGCTCGGCGGTCACCTCCTTAAAATTACATTCCTTTGACAATACTTTCATCGCCTGCAAATACTGATGAACAGGTTCTCCCGGCTGCTGAATTCTTTTCATTAAGCGGTGTCTCGAATAAATTTCATTAGAAGGTTTTATGAAAATATCATTGAGCTTCTGAATCGCAGTATCGTATGTAGCGCATCCTCTAACATGGGCATATAGCGCTGGAGATAAATGATTTACCAGTAGTTGGAACTTTACCTCGGTAGACACAAGTTTTTCGGGAGACTCGATGGCATTTAGAAAGTTCTGGAACGTCTGTTTCCAATGGGTCCACTGAGGGGACAGATCTCCTTCGGAGGAGGGATCTACTTCAAATCTTTCAGGACGCAAATACTTGTCCATATTTCTTGTCTAATAAATTGTAATATGCTTAGTTATTGATAAATAATTCATCCCAGAATAATATAGGGTTTATTAGACAAGAAATCAGCGTACAATATTATTTGACATACAGCACTACAATGACAACCATAGAGTTACATAAATTTAGTCTATTACAACGAAAGCCACGGATTTGAAGAAGCCGAGTTCATACAACAGTACACTGCGCAATACGCTCGTGGCATTTTAAAACGGTCTGTGGCTCAGGAGATAACACGACCACTCGTCTCGACACGGCAGCCGCAATTGCGCGCACCGCGACTATCGCTTAGGGCTAGCATAGATGCGCGCGTCTATGTGTGAGTGTGCCGTTTCGAACGTTTGTACGTAGTTTCTGTACTTTCTATATTTATACTGAGACTAAGGTTCCGCTGCCCGTCCGTCCGTCAGTCTGTCTTTTAGCGGGCTGTATCTCATGATCTGTAATAGGTAGACAGTTGAAATTTTCACAGAATGTACATTTCTGTTGCCGCTATAAAGACAAATCGACGGTGAAGTGCTTATACCTTCTAACTGACATTTTTCGGGATAATCAGTTTTTAATCACTTTGAAGTCAAGGGCGTTTTTCGCATGTATTAGTGAAATCTCCTAAGTGTATTTCTAGTTGCAACTGAACTAAATTAAAATGAGGAAATATCTCCTAACTAAACCAACGTGTCTGTTTTATGGCATTACCACTTTAATTGTATGGTACATTAGTATAGAACACTATCATGAAATATCATAATGCAACATAATAATTAAACCATATGTTATTATTTTTCTTGATAAATAAATAAATAATTAATTTTCAGCTTCTTAAGAGATTAATCGTTTTTTTTTTCGAATCTTGTTAATTCTTGACTTCGTTAGTTAGGAGTTATTGGCACTTCGCCGTCGAAATAATAAAAATAAATTAAAAATTAAAGGCGGCTCCTACCCTACTAGAGACGTGTTTTTTTGGTTTATGGTACGGAACCCTTCCTATGCGGGTCCGACTCGCACTTGGCCGGTTTTTATTTTAAAACAGTAAAAGCCGCTACGACGAGTGTCGTTTCGTCAGCCATTGTTACCAGATTGTGTAGCACGTTTACGTGTGTGAATCATGGGCCACATAGTTTATTTATTTATTTGGTTAAAACCAACAACTGTTTACTTTACAAAATACATTTACAATAAACTCTTTCGTAATATATTACATGGCCCAGCCGTTAGACTATGAAATGTTATAGACGGAACGTCATTGGACATTAAATGAAGCAGGATCGATAAAATGTGTGAGTGACCTTGACGAACGTAACGAATCGGCTTCTCATTTTGTCTATGTGAGCTTATTTCCCGCGTACAGATACAAGCCGGCTTCTCATTCTGGTACTTCAGATAGCTGGATTTTGACACTCCGTCTATAACCTTTCATAGTCTAAGGGTGCGTTTCCACTGAAGCGGAGCGGAGCGGAACGTGCATGAACCGACCAATCACAATGGTTGAAATCCTCATCGCGTCACTCGTCTCGTCTGTGATTGGACGATTTCGGCACGTGTCCGCTCCGTTCCGCTTCAGTGGAAACGAACCCTAAGGCCCAGCCATAGATTGTTCAGCCATAAGCTGCAATTAAAATGATTTCGAGATGGCCGAGAAATAGTTGCCGGGAAATAGTACAGCCAGACATTGCCGGGAAAGTAAATCCCGTTTAGAAGCATGCCATGCATTGTACCTCGGTCTTTTGACAGAGTCATTTTGTGGCAGACGTCACGATAGGAGGCTGAGGAGATAATAATAATAATAATAAGGAGCTTCACGGGCGCTTTTACCGGGTCCTACATGGGCCCGATGTAGATCTCTTAGCGTCCGTATCCTGGCTGCGCTTTGGTGACCTCTTCGGGGAAACCGAAGGTTTTGTCTGTGCGATTATGGACGAAGTTATGATGACGAATAACTACCGGAAATATATTGTGAAGGACGGTACGGTTGACATCTGTCGGGCATGCCACCGGCCCGGAGAATCAATACGACACATTATTTCTGGTTGTTCTCGTCTAGCTAACGGAGACTATTTGCATAGACACAACCTTGTAGCCAGGATTATCCACCAGCAACTTGCTCTTAAATACAATCTTGTGGAATCGGAAGTATCGTACTATAGATATGTGCCCGACCCAGTTCTCGAAAATGGCAATATCACGTTATACTGGGATCGATCTATCATCACTGACAGGACTATCGTTGCCAATAAACCTGACATAGTGGTGATAGATCGATTGGCGCGTCGCACAATGATTGTTGATATAGCTGTCCCTCATGACGAGAACCTCGTGAAAGCTGAAAAAGATAAACAAACAAAGTATCTTGATCTAGCTCGCGAGGTTGTCGACATGTGGGAGGTGGATACAGCAGTCATTGTGCCGATAGTCGTGACGGCCAATGGTTTAATAGCCAAGAGCCTCGACGAACACCTAAAGAGGCTCTCGTTGGGCAGCTGGATCAAGGGCTTGATCCAGAAGGCAGTACTCCTTGACACGGCGCGCATAGTTAGGAGGTTCCTCTCTCAGGAGCCCTGACCACCGGTAGCTTGGACCCTATCCAGATACCGGTGGGATACTATTTTTTATATTTTTAAATATTTTTATATTTTATATTTTAATATTTAAAAATGTAAATTATAAGATAAAAAATAGAAATAAATGGAATAATAATAATAATATTCCACAACTATCACACAACGCCATCTAGTCCCAAGCTAAGCAGAGCTTGTGTTATGGGTACTAGACAACTGATAAACATACTTATTATATTTCTAAATACATACATATTATAGATAAATTACACCCAGACACAGAACAAATGATCGTGCTCATTACACAAACATTTGTCCTGGGTGGGAATCGAACCCACGACCTCCGGCATAGCAGTCAGGGTCACTAACCACTAGACCAACAGGCCAGTCAATGTCAATGTCAATGTCAATGCCAGTCAGATGGATTGTTAATATAGAAAGTTTTCAACACAAACCCGCGTTTCAATTTTGCTATTTCATATTTTGCTATTTTTAATTAACAAATAATTCAATCTAAATTTATTTTAATTTCTCAATATTTAATTATAAATGTTTTTACTCTTTCAATTCTGTATGCATGTAATTGGCAAGAAATATAAGGCTTTTTTATTTTTATTTTATTTATTTAAGTTTCCTAATCATCGTCTCGAGTTACAAGCCTCTACAGGATCAACAAAAAGGCATTTCCTAAACTGGTGACCCCGACGTGATGTCGTAAATTACAAGATTGCCTTTTGTTTATTTTCTTCTTTTTTGAGATTGTAGCTGAAAAAGAGAAGTTGAAGAAATAATACTACGGTGGAGTCATTTGTCTACGCCATCGCTCTCACACATCGGGCGAGTTAGAAACTAGAAGAAAAGGACAAGTGAACACGGCACGCTCAGCCGCCTTACTGCATGGTGTGTTGCGTGTTTAGCAGTGATTACGCGGTTACGTATTACAACGTGCAGCGCGCGTTTATCCACGGCTCAACGTGCCACGCGCGTTTACCCGCGTCTCTCCGTAGTTCCGTACAACGCGCGCTGTGTGGCGCGCCCTCGCCACAATTACGGAAGCGAATAGTGAAGGTGACCACAGATAATATGTATAATACTATCGTACAGATGCCTCATCCCATACAAAGAAACGGTATCGCTGTAACTACGGGATTTCGACTTGCACAAGCAACTTTTGTTCTTCGTTCGGGCCCGTCCTCTACACCTCGCTAGATGGTGTTAGCAGCGATGGCTTGCAAGTTGAATGAATTTACATAGTCTTACCAATATTTTCTCACACATTGAGAAATTTCTATTTAAAATTTTTGGCATTTCATAACAGTTTTACTGTTTCAAAATGTTTCACTATACAAATTTTAAAGAGGCGAATGACTTCAAATAGTTACATCTATTGGTACAAGAAATATAAATGCTTCAGTCAGGATTCGTTCCAATAAACATCTAAATTTGAATTAGGAGCCAATTATTCCACAATTATATGTTTAGGGTAGTTTATTAAATAAGAAAATACAGTTTTTCCCATTTATTTTTTTAAATATGAGTGTTACTTAAACTTCAATAAGAAATCGATGCATAATACGCCATCTATTGTTTGTTTGTTTGAACAAAATTTTCTTTGTTCGAGATGAGACCCCGTGACGTGACATACCGCTGACTTTACAGAAATTATTTTTTTATTATAATTTAAGTAATTTTTAGTTCCTACACGTAAGTTTTTTGTGCTCTGACTGTGGTGACAGTATCAACCAGGTTTTTACTATAATTCTTTTTTTATTTTATTCAATTCTATTTTAATCGCCATGGAGGTAATTAAGTCTCAGCTCGAACAATTAATAGCCCAGAACCAGGCCCTGGTAAAACAAAATACTGAGTTGACAAATAGATCTTTGTTTCCCTCCGAATCCCCATCAGTTTTCGGAGTGCGGCCTAAATTGCACCTTTCTGGTCTGATCGACCAGCAGCTTGGTTTGCCCGTATAGAGGCGCAGTTTTCGTTGTCACATAATATATATAACCGCGGACGAAACTAAATACAATTACGTGGTCTCTCAAGTCGACTCCAACCTGTGCAGAGATGTCGAGGACTTGCTCATTAATCCCCCCCCTTCAGAACGATATGAATGGATTAAAGGTGAAATGATAAAACGTTTTACCGTTTCTGAGGCTCAAAGGATCCGTCAATTAATATCAGGGGATGAATTGGGGGACAGGAAACCCTCACACTTTCTGCGCCACCTGCAATCATTGGCCGGGTCATTAAATGACAGTAAAATACTCCGTGAGCTGTTTTTACAGCACTTGCCAAAAAATGTGCAAGTTATCCTCAGCACGCAGGCAGACATCCTAATAGAAAAAGTAGCCGAATTGGCAGATAAAATAATTGAGGTCTCGCCGGTGTCTGTTTGTTCCGTGCAACCCGCACCGACTACTCCTAACATTGACATTATATCATTTCAATTACAGGAACTGACAAAGCAAGTTGCAGCACTAACCCTTTTGAACCAACATCCTACCCGCAGACCGAGATACCGTGGCGGCAGCGGATCGCGCTCCAGAACAGTTTCCCCAGCGGGTTATGATGGTAAAACCGTCTGTTGGTATTACCGGAGTTATGGTAACTGTCGAGAATCGAACCTCGACATCTTCGGGTGCTGCAGGCGCAGCGCGTGTCTGCAGCTGAGCGGTACCAGGAGGAGAGGCGCGCGGACTAATTTTAAAGAAAAATACATAAACTTCATGCGAGAATATGAATCCTTAGGACATATGACGGAGAATAAAAGATTCTCGTCAGAGGATAACTCCAGAATTCATTATTACTTACCACATCACGGTGTCATTCGTGAATCGAGCACCACTACAAAATTACGTACTGTATTTGATGGATCTGCGGCCACTACGTCCGGTGTTTCACTGAACGACTTACAAATGGTGGGCCCAGTCGTCCAAGATGATTTATTTTCAATTATTACACGTTCTCGCCAGCATAAATTTGTGGTTTCCGGCGATATTGAAAAAATGTACCGGGCCATAGAAATTAATCCAAGTCAACGGTCATTACAACAAATTGTTTTTCGTTATGATTCTTGTCAACCATTGAAAACACACATTAATTTATGGAACAGCATCAGCGCCCTATTTAGCTACTAAGTGTCTAACAAGTCTAGCTTCTACTGTAAGTGACCAACAAATAAAGAATGCCATTCAACATGATTTTTATGTCGGATGATTTTATGAGTGGAGCTTTGTCAATCGAAGACGCAATTAAATTAGGTAAAGGCGTGGCCTCAACTTGTCAGCTGCCAAATTGAATATAAGAAAATGGAAGCCAAATAGTCTTGATGTACTAAAGGCAATTTCTAGTAGTGAAACATCTATCACTCGTGAATTTAAAGACTCTAAGTTAAATGAAGTATCTAAAACCTTAGGTTTAAGTTGGGAACCAAGTTCAGATAAATTGTCATTTTGTATAAATATTAATAGTAGTAAAAATGCAACTAAAAGGCACATTTTATCAATTATAAGCCAAATTTTTGACCCTTTGGGATTAGTAGGCCCATAGCCATAGCAAAAATTATTAAGCAAGAATTACGGGTAAAAAAGTATTCTTGGGATGAGAAACTGCCCAAAGAAATAAATGTTCGTTGGATTTGTTTTGTAAATAAATTACAATATCTTAACTATTTAAAAATACCACGTTGGATTGTTTGCAATGATCATTCGTTTTTATTGACGCGTCGGAGAATGCGTTTTTTTTTTTTTTTTTTTTCTGGGGTCGGAAATCATCCTATGATTTCTCCCGCTCTGGGTAACCCCCGGCTGCCCGAGGGTCTGACACGCCCTCCCGCTCCACCCAGAGCGGGAGAAGTCATTGGATGATTTCCCACCCCACAAAAAAAAAAGTCATTGGCCATGACGGGCCGGTCCCTATTGCTGACAACTCTTGTTCGGCGCGCGTGGAACACTACGCGCCGTCGGCTCTCGGGCCTGGTGCTGATCGGACGGCGAGCTACCCATTACTAGCCGTCCGCAGGCCCGGGGTCGGAGAATGCTTACGGCGGATGTTTATACATATGTATATTAGGTCTATTAACAGTTTAGGTCACATTCATATACAATTACTTGCTTCAAAAAATAGGGTTGCACCAATAAAACCAGTTACTATACCGCGACTGGAACTGTGTGGCGCTTTACTGGGTGCAAGACTGTCTGTCAAAGTAAAATCAGCGGTAACTTTAAATATTCAAAAATGCCGTTTCTGGTGTGATTCGACCGCAGTTTTGGAGTGGTTATCGTCTCAACCCCATCAGTTCAAACATTTTGTTACCAATCGTGTAAACGAAATACCGTAGAAAACATATGGTCACACTTGGAGCGATACTAAATCTGCGGGATTTAATTTTGAAGGTACGTACTTCAAAATTAAATCCCGCAGATTTAGTATCGCGGGGCTTATCTGCTGATCAATTAAGTAATGATTCATATTTATGGAACTTTTTTACAAAAAAAAACAACCGACTTCCAAAAAAAAAATACACTAAAAATTTAAAAATAACTTTAATTTCGGAAGTCGGTGTTTGTATTTTATTTCTTCGATATTTGACACCGACTTCCGAAATTAAAGTTATTTTTAAATTTTTAGTGTATTTTTTTTTGGAAGTCGGTTGTTTTTTTGTGAAAAACTTTTTATTTTTCGCTTTTTAGTTGTTATACCCCAGAACTAAAAACGCCAATACCATGAAACGTGGAATTTAAACATTTGGAGAACACAAAAACGTCATCAAGATATGCGTATTTTTCGTTTTTGTTCAGTTTCTCAAAAAGCGCTAAAGCAATTTCGATAAAATTTATATGGGACCACCTCGGACGTATATTCTTTCGGATAAAAAAATAATTTTGAAAATCGGTCCACAACTGACGGAGAAATGCGCGGACAAACATACATACAGTCGAACATAGAACCTCCTCCTTTTTCGAAAGTCGGTTAATTAAACGAGTCTATGTGGCCTACAATGCCAAACACACATAAAAATCAAAAAACGAAATGCGAAGAAAAAATATGTCTAGCTACAAATAAAATTAACAATATTTACGACGATCAAAATAATAATATAATATCAAAGTTATTACAAAAATAATCTTATTTCAATAAATTACAAAGAATCGTTACATACGTTAAAAGATTTATAAATAATTCTAGAAATAAAACAAATAAACTTACCGTTATCTTTACTCCTCTAGAATTTCAAAATTCGTTGAAGTATATAATATATAATTATTCGTCAAGCTCATTCTGAGATGTTTCCCACTGAGTCTAAGGCCTTACCAAACAATAATCGATTGCTAAGTTTGTCACCTTTCATAGATGAAAATCAAATTATTCGCGTAGGTGGCAGGTTGGATAACTCGCCGTTTTTCTATGATGTTAAGCATCCCATACTCATTTGTAGCAAACATTATGTAACAAAATTATTATTTCGTATGTATCATTTAAAGTTATTGCATGCAGAACCACAGTTGCTATTGTCTAATATACGTCAAACATATTGGCCACTAAAAGGTCGAAATTTATCCAAAGCAACTGTAAATAAATGTTTAAAATGTTTTAGATATAAGGCTCACACTATTCAACCCATAATGGGCCAACTTCCTTCTAATAGAACTAATTTAGAATTTCCCTTTCTGCACTGTTGTGTGGACTATGCCGGGCCAGTGCTAATAGCAGATCGTAAGGGTCGAGGCTGCAGGCTCTTGAAGTCCTACCTGTGTATCTTTGTGTGTATGTCAGTTAAAGCTATTCACTTGGAGCTTGTTACAGAACTTACGAAAGAAGCTTTCATAGCCGCGCTAAACAGGTTTATTGCTCGCCGGGGGAAGCCACAAAGCATCTCGTCTGACAATGGGACGAACTTTGTTGGTGCATCCAATGATTTACACAAATTTCTCATCAGTTCTAATGTTCAATATGATATGGCACAAGAAAGTATTGATTTTAAATTTACTCCTCCATAATTATAGTCCTCATTTTAGTGGAATGGCAGAAGCAGCTGTCCGTTCGACTAAACATCACCTTAGACGTCTATTACAGGTACTCGTAGTTCATTTTACGTATGAGGAAATGGCCACATGTTTGGCTTAAATTGAGGCTATTTTAAATTCTCGCCCACTTACTGTCCTGTCTACTGATCCCTTCGACTTCACCGCACTCACCCCTTCCCATTTTTTATAGGACGATCACTCACGTCAGTTCCACATCCGCAAATTTTAGAAAAGGATATAAGTTGTACGGAGCGCTATAAGAGAATCGAATATATTCGGCAACATTTCTGGGCCCGATTCCAAGACAAATATATCTCAACTCTGCAGCAGAGAACCAAGTGGTTGACATCCTCGAACAATGAGCGAAAGCATAACGACTTAGTCCTTATAAAGGACAAGACTCTTTCACCATTATTATGGCCACTAGGAAGAATCATTAATATTTATCCTGGTGTCGACGGGATCAATCGTGTTGCTGAAGTGAAGAAGAGAAGGGGCAAAATACGGAGAGCATACAATAACATTTGCCCTCTTCCAGCTCAAGATAAACTTCCTCAACATTCATCTCAACGTGGGCGGGAATTTGTCGAGAATCGAACCTCGACATCTTCGGGTGCTGCAGGCGCAGCGCGTGTGCTGACACGCGCTCTCTCTACTCCTCCTGGCTCAGCTCAGCAGCTGAGCGGTACCAGGAGGACGGTCGCGGCGGGGGCGTCGGGCGTCGCGCACTCGTGCCTACGTGAGACGACACTTCTCACCGGGCCACCGCGTTGTACACATATTGTTCCTCGCAATAAATTCAGTTTGTACCAGCAGTTTATACAGTTCACTTATTTCTCATCACCACCTTCGAGACCTTAACACTGTACTCAACAGGGGTTTGTTCCGAAATGGTCCCATTTAAATTTCATATAGATCTGATGATGGGCTTCGGAGACAAACAACGGAACTCTTCAAAAATTGACAGCAAATCAACCACGATTGCTGCGATAGTACGAGTATGTCTATGAATTGTTAAAACAGTTTAATGGGGAACCACAACTAAAAAGTGAAAATAAAAAACTTTTTTACAAAAAAATAAAGAACCGACTTCCAAAAAAAGAGGAAAAAAACTTTAATTTCGTAAGTCGGTGTCAAAAAACGAAGACACTTGAAACAAAGTCATTGATTTGGATATCAATGTTCAAAGTTTTTTTTTATTAAAAAAAACCGTCTTATGACGTCCTTGCCCACATTAAATTTAGATCCAGCCCCGCCACTGCCAAGCCATAACGTTTGAGGATACTATCGGGCTACCTCATCTCGTGCTTCATATACAGGGTGTAACGGAAAGGTGTGGTCATATTTTAGGAGCGGGTTCTACCCGTGCAAATGAACAACTTTCTCAAAGAAAAAATAGAAAATTCCCAAAAAAAAAATATTGTATTAAATGTAGTGTTCAATGTTACCTTTGGACACTGGCCCGGCTGACGCGCGGCCCAGTTAAAATAATTATTTGGTTGCATCTTACACGCGTAGGACACAGAGATTTTTGTATAATAGTGTGTGTTAAGAAAAAGTAGTACATAAGCTGTAACATATTGTAAATAAATTTGATTTGAATTTTATATTCTTACTAGAGACCCGCCCCAGCTTCGCTCGGGTACAAATTATACATATAAACCTTCCTCTTCAATCACTCTATCTATTAAAAAAAACCGCATCAAAATCCGTTGCGTAGTTTTAAAGATTTAAGCATACAAAGGGATATAGGGACAGAGAAAGCGACTTTGTTTTATACTATGTAGTGATAGTGATCTCATTACCCCTCACTGTGGCCAAGACACATTTAGCTATCGCTGATCGGTCTCGTGAACAGAAGCTGGAATACCTGTCCACTATCCGTATATAACCCTAGGTCGCGTTTCGCAGACATCCTGAACTTATCTATATATTTATTTATCACGTACTGGGTACTGCACAGCGTAAGCGAGTAAGACTGCACTTCATGTAACAGTGGAGGTGAGCGGTGGCGTACTGCACAACGAGTACTGCACTTCATGTAACAGTGGAGGTGAGGGGTGTGGTACTGCACAACGAGTACTGCACTTCATGTAACAGTGGAGGTGAGCGGTGGCGTACTGCACAACGAGTACTGCACTTCATGTAACAGTGGAGGTGAGCGGTGGCGTACTGCACAACGAGTACTGCACTTCATGTAACAGTGGAGGTGAGCGGTGTGGTACTGCACAGCGAGTACCGCACTTCATGTAACAGTGGAGGTGAGCGGTGGGGTACTGCACAACGAGTACTGCACTTCATGTAACAGTGGAGGTGAGGGGTGTGGTACTGCACAGCGAGTACCGCACTTTATGTAACAGTGGAGGTGAGCGGTGGGGTACTGCACAACGAGTACTGCACTTCATGTAACAGTGGAGGTGAGGGGTGTGGTACTGCACAGCGAGTACCGCACTTTATGTAACAGTGGAGGTGAGCGGTGGGGTACTGCACAACGAGTACTGCACTTCATGTAACAGTGGAGGTGAGGGGTGTGGTACTGCACAGCGAGTACCGCACTTTATGTAACAGTGGAGGTGAGCGGTGGGGTACTGCACAGCGAGTACCGCACTTTATGTAACAGTGGAGGTGAGCGGTGGGGTACTGCACAACGAGTACTGCACTTCATGTAACAGTGGAGGTGAGGGGTGTGGTACTGCACAGCGAGTACCGCACTTTATGTAACAGTGGAGGTGAGCGGTGGGGTACTGCACAGCGAGTACCGCACTTTATGTAACAGTGGAGGTGAGCGGTGGGGTACTGCACAACGAGTACTGCACTTCATGTAACAGTGGAGGTGAGGGGTGTGGTACTGCACAGCGAGTACCGCACTTTATGTAACAGTGGAGGTGAGCGGTGGGGTACTGCACAGCGAGTACCGCACTTTATGTAACAGTGGAGGTGAGCGGTGGGGTACTGCACAGCGAGTACCGCACTTTATGTAACAGTGGAGGTGAGCGGTGGGGTACTGCACAGCGAGTACCGCACTTTATGTAACAGTGGAGGTGAGCGGTGGGGTACTGCACAGCGAGTACCGCACTTTATGTAACAGTGGAGGTGAGCGGTGGGGTACTGCACAGCGAGTACCGCACTTCATGTAACAGTGGAGGTGAGCGGTGGGGTACTGCACCGCGAGTACCGCACTTTATGTAACAGTGGAGGTGAGCGGTGGGGTACTGCACAACGAGTACTGCACTTCATGTAACAGTGGAGGTGAGGGGTGTGGTACTGCACAGCGAGTACCGCACTTTATGTAACAGTGGAGGTGAGCGGTGGGGTACTGCACAGCGAGTACCGCACTTTATGTAACAGTGGAGGTGAGCGGTGGGGTACTGCACAGCGAGTACCGCACTTTATGTAACAGTGGAGGTGAGCGGTGGGGTACTGCACAGCGAGTACCGCACTTTATGTAACAGTGGAGGTGAGCGGTGGGGTACTGCACAGCGAGTACCGCACTTTATGTAACAGTGGAGGTGAGCGGTGGGGTACTGCACAACGAGTACTGCACTTCATGTAACAGTGGAGGTGAGCGGTGGGGTACTGCACAACGAGTACTGCACTTCATGTAACAGTGGAGGTGAGCGGTGGGGTACTGCACAACGAGTACTGCACTTCATGTAACAGTGGAGGTGAGGGGTGTGGTACTGCACAGCGAGTACCGCACTTCATGTAACAGTGGAGGTGAGCGGTGGGGTACTGCACAACGAGTACTGCACTTCATGTAACAGTGGAGGTGAGCGGTGGGGTACTGCACAACGAGTACTGCACTTCATGTAACAGTGGAGGTGAGGGGTGTGGTACTGCACAGCGAGTACCGCACTTCATGTAACAGTGGAGGTGAGCGGTGGGGTACTGCACAACGAGTACTGCACTTCATGTAACAGTGGAGGTGAGGGGTGTGGTACTGCACAGCGAGTACCGCACTTCATGTAACAGTGGAGGTGAGCGGTGGGGTACTGCACAACGAGTACTGCACTTCATGTAACAGTGGAGGTGAGCGGTGGGGTACTGCACAACGAGTACTGCACTTCATGTAACAGTGGAGGTGAGGGGTGTGGTACTGCACAGCGAGTACCGCACTTCATGTAACAGTGGAGGTGAGCGGTGGGGTACTGCACAACGAGTACCGCACTTCATGTAACAGTGGAGGGGAGCGGTGGGGTACTGCACATCGAGTACCGCACTTCACAGCCGCCAATAAGTTTAAAGCGAACTAAATAATAGAATAGATTGTTATTAAGGGCCGAAAACGCGGTTGGAAATGTCCTAATTTCGATTATGAGTATTATCTACGCTGAACGTTAATTGGCTTTAAAATAAATGGGCCTAGTATAATTATGTGTTATTGAATGATTGTGTCTTGTTGAAGAAGGATAAGCATTTATTATTCAAGCTATGTATTTTAATTCAGAAAAACATATTTGCAAGTGAAGCGTAATGTGTTAACTTTAATAACTAAGTGCTACACCTTTTTCATATAGATCAACTTAAAACAATTGTTGCCTACATTGATTATCTACATAATTGTTTACAAACATTACTTTCAGCCTGTATTGGTCATATTACCCCCGGTAAGCTAAAAAGAAACATACTTGCCTGTCGCACGTAGTAGGTACCACAGTATTTCAGTAGTTAGTAGGTAACAATTTTTTTTAAATGTGGGTATACTTTAAAAATAAGCGCCAAAAACTAATTTTTATTTGTCTTTTACAAGTTTTTTTACTCTATTGGTAATAAACTCAAAAAAAAAGCTGAAAATTTCTGTAAAAAGGGGAGGTCCAGTGAGATCGACATTATGTCAACCCTGGAGGTGGTGCGGCCTGTACTCCGTGGACCAGGCGCATTGTTACTGTTCAGTCTTTCTCCTCTTCTTCTCTGTACAGTGTTACCCATTGGCACGGCTTAGGTACATCTTAATGGACGCCAACTCAGACCAGCTTGGCGAATACTGGCTTCCCTCCAGGTTATCGGACCCCCGTGCTATACAAAATGGTCACGGTATGTATGCAAAGTCATTCGAAAACTTTAATTGCGCGATGTAGGAATCTCTCTTAGTCATTCACATACCAACGTTTTGAATGTGTGCGTGTTAAGTTGATCAGCGTTTGGTAATTGGCAATGTAACATTAAAAGTAAAAAGAATGATTTTTCTACATTTTAGCCTCAAAAGATGTCTAAAATCATACAAATGTGTTACTATTGATTCATTTCAGTAAAAAAATAATGCAAAAATAATTGTGTTTGCGCGGTTACGAACATATGACATGAGCTTTTGGTTGACTATGTTGACATTATGACACGGAAGTTTGCGATTCTTGCCCGGGGGTGGAGGATAAATTCGAAAGAGTTACCTCGCCCCTGGGCACTCGAGGCAGGGAGGAACAGGGGTGGGTTTTAGTCAGTAAGAGTCTGACACGCCCTTCCGCTCCACCCTAGAGCGGAAGAAGTAATAGGATGATTTTCCACCCACCAAAAAAAAAAAAAAAAATGTTTGCGATTCTGCATCTCATCTATTTCTTACGAAAAGAAAGTTATGATTTCAGGAACTCTTAATAGTTCTTATTAAAAAAAAAATCAAACCACCCTAAGAGAGAAAGAAAAAGGGAAAGAAGAAAAGGAGGCCTTTGTCTTAATATAAATATTTTTAATTATAAATATTTCTATTCAAGTAGTTACCAAGTACCTATATAGCCATTTCACAACAGGACCGTATCATAGCCATGTGACTCCACGCCACTTAGAGATACCATCGCTGAAAAACCTGCGGATTGCAAACGATCATCGAAATACATGGTATTCTGAAATTAGAATGAACAAGCATTGATCACTGTGAACAGCAGTTAATGAGCACTTATGAGGGTACTCCTGCGTTACTACTAGCCCACTCCAACGTTGGATTATTCAGTGATTGCTTACCATTTCTGCAAAGCAAAACAAAAAAGAAACCGGCCAAGAGCGAGTCGGACTCACGCACGGAGGGTTCCGTACCATTATCTATAAAAACGGCAAAAAATGCATGTCTGTTGTGGGAGCCTCACTTAAATATTTTTGTAGTATAATAATATGTTGTTATAGCGCCAACATAAATACCCATTGGCAAAAAAATAAAAGGTACTAAATAGTTTCAAACAAGTTACTTATTTTTCAAGCAGTCTGATGCCGATCTCCGGCCACCGTAGACCCGGGCCTGCGGACGGCGAGTAGTGGGTAATTCACCGTCCGATCAGCACCAGGCCCGAGAGTCGGCGGCGCGTAGTGTAAGTTCCACGCGCGCCTCAAAGAGTTATCAGCAAACAGGAAGGGGCCCGTCATGGCCGATGCCTGCCCGGGGGTTGAGGATAAATTCGAAAGAGTTACCTCGCCCCTGGGCATTCAGGGCAGGGAGGAACAGGGGTGTGTTTTAGTCAGTAAGAGTGTGACACGCCCTCCCGCTCCACCCAGCGGCAGAAGTCATTGGATAATTTCCCACCCCACAAAAAAAAAATCAGTCTGATGCAGTTGAAACTTACACTATAAGCAGGTATTTTTAGGGTTCCGTACACGAAGGGTCTAAACGGAGCCCTATTGCTATCACTCAGGTGTCCGTCTGTCCATTTGTCCGTCTGTCTGTCTGTCCGTCGTTTGTCACACAGGTTTTACAGCCAAACGGAGCTACAGTCTTAAAATCACAGTATAAGCATCTTGTTGATGTAAAGCCATACAAATAGTCAAAAATAGGTACGGAACCCATTTTTATATAATTTTTTTTTTTGGGGTGGGAAATCATCCTATGGCTTCCCTCGCTCTGGGTGGAGCGGGAGTGCGTGTCGGACTTTTACTGACTAAAACCCACCCCTGTCCCCACCTTGCCTGAGTGTCCAGGGGCGCGGTAACTCTGTTACCGCGACCCAAAAAAAAAAATGTGCGAATTCGACACGCACTTGGCCACTTTTGTACAAAAGAAAACAACCGACTTACAAAAAAGAAAATATTCACTAAAAATTTAAAAATTAATTTTAATTTCGGAAGTCGGTGTTTGTATTTTATTTTTTCGTTATTTGACACCGACTGCCGAATTTTTTTTTTTTAATTTTTGTGAATCATTTTCTTTTTTGTAAGTCGGTTGTTTTTTTTTGTACAAAAGTTTTAATATGTTCCCTTTTTTTAGTTGTTATATCCCAGAAAACCAAAACGTCATCTATGTTTACGTATTTTACGTTTTTGTTCAGTTTTTCAAAAAGCGCTGAAGTAATTTCGATAGAATTTACATGGGACCACCTCGGGAGTATATTCTTTCAGATAAAAAAATATTTTTTTAAAATCGGTCCTCAACTGACAGAGAAATCGGTGGACATACATAAAAAAAAAAAAAAACACAGTCAGTAAACATATAGTCGAACATAGAACCTCCTCCTTTTTCGAAGTCTGGCTTCACTTTCATGATGGTAGTGAGTGGGTGGTGGGAGTGAGTTGTTATAAATAGGTACTACCTACTTTTTACACGACTACGCGAAGCAAGGGAGGGTAATGTGTTTTATGTATGTATGTTTGTTCCTTTGTGGCGCTTTAGAGACCAAACGCGTGGGGGATTTTGATAATTCCTATGTCAATTGATTCGTCTTAATCTTGCGAGTGCTAATGTCTTTACGCGTTAGGGATGGGATAGGTGCTGTCAAAGTGGCATACTGCGGGAGGTATCGTCTAAGATATCCGGCAATTAATTGACGCACTAGTTTAACTGTCTTTGGCGTCGGCGATTTATTTAAGGCTTCTATTTTATGAGAGCTCGGCCGAATCTGACCATTGCTAATGGTTCTCCCAAGTTACTCCACCTTTGTTAAGAAAAAGTATTTTTGCAGACCAATGAATGAAATACCGAATTTGGTTAACGTTTTTAATACCGAATCGAGCTAAGTTAATCCCTCTTCAACAGTATAGCTTAAAACGTCATTAATACAAACAAGCACTTTTTCTGATTCAATGAAGGATTTGAAGGTTTCGGAAATAATGCGTCGATACACTACGGGTGCATTCGCAAGTCCAAAGGGCATCTTGAGATACTCAAAGTGACCGTAAAGTGACGTACCTATCTGATCTTAACCAAAATGACCACCTATTCCGCGCAACATCTGAGCATTAGGGTTTAGGCGGCAAGAAAAATGTCTGAAAAGTTCATTAGATATAAGGGATACAGACGACCCGCTGTCAATTAAGATATCATTAGGTACACCACACAACACTGCGGGTGTCACGTCATGGATTGTTGTATCGCCCTTAATTTCACGACAAAAATTGACATTGGATTATGCGACTCCGATCGCGGTTTAGCAATGCACTTTTCTTCCGTATGCCCCATTTTTATATACAAAAGTTACACCTATTATTTTTCTAGTTCGGAGAATTTGAATTGGCATTACTCTGACTAGTGCTTACGACTTTAGAACTCGAACTACTATTTCTATTTTTAAAACGTTTGGGACACGCGTTGCTCTTATGACCGTGAGAGCCGCACAAAAAACACTTAACAGATTTTTTATCAAGCACTGTAGCACTACGGCTCCTAGTATTACCGTTATCGCGACAGCAAGAAAATCGATTAGAATGGGCGTCAACATTGTTTTTGTTCACATTTGCATTGATTTTACTTGGCATAACATAAATTGATAAAAAAATCCACAATGGTTTCAGAAGTTAATTTTGCATTCATATCTGCAGCACGAATCTGCGGATCCTTAATACCGCGTACAATAATTGCACAAAAGAAGTCATTACTTAGCCCTTTAATGATACGCAATCGCAACAATAATTTGCGCGCGTATGCCGCATATGTGGAATATTTATCGGACTCTGTGCACATAACGTCATACAGGACATTAGCGACATCGACACGTCGTGGACATAGTGATTTTAATGTAATTTAAAGGTAGACCAAGTACGATCCGTTTCGGTCCAATCGCGTAACCAAGAGTGAGATTCACCCTTCAGGCACAAACCGATACGGGCCAGACATTCTTTGTCGTCCCATCTATTTCGCAATTTAGCGCGGTCAACTTCTTCACACCATGCAATGACGTCATGAACATTAGGGTCGAAATCAGAGACGTAATAATGGTTTGATCTCACCGGGTTTAAGCTCCATATCGCATCGATAAGACGCTCCGCGGCGTCCCCTGCAGCCGACATTGAAGGCGAAGGCGACAGCGACAAAGCCGGCGGCGCCAGTGGCGTCGGGACAGGTCGCGTCACAGCGGGAGGGCTGGCCGTGCCGGTGACGGCAGGCTGCTGCTCTATGCTCGATCGTGGTTCTGAAATTGAACATCGCTCCAAGGCGGAGACCCTATTAAGTATTGCGTCTAAGATATTACTAAGATAAGTTAGGTCGGGCGGCGATGGCGTGCACTCACGTTTACGCTTTTTTTCTAGGGGCGGTATTATTTGACATTTTTATTTTTTATTTTATTTGTTAAGTGGGAAAACGAGAGCCGTAACACACTTCTGATTTTAGGAATTGAATGAAAGAATACGTAGAAGTTAACTACACCAAGCCTTTTTAATACAAATAATTAGGAACGCTAACAAAATTGAGAAATTATTAATGAGGTGAACAGAAAGGGGAACAAGTAAAGTGCGCGACGCCGGATGTGGGAATGTGTCCCTGGCCACGCCGCGCGATGTCTTATATGGGCTGCTCCGGGCTGGCCGGTGGGGTGTAGGTTGGAGATGCAGCTAACAGTATTATATATTACTTAAAAAAGCTATTTATTGGAAATAAAACCATATTAAGAAATAAAAATTTGCAGACCAATTTTTCAGTAGAAGTTCTAGCGCAAAATGTTAAAAGTTAAATTTAGAGTATCTCTCAAATCGAAAAAAATGTTGGATGCCTATATTTACCTATTCCAACTAATAAATTCGTACCTGTATCAGAAAGTATTTCAGCCTGAGGAATTTTTCACAGAGAGTTATAGAAAATTTTCATGTTTATGTAAAAATACCTAACTTCTCTAATAAAAATCTTTTGGCTATTTTGATATCTGTAATCTGTGTTACCTTACTTTGTCATAGTACCTACTCTCACAGGCAGGGGATTTTTTCGGGTTATTTAAGCCCCGTTGATTGGGCTAGAAGCGTTAGCGTTAGCGCTATTATAAAAGTTATTTGGCTAAGGGGGCAGAGCCTTTAGACAAAATACTTTTCTGTTAACGTTAACGCTAACGCTTCGTGCAAAATGTATGGCAAAGACATTACTGGGCGTGAGTCACGTGACAGTTCTCTGGGGTTGGATTTTAAAACGAGTCCCCTGAATTTGAGGGTATTGGTGGTGTAGAGGGCTTAAGGGAGTTAGTCCCGCCAAATTAATTTTGGCTGCCGGAGTTGCGTCTAAATATTCCAAAAATTCTTCAATACTATTGCAATTATGCAAAACGGAACGTAATTTTTATGCTTTAGTACAGTTTTTCAAATGTAATTTTTAGGTATAAAACCTAAAAATTATGTGAAAAACGTGAAACGAAACGCAACCCGCCATCTTGGATGGATGATATTGACAGCTAATGTCAAATTTGTGCGTCATTCCTTTGCTTTCGAGTATAAGTGAATGTGTTCTTCCGTATCGATTTGTGTTTTTTCTACAACTTAGCTACGTTCTTGGATTCTGTTTGGATTGCTTTACTGTACGACCTCGGCTTACTCACTTTTGGACACTGAAATAGCAATGTATTACTCCGAGTTGGCACAATTCGACTTCATTGGGTTAGGTTAGATGGCTAAGGGGAGCGCAGCGCAGCGAAGCACCCGCCTTAGCCATCGTGGTTATTTTTTTTAAACCACCCAAAACATGTTTATAAAGTGGAATAAACAATTTTTGTACAAATTTCTGTTTTTTATTTTTTCTAAGGAAACCAAGTATTTCCGGCGGGTGAAAATGGTGAGGGGGGATCCGACCCTTCCCCCAACGACTCACAACCCCTTAAAATGGCGACGTATTTCGAAATTTTTACCGAAAAGTATTGTGTCTAACCCCCCAGCACCGGTCCCGTGAGTCGACGGCGCGTAGTGTTCCACGCGCGCCTCAAAGAGATGATTGTCAACCACCACTGATGGGGCCCATCGTGGCCGGTGCCTGCATGCCTTGGGGTAGCGGATAAATTCTTAACAGAGTTACCGCACTCCTGGGCACTCAGGCAGGGCAGGAACAGGGGTGGGTTTTACCTCCCGCTCCACCCAGAGCGCGAGATGTCATTGTATGATCTCCCACCGCTCATTAAAAAAAAAGAGCGCGGTAACTCTGTTACGAATTTATCCGCGACCTTTTGGCATGCATGCATCGGCCATGACGGGCCCCGTCAGTGGTGGCTGACAGGCGCGCGTGGATTACACGCATCGTCGACTCATGGGCCTGGGGGGTTAGACAAAATACTCTTCTGTTATCGTTCACGCTAACGCTTCGTGCAAAATGTATGGCAAGGACATTACCTGTGGAGAGAACTGTCACGTGACTCACGCCCAGTAATGTCGTTGCTATACATTTTGCTCGAAGCGTTAGCGTTAGCGCTATTATAAAAGTTATTGGTCTAGGGGGGCTGGTGCTGGTCGGACGGCAAACTACCCATTACTCGTCCGCTGGCCCGCGTCTACGGTGGCCGGAGATCGTCCCGCGACCCCCGACGCCCGCGGCGTCTCCTGCAGCGGCTGCGGCTGGGGGCGCGAAGGAGACTCCGTTGAGTCTCACTCATCCGTTTCGCCTCCTCCTTCGCGAGCATTACTGCTTCGCAGAAGGAGGAGACTGCTTCCCATTCCCTCTCGCTCCGTACCATGGCCTGGACCAGGGCCGGGCGCGAGAGGTCGCTGCCGCCGATCGCCTCCCACGAGGACACGGCGGAAAAATAATTTTGAAAATCGGTCCACAACTGACAATGAAATCGGTGGACATACATAAAAAAAAACATGCACACAGTCGGATTCTCCTCCTTTTTCGAAGTCGGTTAAAAAATAAGTAAAAATGGAAAGATTTCGCCGGCCGGTGGAGTGTTGTCATCTTATGAAAATTTGCCATATTAAGTGTCAAATTTCGCATATTTTATAAAAATAAAAAATCTATAACTTTTGGTTTTTATGAGTTACATTTTTTTTTACAATATTTTCTAGCACGTATGTTAAACCAGGAATACGTCTTCATTGGATCGGACAGGGTTTTTGTTCCATGCTGAACATATTATGTTAATCACGCAGCGATAACGAAATATTGGTGCCGACTCTGTTGTGCACAAACTTAACTTAATTTAGGCTATTGCTATCTTTTTCTCTCTAATAAAACAAGAAAGAGACGGACGTCAATTAGAGTTGTCAAATTTAGTTGACACAATTTAGGGACACCCGTAAAAACAAGTCGACTAAAAACACGGTAAAGCGCAAGGCGTAAACTAATTTGACATCTCCAACTTAGTTCTTAGCTATAGCCGTCCTTTTCTCGCACTGCCTTTTAGTAAAAGATAGCGATTCTCTAATTTTAGTTTAGTTATTGAATAAGAGAATCGGCACCAATATATTTAATTCTTTTGGATGTCGGTATTTGTATTGTATTTCTTCGTTATTTGACACCGACTTCGGAAGTAAAATTTATTTTTAAATTTTTAGTGTTTGTAGTTAGTGTTTTTGGTAGTCGGTTGTATTTCTTGTAAAAAAGTTTTGTATTTTTTTTTACTTTTTAATTAAACCCCGGAACTAAAACTAAATATAACACCCGACTTAAAAACCCCAATAACATGGAACGTGGAATTTGAACATACTCGTAATTGAAGGATACAAAATTGTCATCTATATGTCAACAACATCAGGTTTTTGTTCAAAAAACTAGGCTATGAATCAAAAACCGGACGACAAAATTATTTCATTATGTTATCATAAACCTGGTATAATCCAGTATTTTGATCAAACACCTGAACTTGTAATCAGTTGTTCTAACCTCTCGTATAAGGTTACCTACATCTAACAAAACAGTTGAAATAGGAGCTGTTACGTGCTAACGACGCGACGGTCGTAAGGAAAGACGACGAAGCCCCGTAATAAGGTGAGGTGGTACCTCGTGGAACTCGTGGTACATACTTCTAAATGATTTAAAAAAATATACATGCAAAATTGCAGCTTTCTAGTACTAATAGTCTCTTAGCTATGCCTCGGACGAACAGACAAACAGACCGAAACTATAAGGGATTCTTTTTATTAGGGAATGACTATAATAATAATTATCATTGGTGTTAGGACTATGAAACCCTAAAAAGGGGGGGTTGTGTGACCCGTGATATTATACATCATCCTCGGAGGTGGTGCGGCCTGTAGCTCCGGTGACCAGGCGCGATGTTACTGTCAGTCGTTTCTCTCTGTACAGTATTACTAATTTACCGCCCTCACGGGTTGGGTACAGGAGAGGTACTGGGCGTACTGGGCGTAGGACGTCGCGAGACGATCGCCGGCCACCGGAGACCCGGGCCTGCGGACGGCGAGCAGTGGGTAGCTCGCCGTCCGATCAGCACCAGGCCCGTGAGTCGACGGCACGTAGTGTTCCACGCGCGCCTCAGAGAGATTAGTGTCAGCCACCACTGACGGGGCCCATCGTGACCGGTGCCTGCATGCCTAAGGGTAGCGGATAAATTCTGAAAATGAGTTACCGCACCCCTGGGCACTCAGGCAGGGAAGGAACAGGGGTGGGTTTTAGTCAGTAAGAGTCTGACACGCCCTCCCGCTCCACCCAGAGCGGGAGAAGTCATTGGATGATCTGAAAATTTCTGTAAAAAAGGGGGGGTCGAGACCCGTGTTATATTACATCATCCTCGGAGGTGGTGCGGCCTGTAGCTCCAGTGACCAGGCGCGATGTTACTGTCAGTCTTTTCTCTCTGTACAGTATTACTAATTTACCGCCCTCACGGGTTGGGCACATCTGATTGGCGCCAACTTAGACCAGCTTGGCGAGTACTGGCTTCCCTCGAGGCGATTGGACCCCGATATTATAGATAACGGTCACGGTATATATGCAAAGCAGTGCGAAAACTTTAATTGCGCGATGTAGGACTCTCTCCGTAATCATTCACATTCACATACAGCGTTTTCAATGTGTGCGTGTAAGTCTAACCAGCATTGTTTGGTGCATGTTTTTTTTGCTATATTTTAACCCCAAAAGATGTCATAAATCATACAAATGTGTTCCTATTGATTATTTTCAATGCCTTAATAATTGCGCTTGCGCGGTTTCGAACTCATTACATGAGCTACGTTTCAGTTAACATTATGGCACGGAGGTTGACGATCGAAATTAAAGTTATGGTTTCCTAACTATTCTTTATAGTCATGAATTAAAAAAAAAATCAAACGTTTCAAAGAAACGAGTAAATATTTTCTCGTAAAAAATTCTTTTTATTCTCTATCTAATCTATTTAAAATTCTATCTATCTAATCTATTTTCTTTTATAAAAATTAAATATTTTCAAAAAACCCGAGTGTAAAAAACAACTAAAAAATTCCAAACAAGTCTCTTTTTAAGCAGTCTGATCAGTTGGTGGCATGAAATCAATAGTTGAACTAAAATATCTGCCACCAACTGATCAGACTGCTTAAAAAAAAACAACCGACTTCCAAAAAAAATACACTCAAAATTTAAAAATAACTTTAATTTCGGAAGTCGGTGTTTGTATTTTATTTCTTCGATATTTGACACCGACTTCCGAAATTAAAGTTATTTTTAAATTTTTAGTGTATTTTTTTGGAAGTCAGTTGTTTTTTTTGTAAAAAAGTTTTTTATTTTTCGCTTTTTGGTTGTTATACCCCAGAACTAAAAACCCCAATAACATAGAACGTGGAATTTAAACATTTGGAGAACACAAAAACGTCATCAAGATATGCGTATTTTTCGATTTTGTTCAGTTTCTCAAAAAGCGCTAAAGCAATTTCGATAAAATTAATATGGGACCACCTCGGGAGTATATTCTTTCGGATAAAAAAAGAATTTTGAAAATCTGTCCACAAGTGACGAAGAAATGCGCGGACATACATAAAAAAAAAAAAACATACATACAGTCGAACATAGAACCTCCTCCTTTTTCGAAAGTCGGTTAAGAAGAGACTTGTTTGGAATTTTTTAGTTGTTTTTTACACTCGGGTTTTTTGAAAATATTTAATTTTCTTTTTGTTGTCAGAGAAAGAGTGAGAATGATTTTATCGTCTATGTCTCTTTAGCAGCCGTGCATGTCTCGGGTTCAAAACCCAGCGCATGCTTTAAATACTTTTTGGATATTTTATATTTTTTAAATACTTTTTGGATATTTTATATTTTTAAATATTTTTTGTATATTTTATATTTTACCCGGCTGCCCCAGAAAGAGTGTAATGTTTTTCGAGAGTATGTATGTTTGTATGTCTATTTCTTTGACACGTCCTGCAGCCTAAATGGCTGGATGGATTTCAACAAAATAATGAGGTATCATTAGATTGGTCTTGACCGCCAAAGTGACATAGGCTATATGAATTTTGAAAAAAAGAAAACAAAAATGGCGGCCGCTATTAGGTAATAATGTGGCAGTTTTTTTTTTGTAACATGATTATGTGGGGCTTAGACTATAACATTTATAGTCCGGAAGGCGATTTAAAAAATTTATTTCACTAAAATGTAGAAAATAAAAAAACTGGCCAAGTGCGTATCGGATTTCGCACATTAAGGGTTCCGTACCAAATATTGGTATTTGTTAGTAAAGTATACGTTATAGTAAACATTATCACGAAATTTCATGATCATATGTCAATGGGAAGTTAAAAAATTCTTCGTAACAAAATTTTGTGACAGACGACGGACGGATAGACAGACAGACAGACAGACGGAGACGTGAGTGACAACAATAGGGCTTCGGGTTTTTGACTTGCTCAAGCAACTTTTGCTCTTCGTTCGGGCCCGTCATCTTTTTTGGAAGTCGGTTGTTTTTTTTTGTAAAAAAGTTTTTTATTTTTCAGTTTTTTGTAGTTATACCCCAGAACGCAAAACCCCAATTCTAATCCTACGTGGAATTCAAACATACTCGTAACTGGAGGAAACCAAAATGTCATCTATGTATACATATTTTTCGTTTTTGTTTAGATTTTGAAAAAGCGCTCAAGCTATTTTGATAAAGTTTATATGGGACCACCTCGGGAGTATACTCGTATTCTTTCGGTTAAAAAAACGAATTTTGAAAATCGGTCCACAACTGACGGAGAAATCGGCGGACATACATAAAAGAAAAAAAATCATACATACAGTCGAACATAGAACCTCCTCCTTTTTCGAAAGTCGGTTAAAAATATGTTTCATCCAATATTTTAGCTATAACAGATCTAAATCATACAATTGTGTTCATATTGATTCTTTTCAGTTAAAAATAAAATGCAAAAACAACTTTTCTGAAAAAGTACAACCGACTTCTAAAAATTGCAAAATAACTTTAATTTCGGAAGTCGGTGTCAAATAACTAAAAAACAAAAAAAATGTATACTCACTTCATCTTAAAGGTTTTTATTTTTCACTTTTTAGTTTTTTTTATATTTTTTTTTTATTGTTGTTGTACACCAGAAGTAAAACTAAATATAAAAGTTATCCCCGAATGGATAAAACCAATAACATGGAATTTGAACATTTAGAGATAACCAAAACGTCTGTGTATACAAATTTTTTATTTATGTTGATTTTTTTGAAAAAGTGCTAAATCAATCTCGATAAAATTTGTATGGGACCACCTCTGCAGTATGACCTACCATACAAAAAAAGAATCATCGAAATCTATTCACAAATGGCGGAGATATCGCGTAACAATCATACAAAAAAAAAACTCCTCTTTTTTGAAGTCGGTCAAAAATAATTGCACGTGTAGTTTCGAACTCATGACATGTGTTAAGTTTTAGTTGACATTGGTGGCGATTCAATAATTAAACTAAAATTAGAGAATCGCCATCTTTTACTAAAAGACAGTGCGAGAAAAGGATTGCTATAGCTATGAACTAAGTTAGAGATGTCAAACTAGTTCACACCTTGCGCTTTACCGTGTTTTTAGTGAACTACTGAACAACCAGTCCACCAAGAGCAGATGGCGACAACAAAAAAACGGTCTCCCTCAGGACAGTGTGTTGGTACTTTTCAACATCTACACAAACGACCAGCCTATCACCCAGGATACTGAGAGCTTCCTATACGCGGATGACCTGGCACTAGCAACCCAATCAGCGAGTTTTGAAGACGTGGAGCACAAACTAACAGCGGCACTTGAATTACTGGGACAATATTATAACAACAATGCTCTCCGACCAAACCCATCCAAGACACAGTCGTGCGCATTTTATCTTCGCAATAGGCACGCAAACGGATCACTCACCATCACATGGCGAGGAACTAAGGTCGAACACTGCTCGTATCCTAAATATCTAGGTGTGACGTTGGATAGGGCCTTAACATACAAGTCACACTGTTACAATACAAAGCAGAAGGTCGGGACTCGGAATAACTTGCTCCGTCGCCTAATTTCAACCAGCTGGGGTGCGGCACCCGATATTCTCCGTACAACTGGCATGTCTCTATGCTTCTCTGCTGGTGAATTTGCATGTCCAGTGTGGCACCAATCCGCCCATGCCAAGCAAGTAGACATTGCCCTAAATGAGACGTATCGGATAATATTGGGTTGCTTAAAACTGACTCCACTCATTAAAACAATTTGTGAGAAGACTTATACCCTAGTAGTTCGTTTAGTTGATGGGTGGTCTTCTCATTAATTCGTCTTTAGTTAAGTTACTAACAATAGTGTTTAAGTGCAAACCTGTTACTAACAATTTATGGATCTCTTAGTTGTCCGAAATAAAATGATTTATTATTATTGTTTATTTATTTTTATAGACATATTATTTACATTTTTAAATATTTAAATATAAAGGATAAAAAAACATTTAAAAATATAAAAAATAGTATCCCACCGGTATTGGGAACAGGGTCCAAGCTACCGGCGGTCAGGGCTCCAGAGAGAGGAACCGCCTGACAATGCGAGCCGTGTCCAGAAGTACTGCTTTCTGAATCAAGCCCTTGATCCAGCCGCCTAACGAGAGACTCCTAAGGTGTTGGTCGAGGCTCGTGGCTATTAAGCCATTGGCTGACACGACTATCGGTACAATGATCGCTGAGTCCACATCCCACATGTCGACAACCTCGCGAGCCAAGTCAATATACTTGATTTGTTTATCTTTCTCGGCTTTCACGAGGTTCTCGTCATGTGGGACGGTAATGTCAACAATCATTGCACGCCTCTCGATTCGGTCCACCACCACTATATCAGGCTTATTGGCTACAATAGTCCTGTCAGTGATGATGGACCGATCCCAGTACAATGAGAAACAAAGAATATGAACAAGCGATTAGACTATACAAAATTTAGAAATAAAGTGAATAAATTAACAAATTTGGCAAAAAATAAATATAGACAGGAACAAATTGTAAAATGTAATGGAGATTTTAGGAAAATATGGACAAATATAAACATATGGTTGGGTCGAAAAAAAACTAGCTTGGACGATGTCATTTTAAGGCATTTAGGAAAAACAGACTGTTTAAAACAGATTTGTACAAACTTTTCTAAAACGTTTACGGAGGAAATAAAGGGAATTAAACATGTTTGTAACTTGAAGTTTTTAGATAGAAATAAATATGTAAAACCGAGTGGGGTAAGCTATAGATATAATAAGGTGACTACGTCAGATGTAGAAAAGGTCATTAGAACACTGTCCTGTGAGAAAGCACCCGGTTCAGATGGAATACGGGTGCAAGACATTATATACTTGTGTAAGCAAATAAGTCCTGTTATAGCTGCATTGGTGAATATGTCCTTTTCTAGCGGTATTTATCCTGACCAGTTAAAAAATGCAATTATATCGCAATATTATCTGTTATAGATAAAATAATCGAAAAAATTATTGTGGGACAGATTAGCGCATTCTTAGAAAAACACAACATATTATGTGACACTCAGCACGGTTTCCGGAGAGGGCGCAACACTGTGTCTGCATTGTTAGGATTTTCAGATTATGTTAATGGCTGCTTAGATTCTGGTAAACAAGTTATAGCACTATTCATTGATTATAAAAAAGCTTTTGACACTTTAGACCATGAGATCTTATTACAGGCAATGGACGAATGTGGTATAAGCGGTCCCACAAATAATTGGTTTAAAAACTACCTCACTAATAGAAAAATAAGCACAATTATCTCCCGTGTGGTTGGGGAACAGGCGGATGTCGATTTGGGTGTGCCTACTGGATCGGTGTATGGCCCTATAGGATATATAATGCATGTGAACAGTGTGTCAAATGTCGTACAGAAATGCGAGGTGTTCATGTACGCTGACGATATGTGTCTTGTTTATGCCTGCCTCCAAAGATATCGCTGAGGTACAAAAGGCTATACAAGATGATTTTGAAAGTATTAGCAAATGGGCACATGACAATGGAATTATATTAAATTTGTCAAAGACTAAATGTATGCACATACACTCGCCATATAATCAAAATGCTAAATCTGTAAAAAATGAATATCTCACAGTGATAGGACATACATATGAATGTTTGCACAGAAATAAATATAATTGTAACTGTCAAAAATTGGAACATGTAGATAAATTTAAATATTTAGGTCTAACAATAGATAAGACCTTTAACTGGAGATTACATGTAAATGACATTTGTAATAGGCTAAGATTGGTGCTAAGTAAGTTTTACCACTTAAAAAATGTATTGAATAAGCAGACGTTAAGAATGGTTTATTACGCACTTGCCGACTCGCTAATAAGTTATGGACTTCTTGTTTACGGGCGAACATTTAGTACATATTTAAAAGATATTAAGGACATACAAATAAGACTGATAAAGTATTTAGTTAGTAAAAATGTTAAAGATAAGTGCAACAAAGAGTATGAGAAGTTATTTCCCATCTGTAAAATTATACCCATAGATAAAAAAGTAGAATATTTGGTCGGTCTGGAATATTATTATAATAATGAATATAAAGTTAATGTTAAAAACAAGTACAACACACGTAGGGTTAGAGAGAACAAACTGGTTCAACCACAGATAACAAATTATTATGGGAAGAGAACATCTAATTATTTGGTACCTAAATTGTTTAACAAAATAGATTTACTAAGAGAAAATGTAAAAACTAGTAAAGGAACACTTAAGACAAAATTAAAAAAACATTGTATAGGATTGCAAGCAGAATTAAACACATTGTGAAACCATAACAGTATAATATGTTATTATAAGTAGTAGTTAAGTACATAAGGTGGTTCATTTTTTTTTTATGTAAAAGAGCGCCTCTCGCCATCAAACGTAAAAGTTTGGCGAGTTTAAAAATAAGTTACACCTCTTTATTGTAATTTCATTAATTAAATAAATAAAATAAAAAATAAAGATATGACCATTATCAAGAACTGGGTCGGGCGCATATCTGTAGTACGGCACTTCCGATTCCACAAGAGAGTATTTCAGAGCAAGTTGCTGATGGATAATCCTGGCTACAAGGTTGTGCCTATGCAAGTACTCACCGTTAGCTAGACGAGAACAACCAGAGATTATGTGGCGGATTGATTCTCCCGGACGATGACATGCCCGACATATGTCAACCGTGCCGTCCTTCACAATAAATCTCCGGTAATTTTTCGTCATGATAACTTCGTCCATAATTGCACAGACAAAACCTTCGGTTTCCCCAAAGAGGTCACCGACACGCAGCCAGGCTACGGACGCTAACTGGTCTACATCGGGCCCATGTAGTGCCCGGAAAAAGCGTCCGTGAAGTTCCTTACTCTGCCATACTTCTCTGCGATCGTTAGTGTCAAGCACTAGAGGTTTGCGCCAGTTCAGAGTGGAGTAAGGCCCTTGTCCACTACCACTACATCTCGATGCATACCCAGCAGCTAGGAAATATTCCCTTAGACTGCATACCTCGCGGTTGTGGAGGGTCTTAGCATTTAAAAAGCCTCGGCCTCCACACTTCCGCGGGATATACAGTCTCATCACCGACGAACGTGGGTGATGCATTCGAAATGCAGTCAGCAGTGCACGGACACGCCTATCCAGGGCGTCAAGTTCTGTTTGAGTCCATTTGAGTACGCCGAAAGAGTACATCAATACCGGCATGACCCAACCGTTGAAGGCGCGCACCTTGTTTCCGCCCGATAGAAGGCTATTAAATACCTTCTTCAGGCGGCCAAAGAAGCGCTCCTTCAACGATTGCTTCATGTCAGCAACATTGATACCTAACGCTTCCGACATACCCAAATACTTATAGGTTTCGGTTGGAGAGAGGGATCTCAGGTTTACGGAATCCGAGAGTTGAGTACCCACGGACTCCACAATCTCTCCTCGCTTTACATGCATGACCGCACATTTGTCTACACCAAACTCCATCCTGATGGCACTACTAAAGGTTTTAGTTACCTTCAGTAGCTCCATCAGTTGCAGATTGCTGGGGGCAAAAAGTTTCAAGTCATCCATGTAAAGGAGGTGAGATATAACCTGACCACCTCTCTTCAACCGATAGCCTAGCCCTGAATTCTCCAGCAGTGTGCTTAGAGGATTCAAAGCTAGGCAATTATTATTATTATTATTATTCCATTTATTCAATTTTATATACATACAATTTTAAATTTTTAAATATTTAGGTACTTAGAAAAACATAAATAAATACAAAAACATTTAAAAATATAAAAAGTAGTTGCCCACCGGTATCGGGAATAGGGTCCAAGCTACCGGTGGTCAGGGCTCCTGAGAAAGGAATCTCCTAACAATACGCGCCGTGTCCAGGAGTACTGCTTTCTGGATCAAGCCCTTGATCCAACTGCCCAACGAGAGCCTCCTGAGATGTTGGTCGAGGCTCTTGGCTATTAAGCCATTGGCCGTCACGACTATCGGCACAATGACTGCTGTATCCACCTCCCACATGTCGACAACCTCGCGAGCCAGATCAAGATACTTTGTTTTTTTATCTTTCTCAGCCTTCACGAGGTTCTCGTCATGAGGAACAGCTATATCAACAATCATTGTGCGACGCTCTTGTCGATCTATCACCACTATGTCAGGCTTATTGGCAACAATAGTCCTATCAGTGATGATAGATCGATCCCAATACAACGTGATATTGCTATTTTCGAGAACTGGGTCGGGCTCATACCTATAGTACGGTACTTCAGATTCCACAAGATTGTATTTAAGAGCAAGTTGCTGGTGGATAATCCTGGCTACAAGGTTGTGTCTGTGCAAATAGTCTCCGTTAGCTAGACGAGAACAACCAGAAATAATGTGTCGGATTGATTCCCCGGGCCGGTGGCATGCCCGACAGATGTCAACCGTACCGTCCTTCACAATATATTTCCGGTAGTTATTCGTCATCATAACTTCGTCCATAATCGCACAGACAAACCTTATTATTATTATTATTATTAAACTCTTCCCACTTGCAGGTATCGCACCACCTGCCGTAAGAAGAGAAGTCGCTTGCGCGCTACATAAAAAGGACCAGGAATCCGATCGCCGACATCCCCTTTACAACTACACGCCAACTCCTGGTAGACTAGAAAGCCGCAAGAGTTTGTTGCGATCTACACAGTCGATCCAGGATAGACCACCTAAAGAGAGAATCAAACTGTGGGAAGAGAAGTACCCACCATCTTACGACTTCGTAAAGCCCAAGGAACAGTTGCCTCTCGGTCGAGAACTGCAGTGGCCTATATGGAGGGCCCTGAATAGGTTGCATACCCAAGTGGGCCGCTGCAAGTACAATCTGGCGAAAAGGAGATCATCGATCCATCTAATACTCAGTTCGAGTGCGGTGCTGCTGTTCAAACTATGTCCCATCTACTGGAGTGTCCCAAATGTGCTTTCACCTGCACCCTCGATGATCTGAACAAGGCCTCCGATGGCCGTGCCTTGGTTCAGGCCATGGTACGGAGCGAAAGGGAATGGGAAGCCGTCTCCTCCTTCTGCGAAGCAGTAATGCTCGCGAAGAGGGAGGCGGCATACGTGAGGGAGGCTCAACAACAGCAGAGTCGCCCTCACGCCCTCAGCAGCAGCCGCCGCAGGAGACGCCAGGGGCTTCGGGCGCCGCGAGACGATCTCCGGCCACCGTAGACCCGGGCCTGCGGACGGCGAGTAGTGGGTAACTCGCCGTCCGATCAGCACCAGGCCCGAGAGTCGACCGCGCGTAGTGTTCCACGCGCGCCTCAAAGAGTTGTCAGCAAAAGGACGGGATCTGTCACGGCCGATGCCTGCCCGGAGGTTGAGGATAAATTCGAAAGAGTTACCTCGCCCGTGGGCATTCAGGGCAGGGAGGAACAGGGGTGGGTTTTAGTCAGTAAGAGTCTGACACTCCCTTTCACTCCACCCTAGAGCGGAAGAAGTCATAGGATGATTTCCCACCCCCCAAAAAAAAAAAAAAGCCTCCGATGCCGCTATAAACGTGGACCCATACAGTATAACTAAATTTTAAATGTACCACGACACGAAAAGAAGAAGGAGACCGTGTTTTTAGTCGACTTGTTTTTATGATTACCCTAATTTGTATGGAAATATTATTTCAATTATATTTGACAGCTCTAATTTACATTCGTCTTTTTCTTGTTTTATTAGAGAGAAAGAGAAAAAGATAGCAATAGCCTAAATTATGTTAAGTTTGTGCACAACAGAATCGGCACCCTCTTGGGTGATTTGTGATCCTGCAGCTGATCTGTTTCGAAAAGTTATTTTTTTATTAAACGAATGTTGACATAATTATTTAGATTTTTCGAAGCAAGAAGCGCTTCAACGAAGGATATGGTTTCGAACTATCCAGTTTCGTAAAAATATAAATTTTTTGAACAAACTCGTCGATAAAATTAACGTGTCGTTCTTGTTTTTCATTTTGATCCGCCTTCAGTCTAAATTGCATGGACTACTTTCCCCCCCGGGTCAAAATCCAGATTCTCGATAAGTCCACAATGTTCAGTTACAAAACCCTCTAAATTGACTTATTTAGTTTTATAACTTTATAATATACCTACTACTGACATTTGTTTTTGCACTCTGGGTGGAGCGGGAGGGCGTGTCAGACACTTAATGACTAAAACCCAGCCCTGTTCCTTCCTTGCCTGAGTCAATATCCTGGGAAACTCATGGAAGGATGGTTACATCATCAGCTCAGTGCCAAGAGGAATGATGAAGGATTAGAAATTAGCCTCAGAGTATTAAAAGATGATGCGAGTCACAAAAAATCATAAAATAAAACATTTATACGGTTGAATTGAGAACCTCCTCCTTTTTTTTCGTCGGTTAAAAAAACTTTTTAACAAAAAATTCAACCGACGAAAAAGAACCAAAAAGCAAAAAATAAATTAACCTTTTAAGTCTTGAGTATTGAGCTTATTTACCTACAAAAAATATAAAATTTTATTTAAACTAATTTTGAGTCGGCGCCAAACAACAATCTGATTATTAAATGTCTAAATGTTATATGTACGTAGAAATGAAGAAGGCTAGATGTATTATATTTTATTATTTGGCGCCGACTCAAAATTAGTTAAAAAGAATCAGCCAAATAGTTGCAGCCGTTCTGAAGTGATGCGCTTACATACATTCAGCAATTGATTTTTATTTATCAAAAAAAAAGATTAGTCTATGGTCGACAGTATGGCACGACGGTTGACGATCCTGCATCTCATCTGTTACGAAAAGTTGTGCTTTCATAAGTAAATCTATAAAGATAGGAATAACGAAGAGAGGTCTTTGCCCTAATTAAAATAATAAGAAACCTTACTAGGGTAAATACGCTAAATGTCGGCACCTTGACGGATTTTCTAACTTTGGATCGCTCTGGCTCCATCAATTTACAATGAAGGACAGCTTGTGACGCGGTTTTAGACAGGTTGATAATTCTTTTTTATGTGAAGGGGCATAAAGATGACTTTTCTACTGAAAAGAAAAAGTACTAAGGTTTAAATGTACGATTACTTTCCCCCCCGGGTCAAAATCCAGAAGCTCGATAAGTCCACAATGTTCAGTTACAAAACCCTCTAAATTGACTGTCTCATTTTACACACTTATTACACTAATAGGAACACAAACTATTTAGTTTTATAACTTTATAATATACTACTGAGTCTGACACATTTTTTTTTGTTTTTGCACTCTGGGTGGAGCGGGAGGGCGTGTCAGACACTTAATGACTAAAACCCAGCCCTGTTCCTTCCTTGCCTGAGTGCCCAGGGAAGCGTTAACTCTGTTACAAAGTTATTCGTTACCCCTGGGCATGATGGGCCCCGTCAGTGGTAGCGGGCAATCATCTCTTTGAGGCGCGCGTGATCTTCGCGCTGTCGAGTCACGGGCCTGGTACTGATCAGAAGGCGAGCTACCCACTGCTCGCCGTCCGCAGGCCCGGATACTTCTGATTCTGACCCTACTATGCACACTTCCTGTTTTTTTGCGTCAGCCTGCGGGCGAAAAGTAAAGAACGATTGCTTCGTTGCGGTCGGGTGCTTCTAAACGGGATTCACTTTCCCGGCAATGTGTGGCTGTACTATTGGCAACTATTTCTCGACCATCTCGAAATCATTTTAATTGCAGCTTATGGCTGAGCAATCTATGACTGGGCCTTTTTTTTTTTTTTTCTTTGTAAGGTTATAGACGAAGTGTCAAAATCCAGTTATCTGAAGTACGCGCGAAATAAGCTCACGTAGACGAAATGAGATGCCGATACGTCATCGTTACGATCGTCAAGGTCACTCACACATTTTAACGATCTTGCTTCATTTAATGTCCAATGAGTCAATGACGTTCCGTCAATAGCATTTCATAGTCGAACGCATTGACATATAAATTATATGGACTGGGCATACCTACAAGAAAAACGTGCCATACCTACACTTCACTGAGAGGATAAAATGGCGGATAATAGAGTAGCCCATATCGATATCTCTGTATTAAAAACATCGATAAAAGATTGTGAGATTGTTTTCATATTGTTACGGTACAATATCAACGGGTATTTTTACCAGTGGCATTGAGGTAATATGCTACTACGTAATAGAGAGGCTATCATAAAAGCAAAGGAAATGCTACATTTTGACAAGTGTAACTAATGTTCGCGCTGAAACAATAATTAGTCTTCTTAACAAAACAGTATAGACACGCAGCGCTAGAACGCTACTAAGGTTTAGTTTTCTCGCGACCAGAAGGTCAGAAGCGCCTTGATTTTCAGAACCCCGCAATACGTAGTTTCCTTTTTACCCGACTGCGCGACGCAAGGGAGGGTAATGTGTTTATCAGCCTATGTATGTATTTATGATTAAATGTATGTATATTTGTTCCATTGAGGTGTTTAGAGACCGAAAGCGTGGGCCGATTTTGATAATTCTTAAGTCAATCGATTTATTTCAATCTTGCGAGTGCTACTAATGACATGACAGTAATCAAAATAAAATATGGCGACCAACAGCCGCCATAAAATGTGAAAAAGAAAAAAATGAAAGTCGACTAACTTGAAGTCAGTTTTGTTTTAGTGTCTTGGAATATACGCTTTTAGCAATAGCTAAAAGCGTATATTCCAAGACACTAAAACAAAACTGACTGGCTGACTGACTGGTCTGTCTGTCTGGCTGTGTCTTGTAATAACAAGAAACGAAATGCAGTAAGTAGGTACATCGAATATTTTGCGTCAATTAAAATGAAATGTAAAAGTAACAGTGTTAGTGTTATTCTAGAGCCTTGCGTTAAGTAGACCTTCGAGACGGAGGCAACAAGTTCAAAGAAAACAAATGACGCTGAATCCGCAGTGGGCTCCCAGGCACGGACATCTCCAACATATATCTTTTCTAACATGCAGATGATTTTTGGGTTTTAATTAAAAGTCAACAATAATTATAATAGTCTTTATATTAAACAAATCAATCTCATTCATTTCTGAACATTACAATTTTGTTCTGGTAATTTCTGTGTGATATTCTTTCAGTAGAGTAGTAGTAGTTCTTCCCACAGTATTTGTATCTCAAATTCATGTATACGTCTATTACACTTTTAATTAATAAACAAAGCTTGGGGTTTTGAATTTAATAAATTTCTTTCCTTTTTAAATCTATCAAAGATTTAAAAGGGAAAGAAATTATTACTGAAGATTTTTTATTCGTTTGTTTTCTAACTTTTTCATTAAGTCTCTTTTTAGACTTTTCTTCTTGGGCTGTTTTTGACATTTGTCCTTTAATTTCTTAATCATTTTAAATGTGTACCTGAAACCAAATAAAATAAAAGTAAGCTTTAATAGATATTGAAGACAAGCGAGAGATATCTCCCACACAGTCTTAATTCAGTCGATTACATATTATCATTGAGATCAAATTCGCAAATAATGATGGCAAGAAAAACTGAAGCCGAATATAATATAATACCGATAAATCTGGCGCAGCAGAGGTGCTAGCGGCTAAACCTAGTGCAGTGGAGGTGCTAACAGCCAAATCTGGTGCAGCGGAGACGTTAGCGGCTAAACCTGGCGCAGCGGACGTGCTGGAGACTAAATACCATATTCAGACCACCATAATTATCCAGATGTTGAGAGTTCGTCTTGATTTTGATCACTTTCAATTAAAATGCCAGACATATTTGATGGAGTTGCAGGCTGTAAACAAGCAATAAAATTATTAATATGTTTGATGTTTCGTAATTTTATTATTAGGATTGTTACTTATTATTTTAAATGGCCTCATTTAATTTGCAATTTATAGGTTGAGAAGAGTTCTCGTTCGGTCGTTGAGTGCACTTCTCACTCACTCGCTCAATAGCTCACTAGTTCAGAAGTTCTCGAGTGGATAATGAGCTAAATAATCGTACATAAGCTCACTTAATGTTCACCTGACCCAAGTTTTCACAGGGAGATTTTACAGAATAACACTGCTAATATACTTAAAAGTCCATTGACACAAAAAACAGACTACTGGTGACATTAAAAAACTCCTTTAAAAGGAGTATGTACGTGTGTACTTAGTGCAACCAAATAAACAAGTTTGTCTTATTTTGGCAATTAATCTTAGGACTACACTCAAACACACTCTTTGTGCCCGTTAGGCAAGTGTTGCACTTGAAGTCATCACCATCATTTATCACCCACTACGCAATCATTTTATAACAAACAATGTTACTTACCATTATGGTTCGTGAACGTAAAGCATCGTCACGCAGTGTTACTTTATTCAGTGTCCGGTTGAAACATGATTCTCTTCAAAGTGAAGGGAACAGAATTGTTTTTGTTGACAGCTTTTTTACAACACTGATTGTTTCCAGCAAAATTTTCTTTTTTCGTTTATTAGCAGGCAGCCTTGAAAGTAAAACGTAAAACCAATAAAGAACCATAATAATATAGCATTATCGATAAACAAAAATGTCGTGCATGCACTACTCTATCCCTACAAAACAAGAAAATGATTTCATGAAATACAACTGTTAAAAAGAAAGGCAAACGGAAAATTATGAATGCTTTTTACATAAACTCTTCAACGAATACAGAATCTTTTGTTTAATAACTAAATATAAAGATATTTTAGCTAAAATTAAGTATACGTACTGGTGCAAAGTTATGTTCGGGTGATTTCCGCTTCTTTTGATGCCAAATCCGATTATATTGCAATTAGGCATCTTGCTATTGACGACTTCCACTAAACAACCGAGTTCAAACGCAATAACACAGCAAAATTACTCCAAAATTCACAAAATATATCCATTGTTTACGACCATTTGACAGTTGACGTACCCAACTTTGGTACCAAACACCGAGAGGATAAAATGGCGAACTGGCCGCAAATAGGTATTTCAATGACGATAGGAATAAAGGGTTGACATTATAGTAACTGTCAAAAATACTACTAGCCTTTTTCACCTATGCAAAATTAAGAAAGTTAAAAAGAGATAGCAGTATTTTTATGATTTTGGCGTCGATATGCCATATATTTGTATAACTGTTTTTTCTATAGTCAAACATGTCTAGTCCATATAATTTATATGTCAATGGTCTAACGGCTGGGCCATGTAATATATTACGAAAGAGTATATTGTAAATGTATTGTGTAAAGTAAACAGTTGTTGGTTTAACCAAATAAACTCTATGGCTCATGATTCGCACACGTAAACGGGCTACACAATTAGGCAACAATGGCTGAAGAAATGACACACGTCGTAGCGGCTTTTACTGATTTAAAAGAAAAACCGGCCAAGTGCGAGTCGGCCTTGCACAAGAAGGGTTCCGTACCATAAACAAAAAAAAAACTTATTATCAAAAAATTCAACCGACGAAAAAGAACTAAAAAGCAAAAAATAAATTAACCTTTTAAGTTTTTTTTTGTTTTTTGTAGGGTGCGAAATGTTCCAATGACTTTTCCAGCTCTGGGTGGAGCGGGAGGGCGTGTCAGACTCTGACTTAAACCCACCCCTGTTCCTTCCTGCCCTTAGGTAACTCTGTTTCGAATTTATCTTCAACCCCCGGGCAGAACCTTTTAAGTCTTGATTATTGAGCTTATTTACCTACAAAAAATATAAAATTTTATTTAAACTAATTTTGAGTCGGCGCCAAACAACAATCTGATTATTAAATGTCTAAATATTATATGTACGTAGAAATGAAGAAGGCTAGATGTATTATATTTTATTATTTGGCGCCGACTCAAAATTAGTTTATATAACATTTAATATTTTATGTAGGTAAATAAGCTCAATACTCAAGACTTCAAAGGTTAATTTATTTTTTGCTTTTTGGTTCTTTTTCGTCGGTTGAATTTTTTGTTAAAAAGTTTTTTTAACCGACGAAAAAAAAGGAGGAGGTTCTCAATTCGACCGTATAAATGTTTTATTTTATGATTTTTTGTGACTCGCATCATCTTTTAATACTCTGAGGCTAATTTCTAATCCTTCATCATTCCTCTTGGCACTGAGCTGATGATGTAACCATCCTTCCATGAGTTTCCCAGGATATTGACCAGTTGAGGTTACCCCCAATATTCTAAAGAGATCTTTTCTTCAAAGTTTACTAAGTGGTATCCGTCACTAAAACCAGTTTTTTTTATATCTAACTTCTATTGTAAAGGAAAGGTATGGTTTCCATCATCAGCTCAGTTTTATGATGTGATGGTTCCTAAATGCAAGTACCTGATAAAGTTATGAAAAGTAAACAGAAACAATATTCGTACCCAATTTTCGAGGTTTTCTCTCAATTTTATCAGGAGTCCATAATCAGATCCTAATTTCCTTGATATGGGACCACCCTTGAGGTATACCCTATCTATGAAAAAAATAATCATCAAAATCGGTTCATAAACAACGGAGTGAGGGCCGTATAGAAACGCTAAACGTGCCCACAATTTTCAAGGTGTTCTTTAAAATTACTCGTGAAATCCTAAATATGAAAGAATACCCAATGTCAATTGTCAACTCGGTCAGGGACGTCACAAAGGTTGAGTTAAGGTACACTTTAATGGACAGGCTTTCGCGCCCTACCGTCGCCTCGCTACCGCTTTTTGGAACATTTTAATTGCTTATAAGACTTTTTTATAAATTCAATAAACTTTTGAGTATCATTCTCAGAAAAACATGGAATCCTGAAGTAACATTACTGGCGCTTGCAGCTCATTCGGGGCCCGGCGCCGGCTGCAGAGGCACTCCTTAATTGTAATATAATTATAAATGCATAAAAACTAATAACTACCTACAAATATTTCTGTCAATGTTTGATTACATGCCAAAAACAAGTAGGTAGGTACCTAAGGTACCTATCAAACACTGTATCACAAAGTACTTCTGCTTCAGTAGTAATTAACGCTTATTCTTTTTAAATGTGCGGTACACTTAAAAAATAAGCGTCAAAAGCACATGTCTATTTGTAATTATTATTGACAAGTTTTTTTAGTCTTTTGTTAAGAAACTCAAAGAAAGGCGAAAATTTCTGTAAAATAGGGGTCGAGATACCCTTGAGCCTCGGATACATCTTCTCGGAGGTGGGTTCTGTACAGATTACCACTACATTACCATCCTAGCTTTCCAGCCGCAGCCAGGCTGGTAAGTATTGGCTTCCCTCGAGGAGATGTATTCTCGCAGGTGGGTTCTGTACAGAACACCAACATTACCATCCTAGCTTGCCAGCCGCAGCCAGGCTGGTAAGTATTGGCTTCCCTCGAGGAGATAGGACCCCCGATGTTTTAGAACAGGGTCACGGTATTTAAGCAAAGTCGTGCGAAAACTTTAATTGCGCGATGTAGGAATCTCTCTGCGTAATCATTCACATACAGCGTTTTGAATGTGTGCGTGTAATTAGATCAGCGTTTGGAATTTAGCAATTTGACTGTAGCTCCAACCGTTTGCCTATAAAACCTGTGTGACTGACGACGGACAGACAGACAATCGGACAGACGGACACTTGAGTAACAGAGAGATCCTTCGGGTACAGAACCCGAAAAAGTATGTTTCATCCAATATTTTAGCCTCAAAAAAAGTCTAAAATCATACAAATGGTGTTCTTTTAATTCTTACCAGTTAAAAAAAATACAAAAATTATTGCACTTGCGTGGTTTCGAACTCATGACATGAGCTAAGTTTAGTAGCGAGTAGCGAGCGACCCGCCGAAAAAAAAAATGCCCCTTCACACGGGTGCATTTTTTTTTCGTTTTATCCAAATTTTCTGTCATCAAAACCTTGACCTGATAATTACGAACACAACAAAAAAAGAATCAGCCAAATAGGTGCAGCCGTTCTGAAGTGATGCGCTTACATACATTCAGCAATTGATTTTTATTTATCAAAAAAAAAGATTAGTCTATGGTCGACAGTATGGCACGACGGTTGACGATCCTGCATCTCATCTGTTACGAAAAGTTGTGCTTTCATAAGTAAATCTATAAAGATAGGAATAACGAAGAGAGGTCTTTGCCCTCCTTAAAATAATAAGAAACCTTACTAGGGTAAATACGCTTGCCCGGGGGTGGAGGATAAATTCGAAAGAGTTACCTCGCCCCCGGGCGCGTAGGGCAGGGAGGAACAGGGGTGGGTTTTAGTCAGTAAGAGTCTGACACGCCCTTCCGCTCCACCCCAGAGCGGAAAGAGTCATAAGATGATTTCCCACCCCCCAAAAAAAAAAAAAAAAAAAAAGGGTAAATACGCTAAATGTCGGCACCTTTACGGATTTTCTAACTTTGGATCGCTCTGGCTCCATCAATTTACAATGAAGGACAGCTTGTGATGCGGTTTTAGACAGGTTGATAATTCTTTTTTATGTGAAGGGGCATAAAGATGACTTTTCTACTGAAAAGAAAAAGTACTAAGGTTTAAATGTACGAGTACTTTCCCCCCCGGGTCAAAATCCAGATTCTCGATTAGTCCACAATGTTCAGTTACAAAACCCTCTAAATTGACTGTCTCATTTTACACACTTATTACACTAATAGGAACACAAACTATTTAGTTTTATAACTTTATATTATACTACTGACACATTTTTTTTTGTTTTTGCACTCTGGGTGGAGCGGGAGGGCGTGTCAGACACTTAATGACTAAAACCCAGCCCTGTTCCTTCCTTGCCTGAGTGCCCAGAGAAGCGTTAACTCTGTTACAAAGTTATTCGTTACCCCTGGGCATGATGGGCCCCGTCAGTGGTAGCGGGCAATCATCTCTTTGAGGCGCGCGTGGAACACTTCGCGCTGTCGAGTCACGGGCCTGGTACTGATCAGAAGGCGAGCTACCCACTGCTCGCCGTCCGCAGGCCCGGATACTTCTGATTCTGACCCTACTATGCACTTTACTTCCTGTTTTTTGCGTCAGCCTGCGGGCGAAAAGTAAAGAACGATTGCTTCGTTGCGGTCGGGTGCTTCTGAACGGGATTCACTTTCCCGGCAATGTGTGGCTGTACTATTGGCAACTATTTCTCGACCATCTCGAAATCATTTTAATTGCAGCTTATGGCTGAGCAATCTATGACTGGGCCTTTTTTTTTTTTTTTTTTCTTTGTAAGGTTATAGACGAAGTGTCAAAATCCAGTTATCTGAAGTACGCGCGAAATAAGCTCACGTAGACAAAATGAGATGCCGATACGTCATCGTTACGATCGTCAAGGTCACTCACACATTTTAACGATCCTGCTTCATTTAATATCCAATGACGTTCCGTCTATAACATTTCATAGTCTAACGGCTGGGCCATGTAATATATTACGAAAGAGTTTATTGTAAATGTATTGTGTAAAGTAAACAGTTGTTGGTTAACCAAATAAACTCTATGGCTCATGATTCGCACACGTAAACGGGCTACACAATTAGGCAACAATTGCTGAAGAAATGACACACGTCGTAGCGGCTTTTACTGATTTAAAAGAAAAACCGGTCAAGTGCGAGTCGGCCTTGCACAAGAAGGGTTCCGTACCATAAACAAAAAAAAAAACTTTTTATCAAAAAATTCAACCGACGAAAAAGAACTAAAAAGCAAAAAATAAATTAACCTTTTAAGTTTTTTTTTTTTTGTAGGGTGCGAAATCATCCAATGACTTCTCCCGCTCTGGGTGGAGCGGGAGGGCGTGTCAGACTCTGACTTAAACCCACCCCTGTTCCTTCCTGCCCCTAGTGCCCAGGGGCGAGGTAACTCTCTTTCGAAATTTTCGAATGTATCTTCAACCCCCGGGCTTCTCCTTTTAAGTCTTGAGTATTGAGCTTATTTACCTACAAAAAATATAAAATTTTATTTAAACTAATTTTGAGTCGGCGCCAAACAACAATGTGATTATTAAATGTCTAAATGTTATATGTACGTAGAAATGAAGAAGGCTAGATGTATTATATTTTATTATTTGGGGCCGACTCAAAATTAGTTTATATAACATTTAATATTTTATGTAGGTAAATAAGCTCAATACTCAAGACTTAAAAGGTTAATTTATTTTTTGCTTTTTGGTTCTTTTTCGTCGGTTGAATTTTTTGTTAAAAAGTTTTTTTAACCGACGAAAAAAAAGGAGGAGGTTCTCAATTCGACCGTATAAATGTTTTATTTTATGATTTTTTGTGACTCGCATCATCTTTTAATACTCAGGCTAATTTCTAATCCTTCATCATTCCTCTTGGCACTGAGCTGATGATGTAACCATCCTTCCATGAGTTTCCCAGGATATTGACCAGTTGAGGTTACCTCCAATATTCTAAAGAGATCTTTTCTTCAAAGTTTACTAAGTGGTACCTATCCGTCACTAAAACCAGTTTTTTTTATATCTAAATTCTATTGTAAAGGAAAGGTATGGTTTCCATCATCAGCTCAGTATTATGATGTGATGGTTCCTAAATGCAAGTACCTGATAAAGTTATGAAAAGTAAACAGAAACAATATTCGTACCCAATTTTCAAGGCTTTCTCTCAATTTTATCAGGAGTCCATAATCAGATCCTAATTTCCTTGACATGGGACCACCCTTGAGGTATACCCTATCTATGAAAAAAAGAATCATCAAAATCGGTTCATAAACAACGGAGTGAGGGCCGTATAGAAACGCTAAACGTGCCCACAATTTTCAAGGTTTTCTTTAAAATTACTCGCGAAATCCTAAATCTGAAAGAATACCCAATGTCAATTGTCAACTCGGTCAGGGACGTCACAAAGATTTAGTTAAGGTACACTTTAATGGACAGGCTTTCGCGCCCTACCGTCGCCTCGCTACCGCTTTTTGGAACATTTTAACTGCTTATAAGACTTTTTATAAATTCAATAAACTTTTGAGTATCATTCTCAGAAAAACATGGAATCCTGAAGTAACATTGCTGGCGCTTGCAGCTCATTCGGGGCCCGGCGCCGGCTGCAGAGGCACTCCTTAATTGTAATATAATTATAAATGCATAAAAACTAATAACTACCTACAAATATTTCTGTTAATGTTTGATTACATGCCAAAACAAGTAGGTAGGTACCTAAGGTACCTATCAAACACTGTATCACAAAGTACTTCTGCTTCAGTAGTAATTAACGCTTATTCTTTTTAAATGTGCGGTACACTTAAAAAATAAGCGTCAAAAGCACATGTCTATTTGTAATTATTATTGACAAGTTTTTTTAGTCTTTTGTTAAGAAACTCAAAGAAAGGCGAAAATTTCTGTAAAATAGGGGTCGAGATACCCTTGAGCCTCGGATACATCTTCTCGGAGGTGGGTTCTGTACAGATTACCACTACATTACCATCCTAGCTTTCCAGCCGCAGCCAGGCTGGTAAGTATTGGCTTCCCTCGAGGAGATGTATTCTCGCAGGTGGGTTCTGTACAGAACACCAACATTACCATCCTAGCTTGCCAGCCGCAGCCAGGCTGGTAAGTATTGGCTTCCCTCGAGGAGATAGGACCCCCGATGTTTTAGAACAGGGTCACGGTATTTAAGCAAAGTCGTGCGAAAACTTTAATTGCGCGATGTAGGAATCTCTCTGCGTAATCATTCACATACAGCGTTTTGAATGTGTGCGTGTAATTAGATCAGCGTTTGGAATTTAGCAATTTGACTGTAGCTCCAACCGTTTGCCTATAAAACCTGTGTGACTGACGACGGACAGACAGACAATCGGACAGACGGACACTTGAGTAACAGCAATAGGGCTTCGTTTGGATCCTTGGGTACAGAACCTGAAAAAGTATGTTTCATCCAATATTTTAGCCTCAAAAAAAGTGTAAAATCATACAAATGGTGGTCTTTTAATTCTTACCAGTTAAAAAAATACAAAAATTATTGCGCTTGCGTGGTTTCGAACTCATGACATGAGCTAAGTTTAGTAGCGACACGCCGAAAAAATAATGCCCCTTCACAAGGGTGCATTTTTTTTTCGTTTTATCCAAATTTTCTGTCATCAAAACCTTGACCTGATAATTACGAACACAACAAAAAAAGAATCAGCCAAATAGGTGCAGCCGTTCTGAAGTGATGCGCTTACATACATTCAGCAATTGATTTTTATTTATCAAAAAAAAAGATTAGTCTATGGTCGACAGTATGGCACGACGGTTGACGATCCTGCATCTCATCTGTTACGAAAATTTGTGCTTTCATAAGTAAATCTATAAAGATAGGAATAACGAAGAGAGGTCTTTGCCCTCCTTAAAATAATAAGAAACCTTACTAGGGTAAATACGCTAAATGTCGGCACCTTTACGGATTTTCTAACTTTGGATCGCTCTGGCTCCATCAATTTACAATGAAGGACAGCTTGTGATGCGGTTTTAGACAGGTTGATAATTCTTTTTTATGTGAAGGGGCATAAACATGACTTTTCTACTGAAAAGAAAAAGTACTAAGGTTTAAATGAGTCGAGCACGAAAAAACCCTAAAGTCGGCCGTTTACGGCCCATGGTCGGTCGTGTTTTTCCCAAATGTCGGCCGGGTTTGTGTTTTAAATTAAGACAATGAAAAATATTATTAAAATGATTTATTTAGGCAGGAGTCTAATATCACACTAAGTCGTTTGTATTTGTTTAATTGTAAATTAAATTTTTGATTTGCACGATAACAATGTTACTTTAAGGTGAAAGCTCCAAGGTAGCCCGCGAAATTAAAATTTTCTTATGTTTTTTGGAATTTGCAGGTCAGTGATGTATTTCATGAAATCATGACATTTGGCATCAATTCTTAGTACGACAGTTGTATTGATGATTTTAATTATTATAATTCGATAAATACATACTTACTACGGCTGCGAATCAAATTTTATCCAAGATACAACCTGACACAGACCTTCAAATTGCAAAAAACGTAAGAAAATTTGAATTTCGCGGGCTACCCTGGAGCTTCCACCTTAACTAATTATATCAAAGTAAAACATCACAATAAAATAAAATAAAAAATTGGAATTTTATCACTTATTTATCGACCAGTCAATCTGTCTTGAAACGTCGTTCGTGGGACACCAAATAGTTGGATAGGTTGGAATAGACTGCACGAATGGTCATTCCATTACTTATTGCCTCAAGAGCTTCTTTTATTTTAGTGCGATCGTAACAACTAACTATAATTTTCTTTCTTTCCGTGAAGGCCCTGAATTTTCCTGCTCTGTCATTGTGCTGTGCATAGAGCTACAGCAACTATAGCCTTCAATCAAAGTTAAGTGAAAACGAGCTTAGTATCTAAAGGTAGCATTTTGTCCCACGCAGGTTTTTTTTTGGGATGGGAAATCGTCCAATGACATCTCCCGCTCTAGGGTGGAGCGGAAGGGCGTGTCAGACTCTTACTGACTAAAACCCACCCCTGTTCCTCCCTGCCCTGAATGCCCAGGAGCGAGGTAACTCTTTCGAATTTATCCTCAACCCCCAGGCAGGCATCGGCCATGACAGGCCACGTCGTGTTTGCTGACAACTCTTTGAGGCGCGCGTGGAACACTACGCGCCGTCGACTCTCGGGCCTGGTGCTGATCGGACGGCGAGTTACCCACTACTCGCCGCCCGTAGGCCCAGGATCACACGCAGGTTTTTTTTTTTTGTGGGTTGGGAAATCATCCAATGACTTCTCCCGCTCTGGGTGGAGCGGCAGGGCGTGTCAGACTCTTACTGACTAAAACCCACCCCTGTTCCTTCCCTGCCTGAGTGCCCAGGGGTGCGGTAACTCAATTTCAGAATTTATCCGCTACCCCTAGGCACCGGCCACGATGGGCCCCTTCAGTGGTGGCTGACTACATCTCTTTGAGGCGCGCGTGGAACACTACGCGCCGTCGACTCACGGGCATGGTGATGATCGGACGGCGAGCTACCCACTGCTCGCCGTCCGCAGGCCCGGGTCTACGGTGGCCGGAAATCGTCCGACGACGTCCTACGCCTAGTACGCCCAGTACCTCTCCTGCGGTGGTAGCGGCCGGGGCCGCGTGAGCCACTCCGTTGAGCTTCCCTCACGACACGCAGGTTAATCAATCAATTAATGATTGACGACCAACCCTTCATATTTTTAAGTTAACAAAAATATGAAGTGGGTGTAATAATAGATAGGTAGCAAGTTCCAAAGAGCAATTTATATTTGTATCCCAAACCATATTTAGCTATCATAAATAATAAATATGTTTTCGATATTGGCAACTGCTATAATATAAGGTTTGGCTCGGACGCAACAGACGTATTTTCGTGTCGTTATAATGTTATTCAAGGATCGTGTTTATAATATTGTAGAAGTATGAACGTACTTGTTATTGTAAAACGTTTTTAAGGAATAAAACTTTCTTGGTTGATGACTCATTTATTTTCATTTAAATAATAACCGCTTCTGGTCCTTAAGAGAAGTTTAAAACAAAAAACTTCTCACCGATGTAATATCAATCCCCAAAGCGTGGGTATTCACAGCAAGTAAGCTACTTTAACTAGGAACTTGATGCATCAACGTTTTCATTGCTGCTGACGCTCAGTGTGCGAATACCAAGTGACGTAATCGGATAGTAACGGTTTGTACGTATAGAGTATGAACTAAGGATGCAATTCGAGTGGCAAAATTGCCACTTAATTTCCTTTTGAATGAACGCAAGCTGAAAAAGTGCAGACGGCCGAGGATTAGGGGGAGGCCGATGTATGGCGTATTTACCCTACAGCCAAAGAAGAAGGCTCAAAAATGCCCCACGTCTGACAGCAATGAGACATTATCTCAAAATATCGCAAAAAATTAAGGCCAGGATTCTCAGAATCGACCTATTTTTGGTTCAACATTAAACAATCAAATATTCTCTGTTCAGATCTGATAAAAATATATGTTGTAGTTTAATAAACAGTCTTGGTTATTCTACGATTCAAAACACGATATTTACAACTTTACTCGATCATAAAAAATCGCGAAAACAGCAAAATTATTAATCGTTTTTCAAGTAGTACTTGAAAAACGATTTTAATAATTTTGCTGTTTAGACTGAACTTTTACTCCCAAAAAACATGTAAAAAATAGGCAATGAGGTTTAGAATGATATTCTACGATTACTTTTTCTCGAAACAGTTTATTAATTTAACAAAATATTATTATATTTATTTTAAAACAAAGCGGCCTGTGCGCTTCGCTTCAGTAGCCCGCCAGGCGTCGACGAGTTAGGACTTGTGTCGCTTTTGCCGGCTCGCTACGTTCCCCCGCTAATCGATCGAAATATACATTTATATTTATAGCGTGGCCGAGCTCTCCGAAACTATTGGTACCTAAGTATCTTACCCTACATTATTTTTCTAAGTTGTTTATTTTGTTATAGTTTTAACTCGCTCTTGAGAATTTTGTTTGACGGAGTATGGAGACCTATGTGACTGATGATGTCACCTACCGGATGGTGGACTCCGAAGGTAGGTATAGGATCTCATTGACGAAATTACGTAGAACCGCGATTTGAACATATACAACAGTCCGAAATCAGCCATCGGGCAGTTGCCCGGACCAGACATAACACCCGTCTGGTCGGAGGATCCTCCCTTTTCAATGGAGGTTTGCGGGACTTTACACTCTGTTCCGCATACCTCCACAGTTTATATATTTTTTGCTTTTTAGTTCTTTTTCGTCGGTTGAATTTTATGATTTTTTGTGACTCGCATCATAAAAAAAAAGAAAACATCTTTTAATACCCTGAGGCTAATTTCTAATCCTTAATCATTCCTCTTGGCACTGAGCTGATCCTTCCATGAGGGTTCCCAGAATATTGACCAGTTGAGGTTACCTCCAATATTCTTTTCTTCAAAGCATATTAAGTGGTATCTGTAACTAAAGCCAGTTTTTTATATCTAACTTCGCTAAGTTCTAGATATCTTAGCTAAGTTTCATGATGTGATGATTCCTAAATGCAAATACCTGATTAAGTTATGAAAAGTAAACAGAAACAATATTCGTGCCCAATTTTCGAGGTTTTCTCTCAATTTTATCAGGATTGCATTATCAGATCCTGATTTCCTTGACATAGGACCACCCTTAAGGTATCTAACAAAATAATAATAATCAAGATCGGTTCATAAATGACGGAGTGAGGGCTGAATATACACTAAAAAAAAAAAAACATATATACGGTCGAATTGAGAACCTCCTCCTTTTTTTTTCGTCGGTTAAAAAGGGTTCGGTACCTATTTTTGACTATAATGTATGGCTAAAGATCAACAAGATGCTTATACTGTGTTTTTTGAGACTGTAGCTCCAACTGTTTGGCTGTAAACCTGTGTCACAGACGACGGGCAGACAGACAGACGGACAAATGGACAGACGGACACCTGAGTGATAGCAATAGGGCTCCGTTTAGACCCTTCGGGTACGGAACCCTAAAAATACTTTCTTATAGTGTAAGTTTACATTTAGATTAATGACTTTACGTCACTTTCAAGCAGTCTGATGCATTATAGATTTAATGTCATCAACTGCATCAGACTGCTTGAAAAATAAGTAACTTGTTGAAAATATTTAGTACTTATCTTTTATTTTTTTGCCAATCGGTTTTTTGAAAATGGTGTTTTTTAGGGTTCCATACCCAAAGGATAAAACGGGACCCTATTACTAAGACTCCGCTGTCCGTCCCTCTGTCTGCCCGTATGCCACCAGGCTGTATCTCATGAACCGTGATAGTTAAACAGTTGTCACAGATGATGTATTTCTGTTTCCGCTATAACAACAAATACTACAAAAATATTTAAGTGAGGCTCCCACAACAGACATGCATTTTTTGCAGTTTTTATAGATGGTACGGAACCCTCCGTGCGTGAGTCCGACTCGCTCTTGGCCGGTTTCTTTTTTGTTTTGCTTTGCAGAAATGGTAGGCAATCACTGAATAATCCAACGCTGGAGTGGGCTAGTAGTAACGCAGGAGTACCCTCATAAGTGCTCATTAAATGCTGTTCACAGTGATCAATGCTTGTTTATTCTAATTTCAGAATAGCATGTATTTCGAAGCTCGTTTGCAATCCGCAAGTTTCCAGCGATGGTTTCTCTAAGTGGCGTGGAGTCACATGGCTATGAAACGGTCCTGTTGCTATAGGTACTTGGTAACTACTTGAATAGAATATATATAATTAAAAATATTTATATTAAGACAAAGGCCTCCTTTTCTTCTTTCCCTTTTTCTTTCTCTCTTTGGGTGGTTTAAAATTTGATTTTAATAAGAACTATTAAGAGTTCCTGAAATCATAACTTCTCGTAGGAAATAGATGAGATGCAGAATCACAAACATCTGTGTCATAATATCAACATGGTCAACCAAAAGCTGATGTCATATGTTCGTAACCGCGCAAACACAATTATTTTTGCATTAATTTTTTACTGTAAAGAACCAATAGGAACACATTTGTATGATTTTAGACATATTTTGAAGCTAAAATATAGAAAAATCATTTATTTTACTTTTAATGTTACATTGCCAATTACCAAACGCTGATCAACTTAACACGCACACATCCAAAACGTTGCACGTGAATGACTACGAAGAGAGATTCCTACATCGCGCAATTAAAGTTTTCGCATGACTTTGCATACATACCGTGACCCTTTTCTATAGCATGGGGGTCCGATAGCCTCGAGGGAAGCCAGTATTCGCCAAGCTGGTCTGAGTTGGCGTCCATTAAGATGTACCCAAGCCGGCCCGAAGGGTAACACTGTACAGAGCTGAGAGGAGAAAGACTGAACAGTAACAACGCGCCTGGTCAACGGAGTACAGGCCGCACCACCTCCGGGGTTGACATTGTCAAACTCACTGGACCTCCCCTATTTTACAGATATTTTCAGCTTTTTTTTTAGTTTATTACCAATAGAGTAAAAAAACTTGTAAAAGACAAATAAAAATTAGTTTTTGGCGCTTATTTTTAAAGTGTACCCACATTTAAAAAAAATTGTTACCTACTAACTACTGAAATACTGTGGTACCTACTACGTGCGACAGGCAAGTATGTTTCCTCTTAGCTTACCGGGGGTAATATGACCAATACAGGCTAAAAATAATGTTTGTAAACAATTATGTACACTGGTCAGCAAATAAACCGAGCCACCCGCTACCTAGAAACTCTGATTCAATTTTCTCAAAAAGTATAAAATTTACAACTATCAAAGTTATACCTATAAAAAGTGCGTTTCATGGTGATTAAAATGACTACAAATTAATTCGAAAGTACCGTCAACTCACATTGTAATCAAGCAACAAACACAATGCTAACGATTTGCTCTGTTTTCACCAGAGTTTGAAATTAGCGTTCTTTTTCTCTACAATGAGGGTAGTCGGATATTTCTTATCATTTCTTTAGTTTTTGTCCATCGTTTGCTCAGACGCGTGTGTTTTTGCTACTTTTTTCGATTAATAATGGATACAACACCTCAGGAAGCAGCTCAAGCTGTAGCATTACTTCAAGCAGGCATTGCGCAACGTGAAGTCGCTCGAAGGCTTCGAATCAGCAGATCTTCGGTGCAACGAGTTTACAGACGATACCTAGAGACTGGAGCATTCGATCGCCGTCCAGGTACGGACAGACCTAGGGCTACATCAGCAGCAGATGATCGTTATATCCACCTTACTGTTCTGCGAAATCGCCACCTCAACGCAGTTCAAGTCCAACAAAGTCTGCGTGACGAACGCCAAGTGGTCATAAGTTCAGATACCGTCAGAAGGAGACTTGCTGAACGGAACCTGACCCCAAAAAGAGCTGCAACAGGCCCAGCATTAACGGTAGCACACCGTCGAGCACGACTTGAATTTACTCGAGAGCATAGGGATTGGACATTAGAGCAGTGGAGTAATGTACTCTTCACTGATGAGACCAGGCTGAGTCTACATGGAAGTGATCGACGTCAGAGAGTATATCGTCACCCTGGAGAACGTTATTCTCAGTGTTGAATCGAGGAAACTGTTGCTTATGGAGGAGGATCTGTAATGGTCTGGGGCGGCATCTCGTTAACAGCACATACAGCGTTAGTTTTCATCGAACCGACGGGCCGTACACGTGGACTGACTTCTCATCGCTACATTACTGAAATCCTCGCAGACCATGTGGTACCTTACGCAGGATATATCGGACAGGATATGCAACTGATGCATGATAATGCACGGCCTCATGTTGCTCATGTGGTGACCCAGTATCTACGCGACTTCAGCATTCGTACGATGGACTGGCCAGCTCGAAGCCCGGACTTGAATCCGATAGAACACTTATGGGATGAGCTGAAACGTCGGGTTCGAGCCCGGGTACCTGCTCCAACAAAGCTTCCAGAGCTGCGAATCGCAATTGAAGAGGAGTGGAATACAATTCCTCAAGATTTTATCGTCAGGCTCGTAAGGTCGATGAATACAAGGATGCTGGCAGTTATCCGAGCAAGGGGAGGGAATACGGAATATTGATCAAAAACTTTTTTTTTATTTTATCTTTGTTTTTGGCTTTAATTTTTTTTTTTCACTTTATCATTACTGAGTTTCCTTTCATTTTAATTACCATGAAACGCACTTTCTGTAGGTACAACTTTGATAATTGTAGGTTTTTTTTGTTTTTGAGAAAATCGAATTAGAGTGCCTAGGTAGCGGGTGGCTCGGTTTATTTGCTGTCCAGTGTAGATAATCTATGTAGGCGACAATTTTTGTAAGTTGATCTATATGAAAAAGGTGTAACACTTACTTATTAAAGTTAACACATTACGCTTTACTTGCAAATATGTTTCTCCGAATAAAAATACATAGCTTGAATAATAAATGCTTATCCTCCTTCAACAAGCAAGACACAATCACTCAAAAACACATAATTATAAGTAACTAGGCCCATCAGCCATCTATTTTAAAGCCTAATTGGCTTAATCGGTGTTTCTAGTTTTGTTTCTTCGTTTTTTGACACCGACTTCCGAAATTAAAGTTATTTTGCACTTTTTGTTTTTTTTGGTAGTCGGTTCTATTTTTTTGTAAAAAGTTTTTATTTTTGTCTTCTTAGTCGTGATTCTCCATTAAATCGTGTTAACAATAGATATCTACCTGATAGCAGCAATCGCGGTTGATGTACTGTCATTTTTTTAAGAGTTCCGCTGTCTGTCTCCGAAACGCATCATGAAATCTATATGAAATTTAAATGGGATCATTTCGGGACAAATCCCTTTCGAACAAAAAAAGAGTTTTGGAAATCCGTCTATAAATGACGAAGTTATGCCCGAACATACATAAAAAAAATACAAACATCCGAATTGATAATCTCTTCCTTTTGGACGTCGGTTAAAAAGTGCAAATAACTTTAATTTCGGAAGTCGGTGTCAAAAACAAAGACACAAAATCAGAAACACCGACTTCCAAAATTAAAGTTATTTGCACTTTTTTTGGAAGTCGGTTCCATTTTTTAACCGACTCCAAAAAAAGGAGGAGGTTCTCAATTCGCTAATGTTTTTTTTTTTTTTATTTGTGTTACCTCATAACTTTTTACTAGGTGAACCAATATTAAAGATTTTTTTTTGAAAGCTGAAGCTTCACATGTGGTCCCATTTTAGTTTGGTGAAGACCTGATAAAGAAATTCGGAGTTACACAATCTCCTATCTCTCATCAATAAATGATAGCAAACCTTCCAGAATTGCTGCAATTGCATGTCTGTTTATTGTTTTCACCACTTCACAACATTACATCACGCTGATACGCTCTAAAGGGGTATACAGATTTATACAGTTCACCCTGATACACCCTAATTTCACCAACTATGTTCAAATTCCCTATTTTTGGGTCCATCAATTCGGGCATAACTTTACTATTAATTTAGTTTTAGAATGGGGTACAACAAATAAAAAGTGAAAAATAAAACGCTTTTTACAAAAAAAAATACAACCGACTTCCATATACAGGATGTAACGGAAAGGTGTGGTCATATTTTAAGAACTGCATCTGCCCATCGATAAGAACCATTTTATTGAAGAAAAAGTGAGAAAATTCTCAAAAAAAAAATTTGACTCCCAATACAAATATTGATCAGCTGATGATCACTTTGTATGCAGTCCAATTTTTTTTTTTTGGGAATATTTTAGTTTTTCTTAGAGAAAGTTGTTCATTCCCATTAGCAGAACCGGTTCTTAAAATATGACCACACCTTTCTGTTACAGCCTGTATAATAATAAAAAAATGCAAAATAACTTTTATTTCGGAAGTCTGTGTCAAATAACGAAGAAACCAAACTAGAAACACCGACTTCCGAAATTAAAGTATTTTTTTCATTTTTATTGCATTTTCTTTTTTTTCAGAAATGGAATCGACACTGTCATTTTCAATCAGTAAAAGAATTTCATAGACAGGTCAACACTTCGAGAAGTATGTTCTCGAAGTGTTGACCTGTCTATGAAATTCTTTCTATGAATTTCTCTCGTTTTGGGTCACGGATAAATTCATAACAGAGTTACCGCGCCCCTGGGCACTCAGGCAAGGTGGGAACAGGAATGGGTTTTAGTCAGTAAAAGTCTGACACGCCCTCCCGCTCCACCCAGAGGGAAGTCATAGGATGATTTCCCACCCCCAAAAAAATAAATAATATAAAAAAGGGTTCCGTACATATTTTTGACTATTTGTATGACTTTAGACCAACAAGATGCTTATACTGTGATTTTAAGACTGTAGCTCCAACTGCTTGGCTGTGAAACCTGTGTGACAGACGACGGACAGACAGACAGACGGACAAATGGACAAACGGACACCTGAGTGATAGCAATAGGGTTCCGTTTAGATCCTTCGGGTACGGAACCCTAAAAATACCTGCTTATAGTGTAAGTTTATTTAATGACTGACATTTAGATTAATGACTTTACGTCACTTTCAAGCATTATAGATTTAATGTCATCAACTGCATCAGACTGCTTGAAAAATAAGTAACTTGTTTGAAACTATTTAGTATCTTTTATTTTTTTGCCAATAGGTCTTTTGAAAATGGTGTTTTTAGGGTCTATACCCAAAGGATAAAACGGGACCCTATTACTAAGACTCCGCTGTCCGTCCCTCTGTCTGTCCGTCTGTATCTCATGAACCGTGATAGTTAAACAGTTGTCACAGATGATGTATTTCTGTTGCCGCTCTAACAACAAATACTACAAAAATATTGAAGTGAGGCTCCCACAACAGACATGCATTTTTTTCAGTTTTTATAGATGGTACGGAACCCTCCGTGCGTGAGTCCGACTCCCTCTTGGCCGGTTTCTTTTTTGTTTTGCTTTGCAGAGATGGTAAGCAATCACTGAATAATCCAACGCCGAGTGGGCTAGTAGTAACGCAGGAGTACCCTCATAAGTGCTCATTAACTACTGTTCACAGTGATCAAATGCGTGTTTATTCTAATTTCAGAATAGCATGTATTTCGAAGCTTGTTTGCAATCCGCAAGTTTTCCAGCGATGGTTTCTCTAAGTGACGTGGAGTCACATGGCTATGAAACGTTCCTGTTGCTATAGGTACTTGGTAACTACTTGAATAGAATATATAATTAAAAATATTTATATTAAGACAACTGCCTCCTTTTCTTCTTTCCCTTTTTCTTTCTCTCTTTGGGTGGTTTTAAATTTGTTTTTAATAAGAACTATTAAGAGTTCCTGAAATCATAACTTTTCGTAGGAAATAGATGAGATGCAGAATCACAAACATCCGTGTCATAATATCAACATAGTCAACCAAAAGCTGATGTCATATGTTCGGAACCGCGCAAACACAATTATTTTTGCATTAATTTTTTACTGTAAAGAACCAATAGGAACACATTTGTATGATTTTAGACATATTTTGAAGCTAAAATATAGAAAAATCATTTATTTTACTTTTAATGGTACATTGCCAATTACCAAACGCTGATCAACTTAACACGCACACATCCAAAACGTTGTATGTGAATGACTACGAAGAGAGATTCCTACATCGCGCAATTAAAGTTTTCGCATGACTTTGCATATATACCGTGACCCTTTTCTATAGCATGGGGGTCCGATAGCCTCGAGGGAAGCCAGTATTCGCCAAGCTGGTCTGAGTTGGCGTCCATTAAGATGTACCCAAGCCGGTCCGAAGGGTAACACTGTACAGAGCTGAGAGGAGAAAGACTGAACAGTAACAACGCGCCTGGTCAACGGAGTACAGGCCGCACCACCTCCGGGGTTGACATTGTCAAACTCACTGGACCTCCCCTATTTTACAGATATTTTCAGCTTTTTTTTAGTTTATTACCAAAAGAGTAAAAAAACTTGTAAAAGACAAATAAAAATTAGTTTTTGGCGCTTATTTTTAAAGTATACCCACATTTAAAAAAAATTGTTACCTACTAACTATTGAAATACTGTGGTACCGACTACGTGCGACAGGCAAGTATGTTTCCTTTTAGCTTACCGGGGGTAATATGACCAATACAGGCTGAAAATAATGTTTGTAAACAATTACGTAGATAATCAATGTAGGCGACATTTTTTTTAAGTTGATGTATATGAAAAAGGTGTAACACTTAGTTATTAAAGTTAACACATTACGCTTTACTTGCAAATATGTTTCTCCGAATAAAAATACATAGCTTGAATAATAAATGCTTATCCTCCTTCAACAAGCAAGACACAATCACTCAAAAACACATAATTATAAGTAACTAGGCCCATCAGCCATCTATTTTAAAGCCTAATTGGCCTAATCGGTGTTTCTAGTTTTGTTTCTTCGTTTTTTGACACCGACTTCCGAAATTAAAGTTATTTTGTACTTTTTGTTTTTTTTGGTAGTTGGTTCTATTTTTTTGTAAAAAGTTTTTATTTTTGACTTCTTAGTCGTAATTCTCCATTAAATCGTGTTAACAATAGATATCTACCTGATAGCAGCAATCGCGGTTGATTTGCTGTCATTTTTTTAAGAGTTCCGCTGTCTGTCTCCGAAACGCATCATGAAATCTATATGAAATTTAAATGGGATCATTTCGGGACAAACCCCTTTCGAACAAAAAAAGAGTTTTGGAAATCCGTCTATAAATGACGAAGTTATGCCCGAACATACATAAAAAAAAAATACAAACATCAGAATTGATAATCTCGTCCTTTTGGAAGTCGGTTAAAAAGTGCAAATAACTTTAATTTCGGAAGTCGGTGTCAAAAACAAAGACACGAAATCAGAAACACCGACTTCCGAAATTAAAGTTATTTGCACTTTTTTTGGAAGTCGGTTCCATTTTTAACCGACTCCAAAAAAAGAAGGAGGTTCTCAATTCGATTACATTTTTTATTGGAACGAAGTTCCTTATCGCGCGTTGTGAAAGGGGGCTAGACGAAAAAAATTCTTACGAAAAGTTGTCACGACACTAATGAGGCTGTCCATCAAAAAAGATTGTGTTGGAAAAACAATCTAATAAAAACTTCTTGTATTTTTGGTGGGTAGGTACAAAGTTTGCAAGCAGAAGCTGAGCTTAGCTGAGCTGAGCTGAGCTGAGCTGAGCTGAGCTGAGCTGAGCTGAGCTGAGCTTAGCTGATCTGAGCTGAGCTGAGCTGAGCTGAGCTGCGATGAGATGAGATGATGAAGTATAACTTCTTACGTGCGTGCGTGTGTGCGTAGTTAATAATAAAAAAAATATTATAAATTAAAAAAAATAAAATTATATTACAATTCCTTCACTAATTAATCGAAAGGAACTTCGTTCCATCCGGGTGTCCCTTGACACCTCTCAAGTTTTTTTAATTTTTCACTTTTTTTTTTATTTGTGTTACCTCATAACTTTTTAGTGAACCGATATTAAAGATTTTTTTTTTGAAAGCTGAAGCTTCACATGTGGTCCCATTTTAGTTTAGTGAAGACCTGATAAAGAAATTCGGAGATACACAATCTCCTATCTCTCATCAATAAATGATAGCAAACCTTCCAGAATTGCTGCAATTGCATGTCTGTTTATTGTTTTCACCACTTCACAACATTACATCACGCTGATACGCTCTAAAGGGGTATACAGATTTATACAGTTCACCCTGATACACCCTAATTTCACCAACTACGAGTATGTTCAAATTCCCTATTTTTGGGTCCATTAATTCGGGCATAACTTTACTATTAATTTAGTTTTAGAATGGGGTACAACAACTAAAAAGTGAAAAATAAAACGCTTTTTACAAAAAAAAATACAACCGACTTCCATATAAACGGAAAGGTTGTATAATACTAAAAAATGCAAAATAACTTTTATTTCGGAAGTCTGTGTCAAATAACGAAGAAACCAAACTAGAAACACCGACTTCCGAAATTAAAGTATTTTTTTCATTTTTATTGTATTTTATTTTTTTTAGAAATGGAATTGACACTGTCATTTTCAATCAGTAAAAGAATTTCATGGACAGGTCAACACTTCGAGAACATACCACGTACAAAACAAAAAAAAACCTCAAATCCGCACTTTTTTTTTTGGGTCACGGATAAATTCATAACAGAGTTACCGCGCCCCTGGGCACTCAGGCAAGGTGGGAACAGGGATGGGTTTTGGTCAGTAAAAGTCTGACACGCCCTCCCGCTCCACCCAGAGCTAGGGAAGTCATAGGATGATTTCCCACCCCCAAAAAAATAAATAATATAAAAAAGGGTTCCGTACATATTTTTGACTATTTGTATGACTTTAGACCAACAAGATGCTTATACTGTGATTTTAAGACTGTAGCTCCAACTGTTTGGCTGTAAAACCTGTGTGACAGACGACAGACAGACAGACAGACGGACAAATGGACAAACGGACACCTGAGTGATAGCAATAGGGCTCCGTTTAGACCCTTCGGGTACGGAACCCTAAAAATACCTGCTTATAGTGTAAGTTTATTTAATGACTGACATTTAGATTAATGACTTTACGTCACTTTCAAGCAGTCTGATGCATTATAGATTTAATGTCATCAACTGCATCAGACTGCTTGAAAAATAAGTAACTTGTTTGAAACTATTTAGTATCTTTTATTTTTTTGCCAATAGGTCTTTTGAAAATGGTGTTTTTAGGGTCTATACCCAAAGGATAAAACGGGACCCTATTACTAAGACTCCGCTGTCCGTCCCTCTGTCTGTCCGTCTGTATCTCATGAACCGTGATAGTTAAACAGTTGTCACAGATGATGTATTTCTGTTGCCGCTCTAACAACAAATACTACAAAAATATTGAAGTGAGGCTCCCACAACAGACATGAATTTTTTGCAGTTTTTATAGATGGTACGGAACCCTCCGTGCGTGAGTCCGACTCGCTCTTGGCCGGTTTCTTTTTTGTTTTGCTTTGCAGAAATGGTAAGCAATCACTGAATAATCCAACGTTGGAGTGGGCTAGTAGTAACGCAGCAGTACCCTCATAAGTGCTCATTAACTGCTGTTCACAGTGATCAATGCTTGTTCATTCTAATTTCAGAATACCATGTATTTCGAAGCTCGTTTGCAATCCGCAAGTTTCCAGCGATGGTTTCTCTAAGTGGCGTGGAGTCACATGGCTATGAAACGGTCCTGTTGCTATAGGTACTTGGTAACTACTTGAATAGAATATTTATAATTAAAAATATTTATATTAAGACAAAGGCTTCCTTTTCTTCTTTCCCTTTTTCTTTCTCTCTTTGGGTGGTTTAAAATTTGTTTTTAATAAGAACTATTAAGAGTTCCTGAAATCATAACTTTTCGTAGGAAATAGATGAGATGCAGAATCACAAACATCCGTGTCAAATTCATAATATCAACATAGTCAATCAAAAGCTGATGTCATATGTTCGGAACCGCGCAAACACAATTATTTTTGCATTAATTTTTTACTGAAAAGAACCAATAGGAACACATTTGTATGATTTTAGACATATTTTGAGGCTAAAATATAGAAAAATCATTCATTTTACTTTTAATGTTACATTGCCAATTACCAAACGCTTATCAACTTAACACGCACACATCCAAAACGTTGTATGTGAATGACTACGAAAAGAGATTCCTACATCGCGCAATTAAAGTTTTCGCATGACTTTGCATACATACGGTGACCCTTTTCTACAGCATGGGGGTCCGATAGCCTCGAGGGAAGCCAGTATTCGCCAAGCTGGTCTGAGTTGGCGTCCATTAAGATGTACCCAAGCCGGTCCAAAGGGTAACACTGTACAGAGCTGAGAGGAGAAAGACTGAACAGTAACAACGCGCCTGGTCAACGGAGTACAGGCCGCACCACCTCCGGGGTTGACATTGTCAAACTCACTGGACCTCCCCTATTTTACAGATATTTTCAGCTTTATTTTACTTTATTACCAATATAATATAGAGTAAAAAAACTTGTAAAAGACACATAAAAATTAGTTTTTGGCGCTTATTTTTAAAGTATACCCACATTAAAAAAATATTGTTACCTACTAACTACTGAAATACTGTGGTACCTACTACGTGCGACAGGCAAGTATGTTTCCTTTTAGCTTACCGGGGGTAATATGACCAACACAGGCTGAAAATAATGTTTGTAAACAGTTATGTAATAATCAATGTAGGCGACACGTTTTTTGTTGATCTATTTGAAAAAGGTGCACTTAATTATTAAAGTTAACACATTACGCTTTACTTACAAATATGTTTCTCCGAATTAAAATACATAGTTGGAATAATAAATGCTTATCCTTCTTTAACAAGACACAATCATTCAATAACACATAATTATAAGTAACTAGGCCCATCTATTTTAAAGCCAATTAACGTTCAGCGTAGACAATACTCATAATCGAAATTAGGAAGGCCGCGTATTCGGCCCTTAATAACAATCTATTCTATTATTTAGTTCGATTCAAACTTATTGGCGGCTGTGAAGTGCGGTACTCGCTGTGCAGTACCCCACCGCTTCCCTTCACTGTTACATGAAGTGCGGAACTCGCTGTGCAGTACCCCACCACTCCCCTCCACTGTTACATGAAGTGCGGTACTCGCTGTGCAGTAGCCCACCGCTCCCCTCCACTTTTACATGAAGTGCGGTACTCGCTGTGCAATAGCCCACCGCTCACCTCCACTGTTACATGAAGTGTGGTACTCGCTGTGCAGTAGCCCACCGCTCACCTCCACTGTTACATGAAGTGCGGTACTCGCTGTGCAGTACCCTACCCCTCACTTCCACTGTTACATGAAGTGCAGTAATCACTGTGCAGTACCCCCACCCCTCACCTTCACTGTTACATGAAGTGCGGTACTCGCTGTGCAGTAGCCCACCGCTCACCCCACTGTTACATGAAGTGCGGTACTCGCTGTGCAGTAGCCCACCGCTCACCCCACTGTTACATGAAGTGCGGTACGCCCACCGCTCCCCTCCACTTTTACATGAAGTGCGGTACCCGCTGTGCAGTAGCCCACCGCTCACCTCCACTGTTACATGAAGTGCGGTAATCGCTGTGCTACCCCACGCTCACCTCCACTGTTACATGAAGTGCGGTACTCGCTGTGCAGTACCCCACCGCTCACCTCCACTGTTACATGAAGTGCGGTACTCGCTGTGCAGTACCGCACCGCTCACCTCCACTGTTACATGAAGTGCGGTACTCGCTGTGCAGTACCGCACCGCTCACCTCCACTGTTACATGAAGTGCGGTACTCGCTGTGCAGTGCCCCCACCCCTCACTTCTACTGTCGCATGAAGTGCGGTACTCACTGTGCAGTACCCCCCACCCCTCACTTCCACTGTTACATCAAGTGCGGTACTCACTGTGCCGTACCCCCGCCCCTCACCTCCACTATGACATGAAGTGCGGTACTCACTGTGCAGTACCCTACCCCTCACCCCCCCTGTTACATGATTTACTACTGAACAGCGACTATAAAAGGCTTATGTTCCGAGTCACCATTCGGTTTGAAACGAACTATACCAAGTGTTTTAACTACATTGGTAAACATGCTAAATATGTACTTTTTTTAATTCTTTTTTATTTTACCTTATGTTCTCAGCTTAAGGGCCTTCTCGCGGTCCAGTGGCGCCCTCATTGAATAAAAAATCGTAGCATAGCACAGAAAATAAATATTAAAAAATCCAACTTCACGTTTGTTACAAAGAGGATAAAGAATTTTTACGTACAAAGTAGTAGGCAAAAGTGCCAAAAACGGCCGTTTCTGACACTTTTGCCTACTACTTTGGATACGAAACATTTTGAGACCTGTTTTAACTACGTAAAAATTCTTTATCCTCTTTGTAACAAACGTGAAGTTGGATTTTTTAATATTTATTTTCTGTGATAAGCTACGATTTTTTATTCAATGAGGGCGCCACTGGACCGCGAGAGGGGCCTTAAAATTCAGCTAAGAACTTGGTGTGATTATGTATTGAAGAGGTTGGAAGTGTGAAACATTAACTGACATGAGTTCATCGGATGCGTGTGCGCTGGTCAATATTTTGACAGTAGCTTGGATGCTCAACATGGGATGCTATGCTGGTAATTTAGAATTAGGAACCTTTTTTTAACCGAATTCAAAAAAGGAGGAGGTTCTATATTCGACTGTATATTTGTTTTTTTATGTTTGTCCACCGATTTCTCTGTCAGTTGTGGACAGTGTTTTTTTTCAAAATTCTTTTTTATTCCGAAAGAATATACTCCCGATTTATATGGGGCCATATAAATTTTATCGAAATTGCTTTAGCGCTTTTCCAAGAACTGAACAAAATCGAAATCGATATATTATATAGATGACGTTTTGGTTTTCTCCAATTACGAGTATGTTTAAATTTCACGTTCCATGTTATTGGGGTTTTTAGTTCTGGGGTATAACAACTAAAAAGTGAAAAAAAAAACTATTTACAAAAAAACAACCAACCTCCAAAAAAGAAAATACACCTAAAATTAAAAATAACTTTAATTTCGGAAGTCGGTGTCAAATACTTATCGAAGAAATAAAATATAAACACCGACTTCCGAAATTTAAGTTATTTTTAAATTTTTAGTGTACTTAGATTCTTTTTCGAAAATCGGTTGTTTTTTTTGTAAAAAAGTTTTTTTATTAATTTCTTATTAGTTAAAAAAACTAATAACACGCTTTATTTTTTATTTGTCGTATTCTTCTCAGCAAACCCTTTCATTTTACACCCATATCATGGGAATGCATAAAAAATAACTAGTCCGCCATCTTTGGGAGTCCGCCATATTGGATTAATAATAATAACAATAATAAGTTGGCAACACCAACAACGTCAGACGTGTCATAAAATTGCCCAATCTAGTTTTCTATTTTAATCATATTTTATAAAGTATTTTCAAGCTCACAACCAAAAGTAAAATTAATTATCATTCTATCAAGAACCAACACAAAATAAATTATGAAAAACTACCACCTCTACACCAAAAAACTAAAAAGATATAGAAATGACAGCTAAGCTGTCATGACTACAAATTGAAAAAGACTACAAATTGAACAAAATACTGAAAAATAGGACAACATTGCCGTGCACGCCCACCACCTCCGGTCTCGTCGCTCAGCTCCACCTCGCCGCCGCCGGAACCCAGCCCCACCGTGAGTGCTGTAACACCGGCCGTGGCAGTTGCGTCGAGCTCCAGCGACTAGTTCTTCTCGCCGTCGACGACACCACCACATGCGCGTCGACGGAGAGGACGCCGGCCTCCGAGCGGCTTAAGACCTCGAGGCCCACCGGCCTCTGATAGGGTCCCAGCTACCGGCGGAAATGTGCAGCGCATGCGATGGACGCAATCCATCAATGAAAACGTCATGCGCTCATACTATGGGGCTACAGAGGGAGGTAACAACCTGACCGCGTACCGTGTTCAGATGCTCTCTTTGTTCCAGGTGCTTAAGCCAGCCGTCAACGTTTTGGCCCAACATCAGGTGCGGGTCATCCTGCGTAATCTGATGTGAGATGACACTGTACTTGGTCGCCTCCGAACTGAAATGGGTAGCCATGTTATTGCCTCTCCGTCGCAGAGTTGTGGTACCACCGTCCAACCATGCTCCCAGGCACGCTGACGAGGAGTGTAATGACATGGTTACAAACGTAAGTACCCACTACTATGATGAATTGAGGTGTGCTTTGGAGTGTGCTATTCGGGAATATCGCAGCATGCCGCTCGAACTTAAGCCACGCTTACCTCGTTTGCCTATACATAATAAGAATACGGCGCTGGTGGCTGCTCTGAATTCGAATTTGTCAATTTATTTTGATGACTGCGAAGACCTCACCGATACACACTCGATACTGTACAGCGCGGCTGTAGCAGTATGTCGTGTAGCGCCGTCAAATTTCCTAATGACAGAGCTACAGGACCGAAGCCAGCCGTGCCGACTTGGTAGTGCAGGATCGAGCGTCGTATTGGTGGGGCCAGAGCACTCATAGGCAAACTAATCAGGCTTCAGGGAGGGCAACACTCACCCAAGAGTGATACACTTTGTGAGACGGGCGTTTTCGGGAACTGATGTCAGCTCCCGAGACTATATGTCCCGTGTCACAGAGCGCATCGACTTCCTGAAGCAGAAAGTACGAGTATATAATATGCATGGGCAAACCGTATTCGCAGGTATAAGCGGCGAGTGGAACGATACACTCAGAATCGCACATTCCGAAGTAATGAAAGGTTGGTGTATAGGGATTGGGAGCGACCGGACCAAGATGTGACTAATACTCACCTGCCGGATGATGACGCCATATACTAGTTCTGGCGCAGCATCTGGTCGGTGCCTGTCTGTCATACTGAGGGTGATTGGATTCGGGATGTTGAGCGCGCGTGCGATCCAATACCAGAAATGGGGGCAATTATCATCAGCCCCCTAGATGTAGCTCGTGCAGTCCGTCCGTTAGATAACTGGACATCTCCAAGGCCGGACGGGCTGCACAACTTCTGGATAAAATGGTTTACAAGGTCGCATGCCCGCTTTGCATCTCAGATCCAGTCTGCCTTAGAGTCAGGGTCGCTACCCCAATTTCTAACTACAGGAATAACCCACCTGCTCCATATATCAGGTAGTACTGCGGAACCTAAAAATTATAGACCAATCACGTGCTTACCGACGGTCTATAAGGTTCTTACATCCATTTTGAGAGCTATGATTAAGACACATGTAGATAGTAACTGTATCATGTCTGCCTCTCAAAATGGATGTAGGAATGGGTCCCGCGGTACTAAAGAGCTTCTCCTCATAGATATGACCATTAGCCAACAGGTTCGGCGTTTCCGAAAGGATCTGTCGACATGTTGGATAGACTACTCAGTTCCTCATACATGGTTCATGAGAGTGCTAGAATTGTATAAAGTTGATGCAACGCTACGCACCTTCCTGATGTCATGTATGGGGCAATGGAGGACGGTCCTTCGCTATCCAGGATGTCGATAAATTCAGAGGAATAGCGAACCGATAAGGATCGAGCGGGGTATATTCCAGGGTGATAGTTTGAGTCCGCTTCACACTGCTGGAGAATTCAGGGCTAGGCTATCGGTTGAAGAGAGGTGGTCAAATTATATCTCACCTCCTTTACATGGATGACTTGAAACTTTTTGCCCCAGTAATCTGCAACTAATGGAGCTACTGAAGGTAACTGAAACCTTCAGTAGTGCCATCAGGATGGAGTTTGGTGTGGACAAATGTGCGGTCATGCATGTAAAGCGAGGGGAGATTGTGGAATCCGTGGGAACTCAACTCTCGGATTCCATAAACCTGAGATCCCTCTCTCCAACCGAAACCTATAAGTATTTGGGTATATCGGAAGCGTTAGGTATCAATGTTACTGACATGAAGCAATCGTTGAAGGAGCGCTTCTTTGGCCGCCTGAAGAAGGTATTTAATAGCCTTCTATTGGGCGGAAACAAGGTGCGCTTCAACGGTTGGGTCACGCCGGTATTGATGTACTCTTTCGGCGTACTCAAATGAACTCAAACAGAACTTGACGCCCTGGATAAGCGTGTTCGTACACTGCTAACTGCATTTCGAATGCATCACCCACGTTCGTCGGTGATTAAACTGTAGTGTACTCTAAGAAAATATTTCCTAGCTGCTGACGTGGGTATGCATCGAGATGTATTGGCAGTCCACTGAGTCCAGTGATTGGCTGTCTGTAAGGAGAGTGGAGTAAGGCCCTAGTCCACTAGGGCCTAGCTAACGAAAACTGGCGCAAACCTCTAGTGCTTGACACTAACGATCGCAGAGAAGTATGGCAGAGTAAGGAACTTCACGGACGCTTTTTCCGGGCCTTACATGGGCCCGATGTAGACAAACTAGCGTCCGTAACCTGGCTGTGTGTCGGTGACCTCATTGGGGAAACCGAAGATTTTGTCTGTGCGATTATGGACGAAGTTATCATGACGAAAAATTAGGAGATTTATTGTAAAAGGACGGCACGGTTGACATATGTCGGGCATGTCATCGTCCGGGAGAATCAATCCGCCACATAATCTCTGGTCGTTCTCGTCTAGCTAACGGTGAGTACTTGCATAGGCACAACCTTGTAGCCAGGATTATCCATCAGCAACTTGCTCTGAAATACTCTCTTGTGGAATCGGAAGTGCCATACTACAGATATGCGCCCGACCCAGTTCTCGATAATGGTCATATCTCATTGTACTGGGATCGGTCCATCATCACTGACAGGACTATTGTAGTCAATAAGCCTGATATAGTGGTGGTGGACCGAATCGAGAGGCGTGCAATGATTGTTGATATTACCGTCCCACATGACGAGAACCTCGTGAAAGCCGAGAAAGATAAACAAATCAAGTAAGTATATTGACTTGGCTCGCGAGGTTGTCGCCATGTGGAATGTGGACTCAGCGATCATTGTACCGATAGTCGTGTCAGCCAACAGCTTAATAGCCACGAGCCTCGACCAACACCTCAGCAGTGCTATTCTCTAAATGACAAATTCATGGCTGTAAGCTGCGACGAGCTCGTCGTCGAGACAGCCTTGAGATCGACCGAGCGTGTACCTAGCGCTGATTCAAACGCTATTCCCTAACGTAAATGTGGTCGTCGACGAACCCAAAGCTGTGACCTCCCGTCGCTGATGCGTAGACGAATAAGGGCTTGAATCAAATTCTTATAATCATAATCGATCAATCTCGACTGAGCGTTATAAGGCTTCAAAATATATATTAAAGGTCTACTTTTCAGTATTTTAAGGAATAGAGTAAAACTGTAAACTTGAGTGGTATTTCCAGAGAGTAGCACGTTAAAAAAACACTGTAGAAATCAAAATCCATAGTCAGTTATTCAGTTAGCGTTACTGACTAAAACTCACCCCTGTTTCTTCCCTGCCTGAGTGCCCAGGGGTGCGGTAACTCATTTTCAGAATTTATCCGCTACCCCTAGGCATGTAGGCACCGGCCACGATGGGCCCCGTCAGTGGTGGCTGACACTAATCTCTGAAGCGCATGAACACTACGCACCGTCGACTCACGGGCCTGGTGGACGGCGAGCTACCCACTGCTCACCATCCGCAAACCCGGGTCTACGGTGGCCGGAGATCGTCTCGCGACGTCCTACGCCCAGTACGCCCAGTACCTCTCCTGCGGTGGTAGCGGCCGGGGCCGTGAGGGGCACTCCGTTGAGCTTCCCTCACGCGTCCCGCCTCCGCCTTCGCGAGCATTACTGCTTCGCAGAAAGCGGAGACTGCTTCCCATTCCCTCTCGCTTCGTACCATGGCCTGAACCAGGGCTGGGCGCGAGAGGTCGCCGCCACCTTTGTATCTACGTTTGACGTCGAAGTTTTGTTATTTATGTTAAATTAACTTTTTCATGATTTTGGCACCGATAGTTTACCTGCGGCTTCATCTACGTGCAGGTCTGAAATTTCTCTTCTGCATTATTCTGTTTTCCTGGTAGTTTAAGAATCTATACCGCTCAGGATTCCAGCCCCGAAAATACTTATTCAAGATGCTACCTCTTATGATCCCACCCCCTCCTCATAATGCGTGAATCTATACCGCTCGGAAATTTTACTTCTTCACGATTCTGTACTCCTGGTAATATGTGAATCTTTCTCTACCTCCTACGATTCCTGCCCCAGAATACTTTTTGTGATTCTGGTCTCCTGGTAATTTGTGAATCTCTACATCTCATAATACCTGCCTCGGAATATACTTTGTGATTTTGATCTCCTGGTAGCTTGTGAATCTATACCGCTCAAATTTTTTTTGTCCTAATCATCATTTGTCCGAATGGTAATTTGCCCGAACTTAAATGTCTCATAATATCACATGCCATAAAATTAAAATTCTTACATACAATATGCCTTATATCCGTTTGTCATAAATATTACAACAAAATACTTAAAACTGTTTTCAATAAAAGTTATAAGTCCTAAATTCAATTTATACATGGTGTCAGGTACATGAACGCACATACGTGTTCCAGTGATTCAGTACATGATTCTGGACCCCCTAGCGTTGGAATTTTTCGTCCGCTTTTTCCTAATTTTTGAAAAAAAAATCGGCGTTTTTTTTACATTAAACTGTATAAAATCGTTATACCTATCTACCTCAATGAAATTTTTAATTAAAAAATAATTAGTTCGCTTTTTTCGCCAAAAAACGCAATGTAAATAAAATTAAAAGAAGCTCCCTGCTCAGCTGATTTCTTAAGTTCACCGGAGGTCATCGCGGGCCCAGTAGGTACCTACGCACGCAATATCGGCCAAAGACCGCCACCGACGTTTCTTTGTCGGTAAATGCTCACACAGACCGCCGACTTTCCTTTGTCGGTAAATGCTCACACTGAGTCACACAGACCTATGAATCTAACAGACGCGACACGTTAGACATTTTAAGTGTCTACAAAAATTGATATCCCATTGACTACTTTTATTTGAACTTATTTTGAGGGGAATATTATAAACCTTCTAGGGTATTTTTATAAACCTTCATCGAAATAAGTAAAGAAGATCTAAAAAAAATGTGTTACAGTTTACTGATAACGAGAAATACGAGTAAGTCGTTATCAACAAAGTTAAGTTAAGTAATACAATACAACAACGTTACTTACTCATTTCGTTAAAACCACATTCCTACATTTCGTATACCTACATCAAAATAATTACTGAGTGAGTAGGTAGCCTACTACCTACTCACTCAGTAATCAGTAATCAGTAAGATTGTACAATCGCATTAAGTTGTACCTATACAACTTAATGCGATTGTACAATCTATCAATTTCATTGATCTATGCGGTCTGTGAGCGTGATATTTAAAAGCGTACCTACACTAATAAATAAAATTTTATTTCTTTAGCATTTCGCCGACGACGAATTTTTGTTTTTTGTTAGTTCCGTGTTTACGTTCATCGCAAACGCTCGGTTCAAGCTCTCGGTATGTACTCAAATGCATATACTTATATGAGTGATGCGCATGGAACGTGCGGTTGTTGGTTGGATCAATGTATTGTCACACATTCTGCTATTAATATCATAAAGGATATTAAAATATTAAATGATGTATCTTGGTCAGATCACTTTCTTAAGATAATAAATTGCGATATAAATGGTATTGTAACGAAGTCTGTGCAAGAAAGTTGTAGTAAAATAAATAAGGTTATATGGGGCAATCGCAGTTATGAACAAAAATGTAATTATGCGGAACTGTGTGATAAGTATATTGATAGGTATGACTGGCAGCACTTTCCGTGCAAGGGCAGCACATGTGATGATTCAAATCACCTGATACACATAGATATTTACTATGAGCAAATTATTGACTGTATCTCTCAAATAAAAGGTGATTGGTTGGAACTATCATGTGAAGGGCCTTCATGAAACAGCTAGGGCACGTTTTCAGATATGAAATATTTATGGGCGCCCCATGCAGGGTAAATTGTATGACGATATGCTATTGACCCGTAAAGAATTTAAAAATAAGTTGAAATGGTGCCAAATAAATGGACATTTTAGCCACACACTGCCATAACAAAGACTTTGTTAAATTCTGGAAAGAAACTAATAAATTTAAACTTAAACCTAGTATGCCAGTATCTGTAGAGGGTAGCCAGGATCTTAATGAAATTGCTGACTTGTTTGTAAATAAGTTTAATCCGCCCACACCATGTAATGGACCGAGCCGGGCCCGTGGTGGCTCGAGTCTTGGGTCACACTCAAGCTGCCAGTCGCGCGATACCAGTCGACTGCATGTCTCAACAGACGATGTTTTCACTTGTGTTCAAGGCATGAAGCGGGGCAAGTCACCGGGCCACGACGGGCTCAGCGTTGAGTACATTTTGTTTGCGGGACCATTGTTATTTGATAGGGTTGCATCATTTTTTAACGCTTGTATTGATCACAATTATTTACCGCATTATTTTATGAAGACTACGGTGATACCTATCATAAAGAATAGAACTGGAGACTCATCTAGTTTGTCTAATTATCGACAAATCTCATTGGCAACAGTGATTTCTAAAATATTTGAACGCCTCATTTCTCAACATTTGAACGAAAATAACATCCCGCTAAGTTATGCGCAGTTCGGCTTTCGACAGCACATGTCAACCGACATAGCTATATTTGCTCTTAAAAATACTGTTCATAAATATATATCACGAAAAACCTCAGTGTTTTCGTGTTTTTTGGATATAAGTCGAGCCTTCGATTCTATTAATTATGATATATTATGGGACAAAATGCACAATACTAAAGTCCCCCGGGATATTGTAAATGTACTGGAATATTGGTTTGTTGTTAATTAACGTTATTTTGTTGTAACAACAAAATAACTTTAATTTCGGAAGTCGGTGTTTCTGGTTTTGTTTCTTTGTTTTTTGATACCGGCTTCCGAAATTAAAGTTATTTTGCACTTTTTGTTTTTTTTGGAAGTCGGTTCTATTTTTTTTGTAAAAAAGTTTTTATTTTTCACTTTTTAGTTGCGTTTCCTCATTAAATTGTATTAACAATGCATATTTATGCTATAGCAGCAATCGCGGTTGATTTGCTGTAATTTTTTGAAGAATTCCGTTGTCTGTCTCCGAAAATCACCTTAGATCTACATGAAATTTAAATGGGACCATTTCGGAACAAACCCCTTTCGAAAAAAAAAAGAATTTTAGAAATCCGTTTATAAATGACGAACTTATGCCCGAACATACATAAAAAAAAAGAAACAAATACAAACATCCGAATTGATAACCTCCTCCTTTTTAAAGTCGGTTAAAAAAGTGTTACGTATGGTGATATCAGATGATTCACTTTTCGTTCATTTGCGTCTTTTATTCGGCTACTTTCACTCGAAATGAAACGTTTAAATATGGAATGAAAGAAAAGTGCCGAATGAATTCATTAGTGAACCGATCTAACAATGTTGAATATTGGCATTTGGCATCTTTCACTCCTACTCTGAATGAACGAAAAATGAACAATTTGAACACAGAGAGAACATTCACTCAGATGATTCCATCATTTTGTCTCCAGTCAACCGGCTTGGCGGCAAAATGGTGTTCAAATGGAGCGATCAAAATACGCTGCTGTTTATGGAGAACTTTAAAAATTATCAATGCCTTTGGAACCACGAAATTTATGAATACAAAGACAACTATACGAGCAAACGCATTGGAATCTTTCGTTATAACAAGTAGTAGAAGTTCTTCAAATTTATTTTTGTCCATTCGCAGATGATTGCAATATGATTTAGGATCTTCATCGGCTAGTTCTCTCAATAATTTATCTGAATCTCCCAATATATTTCTCCTTGCAATCCATGGTCGTACCCACCACCGTCGACGTTTTCTTTGCTTCTTTTTTGTTAGTTCCTTATTTAAATGATCACGTATTAAACTAATTCCAAGACGCACAACTTCATTCGACGACATATTGAAAGCAAAGAGCCAGTGACTTTTCTTTTCTATGTCACTCCAGCTTAGTCGTGTGAACATGGAATGAAAGAAAAATGAAGTATTCACTCGAGTGAACCGTCTGATTCCGCCTTTACTCCTGAAGTTCTGTGGTAGGTAGTGTGAGTGATAACTGATAATACCCTAGGCCCGTTTAATCCGACTGCGCGACGCAGGGAGGGTAATGTGTTTATCAGCCTATGTATGTATGTATGTATGTTTGTTCCTTTGTGGCACAAAAGAGATTAAACGCGTGGGCTGATTTTGATAATTCTTACGTCAATTGATTTGTCTTAACCTTGCGAGTGCTACTAAATACATGACAGTAATCAAAATACATTATGGCAACAACCAGACGCCATATTGTGAAAAATAATAAAAAAAAACTTGAGAGGTGTCAAGGGACACCCGGATGGAACGAAGTTCCTTTCGATTAATTAGTGAAGTAATTGTAATATTTTTTTTTTTTTTTTAAGTTATAATAATACAAGAAGTTTTTATTAGATTGTTTTTCCAACACAATCTTTTTGGATGGACAGCCTCATTAGTGTCGTGACAACTTTTCGTAAGAATTTTTTTTATTAGATGGTTTTTCCAACACAATCTTTTTGGATGGACAGCCTCATTAGTGTCGTGACAACTTTTCGTAAGAATTTTTTCCGTCTAGCCCCCTTTCACAACGCGCGATAGGGAACTTCGTTCCAATAAAAGTCGACGAACTATATTAAGTGGGGTATCTAAATAAAGGGTTCGAGGAGGCGATTCCAAAAATATAACTCACTAAAATGTATAAAATAAAATATTTTCAAAAAACCCGACTGTAAAAAATAACTAAAAAGTTTCAAACAAGTCAATTTTCAAGCAGTCTGATGGAGTTGGTGGCATGAAATCAATAATTGAACTAAAATAACAGCCACCAACTGCTTGAAAAGTGACTTGTTTGGAACTTTTTAGTTATTTTTTACAGTCGGGTTGTTTGAAAATATTCAATTTTTTTATTCCTTTTACCTTTCCGGGGGCAATATGGCCAACACAGGCTGAAAATAAAGTATGTAAACAAGTAGGTAGGTACGTAATCAACTTATATGTGACTAACATTTTAAGTTGATCTTTAAAAAAAAATGTGTAAATAGTTTTTAAATCTTTTTTGTATTGTAATTCGGGGCAACAACATGTTGATCTTTATAAAAAATGTGTAGGTACCTATGTAGTTTTAATTAATCCTATAATTACGAGTAGGTACATCATTCTGGCTGATTCCGAAGTAGGAGCAGCAAGGACGCTTTTACTTTGGACATCTCCCAGCCTCGTAATAATATTTTTATTTTTATTTAAAATTTTCAAAAAACCCGACTTTAAAAAGTTCCAAACGAGTTACTTTTCGAGCAGTCTGATGCAGTTGGTAAAATTTATTTTAATTCGAGTGTTAACAAAATCCGGTAAGCGCTTACTTTCCCTATAATAGAAAAGAATCACCTTGTTACAGTTACCTACTGAAAGTGGAAGACTCAGTTAAATTAAACAAAAGTTTTGTGAATTTCACAGAGGGCCTGCTATGTGATGTTAACACACACAGCCCGAGTCCCTCCCCCGGGCTCTTCGCCTTCCAAGCGAGCGGCGCGCAGCTTGTCACATCACACACCGCGCGTCGCCGTGGCCCGCAGGCCCCCACCCGTCGCTTTGAGGCTCCTATGCGAGCTACCGTGCGGCGCCTCAGACGCCTAACTATACCCGTGGAGAGATTAATAGCGTGCACAGAGACCTTTACATGTTGTGATAAGTCTCGTGCACTGGTGGCGTCTGAGGCCGGCAAAGTTGCGTCGCTAGATCAAGCCGCAACGAGTGGGTCGGTCGGTGAAGATTGCCCAAGGGAAGACCGAAGGAATAGTGTCGACACTCGTATATATACTAACTTGCAGGAAAACTTTGCTTGCGCGATGTAGAACAAAACGCATTTACTCCTCGGGAGAAACATTTCCACAATTATTTTCGTGGCACACATAACATAATGTTGGCTAGTTTTTCAATCTTATTGTTATTTTTTTGGTTTTCTGTCATTAATTCTATTTTTTTCACGTATTTTGGCGAACTGCTTGTTGACCAATCACTGCGCATGAAAAGAGCGGGGAATGCCCGCCCCTGACTTGTTTCAATCCCAATATAGCCAATGACTCATATAACATAATAATGAAGTCATGACGCTTCGGTAGATAAATAATATAAATATGTATGTAGTAGGTACGGATATATATAAAACACGCAGCTGATATTGTGGTGTAATAAAGTGTACCGTGTACCTATGTGTGTGCTCGTTCCGTGAGTGTGAGTGCGTGTGTTGCAGGGCCGAAGCCGGCGCTGTCGCGACACCTGCACCACGCACAATGACTATAAAGTGGTTTAATTCTCTTTGACCACGCACGAGTGTGGCGAGTGCCGTGGCGCGTTTGGTGTTGACCTGTGGCACTATGGCACGGCACATCCTGTCAGCCGTGGTGCTGTACTCAACGCTATGCTCACGTGAGATGGCGGGCTCGGCGCCGTCAAACGCGCCGAGATCGCCATTTTTAATACACAAAATAAAAAAGAGTGGCACTCCAGCAGGCGTATTCGTGAACTCTCACTTCTCTCTTTGACTGGCCTGTTGGTCTAGTGGTTAGTGACCCTGACTGCTATGCCGGAGGTCGTGGGTTCGATTCCCACCCAGGACAAATGTTTGTGTAATGAGCACGATCATTTGTTCTGTGGCTGGGTGTAATTTATCTATAATATGTATGTATTTAGAAATATATAAGTATGTTTATCAGTTGTCTAGTACCCATAACACAAGCTCTGCTTAGCTTGGGACTAGATGGCGTTGTGTGATAGTTGTGGAATATATTATATTATTACATATTATATTATATTATTACTCAGTTGACACCAATTTTTTTATTTTTATTGTTGATAGGCACGCGTTTGACCACTATCTCACCTGATGGTAAGCGATGATGTGGTCGAAGATGGAGCACGCTTTCCTAGAAGTAACCTATTCACTCGACTTAACGACTCCCAGGTTGTAACTATCAGGAAACACAGACTCCGGCAGGGAATTCCACTCCCTAGCTGTACGCACAATGAATGTTTTCTCAAAACGCTTTGTGCGTATGGGTGGGATGTCCACTATGAACCGGTGGCACTTCGCCGTACGTCTTGTGGTCCGTTGATGAAACAAGCTTGGCGGAATCAAATTATGCAATTCCGTCGCACACTCCCCAAAATGTAACCGATAGAAAACCGACAGGCTAGAAACTCGGCGTCTACGTTCTAGACTTTGGAGTTTCGACTCAACGAGCCTATCATTGCCGATGATCCTCTTGGCTCGTTTCTCAATTGACTCAAGGGCATCAAGCTGGTATCTGGCAGATCCGTCCCACAGATGAGAGCAGTACTCCATACACGATCGAACTTGTGCTTGATAGAGTTGGAGCAGTTGTTCCGGCGTGAAGTACCGTCTCACCTTTGCGAGGATCCCTTTGATAGGCACTTTGCCGTACATTGCTGCTTTGACGTATAGGAAAACCGTAGCACTGCGTATTATAATCGATGTCCACCGAGCAATACGTGTCGTATCACTCGTAGCGGGTCGGTGTCGCGCGAGTTTTTTCCCATCTCAAAAATGCCCAATGCGCGTATAGAAGTTTTCACTTCAATAATATATTACTTAAGACAGTGGCGTATTGACCCTTAGGCCAAGAGGGCAATGGCCCGGGGCGCCAGACTGCCAGGGGCGAAGAATCCCGGGCCTGCGGACGGCGAGCAGTACGTAGCTCGCCGTCCGATCAACACTAGGCCCCTGAGTCGACGGCGCGTAGTGTTCCACACGCGCCTCAAAGAGATGAGTGTCAGCCACCACTGGCGGGGCCCATCGTGGCCGGTGCCTGCATGGCTAGGGGTAGCGGATAAATTCTGAAAATTAGTTACCGCACCCCTGGGCAATCAGGCAGGGAAGGAACAGGGGTGGGTTTTAACTTTAGTCAGTAAGAGTCTGACACGCCCTCCCGCTCCACCCAGAGTGGGAGAAGTCATTGGATGATTGCCCACCACACAAAAAAAAAGGGGGGCGACGAATGCTACCTACCCGTTGCCGGTTTTTCAAGTTGGACAGGCACTATCTATTTCTTTTTTTCTTGCCCCGTAACTTCTTATCAATCACAAGAAAATCTTACCTATCCGAATCGTGTAGCACAAATTCTAAATAAGCAATTGCAGAAAAGAATATTCCCTTTTTTTGTTAACTATGGGCCAGCATAAAATATTTGGCCCGGGATGCCAAATCTTTGAATACCCCACTTTTAACCAATTTTTTAATAGTGGTTTAATGTTTGATAGTCCAGCTTAATTTAAGTACTCCAAACTTCGGCAATAAGAGTTACCTAAGGGTTACCTATTGTAAATTCACCACAAAGTAAACTCGTCACATTTTTGTACACTCCATACATTGAAAGTGAAGTCTTAATTATTAGGCTTACGTCATTTTTGCATAAAGTACTGGTAGCAAGCAAAGTTAATGGTTTTTAGCGCTCGAAATGAATGACAGACAGGTAATGATTTCTAAAATTATGAAAGTACAGGTTGTAACATAACCTACGAAAAATAATGAGAACTAACAGTAACCATACATCTTTCTTTTCTCCTGCGCTCCTGCAAGTGCTTTTTATTTCACTTGCTCAGCCCTGCACAACATGCACTATCGAAAGGTCATTTACCTTATATACGCAGAGTAAAAACTTGGTTGCGGTCAACAATGACAGAAAACAGGCTTTTCGGCCTCTGCATGATTTGATGAGTGTGCATAGGAAAAGGGTTCTGTCTGGAAGCACAAAATAATTTTGAAAACGAAATTACATCAAGATTAAATACGTAAATTAAAATTGAAAAAAAAAAGATTGTTACGTGATATTTATATTTCTATTATTTTTCTTATAATTTTAATGTTGTGCCACTTGCAATACATGTTTATAAGGATTAGGCATGTCACGCTGTCCTTGACAACGTGGCCTTAAAAACGAACAAAACCAGACAATATGAGCGTATGTTTTAGTTGAAATTAGAACTTACTGTGATTTTTATGTAGACGTAAGGTTAACTTTTTAAAATCCCTGTGAATAAGAAAAGAAAATAAATAACATTTTAATTGATTACTTGATTCTACTTATTGTTTGATTTTTTTGCTGTCTGTGCGGACACATACTTTTTTCCGTGGCGAATTTACAATAACCCGGCAATAACAATTAACAAGACGTCGCATTCACAAGTATTTACATTGAATGACAATCACAGAACTTTATTTACGTCTATTTACCAGACGACATAAACCGGTAAAATTAGAAAAACCCGGCTGTCACAACTTCTGGAATGTTACATTTTTTTGTTAGAATTAGAGTGAAACGAAAAACGTACCCGGTATGTTCACTCCTGCTTCTTTTATGTGTATCTCCAGGCCTCCAGCTTCCTCATATGTAATAGAATAATTCTACCTATGCCAATATTTAAGGCTTAATAGCTGCAGTCAAAGTTCCCAGTCTTATTTTAGCTGCCACAAAAACTTCGTCAGTATGAGTCGTTTAGTGTGTGTGCTGGAGTGACCGAGTGACGTCACCCCAGCTTCTTCATTCAATACAGGCAAACCAGTGAGGTTAGGGTTTTGGACTAAAGTCAGAAAAATAAGGCATACCTAATAGCTGCACAACAACAGTCATAAATAAAAAATAATAGGCTTTCCGGCAAATCAAAATCAAATTAACAGAATACCTAGGCGGAATGTCTATCTATGTATGTACATATGTAAGTATGTAGGTACATATGTAATTGAGACCATACTTTGCTTTAATATTTAATTTGTGTGTGGACCAAGGAGTCTTTCCAGACATCATGAAATACAGTAAGGTGATACTTTTTAAATCCGGCGACAGAGAAGACACCAATAATTATAGACCTGTACCGGTGTTGCCGGTTTTCAGCAAGGCGTTTGAAAAAGTGATGCTCAATCAAGTGCTCGAGCAGTTTAACATCAATAAAATCTTACACGATCAACAGTTTGGTTTCACCAAAGGACGTTGTATAACTGATGCTGATGTCACTTTATTAAAACACATATTTACAGCGTGGGAAGAGGCCCAAGAAGCGATAGGAATCTTTTGCGACCTCTCAAAGGCATTTGATTGCTTTAATCATGAAACCTTACTCTTAAAGCTAGAATATTACAGACTAGGTAAACTTACACTCACTTTAGTTACATAAGTCTTATTTAAATGACAGACAGCAGCAAGTTCAAATAAATGATTCACGGGGTTTAAAAGTCAAAATAGGGGTACCACAAGGCTGAATGGTACGTAGATGTACACTCGTGCACATACATTTATGGATGTCGGAATAGTAACAAACAGTTCAATAGATATCTATATTACTATTCCGACATCCATAAATGTATGTGCACGAGTGTACAATCATCTACTAAACAGTTCAAAACCCTTGACAACATAATTTGGTCGGGTTATACGCGGTTTAATATGGAAAGTAATAAAAGCTAATTTCTCTTAAAATACAACACTTAGGAATCTGAATTTTTGCGAGGATCGCCCAGAGGACACGGTGGAGCATACGGTGGAGGTTTGCCCCGCTTGGGCAGAGCACCGCCGTGTCCGTGTCGTGGATGCGATAGGCGGCAGCGACCTCTCGCGCCCTACCCTGGTTCAGGCCATGGTACGGAGCGAGAGGGAATGAGAAGCCGTCTCCTCCTTCTGCGAAGCAGTAATGCTCGCGAAGGCGGAGGCGGGACGCGTGAGGGAGACTCAATAACGGAGTCGCCCTCACGCTCTCAGCAGCAGCCGCCTCAGGAGACGCCTGGGACTTCCGGCGCCGCGAGACGATCTCCGGCCACCGTAGACCCGGGCCTGCGGGCGGCGAGTAATGGGTAGCTCGCCATCTGATCAGCAACAGGCCCGAGAGTCGACGGCGCGTAGTGTTCCACGCGCGCCTCAGAGTTGTCAGCAATAGAGACGGGGCCCGTCATGGCCGATGCCTGCCCGGGGGTTGAGGATAAATTCGAAACAGAGTTACCTCGCCCCCGGGCACTAAGGGCAGGAAGAAACAGGGGTGGGTTTTAGTCAGTAAGAGTCTGACACGCCCTCCCGCTCCACCCAGAGCAGGAGAAGTCATTGGATGATTTCCCACCTCACAAAAAAAAAAAAAAAGGAATCTGAATTTTCGGTCACTATAACTTCTGAGTAAGTACTAATTTTGTATAAATTTGGGAAAAATCACGGAGTTTTTATTAGGGAAATCTTGAAATGAAAATTTAAGACCGTGATTACCGCCCCACCAGTGGTATCTCATAAACTACTGGAGTACTAATTTTAAATTTTGGGTACTGGTTTTATCTAGCAGTGTACTAATTTTCCATGTAGGTTTGAGGAAAGCGACAAGCTCCTCAAACTTGGAATCAACATTGAAAGTCGTGGTCCTGCTGAACGAGCGCGCGAAAGTAATCTTTGTTGAATCCCGGTAAATAGAAATGTTTCAGTTTTGATTTTTTTACTAGAGTACTAATTAGTACCAATTGAGTACTAATTATTTACCAAATATGGAAGCGATTGGCGTTGGTGGTCCGGCGGTAGTCACGGACATAATAAATGATGATTTATGATTACCAATTGAAGACATGAGTGGATGAAGGTGATATGTAACATTTTATTATTTTTTTACTTTATAACATAAATGAAGGTGCTATGTCCTTACACGCATTTTGATCTTTCAAACATTGTTAAAATATGTCTAAAAATGAAGATAACCGGTGTATGAAAGTGTTATGTGCAGGAGGTCGGTAGTCACAAAAATGTATGAAAGTGTTAAGGGCACTTAACCATAGACCCGTACTTATAACGAATAAATTCATTTAATTGCGCAATGAATGAAAGAGTCAAGTGCGCACTTAACTCTTTCTTTCGTGAAGGTGTAAGCGAGAGAGAGAATTTTGGCGGCACGCGTTTCGATGAACGCGCTATGTCGCATACATAGCTCCTTCATCCACGTTAGAACGCATTTAGTTTTGACAGCGTCAGTTCATAACGTGTTTCGTTCCTTTGTTTTATTAGAATAAAAATAGTTTAAACACCGCAGATAAATCCTAATTTATATAAAATGTCAAGGGCGAAGAGATTAGTGGAAGCAGCGATAAATTGCATTGAAACTTACGAATTTAATAAGTGCAAGTAAGTAATATTACATTTTGTTGTTGTTTTGTTTATAGTAGGTAACAATATCAAAAATATTTCAATAACTAGTACCTATAAATCATAGAAAGTCGTTATATTTATGTAATACTTTGTTCATTTTGTATGTTTAGGTTAAAATGTATCCGGTTTGACAATGTAACAAAGGCGACTACCTAGGTATAGTAAATACCGACTTGATATAATATCACCATAGTTAACATTTAAACAGTATTGCACATTACCTTTTTTGTATCATTTGCTAACAAACAGCTTTGAGTTGAATGTGAAAACATGCATTGAATCATTTTGCTGGACGTGGGTTTGGATGTTTGATTTGAATTTTTAACCACTTTTCTTGTTGGCTTTAATGTTATGCCTAACTAACCTTAATATGCTTAAACTGTTACTTACTACCTATGCTAAATGTTTATATGTAAAAAACTGCTCTTCTTATCACCTCTTTAAGTAAACACCGTGCATTTTACTAACATTTAATATGCATCTAGTATAGTTTGTGCATATTTTGGTTTGCAGGAAAACTTGAAAGAATGTGGCTTTATTTTCTTTTGCACAGTACCACCTAGCTTGAAAAGCCTATTAATGTGATGTTGCCTTCTGACTTACCATGCTACTTGTATCGAGGCAATAAAAATCTTTAAGGATCGAAAAAAATAATAGAGATTTATTATTATTATTTATTAAACATCCCTACAATATTGGTTATTTTTATTACAGGTTGTACACAATCTTCGATAAATCAAAATACCGCTCTATCTGATTCAGCCAGTTCACATCTGAATCTATTGGTTCTTGTATAAAATTTGAATCAAATTCAATAGTTGAACTTGAGCTCCTCGAAATTATATTTGGAATATATACTTCATCACCCCCAGTAGAAAAATCAGATAAATGATCATCGTATGAATTTGGAATATCAACGTTTTGTAATGGTGTTATATGCCGTCTATTTAGCCACGTTAGAGAATCGTTATCTGAAGGTTCTATTATATCTAGAGGTTGATAAAGCATGTCAAAATAAAGACCATTTACTAATATGGTCGGATTCATGCGCTGGCCAGAACAACAATTTTAACATGATTGCTTTGTATCAGTATTTGATAAGAAAACACTATTTTAAAGTAATATGTAGATCACAAGTTTCCTGAGGTAGGCCATTCGTATCTGGATTCAGATAGAGATTTTGGCAGAATTGAGAAAGTTTTAAGAAAACACGAAGCTGTTTATGCATCTGATCAATACAGGGAAATTATTTGTAAAGCGTCGCGGAACAATGTTGTTGTTGATTATGACAGACCACTTTCGAAAGATTGATGATTTGCAAAATAAGCTTCATCTAATAAACCGAAAAAAAGATGTTAATAAAGAGAAGGTTTATTTTAGAGATGGGATCCGATGGATACGTGTAGAGGAATATAGGTTTTATCTATACAAAGAGAGCTATGACGAATATACTCCTTTCAAAAAGGTCGACATATTGAAAAAAAACGTTGCTGGCGAGAATTTTGACATTCATCGCATCGGAAGAAAATATGAGACGGTTTCGTCGGAAAAAAAAAAGCTAATATAAAGGATCAACTTCCATTTATTAAGCCTGAATACCGCTATTATTATGAAACAATACTTGCGCAATGCGATTAAACCTATTTCATACCAATAAACAGGCACTTTGAAGGTTTTTATGTTACTTATTACGCTCATTCGTTTTCTATTTGTTATTTTTTTTGTAAACTCACCTATGGAAAAAGGTGTTATGTTCCTATTTTTTTAAATAAATGCTATTATTTCTAACTTTATATTATTTTTTACCGACTACATAAAAATACACAACATAATTTAGTATATAGTCCAGAATTACTAACTAAAAGTTACTCATGTAAACAAATATCCACAAAATAATAATGAGAACTTTAAAACTTGTTCCTGATAAATTATGAACCAGTGACATATCACCTTCATCAACTCATGTCTTCAATTCTGTTGTTCGAGTACTAAGTAGTACCAATTGAGTACTAATTATTTACCAAATATGGAAGCGATTGGCGTTCCTATTCACGGACATTATATACAAGTAACGAACTTTGAAGTAAAACTATCACGGTTATGTTAGTTTAGTCTAAGAGTAATAGCCGCCAAACTTATAAAATGTATCTACTTGTAAGATTTCGTACAAAACCCAAAATCCTTAGAAAAAAAATACAAGCTTGGGTAAAAATGTATTGTAAATATTTAAAATTTTGGAAAAATAAAATCTTTTTATCCTTTTTTAATGTAAGCGTTATGTTCCGCAAAACCGTGAACTGAATTAATATGTTAATAGTAATAACGCCCCCTTATAACGGGCGACTACGGAACCCTACCCTTTTTTCTTCCCTTTTGTTGGGACAGTCGGCGTTATTCGTCTGAAATGACGATGATCCCAACTTGAATTGGGCGGTTCCTAATGGAGAGCAAGTTTCACCTTAGATTTTTAACTAGTCCAATAAATTATTGTAGCAGTGTCGCCAGGCCAATCTGTTCCCATTCCTATTATGTGTAGGTATAGGGGCGGGTGTTTCACAGTGAACATGGCATCGGCATCTACATTACCACCCGTCTAATCTCGAAAATGCGATGTTGCCAAATCATGATTATATACAGGGTGTAACGGTTAGGTGTGGTCATATTAATTTTAAGAACCCGTTCTTCCAATGGAAATGAACAACTTTCTAGAAAATGCCGAAAAAAAAATATTATTAGGGAGGTAAAAAGAAAATTGTGAATTTCCTCAAATTTTCTTGAATAAAATTGTTCATATCGATGGGCAGATGCAGTTCTTAAAATATGACCACGCCTTTCCGTTACACCCTGTATGGTAAGAGGTGTTTTTGTGTTCTCTCTCTGCCAACTAGTTCGTGTGATAACCGCGTGCAAGGTGGATGTGTGGGGAACATTTTTATAAAAAAGCAACTCAAAAAGTTTTGTTTTGCCCAGAAATTATGCTTAGTTCTCCCATTTCCTTGGAGGAAGCCAAAAGTTCGTCAAACAATTATATAAAGGTTTAAAAATGAAACTCATTGTAATTATTTAAATGTATGTAAGTGTATTAGCAACATTGGTACATGAGATTACTGAATAATACTGTTGTGGAATATTGTAATACCGCGATTCCGCAGAACACCCACATTATTAACAATTAGTGTTTATTAGATACATTAAGTAAAAAAAGACATTTTTTTTATCACCGATAACCGTGCACGCACCTAAAATGCAACTTACGACAATTCATTACAATTTCGTTTATTTATGCGTCTATTACACCTATAAATTCAATAACTGTTTTTTTTTCAATACGTTTAGGTCACCACTACTGATAAATATAAAACGTGAGCATTCATACAGATAGGAGACTTTTCTTAATATTATCGAAAGCCTTCACTTCCGGTCTGGTTGTCCATAGACAATTTAGGAATGGTCTATTCATGAACTCCAGAAATAAAACGATTCGTGAACAGCCCGCTTTAGTCTTGAAAGAACAACCAGACCAAAATATCGACTTTACATGAATTTATATTCATTTTTATAACTAATTCGTCGGTCGCTTAAAAAAAATAACGTTTCGACAGAATCAGTACAAATAACAGTTAAAATAAAACAATTCTACTATTTTGCTCTAAATGTCCTAGTACCCAGTTATCTTCACTCGGTAAAAAATACTCTAATTTAACTAGAAAATTGTGAGTTAACTACAATGAAAACAAAAAAAAAGTTGGAAGCCATGGCTGAAACTATTCCCTAACAGCTGTAAATCCTGTTGTATATGCTTACAAAATGTTTTTAATTCCATTACAAAGTCTCGTACAGTGGTACACAAATCCATACTCTACGCACTTAGCAATAAAGTCCATTTTAATAAACAGAGCCTACTCGTAACAATATGATTAGCTACCCATTCTGACGCACTCCATAGGCCATAACATTCGAATAACTATTAATTTCAACTGTTCTGAAAAAATAAAAAGGAAAATAAGGAAACAAAAAAGAAAAAACCAAAAATAAAAAAATCATTCGTTTAATTCTCTTTGATAATATAATTTGTTTAATGATAAGGTATCTTTATGTAAGAGAATAATGCTCTATTAAACTACATACAACGTGACATAAGACAAACTATCATTATATTTACTACTAAACTGTCGCAACGACAAACGCTGATGATCTCGTTAAATATTTAATTATATTCTCAATATAAAATTTTTAAATAAAATATAAATAATCGAGTATTACTGTTCCAACAACTATAACCTATGGTTGACCATAGACGTTAATATATTTTACTTGTGGTTACACTAAGTCCCGCTGTTTACTGGCATGTGACGTCATAAAGACATCAGTTTTATTTTGTATTATAATCTGTTATATGTGACGTTTACTATTAGGGCTGCACTGATGAATGTGTAACGTCACAAGTCAGTAAACTACAGCGCTAAGACGCTCGACATCATGGTGAAACAATACGTCTTAAAAATAAAATTTGGAAACATCTAGAGATCTTTTACTGTGAAGTGGAAGTACCATCACAAATGTCTGTGCATGAACAGTTTCGAAAAATTTGCTTGCAAGTTGTGAAGCATACTTCGCCCCACCCATTACGTTGTTGTCCAATAGCTTTACAAAAAAGGGCTTTGTCTCAAATGGTTTTCGTCTCATTGGGCAACAACGTTATATTGACGAACACCATTTGTTGAGACAAAGCCCTTTTTAGTAAAACCCTGTTTGTAACTATTATGACTATTAAAATCTTAGTCAGTTGTCTGAATTTTGTGCATCACTCCTCAGTTGCATCCTGCACACCAAATGCAGCCTTATGGTGGTCATGCACAGACATTTGTGATTACATAAACAATATAAGACAGCCCCATAAAGTAAAATTGATACAACTATACAAAGCCTAAGGATGATTCCTATAAAATTCAATATAGACATTAATATTAATAGATATATAATATAAACAATATACCTAATAATGCCTACAATTTACTAATAATTCCCGTCTAAAGACACGATAAATAAAATTATAAATGATGCGTAAATAATATACTTACATCTAGACAACTCGAACACAATGAAAGTAAGCTTTTTTATGTGGAAATATAATTAAAAATGTTCGCTTCATAGAAGCAACGGCGCCGTGGCAAGCATATTGTAATAAACACATTGTTGTACATTTGCTTACATTTTTATAATAAAATATGATACAAAAACTTACATACGTGGGTACTTAAATCAATATAATGCACTGGATGAGGTTACTTTTGTACCAGGTTAGTCAGTCAACTGTATCCCGCCGCGGACGTATCAAAATGCATTATTGTGCATAAAATATATTCCCAAAAAAAAATCATTTTATTTTCTCACAAAACCCTTAGTTATTATTATACCTACAAATATAATCTTACGAGATAATGTAAAATAAATAGTTACGCTAACAATTAAACTCATAAACGGAGGGAAATGAACCGAAAAATTAATATTTTAAAGCTGCCGTCGTTCACAATTTTCGTGGTCATGGGTACGGTCGCTGCACCGTAACTTACGTGATAACTGCCTTTAGTTATATAGTTAGAGTCTATAATTGTATAAATTATGTTCTTGGTAGGGTCGTTTGCAGATTATGAGGATTTTATATAAGCAGTCCTCGTTTCAATAACTGACATTATTAAAAAGAAATGCAACGAAGTAATAAATTATCTACAAATGATTGTAACTTCGTTATTTTACCTGTCAGTATGCCATCTACTTGCGAACTGTCAGTTACACCTTTATAATTGACTCTATGGTTCAAGATGACCATAGACAACCGAGACAATATTGGACAGTAGCTCACAGGCAAAATAATTATGTCATCATATTTTTCTCTGATTGTTTCGACATTCTTGCCAAGGGTCATTTATAAAGACACCAACTCACACACCCCACAAACGATTTAAAACAAAAATACAAACAAACACGAACGTCCCACGATTATGCATCTTAACGCTAAATATAAGACGGATATTACTTAAGATACGTTAGAGGACAATAGACGCCTATATTACATTACCGTAGAGGGCTTGGAATGGATACAAAATATTACAAAACTTCTATAATTACCGTTAAATACTATAAGATCTTACTGCGAAATCATTATGCCGGGAATACACAAGCCTACCAACTTGCACAAATTTCTGAAAGCTTGCTGCATTGGTGAATGTTATGTCGCAAGATACTTGCTTCAAAGTATGTTAGAAACTTGTGTATCCCAAGCATTAGTTAGAAAATGTTCGATTTCGAGTCAAAAAGATCGTGTGTCTAAACTAATCATTATAAATTATAACAATTATGTTCAAATCCTGTTTTTTTTTATGTATGTAAAACGTTAGTCGACGTCTTTAGTATAAATGGTTATATTAGGATATCATAATGGATTTGTTTTGTTGAACAATGTTATGTCAAGAATATTCTCCATCTTTATTCTTGCTTTTCGAGCAGTCTGAGGTGAGAATTAGTTTCTGCCATAAAAAAAAAACTTTAATGCCCCACTTCAGATTTTGATTTTGACCACTATTTCAGGTAATGTAAGCGATGATCTGGTCAAAGATGGAGCACGCTTGCCTAGAAGTAACCTATTCACTCTTGATTTAAAGACTCCCAGGTTGAAGCTAGCTATGATTTGTTTTTATTAATTCAAGACTTTCGCGTTTCAACTTCAACTAAGTGTCCCCCTTTTTCATTGTTCAAAAAACCAAATCATTTCCAATTACGGTGAGCCTCAACTTTTAAATAGAAAATACACAACACACCTACAGGAAACCCTTTTTAAGATTTAATTTTATTATATAAATACAGAAATGGCACGACTATTTACAAAGGGAATTGACATGATATCTTTACAAATCAAAATGGCAATAATATAATTGTATAAAACGTACATCCGAATGCGATGATTAAATATTAGGCCTCAGGGCTAATTTATTTTAATGTACAGTCAATCACAACAAGGTTATAAAAGAAAAAGTACGAATATTGCTTATTTATTTGTAGGTAAAAAGAGATCTGTAGAAAGACATTTTTTCATAGTAATTCTATATTTAATTGTCATGGAATGAATATCGTTCTTTCAACTTTTGATTTCTCGACTCAGTTATTCATTAAACCTTAGCTTTTAAATACAGCGAAAGGTTTTGTAATATGAAGCCAAATATATAATTTCAAAGTTTTTAAAAAGAACAATAACATCCCATAATGTCTTTTTACATGGTACCGGAAAATTCAAATACTTGTAGCTTAGTATAAGAGGAATTAAAATTAGTATTAACAAAAACATTCATTTAAAAAGTGCAACACTCTATAATATAACAGTGATATTGTTGACGACTGTACAAAATGAACGTTGAAACAGCGTATACCACATTCAACGAGCGATCACTACAATTTAATGATTATTTAACATAAATGCTTGTGCATGTTACCTCTCATACCATAATAAATATCATTCAGTAGGTACTTGACAGACTTCGTGAGAACATCACTATACAAAAAAAAACATCTTTAAATATCAGATTTAAAAAAAAAACCTTATTATATGTCACAACAACGATAATACTGTTCTTATACCTTAATTACAAAATGTGACACAACCGAAAAAGTTGCCATTGTAAAAATTGTTTCAATAATATTGCCAAGCCGAAATTCTCACGAAGCCAATCTTCGTAGCACAGTAGATAGATAAGATATACAATACCATCATGTTTATTATGCTGCGTTTACACTCGATTTTAGTACACCAGTACGTTATTGAAGGTATTCTTTAATATCCTTTCCTCATTGACGAGTGTAAACGCAGCACAGTACTTTTTGATCCTCCTCGATTGATACATTTCTATCAAGCTGGCTGTTTATCTCTTGCCGATTAAAATTAAATAAATACTGATTCAGTATTGCTATCCTTTTCTGACATATGTCATCATTTCATCTCAACATTGTCAAAAATTTGATCACACATCCAATTGACGAGTATACGAGTACAAGATAAACGCTGTCAATATTGCAAAGAACAGAACATACCTTTGTATCGCACAATGCGAATATAATATAAAAGAAGCAAACACACAAATTTTCATTCAAAAGAATCACACTTTCTTTTGGGTTAGTGGTCAAACGCGAGTCTATTAATAATAAAATACCCTCTTTTCTAAACAACATACCTAAGAGAAAACTTGTAAAAAACTCGTTTATACGAAGAGAGTGAAATCACAACTGTCATCAGTTTTCCTTTTAAACGAAAATCAATTTAAGTTATGAGTTTCCTTTTAAACGAAAAACCCTTTTTGTCATGAATTTTCCTTTTAAACGAAAACCACTTTTTGTCATGACCTTTACTTTTAAACGAAAATCACTTTTTGTCATGAGTTTTTCATTAAATTATAACCACTTTTTTGTCATGAGTTTTCCTTTTAAATGAAAACCACTTTTTTGTCATGAGTTTTCCTTTTAAACGAAAACCACTTTTTGTCATGAGTTTTCCTTTTAAACGAAAACCACTTTTTGTCATGAGTTTTCCTTTTAAACGAAAACCACGTTTTTATAACAAACACACCAAGAAAAGGACAGCCCCTAAACCAGTATTTGAAGAAATTCACCGTCAAGTCTTGGTTCCTGGCCGCGCTAACGACTGCTGGGCGGCATGGGCATCTGCGCCTGCACCCCCTGCAGGTTCATGGGCCTGCCGTTGGGGTTGCCCATCCCCAGACCGTCGTGGTAGTTGTTCACCTCCATCGCAGGTATGTCATCGTTCTGTGGGGAATAGAGGGACATGTAGAACAGGGTAGAAGCTCGTTTATAATTTGGACTTGTGTAGAATAAGTGGGAAAAGAACAGTTAGTACATCTCAGTTTTATTTTGGCTTCGCACCGTTGTGCGAAAGCAGTGTAAAGTTTAGAATGTATTTAGTTATTTTATACAGTATACAATCACTTTGTTTTCTATTAGAATGCAGATGTAACACATTCTAATGCCTTTGCAGTATTTGGCAGCAAATGTAACGTGCTAGCCTTCTCGGCAAACTTCGCCGAGGTAGTCAATATTACAATACATCGCAAACAGCCTCCATCTCGGTACAACTGCTTCAATGATTCCATAAATTGTCCAGTTGCGTAGACAGTTAGTCAAAAAACTACACCAATTTTACATCACAATATGGATATTGTGTAATAGGGAATATGCATGAAAAAAATATTTGTTATCTAACCGGTTCATCGATGAATATACTAAAATAGAGTACGAACAGTGAAAGCAGAATCAAAATTGATCGAAAATTTTAACGAGATATAACAATTTTAAACAAATATATCTGTCCCTCTCTCGAAAACGCTGTTATCTATGGCAGTTGTATTAGCGTCATGTCCTTTGACGTCAAAGAACACGTCGGACTTCTCTTTCTAATTATCAACTTTAAAGCTTTATAACTTCGTCGCTGATATTTTGAAAATTCCTTCATATTTGTTCACTATAGTTAATAAGTCTTCAATTGAACAAATAAAAAAACATCATGCATATTCCCTATTATTCGCAAATTGATTCCTAGTGGACTAGGAATCAATTTACGAATAATTAAAACAGTCACCGAATGTCACTCTAAAAATCCTGCCAATAACCCACGTCTCAGTTATTCAGAAGCAATTCTAACGTTGGTGGTGGGTAGGTGACGGCGACGGTGAAGTGACGTGACTGACGAGTGTTTAGAACTTAAACGTATTTGATATTTCGTAAAAGCTAAAGTTGGAGACGTTTTATTACCAAGGGAGCTAAGAAACTTATTTTTTTTTTTAATCACTTTCAGGAATTAGTCATATAAAGAATCCTTCTAGAGAATCGAAATCACAATAATGCAATGAATAGTGATAAAGAGACATCTTTTGTAATAATGGTTAAAACTATCAGTGATTAAAAAGCTCAGTGCTTGAATGTAGCTAGTTGTAGTGCAAAGGCAAACAAACAAACGTTTAATTTAAAAAAAAAAAAAAAAAAAAACTAAAATGTACAGCACTAAACATTAATGAAAACCTGTGCAGTCATTATCATAAAACTCATTTTTTTTACTGGAAATTATACATTTTTATGCTGACTCTACAGCGAACATAAGTAACTAAGCAGTGATTTGTTTGTACAGTGTATTGTTTTTGCTGAAAGTAAGACACTCAAAAATATTCTAAAGCTTAGCTTGAGCTAATTTGGTGCTGTGTTAAGTAAGGGCAGGGCTTTATTTATAAAAAAAAATAACCATGAGATTACTTTAAACACTGATTAACAGATTCTTATTTCAACAGTTATCTACCCGAAAGAAGGGTAGATGGGGGTGGTAAAGTGCTGATTAATAATTTAAGTAAGTTTTCACCTACAGTTGAATTATATTAGCTTGATATGTATCCATTAGTCTGACAACCAGTCTTACCAAGCGGTATCGTATTACCCAGTAACTGGGTTGTGGAGGTCAGATAGGCAGTCGCTCCATGTAAAATATTGGTATTCAGCTGCATCCGGTTAGACTGGAAGCCGACCTCAAAGATATTTGGAAAAAGGCTAGGCAGAATGAATGGTATGTATCTATTAGGTCCTTACCTATGAAATCGGCGTTTTGTATGGAGAATTTTAAATAAGTTGCATTTTTCATACTAACATTTTCTTAATTTATTTAACAACTATGAACACTAATTTTTTAAAACTTTTATGCAGTAATGTTTAAAAACTAAGATAACGTATGCCACAGATTAACCAACAAAATAAGTTTTGGCTAAGTTAAAACAAATATAGTGGTCATTTCTGCTAAGAAAAAGAGGAGTCATTTTTAAGGTATTTCTTTTTGTTTATAAAACTATAAGTAATAAGGGTTTTTACTGTTGGCAGTTGTCTATGACGGTCATTATTCGATATAATATCAAGCAATTGATGAATATTTTAATTCATAGAAGTGACGAGGTTCTCTATTTGTGAGAAAAAAACATTTCATATGTAAGGACCCAATATTTATCGGAATCTTTGAACGTGATTTTAACATTTTTAACCCACTTCAAAACGGATTGAATTGGAAGTTCGCACACTTATCAAGGTCCGATGACAATGCATGGTTAGCTAAGTGACGTCATTCTAAATCAAATATGGCGGACTCCCAAAGATGGCGGACTGGTTATTCGTTATTTTGTATGCATTTCCATGCTATGGGTATCAAATGAAAGGGTTTGCCGAGAAGGATACGATAAATAAAACGTTTTTTTTTAACTATAGAAAATTATTTTAAGTTTAGAATCCGCTAATCAGTGTTTAAACTAAGCAAATGGTTAGCAAGTTTTATAAATGGCTGTTAGAGTTTTGTGCTCAAAAGGTGCTTGTGCAAACAGAGTAATATTAATCAACTAAAGCTGCATTGTAGTATACAGAGAGTATTTTTGAACTTAAGTATTATTAGTCAGTCAAGATGCAATAAGCGTCTAAATTATTATACTTGAGTTCAAAAATACATATTGTTTGATAAGACAGTTGACTATTTATGACAAAAGGTCATCGCATATCCACAAGTACAATGTTGATGATCATTGGTTACTTATTTATCTGCATGATGATTATATATATCAAGTTCCCCTTTGATCAATTACTGTTCTCATTTCAAGATTTTTAGTCACCTAAGTCCTTAGTCAGTTTGTAGTTTTATTCCTCACTTTCACTACTTCAAGAAATAAATAGTCAGCTACTTTTCACCATAAAAGCCATAAGAATTGTTTCACAGTAGCCAGATTTATACAAATGGAACAGAACTTTGTTTTACATTACAGAAAATCTATCTAGATGCGGTGAAACAAACCTTCAAACTATGGACCTTATTTATATAAAAAAACCACGTGATTAGTTAAACACTGATTAGCAGATTCTTATTTCAACATTTTCTATACGGAAGAAGGGTAGATGTAGGTGGTAAAGAGCTCACTAATCATTCAAAGTAGGTTTTGTCCAATATACAGTTGAATGTTATGGATGAAACATATGTTATCTTGAATTAAGAATCAGCTATATGTATTTAAACGAAGCATATAACACCTTCGTGCAACACTGTCACTTAAGTAATGGAAAATCAGTTAGAACAATAAATTAGTATATGCTGGAACCAATATTGTAACATCTAGTGTACCATATTCTAACAAATAAACATTTTTGATTTGATTTATAATATTATTCAGGATTGTTTTTTTGCTCATTATAAAGTTAACAATAAATCTTGTTTGAATCAAGAAGGGTCATTATTTTATACAACAACAATTAATTATCAAATTTCATCATCATCTGCCCGCGCCTTTTCCCAACTATCTTGGGGTCGGCTTCCAGTCAAACCGGATGCAGCTGAATACCAGTATTTTACATGGAGCAACTGCCTATCTGACCTCCACAACCCAGTTACTGGGTAATACGATACCCCTTGGTAAGACTGGTTGTCAGACTTTCAGGCTTCTGACGACCCGTAACGACTGTCAAAGATCCAATTATCAAATTTAATACTCCTCAAAAAATCATTTTTGCAAAAGTGTCAGTGTTGCACAGGGGTTGAGAATTATGGTTTACGAGTTTTATAAATAAGGCTGTATATTTAAACAAGTAAGGCCCTTCCTAGACGGACTGTTTGGAGCACTCAGTGCATTTTTAGCTGCGACTGCAAATGAACTGCTTGAGTTGTCCTTGTATAGCGAATGTCAATTTTGTATTACAAGCGATCGCTTGAAGCTGTCGGCATTGACTGTTCCAAGCAGTCCGTCTATGGAGGCACTTAATGAAGGTGCATTGCGTTATCAGCGGTGCGTTACCTCCCGATGCCGGCGGATGGTCCTGTCCTCGTAGCGCGTGCCGCCCGTGCTGGCCATGGGCCGGCTCAGCGTGCTGTTGGCGTTGCTGGGCGAGTGCGGCGCGCCGGCGCCCGATGACGGCGTGCCCTGACCTACGCGACCAGCCCACACCGTAAGCGATTTGTACGAACATGGAATCTCGACGCTAACGTTTTTACTTTATTCGATCGCTAGGACCAGTCCCAGCTTTGCACGGGTACAAATTATACACCTAAACCTACTCCATGAATCACTCTGTCTAATGGTGAAAACCGCACGAAAATTGGTTCAGTAGTTTTTGAGTTTATCGCCGACGGACGCGGCGGGGGACTTTATCTATATATAAAAATGAATCCCTAGTTCTTTGCTCACGGCATCACGCGTGAATGGTTGGACCGATTTCGCTAATTATTTTTTTGTTGTGTTTGTTATTGTCAGGAGAAGGTTCTTAAGAAAGAAAAAAATACTTGCGCGGAAAATTAGAAAATTTCAGAAAACTTAACGACTATTAAAACTTCGCGCGTTTGACAGTTCATAGCTAAGACAGGACAACGTCTGTCGGGTCAGCTAGTATAGAATAATTATGAAGTGATTAGCATTCTGATTATTTTAGATTTTTTTTTGGTTCTACCTATTATGTTTGACTTATATCTTTATTGTGCCAAAGAATTTAAATGTTTCCAAAATACCAAATATACCCCACACTAGGACTCCATGTGTCGTGGGGTCTAGTTTCTTGCCAGTTAGCCTCGATTTTATAATCCTCATGTTTCCCCTTTTACAAGATTCTTATGGACGGTTTTCGTAGTCGTATTTTGTCTTCAATCAAGCATTATTTGAGATATCATGGATTTTTTCTTTTGCAATTCTAATATCCTACCAGGATGGATGTTTGTTACTCAATCATGCCAGAACGTCGGAACGGATCTGGACGAAATTTGGCACAGGGATAGATTATAGTCTGGAATAGCACAAAGGCTTTTTATATTCGCAATTTATATTGGGGGAAGCACTAATTCCAAGCGGGCAAAGCCGCTGGCAGAAGTAAGTTTGCACTAAATCAAAAATGTATCTCTAAAATCGCGGTTTTTAATATTCTTGTTTTTTCCACGCCACGCCACGAAGTTTCTAAATTGCTAGTTATTAAAGCGTGACAACATATATACTAGTACGATATTTAACATTTAGTATGTGTCTATTAGTTTACTATTAGTTTTTAATGCTTAGGCTACACTTTCGGGTTGGCGGAGATTTATCGATAAAAATTATATTATATTTGTTATAATAATTGACGTATTCTGATAGTGTAGCCTAAGCATTGTTAGCGTGAGATTCACATAGCGTTATGAGTGACAATGATACACAGTACATACGACTATGCATATAGTTATACACATAATATACACAGTTTATATATTTACAAAGTAATTGTAGTTTTGTTAAAAGAGATCTGTTTGAACCTTTACTTATTTTGTTGTACTGAAGAGATTATGTGCCAAGTGCAGTCTTGTAAGAATAGATAAATGAATAGAATTTACAACAGTAGTTATCAGTGACTTATTTTGATTCACTAGCACATTTTCTTTCTCCCTTACAATATCAGTTTCTTTTACTACTGATAAAAATGTAAGTAACTATCCTTATTTTTGGTTGATATAGCTATACATTTGTAATAAATAAATGGAGTTCTGATAAAATAATTGACCCGTTTTTCACACGTCTCTATTTTTCAGACTAGGCGTTAGACATCTAACAACCAGAAGGTGTGCACAGAGGCTTAGGTACTTTTAGCACTTAAGATTGTTGCTCAAGCAATTTAACACCACCAAACGCCGTTGTGACGTAGGTGCTGTTATAGGTTGTGACCCTCCATTTATTTACTTACTCTCCAAATCAGATTGGTCTTACATGTGTGTGTAGATTAACGTGCACATTTTTTCTGTGTGCGTAAGCTCGGAGCGCTCGTTGTCATAGAAAATAGCTTACGCACACAGAATAAATATGCACGGAACTTCCACACACAAGCAAGGACTGTACCCTGTATGAATGTGTACTCTGTACATACCACTGGCAGTAGAGGGCGCGCGTGGCTGAGCGGCGCGAGCAGGCGTGAGGAAGTCTGCTTCACGCCAGCCGTGCTTGCGGTACACCTCGCGCAGCTCCGCGTGCGACCACATCGTCATCAGCACTTGACCTGTACAACACGTCATCATCATCAGTCTTTTAATGTCCCCATTGCTGGGCACATCACTCTCACATGCGGGTTGGTGGATGTCACATG